>CM072772.1:67700833-69011666 GCA_036936925.1 Cenchrus fungigraminus | reverse complement strand
GTCTGCATGTCATCATCATCATCACTATCATCGACGACGGCCTGTACACGCACACCATTATTTTGATAGATGCTCTTTTTATCCTGGGCCATGGTGTAGAACATGTATCCATTAATATCCATTGCTTGGTATTTTGTAACAGTGAACAATGGCCCCGATGCTAGATTCCTTATCTCGTCGGTTATTACAACATTGCTACATGTCTCGACATAATCTTGGAGCCACCTGCTGAAACCTTGCATGTGCATCTTTGCAAGCCAAGCCCTATCACGGTCAGGGTTGTCTTGACGTAGTTGTCGCTTGTGCTCATTGGCAAACGGTGTAATCAGGTGCAACTGTTGTATCATGGTGAAATGAGCCATTTGGAAGGCATCTGGTTCTGGAGTGACTGACTTTTTCCCTAGGGTCCCAACACTTGAAAGCCTACCTTCATGCCATGAGCGAGGCACACCATTGGGGTTTTGGGTGTCCATATAACCCATGCCCCACTCCACTGCTTCGATGGTCTCGTAGCCACGAACAATGGCTCCCTCCAGAAATAACCGGTTATGTACCAATGATTTCAGGAATCCAAAGAACCTCTCATATGGAAACATCTGATGAAGGTAAGATGGGCCAAGGTACCAGATCTCCCTCGCGAGGTGTGCTGTTAGATGCAGCATGAGATCAAAGAATGATGGTGGGAAGGTAGCTTCAAGCAGGCATAGGGTCTCGAAATGCCTCCTCTCTAAGTCCAATAGTTTTTCCTCATCAATCACCTTCTATTCTATTGCATTGAAGAATAAATACAAGCTCGTGACCACGTCGCGAACCGATTCTATCTTGATACCTCTAAGTGCAACAGGAAGAAGAGCTGTCATCAACACATGGCAATCATGAGATTTCATCAAGTTGAAATTCATTTTCATGTCCTTCACCGACACTAGCCTCTTGAAGTTTGATGAGTAGCCTGAAGGTACTTTCAAATCATCCAAAAACTCACAGAATTCTTTTCTCTCTGCCTTTGACAAGGTGGTTGCAGTAACGGGAAGGTCCGTCCCCGTCGTTGTTTCCTCTGCATAGAGCTCCGGCCTAATGCCCAGATCTTTAAGATCCTCCCTTGCATTTTTATGATCTTTTCCTTTGGACTTCTGTTGTAGCAATGTTCCACAAGTAGCATCACACACATTCTTCTTGACGTGCATGTTGTTAATCGAATAACGCATATCCAACATCGGCCAATACTCTAGCTCACATAGAATTGATTTCTTGTTCCACATTCCTTCTTCTTCTTCTTCACCATCTCATTTCTTTCTTTTGCCAAGGGTTTTTTCAGCCAGTTTGGTTAACTCTTTAATAGTTTTGATGTCCCTGACTTTCAAGTGGACCAGATCTCCAGTCACATGCAACGGCGCCTCTCGATCCTCCTTTTCCATGTCAAACTGACAATCCATGTCCCGATATGCATGTTTCTTGCCGAGGAAATGACAGTGCCCCATAAATACGTATTTCTTTGAATGTCTTAGCCACACTGCGCAAGTATCTTCCAAGCTATGTGGGCAAGCTGCACCTTTCATTTTACTCTGGCCAGAGACGTTGCGATGAGCCGGGTTGTCGTTGATGGTGGTGAACAACATGGCGCGCATTGTGAATTCCTCATGCTTGAACTCATCCCAAACCTCCTTCACACCAGGCCTCCACAGTATCTTCAAGTCATCAACTAGTGGCCTCAAGTAGACATCAATACGGTCGCCAGGTTGCTTTGGCTCGGAGACCAATATTGTCAGCATCATATATTTCTGTTTCTTGCATAGCCAGGGTGGAAGGTTATACAATGACAGCACGACAGGCCAGGTGCTATATGTTGAGCTCTGGTTATCGAATGGGTTCATGCCATCTGTGCTCATAGCAAACCGTACGCTCCTTATGTCTTCGTTAAACCACGAAAAGTGGTTATTAATGTTACCCCATTGTGCTGCATTTGTGGGGTGCCTAAACTTGCCATCTTCCTTCTTTCGGCCTTCCTCATGCCAACACAAGAGTTGGGCCTCCTTTCGTGTTGCCAACCATCTTCTCAGCCGAGGAATGATGCAAAACTTCCATGCCACCCTCACAGGAGCCCCTCTATTAGCCTTCTTCTTCTTGCCTCTGATCTCCACAGGCTCATTCTTGTCATCAGCATTATTATCATCTCCACCATCCTTTTTCCTTTTGTACCGATCGCAGCCACACTTGGGGCACTTGTCAAGGTCTGCATAATCTCCACGGAACAATACACAACTGTTCTTGCATGCATGGATTTTTCAACCTCTATTCCCAGAGGACATATTACCTTCTTCGCCTCATAGACAGACTCGGCTATTTGGTTTCCTTCAGGTAGCATGTCTCTAAGCACATCCAATAGATGTTTGAAACTTTTGTTGCTCCAACCATGATCTGCCTTAAGCTGCAAAAGTTTTAGATCACCAGAAAGGCGGGAGTACTTCTGGCAAACAGGATAGAGGGGTTTCTTTGAATCTTCAATGAACTGCTTCAGCCTCGCTAATTCAGAAGGTGTGTACACTCGTTGAAACTCAACATCCTACAACATTTGATCAACATTGTGCACATGTTGCAACACCTCACCATCATCGAAGCCCCTAACTTCTTGATGAATGATATCCTCAGGTCTCATCACATTGGGTGGGAATGGTTCATTTTCCTCAAAAACTCCACCTTCATCAAGGTCTTCATCATGGCTGGTAGCATGGTGTCGCACTTCACCTTCATTTAGGCAGCCTGCTTCGAGTTCATTAAGGCCTTCCTCACCATGTTTATTCCAACACGTGTAATTTTTTGTGAAACCACGTGTGACCAAATGATGAAAAATGATTTCCCGTTGTCTGAGTTTCTTCTAGTTGAGACAATCTATACAGGGGCAAAGCATTGCCTGAACACCACAGTTTCTCATATTCGCCTATGCTTGATTTAGAAAACCACTGACCCCACTTAAGAAATTCTCCCAATCTTCTTGGGGTTGTCTGTACATCCACGCCCGAGTAGCAGCTGCCATCTGCAATTTCCATACACCAAATGAGCATACTTCATCACACAAAAAACTGATAATATAAGAGGATTAGGACAACTAAAGAATTTCAATAAAAGGGGGCAATTAATCTCCACCGTGACGAGGACTTTCTACGAGGCGAGCACGGCCAAGGAGAAGGATCGGAGGTGGCGTAACGGCCGCGGCGATAGCACGAAGGACGGCGCCAAGCCCGAGGGGGAGGGGACACGGAGGCGCCTACTTTGGATGGCGCCCGGTCGATGTCTGCTGGCCCCTTTCGCCGTCACGCACGCGGCCGGCTGGCCTGCTGCAGCGCCAGCTTTCTGAGGAGAGAGAGTGCGATCCTTAGAGTGCGCGCAGCTAGTGGCGGTGAACGAGGTAGGCCGGCGGGGACTTCTGAGGAGAGAGAGCGAGTGACCTTCAGAGGAGAGAGAGCGAGTGTTGTCGGAATGTGAGTGTCCTTCTGAGGAGAGAGAATGAGTGGTGTCGGAAGGTGAAGACAGAGGCGCGCAATAACAACGCGCGTCTCCGATGTGAGAAACAAGGCGACGTTGGGTGGCAATCAATGGAGACGCGTCTTAAGAAATGAGTGTATCCAATTGGGTCGCCATCAAAGGAGACACGTCCTAACAAACATGCGTCTCCAGTACAAAAGTTATCGGTAACGGACTTTAAAGCCGGTTACCGATACGGCAGTGATCAGTAACGGACTTAAAGAGCCTATTACTGATAGGGCATTGATCAATAATGGATTTTACGTGCCCATTACCGATAGGTTTATCTTTTGTAACGGACTCGCTTTAACATCCGTTACAAAGAATTCATGTAACGGGCGTTTAAGAAGCCCGTTACCAGAAGTCCACATTGGTAACGGGCATTGTGGAGGCAAACCCTAGGGTCGGCCTGCCACACTTATGGGTAACGGGCGCCAAACAACAACCGTTACAGATGTGGGTGCATGTAACGGGTGTTAAGGGCCCGTTACAAATGATGCGTGACCTATTTGAGGTTTTCACGTTGTGTCTCTGCACTGACCCCTCAGCATACTGGTGACAGCTGTTAAGTACCAATTTTAGGCCGTCAATACCTACATAAATTAAATGGAAAGTGATCATCAACACTAGAATACGGGTTTATACTGACAATTTCCACAAGTGTTGGTGTTTCTATCTTTTGTTGCATAAGACATCGAAATGCACATGGATCGATACAATTGAGAGCAAGTAAACTAATGGCATAGATATGGCATCATCATAAACAACCTCAAATGCCAAATTGGTTTGCACCATTGCGATGGGCTCGTTGAGATGATCGAAATGGATATATCATTTGCATACATCAGAGCCCGGATGAGAGAGATATGCACAAGACATCATGTGGGCCCGGTGGGACCCACACCAGGCCACGTGGCGACATGCTGGCACACAGGATGCCACGTGTCCATGACACCTCATCAATCCAAGATAAGCACTTCCCGACGAATCAGACGCCGGCACATGTTCAGCACTAGGATCCAAGGGCCCACAAACCGAGCAAACCGCCTCAAAATAACCCAGGCACCTGGAACCGTCATAAGGGACCACATATCAGTCACTGGGAGAAAGCGCAACGCGAGACGTGGTGGGCCCAGGTCGGCCGACCCCTTGGATCGGCCGA
This sequence comes from Cenchrus fungigraminus, assembly GCA_036936925.1. Taxonomy (NCBI): domain Eukaryota; kingdom Viridiplantae; phylum Streptophyta; class Magnoliopsida; order Poales; family Poaceae; genus Cenchrus; species Cenchrus fungigraminus. Next base: position 69,006,985 of record CM072772.1, on the reverse strand, counting down.
ACCGACCTTGCCACGGTTCACCATCTGCTTCCACGTGGTGCTCGGTGATTGGTCCTACAGTGGATTCCCGGGTGCCCAAGCTGTTCTGGCGAAGTTGTCCAACCCCTATAAATAGAAGTGAGGGGGGTTAGAATATGACCCTCACTTCTTCTCCTTATTTTGCCTTTAGGCTCCTACCTCTCTAGGAGAGGAGTGCCTTTGCATAGGATTAGTGCTGGCTTGCTAGTGCTTAGAGATTAGAAGTAAGGTGAGGGGGTGACTTGGGGACGTGCCATGGTGTTTTGACATCTTTCCCCAAGAACAAACCTCTTCAGATGCCTTTGTTCTTCATTTAGACTAAAGTGAGTATTCCGACATTCTTTGTTTAGACTAAAGTGGTTTCTTGCATTGTTGAATAGTTCTTGTGTTCTTCGTCTGTTCTTGATTTAGAGTCTTATTCTTCATGAACCCAACCCTCTGATCTTCTGGTGTAGTTCATCAGTTACAAATTCTGTTTGTATGCCAGTTAGTCTAACTAGAGTAAAGTGGGTGCTCCGTATGTTCTAATTAGATCAAAGTCCTTCTGTGATCCCTTGAATGAGATAGCTAATACCTGAGTGAGTTCTAGTATTTCCCTCGTGGGTTCGTCGCTTCATATTTATACGGAGTGCTATAGTGTTGCTACGGGAGCTCAGACATAGCCGTGCTATAGTAGTGATCGATGGTGTAGACGTGGTGTCTAGACTACGGGTTATCCTCCGTTTGCCCCGTATCCCACAGATTGATGGGGTAGGCCGCGATAGTGATAGCAGTTGGACTCTTTGTACTCCCCCACGTTCGGATACGGCGTAGAGCTTTCAGCCAGAACCGACCTGTTATAGCCAGGAGGGAACTGGTGCCCGAAACGAGAGTTCCTAATTGAGAGACCGTTCTTAACTCTGTACGCTATCAGCCGAATCCTTTCCATCTCCCATCTCATCCTATAGAGTGGTGTCCTTGGACCATAGCTAGGCTAGGACGTAGCGCTCACCGTTCCTTAGATTCGATACTCTTTGGAATACTCCTTAGGTGAAGTGCTACAACGGTGTATCCATGCGCTTGCAGATTCATTTGCATCCGTCAGTGCACCCGGGTGTTCCTTACACAGTCACGCTAGACGCGCCACTAGTGGTGAGGTTAAGAAATACCAACAAGCATTTCTAGTGCCGTCGCCGGGGAACGGTTGTTTTATCTATCTTCGAACCTAGTGGTCCTTGTATCTATCTTTTTCGTTTTCTTGAATTCTACCTTTACCCCCGCTACCCATTGAGATGCCTTCCTATCAAAGCCTCTCGACCCCTAGGGGCGAGTTTGTCTTAGAACAACCATTAACTTCTTCATCTAGCTACGAACTTCGTCCCGGCTATAAAGCCATGGTTCAGAATCGACCATCCTCTGGAGCCATCAGTGATGATCCCCGTGATCATTTGAAGGAGTTCGAAGAACTGTGTTCGTGCTTGGTAATCCCAGGTATGACACAGGAAACTTTGAGGTGTAAGTTGTTCCCTTTCTCTCTCGTAGACAGAGTGGAGCAGTGGTACACCCGCACGATAGGGAGTGTAGACAATTGGCAAGAACTACGAGATGACTTTTGTCACTCGTTCTCCCCTTTTGGACGCTCAGAGTTGCTACCGTGTGAATTCCATGAATTTGGACAATTAGAGGGTGAGTCTATAAGTGCAGCTTAGGCTAGGTTCTCACACCTGTTGGAGCTTAGCTCAGACTTGTCTATAACCGAGGATGTATCATTGTGCACCTTTTACATGAGGTTAGACATGGAATCTGCACGTGAGATCGACCTTTGTCACACCTGATTTTCCAAAGAAAACCAAATGCATCTCATATGTGCGCCAGGATCAAGTTTACACACATATGATAGACGTCATGAGTGAATTATCAATAAACAGCAATAAAAATGTACAAGGGTTAAACCATTACATTATCTCTTTATTACACTCAGACATTAGACTCGAAGGTCTTTACAATGAACAAACGATAACTATGAAGACGCAACTCCATCTTCATCTTCCACAGGCACATGACTGGGGGCACGCAAGCCTCAGAACTCATCGTAGTCGCTAAAGTACTCTTCTCCAGTGTTCTCCTCTGAACAGCGGTAAGCAAGGGTGAGCACACTTATGGTTGGAGCTTAGCAAGTGGGGGAAGATGCAAGGCTATCAAGGATAGGCTAAGGTTTACAGCGGTTAGCATTTTAATGTTGGTCAAATTTTATTAGCAAGCACCTATTTACTAGGTGTAAGTTTATACCAACCCACTTAAGCATTTAGGAAAGCATCTCATCTCAGAACCATAAGAACCACGATTTAATTCCATCTTTAAGTTTGATTATCATGTGAGGGTCCAGGGCGCTCTTGACCGTGAGCACGGCTGATCGATCAGTTTTACACTCTGCAGAGGTTGTACACTTTCACCACAGCTCGCGTAAAAGTTCCGAAGAACTTTGAACCCAACCACGCATGTGCTGATCAGGCACAATACCACACTTCCGAGGTGTGATTGCATAGGGACGCTACGAAGCCTTTACAAAGATATGCAAAAGACCAACAACCCACGACAGTTACAGCTCAGGGCGGACCATAACCCTCCCTAGTGGACAGCACCTTAGCAAAGGCTATGGCCAAGAGGACCGGGCTATACCCCTGCAACCCCGAGCCCCCTGTGTTCCTTTCGGATAAGGTCACCAGTACAATCACACACCTAATTAATTGGCTAAGCCAGAGCCATATGGACTGTGGTTGCACTGTTTTCCTGGGTGGTTCTCCATGTTCCGATTAAACCATATGATCTTGTTATTAACCATAAGCACACACATATATATATCACCAAAGTTATCATGATCAGCATTTATCATATTGCAAAAGATTCATTTTAACCATCCCAAGGTATAGCAACTAAGCATTTCTACCCAAAACATTTATTTAAAAGAGTTGTCCAAGGTAAAGGGATAAAAATCTAATCATGTCCTTAAAAAGGTGATTTCCCATCAAATTTATGCAATACAACATTTAAAAGTAAACTTAGTTGTCATGCAAGTTGTGTGGGACAAAAATAGAATATGCAGGGGGAGAAGTCCACTTGCCTTCCTTGCTTAAACACTGGGATTCTTCTTCTTTAAAAACTTGCTCTTGATCCACTTTAACTGGTTGCTCACTTGAAACTGGCACGATGTCTACGAGCACACAAGAAAGCATACAATAAACAAAACAATACACCAAGCATGAAAAGCTTAAAAAGAGAATAAGGTTTAGCTCTAGGAACGCGAACACAAAAGCACTAGGAACTATCGGGAGCTTTGGATGATCACAAACAAGAGCTAGCTATGTGCTAGGTATCTTTTAATTAAGTAAAATCATGTGCATAGGTTATTTCAGAGAAATACCCTATTTATAATTAAGTAAGTTATATTTGTATTTAAAAGACGATGTAAGCCTAATCCAATTTTATTTGTAAATATTCAAGTTTGATTTATGCAAATTAAACATTTAATTTAAAAGAAGCATGTAAAAGCATCTAGGCGTTTATCTTTATATTTCGAGTTATTCTAATCAAATTATAACTTAAAAACACATTCATATTCATATTAATCAAATTAACATTTAATTAAGAAAACTCGGGATAGACCTATGTTGCTTTTATTTGGAAAGCAAATTGCATAATCATTAGTCAATTTAAGTGTGATTATAAAAACCGAGGTATACATCTAATTAACTTTTAATTAGAAGAAATATTTAACTAGTATTAATCATATTAACTTTCTTATAAAAACACGTGTTAAACTTCTAATTAGATTTTAATTAGAAAAGCATATGTATATAAGGATTTAATCATATTTAATATTTAAATAAATTATAAAACAAAGAACATGTTCAACATTGGCACTAACACGTAGTTTGAGTTGATATGAACTTAACGCAACTTGAAACGGTGGAAACGGAGCTAAAACGCAAAAGATACACCCAAAACAAGGTTCTAAAACTAACGAGCTTGAAAAGATGGTCGCGTGGACACCAAAAACGCTTAAAACGGATAAAAGACGGAAAAGATATGGCTAAAACAAGGTTCAGGGGCTTTTCTGTGAAGTAACAGGGCTTCCAGGGACCTAACTGCAAGAAACCAGGGACTAAAACATGATTATACGTATAAATCGAAGGTCTATAGCGCAAAAAGACAAGATTGGACCTCTGGTGGAAAAAACTAAGAAGTCTAGGGGCTTAAACAGAAGAAACAGGGACCTGTTCAAAAGGGTTTATACAGGTGGAAGGGCTCTTTTATGATATTCAAAACTGCTGGGGGTTTTGTGCAAAAGAGCGGCTGACAGGGGCGGCTTGGCTGACACAGCGCCACATGGCGAACTCTGATTCGCTGGGAGGGTGACGTGGCGCTGACGCGGCGCTGACATCGCCCGTGGACCGCGCCGTGAACCTGGTCCACGGGTCCATGGTGGACCGGGCTAAGGGGTTACACCCCGATTTAACCAGGACCGTTGATCACAGATCGATCAGCTGGAGGAAAAGCAAAAGCTCAGGGGCCTATACGAAAAGAGAAGGACCTGAACGCAAGGATTTCTACTGGTGCGAGGGTATGGTTGTGATTATAGAAAACACAGGGGCTTTTTAACAAAATGGCCACTGTTGACCGGCATGGGATTGTTTGAACAGGGTCTATGGTGGATCTGGACCGTGGATCGTCGATCCGACGGCTGAGGTGGTGTGCATGCGACGGGTGGCGGTGGGACTCGCCGGAGAAGAGGGCTGCGTGGCGGCGCTTCGCCGGAGCGAGCTCTGGAGTGAGCTCCCGGCCACCAGAACGCATATGAGCGGGTGCTACACGATGCGGGGGAGCACGCGCATGAGATCGAGGGATCAGGGGGGTGTTTCCGGCGTCGACGGCGAGATGCCGTGGCCGGCAGCGGATGGAACTCGCCGGCGTGCGGCGGCGAGATGCCAACAAGTGCTACGGGCCACAGTTTGGCACGCTGAGCAGCTTGACATGATGCACGGGTGATAACAAACGCGAGCGCGATCACAGGGGCGTGATCTGGCCGGTGAGGAGGCAGCCATGGCCGGCGAGGCGGCCGGCGGCGACAGCTCACCGCGGCTGCGCATCCTGGTGCTCGGGTTCAAGGAAAAGGAGGGGACGATGGCTTCCTCACCCTGCAGTGAAGCTTCGGTCGAGGAGATGAACGGCGGGGACGAAGTGACGGCGGAGATTGCTCACAGCAATGAGCTCGGGCGGCGCTCCGGCGGACGGGGACAGGAGCTCCGGGCGCTACACGATTCGGCGTCGGCTTTCCTGAACAAAGAGTGGCACGTGTGAACGACTGATTGTGACGGAGAAAGGAGAAAGGCCGAGGGTACTTCACCGACGGCGAGCTCTTCCAGCGGCAGCGGAAACAGAGGCGGCGATCCGGGAAGGAAAACAGGGGAAACTCCGGCGGCGGCTCGGTTCGGCGAGGAAGGAGAAGCTCCGGGGCGCCGGGTCCTCGTGCGGGCGGCTCACGCGACGAAAGAGGACGAGGAGGCCCCGAGAGAGTGCTTCACCGGCGACGAGGCTCCCGGGCGGCCGGCAATGGCCCGGCGGCGGATCTTCGAGGGGCGACGGTGCGCGCGCGAGGATGGGGGGGTGCTAGGGCGTGCACGGGTGCGGAAAGGTGCGTGCAGGGGCTCGAGCACGACCTTTATAGGACGAGGAGGGGGAAGAAGAACCGGCGGCCGGGGCGGAGAGGCCATTGATGGCCATGCGGCCGGCCCGGTCTTGATGGTTTTCAAAGAGGAGAGGCGCTCGTTTAGGGGATGAAACGGAGAGGAATTGAAGGGAGGGAGCAATTCAGTGCTCCACCATGTCTTGATGAGGGAATTGAAGGCGGGGAGGGGCGGGAAAGGCGCGGGGAGGCGACCGGGTGCTGCGGCTGTGCGAGCAGAGGAGGCTGGAGGTTGGGGACGCGGCTGACGTGCGGGGCCGAGCTGTCAGCGAGAAAAGAGAGAGAGAAGAGATGGGAGAGGGAGCTGGGCCGGCGGGGCTGAACGGGCCGAGCAAGAAGGATGGGCCGGCGGGGAGGGGAGCTGGGCTGTTGGGCTGAAAGGGAGAGGGGAGAGGAAAAGGATTGGTTTGTTTTTTTTTTCTTTTTCAAACACCTTTATTCAAAATTTTCCAAACTTTTTCACAAAATTTTATAAACTTTTAAAACCTCACAGAAACACACTTAAACCATGCACTTCAAAATATGATGCACAAGCACTTATTGCCTCTAAAATTATATAGAATGATATTTAAATATTTAAAAGACCAAATTTATTTGATAATTTATTTAAAACCTTAAAAACAAAATCTATAGCACCATGTTGCTACATTAATTTAGTGATGGAAAAATTAGGGTGTTACAACCTTCTAGCTGGAGGTTCATTCAAACATCAATCCCCAATGGAAAGAAGAGAGATCCTAGAATTCTTCTTAGAAGCCTCTTCTTCCCATACTAGTCACAACGAACCCCACCAAGAATCAGAGTCGACCCACGAGAGTCTCTTAATAGACGAATTTGAGCTTCAACCCTGCACATCCTATGATTCCTCTAGAGATCCTTCTCCCGAACCGCGAACACCGAAGGAAGAAGAGATTCAACCTTCAGAGTTCTCTCTCATATTCGAGGATGATTATCCTAGAGACATTATAAATGCCACGAATCACTATAGGCACGAGAATCCTACGGCATCATTGGACCTTTATGAGGTCCTCGATGAAGTTTGGAATCATGGGACAATAGTGGATTGGTCACCTTAGGAATTAAAGCCTACCTCCGAAGCAATTCGGGTTAGCTCGATTTCCATGACCATACACTGTTTCATGAGGGGAAACACCGTAGATGCTGTTCATGACCCTACTGTTGGAGATTGCATCATACCAAAGTGCCTTCTAGACACTATTGGGTGACATGCCCCTCACCCCGACCGATAGATATTTCTGAAGTCCCAAGTGGAACTACTTTTTCCCATGTTGAGCGATTGCTAGGGACGTGCCGATCATCATAGACAAGATCGAGGTGCGCTTAGATTTTCATATCTATGACATCATAGACTTCGATCTTCTCCTAGGCTTCCCATTGGATGAACTTCTTGATAAATCTCAAGGGAGCCTAGATCATAAGCTTAGGGAAGCCACTTCTACCACATCCATCTCTTGTCGTGAACAAACCATGGTAGAACATCTTCCCAAGCAAAACCCGCTCGAGAAAATGATGCATGTATCTCCATTCGCATCATCCGAGCTTGTTCTCATTGAGGTCGTAGACTTTACTACTCCTCATGAGAATGACTCGGAAGATTCTCTTCACCTCTGTGAAGGCGAACAATCATCATCCCTCTCCACCGAGTTTGAGCTTCTTCCCGCTGGCTCGTATCTTGTTGCTTTCGATCATGATCAAAAGTCGATATCGAGCTTTTATGATAAATCTCTTGAGATAGAGGACTCATGGGCCATGGAAATTTGTGAGGCACCGACTTTGGAATTCATAGGAAAGGATTCCATTGACGAGCATGGTAGCTTCATCCTTGATATACCTTATGAACCATGCTCGCATAATTCCTCTCCAGAGTCAGCCATGCCTAGTGCACTGAGCACACGTGAGGGCTACAACGACCTTCTGGTCCTCTATTGCAGAATGTTTAGAAGGTTGATTGTGGTTGCATATGTTTACCATAAGCATATCAGATTTCGTGTGTGCGCTGTGGTACACTAACCTTGCAGCTAAAGCTTCACTGATACATCCAAGATTGGTGGTGAGACGAAATGACACCACCAATGATAGCTGCAAAATGAAGTTCCCCTGGTCGAGCTTATGACCCAAAAACAAAGCACTGCCAGGAGATAGCCTGGATTAGCTTAGGATTTATTTTCCCTTTCGAATAAAAGCAAGAACATGTTTCTAAGATAAGTTGTCCTTCGGGTATTTTTGGTCGCTAACATTTCAGGTGGAGATTGAAAAGAGCGGTGGACAGATGATTCCTAAGAACATGTGAGCTACATCAACTACAACACCTTGGTAAGATTTTGGTGAGGGAACATTTACAAAGGAAGCTTGATCTCCACACATTTGAGTTTTGTTGCTTGGCAATGCAAACTCCAAGTGTTGGGGAGATATGTGAGCATCCCGAGTAAAGTTCCTCTCATGCCAAATTTTATCCTAGTTCAGAGATGATGTTACCTCTTGCATCTTGCCTGACTAGCTATGTATGTCCTGCTTTTGACTTTAAACAAAGCCCTTCTGGGAGGTTGTCTGATGTTCACCGTCACATACTCATGCTTATGCCCCTTTGAAAATAGCTTTATCATGCTTGCATGCTTCCTTTATCTTTGTTTGCATGCTCTGGTTTGAATGTACGCGATATATCACGCATTCATAGGCCTTTGAAATTAAGCATGGTGCTTAGGTTAAAGCTGTCTTCTTTAGTCAAAACAATACATGGTGTCGAGTTTTGATTGATGAACCTTAGAGCTATGCTTTCATAAGATCTTGGTTGCATGTATATTGACTAACCCCTGTAGAAAATCGCCAAATTCAAATGGGTAAGTCATTAAGTTAGATTCATATGGGAAGGTAAGTTAAGGTGTCAGACTCATGCTGCATAACATACAAAGGAGGAACAGGTGACCTCTCCAAGGTCCAAGGTAAGTAAATTCCCCTTTTGTTTATGGAGTGCAATATTGGTCTAACCCTGCTTGAGTAAATGACATGGTGATGATAAAAAACAACAAAAACAAAAACAAAAACAAAAAAATTTGCTTTCAAATAGAGGCTCTATGATTCTCGAACCAGCAGAGTTCCTCTTTTTGTTTCCACTTTTGCTTGAAGAACAACACCAGGTACAAAAGCAAGTGTGGGGGAGTCCTCTCGATCTCATCATCAACATATCCACTCGAGGGCTCCCACACAAGGGACGCACGACATCGCCTACACCTTCATGACAAGGACAAGGTAAACTAGAGTGAGCTGGCTACCCCACGGGTTAGCCAAATCACCACTAGTCTTCCTTGATTCCCATATCCTTCAGGAGCGATGGTATGTGCACCCTTCATCTCACCCTCTCTACCTATGAGTTTGAATGATCTTCAATTCTTGTCCAGTGGATCAAACTCATATAATGGTGCCCTCCTTGCTCTACATGATTCCTGTGGTTGGCTTGCATATGTTTTATTCCTTACACATTATCTTGATGCTTGTGAACAAAAATCTTTAGGAAAGCATGCTAATCTAAGTAGTTGGAGTCTGTGATATGGTTTGGTGATATGATCATCGCTCTTAATGTTTGAGTGCTTGGGTTATTTTATTTGAAAAATCTGAAAACCCTTTGCAAAGCTCCTCTTTGATATACCACAGTCCCACCAAAGCCATATGATGTTCTAGTTGATCACCTTATACTCATGTGTTGCGTGTTATTGCTTTGAGCTTTGTCAAATCCTGTGACCCTTGTGAGAATTCTTTTCATGCTTCCATGATCAGGATTCATATGCACACCATTTCCCCCTTGCTATGCTTCTACACTAGAAGTTAGCATTGTATCATCCACATATTCTACCAAATAAAGCTCCATACATTGTTCCATGATTTACCCCTCTCCAAATATCTCTAAAAGAGACTGGGCTATGAAAAAAATAAGGAAGACATGCTCAAAAAAGCATGTTCAAAAAAAGGAGAAGAGATAGCGCATGTCTCAAATATTTCAAGAAGGAGAGAGGAGAAAATCATGCAAAAATGAGTTTCATAATTTAGATGGTAATAACTAGTACCCACTCCGGGACTAGTGTCCACCTTACCATCACCATAACATTTCATCATGTATGGTAATATCTAGAACCTATTCCGGGCCTAGTATCCACCTTACCATACCCATCATACCCATACACGTGCACATCTTGATCTGATTGTGTGATTTGATTTTCTTCTTGGATCCGGTCTTTGACTTTGCAATATATGTGAAACAAGTGTGCTTTATCTTTTATCCTACCATGAGCTCCACATATAGCCATCATTAGAAGTAGGATGAAGAAAGGCAATTCTTGCCTTGGTGAGGACTTATACACATTGAGCAATCTGAGAGAATCAAATGAGGAGCTAAGCAAGGTTTGTTTTGAAAATTATTGCAAAAACCCCAAGTTACTTGACATGACGAGCAGAAGTGATTTGATTCATGACTGTTCCATTCCTCAACTACCCAAGATAGCATGATTGACACTCCACACAGTTCATAAGTGCAAGGTATGGTTTGGAATATCTCTTATGCTCGCTTCATATCCCTAGATATCATGTACCACCTTGATCTGACTCCCTTTACTCGGGATGAGCAAAGGTCAAGTGTGGGGGAGTTGTTGATGGCTGTTAAGTCCCACTTTTAGGCCATCAATACCTGCATAAAATAAATGGAAAGTGATCATCAACACTAGAATAGGGGTTTAACTGACAATTTCCACAAGTGTTGGTGTTTCTATCTTTTGTTGCAGGACACATCGAAATGCACATGGACCGATACAATTGAGAGCAAGTAAACCAATGGCATAGATATGGAATCATCATAAACAACCTCAAATGCCAAATTTGTCTGCACCATTGCGATGGGCTCGTCGAGATGATCGAAATGGATATATCATTTGCATACATCGGAGCCCGGATGAGAGAGATATGCACAAGACATCATGTGGGCCCGGTGGGACCCACACCAGGCCATGTGGCGACATGCTGGCACACAGGATGCCACGTGTCCATGACACCTCATCAATCCAAGAGAAGCACTTCCCAACGAATAAGACACTGCCACGTGTTCAGCACAAGGATCCAAGGGCCCACAAACCGAGCAAACTGCCTCAAAATAACCCAGGCACCTGGAACTGTCATAAGGGACCACATATCAGTCACTGGGAGAAAGCACAATGCGAGACGTGGAGGGCCCAGGTCGGCCGACTCCTTGGATCGGCTGAACCGACCTTGCCACGGTTCGCCATCTGCTTCCACATGGTGCTCGGTGATTGGTCCTACAGTGGATTCCCGGGTGCCCAAGCTGTTCTCGTGAAGTTGTCCAACCCCTATAAATAGAAGTGAGGGGGTTAGAATAGGACCCACACTTCTTCTCCTTATTTTGCCTTTGGGCTCCTACCTCTCTAGGAGAGGAGTGCCTTTGCATAGGATTAGTGATGTCTTGCTAGTGCTTAGAGATTAGAAGGAAGGTGAGGGGGTGACTTGGGGACGTGCCATGGTGTTTTGGCATCTTCCCCTAGAACGAACCTCTACAGATGCCTTTGTTCTTCATTTAGATTAAAGTGAGTTTTCCGACATTCTTTGTTTAGACTAAAGTGGTTTCTTGCATTGTTGAATAGTTCTTGTGTTCTTCGTCTGTTCTTGATTTAGAGGCTTGTGTTCTTCATGAACCCAACCCTCTGATCTTCTGGTGTAGTTCATCAGTTACAAATTCTGTTTGTATGCCAGTTAGTCTAACTAGAGTAAAGTGGGTGCTCCGTATGTTCTAATTAGATCAAAGTCCTTCTGTGATCCCTTGCATGAGATAGCTAATACCTGAGTGAGTTCTAGTCTCTCCCTCGTGGATTCGTCGCTTCGTATTTATACGGAGTGCTATAGTGTTGCTACGGGAGCTCAGACGTAGCCGTGCTATAGTAGTGATTGGTGGTGTAGACGTGGTGTCTAAACTGCGGGTTATCCTTCATTTGCCTCGTATCCCACGGATTGATAGGGATAGGCCGCGGTAGTGACAGCCGTTGGACCCTTTGTACTCCCCCACGTTCGGATATGGCGTAGAGCTTTCGGCTAGAACCGACCTGTTATAGCCAGGAGGGAACTGGTTCCCGAAACGAGAGTTCCTAATTGAGAGACCGTTCTTAACTCTTTACGCTATCAGCCGGATCATTTCCATCTCCCATCTCATCCTATAGAGTAGTGTCCTTGGACCATAGCTAGGCTAGGAGGTAGCGCTCACCGTTCCTTAGATTCGATACCCTTTGGAATACTCCTTAGGTGAAGTGCTACAATGGTGTATCCGTGTGCTTGCAGATTCGTTCGCACCCGTTAGTGTACCCGGGTGTTGCTTACACGCTCACGCTAGACGCGCCACTAGTGGTGAGGTTAAGAAATACCAACACATGCTCGATTGAGGACTCCCGCGACTGCGCGGCCACAGGGGACAGGTGTCAAGCTCCAGCGTCGTTTGGTGTGGAACCTTCTTGGGTGCCACTTGGAGCGAGCGACGATTATAGCTGGTGCACCAAGGCAGGGGAATTCAACTAAGGAGATAGCCAATAACAAAACGCAAATGACTCGAGGAAAGCATAGCACACCTCACATCGACGAAATGAACCGGGGTCGCTTGATATCCGGGGGCGTCTAATTCGACAAGGGTGCCGACCTTTTCGTCCCAACTGACGACTGCGGGGCGTGGACCGCCTGAGGAGTGCTAGCACCCCCACCCAGGGGTGGTGCCGCTTGGCCAGTCTGACCTACCTCCCCAAATAATGAGGAAGCCAGCAGCACCATCATGCCTGCTGCCTAGCCGAGATGGGTCCACTCCTCCTGGACCAAAGGCCTCCCTAGCGAAGGGATGGCAACGAACGACCACCTTCATGGCCGCTGCCAGGCCAAAGGTGGTGAGGGAGCAATCTCCCCACCGCTCGGTACAACCACCGTCGGTAAAGCGGTCGAAGAGCACGTGCCCCTACCCCCCTCTCGACGACTACGTCTGGGGAAAGGAAAGCCTCTCGTGTGACGAACCCCTCAGGGGAGAGCGAGCTGACGAGTCTTGGCTCCTTTCCCTCAGAGGGGAAATAGCTCACTGGCGCAAAGCTTCCGGCTCCTCGGAAGCACAGCGGGTAGACAAGAGTGAGCGGTCATGCCATCCATGGCGGCGGCGCTCAGAAGCCCGGTCCGCATGCGCCTCCCCGGTGCCCCTACTCCTCTCCGTTCTAGGCCGTGATGACCCCCCCACCTGCGCCAGATCTTTCCATTTGCGTCAAGGGTGAGGGCGTCACCGCGACAATCCTCTAGCTCCCCTCGGGAGCCGTGCGCATTTCCTCCTGCTCTTCCTGTTCCTCCTCGGGCTCCACCTCGGAGGGCTCATCAGAGGAAGCCCTCTCTCCTCTCCACCTCTTCCTGGCTTGTTTGTTGTTCCTTCACCTCTGGGCCTGCTCGCATTTCTTCCATTGGGTAACTGCGTCGTTCCACGCTTTCACCCTCTCGGCGGAAGCACGACACCCTCACCTCAGGCACCGGTGACTTGGAGGCCACTGAGAGCCAGGTGTGGTTCGAGGACCGGTGGATGGTCGCTTCCTGGTGTGATGAGTGATTGACAACGTGGTGTGGACTGATTCTTGGCTAAGTATTGCAGGTGCAGGTTGCGGCTTGACTGGTGCAGGTGCAGGTGAAGAACAAGCGTGAAAGGTCGTTGCCGGTGAGGCCTCCAGGTGTGGAGAAGACAAGTAGGCTTGGTTCGAAGGACCCGGTGGCCAGCGGGGTCAAGTGCGGGCCGCATGGTGGCAAGAACGGCAAGATGAAGTCATGGACGGTTTCTTGGTTGAGCCTCAAAACCAAGGTCGAGCCGGGACTACGTGGGAGCCAAGTCATGAGTGGTGATTGGCGGAGGCTACACCTAGTTCGCGGGGTTTCCGGTGGTTCACCAGAAAACCACTGGGTTCCTTGGTTGATCCACAAAGCCAAGACTGAAGAACCGAAGACGGAGGTGCAGCAGCTCCAGACCGGTCTGACCGGTGGGTCTGACCGGTCTGACCGGTGGGTACCGGTCTGACCGGTGAGGAGCACCGGTCTGACCGGTGTGCGACGACGCAGTCCGGAATCTTCGAAGCGGAGGACACGCGTCGGGATCGCAAGGCTTGCGTCGAGGCTAAGCAAGTTTGCGGTCGCTGGGCATCCGTCCGATGGTGCGAAGACAAAGACTTCCAATTTCGCCCTCGAGGGGCATGTATCCCTAGTTAGCTAGTAAGGGTATTTTAGTCTTTCGGTTGCCTCCATATAACCCAAGGGGTGAGAGGATGGCAGCCATCTCTTGGAACCCTAGCTCATTTGGTTTTCCTATTTTTCTTCCTATTTTCTTAGGATTTTCGTAGGACTAGCTTGAGAGCTTCATGGTGAGATCTTGTGAGAGGGAAGGATGATCGGGCGGCAAGCTAGACCTTGTATGAACCTCTTTGGTATGTATAGATGATTCGGCGTGGTTCCTCAAGGCTTGGTTGTGTCTTTCCCGTTTCTCCTTTTTGGTGATTTTCGGAGCCTTTTCTTGGCGATTTTCTTGGAGCGATTTTGAGGCCTTTCTCTTTGGGATTTGGTGGGGGATGTATGCATGAACCCTTCGTGGTTCTTTTCCCTTTGATTCCCCTTCCAAATCCGTGAGCAAAGGGGCTCGATTTTGGGGTTTTCGTGGCTCTAGGGTTAGAGGCGTTCTTGGTGGGATTTCTTCGATTCCTCTTGATTTGACAAGTTTTGGTGGACCAAATCTTGGCTATGGAGTACCCATGAGGTGTTCCTACTATCCCCAAAGTCTTGTGCAAAACCGTGGAGCGGATCGGGAGATCGGGAGTTGGATTTGGAGGAGTAGACTCGCGGGCGCTGTTCATCCCGAGCTGCCCAGGCACGACCGGTCTGACCGGTGCTCTTGACCGGTCTGACCGGTGCTAGCCCTTGGTGGGTTTTTGTCTCGGGAAACAGCCTTGTCCGTGTGGTTTTGTCCCGTGGTCCTGCTGATCAGTTCTTGGAGTGTTTGGAGTTGTTTTGCTAGGATTTGTGAGGGGTTCTTCTTCCTCACAGGTTGTGTTTCGTGGTGGTTTTTGTTCCAGGGCCTAGAGGATTCACTGAGGCTTCCTGGAACGTTTGCTGTGCGGCTGCTGTAGCCACCGGCCTGACCGGCTCTGTCCACCGGTCTGACCGGTGTCACCGGTCTGACCGGCGCAGGCCATCGGTCTGACCGGTGTAGCACAGGCAGCAAGCCGTGCAAGTTTCCGCTGTGTGTTTTGGTGAGTTTTGGCTAGGAAGGTTGAGTGTTGGTTCCTAGGACCAGTAGCACTCTAGTGGCTGCGTGGTCTTGACCAACTTGGGTAGTTGGGTCGGAGACGTGAGTTGGAAGCTGTGTTCGTCTTGTTGGAGTTCCCATCTCCTTCGAGAAGAATTTTTATCGGCTCCCATTCACTCCCCCCCTCTCTGGTTCGCCTAATCGGTCCTTCAATTGGTATCAGAGCCGGTTCGGGTCTTTATTGACTCTTACCAGTCTAAGATCCAAAGATGGTGTACCAGGAACGGGGTTCGGGTCCTCCGCACTTCGATGGGAAGAACTACCAGATGTGGCAAAGGCGGATGGCGGCGTTCCTCCGCGGAAAGGGTCAGATCCTTTGGGATGTCACGGTGAACACAGCTTATGTTCATCCGATGAACTTCCTTGCTCCAGGATCGAGGGATATGTTCGAAGCCAACAACAAGGCTGTCGATTACTTGTTTCGTGCCCTGTGTCCACCTGAATTCGATCGGGTTCAGACAGAGGACTTAGCTTGTAGGATTTGGGAGCAGTTGAAGGATGCTCATGCTGGGAATGCTCAGGTTCAGGCTAGGATGTACGCGACTTACCGGAGAGAGTACGAGAACTTCACTCATCTCCCCGGCGAGTCCGTCGATGCCCTTTTCCAGCGATTTACGGTCGTTGTGAACAACATGAGAGCCAATGTGGACGTCCTCCCATACAATGATCATGATAGAGCCGTGAAGCTCTTGCACTCGTTGGATCGTACCGTATGGGACGGGAAGTTTGAGGCTATTGTTGAGTCCGAGAAGTATGACACCTTGACGGTGAACGAGCTGTTCTCGAAGCTCAAGTCGGCTGAGTTGGACCGTGGTATGACAGCCAAGATCGAGAGCCCGACTGATTCTCATAGTCTCGCTCTCGTTAGTGGCAAAGGAGCCAAGTCTAATGCTAACGCATCCTCCAGGATGTACTCTTTGTCTTCTTTGATGTCTTTGCCAGACGAGGAGTTCGACGTGCTTGGAGAGGACGAGCTGGCGTTGCTGACCAGGCGGTTCGAGAGGCTGCACGAGAACCGGGTGAACTCAAGGAGGAACTCGAAAGCGTGTTTCAAGTGCGGCAAGACCGGACACTTTTTCGCCGAGTGTCCGAAGGTGAACAACCACGACAAGCACAAGTCCAAGGACAAAGGAAGAAGATCCAAGAAGAAGGAACATGAACATGGGAGGAAGACACGGACCCGAGAAAAGATCAAGAGATCGAGCGACATCGACTCCGACTCTGAGGATGTGTCATCAAGCTCGAGTGAAGAAGAAGAAGAAGAGGACAGCAAGAGGAAGCACAGAAAGAAGAAGGACTTCGGCAAGTACTTGAACGGCCTTTGCTGTACCGCAAGCAAGACTTCGAGAGGCTGCAACAAGAAGGATGGGCTATGCGGCATGGCACGCAGCTCCGGCAGCAAGAGAAGCCAGAAGAACGCCTCGGAATCAGACTCCGACTCCGAGGATGAGGTATGTGATGAGCTCTCTTCTTTACGCAAGGAGAATGAGGAGTTGGTTGACTTGCTTGATAATCGCGATCACATGCTTAGAGAGGCTAAGAAGCTTAGGAAGGAGCTTAGAGCTTTGCTTGAAGATGCTAGGACTAGAGTGGCTGAGCTAGAAACACAGGTTCTTGATGGCAAGCTTGAAATTGATTCGCTTAAGGCTAGCCCTGTGGTTTCTGATGAGATTGATTGTGCTGATTGCTCTGTTTTCCTAGCTGATTTGACTGCTCTTAGGGAAAAGCATGCCTCCAAGTGTGAGGAACTAGATGTGCTTAGGGTTGAGTTGGCTGAGCTGCAATCTAGACCCACTTTGCTTGGTGCATGTACTTCTTGCCCTGGTTTGCATGAAAAAATTGCTGAGCTTCGTTCTCGCATTGTTTCGCTTGAGGCTGATTTGAAAGTGCCTATTCCTACTGCTTGCTCTACCTGTGAATTACATGCTGTGAAGAATTTGGAACTTGCAAAATGTGTTGATCATTTGCAGGATGAGAACAGTAAGTTGCGTGAAGTGCTGAGTTGGTTGTCTAGTCAGGAACCTCAGCTTGGCATGATGATTTCCGGTTATAAGCGCTTTGATGGTTGGGCTTTGGGATCTGTTAAGTTTGGTGAGAGCAGTGGTGTGAGAGAAGGGAAATTTGGGAATACTCCAGTTCCACCACAACCAACACCCAAAGACAAGTTTGCACCCAAGCCAAACCAGTTGCTTAAATCGAGAGAAAAACCAAGTGAGAAGCCTAGTGAGAAACCTAGTGAGAAGCCTTGTGAAGAGCCACACCCGAAACCTAAGCCAAGACCAATTCGTTTCCATTGTGAATTTTGTGGAAAGGATGGTCATAAGAGAGAGTTTTGCTTTAAGAAAAGAAGAGAGGCGAGATTGGCTAAGGAGTGGGCGAACAAGGACAGGTACCACCCTTCTCATGGTGTGCCTGAGCCTCGTATGCCACTACCTAAGGGAAAGGGTGTTGTGCATATGGTTCCAGCATGGAGAGATAGGAGAGCTTCAGGTGGAGGCAGGTTTGCTGGCCGAGGACCACCGGCCAGACCGGTCAGAGTGACCGGTCAGACCGGTGCTAGGCAGAGTGCTGGACAGTTTGGTTTCCGGGATTGTGAAGCTAGAGGGTTCAGCCTGTTTGGTCGTGGAACAGGTGGTAGGCGCTTTGAGTCTGGTGGTGTTGAGTTTGCTGGACGTTCTCCACCTCGTGATCAATTCGAGTTTGGGAGAGGTCGCAGCTTTGAGTCTCAGAGGGGCTACGGACCACGGTTTCCCTTTCGTGGTACTCGTACTCCTCCAGTGAGACGGGAGTGGTTTTCCCATGGTGGTTCCAGGTTTGATAGGTTAGACGGGATGGATCGCAGTTTTGATAGGCGTTGTAGGATGGATGTTGCTAACCCTACTTTTGAGGAAATGGCCCGGCACTGGTTTGACACCTTTGGTACTAACCCCAGTGTTGAGTCGTTTGCTCGCTCTCGCTCTTGGTTTTGAGTTGCAGGTGGGAGTCCCGGAGAACATTTGGTTGATATCGGGGGTGGTTCTCCGGCCTCATACCCCGGTGATGATATGGAGGTACATCACTTTCGGGGACGGTGGACAAGGATGGGTGACTTCTGAAGAAATGATCAAGGTAAATATTTTTGTGATCTTCAAATGTGTGGCCTTGGTTAAGCCACTTGGTTCGTTTTGCTCCTTGCCCTATCTCATGTATGTAAGGTGAGCTTTGTATGCTCTTTGACCTTAATGCATGAGTTTAGGGGGAGCCTGTGTGCTTAGTGTGCTCTTTGCTCTATCATGTGTGCTAAGGGTGAGCTTTGTATGCTCTTTGGCCCTAGTGCATGTGTTTAGACGGAGCTTGTGAGTTTTGTTCTCCTTTGCTCTTTTGCCGGTGGTGTCGAGCCCTTTCTTTTTGCCTCCCCTCGAGGAGCCGGTCGTTTGTGAGCTTTGTGTGTGTGAGCTCCTGTGTAGCATATGTATAGCTTTCCTTTGTGCATTTCTTGCATTTGGCATAGCATATGTAGCATGATGTATAGGCATCTTTGTATCTTAGGTTGCATGCATTTTGTATCATATGCTTTGTTTAGGAAAGGCTTCTCTTATACACATTGTTCACCATGGAATGACATATATGTCTTTGTGAGCTAATTTGGTAAGCTATGGTTAGTTTGGCTTAGCTCTTGATAATCTTGGTTTGTATCCATGGTTGATGGCTATGTTTTTAAAAAAAAAAATTTCATATATATGCTCTCTTGTGAGTAAATGCCTTTACATGATCTTGACATGTTTTAGTGTCTTGGCTATGCTTAATTTGTGGTTGGATAGCTTATTTTGATCATATGGGGCCAAAGGCTCATTTGCCATCATGGATGTTTAGCCCTCATGCTTCATCTTGTGGAGGGGCATAAGTTCCTTTTTGTCGCAAAGACATTTCATGTACCAATTAAAAATCTGAAAATGAAATGTAAATTGCTTGAAAAATGTGCTCCCATGTCATATGTGCTAATTTTAATTTGCTTTGGGTGCTAAATCGTTGCATGATGCCTACCAATGAGAAGTCTCATATATAGAAGTAGGCACATGGCTCGGTGGCTTTGACATGACATGAGGTGCTTGTGGGTGTTTATGATGGTCTTATGCTTAGAATGGTCGTCCTAGCATGAAGTTTGTGTGGCTTTGCCATTTTGACATGTTTTGCTCATGTTTAGGACTTTGCTCATGAGAGGGTAATTTTTCGCAAAATTGCTAAATTCTATCTTAGCTTCGCCCAATGGTTGTGAAACTTGGTGATCATGAAGTTTATGTCTTTACGAAGCTATAGAGTATCTAACTTGCTCGTTTGGACATGTGTAGCATCCTATGTTGAATTTTGTCTATTTGAGAAGCTCTAGGTTGCATTTTTTGCATTTTTGGCTTGATTCATGCATTGTCAACAAGGGGGAGAAGTTTGAGCATGTTTTGGCCTACTGAATGCATTTGGAAGGTTTTCAGGTGGTTTCGAGCTATTTTTGGGCTCTGTTGTGCACCGGTCTGACCGGTTGAGGTCACCGGTCTGACCGGTCAGAGTGCTGGTCCTGTTCACATGTTGCCCACCGGTCTGACCGGTGGTGTCGACCGGTCTGACCGGTCAGAGCTGAGCTGTTGCAGCTGCTCTGTTTTGTGAAGTGGTTCGCATGCATTTGTCCAGGGGGAGTTGCATCGGTTCAGGGGGAGCTTACATGTGTGCAGGGGGAGCTCTTTGTGGTTTTCGAGCTTTGCTCTGATGGTTTGTGCTCTTTGCTTGAGCATGTTTTGTCTCGGATGTGTCGAGCCGTTGCCCTTGCCTAAGGGGTCCGAGACTTGTCTTCTTCAAGTGATCTTGCTCTTTGCCTTTTCTTTGGCTTTCGATCGCTTGTTGGAGTTTCTTTTAGTCGTTTCTTTTCTTTTCCTTTTCTCTTGGTTACCAAAACGTGTGTGTTGTCAATGCACTCATCAAGGGGGAGATTGAGAGCCAGGTGTGGTTCGAGGACCGGTGGATGGTCGCTTCCTGGTGTGATGAGTGATTGACAACGTGGTGTGGACTGATTCTTGGCTAAGTATTGCAGGTGCAGGTTGCGGCTTGACTGGTGCAGGTGCAGGTGAAGAACAAGCGTGAAAGGTCGTTGCCGGTGAGGCCTCCAGGTGTGGAGAAGACAAGTAGGCTTGGTTCGAAGGACCCGGTGGCCAGCGGGGTCAAGTGCGGGCCGCATGGTGGCAAGAACGGCAAGATGAAGTCATGGACGGTTTCTTGGTTGAGCCTCAAAACCAAGGTCGAGCCGGGACTACGTGGGAGCCAAGTCATGAGTGGTGATTGGCGGAGGCTACACCTAGTTCGCGGGGTTTCCGGTGCTTCACCAGAAAACCACTGGGTTCCTTGGTTGATCCACAAAGCCAAGACTGAAGAACCGAAGACGGAGGTGCAGCAGCTCCAGACCGGTCTGACCGGTGGGTCTGACCGGTCTGACCGGTGGGTACCGGTCTGACCGGTGAGGAGCACCGGTCTGACCGGTGTGCGACGACGCAGTCCGGAATCTTCGAAGCGGAGGACACGCGTCGGGATCGCAAGGCTTGCGTCGAGGTTAAGCAAGTTTGCGGTCGCTGGGCATCCGTCTGATGGTGCGAAGACAAAGACTTCCAATTTCGCCCTCGAGGGGCATGTATCCCTAGTTAGCTAGTAAGGGTATTTTAGTCTTTCGGTTGCCTCCATATAACCCAAGGGGTGAGAGGATGGCAGCCATCTCTTGGAACCCTAGCTCATTTGGTTTTCCTATTTTTCTTCCTATTTTCTTAGGATTTTCGTAGGACTAGCTTGAGAGCTTCATGGTGAGATCTTGTGAGAGGGAAGGATGATCGGGCGGCAAGCTAGACCTTGTATGAACCTCTTTGGTATGTATAGATGATTCGGCGTGGTTCCTCAAGGCTTGGTTGTGTCTTTCCCGTTTCTCCTTTTTGGTGATTTTCGGAGCCTTTTCTTGGCGATTTTCTTGGAGCGATTTTGAGGCCTTTCTCTTTGGGATTTGGTGGGGGATGTATGCATGAACCCTTCGTGGTTCTTTTCCCTTTGATTCCCCTTCCAAATCCGTGAGCAAAGGGGCTCGATTTTGGGGTTTTCGTGGCTCTAGGGTTAGAGGCGTTCTTGGTGGGATTTCTTCGATTCCTCTTGATTTGACAAGTTTTGGTGGACCAAATCTTGGCTATGGAGTACCCATGAGGTGTTCCTACTATCCCCAAAGTCTTGTGCAAAACCGTGGAGCGGATCGGGAGATCGGGAGTTGGATTTGGAGGAGTAGACTCGCGGGCGCTGTTCATCCCGAGCTGCCCAGGCACGACCGGTCTGACCGGTGCTCTTGACCGGTCTGACCGGTGCTAGCCCTTGGTGGGTTTTTGTCTCGGGAAACAGCCTTGTCCGTGTGGTTTTGTCCCGTGGTCCTGCTGATCAGTTCTTGGAGTGTTTGGAGTTGTTTTGCTAGGATTTGTGAGGGGTTCTTCTTCCTCACAGGTTGTGTTTCGTGGTGGTTTTTGTTCCAGGGCCTAGAGGATTCACTGAGGCTTCCTGGAACGTTTGCTGTGCGGCTGCTGTAGCCACCGGCCTGACCGGCTCTGTCCACCGGTCTGACCGGTGTCACCGGTCTGACCGGCGCAGGCCATCGGTCTGACCGGTGTAGCACAGGCAGCAAGCCGTGCAAGTTTCCGCTGTGTGTTTTGGTGAGTTTTGGCTAGGAAGGTTGAGTGTTGGTTCCTAGGACCAGTAGCACTCTAGTGGCTGCGTGGTCTTGACCAACTTGGGTAGTTGGGTCGGAGACGTGAGTTGGAAGCTGTGTTCGTCTTGTTGGAGTTCCCATCTCCTTCGAGAAGAATTTTTATCGGCTCCCATTCACTCCCCCCCTCTCTGGTTCGCCTAATCGGTCCTTCAGCCACGATGGAAATTCCTTCCACCTAGAAATACAGGGTCAGAGGCCACAGAGGGTACATAGCCAAACCCGGGAGGAGGCCAAAAAACCCTTACCACAGCCTTCGTTGCGTCATCCGGAAGCATCTTCAGGTGACGAGGCAGCGGGTATAGAAGGTGAGGCTTCCCCATTGCGTATGCCATCCGTCGCTGCAACTCCTCGGCTAAAGGTAGTATGACCACCGTCACTGTCTCCTTGAAAGAAGCCTTGTCGTAACTCGGGAGTCATCTCCTACATGGCGATGGTGCAGTCCCTTAATGGCACGGCCCCCCTTCGAGAGGTATCCGCCGTCGATGACCTCCACTGTGGTCATGTCCCGGCCTCGCAGCCAGGAGAGGGCATCGAAGGCCTACTGAAGCTGATTCTTCCCCTTCTCCATAGGCCCATACACCCAGTTGTGGGGTGCCTCCCCGATCCACCGCCCAGAGTACTTGGGGAGCGGGTGCGTGGTGTTGTTCTTGAGATAGAACCACCCTGAGTGCCATCCCTAGTTCGAGCTCGTGAGGGAGCCAGTGATGTAGTCGGCTGACCTCCCCTACTTCATCTTCAACACAGCACATCCGACCGTCGCATGGGTCCTGCTGTCATCACGCTGCACGACAAACATGAAGAATTACCTGAAAAGATCCCAGTGGGTCTCGATGCCCAGGTACCCCTCGCCATCTGTTGGATCCCATTCGGGTTGAGCTGCTGGAGCTCCAACTCGTACTCATTCAGCACCGCCCGGATGAGCCGACCCACAGGGACGAAGAACCCACGCAAATGGAAGGTGACATAGGTCACCACGTACCCCGCCGACAGCTTGGGGTAGTCCTCTAGCCCGGGCTTCTTCCACACCCCCCTCGCGCGTGAGCTCCTCCAGCTGCGCATGGGTCAAGTTAGAGCACACCCAGTTCGACATCGCTAGCACGGCGGTGGGAGGGGGATGCGAGCGATGTGGCTGCAGCGAAGATGAGCTCGCGGTCCTTTTCTCCCTCACCCTCTCACGAGGAGATGTGAGTGCTACAACTACGGTGGAGATGAGCCCACGGTCCTTTGCTCCCTGACCCTCTCACGAGGAGATGCGAGCACTACGACTGCGGCAGAGATCAGGCTGCGGTCTTCCTCTCCCTCACCATCTCACGAACAGGTGCGAGCGCTGCGACGGTAGCGGCAGAGGAGACGAGAGCGCTAATAAGGCGAGAGGATTGCGGGCGAAGGGTTCCAACCGACCTAGTGCTCCAGGCACTTTAAAGGAGGAGAAGGTGGAGGATGGCACCCGCAATAAATGCTTGGTCCCACCAGTGCAGCTGAAGGATTGATTAGGCGACCAGAGAGGGGGGAAGTGAATGGGAGCCGATAACAATTTCTCCAAAGAAAAACCGGCTAACTCCCACAATCACAATCAAAGGTTCCCACACGAACTTTCCAAGGTCATGTAGTCGCAACGGACCTACCAATCCTAGGAGCAAGCCCAAACTCGAACCAACACGGAAGCACAACTTGAGAACCACAACACTTAGGCAAATGTACACGCCAGGAACAGACCGTCCGTGAAGGGTCCATGGATAGTCCGCCAGCAGTACGGACTGTCCGACACTCGAGTTCGGACCATACATAAAAGCAGACCGAACCAACAGAAACACCCAGCCCTAAAATGACCGTTCGAGATGGCCACATGGACCGTCCGCTAGTACCGCGGACCGTCTGTAAGGTCTCAACGCACCATCCGACACTACCCGACAAAAATCCTCATGCGTGGAACCTTACCTCTTCGCACAGCACCACACAGACGATCCGTGAGAGACCGATGGACGGTCCGTGAGAGATCACGGACAAGCAGGAAGAGTAGCTACAGTAACCCATGAGGAATCACTCCCAAAACCATCACCGGCTCTCCCAAACCAATTGGAGTCTTGAGACGAAACTTTAGGGAGATGAAGAACACGTGAAGGAGAAAATATGCCTCAAAAATCTCGACCTCTAACTCCCTACAACTCCCGGAGTAGTGGATCACATAGATGAACACCTAGAGCTTGAGTTCATCTGAAAAACCATGAAACGACGGCAATCCCGCCGTTTGAGGGGTCAAGATCATCCACAAAGAGGCACACGGCACTCACCCATGATCCCCTCAAAGAAATCCGGAGAAAAACACCCTCAAATCGACGAACTAGCGACGAACAAAAATCCCCCAAAAATAGCCTTGAAAATGACACGAAAATCACAAAGAGCTCGGAGAGGGAAATCATCACAACGCCAAAATCTTCCATATATCCAGAGGTTAGATTCCGTACAAAATTCATGAAAAATCTAGCCTATGGAGCAAAGGAATTAGGAAGCAGTCAAGACGGATGAGTTGCCATCCACCTCCTAGAGCTATATATATAAGGTCTCTTCGGTGGAGGCAAATCACCACGCTACCCCTACAACTTAAAGGAAGATACATACCCCTCAGGGGCAATATTGTCAAGACTTGGATATTCCCATCGGGCAGCCACGCCTTTGCCCCAGTCCCGCATCCTCCCAACACAAGCCCTGCGATCCTGCCGCGTATCCCCCGCATCGAAGCTTCTCAACACGATCGGATCCCATCTCTGCCCGCCGAGCCTCTGGTCTTGGCTTTGTGGAGCAACCGAGGAACCCAACGGTTTTGTGGTGAACCATGAGAAACCCAGCGAACTCGGTGTAGCCTCCATGCCAAGCTTCTCTTGACTCAGTAGCCACATCGTCCCAGCTTGGTGTTGGTTTGGTGGAGTAAACCAACCAAATCCCACGTGCAGACTCCCATTGTGAGCCGCTACCCTGCACCAGCTTCGTCTTTCTTTTCTTGCCACCATGCGGCCCGCACTTGATCCCGTTCGGCTACTGGGTCCATCAAGCCAAGCCTACTTGTCTCTCTACTCCTCGGAGGCCTCGTAAGGATAAGACCTTTTGCACCTGCTCTTCACATGCACCAATGCGAATCAAGCCGCAACCTGCACCTGTAATACTCAGCCAAGTGTCAGTCCACACCACGTTGTCAATCACTCATCACTAAGCAGCGAACATCCACCAGTCCTTGGACGCTTCGGTCCTCAATCTCCCCCTTGATGAGTGCATTGACAACACACATAGTCACCAATTCAGAAAAGAAAGAAAATGAAAAGAAACGAACAAGAATCTCAAACAAGTGATCAAAAGCGAAACAAAAAACACAAACAAGATCACTTGAGAGAGAAAGTCTCAGTCCCCTAAGGCAAGGGCAATGACTCAACACAATTGAGACAAAACGCTCAAAATGTTGACTCGAGGGGAGGCAAACAGGCTCGACACCATCGGCAAAAGAGCAAAGCACAAAGCAACTTCAGGCGACACAAATAACTCCCCATGCATGAATGCAAGCTCCCCCTGGAAAAAATGTGTGCAAACTCAAGTTCTCCCCCTGAACTGAGTATCCATCTCATCAAATGCAATCTGAATTGGATGCACCAATTCCCCCCCCCTTGTTGGTAATGCATGAATCAAGTTTACAAATGCAAGCATGAGCTTCTCAAATAGACAATGATCACTATAAAATGCTAGGAACAAGACATAGAGCAAGCATGATAGACCAAAACTCCGTACAAGCATCGCCAACAATATAGTAAGTACATATATACATGTAGACATCATGCAACAGTTTAGCACCCAAGATAAAGAATGTAAAGCATACAATACATGATTCATATGAGAGCACATTTTTCAAGCATAGGCATTTCATTTCAAATTTAGCGTGGTACATGAAATGCCTTTGCGGCAAAAAGAAGCTTATGCTCCTCCACAAGGTAAAATGTGGGCTAAACACTCATGATGACAACAAGGTATTTGACCCCAAGTGAAAAGAGCATGATTCTCTAACATGAATTAAGCAAGACATTGCCATTTGAGCACAAAATGAGTATAAAAGGGATTCTACTCACAAGAGAGCATCAATTTAGCATTTTAGAAAAAATATAGCCATCTCACATGCATATATATCCAAAACTACCAAGAGCATAGCTATACATCATAAGAGCACATCAAGCATGATCATAGGCTCATCACTAACATATCACAGTGATCAATGTATATGAGAGAAGCGCATCCTCCAAAACATATGATACAAATGCAGTCTATGATACAAAGATGCTGAAAATGATATGTTACACAAATGAAAGATACATGATGCATATGTACATGAGATCCCCAACCCAAGCTCAAAACGGGTACACCACACCAAGTTTACCTCGCAAACAAGAAAAGGTAGCTTGGTCCAAAGGTTTTGTGAAAATATCTACAAGCTGTTTCTGGGTTGGCACATGTATCAAATCTATGTTCCCCTTCTCCACATTATCTCTCAGAAAGTGGTATTGCACCTCGATATGTTTGGTTTCGGAATGGAGCATTGGATTTTTAGCAATGCTTATGGCACTGGTGCTATCACACAAGAGAGGGACGTGGCTGCACTCCTCACCAAAATCACTCACAGTATAGGAGATCCAAAGCAACTGGGAACATCAACTAGTAGCAGTAATGTACTCGGCCTCGGTGGTACACTGGGCTACACTAGACTATTTGTGAGATGACCAAGAAACCAACGAGGAACCCAAAAACTAACAAGTACCCAACATCGATTTCCTATCTAGACGACAACCACCAAAATCGGCATCCGAAAAATAATGAAGTGCAAGAGAAGAGGACGCCGAGTACCAAAGCCCAAGCTCAAGAGTGTATCGCAAATACCTAAAAATCCTCTTGACGTCCTGCCAATGCGAAGTCCTTGGCGACACCTGAAAACGAGTGCACAGACACACACTAAACTGTATGTCCGGCCTCGTCGCCGTCTGGTAGAGGAGGGAGCCGATCATGCTCCGGTACTCCTTCTGGTCCACGAGCTCTCCATCATCATCCACGTCGAACACTATAGTCGTACTCATGGGCGTCGACATTGGCTTGGAGTCATCCATCTTGAATTTCTTGACGATGTCCTCTCACAGCTCGATCAACCTCTGAGGACCTAAGCTTGGAGAAGAGCTCATCCACGGTGAGAGTCTCATAGTTGCTGGACTCCATGATGGCCTCGACCTTTGCACTCCACACGGTACGATCAAGCGAGTGCAGGAGCTTCAAAGCTCTGTCATGGTCATCGTACGAAAGCATGGTCACATTGGCCCTCATGTTGTTCATAATCACAGTGAATCACTGAAACATGGTGTCAATTGCCTCACCGGACAGATGAGTGAAATTCTCATACTCCATCCGGTAAGTCGCAAACAAGCGAGCCTTCACCTGATTGTTCCCATCATGGGCAACCTTAATCTTCTCCCAAATCTGACACGTTAGCTCCTCTCCAAACACCCGATCAAATTCAGATGCACAAAGAGCACGAAACAAGTAATTGACGACCTTGTTGTTGGAGTCGAACATATCCCTCGATCCTGGTGCAAGGAAGTTTACGGGACGGACATAGGAAGTGTCTTCAGTCATGTCCCAAAGCATGCAGCCATCTGGGTGTGCCACATTTGGTAGTTCTTCCCACCGAAGTGTGGAGGACCCCGAACCCCTTTCCTGGTACGCCATCTTTAGATCTTAGACTGGTTAGAATTACGAAGATCTGATTAGGGGACTAGGGAGGGGGAGTGAATGGGAGAAGATAAAAATTTCTCTGATGAAAAACAGGCTAAGTCCCACAATCACAACCAAAGGTTCCCACACGAACTTGCCAAGGTCACGTAGTCGCAACGGACCTACCAACCCTAGGAGTGAGAGCCTGTGTGGTTCGAGGACCGGTGGATGGTCGCTTCCTAGTGTGATAAGTGATTCACAACGTTGTGTGGACTGACTCTTAGCTAAGTATTACAGGTGCAGGTTGCGGACTGATTTGTGTCGGTGCAGGTGAAGAACAAGC
This sequence comes from Cenchrus fungigraminus, assembly GCA_036936925.1. Classification (NCBI taxonomy): domain Eukaryota; kingdom Viridiplantae; phylum Streptophyta; class Magnoliopsida; order Poales; family Poaceae; genus Cenchrus; species Cenchrus fungigraminus. The sequence goes on along the minus strand of CM072772.1, from coordinate 68,979,045 downwards.
ATGAAAGGCCTATGCTGATGGGCCTCCAGGTGTGGAGCAGACAAGTAGGCTTAGTTCGAGGGACCCGGTGGCCGACGGGGTCAAGTGCGGACCGCATGGTGGCAAGAACAGCAAGACGAAGTCGTGAATGGTTTCTTGGTTGAGTCTCAAGTGGGATCCGAGTCATGAGTGGAGATTGGCGGGAGGCTACACCAAGTCCGCGGGGTTTGTAGTGGTTCACCACAAAACCACTGGGTTACTCGGGTGAGCCACAAAACCGAGGTCGTATACTCAACGAGGAGGGGCGGCCACCCAGGCCGGTCTAACCACCCAGGTGGGACGGTCTGACTGCCTGAGCCGGTATGACCACCCGGGTTGTAGTGTAGAGATCCTTTGAAGTGGAGGACACTCGGCATGATCGCATGAGTTGCGTTGGTGCTATGCAGGCATGCGGTGGATGCGCATCCGTCTGATGGTGCTGAGAGGAAAACTTCCCAAATTGCCCTTCGGGGGCGTGTATCTCTATTATGTATGTAGGGGTATTTTAGTCTTTTGGTTGCCCCCATATAAACACTTGAGTTGTGGGATGGAAGCCAACTCTTGGAACCCTAGCTCATTTGCTTTGTTATTTTTCCTTAGGATTTCCATAGGACTAGCTTGAGAGTTTCATGGTGAGATCTTTAGAGATGGATGGATGATTGGGAGGCAAGCTAGACCTTGTATGAATCTTTCTTGGTATGTATAGAAGATTCGGTGTGATTCATCAGGGCCTTTTGTTGTCTCTCCCGTTTTCCCTTTTTGGTGATTTTCGGAGCTTGTTCTTTGGAATTTCGTGGTTAAGTTTTGGAGGAATTTTCTTGCGCGATTCTTTTTGGGTGTCATGTATTAGGACCTTGTGCCTATTTGCTTGGTGATCTTGCCCCAGCAATCCCCTCGTAACGGCTTCAATTTGGTGGTTTTTCTAGTTCCTCGAGTTCATGACCTAAAGGGCCAAGATCCGTGATTTCCTTTGATTGAGAGCATTTTGGTGGATATCCTTTGGTGGAGATGTTCCCCAGGAGGTAACCCAGCAATCCCTGAAGATTCACTGCAATCCGTGGGGTGAATTGGGAGATCAGGTGATGGGAAGTTGAGGGTTGACCCGCGGCCAGTTTTTCTGGGTGGGGTGGTCTAACCGCCCTGGGTCATCCAAGTTGAAGTTTGTTCACCTTGATCAAAGGAGCGTTATGGTGAAATCTTGGTTGGATTTGAGCCTGTTTGCAGGGTTTTCCGTGGAGGAGGTTCTTGCTGGGTACAGGAGGTTAAACCACCCCTGGTAGGAGGTTTAACCACCCTAGGCTCATTCGGTGAAGTTCGTGTTTTCACCAAGATTTTCTGGTAGCTTGCTTGGCCTTGACCAGAGGATCTTGTGACTGAAACCGTGGTGAGTTTTGGAGCTTAGAAGAGGATTTTTAGCGAAGTTCTTTGTTGCCAGGAGTAGGCAGTCTAACCGACCACATATGTGGTTTGACCGCCCCTGCCAGGCAGACAACTTCTGAGTTTGTTCCACTACCATTCGTGTGTAGAAGTTGTGCCTGTAGGTGTTGTTTGTTCCTAGAACCAGTAGAACTTCAGTGGCGACGTGGTTTTGGAAAACGGAAGGTAGTGTGCGGAGCTTGTGATTTTGGGTACCCGACCGAGTTCATCTTGTTGGAGAAGACATCTCCCTCGAGAAGAATTTTTATCGGCTCCGATTCACACCCTCCCCCTCTGGTCGCCAGTTTGGTCCTTCAAGTGGTATCAGACCCGGTTACAGGTCTTTTTTGACTCTAACCAGTCTAAGATCCAAAGATGGCGTACCAGGATAGAGGATCGGGTCCTCCGCACTTCGATGGGAAGAACTACCAGATGTGGCAGAGGCGGATGTCCGCTTTCCTTTGCGGCAAGGGTCAAATCCTTTGGGATGTTACGGAGAACACAGCTTATGTTCATCCGATTAACTTCCTTGCTCCAGGATCAAGGGATATGCACGACGCCAACAACAATGCGGTCGACTACTTGTTTCGTGCTCTCTGTCAATCCGAATTCGATCGGGTTCAGGCAGAGGATTTGGCTTGTAAGATTTGGGAAAATCTTAAGGTGGCTCATGCTGGGAACAGTCAGGTTCAGGCTCGGTTGTTTGCGACTTACTGAAGAGAGTACAAGAACTTCACTCATCTCCCCGGTGAGTCCATAGACACGATGTTCCAGCGGTTCACGGTGATTGTGAACAATATGAGGGCCAATGTGATCGTGCTCCCGTACGATGATCTTGACAGAGCTGTGAATCTCTTGCACTCGCTAGATCGTACCATTTGGGGCAGAAAGGTCGAGGCCATTTTGGAGTCGGGCACATATGAGACTCTTAGGGTGGATGAGCTGTTTTCTAAGCTCAAGTCGGCTGAGGTGGACCGTGGGGTGACGGCCAAGATTGAGAGCCCGACTGAATCGCATAGTCTCGCTCTGGTCTCCGGTTCGGGTGCTAGGACTAACGCTAACCCATCCTCCAAGATGTACTCTTTGTCCTCTTTGATGTCTTTGCTAGATGAAGAGTTCGATGTGCTTGGAGAGGACGAGCTGGTGCTGTTGACACGGAGATTCAAGAGGATGCATGAGAACCGGGTGAACTCAAGGAGGAACTTGAGGGCGTGCTTCAAGTGCGACAAGACCGGACACTTTTTCGCCGAGTGTCCGAAGATGAATGACTACGACAAGCACAAGTCCAAGGACAAGGGAAGAAGTTCCAAGAAGAAGGATCATGGACATGGTAGGAAAGCACTGACCCGAGAGAAGATCAAGAGGTCGAGCGACGTTTACTCCGACTCCGAGGACATGTCATCAAGTTCAAGTGATGAAGAAGAGGGCAACAAGAGGAAGGAGAAGAAGAAGAAGAACCTCGCCAACTACCTCAATGGGCTTTGTTGTGTAGCAAGCAAGTCTCCGAGGAGTTCCAACAGAGAGAACGGCCTCTGTGGCATGGCGCACAGCTCCGGTAGCAAGAGAAGCCAGAAGGACGCCTCGGACTGAGACTCCGAGGATGAGGTATGTGAGGAGCTCTCCTCCTTGCACAAGGAGAATGAGGAGTTGGTTGACTTGCTTGATAACCGCGATCACATGCTTAAAGAGGCTAAGAAGCTTATGAAGGAGCTTAGGGCTTTGCTTGAAGATGCTAGGAATAGAGTGGATGAGCTAGAAACACATATTCTTGATGCCAAGCTTGAGATAGATTCTCTTAGGGCTAGTCATGTTGTTTTTGATGAGGTTGATTGTGGTGACTGCTCGATTTTCCTAGCCGATTTGACTGCTCACAAGGGAAAGCATGCCTCCAAGTGTGAGGAACTAGATGTGCTTAGGGCTTAGTTGGGTGAGATGCAGTCTAGACCCACTTTTCTTGGTGCATGCACTTCTTGCCCTGTTTTGCATGAAAAGCTTGCGTTCTCGCATTGTTTCGCTTGAGGCTGAATTGAAAGCTCCTATTCCTACTTCCTACTCTACTTGTGAATTGCATGCTATAAAGAATTTGGAACTTGCACAATGTGTTGATCGGTTAAAGGATGAGAATGATAGGTTGCGTGAACTGTTGAGTTGGTTGTCCAGTCAGGAACCTTAGCTTGGTACGATGATTGCCAGTTTTAAGCACTTTGATGGTTGGGCTTTGGGATCTGATAAGTTTGGTGAGAGCAGTGGTGAGAGAGAAGGGAAATTTGGGAATATTCCAGTTCCACCACAAACTACACCTAGAAACCAGTTTGCTCCCAAGCCAAACCAGCTGCTTAAACCGAGAGTGAAATCAAGGGAGAAGCCTAGTGAGAAACCAAGTGAGAAGCTGAGTGAGAAGCCCTATGAGGAGCCTCATCCCAAGCCTAAGCCAAAACCAATCCGTTTCCATTTTGAATTTTGTGGGAAGGATGGTCATAAGAAGGAGTTTTGCTATAAGAGGAAGAGAGAGGCGAGAATGGCTAAGGAGTGGGCGAACAAGGACAGGTACAACCCTTCTCATGGTGTGCCTGAGCCTCGTATGCCACTACCTAAGGGAAAGGGCTTTGTGCATAAGGTTCCAGCTTGTGGAGACACAGGTTCCCGTGCTCGAGGTAGTGTTCTGCAGGGGGCGGTCAGACCGGCCTGGCTAGGCGGTCAGACCGGGTCACCCCAGGTTGCTAGGCGGTTCGGTTTTTGAGGTCATGATGCTAGAGGTTTCAGTTCCTTTGGTCATGGTGCAGGTGGTAGGAATGTTGAGTTTGGTGGTGGTGTGTTTGCTGGACGGTCAATACCTCGCGATCAATACGGGTTTGGGAGAGGTCACAGCTTGAGTCTCAGTGGGGCTACGGACCATGCTTTCCCTTTCCTGGTGCTCATACTCCTCTAGTGAGACAGGAGTGGTTTCCCTGTGGTGGTTCTGGTTTTGATAGGTGTGATAGAATGGATTTTGGTAACCCCACTTTTGAGGAGATGGCTCGGCACTGGTTTGACCCTTTTGGTACTAACCCTAGTGTTGAGTCATTTGCTCGCTCTCGTTCTTGGTTTTGAGTTGCAGGTGGGAGGCTTGGAGAACATTTGGTTGAGATCGGGCGTGGTTCTCCGGCCTCACCCTAGTGGTGTCAAAGAGGAACATCACTTTCGGGGATGGTGGACAAGGACGGGTGATTTCCGAAGGAGTGGTCGAGGTAAGTAGTTTTGTGACCTGGAAGTGTGTGGCATTGGTCAAGCCACTCGGGTTCTTTTGCTCTTTGCCCTATCTCAGGTGTGTAGGATGACCTTTGTATGCTCTTTGGCCCTAATGCATGAGTTTAGGGGGAGCCTATGTGCTTAGTGTGCTCCTTGCTCTATCACATGTTTTTAGGGTGAGCTTTGTATGCTCCTTGGCCCTAGTGCATGTGTTTAGGGGGAGCTTGTGAGTTTTGTGCCCTTTTGCTCTTTTGCCGGTGGTGTTGAGCCCTTCTGCCTCCCCTCGAGGAGCCGTCCGTTTGTGAGCTTTGTGTGTTTGCTTTCTTGAGTTGGTGGTGGGAGCTCCTTTGTAGCATATATATAGCTTTCCTTTTGTGCATTCTTGCATCTTGCATTGCAAATGTATCATGATGTATAAGCATCTTTGTATCTTAGGTTTGCATGCATTTTATAAGAAAAGCTTCTCTCATATACTTTGTTCACCATGATGTGCTATAAATGATCTTGTGAGCTAGTTTGGTATGATATGGTTTAGTTTGACTTAGCTCTTGATGATCTTGCTTTATATCCATGGTTGATGGCTATGTTTTTGACAAATGCTAGTTGTATGTCTCTTTGTGAGTAAATGCCTTTATATGATCATGACATGTTTTTGTGGCATTGTTATGCTTAATTTGTGCTTGTATAGCTTATTTTGATCATATGGGGCCAAAGGTCTATTTATTATTCTGAATGTTTAGCCCACTTGCTATCTTGTGGAGGGGCATAAGTTCATTTTTGCCGCAAAGGCATTTCATGCACCATGTATAAATCTGAAAATGAAATGTAAATTGCTTGGAAAATATGCTCCTATGTCATTTGTGCTTATTTAAATTGCTTTTGGGTGCTAAACCGTTGCATGATGCCTACCATTGAGAAGTCTCATATATAGAAGTAGGCACATGGCTCAGTGGCTTTGACATGACATGAGGTGTTTGTGGGTGTTTATGATGATCTTATGCTTAGAATGCTTGTCCTAGCATGAAGTTTGTGTGACCTTGTCACTTTGGCATGTTTTGCTCATGTTTAGGACTTTGTTCATGAGAGGGAAATTTTTCGAAAAAATACTCATTTTGATCTTAGCTTTGTCCAATGGTTGTGAAACTTGGTAATCATGTAGCATATGTTCATACGAAGCTATAGAGTATCTAACTTGCTCATTTGGACATGTGTAGCATCTTGTGGTGAATTTTGTCTATTTGAGAAGCTCTAGGTTGAATAATTTCGATTTTTGCCTTGATTCATGCATTGTCAACATGGGGGAGAAGTTTGTACATGATTTGGGCACCTAGGAGCAGTTGGAAGGTGTTCAAAGTAGTTCGGGCAGGTTTCGGAAAAGTTTGTGTGCAGGGCGGTCTAACCGCCCCAGGCGGCCAGATGCCAGGGAGGGGCAGTCTGACCAGCCTAGGCAGGCGGTCTGACCGCCCTGGGCAGTGAGCATGGTTTTTGCTCTTTGTTTGCATTCCCAAGTTGCATTGCTGCATTGGTTCAGGGGGAGTCTGCTTTGGCTTAGGGGGAGCTTGCATATGTGCAGGGGGAGCTCGTGTGTGAGTTTGTGGTTTGTTTGCTTTGGTGGTTTGCTCCTTTGTGTGATCTTGTTTTTGTCTCAGTTGTGTCGAGCCGTTGCCGTTGCGTAAAGGGACCGGGACTTTCCTTCTTCAAGTGATCTTGCTCTTTGCCTTTCTTTCTGCTTTCGATCGCTTGTTGAAGTTCTTTTGGTCGTTTCTTTTCTTTTCCTTTTCTCTATGGTTACCAAATGTGTGTGTTGTCAATGCACTCATCAAGGGGGACATTGAGAGTCTGTGTGGTTCGAGGACCGATGGATGGTCGCTTTCTAGTGTGATGAGTGATTGACAACGTTGTGTGGACTGACTCTTGGCTAAGTATTGTAGGTGCAGGTTGCGGCTTGATTGGTGTCGGTGCAGGTGAAGAACAAGCGCGAAAGGTCTATGCCGGTGGGCCTCCAGGTGTGGAGCATACAAGTAGGCTTGGTTCGAGGGACCCGGTGGTCGACGGGGTGAAGTGCGGACCGCATGGTGGCAAGAACAGCAAGACGAAGTCGTGGATGGTTTCTTGGTTGAGCCTCAAAACCAAGGTCGAGTCGGGACGACGTGGGAGCCGAGTCTTGAGTGGAGATTGGCTCTACACCAAGTCCGCGGGGTTTGCAGTGGTTCACCACAAAACCACTGGGTCACTCGGTTGAGCCACAATACCGAGGCCGAAGACTCAACGAGGAGGGGCGGCCACCCAGGTCGGTCTAACTGCCCAAGTGGGGCGGTCTGACCACTTGGGCCAGTCTGACCGCCTAGGTGGGGCCGTCTGACCACTCGGGTCGCAGCGTCGAGATCCTTCGAATCGGAGGTCACGCGGCATGATCGCAACAGTTGCGTTGATGCTACGCAGGCTTGCGGTGGATGCCCATCCGTCTGATGGTGCTGAGATGAAGACTTCCCAAATCGCCCTTCGGGGGCGTGTATCTCTATTATGTATGTAGGGGTATTTTATTCTTTCGGTTGCCCCCATATAAACACTTGAGTTGTGGGATGGCAGCCAACTCTTGGAACCCTAACTCATTTGCTTTGTTATTTTCCCTTCCTATTTTCCTTAGGATTTCCATAGGACTAGCTTGAGAGCTTCATGGTGAGATCTTTAGAGAGGGATGGATGATTGGGAGGCAAGGTAGACCTTGTAAGAATCTTTCTTAATATGTATAGAATATTCGGTGTGATTCCTCAAGGCCTTTTGTTGTCTCTCCCGTTTTCCCTTTTTGGTGATTTTCAGAGCCTTTTCTTTGGAATTTCGTGGTGAAGTTTTGGAGGCGTTTTCTTACGGTATTCTTGTTGGGTTTCATGTATGAGGACCTTGTGCCTCCTTGCTTGGTGATCTTGCCCCAGCAATCCCCCCGAAACAGCTTCGAATTTGGTGGTTTTTCTAGTTCCTCGAGTTCATGACCTAGAGGGCCAAGATCCATGATTCCCTTTGATTGAGAGCATTTCGGTGGATATCCTTTGGTGGAGAGGTTCCCCAGGAGGTAACCCAGCTATCCCCGAAGTTCCGCTGCAATCCGTGGGGTGAATCGGGAGATCGGGCGATGGGAGGTTGAGGGTTAACCCGCGGCTAGTTTTTCTGGGTGGGGTGGTCTAACTGCCATAGGAGGCGGTCTAACCACCCTAGGTCATCCGGGTTGAAGTTTTGGTTTTGCCGGATTTTCCTCTTTGAGTTTGTTTGCCTTGATCAGAGGAGTGTTTTGGTGAAATCTTGGTTGGATTTGAGCCCGTTTGCATGGTTTTCAGTGGAGGAGGTTCTTTCTGGGTACAGGAGGTTAAACCGCCCCTAGTAGGAGGGTTAACTGCCCTAGGCCCATTCGGTGAAGTTCATGTTTTCACCAAGATTTTCCAGTAGCTTGCTTGGCCTTGACCAGAGGATCTTGTGACTGAAATCGTGGTGAGTTTTCGAGCTCGGAAGAGGATTTTTAGCGAAGTCCTTTGTTGCCAGGAGCAGGCGGTCTAACAGCCACCCATATGCGGTTTGACCGCCCCTGCCAGGCAGACAGCTTCTGAGTTTGTTCCGCTGTCGCTCGTGTGTAGAAGTTGTGCCTACAGGTGTTGTTTGTTCCTGGAACTAGTAGCACTTCAGTGGCTACGTGGTTTTGGCAAACGGAAGGTAGTGTGCGGAGCTTGTGATTTTGGGTACCCGACCGAGTTCATCTTGTTGGAGAAGACATCTCCCTTGAGAAGAATTTTTATCAGCTCCCATTCACTCCCCCCTCTCTGGTCGCCAGTTCGGTCCTTCAAGGAGCAAGAGCAAACTTGAAGCAACGTGGAAGCACAATTGAGAATCACAACACTTAGCCAAATTTGCACGTCTCATATTCACGACTTCGTCTTTCTTTTCTTGCCACCATGTGGCCCGCACATGATCCCGTTCGGCCACCAGGTCCATCGAGCCAAGCCTACTTGTCTCTCCACTCCTCGGTGGCCCCACAAGGCTAAGACCTTTCGCACCTGCTCTTCACCTGCACCAACGCGAATCAAGCCGTAACCTGCAGCTGCAATACTCGGCCAAGTGTCAGTCCACACCATGTTGTCAATCACTCATCACTATGGAGCGAGCATCCACCGGTCCTCGGACACTCCGGTCCTTATGAGGTAGCCGAACCGTCAGCCCATCATTTTGCCTCAAAAGGCGCACCTAACACCGCATTAAGAAAAATCGGCCGACGTCTCTGCTCCTGGCCCATTAACGCCTGACTACCCCTCAGGAAATTTCATCAGAAGAGAAAAACGCAAGTTCCTGAGAAATGTGAAGTGGGGGAGGGGCAAGCATCAGAAACCTGTTGGGGGTCTAACAAAGTTCAAACATCCCGAGACATTCTACGACCCCAACAATCCGAGAGCAAGCACGAAGACACCAGTCAGAATAGGATGGGTACATGTCCATCGCCACAAGGGCCACAACAGCAGCCATCCCGTCCAACAAGAGCACAATAGTCCCCAGGCAGGGACGTTCACCCACTCCGGCAACGGCAGCTGCGGTCAAAGAAATACATTACGAGTCAAGCACGATTGTATCCACTCAGCACAATGCTGGAACAACCACCCAGGCACTTGGCACTCCCCAGAATTCACCAAACCCGGTCAACGGAGTTGTGTCGCCCCGTCAGCACCGAACCAGGAATAGTGGATGCCTATTCATCATGATGATCAAGCTTGTACCTCCTCTTTGTTACCCCTTGCAACTATGAAAGGGGAGAAGGGGCAGTTGTCAAAGAGGAGGGACGAAAAGATGAAAGAGAAACCATCTAGCCCACACACACCAGCATCACACACACCAGCATCACACACACCAGCATCACACACACCCCCATCTCAGGGACTTGGGACCGGGCTCACTCTCCTAACTAGTTTGCACCCCCTAAAATAAACTTGGGCTTGAATACACCGAAACACACCAGACATAAGGTTGTTCAGGCCTGAACTAGTATAATCCTCTCTGTCATTTGAGTCACCATCAAGTTCTAGACATGCGATTGTAGAAATATTACTTGTCGGCGGTAGAGAACCACAACAAGACATGTTGGACTTTAAATAATTTCATCTCTAAAAGAATCTCCAAGAGACAAGCTAAATAGTTTGTGGAGATTATTTTCAGCCGAGGCCATAATGACAGACACGCTAACACACTATAGCCATGTCGTCCGTATTTCTTGAAGTGCTTGTGTTACACTATTACTTACTTCTAAGAAATTTTTCAAGAGCCCCTCTCTATGATTCAGTAAATTCATCTCTTTGCTTCCTATTCTTCCTTTCCTCACTGCTGCAAGTACAAAAGATCAAAGACTAATGTATGTGATCATGGCCTCCAGGCAGATGGTCATAGAATTGAAATAAACTTACCTGAAGTCAGGAACTTGCTTGCGTGCGATATTGGGAGAGGTCAAGAGCCACGACCAGGGTCTGTCATCCAGCGATGCCAGCAAGCGGCCACTGCCAAGCCTTATTCGTCTGGCTTTTCAACCACCAACCAGCAATACTTTTCTCTCAAACCAACTCAGAACTAGAAACCTACTACCAACCAGACAATAAATTTTTTCTCTCACAACAATTCGGAACCAGCTATCTATCACCAACCAGCTGAACAAGACACAAACACCGCATGTGGGGAAAACATCGGGCATGCAACATATTGGAAATGAAACGATCCAACACCATCAACGTTTGACGCTTCGTCTGACGACATCTGTCTGATTTTGTTACATACGTGTCCATACTACCTACTATACCTCCTCAATACATATATGGGGTAGGCCCCCTAGGAGTTGAGAGCACAGGCAGGCCGCCCCTCTTGCCCTCTCTAGGGTCGGGCCTATGTTCAAAGAGGGTTTGTTTGATAGAACTTCCATATGTGATTCTCTGCTGATCTCAACTATGACTTTGTATGAAGTGATTCTCTACCTATTACGTGAAGTGATTCTCTTAAATGAAAAGGTTGGAGCTGAAAAGGTAACTTCTCATGATTCTATGAAGTGATGATGTTAAGAGTGTACGCCAAGAATCAAAGAGAATCAATTTCAGCCACAAAATCACTTCTCTTAGAGAATCGGAATGAGATCAAGTTCAACCAAACAAACAAAATATAGTTATATGTACCAATGACAACATTACAAGATCTAAATGAAATAAATTCAACATATACACATAGGTCCAAAACTCCAAATCACTCAATAAGAGATTATTTGATCGATTCAATGGAGATGGCATTAAGATTTGTGACAATCTTTTTTTAGAATAAGATTTGTGACGATCTAGAGGCCCCACGATAATTGGTGCGAGGGGGCCTTAGCAAGTGCTCGGTTTTGGGGACCAAATGGGTTGGGTTGGCTCCATCCCACTTATTTTGGTTGTGTCGGTCTCATTTTTTTGGGTTGGACCCATCTTGTGTTTGTTTATTTGATCCAACCCATATTGTATTTCATTGAGAGGGTTGAGTTTGACCTTGTTTGATTGCAGTTGGGAGTTGTGAGATGGTTCCCAATTTGACATTGTTAGCAATATTTTCCATTATGAACCACCAGTAATTCATGGGGCCCACCCATTAGCCTCACTTTTTCCTTTCTTTTATGGATCTTCTTCCTAAGACACAGATCTAGCCTCACTCACACAACCACCACCACCCTCCCTACTGCACCCCCTTCCTCATGATGTCCTCCCTCCTCAAAGACCATGCTAGATCGTCTAGCAGTGGATCCCAAAGGTGGAACTTGAGCATCCTCGGTTAGCGGCAGATCTCCCCTAAGGTGGAGCTCGTCCTCGCACTGACGCGTCATCACATGCACGATGGAGATTCCTTCGGTGGCCCTAAAGTCGCCTAGCCATGCTCCGCCCGCTGCTTGCTTCTCGTCACCATGGACACACGAGCCTGTTGACGGTTGATTGTCGTATCAAAGTTCGTTTGGATTTGCAAGCGGACAAATCCCCCATCATAGTCAAGGGACCCTTCTTCCCTTAAGTGTGAGAACCCAAGGTATCGAATCCGTGGAACAATGTGCAACGCAAGGATTCAATCTAGTAAGGCAAGGAAACTCTTTCTTTCGAAGAACCAAATTGCATCTAATCTAAGAGATCATCAAGAAAACACATCTAATCTAATCTAATCTACTAAACTCAAGAGCTAGCAAGAGAAAGCAAGGAGATAACCGATCTAGAGAGTCTAGATCATGCTTATGTTGTAGCTCCAAACAAGATAGATGAAGATAGAAAAGCGAATCTCGTAAAAAGCATCTTTAAACCGTGGCTTCCCATCCGATTCTGAAGACGCCCGCCTTTTGGAGCCACCGTTCTGTCACAACGCACTCCTATTCGTGCGGGTTAGCCTAGGGCGAGTTCGAGAAGAACAAGTTGAAAACACTTGGTCGGTCCGGTATGCACCTCTAGCCACCGCGGCTACAAGAGCACCCTATGCAATCTATCTTAAGTATAGATTGAGGAAGAAGCAAAACCAAGGGAGAACAAAATCATCGAGAAGGCACTTGATCGCTAGAAATCGGATTCACTATAAAAACTTCACCATGAATGATTACATGAACAAGATCACCACTAGGATCCTACCTCGATCTTGATCCTTGCTTCGGAGCTCCAACGTGGTCTTCCATGCAAGGTTCCCACGTCGGCTAGGGCAACCCTAGACAACTAGCACGACCCTCCTCTCCGAGATGGTGTCCCTCTAGCTTCTCTGCTCCTCGGCGGCGGATGACGAATGAATTGATGCGTGGCTCTTGGCGAGGGGGCTATAAATAGTCTGAATGGCGTCTAGGTCAAAGGGGGCGCCGAACCGGGCCCAGAATGGGCTGGGCCGGCTAGCCTGGGCCGACTGGCCTGGGCCCATTTCGGCCCAGTTCGGCCCCGGCTTCCTCCCGGTTGCTTCTCGTGTCTTCTGGAATTTTCCACTTCCTGCATGTGGGCCCTGGGCGTCAGTTTCTCCGCGGTTTGGATAGGGCTCCTTGTCGCGCAAGCTTCAGCATTTTCTGTCCAGGTCCTCGGAGTTTCACGGCTTCACGCTTCGGTCCTTGGGCCACTTGGAGTCATGTTCACTTCGTGTCTTGACTTGTGTCGGGCTTCATGATCTTCTCACAAAGTGCTTGATGAACTTTCCCGGGAAGTCTCCCTTTTAGCGTTAAAACCCTGCGTAAACAATAAACTCCAAAAACCACATGTGAGTACGAACTTGACATATCATGAGGGTTAGGATCGTTAGTTTGGATATTAAATCAATGCCAACACCGAAGGTAAACTCATGGCTAGGTTGACGGAAATTCACCGTCAACAGAGCCCCACCATGAAGAGAAGACGCGAATGAATGGAGAGGTGGAGAGGAGATGTCGTTCAAGTAGGCCGAGTTCATTCTTTCATTCTAGAGGGATGAGTTGTACCCGAATACGAGGGGAATATTCTCCCTCATAGATGGCCTCAACCAAATTAACTTCCAACTAAACACGGGTTCATCTAGGTTGGAACCCGTCCCAACCCACTTGGTCCCTTGAACCAAACACATGATTATAAATGACCCTACAATAATGATCACTCATGGTGTAAAACACGTGCAATATATTGTCCCCCCTCCGGTGTTGTCTCCTCTAGGGGCGACTCGAGCGGCACCCCACCCTCTGGTGCCACCACCCACTCACGGCCTCCACTCTACCTTGCCGCCACTGAAGTAGGGGATTGGAAGCATGTGTGCCTACTAGGAAGCCGGTAGTGGGGCTTATCCCATCGACATTAGGTGCTCCACCCCTGGTAATTGATGAGACTGTTAGTATTTCTTACGTCACGAATAAATCTGCAAGCGTATGGAAGATACCATTGTAGCACTTCACCTAGCGAGTAGGGTATCGTTATTTACATTTTCCCAATGGAACTGAGGTGTAATGGTCTACTAGCTAGTCTAGTCCCGGGAGAAGAAAGAGGATGAAAAGATGTCCTAGGTAAACATGGAAATCTACAGGCTAGGTACAAAGAAGGGTATATCCAGGCTACTACTCCCTTACTTCGGGCACTAGTTTATGCCTAGTCTACCAAGTGTCTCCGGCTATTAGCTCTACAGCGAACCCTCATGTGGGGGAATACACGAGATGTACGGGGCTGTCACACCCGTACACCTACCCCTTGGACCTTTGAGAACATACGCAAACAAAGGGAACCTCTAGCCTAGACACCACGTCTACACTATTGACCCTGACTCTAACCACATCCACATGCCCAGACTCCACCCTACAGCTAGAGTCTTAAGGCCTCAAGGATGAGCGATGATCCCACAAGCGAATAATAACAAGAATATAGCTTTACTGAGTACTCACCACCGTAGAAGACTCAGGTCCTCGCTCAAGTGCTTGCACCCGCCGAATTACAAGCGGAGGGAGACCAACAACTCTGGCACTCCTCCGAACTTCTCCTTCACATGCTCCTTTACTCTAATACACAAGTGGAGCCTCTCTTCTACTATCTTCTCTCTACAATGGTGTGTGTGTGTGAATGAGAGGGTGAGGGGACCTTATATTGGGGTGTCACTACAAGAAAATCATTGATTAGTGATGCAACCATATTTTAGCGTCATTGATTTATGACGTTCCTGGCTGATCTCGTCACTACAAGAAAATCATGTGGAAGCTGGAACCACATTTCAGAGTTGAGAAACTTGTTGCTACTTGGTGTTGTGAACTTTGTGGTCGTGAGTTGAGAAACTTGATGCTATCTGATCATAATATGATGATTGCTGCTCGGTGGACGACAAAGGTCCGGTCTGTTGATGTTTTGCTGGAACGACCTTCCTGAGTAACGATCGCGAAACTGCTTATTTCCTACTGTTGTTCCAAGTCATCATAAAATGGAGGTCCCACATGTAAGCATTTTCGCTAGGTCACGAAATGTTGCAAAAACAATTTACCATTGCAAGGGTTCGAACTAAAGACCTATAGGAATAAGATCGTGTTTTTACCACTGCACCACTTCTTGGTTCTGACATTTTAACAGGAAACACTTTCCTTACGGTTGTGTATGGTGAATCTTTAATATAAATCAGTAATTCGCAGGCCAAATGCTTCACTGCCTTCGCAAAGAGTACACGCAGATCTGCAACAGCTCGTGGCAAGAATGGCGGATCCTACAGGCGACGGGAAGATGGTTCCGCCACCACCTTCCAGCTACAAGAAGCTGAAACGGCTCGACAAGGTCAGTTCTCTGGTTTGAGCCGCAATATTTTCCCCTATCGTCCTAGGAATTTCTAGATTTGGGGATCTAACAGATTGATGAGCATATACACTAGAATCAGATTTCATCGTACCCTCATATTTGCACTTCGTTTGGTGTTACAAGTTGATAGGCTATAGACAATTCATAGGTGTTAGATTCATTTAGTTTTCAGTTTGCATCGTTTGATGGATTGATTGGTTCTTGTATTTTACTAGCTTGTAGAGGTGCTTGAAGCCACTAAAGCTGGGCTGCAGGAGGTGAAGAGAGACCTGCAAGAACAAGAAGGCAGAGAAATCATGGCACAGCAAGAGGCTGTAAAATACAAGGAGCTGTGTCAGGAAATTTTAAATACAACTATGCAAGAGATGAGGAAAATCATGGAGACGGCTGACCAATTGTTACATGAACAATTGCAACAGACCAACAAATACAAGGAGATGTGTGCCCATATGTTACGCCAGGACAATGCCTTGTTGAAAGAAATAGGTGAGATTCTTGGCCAAGAATCGAAAGACCTGGTACTGGACTGGAAGGCAAAACCTGAAGACGAGGCAAGGTCATGGAAGGAAGAATGCGCAAAGGCCAACATCAAGCTTAAAGCAACTACCACTGAGCCGGAAAATGTGAAGGGAAAGCTGAAACATGCCATCGATGTGATGGAAGTGTATAAGCAATCGGTTGAGCAGCTAGTTATCGAGATCGAGAAGGAGAAGCAATTGATACAATAGATTGTTATCCAGATGGAGAAGGAGAAGCAACAGATACTGCGTGAGAAAGATAAAAATAGGTAGTGCTTGATTATTATGAAACTTATTCCTTGTTGATGTTTAATTACTGGTTGTTCCTCCTGATCATAATACGTAGTGTTATGAAACTTGTTGGTGCTTATGTTTTCTTTAGGTCAGCCAAGCGAAAAAAGGATTAACAATGGGAATGATCCTCAGAAGCTAACATGAAGCTTGAAGCTACTGCCGCTGAGTTGCAGAAGGTGAATGGACAGCTGCAGGATGGAGCGATGGAAGGAGAATCAACGCCTACAGATGTAAATTGATGATCAGTTCTTATCGTTATGATTACAAATGGGTGGTTATGATTATTGTGAAAATTGTAATGATGATCATCCTATGATGTTTGCTACTTGGTGTTGTAACTTGTTGCTACTTGGTGTTGTGAACTTTATGGTCATGAGTTGAGAAACTTGTTCTACTTGGCGTGATGATCATCTTATGATGTTTGCTAGTTGGTGTTGTAACTTGTTGCTACTTGGTGTTGTGAACTTTGTGGTCATGAGTTGAGAAACTTGATGCTACCTGATCATAATATGTTGTTTGTTGCTTGGCGAACGGCAAAGTTCTGGTCTATTTATGTTTTGCTGGAAGGACCTTCCTGTGGAACGATCGCGAAACTGCTTGTTTCCTACTGTGGTTCCAACTCGTCATAAAATTTAATAAGGTCCCACAAGTTAGTCTGATAAAAAAACAGAGGAAAATCAAAAGGATACTATGTCAATAGCAGGGGTCGAACCCACGACGTTTGATCCTGAAAAGGGTACACAGAACCAAGGAGACATAATGAAATTTGTGTATTTCCAAACTAAGTAGTTCTAGTATACCAAGTGCGGCCAATGGCTATATCAACTGCGTACCCGGCAAGGGGCTTGCCAGCACGCTCCTGTGGGTCGTTGTGACAAATATTTAGCCTAGAGGCGTTGGTGCGTAGATCTACAACCCGTGGCGGGAATGGCGGATCCTCGCATCAAAGGGAGGAGAGTGAGCTACGGTTAGGTCAGTGTCAGATGTTTAGATCTGCACAGCCCACAGGGGTATCAACCCCGGCGGTTTATTTGTTCGGCAGGGAGGGATCTAAGGCTAAGAACTCGAAGGTTGCACAGTAGCACACGGAACACAAAAGACACAGCGAGTTTATACTGGTTCAGGCCTCCGGAGAGTAAAACCCTACGTCCAGTTCTTGATTGTATTGATTTGGGCGAATCGCGACTTGGGATGACTTGACCTCAGGGGTTCGCCCTTGTCCGCCTTATATTGGCTGACGGACAAGGTCGGCAGGGCCTGAGTCCAGGTCGGTTACAACAGGGAAACCAATCTAAGGAAAATTACAACATAATCCCGTGATCTTCGGACTGTCTAACGGCGTAGCCGACGTCTTCTGCCTTGTCTTGCACGCCAAGTTACCCGATCGGATCGGATAAGGTCATCTGGGGAATCTTCTGGAAGGTCTTCGGGAGGTCGTGTGCCCACAGATCAAGTCTGTTGGGTCCACTGTCAGGTCGGTGGGTCTTCTGGTAGGCCGGACCCACTTGTCGGGGACGGCCGTGAGCCTGGTCGGTGGGGACCCAGGGGTACCCATGTCTCACAGTCAGTATCCTGTTTTGTGCCTCTGCTTTCCCCTTTCGTCAGTGGGAAGTGATATTTGGAATTGGGGATTTCGGTTGAAGCACGAATGTTGTTACAAGTTGATTGATAGGCTTTAGTTTAGAAAGTGCAAAACTAAGCATTGATTTCAAGTTGCAATGAATTTTTTTGAAGCATCCGTGTACTCCAGCATCTTCTTCCATTGGTAGTTACTACTCGGAGACATCTTCCTGCAATAGTAGCCATTGGCATCCTAAAGACAAGTGCAAACACGGGTTGAGAGCTGTGGTGAAGTATGCTTGGACCATTCTCAACCCTGGTCGGCGGTTTGCTGGCTGCCCAAAGGTAATGGCTAGTTGGCTACCTACTTATGTGGTTCCTGTGGTCCACGACGATTGTTAATGGGTCATTTAATTTGTAGGAAGAAAAAGAGCAATGCAATTACTTCTGCTGGATCGATTTAGAATGGGATGAAAGGTCGTATGCTGTTGAAGGACCGATTAGGCAACCAGAGAGGGGGGAGTGAATGGGAGTCGATAAAAATTCTTCCCGAAGGATGAACTCGGCCTATGCCCCAAATTCACAACCTAGGATTCCCACACACACGCTTGCCAAGGTTGCATAGTCACAACGGACCTACCAACCCTAGGAACAAGCCCCAAGTCAAAGCAACACGGAAGCGCAACTCAAGAAGCAAGAGACTTAGCAATCTGCAGTCCCCTGGGCGGACGGTCCATGATGACCAGGCAGACGGTCCGCGAGCAACGGGCGGACAGTCCGCAGAACCACGGCGGACAGTCCATAAAAATGATCCGAACCACCAGTATGCACCGGCGAAAATCGGACGGTCCGTACCCTACCCCCAGACGGTCCGTGGGCAAGTCATACCGCATGGACGGTCTGTGACAAACGGACGGACGGTCCGCAAACTACTTGCAACGAAACCCTTGACACTCCACAGATCAAAACGTCTCGAGTTCAAGAACTGAAGAACACGCGACGAACTCGTGTCCGCGCGGATGGTCCGCCGACCAGGTGCGCACGGTCTGCCGGGCGCGGACAGAGCAGCTCGAGCTCAAGAACACGAAAGCAACTCCACCTATCCGTCCATAGATCTCCCAAACGGCTTAAGCTCTTGAGACAAGATTTGGGGGAGATGTGAAGCGTCCCTAGGGGATGCTATACCCCAAAACTTGAGACCTCAAACGAACTAAATCGCCGGGAATCGAATCGCAACCGAGCTCTACCACAAAGGTAGGGTTCCAACCGAAATCCTCAAATCCAAGGCCAAATTCGGAGTTTGAGGGGTCAAGATCAAGCACAAAGATGCACAAGGCATCTATCCATGATCCCCACAAGAAAATCCGAACCCAAACACCTCAGAATCAGAGGAACAAGCCGCGCACGAAAATCCTACGAAAATAGCTCAAAAAGACACGAAAATCACACGAGCTACAAGAAGGAAATCGACGCAACCATGAAAGCTTCCATACACTCGGAGATCAGATTGTCTACAAAATGGTGAAGAAAATCTAAACCTATGGAGCAGGGAAATGAGAAGCAGTTCGGAAGGATGGTTTGCCCAGAAATCCTAGAGCTATATATATGAGTCCCTCTGGGTTGGGCAAATGACCAAGTTACCACTACCACTTAAACTAAGATACAATCACCTCAGGGGCAATATGGTCAAGTAGCACTCCTCTTCATCAGACGGCCGCGCCTTCGCCGCAGTCCGCGTCCTCCCGACGCAAGCCCTGCGATCCCGCCGCGTGTCCTCTAGGATCGAAGCTTCTCGGCGCGCCAGATCCTGTCTCCGCCCGCCGAGCCTCCGGTCTTGGTTTTGTGGCTCAACCAAGTAACCCGGCGCTTTTGTGGTGAACCACCGCAAACCCCACGTGCAGACTCCGGTCGTGAGCCGCTACCCTGCACCGGCTCCGGTCGATGACTTCGTCTTGCTTTTCTTGCCACTATGCGGCCCGCACTTGACCCCGTTCGACCACCGGGTCCATCGAGCCGGGCCTACTTGTCTGTCCACTCCTCAGAGGCCCCACAAGGCTAAGACCTTTCGCACCCGCTCTTCACCTGCACCAACACGAGTCAAGCCGCAACCTGCACCTGCAATACTCGGCCAAGAGTCAGTCCACACCATGTTGTCAATCACTCATCACACCAGGGAGAGACCATCCACCGGTCCTCGGACGCTCCGGTCCTCAATCTTCCCCTTGATGAGTGCATTGACAACACACATAGTAACCAATTCAGAGAAATAGAAAAGAAACGAATGAAAAACTCAAACAAGTGATCAAAAGCCAAACAAAAGCCAAAATGAGATCACTTGAGAGAGAAAAATCTCGATCCCCTAAGACAAGGGCAACGGCTCGACACAACCGAGATAAAATGCTCAAAAATTGCCGACTCCTCAAGGTGAGGCAAAAGGGCTCGACACCATCGGCAAAAGAGCACAACTAAAATCAGGCGACAAAGAGCTCCAAGGCGACAAAGAGCTCCAAAGCACATGAATGCAAGCTCCCCCTGAACAAATGCATTTCTCCCACTTGATGCAAAAACTCCCCCTGGATGAATGAAATTCCTCCCCAAAACAAGAATTGGGTTCTATCTCTCCCCCTTGTTGGTAATGCATGAATCAAGTCTACAAATGCAAGCATGTGCTTCTCAAATAGACAAAGAGCACTACAACATGCTAAAAACCGAGACATAGACAAGCAAGATAGCCACAAATTTAGTACAAGCATCACCAACAAGATAGATAGGGACATATAAGCATGTGACATAGCCTTGATCAAAATGAAGCATTTTTCATAAGAAAATTCCCTCTCATGAGCATAGGACCTAAACATGGTCAAAATGAGCACAAACAACATATAACTCACAAACTTCATGCAAGGTCACAAATTCTCATCACAAGATCATCACAAACACCTACAAGCTATCTCATGTCATGTCAAAGCCACCGAGCCATGTGTCCACTTCTAAATGTGAGACTTCTCAACGGTGAACATCATGCAACGGTTTAGCACCCAAGATAAGGAATTTAAAGCAAGATTGACATGGAAGCATATTTTTCAACCACAAGCATTTCATATATCAACTTCATGATTTACAAACTAAGCATGGTACATGAAGTGCCTTTGCGGCAAAAAGAAGCTTAGGCTAAACATCCATGATGACAAATGGGTCTTTGACCCCAAATGAAAAGAACATGGTTTCCAAGCACAAATTAAGCAAGAAAATAGCTATGTGTGCACAATTTGAACATGAGAGGCATTCAACTCACAAGAGAGGATCATATATATCATTTTCATAAAAGATAGCCATCCACAAGCATATATATCCCAAAGCTACCGAGAGCATCGCTATACATCACATGAGCATCACTAGCAAAGTCATAATCTCATATCCAGCATATCACGGTGATCAAAGTATATAGGAGAAGCACATCTCTAAAGCATATGATACAAATGCAGTCTATGATACAAAGATGCAAGCATGATATGATACAAAAATGAAAATGCAACATATATATGTACATCAAACCCCCAACCGAAGCTCAAAAAAGGAAAAACCACTCCAAGATCCCCTCTCAAACGAGCAAATGTAGCTTGGTCCAAAGGCTTGGTTAGGATATCGGCGAGCTGCTTTTCGGTTGGCACATGGATGAGGTCTATGTTTCCCTTCTCAATATTGTCTCTCAGGAAGTGGTACCTCACCTCTATATGTTTGGTTCTGGAGTGAAGCATGGGGTTTTTGGAAACACTAATGGCACTCGTGCTATCACACATGAGAGGAACATGGGTACACTCCTCACCAAAGTCACTCAGCGTGTATGTGATCCAAAGCAACTGGGAGCAACAACTAGCGGCAGCAACATACTCGGCTTCTTTGGTAGACTGAGCTACACTAGATTGTTTGCGAGAAGACCAAGAAACAAGCAAAGAACCCAAAAACTGGCACATCCCTGAAGTCGACTTCCTATCGACTCGACACCCCGCAAAGTCGGCATCCGAAAACCCAAGAAGCGAAAGAGAAGAGGACGCCGAGTACCAAAGACCGAGCTCAGGAGTATATCGAAGATACCTGAAGATCAGCTTGACGGCCTGCCGATGTGAAGTCCTCGGCGACGCCTGAAAACGAGCGCACAGACACACAGAAAACTGAATGTCCAGCCTCGTCGCCGTCAAGTACAAGAGGGAGCCTATCATGCTCCAGTACTCCTTCTAGTCCACGGGCTCTCCGTCCTCGTCCGCATCCAGCACTGTACTCGTACTCATCGGTGTCGACAGGGGCTTCGAGTCGTCCATCTTGAACTTCTTGAGGATGTCCTTCGTGTACTTGGCTTGATGCACAAAGGTTCCCTCCTTCGCCTTCTTGATCTGAAGCCCGAGAAAGAACTGCAATTCTCCCATCATAGACATCTCGAATTCATTGCTCATGTCCTCTGCAAACCTCGCAACCAAAGGGTGAGACGAGCCGCCAAAGACAATATCATCCACGTAAATCTGAACAATTAGGATATCATCACCCAGCCTGAGGAGAAAAAGACTCTTATCTACTTTGCGCATCTCAAACCCCTTGCTGAACAAGAACCCCCTCAAACGGCCATACCAAGCACGGGGAGCTTGTTTCAGCCCATACAACGCCTTCCTCAGCCTATACACCTGGTGGGGAAATTCAGCACTCTCAAAGCCCAGTGGTTACTTCACATAAACCTCTTCTTTTAAAAACCCATTTAGAAAGGCACTCTTCACATCCATTTGGTACAATTTGAACCCTTTAGCCACAGAAAAGGCTAGAAGAATCCTAATCGCCTCCAAACGGGCTACAGGAGCAAATGTCTCCTCATAGTCCATCCCCTCATTCTGACTATGGCCCTGAGCAACCAACCTCGATTTGTTTCTCACCACCTCACCATTCTCACCCTCTTTGTTCTTCCACACTCATTTTGTCCCGATAGGTTTGCAATGTGGTGGTGGCTCCACCAACTCCCAAACTTGGTTTCTCTCAAAGTTCTCTAACTCCTCATGCATTGCGTTCACCCAATTAGGATCAGAGAGGGCGTGTCCAATGTCTTTCGGCTCAATGGTAGCAAGAAAAGCCGAATGAGCAAAGTGAGAAACATTCCTGGACCTTGACCGTGTCGTACGTTCGTTGATGTCGCCGATGATTCTTGAGGGAGGGTGATCAACTTGAACGTGCCTTGGTGCCTCTCGCCTGGAGACAACCTCCCCCTCAGCTGCAGCTTCCACTTGATCTTGCTGGATCGTAGTCGGTGTAGGGGATGGGCCATCCTGCACCGTAGTCGTCGTAGTGGAAGAAGAGGGTACATGCTCGGCTGGAGCTTCACCGTCATCACCATCATCCTCTCCAGCATCATCCTCATCATCCTCAAAGATCTTCTTGCCAATCTCGTCGTCACCTGCACACTCAGAAACAGACGAACTGCATGGCTGGGTCTCGTCGAAGGTAACCTCGCAAGTTTCCATAACTAGGTTGGTATCAAGGTTGAGCACATGGAATGCTCGAGAATGACTCGCATAACCCAAAAAGATCCCATCGGAAGACCTCGACTCAAACTTATCAAGCCTACCCTTCTTGAGAATAAAACACCGACAACCAAAAGCCCTGAAATGGCTCACTCTAGGTGCTCGCCCGTGCATGAGCTCATAGCATGTCTTGTTCAAGAAGGCCCGAAGAAAAATCCGGTTCCCAACATGGCACGCGGTATTCACCGCCTCAGCCCAATATCTCCTCGGAGTCCTATGCTCGTCAAGCATTGTCCGAGCCATCTGACAAAGGGAATGATTTTTCCTCTCAACCACACCATTCTGACAAGCCACATAGGGAGAAGAGAATTGATGTTCGAGACCCAAATCACCACAAAAGGTTTCGAAATGAGAGTTTTTAAATTCAGTGCCATTGTCGCTACGAATAGCTCGAATAGCATCTCCATTCTTCTCATTCTTCAACCTCAAGATTAGATCCCGAACAAAACCAAACGTCTCCCCCTTGTCAGCCAAAAAGAAGACCCAAGCTTAGCGAGAATAGTCATCCACTATCACCAGGACATACCATTTCCCACCCGCCGAGCACACACGAGCTGGACCAACCAAGTTCATATGGAACAGCTCGCATGGCCTCTCTGTCATAACTGATGTCAGAGGCGCGTAAGAGGCGGCGACCATCTTACCATGCCTACACGGAGCACATACCAACTCCTTTTGGTATTTCAGCTTAGGCAATCCTCGGACCAAACCTAGCCCACTCAAGCGTGACAACAAGTCAAAACTCAAGTGAGCTAGTCTCCTATGCCATTTCCAAAGCTCCGCCGAAACACCAGCAACCAAACAACGAGAAGAGCCGACACACTGAGAAAAATCGGCTCCGAAAATTCGACCCTCGGGGATGATCGTGCACACAAGATCACCTCGAGAATCCAAAACACGAGAAGCGCCCATTTTGAAATGGACCTCAAAACCCTCATCAAGTTGGGAAACCGAAAGTAGATTGAACCCCAAAGACTTGACAAGAGCAACACGCCTAAGAGTCACAGACTCGCTCACCTTCACCGTGCCCACTAAAAGCACTCTACCCTTCCCATTATCCCCAAAAGTGATGTACTCTTTGGTCATCACTGGGGTGAGGCTGGAAAACCACCTTCGATCTCCAGTAATGTGTCGAGAGCAACCGGAGTCGATCAACCAAAAGCCCTCCAAGCATCCCACCTGAAAATCAAAAACGAGAGCGAGAGTGAGCAAACGACTCAGCACTGGGGTTAGTACAAAATGAATCAAACCAGTGTCGTGCCATTTACTCAAAAGTGGGGTTAGCCAAATCCATCCTATCTCTCCTAGGTGGAACACCCACACGTCCCCATGGAGGACTACGCGTACCACGACGTGGAGACCGTGGCCCGTAGCTCCTCTGAGACCTAAAGCTGCGATCATTCCCCCCATACTCGTATTGGCCACGAGCGAAGGAACGTCCAGCAAACTCACCACACCCAAACCCAACACGCCTACCACCATCTCTCTGTGGTGGCTCACCTCGAGGCACAAACTCACGCCTCTCCCGAGGGTAAATGGTACGCACCACACCCTTGCCCCTTGGCACCATCCTAGGCTCAGGCACACCACGAGAAGGGCGGTACCTGTCCTTGTTTGCCATCTCCCTAGCAAACCTTTCCTCACGCTTCCTCCTGAAGCAAAACTCAGCTAGGTGCCCATCCCTCCCACAATGCTCACAATGGAAGGGTTTTGGTTTTTGCTTTGGTTTTGGGCTCTCTTTGGATCTGGCTTTTCCTCACTCGGTTTCTCTCTCTTCTTCCCAAAGAACTCATTCCCCAAGTCACTCTTGAACTTGATGGGTTTCTGGAAGTTGTCGGTGTGTGGAGGAAACACGGGTGGAGCTGGGGTTGTGTCTAGTCGGTTCCTAAGAGGGTTTGGCTTAGGAGCATAGGCATTTTTGTGGTAGGTTTTTGGTGGTTCTGGGATATCACCGATCTTTCCCTCATTCTCACCACTTCCCTCACCAACCTTATCCGACCCAATTGCTTGCCCATCATAGCGCTTGTATGGCTCAATCATCATCCTGAGCTGAGGCTCATGACCAGACAACCAACCCATCATCTTCCTTAACTCATCAATCTCATCCTGCAAACGATCAACATAGTGTGCAAGCTCCAAATTCTTCACAACATTTATTTCACAAGTAGAGCATGATGTAGGAATAGGAGCTTTCAGCTTAGCCTCTAGTGATCTAGCATAAGCAAGCGAAACATCTAGCTTCTCATGCAAAACAGGACAAGAAGTGCAAGCACCAAGCAAAGAGGGCCTAGATTTCATCTCATCTAGCTCAACCCTAAGCACATCTAGTTCCTCAACCATGGAGGCATACTTTTCCATAAGCATAGTCAAATCACTAAGGAAAGTGGAACAATCAGTGCATTCAGGTTCATCGGTCACAAAAGGAGCAGACTTAAGAGAATCGATTTGAGCCCTAGCATCAACAAGCAAAGACTCTTGCTCAACCACCTTCTCCTTAGCCTCTCCAAGCAAAGACCTATACTCCCTCTTCTCCTTGTTGGTCTTTCTAAGCACATCATCACGGTTGTCAAGCAATTCATTCAACCTAGCATTCTCCGCTACCAAGAAGGATGGATCATTGTTTACCTCATCCTCGGAGTCGGAGTCCGAGTCATCCTTGTTGCTCTTCTTGCTTGCGGAGCTATGTGCCATGCCGCAAAAGCCTTGGGCGGCGAAGCACAGGCCGTTGATGTTCTTGCTCGATCGCTTGCCCTTGTGCCATTCTTCTTCATCACCTGAGCTCAATGAAGAGTAGCAGGAGCTTGAGTCGATGTCGCTCGCATCGGCAACCATCGCACGCTCCTTCTTCTTGTGACCACCACTCCTCCTCTGTCTTCGCTCGGACTTGTTCTTGCCCTTGTGATCATTCCTCGAGCGGTGCTTGTGGTCGGTCCTCGGACGGTGCTTGTGCTCGGGCTTGACCTCCATGGCTTCTGAGCACTCAGCGATAAAGTGCCAGTGCTTCCCGCACCGGTAGCACATGCCCAAGCTCCTCCGAGCGTTCTTCCGGTTCATGTACATGCGCTCGAACCGCCTACTCAGCAATGCGAGATCCTCCTCGCCCAGCACGTCAAACTCCTCATCTGGCATGGACACAAGACAAGACAAAGAGAACTGTCTCGAAGACATGTTAGCGTTAGTCCTTGGTCCAGAAACGAGAGCCAGACTATGAGGGTCAGTCGGGTTCTCGATCCTTGCTCGCACCCCACGGTCCACCTCAGACGACTTGAGCTTGGAGAACAGCTCGTCCACCGTGAGGGTCTCATACTTCTCCGACTCGAGAATGGCCTTGACCTTCTCACTCCACACGGTACGATCCAGAGAGTGCAGGAGCTTCACAGCCCTGTCGTGATCATCGTACGGGAGCGCGGCCAGATTAGCCCTCATGTTGTTCACAATCACAGTGAACCGCTGGAACATGGTGTCAATGGACTCACTGGGGAGATGAGTGAAGTTCTTGTACTCTCTCCGGTAGGTCGCGAACAACCGAGCCTGAACCTGAGCATTCCCAGCATGAGCGTTCTTCAACTGCTCCCAAATCCTACAAGCCAAGTCCTCTGTCTGAACCCAATCGAATTCGGATTGACACCGAGCACGAAACAAGTAGTCAACCACCTTGTTGTTGGCGTCGTGCATATCCCTCGATCCAGGAGCTAGGAAGTTAATCTGATGAACATAAGCTGTGTTCATCGTAACATCCCAAAGGATCTGACCCTTGCCGCGGAGGAAAGCAGCCATCCGCCTCTGCCACATCTGGTAGTTCTTACCATCAAAGTGTGGAGGACCCGAACCTCATTCCTGGTACGCCATCTTTGGATCTTAGACTGGTTAGAATCACGAAGATCCGTAACCGGCTCTGATACCAATTGAAGGACCAATTAGGCGACCAGAGGGGGGGGGTGAATGGGAGCCGATAAAAATTCTTCCCGAAGGATGAACTCGGCCTATGCCCCAAATTCACAACCTAGGATTCCCACACACACGCTTGCCAAGGTCGCGTAGTCACAACGGACCTACCAACCCTAGGAACAAGCCCCAACTCAAAGCAACACGGAGGCGCAACTCAAGAAGCAAGAGACTTAGCAATCTGCAGTGCCCTGGGCAGACGGTCCGCGATGACCAGGCGGACGGTCTGTGAGCAACGGGCGGATAGTCTGCAGAACCACGACGGACAGTCCGTACAAACGATCCAAACCACCAGTATGCACCGGGGAAAATCGGACGGTCCGTACTGTTATGGTGAAGCTCATGAAGAAGAAAGTGAAAGCTGAAGAGGATGCAAAGCAGTGGGAGGGGGAATTGGGAAAAGCTAACTGCGAGCTTAGAAAGATTAGGAATGAGCTCAAAATAGCGCGACAAAAACTTCAGAAGGCTACCGCCGAGCTGAAGTCAATTGGGAGTTATAGGCACAATGTCAAACTCGCGCATGTGCTGCTTGCTTTATTTGTTGTTTTCGCGGGAATGGCGGGATTGATGCTTGGTGGCAAGGCTAATTAGATGTGTCGATCACGTATTCTGCAAGTGTCACTTTGGTATTGTGAACAATGTGTCGATCATGTATTCTGAACATTGTGCCCTATGCTTCTGAGCATTGTACTGATGATGTATTGCCAAAATCGACCAAGAAATGCACGGTAGTTAGTATCCACCACATTGTACTGACCATTTAGTCCGACCTATTCACATTTCAAATAACGTAATTTCCATTAGGTTCCCCAATAGTCATAATGAATTATTATTGTTATCCCGAAATCAACAGAGCAGCAACGATGGTTGTTTTGGGTGGCGAAGGAGTGGTGAATTTACTGTAAATGCGGAGAAAGGAACAGTGGATTTGTTGTAAATGGGGAATTGATCGACTTCTTCCGCCTAGGGTGCAGAGAACAATTTTGGAATTGCATCTCCTCCTGTCGGAATGAAGAAACGTGAGAGTACAGTGCTCTCTTCCAAGTCTCTGTATCAATTTGAATGTGCATTTGACCTGGCACTCTGATGTTTGATCAAACTATTTTCAGGACGCCGGTAGGTCAGTAATCATGTCGTCGAGGCGGTTGCCGTTATCGCTGGTGGTGCTCCCTACCGAGGTGAACATTGACTTCGCCGGCCACCTCGCTGCGACCTCAGAGCGGGCCATGGACGACCTTCGCAGCCTACGGGCGACCTGCCGGGAGATGCGTCGCATGTGCAAGAACGCGGCCGTTGGTCGGCGCGTGGTGCTAGAGCGATTTGCCGTCGAGCTGCAGTGGAACGACCCCAAGGGCTACGACGCCCTCCTCGATTGCCTGGCCCGCATAAGAAACCCGAGGCATGTTTCCTCTCTGGGATGGACATCCTATTCGGGGAAAACTACAGCTCCCAGTCATCCATCGCCAAGCTCGAGGAGGCCGCCCAGGCCGGGCACAATGTGGCGTCCTACGTAGCCACCATGGTCCTCTACAGGGCCAATGGCGGTGCCGGTGAAGATGACACTGCGAAGCGGTACATCAGACAGGTCGAGGGCGAGGAAGAATCGGCAGCCGCGACATTGATGATGATGCGGACGAACAAGGGTTTCCTGCGGTCCCGTCAGGCAGCCTCAGAGGTGATCTGGTGAGTGACGTGGTGCCGACGTGCAACACTGGTGCCGCTAGTGGCACGCGGCAATCATCAGTGTGCAGGACGACTGTGCTTCAAGATGAGCTGGGAAGAATGGTCACATTTTTGTAACGAGGAATGTAGAATTCACCCCGAATGTGATCTATTCTTTAGCAAAATAATTGGATATCTGCATCCAAACAAATTAAACCCTAACATGTGAGAGTGATTTTGGATATATTTTGTTTCTAGATCAATCCACTGATATCTATTTCTATCTCTCTTCCTTGGTTCCCGTGTAGCAATACTGTTGACGGTCGATTTTGGTACACCTAGCTATGAGTTTACCGTCAACATTTGCACATATTTGTTATTCTAACTAATGGTACTAACCCCCCGGAGGTATCAAGTTCACTCTTGCATGTCGATTTTGGAGTTTATTTTTTACGTAGGAAACTAGCGCTTAAAGGGAGACTTTCGGGATAAGTTCATCAAGCACTTCAAGAGAAGATCATGGAGCCCGGCACAAGTCAAGACACATGATGAACATGACTCCAAATGGCCCAGGGACCGAAGCATGAAGCCGTAAAACTCCAGGGACCTGAATAGAAGATGCTAAAGCTTGCGCGACAAGGAGATCTATCTAAACCGTGGAGAAGACGACATCAAGGGCCCACATGCAGAAGGGAGCAAGTCAACAATTGACCGAGAAGCGTCGTGGAGCGAAACGGGGCCGAACCGGGCCGAACCGGGCCTGGGCCGGTCGGCCCAAGCCGGCCGGCCTGGCTTGTTCCAGGCCTGGTTCGCGACCCCCTTTGACCTAGGTGCTTCTCTATATATTGCCTCTGCCTCTACCGGCCGCCACATCCATCCATTCATCAAAGAGCCGCCGACACGAAGGAGAAGCACCGGGAGGAAGCCAACGGCCGCCGCAAGTCCTCGAGTTGCTTAGGAGATGGCTTAGGCCATTCCCTAGCCGCCATGGTTGGCCCTACGTGGTGAAGCCATGGTGGAGTTCCGGAGCCATGCCTTGGATCCATCAAGGCATTTGTTCTTTCGACATTCTATGGTGATATAAATCAATCCTTGTCCTTACTTTGATCTACTACGAGTTGTGCTTATTCATATGTGTAGCTACCATATGCTTTTAGTAGGATTAGATCGAATCATGGTGGTTAGTCTTGTCTTGCGGATACATCGTTGTAGTGCACGGACCAAGATTGTCGTTCGGTGATGATTATCCTTGCGTAGTGACAGTACGGTGGAGGAGAAAGCGGCGAATGAACGTGTATCAGACCACTCCATATCGGGTTATTCCATATCGAGTGTACTCCTTATCATAGTATAGGTTTAGATTGGTTTGTCACCTTGGTCGGAACGGCAACAAGAAGATGATAGGTTAGGGTTACCCTTTGGTGTTTACCTTTTTGGCTAGGTGGATGAGATCCATACATCCCTTCGTGTTTGTATGTTACCTTTATGCAATCAACACTTCATGATAGGTTAGATCATTAGATTAGATGGATAACCTTAGGAGTTTGCTTCCGATCCTTGGATTGACAAATCTAGGGAGGACCCTCCTTGGTGAAAAAGGCACCAAGTCACCAGTACGCTTGCGGTGAACTTGAGCACGGTTTTGCATCGTCAACAAGCCCCTTTTTTTGGCGCCGTTGCCGGGGATCGGCAACTCGAACCCTAGGGCGATCTATCTTTCATTTTAACTAACCCTAATTTTATTATTGCATATACCCTGTGTTTCTTGTTTGTGTCCTTGAATGCAGGTAAAACCCTAGACACAAAGCGATCGACAAGATTTCAACATTCGAACTTCGACAAGTCCAACCTCGCTCAACCAAGTCGATGGCTACACATGATTTGCTCTTTAGTGGTAGGTGCTAACCTTGGTTAGTGGCCCAACATCTACTATTGAGCCCCCACTCAAAGCAAATGAAGATGAACGAGGTAAGCCTACGTGTGTCAATTAAGTTTTTAAGACAAATTTCGTTTGGAGGTTTGTATGTTCGAGCTATAGGTTTCGGAAACGACCATGTCAAGCATGATGGAGAAGGATCCCATTACCATCATGCTCATGTAGCAATGGTAATGACTTTTGAAGCCAAGGGATGAGTGACATGGTGAGACTTCAAGATAAAGACCACGCGTACATCTCCGGATCGATGGACGAAAGGATAACGATGTCATCACGATGTTTGCATGAGCCTCAGCAGAAAACAATTGGATATATTTGGATTTTCAGAAGCCCCATGAAGTCTACGTTCCAACGAATCAAGCGGCAAGGCAATCGGAGGTTCCTACAAGCGGATATGGCCGAATCACCAAAGGTTGCACGTGCTGAAATTCTAGACAGCAAGCAATGCTGAAGTGAAACAGCCATAGCTCCCTCATCCGGACTCCGATTAAGACGAATGAGTACCCGTTGGAAAGTTAATTTTATAAATTTTTCAATAGAACTATATTTTGGTATATGTTCTGTTCTAGATGCAGGGCCAAATCCATGAAGAAGAGGCAGCAACAAGGCGATGACGACAAGATAGAGGAGATGGACATGGTGTCAATAAAGAGAAGATGGGGCAACGGTTCCACAACACGTACATGATGAAATTCAGAAGCTAAGGACTAAAACAAACCCTCTGGAGCTTGGATGAATGAAGACACAAGAGGCACACTCAACACATGATGATGTTGGAAGCGAACCACGACGGATTTCCATAAGGCAACATCAAGCTGCATGGCTACTTTGGATTCTTGCACAAGTAACCATGGCTTCATGACGGTGAAAAGGTATGTGAGAAAGTCGATCTCTATGACTTAAAATGAAGCGCTTTGCGGGAGGCAACCCGATCTTTTTATATTATCTATATAAACTATGACAAGTCTACATTGTGTTCTTTATTTGAAAACTTCAAGTAACATCGTACCAATGCTCTAATAAATGTCACAACCACATGTTGTATGCTTTAAATAGATATTGAGTGAGCACTATGCTACTTGATTTTGGAAAACTTGTAGACCACTTTTTTGTGTGCTTATTAGTGTTTTGAGTCTTTTTATTTGTGTCTTTTAGAGAGAAATATGAAGCTTGATCCCTTTTGATTCTAAACTTGTGGCTAGTTAACTTAGACTAACTTTCATTTCAGTTTAGATCACCACCATATCATGTCATACCTTTTTGTTCATTCATAATCATGTTGCACTTCATTCCACTTTGTTCTCCACCTTTGCATTGTGTTGCATGTTGCATCTCATCTTTTATAACCCATCCCATTAAAAAAACATCTTTGCCTAAACCTTCCTATCAAACCACACCTAACCCAAGCCAACAAAAGGGGGAATCGACTTATGTCAAGTCGACAAAGTCTATCTCTATCCCTTTTCTAATTAAAATTTTGACTAGCCTCGTCCTAAACCCTTAGGAAAAACTCCTCATACCCTTAGTAATCCTAAAACCGTAGGTTTGTTTTTCATCCAAAAATCTAATCCTTCTTTTCTTTTCTTCTTTTTTCAAAACCACCTTAGATAGAATTTCTTCACCCGACTTATCCTTTCAAAATTCTTGTCTTATGCCAAAAATATAGGATACCCACAAGCCTTACCTTAAAACCTTGTTAGCATGTTTAAGGTCTTTTGATAAAAATTTTGTTGCCAAGACTCCGCCTCTCATAAAGTGACTTGCTTGTCATTATTGAGGAACAACATCGAAAGCCTTTTTCAAACATTGCTGACCCTTTTTTTACTAACTCCTTTGCATTTGCATTTTACATCAACCCCTTTGTTCTATCATGCATAGGTTAGCTTGGTTTCTTTGCGAAACTTTTTGATGAATGCTTTATTTCTATAATGGTGCTTCGTGCACGAGGCATTTTCTTTTGCAATCTTGTGTAAACATGGTGTTTAGACATGATTGGAGACCACCATCATTCAGTTTTATAAACCTTGCTTTCACGTTGCATAGGTTGGTTTATAAGCTTTGCAATGCGCTTTAACTTTCTTGCGGCATAAAGAATTGTTAACCTTGAAATGAACATGGTGTTTTGACCTTGGTTAAATCTTTATGGTTATATAGAAGTAAAGCAATCTAGTTGTAAACATGGTGTTTAGAACTTGGTGCAAACATTGTCATTGTTTATATCCCTTCCTTTCATTTGCATTTTCACCTACACGCACGTACACTCATTAGGTTCTTACTTTTCTTTTTACTAGGTAAGCTATGCCACAAGTTAAGATCTTAGGGATGCATTTGGCAATTGTTTCTACTCCCGACCATCACCCTTGGGGTAGAGTGTGCATTTGATTTGTTTTGTAGGCATGATGAAGTGTTCCCATGAGTTCTTGACCAATTGCAATCAAGATCGTTAGTCATCTACAAGGCTTGAGAAGGAAGTCGCTGTTTCCATCAAGATTTGAGCACGTGTTTAGAGATGTACAATGGAAGAAAAGTTAATATTCAGAAGCTCCTTCAAAACTTCTTTCCAACGCATCAAGAATCATCAATTTTGAAGACACGTACAAGGAGATATGGCAGAAGCATTGAGCACTGCGCGTCTGAAATCAGCTTTGGACAGATTGCATCGCCGGAGTAAAATAGGCACAACTCTCTTGTTCGGAACCCGTTTCATGCGTATGATGACTCGTTGGAAAGATAATTTCATGAACTTCAACTTGGAGGGGTGTTTCAGTATATGTTCTGTTCTGGAAGTAAAAGAAAAACTGTGGAAGATGAGGCAGCGACAAGGACGGGATGGAAGTCGGTGATGACAATATGATGAAGGATTGGAACCATGGCTTGATGATAATAAGAAGAAGTTGAAGGACAACTGAGCAACAAAGGCAAAGAAGAGTGAAGATGATTTTCAAACACATGGTAATAGGGAATTACGAGCGATTCAAGTTCTTCCACACTTAGCAACATGCTAAGCATGGGGGAGGATTTGAAGGACGAAAGGGAAAAAGGCCACATGGAGTACAAAGATCACCTTCACCACAAGATGCTCATCATTCTTTTTCCATGCTAAGCACAATGCTTAAGCATGGGGGAGGCCATGCTGCACTTCACTACGAGCATCGAAGAGGACGGTAACTCACCCTTAACTTTATCTTTGTTCATCTCCTTTTAAATGCTTGCACATATATGCTTTCAACCATAGACAACCTTTGTATCTATCTCTCGATCAATAACATGGCTACTAGGAGGACAACCTAGGTTTGTTAGTTTTATTTTTCAATAAATGAATCACCATCTCTTTTGAGCTTACCATGATGATATCATTTGTATGCCTTGCTTATGGAAAAGTGATGAAAGTTGCCGCTTTGTTTTACTTGCATGATGTTTTATATGACATGACTATTTGCTCTCTCTCAAAGGAACTTAAATTGATTAAATACCGGCTTTTTCATTTGTGGAGGTTAAATGACTAATTTTTAGACCCACATGCTCTATGTTGCTCTTTGATTTAAGTTTACCGATGACCTATGCCTTGCACTTGTTTTATTTAAAATCATTATGCTATCTGCATTTGTGAATCTCTTGCAAAGTTCTACCTACCAAAGCCTATACACATACAAGTTCTTTTATGATGTAACCCTTAGTTTGCAAACTTATATCTTGATGAGTTGGATTAGGATTGATTTCTGTGGTACGAGACTAAGAAGCTGGTCATTCCTTTGCGTATCTTTTTCATGCTAGCCATTTTTGTCCATGCATTGTGAGTTTCTACATTGGAAATTTCACAAATGTCGCTGGGCATCCACCCTAAACCCAAAACATCTTTTTGTGATTACCTCTTTGACCACAACCCAAATTGAGTATGGATGATCTTTCGACGAATTTTCTGAAGATTTTCTGGCAAGATTTCAAGACATATAACATATGGAGGGAATCATCATCATGCGGAGTTTCGACATGGAGGATGCCCTTGAAGATTTCAAAAGATTTATAAAGGAATACAAGGATTTTGTACTTCTTTAGCAGCCATAGGTCCCCTCATTTCTATGCTCGAGGACGAGCAATCATTTAAGCATGGGGGAGGACTGCTATAGCAAGTACTATGTTGCTTAAAAGTTCGGAGGAGCATAAAAAAATGATGAATAAAAAAATGAATGAAGAAAAAAAAAGAAAAAAAAGAAGAAAAAAAAAGAGGAAGAAGAAAGAAAAAAATAAGAAAAGAAAAAAAAAGAGGAAGAAGAAAGAAAAAAATAAGAAAAGAAAAAAAACAAAAAAAGAGAAAAAAATAAAAATGCTCCTCGGTTCTTTTTAGCTTTCATTTAAAATCTTAGAGAGCTTTGAAGACAAGTCCATACTCAATTTTTTCCAACCATGTGCAATCCGATAACGAGAACTTCATTCGTGTCTCGGGATCACCCATTTGCCACTTGCACATGTCCACCTTTCTAAATGCGTGTGTTCCATCTCTCTCTTTTCAACATTTATTTTCCATGGCCTTTTTGACTAGTCTCGGTAATTCCAATAGATCTCTCTCTTAGTTTGACAATATCTCAAGTATAATGTTTTGCTAGGATTGTTTTTACCTACCAAGCTCCACATAAGCTTTCCACTTTCATATATTAGTAGAATAGGTTGAGAATAATCTAGTGTAAGCTTGAGTGATTTGACGAGATGAGTGTTCCCATGAGCTTTTGCAAGAGAACCTCACTTATGTTAGATGTGCAACTTTTTGAAAACCCTTCACGATGCAACAAGGTAAAGGTTTGAAGTTTGCTTAAGTTTGAGAGCACTATTTTTGTTTTTATTGTGGCATGTTCTTTAATAATAGTCTATCTTCCATAATGAAGTAGCTGGTCAAAACTTGAACCTTAAATGCTAAATACTTGAGAGAGCAATATGTCTTGTTGTGTATAACTAAGTGCAGGGAAGACATTGAAAGGCAACGTTGATTTCCAAGTTAAGCAAAGACCTTGGACTTGCTCGAGGACGAGCAAGGTTTAAGCATGGGGGTATGTTGACGGTCGATTTTGGTACACCTAGCTATGAGTTTACCATCAACATTTGCACGTATTTGATATTCTAACTAATGGTACTAACCCCCCGGAGGTATCAAGTTCACTCTTGCATGTCGATTTTTGAGTTTATTGTTTACGTAGGAAACTAGCACTTAAAGGGAGACTTTCAAGATAAGTTCATCAAGCACTTCAAGAGAAGATCATGAAGCCCGGCACAAGTCAAGACACATGATGAACATGACTCCAAATGGCCCAGGGACCGAAGCATGAAGCCGTAAAACTCCAGGGACCTGAACAGAAGATGCTAAAGCTTGCGCGACAAGGAGATCTATCTAAACCGTGGAGAAGACAACGTCAAGGGCCCACATGCAGAAGGGAGCAAGTCAACAACTGACCGAGAAGTGTCGGGGAGCGAAACGGGGCCGAACCGTGCCGAAACGGGCCTGTTCCGGGCCCGGTTCGCGACCCCCTTTGACCTAGGTGCTTCTCTATATATTGCCTCTGCCCCCGCCGGCCGCCACATCCATCCATTCATCAGAGAGCTGCCGACAAGAAGGAGAAGCACCGGGAGGAAGCCGACGGCCGCCGCAAGTCCTCGAGTTGCTTAGGAGATGGCTTAGGCCATGCTAGCTGCCATGGTTGGCCCTACGTGGTGAAGCCATGGTGGAGTTCCGGAGCCATGCCTTGGATCCATCAAGGCATTTGTACTTTTGACATTCGATGGTGATATAAATCAATCCTTGTCCTTACTTTGATCTATTATGAGTTGTGCTTATTCATATGTGTCGCTACCATATGCTTTTAGTAGGATTAGATCGAATCATGGTGATTAGTCTTGTCTTGCGGATACATCGTTGTAGTGCACGGACCGAGGTTGTCGTTCGGTGATGATTATCCTTGCGTAGTGACAGTACAGTGGAGGAGAAAGCGGCGAATGAACGTGTATCGGACCACTCCATATCGGGTTATTCCATATCGAGTGTACTCCTTATCATAGTATAGGTTTAGATTGGTTTGTCACCTTGGCCGGAACGGCAACAAGAAGACGATAGGTTTGGGTTACCCTTTGGTGTTTACCTTTTTGGCTAGGTGGATGAGATCCATACATCCCTTCGTGTTTGTATGTTACCTTTATGCAATCAACGCTTCATGATAGGTTAGATCATTAGATTAGATGGATAGCCTTAGGAGTTTGCTTCTGATCCTTGGATTGACAAATCTAGGGAGGACCCTCCTTGGTGAAAAAGGCACCAAGTCACCTGTACGCTTGCGGTGAACTTGAGCACGGTTTTGCACCGTCAACAAATACTCGCACACGCATTGACGTGATGGAAACCAACTTCTAGTCTTCCCCCATTTATTTACCACGGCTGGTAGTTGGAATAGTTCATCGCAATTTAGAGAGGAGGAAAATCAATATTGGACAATTTAAAAACAAATAATGTGATCCAATTTTCACTATCTCAGAAACTACGAAATCCGTAATCAGGTTTGCCCAATTCAAACAAGCAAGTTTTGCCAGGAAAGGAATGAAAATTTTTGTCTGGTCTGTTAATGTTTCGTAAACCCAAACATCCGGTCCTGCCCGGGTTGTATTGCCTATCTCATTGCATGCTTTCATTTTGTGGTTACCAAGCATGACTCGTCAACAAGGAAAAATGAAATCGTGGTTCAAACTCTAAGTCAGCTTGCTTGTCTTCACGATTCTTTCCTACTAACCAAGTCTTGGAAAAACAAATCTTTCTAGATGGGGTAGTGTACACTAGATAGAGTAGACACGGACTTACTAAAAGCCAATTTGTTACCCATCGCTTCAATTTGCTCTACCTAAGCCACGGCTTCACATTCGAATTGTGCACGTTTTTGGCTCTCCCTAAGAAGGATGATATCATAGCTCACC
Organism: Cenchrus fungigraminus; assembly: GCA_036936925.1. Classification (NCBI taxonomy): domain Eukaryota; kingdom Viridiplantae; phylum Streptophyta; class Magnoliopsida; order Poales; family Poaceae; genus Cenchrus; species Cenchrus fungigraminus. The sequence goes on along the minus strand of CM072772.1, from coordinate 68,941,676 downwards.
TTGTCCAAATTTAAAACAAGCATCTTTTGCCATCAAATGATTAAAAATATTTCTCCAGTCTAGTCATGGTTCGTAAACCCAAACATCCGACCTCCTTTCATGCCCTTCTTCTATTGCCTATCTCATAGCAAATGCTTTAGTCCGGTCTGATAATGTTTCGTATACCAGAATAACCGGTCTCGTGGCAACTTTTGATCTCATCATGTTCAAGTGAATTAAGTTTGCTCCAAGTTCAATGAGATTGCAAGTTACGCGCCTAGGCCATTTGCCTGACACGATCCCCGATGAGACCCTGCGCCTTTCCCTTGGCAAATGATATCTATTAATATATACTGGAAAACACTTTTGTATCTCCTCCTCAACGCAAGAAAACCCCATTGGCATCTTGTTGGGGAATTGTGTAAAAACCTTTCACCCTCAAAACTTCGGAGATGTCGCGACTCCTGCGAATTCGGAGAAGCGGGCAGGAAAGAGCCTAGCGAAGTATGCATTTTCGTGGTTTCTGAGGAATTCGCTAACCTGCTGCTTTCAGATGAAAAGATCGCCAAAAGAGCATAAGTTCGCAAGTCTATTTATTGTTTCAGGACAATGGAAATTTCGGAGATCATCGCGGATTCGGGAAACACCACTTCGGCAATAGCTTCGAGGATTCGAGATGGGAGTCTGTGCGGCTAGTAATCTTCGCAAATGACGGTCGAAAGCTATGGGAAGACCAAGTCAAAGACGAGGCATCAAAAGTCTGGGTTCAAGGTGTGAACGAGTGGCCGGATTGTAAATCTATGAAATTAGCTCCGCAAATCACGGGGTGTAAAAGACATTCATGTACGCGTTTACATTTGGAATATTCTCTAGATCCGAGGGCCATTTTGGAATGTAAAAGTCCCTTCGTCTCCCTATAAAAGGGGGCCCGAGGGCACGTGTAAAGGGTTTCACAACTTTTGAGACGAGTACAGGCTTTCGGAGATCCTTTGTCTCCCCGTCCTTGAGTTCTTTCGCGTGTTCATTCGGGAATCTCTCTCTACTCGTGCTTGGGGGTTCCTTCCGATTTTCTGACCTCCCAACATTGGCGCCCACCGTGGTCTAAGCCAACAGAGAACCCACGATGCCTCCACAGAAGAAGTCCAAGAAGAACACACCCACTGATGCAGACCAGGAAGATCATCACGTGGAAGAAGACAATGGAAACTCTCTTGCTACATAACCTCCACAGGTCACAGATCAAGAAAGGCAAGCAAAACTCAAAGCTCTCAAGAAAGCATGAGCAGAAAAAACTGCACACCTCCTGGAAACACACATCGAAGATGAAGATGACGATGATTAAGCCGTGGACAAACAATTGGAAGAATTGAATAGAAAAGTGCTAATGCTTCAGAAGGAGAAGGAAAACTTCGCGATTCAGCTGGAAGCAAAAAGAAAAGCTTCGGAGAAACTGGAGAAACTTAACCAAGCAATAGAACAACTGGAGAAAATGCAAAAGGAAATCGATGAAATGAAAGAACAAGAAAATAGTTCACTCTGGCGCGATTCGCCACATCAGAGCTCTGGTCAGCGCAAAAGAACCCCGAGAGAGAACTTCTTCACGGGCAACGGAATCTCACAGTTCGCAGATCCAGAATCGCCACTTTCACTTGGGTTGCAAACCGCACCAAGTACAAACCAGTCTCTCTCCTGAAGTACAATGGGTATGGAAACTCCAGACAGTTCCTTATGAGCTATGAAGCAGTTGTAAATTCAGCAGGAGGAGATGATGTTGCACTAGCAAAATCTTTTATCATTACTTGCGAAGGCCCAGTTCTCAACTGCTATTCCCTCCTACCTCCACACTCAATCTGCAGCTGGATTGATCTCAAGACAAAGTTCATTCAAGCATTTCAAGTGTTCCATGAAACAACTGCAAAGCCATTAGATCTCTATAATTGCAAGCAAAGAGACAGGGAGCCACTACATAACTTCGTAAGAAGATTCATGCAACAAAAATCTCAAATTCCGGGAACTGATGACAAACCAACAATCCAAGCACTAATCAAAGGTCTGACCCCAGGACCAACAGCTTCACACTTGACCAGAAAAGAACCCCAAAGCATTGAAGAACTTTTCAACGAACTGGAGCAATACATCAAATCTGATGAAGATCATCGACGAAGAGTAGCTGAACGAAACCAAGAAAGACAAGGCAACAGAGGAACAGGATGGAGGCCTCAATTCCAAACTCCACGAAACATCAATAACGTGGAAAATCCCTCATCGCAATTCAACCAAGACAACAGGCTGAGCATGATAGGGGGTTTTCCTTCAAGAGGAAGAGGAAGAGGACCTTCGAAAGTTCAAAATCATGATCCAAGAGATCCATACTTTTACTGCAGATATCACGGGAGGGGCCATAGCACTGAAGCTTGCCCAGAAACTAAAAAGAATGTAGCAAGAATCCAGCAAGAGAAAACCATGATGTCCATTGCCTCCACAATGCCAAACCAGTTCCGTCAAAACTTCTGGCAACCACAGGTTATGGGTCCTCAGCCAAGCCCAATCCCAATTCAGCAATTTCAACAGGCACATTCATCATGGCAGCCTTCGCAATAGTTTTTTCCTCAGTCTCAAGCAATTCAAACCATTTAGCAGCCGCAACCATTTCAAGAAATGTTGCCACCACCACCAGCCAATTCAGTAAAGCCAGAGTCAAGTTCAAGAGGCCGCAATCCGAAAGCTTTGCCTTCCTTTGGAACTATCATGCCTATCACTAGAGGCTCAGCCATGGAGTTTGAAACAAAGAGGCAGAGGAACAACTACTTCAGATCTGTGAACACAGTCATCAACGACGGTCCAGCAGCGCGACCAGAATGGGCCAAGGTGCTGATAACATTCACCGAACAAGACTTCAAGTTGAAATCCACTGATCATAATGACGCCATGGTCATCGAGGTGAATATCGCCGGATGGGTGATTGGAAAAGTCCTGGTGGACAACGGAAGTTCGGCCGATATTCTGTTCATGAAAATGTTCGAGAAAATGAGCTTGAGTCCACACATGCTACAGCCACCAAAATATCCACTATTGGGCTTCGGAGGTAAGCCAATCAAGCCAGCGAGAAAGATAGCTCTTCCAGTGTCCTTCGGAGATCTCGACAATGCTAGAACTGAGACTCTCACATTCGATGTAGTAGACATGTATCATCCGTACCTCGCAATCTTCGGTAGAGGGTTCATCAATAAGTTTGATGCCGTGATAAGGTAGTAGTTCCTATGTATGAAAATCCCGGCACCCAAAGGAGTCATCACAGTGTACGGTGATCAGCAAGAGGCTAGAAACATAGAGAAGGGCCACATACCAGGTCAAAGCAATGTGCACCACTTGAACTCCACCGAAGAAAAGAAAGAACCGTATGTTGAGGACAAAAGAGACAAAGAGAAAGTGGAGATAAGTGCTGATGGAGACATGAAGATAGTGTACCTAGATGACATGCCAGATAGAGCGGTGGTGATAGGGGCTCATCTTAGTCCCGAAGAAGAGAAAGAGCTCATCGAGTTCTTGAACAAGAACAAGGATGTCTTCGCTTGGTCAGCAAAAGAGTTGCAAGGTGTCGACCGAGATATCATCGAACATGCCCTAGACACAGATGAGAAAATAACTCTAAAGAAGCAGAAACTTAGAAAAATGTTCGAAGAAAAGGCCAAAGCAGTGGAGGCCGAAGTGCAAAGGCTTCAGGACGCCAAAGTGATCAAGGATGTCATGTACCCTGTGTGGCTGGCTAACACTGTTCCAGTAAAGAAGAAGAATGGGAAGTGGAGAATGTGTGTGGACTTCACAGATCTGAACAAGGCTTGCAAAAAAGATGATTTTCCCTTAGAAAGGGTGGACAAGGTTGTTGACGACGCTGCAAACAGCGAAATGCTTTCACTCCTGGACATGTTCTCAGGGTATCATCAAATCAGGGTGCAAAGAGAAGACGAGGAAAAGACAAGCTTCATCACACCATTCAGAACCTATTGTTTCGTCAGAATGCCAGAAGGTCTGAAGAATGCAGGGTGCACTTTTTCAAGAATGATAGCAATAGTGCTACATCCTCAACTTCGGAGAAATATTCTCGCATATGTCGATGGCATAATCGTCAAAAGCGTCCAAAGAAGAGACCACATCAGCGATTTGGTAGAAACCTTCGCGAATCTTAGAGCAGCAAATCTCAAGCTGAATCCCGAGAAGTGCGTCTTCGGCATTCACAAAGGAAAGGTCTTGGGCTGCTTGGTTTCGACAAAGGGTATTGAAGCAAACCCTGACAAAATCAAGGCTCTAGTCGAGATGCAAGAGCCCGTTTCGGTGAAAGATGTGCAAGAACTGACAGGGAGAGCGGCCGCCCTTAACAGATTCATACCCAGAGCTGCAGAGAGAAGCTTGCCTTTCTTCCAAGTTATCCGAAGTTCCAAGAATTTTCAGTGGTCTGAATCTCAGAAACAAGCCTTCCAAGAACTCAAAGATTACTTGTCAAACATGACGAAGCTATGTCCTCCAGAGCCAAGATCGCCACTTCTGCTGTACTTGTCTGCTTCCAACTCAGCCGTGAGCGCTGTACTAGTGCAAGAGAAAGAAGACGAAGGAAAGTTGAAACAAATCCCAGTGTATTTCGCTTCAGAATCTCTTTCAAGATGCAAACTTTTCTATTCTAAATTAGAGAAGATAGCATGTGTAGTTATCATGGCAGCAAGAAAACTAAGACACTATTTCGAGGGACACAGAATAAGGGTAATCACAAATCAACCACTGAACGACCTGTTCACGAACAAGGAAGCATCAACCCGAATCGTCAAATGGGCAGCAGAGCTATCATAATACACTGTGGATTCGAAAGAAGAAACGCGATCAAATCGCAGGTCTTAGCAGACTTCGTCGTAGACTGGACATCGCCAACCCAAGACTCTGGCGAAGATATAACCACGCCATGGGTGGTACACTGCGATGGGGCTTGGTGTGATAGAGGGGTTGGAATAGCAGCGATTTTGACATCTCCAGCCGGAGTCGTGCTAAGATACGCTGTTCGGCTTGATTTCGCGGATGATGTGTGTTCCACGAATAACACAACAGAATATGAAGCCCTACTGCTATCTTTGAGAAAAATGAAAGCCTTGGGTCAGCAAACTTTCATCATCAAAACATATTCGAAAGTGATTCAAGAACACATAGAGAAAGAAAGCGAAGCAAGAAATCCGATACTGGTGAAGTATCTTGAGAAAGTTAGAGAAATGGAGAAGCACTTTAAGGGCTACACAGTTCAGCACATCTCAAGAAATGACAACAACGAGGCAGACAAGTTAGTGAAAGCAGCAGCACAAAAGCAATCGATGCCTCCGGATGTGTTCTTCGAAATCATCAGAGAACCATCCATCAAAGACCCGAAGCCAAAAACTGTGAACAATATAGAAAGTCATGACTGGAGGGCTGAAATCATGGCCTACTTGAGGGGTCACTATGAACCACAGGATGAGTTGGAGGAAAAAAGGCTAAGGCAAAGGGCTAGGGGATACGCCGTAGTAGAAGGAGAGCTATACAAGTCTGGAGTTACTGAACCATGGCTAAGGTGCATAACATCCGAAAAAGGCGTAGAACTTCTCAAAGAAATTCACAACGGATTCTGTGGTGCACACATAGGCACAAGAGCACTAGCGGGCAAGGCCATAAAACAGGGATTCTTTTGGCCTTCCATAAACCTTGATGCAAAGAAGCTGGTTCAGGAATGTGAAGCATGCCAAAAACTAGCAAATCAGCAGAACTTACCATCCATGCAAGTTCACCTAATTCCACCGTCATGGCCTCTGCAGAGGTGGGGGATGGATTTGGTCGGGCCATTGCCGACAGCTCAGGGAAACTGCAAGTTCGCGGTAGTTGCAGTTGATTACTTCACCAAGTGGGTGGAAGCAAAACCATTGGCGAACATTACTGCGCCAACAGTCCAGAAATTCTTTTGGCAAAATATAATCTGTAGATTCGGAGTTCCAAGAGAGTTAACCATGGACAACGGAAAGCAATTTGACTGTTATTCCTTCAAGGAATACTGCAAAACTCTGGGCACTCACGTGAAGTTTTCCTCTGTATATCATCCGCAGTCTAATGGGGCTGTAGAAAGAGCGAATGGATTAATCTTTTCGGGAATCAAGAAATGCTTGTATGATCAGAGAAAAGGCAAGTGGATAGATGAGCTGCCAAGGTTAATCTGGTCTCATAACACAACAGTGTCAAGGGCAATAGGTTTCACGCCTTTTCGCTTGCTATTTGGGACTGAGGCAATGACGCCAGAAGAAATCAGGAACGAGAGTTTGAGAGTTCAGAAGGCAAAAGAAGTTCAAGAAGTGGACATGAAAATAGAGAAAGACATGATTGAGCTCACAATCCTCGAAGCCTCTGAAAACATTGAAAAATACCAAAAGGAAACAAGAGCATGGAGAGACAAAAAGATAGTCTGGAAAGACATCAAAACTGGTGATCTGGTGCTGAAAAGAAAGAAAAATTGGGAAAATCCCGGGAAACTTCAGGAATCTTGGGAGGGGCCATACATACCAAAAGAGTCTAGCATGCCTGGAGCCTTTCGTCTAACAGATCAGACTGGCGAAGAGCTGCCGCATTCATGGAATGCAGGTAACCTCCAAAGGTATTATCCATAAAATAGTTGCACTTAATTTTTTGCGTTTCCTTTCGTAGATTTCAAATTCCGTAAGAAAAAATGTAAAAACCTGAACCACAGAACTATAAGTGGTTTCGGGAACAAAAATATTTATTTTACGCATTTACCTTAGAATAAAAAGGACCGTACTCTTTTCCTTGCCAAGGGGGCCCTAAATCAATGGGCAAGGTTTTTAACGAGGCGGATCCTATGTAAATACTCTTTATGATATATATGAAAAGAGGTTTCCCCCAAATTTTGTGTCTTGTGAAGTTCCACTATGAGAAAGAAAAGTTCGTGAAAAGGCTTTGTGATAGCCGAAATTCCATCGTGTGAAAGAAAAGTTTGTGAAAAGGCTTTGTGATAGCCGAAATTCCATCGTGTGAAAGAAAAGTTCGTGAAAAGGCTTCGTGATAGCTGAAATTCCATCATGTGAAAGAAAAGTTCGTGAAAAGGCTTCGTGATAGCCGAGAATTCCAAAATGTGAAAGAAAAGTTTCGTGAAAGGCTCCGTGATAGCCGAGAATTCAAAAGTGTGAAAGAAAAGTTTGTGAAAGGCTCCGTGATAGCCGAGAATTCAAAAGTGTCAAAGAAAAGTTTCGTGAAAGGCTTCGTGATAGCCGAGAATTCCAAAGTGTGAAAGAAAAGTTTCATGAAAGGGCTCCGTTATAGCCGAAGTTCCAAAGTGAGAAAGAAAAAGTTTCGTGAAAAGGCTCCTTGATAGCCGAGATCCCAAAAAGAAAGAATGATTCCATGAAAAGGCTCCTTGATAGCCGAGGGCTCCGTAAAAGCCAAAAATCCCAGAGTAAAGGGATATCCTACGAAAAGGCCTGAGACAACAACAAGTTGTGGCCTAGATCCCAGAGTAAAGGGACATCCTACCAAAAGGCCTGAGACAACAAGAAGTTGTGGCCTAGATCCCAGAGTAAAGGGACATCCTACCAAAAGGCCTGAGACAACAACAAGTTGTGGCCTAAATCCCAGAGTAAAGGGATATCCTACCAAAAGGCCGGAGACAACAGAAGGTTGTGGCCCGAAAAGTTTAAATGTCTTGGCATAAGATTTTCACGAAAAAGTGTACGAAGTAATACTTGATCCAAAATTTTTCAGTCGTAAGAATGAACCGACATAGTGGTAAATATCCGTGAACAAATCTGTGAAGTAATGTCTACTCAGGAAAATGTTTGAGCTAAAGTTACTATTTCGCAGTCTAGGGGGCTTGGCGGCCCTCATTAATATGTTAAGTAAAAGAACAGGTTGAAGCAACTGAAAGTTGCGATATCAACCTAAGCAAGTTTGCTACATAGGCACAAGTCCACAAAACTCGCGAAGCAAGTTTTGTCGACTCGTACTCTGAAGTATAAGTTTACGCTTTAAGAAAAAACCAAGTACACGAAAGAGGAGCCATTCATGAAATTTTGCATGAAAACGGCAAGGTGGGAAGGGTGACGTTTTTTCTTTAAAAAATGAGTTTATTGCCTTAATTTCATACAAAATTTCATAAGAGTACAATTACACAGCTTCGAAGAGCTGAAAGTTCAAAAAGGTAGTTCGACAATACGCCCTGGATTATGACCACTGTTTTCTGCAACATCACTAGCATACGCAAGGCTGCAATCGCCGCTGATGGGGCTAGGGGGCTCCGTCTTCAAGAAGGGGCGTGAACTTGAAGCCTCAGTCGCAAGAGCATAACCATCGCGGTAAAGAAAAAACCAACTCAATTGGAAGCTACGCATTGAGAAATATTGACAACAATAAGTCTAGAAATCAGAGAACTTGCATCCAGGATGGGAACCTTTGTACAAACGCCAAGCTTCAACAATAACTCAATCTGGTCCTGACGATGAATACGCAAAGGTATGATGTCCTGCACAGGCCCACCTTGCAGGACCTGCGCAGGTTAAAATTTACAAGACAAAAGTTTAGAGAGGGCCATATCCCATGAATATACAAGTTCGCAACTTCTAAAACAACAAAAGCAAGAGTTCGGATAAAGTTCTGACTCATCCAACAATATCAACCTTCGGAGAACTGGTGCGCTGATCAGAACCCTCTCCTTCTCCGTCATCCTGGTCACCACTGCTGCTACTGCCACTGCTGCTACCTTCACTTCTGGAAGCATCTTCTCCATCGTCATTGTCATCACCTCCTTCAGATTCGGAAGCTGCTTCCTGGGTCCTCTCAATCTCAGCGCTGGCTTCTTTCTGAATCAGCTGAAAAAGGAATCAAATAAGACATTAGTATCAAGAAGAAAGAGATCAACAAGACATCAGAAATTCAGTAAAGTCTATAAAAGAAACCTCCTCAAGCTTTTCACGAGCAATCTTCTTAGCAAATTCCCTCTCGCTGGCAATCTAGAACTCTTCATCAACTCCACGAATTTCACTTTCAGAGCCCGGACATCTTCATCAGCTCGGATAGCCGAAGTACTCGCAGCATCTGGGAATCGCGGAAGTGCTCCACGAAATTTCACAAGATCAACACAATCAAAATCCGCAAGAAGCTTGAGCAGGCTCTCGACGGAAAAGATAGCAGCAAAGTCGTTGGCTCCAGAAATGACACTCGGAAGAGCCTTGAACTCTGTCAACATCCATTCCATTATATCCGAAACATCACCCTTTTCAGGGAAAGGGTTCGGTCGGGTACCAAACTGACCAATAGCCTCTTTATATTCCTCGAACAAGAGCTTGAAACGTTGCCGGATTTCATCAGTATCCTTGCTCAAAGTTTCGCTCCGCTCAGATAAAGCCTTCTCGAGGTCTAGAATAGTTTGCTCTTTCGTACAAAGAGTCTTCACGAGCTCAGTATTCATTGTCGCAAGTTCGGCATTGGTGCCACAAAGCTCATCAATAGTGTTCGTGCTCTTGTCAGCATCCTTGCGAAGATTCTCAATCATTTTGAGGTCATCTTCACGAGTCTTGCTAAGTTTATCATGATCTTTCTTTAAGTCGTGAAGAGCAGTCTCAGCAAGGTTCTTCTCTTCTTGAGATTTCTTCAAAGAGTCTTTTAGCTCAGCAATTTGCTTCTCCAGTTCAAGATTCGAAGCCTGAGCCTTGTCGAAGTCATGTCTCAAGTTCTGAGACTCATCACTGAGCTTAGCAACGAGTTCTTCATTTTCATTCAACCTTTCTGAAACAATCTTGCTGACAAGTGCGGTCTTCAGGCTAAGAACGGAGTTGAACTTAGAAAGGTCCAAGGCGGAATGTTTTCGCATGTTTTCTTCGAAAGCTATGAACACAAAAAGAAAGCAAAAACAAGGTTAGTAGGGAAGGTAGAAAGAATTGCAGAAAATAGAAGTAAAAACACTAAACAAACCTTTCGCGTCGAACATCTTCGTAGACCCTTGGACAATAGAGTCGGAAATCGTCAAAGATTTCTGAAGAGAGGAAGAAGTTTGCTTCGCAGAAGTAACAGTTGCTTTGTCAGTCAAACGGAGTGTTTTCTTCAAAGCATCTCCTCCTATTTCACTCACAAATTTAGGGGACCTCCACAACACAGAAAACCTAGGACTACCACCATCTGCACCAACCACTCGACCACCAACGCTTAACAGTTCACCTCTAAAAGACGTACCAAAGCTTCCGTTATAAGTGGCGACCGAAGGGGTAGGGTCTTGCTCTTCAGGAATATCTTCGCGAGTCCCAATCCAAGGAGGATCCGCAAGAAAACCTCCACTCCGGTCCACAGTACGCTCCAAATCTTCAGTAAATTTTGGGGACGCCTCATCATCAGCAACAAGAACTTTGGAAGTTCCAGCCTCAGCGGAAGCAATGGCAGCAGACTCATCTGGAGTGGCCCGAGCTTCAGGGACAATGTCTGAAAAAGTTCCAACATCAACAAATTCGTTCTCAGAACCTGGAGTACAAGCATGATGAACTCCGAATCTCAATTCACAGCACAAGCAAGAAAAGAAACGTGTTCGGCGAGGCTCATCCACCATCTCTTCGTCAGAAAGCGCCGAGGGAACGCACTGAACAACAACAGCAGAAACCTTTTTTACAACCTTCTTGGACTTTTTCCTGCCCAAGTTTGCAAGACCAGAAGCCGCTTGAACCTCAGCTTCTGAAGTACCCTCAGAAATCTTCCTATTCCTCTTGCTGGATTCTAGAGATTTAGTCTTCGACGGGCAAATAGCAGGGGAGGAGGTGTCGCCAGCACCATCTTTCGCCTTTTCTTTTTGCAAAGCCCTTTTTCTCCGAGCTTTAGGGGGAGCAGCTGATGAACCAGCCGCAACAAGAATTGGAGCTTTCTTGTCTACACCCGGCGGGCGAGATCGCAGAGCAGTTTCCGTGCCAAGTTCCGAGAAAACACGATTCACCCTTCTGTTGTGTTTCACAACATGTTTGAAAGCCTTGTACCCGTTCAGGGTGTATTCGCCAACCATTTCAGTAACTCTTGCTTCAACCTCGAGAATAAAGTCGTTAAGACTTTGCCCATCCTAAAGTCGCAGGCCAAATCGCGGAAAGGGCACTTTCTGAGAAGCCCAGTCAACTTTAAGATGGATTATTTCCGAAGGATTCCAGCCATGTGACAAGGGACAGATATGAGCGGCGACAAATTCTTCGATAACGTCGCGACCACCAAGAATAGTACTTGCTAGAAAGAAGCCGTTTTCGCCACTTTTGAAACTATTACCCCTCCGGTCGAAGGAAGCAGTGCTAACGGCAGTCAAAGGGGACATGGGTGAATAAAAAGGATATGCCGGACTAGTATAGCCAGGGATCTTGGACATATCAGCCTTCACATAGAACCAGTATGAGCGCCAGCTTCGGGCAAGTTGCTGTTACTACAAGGTGCAAGTTGAATGCAGGTAAGATCCTGGTGCACATTCTTCCTTTGAGTATTGAAGGTATAGCACCCGTAGTGAGCTTCATAGAATTTCCCATCATCAAGTTTGAGGATATCCTTCTCAATCACAAGCTCGAACAAACGAGCGAATATATCAGCACCAACAGTGCATCTGAAAGTCTTCATAATCCAGAAAAACTTCGAGAGCTCCAGAAAAGAGTTGGGTGTCAATTGATGCATCTTCACAGAAAACTTTTCAAGAATGGAAGGAAGCTTCGTCACAAGGAAATCTAAGGCCACAAGTGAAGAAATCTCTGAAAACAACAACTTCATTTGCCTCAGGAGCAGGAGTCTCTTCGTCAGAAGGAGGACGCCCGTCACCGGAAGGGAAAAACCTAGCTTCTTCATATTCTTTAATGAGTTCGGCTGTAACCTTGGACTTGCCGAAAACAAAAGCTAGGGGATAGGCCGTAACCTTTGAGGCAATGAGCTCACTCAAATTAACTTCGACATTTGAAATGTCTTCGCCATCACCAGACTCATGCCCAGATCGGACCTCCCCATCTTCACGACTACCGGATTCATGAACAGCTTCAGCAGCCGGGCTACTTGTGCCTGGAGGAGCATTCTCCGATGACGGTAGGACACCAGCCGCAGCCAGTTCTTCGGTAGTCATTGGTCTAGCGGTACTTTTAGTACGAGCCACCTTTTCAGAAAAGAGAAATAACGAAGACATGTTAACTTACAAGTAACAAAAAATCTACAAAAAAAATAGATGATACTCGAAAATATAAGAGGTGCAAATAGATTACCTTAGAAGAGCGAAGAAGTTACCGAACTTCAGAAATCTTGAGACGGGAAGTTTTCAGCTATGATTGCAAGAAAACTTCGAGAAAGGTGCAGAAACGGTGAAACAAAGTTACCGCGCAGAGGTCTTATTTATAGGGAAGAGGGGGGTACTTTCGAGAAGACGTCTCGAGATGACCGTTGCGCAACCTAGGGGGGACGCGTGTACACTCCGACGTTTCGAGAGTGACGTTTTTTACCAAAATTCAAAGAGTTTTTCGTGGAAACGGATCATCGGAGTCAACCTGCTTCCCCGAGGGGCTAGTGTTGGGGAATTGGGTAAAAACCTTTCACCCTCGAAACTTCGAAGATGTCGCGACTCCTGCGAATTCGGACAAGCGGGCGGGAAAGAGCCTAGCAAAGTATGAAAAGATCACCGAAAGAGCATAAGTTCGCAAGTCTGTTTATTGTTTCAAGACAGTGGAAATTTCGGAGATCATCCCGGATTTGGGAAACACCACTTCGGCAATAGCTTCGAGGATTCGAGATGGGAGTCTGTGCGGCTAGTAATCTTCGCGAATGATGGTCGAAAGCTATGGGAAGACCAAGTCAAAGACGAGGCATCAAAAGTCCGGGTTCAAGGTGTGAACGAGTGGCAGGCTTGTAAATCTATGAAATTAGCTCCGCAAATCACGGGGTGTAAAAGACATTCTTGTACGCGTTCACATTTGGAATATTCTCTAGATCCGAGGGCCATTTCGGAATGTAAAAGTCCCTTTGTCTCCCTATAAAAGGGGGCCCGAGGGCACGTGTAAAGGGGTTCACAACTTTTGAGACGAGTACAGGCTTTCGGAGATCCTTTGTCTCCCCGTCCTTGAGTTCTTTCGCGTGTTCATTCGGGAATCTCACTCTTCTCGTGCTTGGGGGTTCCTTCCGATTTTCTGACCCCCCAACACATCTCCTCCTCTCAACACAAGAAGAACCCATCGGCATCGCCTCCTATCGGCTCAAGTACCATCATCCTCTCTCCCAATTCAATCGATGTTCTTTCGACCTTTTCCTCCTCTTTGAGCAACCAAATTTCGATGTGCATTTCAGAGCATCTCCCCTAATGGCTGGTGACAATCATCGCGTGCCTCCTGTGGAGCTCGCTCTCCTATCATCCACGCCGGCTAAAGCTCCGGTGAAAGATCGATTAGGAGACTAGAGAGGGGGGGAGTGAATGGGAGCCGAGAAAAATTCTTCTCCGAAGAGTCGAACTCGGCTATGTCCCAAATCAACAACCAAGGATTCCCACACGAGCTTGCCAAGGTCATGTAGTCACAACGGACCTACCAACCCTAGGAACAAGTCCAAACAAGTTGCTAAGCGGAAGCACAACTCAAGAAGCAGAGGACTTAGTCAAATCTGGAAGCCCCTGGGCGGACAGTCCGCAGGTGCCTGGCGGACAGTCCGCGAGCCTGGCGGACAGTCCGATCCTGTACGGCGGACAGTCCGTAATAAACAACCGAACCTCCTGTACCGCACCTCGAAAATCAGACAGTCCGTGAAGGGTCCGCGGATAGTCCGAGCTGGGCGGACAGTCCGAGACTCGCACGCGGACGGTCCGCAAACACCGTGCAACAAAACCCTAGACGCTTCGTGGATCAAAACGCCTTGTGCTCACGAACTGAAGAACACGCGACGAACTCAGGAGCACGCGGATAGTCCGCGGCCACTTGGCGGACAGTCCGCCAGCCTCGAACAGAACAGCCCGAGCTCAAAACCGCGAGGTCAACTCCACCAATCCATCCATCGATCTCCCAAATGGTTAAATGGATTGAGACAAGATTTGGGGGAGATGAGAAGCGTCCCTAGGGGATGCTATGCCCAAAAACTTGAGACCTCAAACCAACTAAAATGTCGGGAATCGATCACGAACCGAGCTCTACCAAAAAGCTAGGGTTCCACCCGAAATCCTCAAATCCAAGGCCAAATCCGGAGTTTGAGGGGTCAAGATCAAGCACAAAGATGCACAAGGAATCTATCCATGATCCCCACAAAGAAATCCGAACCCAAACACCTCAGAATTGGAGGAAAAAGCCGCGCACGAAAATCCAACGAAAATAGCCCAAAAAGACACGAAAATCACTCGAGCCACAAGAAGGAAATCGACGCAACCATGAAAGCTTCCATACACTCAGAGGTCAGATTCTCTACAAATTGGTGAAGAAAATCTAAGCCTATGGAGCAGGGAAATGAGAAGCAGTCCGGGAGGATAGTTTGCCCAGAAACCCTAGAGCTATATATATGGAGTCCCTCTAGGTCGGGCAAATGACCAAGCTACCCCTAGAACTTAAACTGAGATACAAACCCCTCAGGGGAGATATGGTCAAGTAGCACTCCTCTTCATCGGGCGGCCACGCCTTCGCCGCAGTCCGCGTCCTCCCGACTCAAGCCCTGCGATCCCGCCACGTGTCCCCCGGCATCGAAGCTTCTCGGCGGGTCCGGATCCCGTCTCCACCCGCCGCGTCTCCGGTCTTGGTTTTGTGGCTCAACCAAGTAACCCGACAGTTTTGTGGTGAACTACCGCAAACCCCGCGTGCAGACTTCGGTCAATAGCTGCTACCCTGCACCGGCTCCAGTCGACGACTTCGTCTTGCTTTTCTTGCCACCATACGGCCCGCACTTGATCCCGTTCGGCCACCAGGTCCATCGAGCCGAGCCTACTTGTCTCTCCACTCCTCGGAGGCCCCGCAAGGCTAAGACCTTTCGCGCTCGCTCTTCACCTGCACCAACACGAATCAAGCCGTAACATGCACCTGCAATACTTGGCCAAGAGTCAGTCCACACCACGTTGTTAATCACTCATCACAGCCAGGAGCGACCATCCACCGGTCCTCGGACACTCCGGTCCTCATCCGACGAGGCCGAGATGCGGTGACTGCGGCAGGACAGAAACGCTGCAATGGATGGCCGGGCCGATGGGGCCCGGCACGCTCTGTGCCGACTACAGCCTTCGTCGCTGGCATGCCAGGCAGCGGTGGGACAGGCGTTCTCTCCGGATCTATCAAACCACGATTCTTGACTCACCGTCGCCACCAGAAGCTGGCGTGCAGTGGGTGGAGTGCCCGAGAGGTCGGGCTGGTCGCACGTGGCAGCCGTGGCCCTCCACTCCGCCATTGATGTCAAGTGCACCCGCCGTGTCGACTGTCCTGGAGAGCTAAGGCGCACGGCCGTACCCGTCCCTGGAACACAGGCCGGCAGCGTTACCAGCCCCTCGGCCATTAACGTCAAGTGCGCCCGCCTCTTCGACTGTCCCCGAGAGCTCAGGCGCACGGCTGTACCCGTCGCCACCAGAAGCTGGCATGTAATGGGTAGAGTGCCCAAGAGGCCGGGCTGGCCGCATGTGGTTCTTGTGGCTGTCCACTCCGCTACTAATGTCAAGTGCGCCCGCCGTGCTGACTGTCCCGGAGAGCTCAGGCGCACGGCCGTTCCCATCCCTGCTCGACAGGCTGGCGGTTTTGCGAGCCGCTCGGCCATTGATGTCAAGTGCGCCCGCCGTGCCGACTGTCCCGAAGAGCTTAGGGGCACGGCCGTTCCGGTCCCTACTTGAAAGGCCGGCGGCGTTGCCAGCCGCTCAGCCACCGATGTTGGAGCCGTTCCTGCTCGACGGCGAGGCGGCGCCTTTGATCCTCGACGACCCAGACTGGATGAAAAGATAATTGACAACAATACCAAGTATCACTTTGCTGTAATGCTAATTAGTAGTTTTTTATTAAGTTTGGTCCCTCCGTATTTGATTATGCTGATTGTATGATCATAGAACTCTGTTTCCTCCTACGGAGTACTTTGGATGGATGTTCGTCGAAAAATGTGAACCTATTTTGCCAACAAATCAACAAATAATTTAGTCCGGTCTTGTCACTTTTTCTTAACAGGAACATCCGCCTGTTGCCATCCTCGTGCCACAACTTCCCATGGAAGGTGGTTGCCATCATCAAGAGATCATAGACGTGTTGGTCATACGGCACGGGGACCCGCACATCAGCCCCTCAACGGTGGAAGATGAATGGAAGCCACTCAAGAGTCAAGACTTAAGAGGCGCCCGTTACTTACCTTCTCACCGAAGCGGCACAACTTCCCAGGCAAGGCGAGTAACTACACATAAATCGCCATTCCTACCCCCACCATCGGTATCCTCGCCAGTTCCGAACCACTATACCACTTCCCCAACACTCACGCCTCACTCCTACTACCCAGCCGACGTAATGAAGCGATCAGGCTCCCCATCACACCGGCTATCCCCCACCGGTTCCCCATAGCGCCGGCTATCCCCCACCAGCTCCCTGTCGCGCCGGCTCTCACCCTCACCCTTCAACCGATCCGCTGGCACCACATCCTCTTCACGCGCCCGTGACTGGGTGCCACCGCGCGACGGCCAGCACTTCGCCTACATGTTCACAGAGGCGCTGTGGGGCCACATCCACAGCACGCCGCCGCCGCGCTCCGATGCTGCCAACGTCGACCCGCCGCCGCCGCGCTCCGACGCCACCAACGTCGACCCGCCGTCGCTCGTCGGTGGTTTGCCAAGAGCCGGTGGTGGCTCACCGGTGGATTCCAAGCCTCCTCCACCGTCGCCGCCGCCACCCTCCGACGGCGCCAACGTCGACCCGCCGTCGATCGCCAGCGCTTTGCCAGGAGCAGGTGGTGTCTCGCCGGCGGATATCCAGCCTCCTTCACTTTCGCTACCTCAGAAGCTTACGTTTACGATTACCCTTCCTGCTGGTGAGTTTGACTCCGACTCCGACTCCCAAGCGGAGACAGACTCATTTGAGGACCGTTTCCACGGCTACATCCCTCTGGTCCCCCGGGGTGATGCTTAGTGCGTCTTCCGGTGCTTCAACAGCACGTACGGGTGCTCTGTCTGCCCCAACCTTATGCACCGGTGGTGCAAGCTGAATGAGGTCAATGACCATGTCCTTGGGATGGCCAAGTCTGCGTCCCTGAGGCAGAACTACAAGAAGAAGTGGAGCCACCACCGCATCATGCCCAGGAACGAGGGATGGATGGAGTAGATGGAGTGAACGAGCCATGCCGGTGGAAGATCTATGTTGTTATGTTTTCTATGATGTTAATTAGTATCTTTAGATTTCGTTGGAACATTGTCTTATGTATGTGAACTTTGTGATGTTATGTTATCAGCGATGTTAATTAGTATCGTTAGATTTCGTTGGAACATTGTCTTATGTATGTGGAAATTGTGATGTTTAATAAGTAACTTTAGAATGGACTCTGTTTCCTGCTTTGGAAGGATGTTCGTTTGAATAATGCGATCGTATTTTCCTAATAACAATTCAACGAAGCATGTAGTCTGGTCCGGTCACTTTTGCAGATCAGTAAGATCCGGCCGTTGTCATCCTCTTTTGCCCACAAAATCAACACTGAATTTAGTCTGTTCTGGTCACCTTTCTTATCAGTAACATCCGGCCGTAGCCTTCCTCGACAGGACGAGGCGCCCATTGCCTAATTTCCCATGGAAGCTTGCCACAATGCCCCATGGAAGGTGGTTGCCATCATCAAGAGGTTAGGGACGTGTGGGTATACCCAGATGGTACCCACACGTCAGCCACTCAAAACTTGAAGATGAATAGCAGCCACTTGATCTAGAGGCCCGTTGCTTAGCTTGTCACATAAGCTTGCACAACTTCTCATGGAAGCTGGCCATTGTATTCCTACCACCATCAGTGTCCTTACCAGTTCCGAACCACTCTACCCATAGTTCTCTTCCCAAACACTCGCATTTCAGTCCCACTGCCCGTCCAACTCAATGAAGCAATCAGTCTCCCCAGACACAGAGAGCTCAGGCGCATGGCCGTACCCGTCCCTGCTCGTCGGTCCGACAGCGTTGCCAGCCTCTTGACCACCGCCTCATCAGGAGCCAAATTCGGGTCCTTGTTGTCACCGTGCGGCCTCCACTTCATCCGCGCCTACTTAGAGTGGCAAGGGCGTCAATTCCACAGCATGGAGCCGCCCTGCTGCGACGCCGCCAATGTCGACCCGCCAATGCCCAGAGCCGCTTGTACGTCACCGGCGGATTCCCAGCCTCCTCCACCACTTGCAGAGTTGGACTCCGACTCCAATTCCGACTCCAACTCCGACACCCAAACTGACATAGACCATCTTAAGACCTTTGCTCTGCGCGTCTTCCGACGCACTACCAACACCTACGGGTGCCCTGTCTGCCCCAACCGTATGCACCGGTGGAGGAACCTGAATGAGATCAAGGACCACGTCCTTGGGATGGCCAGGTCTGAGGCCCTGATGGAGGACAACATGAAGAAGTGGAGCCGCCACCGCGTCCTGGCCAGAAACGAGGGATGGATGTAGATGGAGTGAGTGGAAGACCAATGCCGATATGTTATCTGTGATGTTAATTAGTATCTTTAGATTTTGTGGGAACATTGTCTTCTGTATGTGAACATCGTGATGTTAATTAGTAACTTTACATTTCAATGAAATATGGTCTCATGTTTGTCCCTTGTTCGTGTTTCGTAGACAAGAACATCCGCTCTTATTGTACTTACATGATCGTGTTTCCTAACGTGCCACATGAACAAGGAAAAAAACTATGGATGAAACTCTGGGTCTACTTGGTTGTCTTGACCATGTCTTGTTCCCTTGTAGTGTACGCTAGGTAGAGTAGCCATGGTTTTACTTCAAATCAATTTGTTGTCTTACTTCATATCCAATGGCAGTGTACCATACCCCTCACTTCAACACGCTTTAGCTAAGCCACAGATATGTAAGGAGTAGTTAGAATAATGCACGTATCCGGAGAGGTTGAAGATCAATATTGGACGATTAATAAGAAATAGCAATGTGATCGTTGCTCACCTTGACCAAATTCAAAACAAGCATTCAGTTATTGCCAAACATCCGAAATGCTAATGCATCCCAAGCCCAAATCATGTTTGTGATTTTGGTTATCGTTTGTTTGTTGATTAATCCCTTGTTTGAAGTTGTTTCTGCTTTGTTTCCCTGACCATCTCTCTTCCTTGTCTCCCTATAAATGTTATCCTATTTTATTGCTCTCATAAACTATGAAATCATAGATCACCTTTGCCCAAAATCAAAACAAGCTTCTTTTACAGGACCGGAAATATTTGTCCTTTCTGTATATTTTTCTAGACCAAAACATTTGGTTTGTTAATGCATCCCAAACCCAAACATCTAGTTTAATGACAGTAAATAGTTCATCTCTGCATGTTGAAGTGCTTGTAAATATAGTTTGCTCCAGATTCACTAAGATTACAAATTTACATAGTTCTTTTCTTTGCAAAAGACCGTTACATTATTAGAGATCGAGGCGCCTCCTTGCATTAGCGTGATACAACTCCCGAAGAGACACCCCAACTTTTCCTGAAACTGAGATCTATTAATATAGCGGACTCTCCCAACTCCCTCCATTGCCTTGTCTCAAACTCTCTTCCTCCAGAAAACCACAACCACCATGCCTTCTTCTCTAATTCGACTTCCCGCCTCCCCGTTCCCTTCCAACCCCTTTCCATCGGGACACCACCCGACTCCCCCCAACCAAGCGCATGCGAGCCATCCGAGTCCTCCTTGAGTGAATCTGATGTAGAAGACATGGAAAGGTAGGAGAGTGAGGACGAGTATGACTACGTGGAAGAGGATGAAGAGGAAGAGGAAGAGACGTGGGCGGCCATTGAGAAGAAGCGATTGGCAGCCAAGAAGAGGAAGCGGGTGGAGACCAAGAAGAGGAATCAACAGACGGAGGTGTTTGTGAGGCAACTTTTGAAGGATGACAAGGTCGGTAAGCTTGATTCGTTCAAGGACATTCCGTCGGCGAAGAAGAAGAAGGGTGCGAAGAAGGAGGAGGTGTACTCGAACAGGACCAAGAAGAAGATGGGCGTCGGCGCTGGTCCTTCAAATGCCGGCCCCGCCAATCCTGGTTCTGTGGCTCCCCCAGCCATTGAAGATCCCTCGACGCTAGAGTCATTGGGGAACTCCTCAGAGGGGTCGTCTTAGATTACTCGGATTTGGGTTTTCTTTTTCATGTTCGAATAGGTGGTCTTGTGGATGGAAAGATCAATGGTATGTTTTCTTTTGGATGGAACAGATCGATCCCCTATTTTTCTGCTCTATGAATCTTGTAGTGGTAGGAAAATCCCCTATTATCCATGAAGAACATTGGTGTTTTTCTTTTCCATGATCACCTTCCTTGCTTCAGTGGATTTCCCTGGTCATGATGCGCTGTCATAGTCTGAGATGTAATGTCTTGTCATGTGATATTTTATTCTTATCCCACCGCACCGCATTGCAGATACACACGTAAATGATGACCGATTTTACAAATTTACCGTTTAACTAAATTCACCGTTTTGCCAAGAATATAAAGAACGTAAATTATGGTCACCTTGCACAAATTATTCAACTTAAATGTGCACATACATGATACATCCCCATAGACCTACACTCGTACAGTGGCACTGACACAGGCACGCACAAAAACACACCCAGCAACGAAACCTTCGGACTTGGCAATGAGGAAGACAACAGACACGGTCATGGAGATGGATACGGCACTTGCCTATCCAGCCATACCTAATGCACGACGGAATGTAGCATAACGAGGATCCGTGTGGAGATATTCCTCCAATGCACGATGCCTACCCCTCGACTTCATGGTACGTCCCGAGCAACCAATGCCAGAAGCATGCTGTAGGATGTCACGAAAACCGCACTGCTGGTGAGCAAGATTGCAGTAAGGGCACACACAGCGGCCATGGCGAAGAACATGAGTGTAACCCTGCTCCTGCAGCCTAGCCAAAGCATCTTTCTTCATCTCCTCCATTTCTTCCTTATCCGCTTCGTCCATGTCATACAGATCATATGGATCCATGTATCCTGGCCGCTGCAGAGGTGGCACAGCATGGAATTTGGCGGTTCCTCCATTCGCATCAGAAGCCATCCTCCTACACACTCGC
The DNA here is from genome assembly GCA_036936925.1 of Cenchrus fungigraminus. Taxonomy (NCBI): domain Eukaryota; kingdom Viridiplantae; phylum Streptophyta; class Magnoliopsida; order Poales; family Poaceae; genus Cenchrus; species Cenchrus fungigraminus. Next base: position 68,920,467 of record CM072772.1, on the reverse strand, counting down.
CAATAATGTAAACATGATAAGCACTGACCAGAAACAATGATTGTAACCTATAAAAACACGACGCGGAAGCTAAGAGCTCACCTCTTTTCACAGCGCGCGGAACCAAATAGAGAGGTCTGCTAGCACAATGCATGGAGGATGAAGAGGCGATGAGCAATGGCCTTGGGGGCATGCCTATTTATCAAACCATGACCGATAATAAGGCAGCGTGAACCTCTTGGCAGAGCATGCCTCACGGGATTGCAGTAGCCATGAGAATACGTGGGATGCTCGGAATACGAAGGCCTACACTGCTCAGGAATCCTGTCACACGTATAGGGCGGAATATGCAGGTTTTTTCCCTGGCAGGCATGCGAAATATTTGGTGGGTACACGAGTGTGCTTTGGTCCGGATAAGAACGCAGAAGGAAGATCCTTACTATATCCGTATGAATTAAAAAATAGACATGTAGGCATTGTAGTGGGAGAAGCAGTTGTTAGGCTTTGTGATCTTCGACTGGAAACGCACTCAGCTTCACTGAAGGTGGGCCTCTTCCAGATATCCGTCACCCACTATATTGTACTCCACTAGAATCCCACCCAAACTCACTGACAATATGGGGCCGCGATTGCACGGCTTCACTTGTCAGTGGCCCTGAAGCAAGTGCAGCTTACAAAATTTTCATTTCGCGGTCAGGAAGTCGAAAGCGGGATTTTCATATTCTGTATTCCCTCTCCGCCCCGAAATAATAAATACTCTACTCCATCGCTACCGCGTTGCGCCACTAAACTCCCGCCTTCCATTTCCAAAAAGCATCACTCTGCTGAGCTAGATCTGCGGTGACGGTCCGACCTCGCCGTCGCCGGTGGAGGGGGAGGGGTATCTCAGCGAGATGGTGGGTGGTAGATATCGGTGTTCTTCTTGCGTCTTCTGTGCTGGCCAAGCTGAGCAGTTGAGCGAGGATACAGTGCAAGCACCGACTCCCGATGCCCCCTCAATCCATGGGCCCCTGAATCTTGGAGCTTCACAAGTGAGAATCTCATTTCCTTTTCTTTCCAGTCCCCTAGTAGTATTTTCATTGGCTTAGAAAGTAAATTGCTTCGTGTATTGTGTTAGTTCTGAGATTCTTCTCTTAACTTTGCCGCTCTAGATCCAATCACTAATATGTAACACAAGTTAACTGATGAGCCAGGTGGTGAAAGTAAATTGCTTTGTGTATTGTGTTAGATTTGAGATTCTTCTCTTACCTTGGCCGCTCTAGATGCAGTTACTGATTTGTAACACAACTTAATAGATGAGCCATGCTTATAAAGTAATTTACTTTGTTTATTGTCTTAGATTTCAGATCCTTCTCTTACCTTAACCGCTCTAGATCCAGTTCCTGGTTTGTAACTTATTGTGCAGGGCCTAGCATCCCATTCCTGCATTGCTGAGATTCAATCACATGTCGTGGTATGTAACAGAACGCATGATTATCCTGCTACTTTATTCTTAGGATTATTCTTAAGTTTATTTGCTTGCTTCGTTTAAGGTTCAAGTTTGACTTCTCCTTTCATTTTTAGGCTCAAATATTGAGGAGAATCCTTGCGGTTCAAATATCAAATTCCTGTCCCTCCAGTGTGAAGTTAAAGCCATTCATTGATTACATGCCTCTAGATTATCCAGCTTTCTCTACATGCTCAAGACCTGAAGTTTCATTGGGAGGGCTAGATGCAGCTGCTGACCTTGGTGAAATCTTTGTTGAACAGGACCAAGTTTTGACAGACTTGAAGATCAAGTCACAAGCATCAGATGTAACAATGAAAGTGCAGACTGATGAGATTGAGAGGTTGAAGAAACAAGTAGAAACTACTGAGACCCTCCTTCGTCAACTGCTATAAGCTCGCACCTTGGGTAAGGCTACTGTGTTTCTTAGTCTTCTGCTTGTGTCCTCCCAGCTAGTTGTGCTGGTTTGTGAGTACTGAGCTTTGTTATCTTAGTGGGTTCTATTTCAAGACCAGCTTTATTTGTGAGCAGGGAGATATCATGTGTATTAGTTTGTGAGCTCCTACTGACAATCTGCTTGTGGTTGTTCTGTGTTCATTGATAATAATGGGTCATGTGTGATCCGAAACATTTATTTGTATCAGTGGTATGGAAATATTATTTGTGATGTCAATTACTGAATTGATTAGCATGTAATATGAGAGTGAATTATATTTAATTAAGCGCTACCTGGAGTGCAGCCCAAAATAACAGGGAAAAAATAATGTGGGCTTGCCCCATCAGCCCATTATTTTTTTACGAATTCAAAAATGATTTATTAATAAAATGGGCCGTATCAAAAATGACGTCAGCGATTGATGGGCTGGGTCCAATATCAGTTGGGCCTTAATCATTTTATGACGTCATCGAATATTGGACTCGATCCAACCAGTACTAGACCCAAAACAAATTAATGAATGGGCCTAAAACATTCTATGACGACCTCGGTTATTGGGTCGGTCCAACCAGAATTAGGCCTAAAAGTATCTATGACGACAACAATTATTGGGCTTCATCCAACTAGAATAAGGCCTTAAGCAATCTATGATGCCAACAATATTGGGCTCCATCCAACCTTAACAAGGTTTGATACAATCTATGACGACCACATTTATTGGGCTCATTCCTAATAAGGCCTAAAACCAACTTATGACGACCGAAACATTGGGCTCAGCTTAACATTAAGTGGGCCAAATTCAATCTATGACAACAAGGAATTTGGGGCTTGGCCCAACAAAATATGGGCTGAATTCACTTAATGACGAAACGGTTTGTCACAAAACGCCATGCAGGGTCAGATTTTGGTCCGACGTGGCATGTAGTTTATGACTCCTTAGTGTTACGAATTTATACGCGTCATTAAACTCATGATGCCGCGAAATAAGGTCTCGTCATTAATCGCAGTTTGCGACACTCGATTAATGACGGAGTGTTTTCGTAACAACCGGCATCATTAATCGCGGTTTATGATGAGAAACGGCCTTTTTTGCGTCACTAGTCGGCGTTTTTCTTGTAGTGTGTAGAGGCTGTTAACAGGGGTCCCTTAGCACCAACTCCACCTTCATCACCTTAGCCTGTGCGCGGGAGAACTTGGTGCCAAAAATGGGTGCGAACGGCGCCGGAGGCGGTTCGGCCGAACCAGCCCAGGGCCCGTTCGACACCGCCTTTGGTTGGTGGATCCTTTGGTTGGGCCTTGTTGCATGTACATGGGTTTTGAGTGATTTTGGCTGGGATAAGCGTTGGTTGTAGGCCTTCTTCCATGGGTAGAGTGGACCAACGTGTAGATGCTATGTTTGCCTTCACTTTTGGGCCCATTCCACCTTTACTCTCTGAAATATCATAATCACCAAAGCTTGTGAAACCATTTGGGGTTAAGCCCCTATATCTATGTTTTTAGGGATAAAGTTTATGGAAAATATTTGCTGTAAGAGCCCTCAACTGAGACCATGACAACTTGATCATTTGTTGTGTCAGGTTGGGTCGTCGGTTCAGGTCGAGTTCCTTCGGATTGTCAGATTGGAATTTTTCACCCATGTCGACCCTTGACATGATCGATTGGGCCTGATTTGGATTTTTTGTGTAAGTTTCGGGTTGTTTCGAGTTCTGGGTCAAAAAAATTTGGCCTGCGTCTGACTCGTCCCATGGTCAAATCAGGTTGGGTTTTTAGGTGGGTTAGGTTGGGCAGCCCACAATTAGGTCTAAGTGGTAGCGGTAGATTCGGTGTCCTATGGATCAGATTCGGCGTCCCCGGGGTCGAACTATGCACAGAGCTACTACCAGCAAAGGTAGAGGATGAAGATGTCAGTGCTTCAGACCTGCAAGATTGTCATGTGATCCGACGAGTGGCGGTCATTGTAGCTCGAGGCATGGCAGATTCCAAGCATGCCGACATCTGGGAGACCGACGATCCTCGACGACGTAGCTTACATGAGGATGGATGTGCTCTAGGCCTGCGAGATCATCATGTGCTCTCACGAGAGGCGGCCATGGCGGCTGGAGGCTTAGTGGATCCCGGGCATGCCAACATCTAGAAGAGTGATGACCGTTGATACGATGGTTCTGACGGACAGTTTCATCTGGATTCGAGCGATGAGAACATGGCAGTGTCTGTGTGCGATTTGTGGTGATGACCTCACTCCACACCAGCATGACACGACATGGTTGTGTGGTGCCCCCACAGGCATTGAGGACCCCACAAGGACATGGCTCAATAAGAGACAAAGTGCCCACAGGTTGTCGGCTGGTGCCCCCACAGGCATTGAGGACCCCACAAGGACATGGCTCAATAAGAGACAAAGTGCCCACAGGTTGTCGGCTGGGAGTGGGATGGCAGCAGACGCGAGGCGTTAGAGTCGTGTGGCACCAAGGACTCGACACGAAGGTGCAGGCCGCACGCGGGGTGATATGATGCGGTGGAAATAAGATTCTATGTACCAGCGGTTCGGATGGCACCTATCCTATCCGCTGGATTATGGTCCCCACCCAACTTTGATATCTGTGCCAGAGACAAATACGCCACAATATGTCCCATCATCTGTAGTATCTGTCATGTTGTATACTCTACGTTGCCTAGTGGATTCTATTCGGCCCCGTAGGTCAAGTATAGAATGCGTGTAGGTGGAGGTCCGGTCAGAACAGATGGATTATGTACTCCCGTCCGCCGTCCAGCCATTTAAAAACCATTCGAAAATGGAGTCCCTCTCTCGTCTCCAGTCAGTTCCAGCTCTCTCGTCTCCAGCGGCTGGTGATACAAGGGTGAGGAACTGGCCACCTCGTCGCAGGTCTATAGCAGCGGCGACGACGACCATGGCTACCATGGCCGGTGCGTCGCAGCGCGGGAGCGTCGCGACGCTGTACAGCTAGGTGCAACGCGCGGGAGGTCAGCAAGGACCGGCTGTTGGTATTTCTTAACGTCACCACTAATGGCGCCTTGTTAGCATGATCGCAAGATCCACCTGGGTACACCTATCAGTACGAACGAGTCCTCAAGCGTATGGATATACCATTGTAGCACATCACCTGAGGAGTATTCCAAAGGGTATCGAATCCAGAGAATAGAAGGGGAGATCTACGAGTGGCTATCTAAGGACACAGGACCTCTGCTAAGACAGATGAGAGATGAGGAGTCTCCTATGGGTACTGATTCTAGAAGGGCGCAAGCACGTAATTGGGACACTCGCTTCGGGCACCAGCTACCGCCTGGCTATAACAGTTGGTTCTGGCAGAAAGCTCTACGTCGTATCCAAACATGGAGGAGTGCAAAGGGTTCAACGACTGTCACTACCGCGGCCTACCTCAAGACAAACTATGGGATACAGGGCAAACGAAGGATAACCGATGATCTGGACACCACTAATCACTACTATATCACTTTGTATAAATACGGAGCGACGAACCCGCGAGTACGGGCTAGGCCTCACTCATCATGGAATCAAATAGGCGATAGGAGATATGAATGATACTTTGATCTAAATCAGATATGCATGAGCATCCACTATATTCTAATTGATGAGCAACCATACAAATGGATAAACCACTTATGTAACTTCTCCACAGGATCAAAAGGGATTATGCTACTAGAACACAAGCCTAGGACCATGAACGGATGAAGAACACAAGAATATATCACCTATGCATGGATGTCACTTTAGTCTAAAATATACTGAAATACTCACTTTAGTCTAAATGAAGAACAACATCATCCATGAGGTACAAGGGGATTATGAATGATGAACGGATCATCACCATCTCACCTCTACTCATCCACACTCCTTCTCTACCTAGCACCACCTAGGATAGATCTTCCACACACTACGTGAAAAACTCACTTTGGTAACAGGCATAGATTGCCTTTAGTAACGGGCAAAGCGCCCGTTACCGATCAAGTGTTACAAATGAGTGAAGAAAGGTAACGGGCTGATGGCCATTACTGATAACACATATTCGTAAAGGGCATCAAACAATGACCGTTACCACAACTAGCCACCGGTCACGTGAAATGGATGTTTCTCTGGGCCCACAGGGAACTTTGGTAACGGGCACCAAAACAGAGCCCGTTACATCAAGTCAACATCAGAGAGTCGTGCTGTAAACTTGCGTCTCCTCTGTCTCGAAGAAATAAGACGTGTCTATTTCACGCGCGTCTCAGCACAACTAGGATTCATAACGGGCATCAAACAACAACCGTTACCACAACTAGTCACCGGTCACGTGAAATGGCTGTTTCTCTGGGCCCACAGGGAACTTTGGTAACGAGCACCAAAACAGAGCTCGTTACAGGAACTCAACATCGGAGACACGTGCTGTGAACCTACGTCTCCTCTGTCTCGACGAAATGAGACGTATCTGTTTTCACGCGCGTCTCCTGTCTCTCGACTAAAGGAGACGCATGTTGTCAACCCACGTCTCCTCTATCTCGACGAACGGGCCAAGTTCTGGGGCCCACCGGTCAGTATTGGTAACGGGCTTTTATGCTGCCCGTTACATTTTTGGCATGTTTGTAACGGGCATTCCGAATGAAGCCCGTTACTCACTAATTAGTGTTTGTAGCGAGCTTTAATTAACGTCCGTTACAGATATGTAGGCCACCCCTACAGTACCCTGCCTGCTTGCCGGCTGCATCCTGGAACCAGCCAGGATTTGGTAGCCATCAGGGGCTACATCCTGCCATCCTGGAACTAGCCAGGATATGGCAGCCACCACAGCAAGGAGACATCACAAGCACATTCTCACATCACAGATATAGACAAGCAAGATCACATATATAGACAAGCAAGATCACATCAAGTTTCAAGTTACTCATCAGGGCTTGTTTGGATGGAGTCATGAGAAAACTGCCTGAACCAGGCAACATCTGACCCCAACCAAGCAAGCCAAGCAGGTTTCTCAGGCAACAACACCTGACTAAAGAAGACTGAATGTAGCAAGTTTCACGTTTCTGGCTACAATGAACTCACGGTGCACCATTATAGAAGTTGCCCTTTCAGTCGATGGTCTCCTTAAGAATGTACTCGCACAGCATCTCCCAGACCCACTTTAGATCTTTTGTAGAAACATCTACAGCAGCTTTGAAATCCTGCAAAATACAATCATTAATGAGAATACAAGTAGAAATCAGTTTCTAAAATCAAATGGAGAATATAAGCAGAGACAAGGCTGAGCATTATTATCTACTTACAACAGGCTTCTTGATGTCAGGTATGTCATCGAGTAGTCTTAAAATATTGAATGCCACATGGAATCCACACAAAGAGGACCGTGATGGCTGCTGAGCGCACTGCATCGAAGTACCAAAATGACAAGTTAATGCAGTACCAAATTGAAGGACCGGATTGGCGACCAGAGATGGGGGGAGTGAATGGGAGCCGATAAAAATTCTTCTCAAGAACTCGGCCTATACCCCAAAATCACTTCCGAAGAATCCCACACACATTTGCCAAGATCACGTAGTCACAACGAACCTACTGACCCTAGGAACAAGTTAGAACAAGCATAGGAACAAAGCGGAAGCAAGCACACAAGGAACTGAGAGAAAGAGCTAGCGCAAGACAATCTACAGCAAAAATTGTGGGAACTACCGGCCCCAGGTCGGTACTACCGATATGGGCTTACTGGCACCTAAAAACTAGGTTATCAGTACTTCCGGCACAGGGTCAATACTTCCGATTATCGGTACTACCGGCCCTGGGTCGGTAGTATCGGCAGCCTCCAGAAATCAGCCCGTGAAACAGCCCCAAACTTTCGATCGATGGATCTCCCAAACCACTTGGAGTCTTGAGACGAAATTTTGGGGAGATGATGAGCACCCCAAAGGGAAGATATGCCCCAAAAATTTCGGCCTCTAACTCCCTACACTCCCGGAAACGCAAATCTTGTGCCTCTACCTCAAGAACACGAAGAACACGAAAACCACCAAAATCGAAGGTATTGCTACAGGATTTGAGGGGCAAGATCACCAAGAATAGAGGCACACCAACCTCATGTGTGATTCCCAAAACAAATCCCACAAAGAAACACCTCCAAATCCTTCCCACGAAAATCTCAAGAAAAGGCTCCGAAAATCACCGAAAAAGAGAAACGGGAGGAGCAACAAGAATGCTTGAGGAATCACGCTGAACCTTCTATACATACCATGAAAGATTCATAGAAGGTCTAGCTTGCCTCCTCAACATCCATCCCTTTCTCAAGATCTCACCATGAAGCTCTCAAGCAAGTCCTATGGAAAACCTAAAGGAAAATAGCAAAAACTAGAGAAGCAAGCCCCGCGATCACGCCTTCGCCGCAGTCCGCGTCCTCCCGACACAAGCCCCGCGATCCCGTCGCGTGTCCCCCAGCATCGAAGCTTCTCGACGCGCCCGGATCCCGTCTCCACCCACCGAGCCTCCGGTCTTGGTTTTGTGGCTCAACCAAGTAACCTGATGGTCTTGTGGTGAACCGCCGCAAACCCTGCGTGTAGACTCCGATCGTGAGCCGCTACCCTGCACCGGCTCTAGTCGACGACTTCGTCTTGCTTTTCTTGCCACCATGCGGCCCGCACTTGATCCCGTTCGGCCACCGGGTCCATCGAGCTGAGCCCACTTGTCTCTCGACTCCTCGGAGGCCCCGCAAGGCTAAGACCTTTCGCGCCCGCTCTTCACCTGCACCAACGCAAATCAATCCGCAACCTGCACCTGCAATAGTCAGCTAAGAGTCAGTCCACACCACGTTGCCAATCACTCATCACACTAAGGAGCGACCATCCACCGGTCCTCGGACGCTCCGGTCCTCAATCTCCCCCTTGATGAGTGCATTGACAACACACATAGTAACCAATTCAGAGAAAAGAGAAAAAGAAAAGAAACGAACTAAAAACTCAAACAAGTGATCAAAAGCCAAAGAAAAGCCAAAACAAGATCACTTGAGAGAGAAAAATCTCGGTCCCCTAAGGCAAGGGCAACGACTCGACACAACTGAGATAAAATGCTCCAAAATTGCCGACTCCTCAAGGTGAGGCAAAAGGGCTCGACACCATCGGCAAAAGAGCACTACTAAAATCAGGCGACAAAGAGCTCCCAAAGGATGAATGCAAGCTCCCCCTGAACAAATGCATTTCTCCCTTATTTTTCTCCCCCTTGATGCAAAACTCCCCCTAGATGAATGAATTGGGTACTTTCCTCCCCCTTGTTGATAATGCATGAATCAAGTCTACAAATGCAAGCATGTGCTTCTCAAATAGACAAAGAGCACTACAACATGCTAAAAATGAGACATAGACAAGCAAGATAGCCACAAATTCAGTACAAGCATCGCCAACAAGATAGATAGGAACATATAAGCATGTGACATAGCCAAGATCAAAATGAAGCATTTTTCACAAAATTTCCCTCTCATGAGCATAGGACCTAAACATGGCCAAAATGAGCAGAAACAACATATAGCCCACAAACTTCATGCAAGGTCACAAGTTCTCATCACAAGATCATCAGAAACACCTACAAGATATCTCATGTCATGTCAAAGCCACCGACCCATGTGTCCACTTCTAAATATGAGACTTCTCAATGGTGAACATCATGCAATGGTTTAGCACCCAAGATAAGGAATGTAAAGCAAATTTGACATGGAAGCATTGTTTTTCAAGCATAGACATTTCATATACTAAATTCATGATTTAAAATTAAGCATGGTTGTTGACGGTTAATAGTTGTATCAAAGTTCGTTTGGATTTGCAAGCGGACAAATCCTCCGTCGTAGTCAAGGGACCCTTCTTCTCTTAAGTGTGAACCCAAGGTATCGAATTCGTGGAACAATGTGTAACACAAGATCCAATCTAATAAAGCTAAGAACACTTTGATTATCAAAAGGAGTACTTTTGCATCTAATCTAGAAAACATCAAGAAAACATATCCAATCTACTAAACACCGGAGGTAGCAAGAGAAAGAGAGGGGAGAACCAATCTAGAGATTGGATCGGGTCTTTTGTTGAAGTTCCAAAACCAAGAAGAATAAAGCAAACGAATCTCATTAAAAGCTTCTTTAAATCGTGGCTTCCGTTCCAACTCCGAAGACGCCCACCTTTTGGAACCTTCGTCCTATCACGACGCACCCCTATTCGTGCAGGTTAGCCTAGGGCGAGTTCAAGAAGAACAAGTTGCAAACGCTCGATAGGTCAGGTATGCACCTCTAGCCACCATGGCTACAAGAACATCCTATGCAATCTATCCGCGAAATAGATTGGAGAATAAGAAAACCCAAGTGAGGACAAAATCATAGTGAAAGCACTTAATCGCTAGAAATCGGATTCAATCCTGCAAATTAAACATGAAAGTATAATACATGGACAATATCACCACCGGGATCCTACCTTGATCTTGATCCTAGCTCCTGGAACTCCGACATGGTCTTCCATGCAAGGTTCCCACGTCGGCTAGGGAAACCCTAGTCAACCATCTCGACCCTCTCCTCTCCGGAATGGTGTCCCTCTCTTCTCTGCTCCTCGGCGGTGGATGACGAATGAATTGATGTGTGGCTCTTGGCAAGGGGACTATAAATAGCCCGAGGGTCATCTAGGTCAAAGGGGGCACCGAACCGATGCCAGAATGGGCTGGGCCGACCAGCCTGGGCCCATTTTGGCCCGGTTCGGCCCCGGTTTTCTTCCTGTCGCTTCTCGTGTCTTCTGGAACTTCCCCCTTCTGCATGTGGGCCCTTGGCGTCAGTTTCTCCATGGTTTGTATAGGGCTCCTTGTCGTGCAAGCTTCAGCATTTTCTGTCTAGGTCCTCGGAGTTTTCTGCCTTCATGGTTTGGTCCTTGGGCCTCTTGGAGTCATGTTCACCTCGTGTCTTGACTTGTGCTGGGCTTCATGACCTTCTTGCAAAGTGCTTGATGAACTATACCTGGAAGTCCTCGTTTAGGTGCTTAATCCCTGCGTAAACAATAAACTCCAAATACCACATGCGGGTGCGAAGTTGACATATCATGAGGGTTAGGATCGTTAGTTTGTATATTAAATCAATACCAACATTGAAGGTAAACTCATGGCTAGGTTGATGGAAATTCACCATCAACAGCTCCCCCATGCTTAAACCTTGCTCGTCCTCGAGTAAGCCTTCAATGGATATCAGTGTTGCCTTTCATTGTTCATACCCTGCACATGATCATAGACGAGAAAACACAATGCTCTCTAAATTTATATTTGTTAAAGTTCCATAATGTACTAGCCTTCATCCCTACGGAGGGTGGATATCAATTAAGCTCTTCCCACAAGTAATTATTCATGCTCCCAAATTTCAAATGAATCTCAGAAATTTTGAAGTGTAGAGCAAGATGAAGAAAAAGAGCTAAACCAAGTTCAAAAATTTAAACCTCTTTGCATCTTGCTCATGAACTCTCATCTCATCTTGTCTCTCAAGCCTATTTTTTCTGCTCCTTTCCCCTCTCAAAATATATATAAGTGGTAGGCTTTATATGGAGCTTTTGGGAAAAGTTTAGTCCTACCAAGATATTATTATTGAGATATTATCAAAACAAGGCAAGCTTCTCATGGTCTTACCGAGACTCATCAAAAAGGTCATTGGAAAATAATGTTGTTTCAAGGAGGGGGAGAGAGAAAAATGCACACACTTGAGATAGGTGGACATGTGCAAATGGCAAAGTCCTCGTTATCGGATTGCACATGGTTGAAAAGATGAGTATGGGTCTTGATCTTTAATCCTCTTGAAACTCCTAATGCATCTAGAGAGCCGAGGAGCTTTATTTACATTTTTTTTTCTTTCTCTCATATTTTTTTCCTTCTCTCCTGTTTCTTTCTCCCTTTTTTTCATACTTCTTCTTTCTCTTTTTTTTCTTCTTCTTTCTTCTTTTTTTTATTTTTATTTTTTATATACTCCCCTTGAACTCTAGATTACATTGTACCTACCTCCTTGGCAGCTCCCCCCCATGCTTAGACGATTGCACGTCCTCGGGCAAAGAGGTGGAAAAATTATTTGTGCCAAGGTAGGTACTAAAAGTTCTATGTTTTCCTGGAGAGAAACACTTGAAATCTTCTAGGTATCCTTCACACAACCTTCATGTCGTCTTGGAGGTCTCCCAAAATTATACTTCAATCCTTGACACCTTCATTCTTGTGATCTTCCTCGAAATATTCATCCATACTCAAATGATAGATTGTGGTCAAGGAGGTAAACACAAAGATGATATTTATGGTTTTATGGGTGGATATCCGGTGAGATTTGCAAAATTTCCGATGTGGAAACTTACAATGCACGGATAGAAAAAGACTAGCAATAAGATAGATACGCAAAAACGGAATGACCAGCTTCTTAGTCTCGGGCCCGAGAAATCAAGCGCTGAATTAATTCACCCAAAAATAAATCTTGTATACTAAGTTTTGCACTCAAATAAATATAAGGCTTTGGATAGGTAGAGCAACATACAAGTGGTATTAATGACACGGTTAGCATAACTTTTTAAGAACAAAAATAGATCATCTTTAACCCATCCAAAATTGAGAGCATGAAAAATAAACTATGGGTCTTATCTTTATCATAACCTCCGCAAGGGATTAAGCTAGCATTTAATTTAATTTCAGATTTGCATTTATAGAGAGCATTAGCTTAATCATGCATAAAACAAGTACAAAGATAAGTAAAGTGGCAACTTTCATCATATATCACCATGGCATCAACTTATTATCTTCACTAAAGGTGATATTCATGGTGGCAAACTTTATTCATGTTGATTTAAAGCAAACACTACTACTAACACACATGCTGAAAATAAATAAAAACAGAAAATGCTACGCACACACAAATTTGTATAAAAGCTGAAAATAAAGAGAAGAGAAAAGAGAAAATCAAACCGAAGTTGAAGGCATCATTATTATTTTTCTTCTTCGTCCTTCTCCATCCTTCATCTTCCGGTGGTTGATATTGATGGTCTTGCGTGGTGTATCCTTACTTGTAGTGTGATTGCGCCGGTCCCTTCTTCCATTTGACTTGCATTGGTTTGGATGAGGCGCCATGAAAGCTTCGTTGGGCACCATGTATGGTGGATGAAGTTGTGGCATGTCTACCCCACTCCCCCATGCTTGAATTGGCACACTTCATAATATGGTGGAGGCATTGGTATTCCTCCATAAGGTGGTGGCATCGGGATCCCTCCATGTGGTTGTATATTAGCTTGATGTGCAGCCCCTCCTTCATCTTGGGTTGCGGAGGATGATCCTTCTTCCACAATGCTTCCTCTTTTATTCTTCTTTGCCGGCACAAGAAGTCCTTCCCCTAACCAATTTTTATCTCCCTTCAACAAATAAACTCAGCCCCATGTTAGAAAGAGGAACATCAACTTGCACCCTCTTCTCTCATCTCCACTAATATATTTTCCTTGCTTCATGTACTCGACCCCCAAAGAAATCCCAACAAGGAGAAATTTTGGGTTCCTTCTAATCTTCTCCCGAAATCATTCCCCAAAAATCCTTCTAACATATTTTCTTGGACTTCAACTTGCTCTGGGGCTTCCTTCTTGGGACCGAGTAGTTCTCTAATATATCCATAAGGAACTAGTTGCTCTTCATCTTCAAGGCGAAATGAGAGGCACGACACTCCTTCATCAATGACCTGTGCTAATATATAAGAATTTTCAAGGCTAGCTCCTTGTGAGTGCTTACACCAACTCAATTAAGGAATTGCACCCATCCAAGGTCGCTCAAGATTTGATTCGAGTATAATCCCAATGCTTGGAGGGCGTCATCAAAGTGAATATTTGGCACAAGCCTCTTCTCAAGACGAACAAGCCTCTCCTCCTCCTCCTCCTCCGTCTTCATGATGAATCCATTGGAACTCCTCGGAGTGTATGGTGGTGGAGCGGATGAATGAGTTTAGCGTCAAGGTGGAACGAGTGGCTCTTCCGTGTGTCCTCGCGGTTCGATGTACCACATGGACGAACTTTGTGTACTCCTCATGCCACCAAGGGGCAGCGTGTTGCTCCTCGGTGGTGCCACATCTTTCTCCATGCTTCGGGGAGACTCGGAAATCGAGTGCCTCCTCGAAGAGCTTGATAATGGCACCTTTGATGATGATGAACGTGTCTTCTTGGTGAAGACATTGGTGGCTATCTTCCACATTGTTGCTGCACTAACTCACAATGAGTACACCGGGGGTTGCTTGCCGGTGGGAGAAACACACAAGGGAAGTATATGGAGGGTGGAGTTTATTATTATGATTATTATTATTGTTATTATTTAGAGGGTGGAGTGTGAGGTGCACAAGATAGGATGGATATTAGCCCATAGGGTTTGTGGATACTTGAATATGCAACCGCCTATCATGGTGAAGCTAAACTAATTTCTTGAGGTGTGAACATGAGGCCACTTTAGCAAAACCTACAAATGATATGTTGATGGGATCTACGGGAGTAGTGAGATATATACTCCCGAAAAGCACGGTGGCTAGCCTTAGGCATCAAAGCATTATCAACATAAACAAAAGATTGAAACAAAAGAATCGGCGATAACATGACAAGATCTTCATCCCCATGGAACTCAAATATTTCTAGGTTGTTTCTGGAACTTATGGGCTATGAACTCAAGAACACGAATTAATAAATGCATAAAGTACTTACCAGGCGAAGGGGAGCACCGGGGGCCATATGTGGAGGCTAGGACGGCCGGCCTAGGCTGATCAGCCTAGGGGCTCTCCTACTCCATTTGCCTTGATCTTTCTCCGAGATACTTCTTGCTCCCTTCTTGCCTTGTGTCCGCGTGATCCACGAGATTCCTCCAGCCAAATGTTCACAACCACTCCTTTGCTTGCGCGATTAAGGGTTCGACCTCCATTGTTTTACTTCATGTCACATCTTGTTCCCTTGACTCTTGTGCTTCCACCAATTTCCTACAAAACAAAGCCCTTGCTTCCCCCCATGCTCGTCCTTTGCATGTGCCCAATATGCCGAATGATGGATACGCGATGCATCGTGGGGCACTATATGTTAATCAAGCTCAAAAACCTCCCTTAATCATGTTTAGATGCTAATCACTCCTCTAATTTTGAAACTTTAAAAATTAACTCAGCGCTAGCTATGAGTCCAAATATGTCATTAGAGGAGCTTTTAGGCATCAAAAACAATTTATAAAATGTATTTTGGTTGCACTGGGATCGATTGCTTTCATTAATTGATAGCAAGTTCCTCCGGCTTGACCGTGGGGGTATAGGTTTAGGTTCTAATTTTGGCCAAACATGAGAGAGAGATTTTGAATAAAAATAAAGTCAATGGAGCTTAGAAAAATTCTAAATCTAGAGAGACCGATGGATGTCAAGTTGAATGAAACCAAAAATCAAGTTCCTTAGGTTCACACGAGTCCTACCATGCGTCAAAGATTAAAAACATTAAGAAACATAGCAAGGCTCCACTCGTGTGTTTTTATCATGTAAAACAAGCCAACCTTAACACCATGGAGAGGATGAAAGGTTGGTGTAGGTTCTGAATTTTTGGTAGTAGTTTCTCAAAAATAAGCAAACAAAACTTGGGATGGCTCAAGTCATCGGTTTATGATCAATATAAAATTCAAATAAAACGACCGAGCAATTATAATATCTCCAAAAATTATTCAACCACATAGGAATTTATAATATGTAATGCGTAGCAAATTCTAAGACCAACTTACTTGAAAAACTTGAAAAATTCTTCGGGTTGCCCTCCCGATAGCTTGACTCTTCAACGGGTTGTCCTCCCGGTAGCTTATTCTTGACTCGACGATTGGGTTGCCTCCCGCAAGCGCTTCGTTTATAGTCTATAGCTAGACTTCTTCTCTTCTTCACTTCGGATCAATGCTCTTTGCAGGCATTGCAATCTTGGGGACCCTACTTCTACACCATCCTTGGCTTCGGTGTAGGTTTATTCTTCGGCTTAGTCATCTTTTTGGTCTTCACAGGCGGGTGTTGATTCTTGGTCTTGACGGATGCAACAACTTTTGTGTCTTCTTCGATTTGTTCTCCTTTGGCTCCTCCCTTCCGATGCGACGATGAGGTAGAACGTATTTAACATTGGCCATGTTACATACCTCGAATCATGTTTGACTTGAATGCACTCCTCACGCCATTGATGTCGAACTTGATCTCCCCCTTGCCGACGTTGATTGCTCCGACAGTCTTGAGGAACGACCTCCCTAGGATGAGTGGCGGAGGAGGTTGATCTCCTTTCGATCTTGGAGGTGGAGTTTCTCTTGTATATTCCGACGATGTTCGTCCTCCACTTCTAGATCTTGTGTTGCACGTTGTTGACGGCTGTTAAGTGCTTACCTTAGCCGTCAATTTACTCGTGAATAAAGGAGCAAGAGGCATTTCTTACATGCATTTTAGTTAAGAATAATGTAGTTCCACTTGTCCTTGGAGATTATGTGATTGTAGGAAAATAAGCATAAAGAAGTGGCAAACTCACCTTCTATGATTCATGCCACATCACCTCAGCCAAGGAGTGGCTGCCACCTCAGGTGCCATGCATGCAAGCCATGTCACCAATCCAAGGGAGGCAAGTCTCGACGAATTAGAGCATGACACATGGACTTCACATGGATCCATGGGCCCACCAGAGTGCCTAAACTACCTCAAGAGCACGTGCACACCAAGGACCGACCTAAGGGCCCACAGGACAACCACCTCGAGGAAGCACACCCCGAGGGGGGCCCACCTGGGGTCGGCCGACCCTTGGATCAGCCGAACCGACCTTGGGTCGGCTGATCCTGGGCCTCCACGTGGTGCTTGTCCATTGGTCCTAGAGGCCATCCCCGGGGTGTTTCACTCCTCTTTGCGCCGGTGCTCAGGCCTATAAATAGAAGGGGAGGGGGTTCATTTCTTACCAACACATCTTACTCCTCCTCTCTCACTTTTGGTTTCTAAGGCTAGGAGGTAGGCCAGAGTAGTTCTACTTCAGGTTTCAAGTCTACTTTGGGATCTAGGTATGAATTCTCTTGTATCTTTATTTTATTGTATGACTTTGATCTACTTCAGTTATTCAGCTATTTCATATAAAGTTGTGCTTGTATACATGGGTGATTTGCTCATGTGTTCTTCGTTCATTCATCATTTAGAGGCTCCTGTTCTTGATGAACAAGGCCTTTCGATCTAGTTGACGAGTGACTTATACATGTTTTCGGTGTTTATTCATAAGTTAGAGGCCCATGTTCTTCACGAACACGACCCTCTGATCTTGTTGAATAGACATAGGAAAGCACAAATCCGTTTGTGTACCTAACATAGTTTGATCTGGTTAGATCTCATGTTTGTGTTGTATGAAGTTCGTGCTCAAGCTACGGTGCTCGGTGTAATTGGCCGATTTATCTGGCGGCTCTGACCTGGGTCACAATAGCCCAGGCCAGTCAGGGTCCTGCTAACAACGTAAGCGTGGTGCTTGGGTTACGTAGCTACGTTGCTTATGAGTGTATCCCACAGTTTGTCTTGGGGTAGGCCGCGGTGGTGACAGCCGTTGGACCCTTCTGGAATCCCCCACGTTCGGATATGCTGTAGGAGTCTAAAGTCTAACAACCGGAGTCGTGCGTAAGCGACGTGGGAGGTTAGCTCCCCGTTTGTACCTGGGTGCTTGAGTCAGCAGTCGTGCAATGCTAGTGTGTATCTAACTCGTCTGACTAACTTTGTGTGTTTAGTACCTTAGAACCTAGAACTAACTCGTATGTTGCCTCCTAAGCCTAGGACCTTTAGAGAGAGTGTGTTTGTGTTTTCACGCTACCAACTTATCCATCATATCTTACCCATGTACTTGAGTGTCTGGTTTGTTTCCGTCTATGATTTATACTCATTGCAATAGTGTTGAACTTGTTAATCCACCCAGCCTTCCTTGGATTCGATACCCTTTGGAATACTCCTTTGGGGAAATGCTACAATGGTACTTCCGTGCGCTTGCGGACTCTTGTAATCATTAGGATTACCATTTGGTTATTTCTGGCATTGTTGCTAGGAACTCATAACCTAGTGATGACGTTAAGAAATGCCAACAAGCATTTCTGGCGCCGTTGCCGGGGAAGGCTAAGGATAACATGTCAACACTTTGCAAATGTTTATAATCATGACAGGAATGAAACAATTCTCAATGCAGGCTAACTCTGATTGTCTTCTTTGTCTATTGACGATGAAGACAGGTTGTGAGACATGGGTACCCCTGGGTCCCCACCGACCAGGCTCATGGCCATCCCCGACAAGTGGGTCCGGCCTACCAGAAGACCCGCCGACCTGACAATGGGCCCAACCGACCTAGTTGGTGGCCCACACGACCTCCTGAAGACCTTCCAGAAGATTCCAAGGCGATCTTATCCATAACGACTTCAAGACTTGGCGTGCAAGGCAAGACAAGCGGTGGATTCCGACAAGCAGATCGACGTATATGGCAAGTGTTGTAAACAACTAGACTTAGGTCTCCTAGTCGTAACCGACCAGGAGTCTAGGCACCGACCTTGTTCGCTGGCCAATATAAGGCGGGCAGGGCGAGCCTTTGTACAATCACGCAACCCTCAAGCAATCTACACCGACAACTAGACGTATGGTTTTACTCTCCGGAGGCCTGAACCAGTATAAACTCGCCATGTTCTCTGTTCCGTGTGCTCGTGCGCAACCTTCAAGTTCTTAGCCCTAGATTCCACCCCGCCGAACAAATAAACCACCGGGGTTAACCCCCTGTGGGCTGTCCAGATCTAAACCTCTGACAGTTGGCGCGCCAGGTAGGGGTGAATCCAGGGTTCTTAGTGCAACTCGTTGGCTTTGGCAAGCAGCGTCATATTCCCCGAGAGCATGGCGGACATCCTCACCAACCCCATCGACATCTGCTTCGGCTCTATGCCGGCGGAATCTACCGCTCCAGCCGCATGCCTCGTCATCAAGAGCGCTGCGGTCACCACCAACCAGCAGGTCGGATCCGATCTGTTGGACGAAACCCACCCACCCACTCCTCGCGATCTGATCGCGGGGCTCGATCGCCTCGAGTACATGCTCTCCGACACGATCAAGGTCTGTGAGCGCACCAAGCGCCCTCGCAGGACCTCTCCGTCTTCACCCCGCATGCCTCTTGGTCTGCGAAACGCAACCCATGTAGCTTCTCGCTACATGAAGAACAAGATCCAGATCGAATCTAGACCCAAGATCCCACATCATGGAAACCGCAGAGGTCATCTCGACGACCCCTGCCCCATCCATGAAGACTCCAAACACACAGCTCGCCAGTGCCGAGTGCTCAAGAAGCTTCGTCGACCTCTCACCACAGCTCATCGCCGACAGATCAACCGCGACCCGTCTCCGGACTGCCTCGCATTTCAGATTGCCCGAACGACCATCTCTCCCAACTATCCGGGCGAGGTGTTTGAGACCCCGGACCGAGAGGTCCTCGTGGTCTCCGCTGACGTACCCCCTCAAGCTGGCAAGACAGACGAGCAATGCATACAGCGTGAGAACGCTAATGCCGCACGAGTCGTGTGTCGTCAGCAGGAGGTAGATGCAGCTGCAGCAGCCGCAGGTCAAGGCCAACCTTCAGGCAACATCCCTGATGGTGCAGCTGCTGCCGCAGCCCCAGCCGCTCCCCAGCGGTAGGACAACGAGCCTCGCCAACATCGTCTATGCGCCAGAGACCTCCTGAGGGACTTTGAGCAAGATGGCCATGAAGTCTACAACTCGCCTCAAGCTAACCTAGGCGCAGCCCTTGCTGAGCTGGGACAACTCGGAGACACTCCTGCGACTCGACATCTACAAGCTCACATCCGCATCGCCACCGCCCAGGTCGAAGAAAGAGGTCCAGGGTATAGCAGATCGGCTTCGAGCTCCTACTCCAGGAGTAGGTCGGAGCGACCCCGCCATCGTCGTCACCACAACGATAATGCTCCCCTTCAGCCCGTGGCCGAGGATGGAGGAGGCGAGAATGAAGTCGTACAGCCGGTCAACACCGCCACCAACGCAGCGGCCAACCCAGCCGGCAACACCGCTGGTAATGCCCCTGGCAATGCTCAAAATAATGCCACCAACACTGCTGGCGCCCAGCAGCAGAACGCCGCCGGCAATGCAGGACAGAACGCGGGAGCTCAACTTCCACCAGTACAAGCCAACTGCGCTCAGAGCAATCAACGTCAACGCATACGAGATGAAGTGGAGATAGCACGCCGTGCTAACTACGATCGCGACAACGGGGTCCCTGATCCCCTTGACGCTAATCACCCCATCCAAGCTACAGAACTCCGGCAAATGCACGATCAAGAGCTCCTGCGTCGTGCCCAGTACGACTAGGATAACGGTCCTCCCGATGACCTCTACGTCATCCCGACAGCTTACGCTCCATCATCTAGTCCCGGAGCAAACAACAACTTTTCGGCATTCTCACGATGTCTCAGGACGATCAGATACCCCAAGGACTTCAAGCCAGCCATTGAAAAATACGACGGCCGCTCCGACCCGAGTATTTGGCTGAAGATGTATAGCATCACTACCAGGGCATCTGGAGGCAATAAAGACCACATGGCAGGATACTTCCCTCTTGTGATGGGCAAAGCGCCACTCCTGTGGCTCGACAATCTCCCTGTGGAGTGCATCACCTCGTGGGCGACCTTGTCGCGGCTCTTCACGACCAACTATCAAGCAACCTACAATCGCCCTAGCAACACTCACCACCTCGCCAGAGTACGGATGAGGAAGGACGAAACTCTCCGCGAGTATACCAACCGCTACTTTGAGAACCGCAACACTCTTGCAGGCGTTAAAGATGAAGACGTCATAGCTTACTACAAGAAGGGAGTAACAAACCTCAAACTCTTCGAGAAGATTCGTGAAGCCGACGCCAACACCATCGCCGACCTCATGGCCTATGTCGACAAGCTCGTCGACACTCAAGATGCGGTGGTACACGACTTCAACGGAGAAGATCATGATGACGGTGGCGGCAGGTCACGCAAGCGATCTGGCGAGGTCTACGCGACCGACCCACCCAGACCTTCCACCTTCCTCGAAGGTGACTTCAACATGGTCATGGACGACCAGTGCCAGTTCCACCGTGACGCCAAGCATACCATGAGGGAGTGCGAGCAGCTGAAGCGCGCCCTAGGCGTACCTCCAAAGCCCAAGAAGACCAAGAGCGGTAACAACGATGACCAGAACAGCAGCCGCCGCTACGACAACCACAACCGTCGACCTGACCGGCGCGACTACCGCGACCGGCGACCTTACCGTCGCAACGACGATAGGGACCGCCATGATTATCGCTGCGACTATCGCCGCGATGACCGCCGCGATGATCGACGTGACGACTACCGCCGCGACGATCGCCGCGAGGAACACCGCAACGACCACCGTGATGAACGCCGTGACGACCGGCGTGATGATCGCCGCCACCACGGCGACCACAACCATAACGACAACCGTCGTAAGGAGCCTTCTCCTCCACACCACCAAAAGCGGGCAATCCCAATGGAGCGTTCCAGAACGCCAACCGACAGATCAACTTCATCGTCGGCGGCCGTCAAGCAGCTAAAAGCAACAGACAGCAGCGATCAAACGCAAGGGAGATCGGCCAAGTCAACACTGAAACTCCACAACCCCTTCGTTGGTCGGAGTACCCCATCACCTTCTCCAGGAAAGACCATTGGGTGCACATACCAGACCCCGGGAGCTACCCGCTGGTCGTCAACCTCATAGTGGATGGCGCTTTCCTGCCTTAGACCCTCGTCGACGGGGGCAGCAGCTTGAACATCATCTTCACCGAAACGCTGAGGAAGATGGACTTCGACTTCTCCAAGATGACCGCCTCCGACGAACCCTTCTACGGGGTCGTGCCTGGCAAGGCTGCATACCCCATAGGTTGTGTATGCCTACCAGTCACCTTCGGCAAACAGGACAACTTCCGCACGGAGTACCTGACATTTGAGGTCGCGGACTTCCGCTCCTCCTACCACGCCATCCTTGGTCGACCCATGTTGGCCAAGTTCATGGCCAAACCGCATCACACCTACCTCATCATGAAGATGCCAGCACCAAACGGAATCCTTTCCGTCTACGGCGATATCCTCATCTCCTACAACTGCGAGAGCGACACCGTCGACCTCGCCAAGGTTTCTGTGTGCAAAGCCGCAGCAACGGTCATGGTCGCTCAGGCCTCCAAGATCGACCAAACTACTCTAGAGGTACCAGAACAGAAGTGCATAGCTACCGCCTTGGACGCAAGTCCTGCAGTAAAGAAAGTCTGCCTCGGCCTGCCCGACGCATCCAACGAAGTCACTATTGGGGCCGACCTCGACGCCAAATAGGAACTCGCGCTCACCAGTTTCCTCCAGGACAACACCGATATCTTCGCATGGAGCCCGTCCGACATGCCCGGTGTCCCCAGGGAGCTGGCTGAGCATGCCCTTGAAGTAAGCAAGACAGCAAGACCTATCAAGCAAAAGCTCCGGCGATTTGCAAAGGATAGAAAGCAGGCCATAGAAGTAGAAGTCTGTAAGCTCTTAGCTGCAGGATTCATACGAGAGTGTAAACACCCGGTTTGGCTAGCAAACCCGGTCCTTGTACCAAAAAAAACTGGAGGATTAAGGATGTGTATCGACTACACCAACCTCAACAAGCACTGCCCGAAGGATCCTTTCCCTCTTCCTCGCATCGACCAGGTCGTGGACTCCATGGCTGGTAGCGTCCTACTATGCTTCCTCGATTGCTATTCAGGGTACCACCAGATAGCCCTGAATCCCGACGATCAAGACAAGACTGCGTTCATAACGCCCAACGGCATCTACTGCTACAAGGTCATGACCTTTGGCTTGAAAAATGCTGGCGCGACCTACCAGAAGGCGATACAGAAGTGCTTGAAGTCTCAGATCGGGAAGAACGTGGAAGCTTACGTCGACGATGTGGTCGTCAAGACCACCGAACAAGATCAGCTCATCAACGACCTCGCCGAGACCTTCTCCAACCTACGCACCTACCAGTGGAAGCTCAACCCGACCAAGTGCGTCTTCGGTGTTCCCTCCGGGTTGCTTCTGGGCTTCATGGTGGGACACCAAGGCATCGAAGCCAACCCCGTCAAGGTCGACGCAATATGCAACATGGCTAGACCATTTTGCAAGAAGGACGTCATGAAGCTCACGGGTATGATGGCGGCCCTAGGTCGTTTCATCAGCAAGCTCGGCGAAAAAGGTCTGCCTTTCTTCAAGCTATTGAAGAAAGTAGATAAGTTCGTATGGGACGAAGAAGCACAGAAGGCTTTCGAGGCTCTCAAAGATTCCCTAACCACGCCTCCAATCATGACTCCTCCAATACCCAAGGAAACGCTCCTCCTCTACATCTCTGCCACCACTAATGTGGTCAGCACGGTTTTTGTCGCTGAATGAGAAGAAGCAGGGCAGGCCTACCCTGTTCAACGACCTCTGTACTACGTAAGCGAGGTCCTGGCCGACGCTAAGACACGTTATTCACAGCCTCAGAAGTTGCTCTATGCACTATTGATCACGTCAAGAAAGCTACGGCACTACTTCCAAGCCCACAAAATCAAGGTGCCCTCATCTTACCCGCTAGGGGAGATCATTTGCAACCGCGACGCCAACGGCCGCATTGTCAAGTGGTCGGTTGAGCTCGGCGAGTTCGACATCGAGTTCTGCCCTAGGCAGGCGATCAAGTCGCAAAATCCTGGCAGACTTCGTGTCAGAATGGACGGAGATCCAGATGCCCCCGCCCAAGGAGAGGCCTGAACACTGGAAAATGTACTTCGATGGTGCTCTTAACCTCGAAGGTGCAGGAGCAGGAGTACTATTCATCTCTCCCCAGGGAGAGCAGCTCAAGTACGTCCTGCAGATACACTACAAGGCCTCCAACAATGGAGCAGAATACGAAGCTCTAATTCACGGGCTTCGCATCGCAGTGTCCCTTGGCATCAAGCGACTACTGGCATATGGCGACTCCAAGGTCGTCATCGAGCAAGTCAATAAGGAGTGGGATTGTGTCAAAGACACAATGAATGCGCACTACGCTGAGATCCGTAAGCTCGAGGGCCACTTCGAGGGGATCAAGTTTCAGCATGTGCCACGCAACAACAATGTGGCTGCCGACGTCCTATCTAAACTAGGCTCCAGGCGAGCTCTAGTCCCGGCGGGTGTGTTCATTGGATCCGGACAACCCAGACCAAGCATAGCCCGACCTAACTCCAGCACCTCCCCGCGACGTGCTAATGATAGAAAAAGAGGATGATTGGCGCGAGCCTTTCCTGGCCTTCTTACTCGACAAGCGAGTCCCAGAAGACAAAGCTGAACGAGAGCGCATCACGCAGCGTAGTGCCAACTACGTCATGATCGGTAACGACCTCTACAGAAAAGCCGCCTCTACTGGCGTCTTGATGAAATGCATCTTGCGATCAGAAGGTCTCCAGCTCTTGGCGGAGATTCACGGCGGCGAGTGTGGCTGCCTGAAGGACCGATTAGGCGAACCAAACAGGGGGGAGTGAATGGGAGCTAATAAAAATTCTTCTCGAAGGAGATGGGAACAACAACAAGACGAACACAGCTTCCGAAACACTTCTACAACTCAACTACCCAAGTTGGCTAAGACCACGCAGCCACTGGAGTGCTACTGGTCCTAGGAACCAACAACCACCTACACCGACTCGAGAACGCAGTGGAACTAGCAACTCGAGCACCACTGGGCTACACCGGTCAGGCCGGTGAGCAGCACCGGTCAGACCGGTCCCTGCTGGCAAAATCTGAGAACTTCCACAGAAGGCCTCTAGACCGGTCAGGCCAGTGTAGCTCACCGGTCAGACCGGTCCAAGCCAGGAAATCCCAAATCCACCAAACAGACCTTCCGAGCTCCAAACTGAACCAAACTCGAAACAGCGGCAACACGGGACAACAAGTTCACCCGAGCAAAACTCAACCAAGAGTCTGCACCGGTCATGCCGGTGTGACCTGAGCTCTCGGGATGAACAGCACCCGTGGGTCAACTCCCCCAAATCCAACTCCCGATCTCCCAAATCGCTCCACGGTTTTGCACAAGACTTTGGGGATTGTAGGAACACCTCATGGGCACTCCATAGCCAAGATTTGGTCCACCAAAACTTGCTATACCGAGAGGAATCGAAGAAATCCCACCAAGAACGCCTCTAACCCTAGAGCCAAGAAAACCCCAAAATCGAGCCCCTTTGCTCACGGATTTGGGAGGGGAATCAAAGGGAAAAGAACCACGAAGGGTTCAAGCATACATCCCCCACCAAATCCCAAAGAGAAAGGCCTCGAAATTGCTCCAGGAAAATCGCCAAGAAAGGGCTCCGAAAATCACCAAAAAGGAGAAACGGGAAAGACACATCCAAGGCTTGAGGAACCACGCCGAATCATCTATACATACCAAAGAGGTTCATACAAGGTCTAGCTTGCCGCCCGATCATCCTTCCCTCTCACAAGATCTCACCATGAAGCTCTCAAGCTAGTCCTATGGAAATCCTAAGGAAAATAGGAAGGGAAAATAGGAAAACAAATGAGCTAGGGTTCCAAGAGGTGGCTGCCATCCTCTCACCACTTGGGTTATATGGAGGCAACCGAAAGACTAAAATACCCTTACTAGCTAACTAGGGATACATGCCCCTCAAGGGCGAATTTGGAAATCTTTGTCTTCGCTCCATCGGACGGATGCCCAGCGTCGCAAACTTGCTTAGCCTCGACGCAAGTCTTGCGATCCCGACGCGTGTCCTCCTCTTCGAAGTCTCCGGACTGCGTCGTCGCACACCGGTCAGTCTGGTGCTCCTCACCAGTCAGACCGGTACCCACCGGTCAAACCGGTCCGATGCTGCTGCACCTCCGTCTTCGGTTCTTCGGTCTTGGCTTTGTGGATCAACCAAGGAACCTAGTGGTTTTCTGGTGAACCACCGGAAACCCCACGAACTCGGTGTAGCCTCCGCCAATCACCACTCATGACTCGGCTCCCACGTAGTCACGGCTCGATCTTGGCTTTGTGGCTCAACCAAGGAACCGTCCATGACTTCATCTTGCTGTTCTTGCCACCATGCGGCCCGCACTTGACCCCGCTGGCCACCGGGTCCCTCGAACCAAGCCTACTTGTCTTCTCCACACCTGGAGGCCTCACCGGCAACGACCTTTCGTGCTTGTTCTTCACCTGCACCAACACCAGTCAAGCCGCAACCTGCACCTGCAATACTTAGCCAAGAATCAGTCCACACCACGTTGTCAATCACTCATCACACCAGGAAGCGACCATCCACCGGTCCTCGAACCACACATGGCTCTCAATCTCCCCCTTGATGAGTGCATTGACAACACATACGATTGGTAACCAAAGAGAAAAGTAAAAGAAAAGAAACGACTAAAAGGAAACTCCAACAAGCGATCGAAAGCCAAAGGAAAGGCAAAGAGCAAGATCACTTGAAGAAGACAAGTCTCGGACCCCTTAGGCAAGGGCAACGGCTCGACACATCTGAGACAAAACATGCTCAAGCAAAGAGCACAAACCACCAATTCAAAGCTCGAAACCCACAAAGAGCTCCCCCTGCACACATGCAAGCTCCCCCATGAACCAATGCAACTTCCCCTGGACGAATGAATGCAAACCACTTGACGAAACAGAGTAGCTGCATCAGCTCAGCTCTGACCGGTCAGACCGTCAACCTCACCGGTCAGACCGGTGCCCAACATGTGAACAGGGCCAGCACTCTGACCGGTCAGACCGGTGACCTCAACCGGTCAGACCGGTGCACAACAGAGCCCAGAAACGGCTCGAAACCACCTGAAAACCTTCTAGATGCATTCAGTAGGCCAAAACATGCTCAAACTTCTCCCCCTTGTTGACAATGCATGAATCAAGCCAAAAATAGGAAAAATCCAACCTGGAGCTTCTCAAATAGACAAAATTCAACATAGCATGCTACACACCTCCAAATGAGCAAGTTAGATACTCGATAGCTTCGTATGGACAAAAACTACAAGATCACCAAGTTTCACAACCATTGGACGAAGCTAAGATAGAATTGAGCATTTTTACGAAAAAATCTCTCTCATGAGCAAAGTCCTAAACATGAGTAAAACATGTCAAAATGGCAAAGCCACACAAACTTCATGCTAGGACAACCATTCTAAGCATAAGACCATCATAAACACCCACAAGCACCTCATGTCATGTCAAGGCCACCGAGTCATGTGCCTACTTCTAGATATGAGATTTCTCATTGGTAGGCATCATGCAACGGTTTAGCACCCAAAGCAAATTAAAATTAGCACATATGACATGGGAGCACATTTTCCAAGCAGTTTACATTTCATTTTCAGATTTGAAATTGGTACATGAAATGTCTTTGCGACAAAAAGGAACTTATGCCCCTCCATAAGATCGAGCATGGGGGCTAAACATTCATGATGGCAAATGAGCCTTTGGCCCCATATGATCAAAATAAGCTATCCAACCACAAATTAAGCATAGCCAAGCTACTAAAACATGTCAAGATCATATAAAGGCATTTACTCACAAGAGAGCATACATGTGACATTTTTCAAAAAACATAGCCATCAACCATGGATATAAATCAAGATCATCAAGAGCTAAGCCAAACTAACCATAGCTTACCAAACTAGCTCACAAGGACATATATATCATACCATGGTGAACAATGTATATAGGAGAAGCTTTTCCTAAACAATGCATATGATACAAAATGCATGCAACCTAAGATACAAAGATGCCTATACATCATGTTACATATGCCATGCCAAATGCAAGAAATGCACAAAGGAAAGCTATACATATGCTACAAAGGAGCTCCCACACACCAACTCAAGAAATCAAACAAACACCAAGCTCCCCCCGTAAATGAGTGAAAGTTGCTTGATCTAGGGGTTTGGTGAAAATATCGGCTAGCTGGTCATGTGTGGGTACATGGATCAAAGCTATCTTCCCTTTCTCTACGTTGTCTCTCAGGAAATGATACCTCACTTCTATGTGCTTAGTTTTGGAGTGAAGAACTGGGTTCTTTGCTACACTTATGGCACTGGTGCTGTCACATTGAAGTGGGACATGGGTATACTCCTCACCAAAGTCACTCATGGTGAATGTGATCCAAAGGAGCTGAGAGCAACAACTAGCTGCGGCGACATACTCTGCCTCGGTAGTGGATTGAGCAACACTCGACTGTTTGCGGGAAGACCAAGACACCAAATAAGAACCCAAAAACTGGCAAGTCCCAGAAGTGGACTTCCTATCCAACCGACACCCAGCAAAATCCGCGTCTGAAAATCCATGAAGAGCCAAAGAAGAAGACGCGGAGTACCAAAGGCCAAAGTCGGGAGTATGACGCAAATACCTGAAAATGCGCTTGACCGCTTGCCGATGCGAAGTCATTGGAGACGCTTGAAAACGAGCGCACAGACATACCGAGAACTGGATGTCCGGCCTCGTCGCCGTCAAGTAGAGGAGTGACCCGATCATGCTCCGGTACTCCTTCTGGTCCACATGTTCACCTTCCTCGTCTGCATCAAGAGTTGTAGTCGTACTCATAGGCGTCGCCATGGCCTTGGAGTCCTCCATCTTGAACTTCCTCATAATGTCCTTGGTGTACTTTGCTTGGTACACGAATGTTCCTTCCTTTAATTGCTTGATCTGAAGCCCGAGGAAGAACTGCAACTCACCCATCATGCTCATTTCAAATTCCCTGCTCATGTCTTCTGCAAACCTTGCAACAAGAAAGTTAGACGAGCCACCAAAGACAATATCATCCACGTATACCTGCACAATCAGGATATCTTTGCCCTGCCTGAGGAGAAACAAGGTCTGATCGACCTTCCCCATCTCAAAGCCTCGCTCAAATAGGAACCCCCTCAACCTACCATACCAAGCTCTGGGCGCCTGCTTCAACCCATACAGCGCCTTCCTCAACTTGTACACCCGGTGGGGGTACTTCTCACTCTCAAACCCTGGTGGTTGCCTCACATACACTTCTTCCTCCAACACACCGTTCAGGAAAGCACTCTTCACGTCCATTTGGTGCAACTTGAACCCTTTAGCCATGAAAACGGCTAGAAGGATCCTAATTGCCTCCAAACGAGCTACGGGAGCAAAGGTCTCCTCGTAGTCGATCCCCTCTTTCTGACTATACCCCTGAGCAACAAGCCTTGACTTGTTTCTCACCACTTCTCCTTTCTCTCCCTCTTTGTTCTTCCACACCCATTTTGTCCCAATCGGCTTACACCCTGGGGGAGGGTCTACCAATTCCCAAACTTGGTTCCTCTCGAAATTCTCCAACTCCTCATGCATCGAATTCACCCAATTATGATCAAATAGCGCGTGTCCAATGTCTTTGGGCTCAAAGGTGGCAACAAAAGCAGCATGAGCAAAGTGAGAATTGTTTCAAACCCTCGACCATGTAGTACGTTCATTGAGGTCGCCGATGAATCTCGAAGCTGGGTGATCCACTTGCACTCACCGGGGAGGTTCTCGCCTTGATGCTACCTCCCCCTCAATAGCAGCTTCGCCTTGATCTGGGTTTGTCGTCGTAGGTGTGGGAAAGGGCCCGTTCTCGATCGTCGTCGAAGTAGTAGGTACATGTTCAGCCGCGGGCACCACACCGCCATCTTCATCATCTCCATGTTCATGCTCCTCCTGGAAAATCTCCTTGCCAAGTTCGTCGTCACCTGCACACTCAAAAACAAGCTGACTACATGGTTGTGTCTCGTCGAAGGTTACCTCGCAAGTCTCCATGATTTGGTTAGTTTCAAGATTGAGCACACGAAATGCTCTAGAATGAGATGCGTAACCAAAGAAAATACCATCGACAGACCTAGCCTCGAACTTGTCCAACTTCTTCCCTTTCTTCAGAATGAAGCATTTACAACCAAAGACATGGAAGTGACTCACCTTGGGTGTGCGACCGTGCATCAACTCGTAACAGGTTTTCTTCTTGTGAACTCTGAGGTAGATCCTGTTCGACACGTAGCACGCGGTATTGACCGCCTCAGCCCAGAACCTTCTCGGAGTCCTATGCTCGTCGAGCATCGTCTGAGCCATCTCGCACAAGGTCCTATTTTTCCTTTCCACCACGCCATTCTGGGGAGGCGTATACGGACTCGAAAACTGGTGTTCAAGACCCAAGTCATGGCAAAAGGTTTCGAAGCGAGAGTTTTTGAATTCCGAGCCATTGTCACTGCGGATCGCTCATATGGCATCTCAGTGCCTCTTGTTCCTTAACCTCAAGACAAGATCTCGAACAAAACCAAACATCTCCCCTTTCTCTTCAAGAAAGAACACCCACGCATACCGAGAGTAGTCGTCCACCACAACAAGGATGTACCACTTCCCACCCGCAGATCGCACACAAGCTGGGCCAACAAGGTCCATATGGAGCAGCTCGCATGGACGCTCAGTCATCACATCGGTGAGAGGTGGGTGAGAAGAGGCTACCATCTTGGCATGCCTACACGGCGCACAAACCAACTCTTTCTCAAACCTCAACCGTGGCAATCCTCGGACCAAATTGAGTTTACTCAAGGGAGACAAAAGGTCAAAGCTCAAGTGACCCAACTTCCTATGCCACTTCCACAACTCACTCGAAGAACCAGCCAAAAAGCAACGTCCACACCAGAAGACTGAGAGAAATCAGCTCGGAACACTTGACCCTCGGGAACGACCATGCAAACTAGGTCCCCTCGAGAATCTAAAATCCGAGAACCACCAGGCCGAAACAACACCTCAAAGCCCTCATCCAACAACTGGGACACAGAAAGCAAATTGAACCCCAGCGATTGAACAAGAGCAACACGCCTGAGAGTGACCTTGTCACTTACCTTGATCTCACCTTCTGAAAGCACACACCCTCGCCCATTGTCCCCAAAGGTGATGTATGTCCTGGACACCACCGGGACGAGACTTGAGAACCACCCCTTGTCTCCGGTCATATGCCTCGAGCAACCGGAGTCAATCAACCAAACGTTCCTCAAGTCTCCCACCTGAAATTCAAAAGCGAGCACGTGAGTGAACAAATGACTCAGCACTGGGGTTAGTACCAAAAGAGTAAAACCAGTGCCGAGCTATTTGCTCCAAAGTGGGGTTAGCACAAACCATATCATCACGCCTATCAAAGCTACCACCACTAACATCACCACGGTAACCACTACGAGGGAACCAACCCTCTCTAGCTGGAGGAGGACGAAAGCCACGAAAGGAAGACCGTGGACCGTTCCTCCTCTCCATCTCAAAGCTACGACTCCTCCCACCCTCGTATTGAGCACGAGGTGGAGACCGTCTAGCAAACTGACCACCTGCAGACTTTCCATACCAACCACCAGAACCACGACCATCTGAACTAAACCGAGCATCCTCACGAGCACGAAAACCAGACTGCTGTCTGTCCAGACCGGCACCGGTCTGACCGGTGTAGCGCACCGGTCTGACCGGTGTAGCTCGGCCAGCAGCACCACCTGCAACCTTCCGATCTCCCCAAGCCGGAACCGTCCTCACAATCGCCTTGGCCCTGGGCATCTGCATACGAGGCTCAAGTACACCATTGGAAGGGTGGTACTTGTCCTTGTTAGCCCACTCCTTTGCCATTCTCTCCTCACGCTTCCTCTTGAAGCAAAACTCGCCCTTGTGACCATCTCTCCCACAATAGTCACAATGAAACCGCACGGGCTTAGGTTTAGGTTTGGGATGGGGCTGCTCACTTGGTTTCTCTCCACTCGGCTTCTCAACCACTTTCTCCTCACTAGGCTTCACACCCTCTTTCCCAAAGAACACATTCCCCAAGTCACTCTTGAACTTGATGGGTTTTTGGAAATCATTTGTGGAGTGAGGGAATATGGGAGGATCTCGGATTGTCTCAAGTTTGTTTTTTAGTTGGTTGGGCTTAGGAGCATAGGCATTTTTGTGGAAGGTTTTTGGTGGAGCTTGGATATCACCAATCTTCGTTCCTCCCTCACCACTACACTCTCCAACCTTCTCCGAACCAAGCGCTTGCCCATCATAGCGCTTGTATGCCTCTATCATCATCCTAAGCTGAGGTTCATGCCCCGACAACCAACCCATCATTTTCCTCAACTCAACATTCTCATCCTGCAAGCGATTCACATTGTGTGCAAGTTCCAGATTTTTCAAAGCATGCACTTCACATGTAGAGCAAGAAGTAGGAATAGGCTCTTTCAACTTAGCCTCAAGCGAAACAGTGTAAGCATGCATCTCATCAATCTTTCCATGCAAAACAGGGCAAGAAGTGCAAGCACCTAGCAAAGCAGGTCTAGACTTGAGCTCAGCCACTTCAACCCCAAGCACATCTAGTTCATCACAAGTAGAGGCATGCTTATCCTTAAGAGCAGTAAGATCAGCTAGGTACATAGAGCATTCAATCTCATCAGAAACCACAGGAGAAGCCTTAAGCGAATCAATCTCAAGCTTAGCATCTAGGTTCTGGGTTTCTACCTCAGCCACACGGTTCCTAGCATCTTCTAGCGAGGCCCTAAGCTCTTTCCTCATCTTCTTGGCCTCTCTAAGCATGTCATCGCGGTTATCAAGCAACTTGCCAAGACGCTCGTTCTCCTCACACAATAAGGGAAGCTCGTCACGTACCTCATCCTCGGAGTCGGAGTCCGAGTCGCTCTGGTGACTCTTCTTGCTGCCGGAGCTACGAGCCATGCCGCAGAAGCCATCTCTCGCGAAGTAGCTCAATCTGCTCAAGTTCTTGGATGCCTTCTTGTTCTTGCACCGATCACCTTCATCTTCGCTGCTACTCGAGCTCGAAGAAGAGTAGGCGGAGCTGGAGTCGACGTTGCTCGCTCCGACCATCGCTCGGGCCTTCCTACCGCGACCGTCCTTCTTCCTCGACCGTCGCTTGTCCTTGTGCTTGTGATCGCGCCTCGATCGGTACTTGCCGTCCTTGCTCGACCGGTGCTTGTAGCCGTCCTTGTAGCCATCCTTGTTCTCCGTCTTCTCTGAGCAGTCGGCGACAAAGTGTCTTGGCTTGCCGCACTGAAAGCACGTCCGTGCTGTCCTCCTCGTGTTCACCCGGTTCTCATGCAGCCTCTCGAACCGTCTAGTCAGCAACGCCAGCTCGTCCTCTCCAAGCACGTCGAACTCCTCGTCTAGCAAAGACATCAAAGAAGACAGAGAGTACATCCTGGAGGATGCGTTAGCGTTAGACTTAGCCACTTTGCCACCGACGAGAGCAAGACTATGGGAGTCAGTCGGGCTCTCAAGACGGGCTGTCAAACCACAATCAACCTCAGTAGACTTGAGCTTCGAGAACAGCTCGTTCACCGTCAGAGTGGTGTACTTCTCGGACTCAAGAATGGCCTCAACCTTTCCATCCCACACGGTACGATCCAGTGCGTGTAAGAGCTTCACAGCTCTATCATGGTCATCGTACGGGAGGACGTCGACATTGGCCCTCATGTTGTTCACAACCACCGTGAACCGCTGGAACAAGGCATCAATAGACTCACCGGGGAGATGAGTGAAGTTCTCGTACTCTCTCTGGTAAGTCGCATACAACCGTGCCTGAACCTCAGCATTCCCAGCATAAGCATTCTTCAGCTCCAACCAAATCCTACAAGCTAAGTCCTCTGTCTGAACCCGATCGAATTCGGACTGACACAGAGCACGAAACAAGTAGTCGACCGCCTTGTTGTTGGCGTCGAACATGTCCCTCGATCCCGGAGCAAGGAAGTTCATCGGATGAACATAAGCTGTGTTCACCGTGACATCCCAAAGGATCTGACCCTTACCGCGGAGGAACGCCGCCATCCGCCTCTGCCACATCTGGTAGTTCTTCCCATCGAAGTGCGGAGGACCCGAACCCCGTTCCTGGTATGCCATCTTTGGATCTTAGACTGGCTAGAGTCAATAAAGACCCGAACCGGCTCTGATACCAATTGAAGGACCGATTAGGCAAACCAGAGAGGGGGGGAGTGAATGGGAGCCGATAAAAATTCTTCTCGAAGGAGATGGGAACTCCAACAAGATGAACACGGCTTCCGAAACACTTCTCCGACTCAACTACCAAAGTTGGCCAAGACCACGCAGCCACTGGAGTGCTACTGGTCCTAGGAACCAACAACCACCAACACTGACTTGAGAACGCAGCGGAACTAGCAACTCGAGCACCACTGGGCTACACCGGTTAGGCCGGTGTGCAGCACCGGTCAGACCGGTCCCTGCTGGCAAAATCTGAGAACTTCCACAGAAGGCCTCTGCACCAGACAGGTCGGTGTAGCTCACCGGTCAGACCGGTCCAAGCCAGGAAATCCCAAATCCACCAAACAGACCTTCCGAGCTCCAAACTGAACCAAACTCGAAACAGCGGCAACACGGGACAACAAGGAACTCACCAAGACGTTCACCCGAGCAAAACTCAACTAAGAGTCTGCACCGGTCAGACCGGTGAGAGGCACCAGTCAGGCCGGTGTGACCTGAGCTCTCGGGATGAACAACACCCGCGGGTCAACTCCCCCAAATCCAACTCCCGATCTCCCAAATCGCTCCACGGTTTTGCACAAGACTTTGGGGATAGTAGGAACACCTCATGGGCACTCCATTGCCAAATTTGGTCCACCAAAACTTGCTATACAGAGAGGAATCGAAGAAATCCCACCAAGAACGCATCTAACCCTAGAGCCAAGAAAACCCAAAAATCGAGCCCCTTTGCTCACGGATTTGGGAGGGGAATCAAAGGGAAAAGAACCATGAAGGGTTCAAGCTTACATTCCCCACCAAATCCCAAAGAGAAAGGCCTCGAAATCGCTCCAAGAAAATCGCCAAGAAAGGGCTCTGAAAATCACCAAAAAGGAGAAACGGGAAAGACACATCCAAGCGTTGAGGATCCACGCCGAATCATCTATACATACCAAAGAGGTTCATACAAGGTCTAGCTTGCTGCCCGATCATCCTTCCCTCTCACAAGATCTCACCATGAAGCTCTCAAGCTAGTCCTATGGAAATCCTAAGGAAAATAGGAAGGGAAAATAGGAAAACAAATGAGCTAGGGTTCCAAGAGGTGGCTGCCATCCTCTCACCACTTGGGTTATATGGAGGCAACCGAAAGACTAAAATACCCTTACTAGCTAACTAGGGATACATGCCCCTCAAGGGCGAATTCAGAAATCTTTGTCTTTGCTCCATCGGACGGATGCCCAGCGACCGCAAAATTGCTTAGCCTCGATGCAAGCCTTGCGATCCCGACGCGTGTCCTCCGCTTCGAAGTCTCCGGACTGCGTCGTCGCACACCGGTCAGACCGGTACCCACCGGTCCGATGCTGCTGCACCTCCGTCTTCGGTTCTTCGGTCTTGGCTTTGTGGATCAACCAAGGAACCCAGTGGTTTTCTGGTTAACCACCGGAAACCCCGTGAACTCGGTGTAGCCTCCGCCAATCACCACTCATGACTCGGCTCCCACGTAGTCCCAGCTCGATCTTGGCTTTGTGGCTCAACCAAGGAACCGTCCATGACTTCATCTTGCTGTTCTTGCCACCATGCGGCCCACACTTGACCTCGCTGGCCACCGAGTCCCTCGAACCAAGCCTATTTGTCTTCTCCACACCTGGAGGCCTCACCGGCAACGACCTTTCGCGCTTGTTCTTCACCTGCACCAACACCAGTCAAGCCGCAACCTGCACCTGCAATACTTTGCCAAGAATCAGTCCACACCACGTTGTCAATCACTCATCACACCAGGAAGCGACCGTCCACCGGTCCTCGAACAACACATGGCTCTCATTGCCACGCAGTGTCTGCCAATCTGGTCGGCAAAGCTTATCGATCTGGTTTTTATTGGCCCACGGCCATGTCTGATGCGAAAGACCTCGTCAAGAAATGAAAGGATGCCAGTTCTTTGCTAAAAAACAGCATCTGCCAGCTCAGGTCCTGCGCACGATTCCCCCATCCTGGCCCTTCGCCATGTGGGGTCTCGACTCCATAGGACCGTTCCGAACCGCTCCGGGCAGCTACAAGCACATCCTTGTGGCCGTCGACAAATTCACCAAGTGGATTGAAGTCCGACCTGTCGCCAAGGTCACGTAGGAAGAAGCGGCTAAATTTATCCAGGAGATCACACATCACTTCGGTGTGCCCAACAGAATTGTCACCGACCTCGGGACGGCCTTCACAGGGTCTGCCTTCTGGGATTTTTGCCAGGAAAGAATGATTGATGTTTACTACTCCTCGGTCGCCCACCCACGGTGCAACGGCCAGGTCGAGCGTGCCAATGGCATGGTCCTTCAAGCTCTCAAAGATCATATCTTTGATGATGCTTCAAATTACACCGCCCGGTGGTTAGCCGAGCTACCACACGTGATCTGGGGTCTGAGGACCCAAGTCAGCTCTGCTACGGGTTTCTCACCTTTCTTCTTGGTCTATGGCTCAGATGCCATCCTACCCACCGACGTCACCTTCGGAGCTCCACGTATACAGTTCTACGAGGAGGGAGAAACCGAGCAGACTCGACATGTCGACCTCGACAGCCTAGAGGAACAAAGAGTGGCAGCCGTCATGAGGCAAGCTCGCCACGACCAGCAACTCCGTCGGTATCATGATCGCAATGTCAAGGAGACCTCCTTTAACGTTGGCGACCTAGTTCTATGACGTATACAGAAGACCGACGGTATGCACAAGTTGTCCGCCCCTTGGGAAGGACCTTTCATCATCACATAAGTCATCAGCCCATCTACATATCGCCTCCAGTGGGGCGACGGGCAAGGAGTACCCAACCCATGGAACGTGGAGCACCTACGACGATTCTATCTGTAGAATAGTTTTTATTATAGCTATGTATTCTTCGTCTTTGTATTTTTAGTTCAATAAATATTAATTAAAGCAATCATCTGCTATGTCTTGAGCTCTACCCTCTTTTCTTTCATGTCATGTACCCTCCCCCTCGACATGCTCGGGGGCTTGGCAAAAGCCAATACAGGGGTCGAAAGACCTGAGGGCGAAGTTTCCTGTTCCTCCCCCTCGACATGCTCGGGGGCTTGGCACAAGCCAATGTAAGGGTCGCTCGACCCGAGGACGTCGTCTCTCATGACTATTCACTTTATGTTGTTACGAACATGCTTGGTCGTGTGGTTGCAAAACCAGAGTCCCAGACTCCTCCCCGCGTGCCAATTGAACGTAAGTCTCCCCGCTGAGCTGTGGTGACTGGTAAGCCAGCCTCTCCGTGAGTAGTGGTTAGCGGGGTACGATAAAGACACATTGCTTCAGGGCAACCAAGTTCGTGCAAACATAAAGTAAGTACGTCATACGGGCCAAAAGAAAATTATCATCGTTATTTACATGACCGGAGGAAAAAGGGGGTACAGCTCTACGACTACGACTACTCTTCACCGTCGTCGCCCTCGTAATCGCTGGCGTCCATTATCTTCTCGGCGGCCTCTAGTATCTCATCCTCTACGGCCTTGAGGTCCTTCGTCGTGTCTGGGCCTTCTCCGACCTTCACCATATCGACCTCAGGGTGATGCGACTTCACTCGCACCACCGACTCCGTTGCCGCTGTCAAGCTCCTCACTCTCAGAAGATCGATCAACTTCTGGGGTGCAGCCAGAAGTCGGTCAATGGCTGGCTTGGGCTCCTCCCTAGCGACCTACGGCTCCACCATGTCAATCACATGGTCGGCAGCGTTCTTCAAATCCTTCACCTTCACCTCAAGCCCTGCAATAGTCACCTGGTCATTCCGCAACGCCTGCAAAGCTACCTCGAGACTGACCTCAAGGTCCTTTCGAGCTTGCTTCTCATAAGCCAGCTTCTGGGACACGGCATACTCACTGTCTATGGTGGCTTTCATCGGCCGCTTCAGCTCTTCAGCACCAGCTTTGGCCTCCCGCAGGTTCACCTCCAGGCTTCGGACCTTCTCCTTAGCGTTCTTGAGGTCGTTCTTGAGGTCGTCCTTTTGCTTGTGAAAATCTGTGATGTAAAAGAAGTCATAAGGTGCAACTCTTAGTTGTACAAGTCAAGGATGGACAAAGTTGTGAAGCAGTTGGTCTTACCAGCGCTCACAGAGGTCAATAATGTATCGGCATCCCGATTTTTCTGCTTCTCCTCTTTTAGCTCGTCTTCGAGCTTCTTCTTATCAGCCACGGCTGCCTCCCGGACATGATTGAGCTCTTGCTCGAGCTCTGTCACCCGCAGCTGTGCGGCCGTGGCGTTCCTGCACTGGTCGGCCCTGCCCTGGGCACGGTTGGCCAGCGACTGTTCCAAAAATAAGAGACAGGTCGTCAACAACAAACCCAAAGACAAAATGCTTCATTAAGTCCAAGACAGCTACTTACCACGAACGCATCGTTCAGCGTCAAGACGGCCCGACGAACCGCCTTCATGTCTTCCTCATCTTCGAAGGTATCTCCCTCCCAGGGAGTGTTGCTCCAGTCAATGTCCTGCCACCTCAAACTTGGCCCCGTCGACGTCGAACCCGGCGCCTGCACACCGGTTGTTTCTGGGTTCTGCTATAGTGGCTCGATCTGAGCCTGGTCCACAGTTGGGCCCTGAGCTGATGTGCTGGGCACCGTGTTGATGGGGTCCACCTCGATGACGGGCAGAGGAGTTGATGTCCCCACGTCGCCAACGGAACCCTGAGTTCCGACCTCATGCTCAGACGTCGTCGTCCGTGAGGGAGAACCGTGAGCACCCGAGGTGCTCTGAGGTCTGGCGTCCGACCTACGGTAATTTTGTCAACATAATAAAGAATTGACAATGTCTAGCAATGGACAAGTTCAAGTGTTGAGGTCTTACCTCACGACCACTGTTGCATGCAACCTTGGCCTCAGGGGCCGAACCGGAATCTTCACAGGCATCTTGGCCTGGGCATCGGCTGCAGCTATCTGCACCTCCCTCATACGGTGGAGGTCTTCCTCTGTTACCTGCTGCTCCAGCTCCCGTTGCCTCTTGGACGCGGGACTTGGCGACCTCCTTGACGCACGATCATCAATGACCGGCGGATCATCGGTAGCTTCATCTTCCTCCTCCTCGACCTCTTTGGATGCCAGGGTGGGGATTGTCGGGGGGGCTCACCCTCCTCTTTCTCTTCTTCTTGTCGGCCTCGAGCTTGGCAGTCTTTGCTACCTCGACCTTCTCGGTAGCCCTTGAGCTCGACTGCTTTGTTGTGGTCGCCCTCGTCTTGCGCCCCGGCTTTGTGGCACTACTTGCCTCAGGGTGGCTTGCCATGATGTCACTGACCTCCGTGTCGCTATCTTCATCAGCCCCAACTGACGAGTTTGACTGATAATTTTCCAGCAGCACAGCTGCTGGAGGCTGATAGTCCTCCGACCTTAACTTCTGACGTGGCTCTTCGCCGGTCGGCAAGGGTGCAGGGCACCAGAATTGCATCTCCCGAGTCTGCAAAAACAAACAACAAGACATAAGAGGTCTTCCTCTAACCAAATAAAGCAAATATACACATTGAAGCGACCTGGTTGTCTCAGGACTTACAGGATCAGCAGGTCGGGACAGGGAATACGCCTTAGGGCACTTCCTATTCCAGATGCGCCCAGTGTACATCTGTGTAACTCTAGTCGCCATCTCGTCCCTGGAGATCTTGCGATTGACCTCACGAGTAGGGTCTGACTGGCCCCAATACTCATATGCCGGATGCACCCGGTCCTTGATCGGTTGGATCATACGACGACAAAATGACATCGCCACGGAGCCTCCCGTCAGGCCTTTCTTCTTGAGGTCGGTGAGGAGGGGGAGCAACTCCTTAAGATCTTCCAGCTCATGAGAGGTGACCACTATATCCCACTCCGGTATCTTCTCGGGCTTGTGCCCGGTGCGCTTCGGGAGCGCCGACCTCTGGTCGGCGATGTAGAACCACTCCGATCTCCACCTAGCGGTGTTGTCCGGTAGATCCATATCTATCCATTCTGCCTTGAGACCTGATCTCAGGCAGAACATTAATGATCCTACTACACCAGTATGCTTGCCAGTGGTCTTCACGTTGAAGAAGTAGCGCCACAACACAAAGTGCGGCGGTATCCCAAGGAACGCCTCACACATATGTATGAACGACGAAACTACAGTGATGGAGTTGGGAACGAGGTGTACCAGCTCTAGCTTGTAGTAGAAGAGAAGACCTCTGAAAAAATCACCGGCGGGCACATTGAACCCGCGCTCGAAGAAGGAGGTGAATACGACCTGCTCCTTGTTGTCCTCCGTCGAAAACACCTGGCCGGTAGGCGCCTTCCACTCCACCTCCGTCTTGGACCTCAGGAGCCCGCGATCTACTAGCGCCTGGATCTTCTCCTCGGTCATTGTCGAGGGATCCCAAACCGTCTCCGGGGACGGGATCTTGGGAGCCGTGGCCGCCATTTCTTGAAGACGAGTGGGTTTGGATCTAAAATTGACTAGGGTTTTCATGCGCATGCGGAGCGGCGCGGCGCGTGGATGGCGGAGCCGGCGCGCGGCCTGCTACAGACGACGGCGGCGGGCTAGGGATTCGCGGGTGGAGGACGGATGTGGAAGCACGGCGGCTAGGGCAAGACGAGCTCCGGCGGAGGCGGCGGGAGGAAGAAGATGAAGGCAGGGGAGGGTCAACACCAGTCCCCGCGGTCGTATTTATATGGGCCCCACCACAGATGCCCGTTGCGGATCTGTTGCCGCAACGAGCTCGTCGCAACGGCTATGTGCCACTAATTTCGCGAGACAATGTCACCGGATTTCACGCCCACAGCTATATGCCCAATGGATAAGATGGCGACCTACACCTTGAGTTTAGGTCGTTAACCTAACAAAGCTATCTGGCCATCCTGACAGCACTTTCGATCTCCATGAGGTCGTAAAGTCCC
Source organism: Cenchrus fungigraminus (assembly GCA_036936925.1). NCBI lineage: Eukaryota > Viridiplantae > Streptophyta > Magnoliopsida > Poales > Poaceae > Cenchrus > Cenchrus fungigraminus. The sequence continues at coordinate 68,879,727 of CM072772.1, read as the reverse complement.
CAAATCATATCATTTCAGGTCTTTGATGAATAATTTCTTCAAATCGACCGTTACATGACAGAAGAGAGCGAACATTACACAAGATCTCCGAAGGTACACAGGTCGCCTGTGACCCCATTGGATCCAGAACCTGTTACAAGATACAAACATAATTGAAGACCTGATCTACATAGAGCAATCCTTGAGGTGTTCCCTGCTACAGCAGAGCACATCGCAAGAATTCTTCTAGCTTCAGGTCCTCGATGGTGGCCTTGCGGTGAACGCTTACACGACGCTGCGCATAGCAGGACACACTTTGTGCCTGACTATGGAATGCACATACGAGCATGCTCTTCGGCGTGTCCTGCAAGCCCTCGACGAGGATCTCATGCATACCAAGAACCTGCAGCGTCACCTCGGGCCTCTACAGCATCACCTCCAAACTCTCCTTGATTCCTCGCTGAGGCACGGTACAAAGAGTGGGTGTGCTACCTACACTTCGCAAGAGTTCTTCTAGCTCCAAGCTTCTACAACCTTTGCATCCTATGATCTGGTGGACGGACACATGCCCATGGCATGGCCTCAATACTACCCTGCGGCTTCATAGCTCAGCAATGCTCGGTGCTTGCCTCCTTCAGCTTCATGGTGCTATTTATAGCCGGAACCTGGCCTTGTGTGGCCGGTGTAGTGGTGACACTGTTACCACGTGATTGAGAGGACCTGTAGACATGTGCATATTTAAAGGCGATGTCTTTTTCCTGCCTCGCAATGCCTTTGTCGCTGCTGCATCAATGATGCCTGAGGCCGCTGGGGTGTCACATGGCTACAGTACGTCTCTCGATCAGTGGGCAGCTTGTCATTTTCTGGGTGGCAAGAGAATCTCCGACCACTGTTGACCCGTGACCCTGCAGTCTACAGAGAGATAAGCCTGACTCTGTGTCAGAGGGCCCTGCGCCTTGCTACAACTACGGATGATGACGATGATTAAATGCACCCTTTACGGCTCTGCGTCTTCATTGCACCCACTAGGCTCTGCGTCTTTTTTTACCCGCTATGGCTCTGCATGTAAACGGACCTATTCCAATCAGCTTATATTTCTGTTCCCTGAGCAGAATGGTCGTAGGTTCGATTGAAGACCTCCTGGGGTAGGCGTGCATCGCTGCTCTGCCAGATCCGTCTGGGCGCCTGGAGATCAGAAACTTCACGTCTACAATTTCGTCGGGCCCCCGTCGTCGGTGTGCCTATCATTGAGGTCATTCCTAACACCTTGGCTCCACTGGATGGCTAGCAGCTATGCTGGTCATCTGGACACCAAAACGACCTCCTTGAGGTCGGTGTGCCTTAATACCTAGGTCTTGCAATACCTTGGTATGTCTACGGCTCTACCAACCTAGTTGGGCACCCTGGATGCGTGACCTTGAGGTCGGTGTGCTTTGTATAGCTCTACCAGCCTACTCTGGACACCCAGAATTTTGCATAGGGAATGAAGGCCTCCCTGTGGGGTGCGCGCCTAATGGCCCTGCCAAGTATCTCTGGGTGCTTGGACGCTTTTGATTTGAGACCTCCCTGAGGTCGACATGCCTCGGGTGGCTCTGCCAGACTCTTGCAGCTATGCAGGATATCTGGGTGTCTCTACACTTCATTCATTCAAGATCAATATCTTCTTATAACTTCATCGTCGATGGTTCTGGACACCACAACTTCAGATACGACATTATTGAAGACCTCTTCATGCGACGTGCCTTTCAAGATCCTGCTGGGTATCCTCGGATACTGGGCGCTATTGATTTGAGGCCTCCTTAAGGTCGGCACGCCTACAAGGCCTCCATGAGGTCAGCCCTGCCAGACTCCTTGTAGCCATGCTAGGAGATCTAGGTGTCTCTACACTCCGTTCGATCAAGACCATGACTCAGTTTTCTTCTCTTTTATTGAGCATCAAACCAGCCATGCTGCCTGCTTCAATGCTCGGGGACTACTCTACGAGAGCGTCTTCGACGCCCTCTTGTTTTCTTCGTCGTACCGACCTGTTGGGAAACCTGTTTCTCATCACATCGTTACTCGATTTATTTTTTCTTTTCTTTCTTTTTTGGATCATCATACCGGCCATCCTGCCCGCCACGATGCTCGGATACTACTCTATGAGTGCGTCCTTGACGCCCTCTGAATTTTTTCCATCGTCATTTCGATCTATTAGAAGTGTGCTTCCTATAGGTCATCACTCGACCTCTCTTTGTTCGGCGAGACTTGAAACAGGTCGGCTGCTAAGCTGATTTGTTCTTTTCTTTTGGACCGACGTGCACGCTATTCGACCTGTCGATAGCTCTACGTCTTAGTCATGACCTTTCTAAGGTCGCTGCGCCTACACATCGCTTGGGGGCTTGTGAGACATGGGTACCCCTGGGTCCCCACCGACCAGGCTCATGGTCGTCCCCGACAAGTGGGTCCGACCTACCAGAAGACCCACCGAGCTAACAGTGGGCCCAACCGACCTAGTTGGTGGCCCACACAACCTCCTGAAGACCTTCCAGAAGATTCCAAGGCGACCATATCCATAACGACTTCAAGACTTGGCGTGCAAGGCAAGACAAGCGGTGGATTCCGACAAGCAGATCGACGTATATGGCAAGTGTTGTAAACAACTAGACATAGGTCTCCTGGTCATAACTGACCAGGAGTCTAGGCACCGACCTTGTCCGTTGGCCAATATAAGGCGAGCAGGGCGAGCCTTTGTACAATCACGCAATCCTCAAGCAATCTACACCGACAACTGGACGTAGGGTTTTACTCTCCGGAGGCCTGAAGCAGTATTAACTCGCCGTGTCCTCTGTTTCATGTGCTCGTGCGCAACCATCGAGTTCTTAGCCCTAGATTCCACCCCGCCGAACAAATAAACCACCGGGGTTAACCCCCCTGTGGGCTGTCCAGATCTAAACCTCTGACACAGGTAGTGTATAACTGGTTTCGACTTACTGCCGAATTTCACTGAAGATCCTGAGTCACTCATGAGGAGAGCTAGAACTCATTTCGGTTCTCCCCAGCGTATATGTATAAAAGTCGACCCAGCTTCCTTTGTGCCATCTACATCAACTCCTATGGCCAACCAAGAAAAGACTCTTCGCGAGTACTCTGCTCCCTCTGCTGATCAGGTGCCCACCAGCCCCGAGATCAACACCGGGAACGGAAATTTCGAGATCAAGATTGGCCTCATTACGATGGTACAGGCTAGCCCGTTCTGTGGCAAGCCTAATGAAGACGCGAGCGCCCACTTGCAACAGTTCCTGGAGCTGTGCAGTACCTTCACTATACGAGGAGTGGAGGAAGATGCCATCCGTCCGTGGCTGTTCCCATTCTCACTCCTGGGAAAGGCGAAGCAGTGGTTCTATGCGAACCATGCAGATATTGACACCTAGGCAAAATGCTTAGCAGCGTTCCTCGCGAAGTTCTTTCCGTTAGGCAGAACCAATGCCCTACTGGGGAGAATTTCAAGCTTTCAGCAAGCAGCAAGTGAAACCATTCCAGAAGCTTAGGAGAGGCTTCAAGAGTACATCCTGGCTTGTCCACATCATGGGATGGACAACTGACTTATTCTTTAGAGTTTCTATAATGGGCTGACTCCGACAGCCCGAGGCCACATTGATGCTGCTGCTGGAGGGGCTTTCTTCTCTCTTACTATCGCTGAAGCAACTAAACATATTAGAAGATGGTCTCCAACCAAGGGTGGACTGATGATTGACTCCAGCCACGTCAGAGGGGTACACATACCATCAAGGAAGCAGATATGCTGCACGCTAAGATGGACCTACTTATGAAGAGAATGGATGTTGTGACCAGCGAGATGGCTGCCATGGCCGTCACTACTCAAGCTATGGATTCTCGCATGACTTGCGAAGTCTGTGGTGACACTGGGCATTCAGGGAATTACTGCCCTACTACCCAGGAGGACGTGATGTACATGAACGGCAACAACAGTGGTTATCGTCCACAGGGAGGTCAAACGTGGAATCAATCACGCCCTTACTATCAGGGAGGAAATCAAGGTAATTCTTTCAACTCAAACCAACCTTTCCTGAGAGATCTGGTTTTCGGGCAAGCTAAGATCAACGATGGTTTTAATAAGAAAACAGCTACCTATGATAAGGCTTTGGAAAGCCTTAACGTTAAAATTGATAGCCTTTCTTCTGCTCTTAAGAACCAGCTGAGCTTTAATAAAATGATAGAAACCCAGTTCGCTCAGTTAGCTGCTTTGGTTCCCTCTGCTGAAGACGGGAAGATTCCAGGGCAACCCATGTCTTCTTGTGAGAATGTTTGTGCAGTGTCCACCAGATGAGGTAAGCCATCTGGGCGGGCACGAGCTGCTGACTATGCAGGGAGACCCATACAGCAGGTTCTTGATCCATGGGAATCTTCTGCAATTATGCACAGGAGAGACCCTGGTTATCCGGCTATCACTTGCACAATATACTACCAGAGAATTAAGAATGCTCTCTATGATCTTGGCGCGAGTGTCAACCGCATGTCCAAGGCTATGTTCGAAAGATTGGGATATCCTGCTCTTACTCCAACCTCGAGGTCAGTTCAACTTGCTGATGCATCGATCCGGTATCTGGAGGGGATTGTGGAGAGTCTACTGGTATTTGTCCAGGGATCCTGCATCTTCGCGGATTTCGTGGTCCTTTATATGCAAGGTGATGCGGAAATGCCACTCATTCCTCGGAGGCCATTCCTAAGTGACGCAAGGGCGAGGATCAATGTGGAAAATGGGACCATCCGTTTCTGCATTGGGAAGAAGAACTTGATGTTCCGATTTCAACCAACGGAAGAGCAATGCTATTCAGTGCAAGGAAACAATGAGCAAACTGGGGAATGGACGGAGCCACAACCCTAGCTCAAGCAACCACTGACCGCACCAAGAAAGTCAAGGAAAATACGAAAGGTGTGGCGGGAGGTACGAAAATCACACCCCTCTACTTCTCGGGAGTGGGGTGACGAGTGGAACTAATCACCGAGAAAAGTCTCGCTCTCGGACTTAAAATGATGAGTCCTTTCGCCAAAAGGTAAAATTGGTAGTTATCTCATATTTCCCTTTCCAAAATTTTATTTGATTTTTCCCAATGCATATTTGAATTTTCCATTCTTGCATCTGCATGCTAGAATTTTTCTAGCCAATTTCCCTTTTCGAATAAAATTTCTGAAAATACAATTTTAAGTTGGAAAATCCTTAAAAATTCTTTTGAGAAAGTTCTCGGGCGAGTTTGGACCGGGACACCTAGGCAGGCCACCATATGACCGTTAGAGAGCCGTTGTAAAAGCCTGGAGGCGAGCGGACCCGAGGTGGGTTCGGCCGACCCCACAGGTCGGCCGACCCAGCCTAACGGCTATCTCGGCCCTCCTTCCTCCAATGGCTCCTAGCCGTTGCACACGGCCCATGTCTCGGTGCCCGGCTCCATTGCCTATAAATACCAGGGGGTTTGAGGGGTGTCTTTACCCATGTTCATCACTCTCAACCTCTCTTTCTTGCTCTTCGGTTGTCTTGGATTTCTTGCTCGAGATTGAGTGCCAAGTATTCTCTCCAAGTGTTGCTGAAATTTTGATCAATGGCGGAGCAACCTCGGTAAGGATTTCATTCGGTTTCACTAACCCATCACCGAGTTGCTCGTGTTGTCCGATTGTTGTGCAAGATGAGTTGGGCCTCCGGCGCACTCCGGAAGTTGACTCGCTCATGCTGTTCACGTGACGGGGGGAGCTCGTCTCGTCATTCCGAAGCTGCACCAAGCCCAATGTCAACCGACGGTGAAGAAGAGGGAGAGGAAGAGCTACCCACGCCACAAGCCGAAGAAGTGTACGCCGTCGACACCGCCTTCATCGACTTGAGGAATGATCACGAGAGACAAGCCTACGCTCTCATCAAGGACCGAGCCTTCGCCAACACTAAGGAGTTTGACCCGGACCTTCTCAAGAAAACAGGTATGGACTCCGAGTTCAATTCCATTTGGCAAGCTCTAGGATGGGAAGATTTTGTCCCAGTTCAGGAGGTTGGTTCTAGACCTACCACCATCCAGTTCCTCTGCACTCTTCAAGAGGATGTGTCTGGTATTTCATTTCGATTTCATGGAGTTCTGTATCGAGTATCATGGAAGGATCTTAGTCGCACCCTCGGTTTTCATCGTCGCTGCGCTATTTCTCTTGAGCAAGCTTGCACCGGTTTTAATCGTGAAAGTTTTTGGGAGGAACTCTCTGGTCGGCCTATTCGCGGCAAGTTGTCACCTCGGTGCAATGATATCTTACATCCCACTCTCCGACTGTAGCACAAGTGGCTCACCGTCACTCTCTTTCCAAGGGATGACGTAAGACCCGTGCGCACTAACGAGATGATGATCTTATATGCCGCGGTCAGACAAATCAAGATCTCCCCTGTGCAAGCTATGATTCGGCAGTGGTTGACAAATTTTAAGACGACGGGTTCTATTGAGTGTACGTCTTTGATTTCTCGCATCGTCACGAATCTTGGGATTACGCAAGGGCCCAATGTACCCTCCATTGCTAATCCCCGGACTCAGATTGACGAAGCTTATTTGACTCAGGGGCATATTCTTAAGAAGGGTCCGGATGATTCTTTGGTTTTCTTTTACCCGGGCCATACAAACCAAATTCGGTTACCTAACCCGGATTCTAGGTTGTACGGCCAAGGGCCACTGACCGTTCCTCTCGAGGAACCTCGTCGTTCTAGTGTCTCTGGTGACAGGGTTACTAGGAGTGCTTCGAGGAGAGCAGCTAGAGCACAACAGTCGCCACCACAGCCGTCTCCGCAGCTGTCGCCTCAGCCACAGCCTCAGCCTACCACACCTCCGTCTGGTACATGGACCTCTACTGAGTACATGCCTGGGGTTACTCCTGGATATGCTCCCGGTTGGGATCAGCCCATGTACCAGTAGGGTGCGAGTAGCTCGGCTTGGGCTAGTGCGGGTAGTGGTGAGTGGGCCGTCCCTACTGGTACTACCTACGGAGATGCGACATCTTCGTCGTCCGAGTTGCGCTCATCATCTCGTGGGGCCACCCTCACGCAGCAGATGAGCGAGCTCAACATCCGAGTCGGTGACATGGAGGGGACCGTGCACCAGCACGTTGAATCCACCCAGGACTAGCAGCGTATGTCTGGTGAGAGACTTCACGCCATCGAGCTGGCACAGCAGCAGCAGCTGGAGGAGCAGAGGGCCTACTACCGGTGGATGGGATTTCCCCCTCCACAGTAGTGAGCCTCAAGCTAGCTTGGGGGAGGACCCCCACTCTGAGGTAACTTGTATCTTTATTTTCAGAATCTCATATGCTAAAAACTCATAACAATATACAAAAATTAAAAAGACCAAAAATATTTGTTTGCTTTCCTAAATTAGTTTGTTTTCGTATGCGCAGTAAGAATGCTTTTGTTCTCCATGGTTGAAATGATGAATAGTTGCTCTGTCTATTCCTTTTGTATGCCTTGCTATAGCTTAGTATCCTATCTAAGTTTTGAGTTTGTTGGCTTGCATGATCAAACCTTAGCTTGAAACTTGTGGGTAGCAAAAAGCATGACCTTTGCCTAGGTTGTTGTGAGGTATGATATGGTATAATAGGGTTGCTATGAGCTTGTGCTAAGTGATATTTGATATCCGGAGTTTTTCTTTTGAAAAATGACAAAATGATAAGTTCCTCGAATTTCCTATCCAAAGCCATATGTAGATCCTAGCTTTTGTTGGCCTCCACATATGCTACCATTTTTCTTCATTGAGTCTTGTCGAATTGTTGTGACCCTCGGTGAGAAACTTGTCATGCTCCCATGATCAAGATCACATACACAGCCACCATATGCTAAACTTCTACACCGGAAGTTAGCACCCACCATTTCATCCATCCCCCATCCATTCAACAAATAAAGCTCCGCGCATTGTTCCACGATTACTCTCTCTCTCCAAAAATATTCAACAAGGACTATGGGCTATGCGAAAAAAAAACACATGCTCAAGAGCATGAAAGAAAAGAAAGAAAAAGAAAGAATAAAGAGACATAGCCCAAGTCTCAAAAATTGCAAAAGGAGAAGAGAGAATCATATGCAAAAAGGAGTTCATCATCCATCCACCATATACACACACATGCACATCTTGATCAGGTTGAATGACTTGTTGCTCCCAAGGATCCGGTTTTCGACTCGACAATATATGAGAAATAGGTATGCCACATGTTTTCCCTACCTACAGCTCCACATATCAGCTCATTAGGAGTAGGTGGTGAAAGAAGGCAAATCATTGCCTTGGTGAGGAATCATACACAATGAGCGATCCAAGAGTATCATTCGAGGAACTTTGATTTCTTTGTGAAAATTTACAAAACCTTCGTATTGACAATTGATCAAGGTGCTTGTGATTAGTAATTCCTATACAACCGTTCTATCTTTCAACCGCCCAAGGTAGGTGAAGCTACAAGCCCCATATCGATCAAGCATAAGGTAAGATTAATGCCAACTCATTCAATCCTTGATAGAGTACCTAGTTGTATGCTTGTCATAGATTAGGAATACAACATCGTAGCAACTCTTGATCAACCAACCCAAGTCTTAAGTGTCTTTCTTGGGACGAGAAAGAGGCTAGCTTGGGGGAGTTGTTGACGGCTGTTAAATGCTTACTTTAGCCGTCAATTTACTCGTGAATAAAGGAGCAAGAGGCATTTCTTACACGCATTTTAGTTAAGAATAATGTAGTTCCACTTGTCCTTGGAGATTATGTGATTGCAGGAAAATAAGCATAAAGAAGTGGCAAACTCACCTTCTATGATTCATGCCACGTCACCTCAGCCAAGGAGTGGCTGCCACCTCAGGTGCCATGCATGCAAGCCATGTCACCAATCCAAGGGAGGCAAGTCCCGACGAATCAGAGCGTGACACGTGGACTTCACATGGATCCATGGGCCCACCAGAGTGCCTAAACCGCCTCAAGAGCACGTGTACACAAGCGACCGACCTAAGGGCCCACAGGACAGCCACCCCGAGGAAGCACACCCCGAGGGGGGCCCACCTGGGGTCGACCGACCCTTGGATCGGCCGAACCGACCTTGGGTCGGCTGATCCCGGGCCTCCACGTGGTGCTTATCCATTGGTCCTAGAGGCCATCCCTGGGGTGTTTCACTCCTCTTTGCGTCGGTGCTCAGGCCTATAAATAGAAGGGGAGGGGGTTCATTTCTTACCAACACATCTTACTCCTCCTCTCTCACTTTTGGTTTCTAAGGCTAGGAGGTAGGCTAGAGTAGTTCTACTTCAGGTTCCAAGTCTACTTTGGGATCTAGGTATGAGTTCTCTTGTATCTTTATTTTATTGTATGACTTTGATATACTTCAGTTATTCAGCTATTTCATATAGAGTTGTGCTTGTATACATGGGTGATTTGTTCATGTGTTCTTCGTTCGTTCATCATTTAGAGGCTCCTATTCTTGATGAACAAGGCCTTTCGATCCAGTTGACGAGTGACTTATACCTGTTCTCGGTGTTTGTTCATAAGTTAGAGGCTCGTGTTCTTCAGGAACACGACCCTTTGATCTTGTTGAATAGACATAGGAAATCACAAATCCATTTGTGTACCTAGCCTAGTTTGATCTGGTTAGATCCCATGTTTGTGTTGTATGAAGTTCGTGCTCAAGCTATGGTGCTCGGTGTAATTGGCCCGTTTATCTGGCGGCTCTGACCTGGGTCACAATAGCTCAGGTCGGTCAGGGTCCTGCTAACAACGTAAGCGTGGTGCTTGGGTTGCGTAGCTACATTGCTTATGAGTGTATCGCACGGTTTGTCTTGGGCTAGGCCGCGGTGGTGATAGCCGTTGGACCCTTCTGGAATCCCCCACATTCGGATACGTTGTACGAGTCTAAAGTCTAACAACCGGAGTCATGCGTAAGTGATGCGGGAGGTTAGCTCCCCGTTTGTACCTGGGTGCTTGAGCCAGTAGTCGTGCAATGCTAGTGTGTATCTAACTTGTCTGACTAACTTTGTGTGTTTAGTACTTTAGAACCTAGAACTAACTCGTATGTTGCCTCCTAAGCCTACGACCTTTAGAGAGAGTGTGTTTGTGTGTTCACGCTACCAACTTATCCATCATATCTTACCCCTGTACTTGAGTGTCTGGTTTGCTTCTGTCTATGATTTATACTCATTGCAATAGTGTTGAACTTGTTAATCCACCCAGCCTTCCTTGGATTCGATACCCTTTGGAATACTCCTTTGGGGAAATGCTACAATGGTACTTCCGTGTGCTTGCGGACTCTTGTAATCGTTAGGATTACCATTTGGTTATTTCTGGCATCGTTGCTAGGAACTCATAACCTAGTGATGACGTTAAGAAATGCCAACACACGTCACCTTTGCCTGCAAAATTTTTTCTAGACCATCCACAATATATATGTTTTTTTTGGTTGTAGATGTAGCCGTCCATCTCCGATTAGGGTTAGCAATAAACAAAATAAAGAAAACTAAAAGAAAACTAGGGTTTAGCAAAACCCTAGATTAGATTGATTTTTTTTCGAGGATGATTGAAATCAAGAGATGCAAAAGAAAAATCAAGAGAAAAACTACGCAATACTAGATTGAATCTTGATTACTTGTTCCCCGGCAACAGCGCCAGAAAAAGGGGCTTGTTAACGCTTAATAGTTGTATCAAAGTTCGTTTGGATTTGCAAGCGGACAAATCCTCCGTCGTAGTCAAGGGACCCTTCTTCCCTTAAGTGTGAACCCATGGTATCGAATCCGTGGAACAATGTGTAATGCAAGATCCAATCTAATAAAGCTAAGAACACTTTGATTATCAAAAGGAGTACTTTTGCATCTAATCTAGAAAACATCAAGAAAACATATCTAATCTACTAAACACTAGAGGTAGCAAGAGAAAGAGAGGGGAGAACCAATCTAGAGATTGGATCGGGTCTTTTGTTGAAGTTTCAAAACCAAGAAGAATAAAGCAAATGAATCTCATTAAAAGCTTCATTAAATCGTGGCTTCCGTGCAAATGCTCGATAGGTCAGGTATGCACCTCTAGCCACCATGGCTACAAGAACATCCTATGCAATCTATCCACAGAATAGATTGGAGAATAAGAAAACTCAAGCGAGGACAAAATCGTAGTGAAAGCACTTGATCACTAGAAATCGGATTCAGTCTTGCAAATTCAACCTGAAAGTATAATACATGGACAAGATCACCACCGGGATCCTACCTTGATCTTGATCCTAGCTCCTGGAAGTCCGACGTGGTCTTCCATGCAAGGTTCCCACATCGGCTAGGGAAACCCTAGTCAACCATCTCGACCCTCTCCTCTCTGGAACGGTGTCCCTCTCTTCTCTGCTCCTCGGCGGTGGATGACGAATGAATTGATGCATGGCTCTTGGTAGGGGGACAATAAATAGCCCGAGGGTCTGTGACGCCCCTGGTTTTTAATTAGCATCATTAGTGCTAATGACCTAATCAAACAAGTCAAACATGTTGACTTTGGTCAACCTGGGTCATCACCCCGAAAACCTAGCCAACAATCACTAATGATCTTCTTAATCAAGTCCACACGCACTTGTGGTCAAACCTTGGTCAAAGGCATAGTCAAACCCCTGATGTCTTTGAACCTCCCCTAGAACTTTTGCCGCGTTCTCCAATTCTCACTTAAACACTTCAAAATCGGCCAATATAAAAGTTGTTCGTCTTTTCGAGGGACACACTTTTCATAATTGGCGGCATTGGAGATTTTGAGTGGAAGACATTCAAAATTTTGGTCAACGCCAGCCTGCATTGTTTGACCAAGCCGAGAAAGACTTTGAGAGCCATGTGTGGTTCGAGGACCGGTGGATGGTCGCTTCCTGGTGTGATGAGTGATTGACAACGTGGTGTGGACTGATTCTTGGCTAAGTATTGCAGGTGCAGGTTGCGGCTTGACTGGTGTTGGTGCAGGTGAAGAACAAGCGCGAAAGGTCGTTGCCGGTGAGGCCTCCAGGTGTGGAGAAGACAAGTAGGCTTGGTTCGAGGGACCCGGTGGCCAGCGGGGTCAAGTGCGGGCCGCATGGTGGCAAGAACAGCAAGATGAAGTCACGGACGGTTTCTTAGTTGAGCCTCAAAACCAAGGTCGAGCCGGGACTACGTGGGAGCCGAGTCATGAGTGGTGATTGGCGGAGGCTACACCGAGTTCGCGGGGTTTCCGGTGGTTCACCAGAAAAACACTGGGTTCCTTGGTTGATCCACAAAGCCAAGACCGAAGAACCGAAGACGGAGGTGCAGCAGCATCGGACCGGTCTGACCGGTGGGTACCGGTCTGACCGGTAAGGAGCACCAGTCTGACCGGTGTGCGACGACGCAGTCCGGAATCTTCGAAGCGGAGGACACGCGTCGGGATCGCAAGGCTTGCGTCGAGGCTAAGCAAGTTTGCGGCCGCTGGGCATCCGTCCGATGGAGCGAAGACAGATTTCCGATTTCGCCCTTGAGGGGCATGTATCCCTAGTTAGCTAGTAAGGGTATTTTAGTCTTTCGGTTGCCTCCATATAACCCAAGGGGTGAGAGGATGGCAGCCATCTCTTGGAACCCTAGCTCATTTGGTTTTCCTATTTTCCCTTCCTATTTTCCTTAGGATTTTCGTAGGACAAGCTTGAGAACTTCATGGTGAGATCTTGTGAGAGGGAAGGATGATCGGGCGGCAAGCTAGACCTTGTGTGAACCTCTTTGGTATGTATAGATGATTCAGCGTGGTTCCTCAAGGCTTGGATGTGTCTTTCCCGTTTCTCCTTTTTGGTGATTTTCGGAGGTTTTTCTTGGTGAATTTCTTGTGGCGGTTTTGAGACCTTTCTCTTTGGGATTTGGTGGGGGATGTATGCATGAACCAATCGTGGTTCTTTTCCCTTTGATTCCCCTCCCAAATCCGTGAGTAAAGGGGCTCAATTTTGGGGTTTTTCGCGGTTCTAGGGTTCGTGGTGTTCTTGGCGGAAATCCTTTGATTCCTCTTGATTCAACGAGTTTTGGTGGACCAAATCTTGGCTATGGAGTGCCCATGAGGTGTTCCTACTATCCCCAAAGTCTTGTGCGAATCCGTGGAGCGAATCGGGAGATCGGGAGTTGGATTTGGGGGAGTTGACCCGCGGGCGATGTTCATCCCGAGCTGCCCAGGCGTGACCGATCTGACCGGTGCTCTTGACCGGTCTGACTGGTGCGAGCCCCTGGTGGGTTTTGTCTCGGGGAACTGCTGTGTTCATGTGGTTTTGTCCCGTGGTCCTGCTGGTCAGTTCTTGGCCCGTTTGGAGTTGTCTTGCTAGGCTTTGTGAGGGGTTTTTCTTCTTGGCAGGTTGTTCTTTGGTGGTGGTTTTTGTTCCAGGGCCTAGAGGAGTCACTAAGGCTTCCTGGAACTTTGCTGTGCATCTGCTGTTCGCCACCGGCCTGACCGGCAGAGTCCACCGGTCTGACCGGTGTGGCACAGACAGCAGGCTGCTCAGTTTTCCGCTGTGCGTTTGGGGTGTCTGGTTCAGTTGGTTGAGTTGTTGGTTCCTAGGACCAGTAGCACTCCAGTGGCTACGTGGTCTTGGCCAACTTGAGTAGTTGAGTCGGAGACGTGTGTTGGAAGCCGTGTTCATCTTGTTGGAGTCTCTATCTCCTTCGAGAAGAATTTTTATCGGCTCCCATTCACTCCCCCCCTCTCTGGTTCGCCGTTTCGGTCCTTCAAGTGGTATCAGAGCCGGTTACGAATCTTTGGATTCTAACCTGTCTAAGATCCAAGGATGGCGTACCAGGAACGGGGTTCGGGTCCTCCGCACTTCGATGGCAAAAACTACCAGATGTGGCAGAGGCGGATGGCAGCGTTCCTCCGCGGTAAGGGTCAGATCATTTGGGACGTTACGGTGAACACAGCTTATGTTCATCCGATTAACTTCCTTGCTCCAAGATCGAGGGATATGTTCGACGCCAACAACAAGGCGGTCGACTACTTGTTTCATGCTCTGTGTCAGTCCGAATTCAATCGGGTTCAGACAGAGAACTTAGCTTGTAGGATTTGGGAGCAGTTGAAGGATGCTCATGCTGGGAATGCTCAGGTTCAGGCTCGGATGTACGCGACTTACCGGAGAGAGTACGAGAACTTCACTCATCTCCCCGGCGAGTCCGTCGATGCCCTTTTCCAGCGTTTTACGGTCGTGGTGAACAACATGAGAGCCAATGTGGCCGTGCTTCCATACGATGATCATGATAGAGCCGTGAAGCTCTTGCACTCGTTGGATCGTACCGTATGGGACGAGAAGGTTGAGGCTATCCTCGAGTCCGAGAAGTATGACACCTTGACTGTGAACGAGCTGTTCTCGAAGCTCAAGTCGGCTGAGTTGGACCGTGGTATGACAGCCAAGATCGAGAGCCCGACTGATTCTCTCAGTCTTGCTCTCGTTGGTGGCAAAGGAGCTAAGTCTAACGCTAACGCATCCTCCAGGATGTACTCTCTGTCTTCTTTGATGTCTTTGCCAGACGAGGAGTTCGACGTGCTTGGAGAGGACGAGCTGGCGTTGCTGACCAGGCGGTTCGAGAGGTTGCACGAGAACCGGGTGAACACGAGGAGGACAGCACGGACGTGCTTTCAGTGTGGCAAGCCGGGACACTTCGTCGCCGACTGCCCGGAGAAGACGGAGAACAAGGACGGCTACAAGGACGGCTACAAGCACCGGTCGAGCAAGGACCCCAAGTACCGATCGAGGCACGATCACAAGCACAAGAACAAGCACAAGGACGAGCGACGGTTGAGGAAGAAGGTCGGCCGCGGCAGGAAGGCCCGAGCGATGGTCGGAGTGAGCGACGTCGACTCCAGCTCCGCCTACTCTTCCTTGAGCTCGAGTAGTAGTGAAGACGAAGGTGATCGGCGCAAGAACAAGAAGTCATTCAAGAACTTGAGCGGGCTGAGTTGCTTCGCACGAGATGGCTTCTGCGGCATGGCTCGTAGCTCCGGCAGCAAGAAGAGTTACCAAAGCGACTCGGACTCCGACTCCGAGGATGAGGTACGTGACGAGCTTACCTTCTTGCGTGAGGAGAACGAGCGTCTTGGCAAGTTGCTTGATAATCGTGATGACATGCTTAGAGAGGCCAAGAAGATGAGGAAAGAGCTTAGGGCCTCACTAGAAGATGCTAGGAACCGTGTGGCTGAGCTAGAAACCCAGAACCTAGATGCTAAGCTTGAGATTGATTCACTTAAGGCTTCTCCTGTGGTTTCTGATGAGATTGATTGCTGTGATTGCTCTGTGTACCTAGCTGATCTTACTGCTCTTAAGGATAAGCATGCTTCTACTTGTGATGAACTAGATGTGCTTAGAGTTGAAGTGACTGAGCTTAAGTCTAGACCTGCTTTGCTAGGTGCTTGCACTTCTTGCCCTGTTTTGCATGGAAAGATTGATGAGATGCATGCTTACACTGTTTCGCTTGAGGCTAAGTTGAAAGAGCCTATTCCCACTTCTTGCTCTACTTGTGAATTGCATGCGATTAAGAATTTGGAGCTTGCGCATTATGTTGATCGCTTGCAGGACGAGAATGATGAGCTGAGGAAATATATGAGTTGGTTGTCGGGTCAGGAGCCTCAGCTTGGTATCATAATAGCGGCTTTAATACGCTATGATGGTCAGGCACTTGGGGCTGACAAGCTTGGAGAGAATAGTGGTGAGGGAGTTGAGAGAGTTGGAGAGATCCCTATCCCACCACTAAACAGACACAAGAACAAGTTTGAGGCCAAGCCTAACCATCTCAGAAACAAACTTGACACTACTCCAGATCCACCCATATTCCCTCACCCAACAAATGATTTCCAAAAACCGGTGAAGTTTGTGAGCCCAAAGGGAGGTGAGGAAGGAGAGAAGAAGGGTGAGAAGCTGAGTGAGCAGCCACAACCCAAGCATAAGCCTAAGCCACAGCCCATGAAGTTCCATTGTGGGTATTGTGGGAGAGATGGTCACAAGGATGAGTTTTACTTCAAGAGAAAGCGTGAGGAGAGAATGGCTAGAGAGTGGGCTAACAAGGACAGGTACCACCACTCTAATGGTGTACCTGAGCCTCGTATGCAGATGCCCAGGGCCAAGGCGATTGTGAGGACGGTTCCGGCTTGGGGAGACCGGAAGGTAGCAGGTGGTGCTGCTGGCCGAGCTACACCGGTCAGACCGGTGCGCTACACCGGTCAGACCGGTGCAGGTCTGGACAGACAGCAGTCTGGTTTTCGTGCTCGTGAGGATGCTCGGTTTGGTTCTGGTGGTCGTGTTTCTGGTGGTTGGTCTGGAAAGTTTGCAGGTGGTCAGTTTGCTAGGCGTTCTCCACCTCGTGCTCAATACGAGGGTGGGAGGAGTCGTAGCTTTGAGATGGAGAGGAGGAATGGTCCACGGCTTTCCTTTCGTGGCTTTCGTTCTCCTCCAGCTAGAGAGGGTTGGTTCCCTCGTAGTGGTTACAGCGGTGGTATTCGTGGTGGTAGCTTTGATAGGCGTGATGATATGGTTTGTGCTAACCCCACTTTGGAGCAAATGGCTCGGCACTGGTTTTACTCTTTTGGTACTAACCCCAGTGCTGAGTCATTTGTTCACTCACGTGCTCGCTTTTGAATTTCAGGTGGGAGACTTGAGGAACGTTTGGTTGATTGACTCCGGTTGCTCGAGGCATATGACCGGAGACAAGGGGTGGTTCTCAAGTCTCGTCCCGGTGGTGTCCAAGACATACATCACCTTTGGGGACAATGGGCGAGGGCGTGTGCTTTCAGAAGGTGAGATTAAGGTAAGTGTCAAGGTCTCTCTCAGGCGTGTTGCTCTTGTTCAATCGCTCGGATTCAATTTGCTTTCCATGTCCTAGATTTTGGATGAGGGCTTTGAGGTGTTGTTTCGGCCTGGTGGTTCTCAGATTTTAGATTCTCGAGGGGACCTTGTTTGCATGGTCGTTCCCGAAGGTCAAGTGTTCCGAGCTGATTTCTCTCAGTCTTCTGGTGTGGAGCGTTGCTTTTTGGCTGGTTCTTCGAGTGAGTTGTGGAAGTGGCATGGGAAGTTGGGTCACTTGAGCTTTGACCTTTTGTCATGCTTGAGTAAACTCAATTTGGTCCGAGGATTGCCACAGTTGAGGTTTGAGAAAGAGTTGGTTTGTGCGCCGTGTAGGCATGCCAAGATGGTAGCCTCTTCTCACCCGCCTCTCACCGATGTGATGACTGAGCGTCCATGCGAGCTGCTCCATATGGACCTTGTTGGCCCAGCTCGTGTGCGATCTACGGGTGGGAAGTGGTATGTCCTTGTTGTGGTGGACGACTACTCTCGGTATGCGTGGGTGTTCTTTCTTGAGGAGAAAGGGGAGACGTTTGGTTTTGTTCGAGATCTTGTCTTGAGGTTAAGAAACGAGAGGCACGGAGATGCCATACGAGCGATCCGCAGTGACAATGGCTCGAAATTCAAAAACTCTCTCTTCGAAACCTTTTGCCATGACTTGGGTCTTGAACACCAATTTTCGAGTCCGTATACGCCTCCCCAGAATGGCGTGGTGGAAAGGAAAAACAGGACCTTGTGCGAGATGGCTCGGACGATGCTCGACGAGCATAGGACTCCGAGAAGGTTCTGGGCTGAGGCGGTCAATACCGCGTGCTATGTATCGAACAGGATCTACCTCAGGGTTCACAAGAAGAAAACCTGTTACGAGTTGATGCACGGTCGCACACCCAAGGTGAGTCACTTCCATGTCTTTGGTTGTAAATGCTTCATTCTGAAGAAAGGGAAGAAGTTGGACAAGTTTGAGGCTAGGTCTGTCGATGGCATTTTCTTTGGTTACGCATCTCATTCTAGAGCATTTCGTGTGCTCAATCTTGAAACTAACCAAATCGTGGAGACTTGCGAGGTGACCTTCGACGAGACACAGCCACGTAGTCAGCTTGTTTTTGAGTGTGCAGGTGACAACGAACTTGGCGAGGAGATCTTTCAGGAGGAGGAGCATGAACATGGAGATGATGAAGATGGTGGTGCGGTGCCCGCGGCTGAACATGTACCTACTACTTCGACGACGATCGAGAACGGGCCCTCTCCCACACCTACAACGACAAACCTAGATCAAGGCGAAGCTGCTGTTGAGGGGGGGTAGCATCAAGGCGAGAACCTCCCCGGCGAGTGCAAGTGGATCACCCAGCCTCGAGAATCATCGGCGACATGAATGAACGTACTACACGGTCGAGGGTTCGGAACAATTCTCATTTCGCTCATGCTGCTTTTGTTGCCACCTTTGAGCCCAAGGACATTGGACACACGCTATCTGATCACAATTGGGTTAACTCGATGCATGAGGAGTTGGAGAATTTTGAGAGGAACCAAGTTTGGGAATTGGTTGACCCTCCCCCAGGGTGTAAGCCGATTGGGACAAAATGGGTGTGGAAGAACAAAGAGGGAGAGGAAGGAGAAGTGGTGAGGAACAAGTCAAGACTTGTTGCTCAGGGGTACTCACAGAAAGAAGGGATCGACTACGAGGAGACCTTTGCTCCCGTAGCTCGTTTGGAGGCGATCAGGATCCTTCTAGCCTTTTCCGTGGCTAAAGGATTCAAGCTGTACCAGATGGATGTCAAGAGTGCTTTCCTAAATGGTGTTTTGGAGGAAGTAGTGTATGTGAGGCAACCACCGGGGTTTGAGAGTGAGAAGTACCCCCACCGGGTGTACAAGTTGAAGAAGGCGCTGTATGTGGTTGAAGCAGGCGCCTAGAGCTTGGTACGGTAGGTTGAGGGGGTTCCTGTTTGAGAGAGGGTTTGAGATGGGGAAGGTCGATCAGACTTTGTTTCTCCTCAAGCAGGGCAGAGATATCCTGATTGTGCAGGTATACGTGGATGATATTGTCTTTGGTGGCTCGTCTAACTCTCTTGTTGAAAGGTTTGCAGAAGACATGAGCAGGGAATTTGAGATGAGTATGATGGGTGAGTTGCAGTTCTTCCTCGGGCTACAGATCAAGCAATCAAAGGAAGGAACTTTTGTGCACCAAGCTAAGTACACCAAGGACATTGTGAGGAAGTTCAAGATGGAGGACTCCAAGGCCATGGCGACGGCTATGAGTACGACTACAGCTCTTGATGCGGACGAGGAAGGTGAACACGTGGACCAGAAAGAGTACCGGAGCATGATAGGGTCACTCCTCTACTTGACGGCGACGAGGCCGGACATTCAATTCTCAGTATGTCTGTGTGCTCGTTTTCAAGCGTCTCCGAGGACTTCGCATCGGCAAGAAGTCAAGCGCATATTCAGGTATTTGCGACATACTCCCGACTTTGGCCTTTGGTACTCTACGTCTTCTTCTTTGGCTCTTCATGGATTTTCGGACGCGGATTTTGCCGGGTGTCGGTTGGATAGGAAGTCCACTTCTGGGACTTGCCAGTTCTTGGGTTCTTCTTTGGTGTCTTGGTCTTCTCACAAACAGTCGAGTGTTGCTCAATCCACTACCGAGGCAGAGTACGTTGCCGCAGCTAGTTGTTGCTCTCAGCTCCTTTGGATCACATACACCATGAGCGACTTTGGTGAGGAGTATACCCATGTCCCACTTCAATGTGATAGCACAAGTGCCATAAGCGTTGCAAAGAACCCAGTGCTCCATTCCAAAACCAAGCACATAGAAGTGAGGTATCATTTTCTGAGAGACAACGTAGAGAAAGGAAAAATCGCTTTGATCCATGTACCCACTCATGACCAGCTAGCCGACATTTTCACCAAACCCCTAGATCAAGCAACTTTCACTCGTTTGCGGGGGGAGCTTGGTGTTTGTTTGATTTCTTGAGTTGGGTGTGTGGGAGCTCCTTTGTAGCATATGTATAGCTTTCCTTTGTGCATCTCTTGCATTTGGCATGGCATATGTAACATGATGTATAGGCATCTTTGTATGATAGCTTACATGCATTTTGTTTAATATGCATTGTGTAGGAAAGCTTCTCCTATATACATTGTTCACCATGGTATGCTATATATGATCTTGTGGGCTAGTTTGGTATGAGATGGCTTAGTGTGGCTTAGCTCTTGATGATCTTGGTTTATATCCATGGTTGATGGCTATGTTTTTCAAAAATCTCGTATGTATGCTCTCTTGTGAGTAAATGCCTTTATATGATCTTGACATGTTTTTGTGGCTTGGCTATGCTTAATTTGTGATTGGATAGCTTATTTTGATCATATGGGGCCAAAGGCTCATTTGCCATCATGAATGTTTAGCCCCCATGCTTCATCTTGTGGAGGGGCATAAGTTCCTTTTTGTCGCAAAGACATTTCATGTACCAAATATGAATCTGAAAATGAAATGTACATTGCTTGGAAAATGTGCTCCCATGTCATATGTGCTTATTTTTATAGTTTTGGGTGCTAAACCGTTGCATGTTGCTTAGCAATGAGAAGTCTCATACATAGAAGTAAGCGCATGGCTCGGTATGCTTTGACATGACATGAGGTGCTTGTGGGTGTTTATGATGGTCTTATGCTTAGAATGGTTGTCCTAGCATGAAGTTTGTGTGGCTTTGCCATTTTGATATGTTTTGATCATGTTTAGGACTTTGCTCATGAGAGGAAATTTTTCGTAAAAATGCTCAACTCTATCTTAGCTTCGTCCAATGGCTGTGAAACTTGGTGATCTTGTAGTTTTTGTCCATACGAAGCTATCGAGTATCTAACTTGCTCATTTGGAGGTGTATAGCATGCTTTGTTGAATTTTGTCTATTTGAGAACCACTAGGTTGAAATTTTCCTAATTTTGGCTTGATTC
The DNA here is from genome assembly GCA_036936925.1 of Cenchrus fungigraminus. NCBI lineage: Eukaryota > Viridiplantae > Streptophyta > Magnoliopsida > Poales > Poaceae > Cenchrus > Cenchrus fungigraminus. Next base: position 68,859,012 of record CM072772.1, on the reverse strand, counting down.
ATGCATTGTCAACAAGAGGGAGAAGTTTGAGCATGTTTTGGCCTACTGAATGCATTTGGAAGGTTTTCAGGTGGTTTCGAGTCATTTCTGGGCTCTGTTTGTCACCGGTATAACCGGTTGAGGTCACCGGTCTGACCGGTCAGAGTGCTGGTTCTGTTCATATGTTGGGCACCGGTCTGACCGGTGGTGTTGGCCGGTCTGACCGATCAGAGCTGAGCTGATGCAGCTGCTCTGTTTCGTCAAGTGGTTTGCATGCATTCGTCCAGGGGGAGTTGCATTGGTTCAAGGGAAGCTTGCATGTGTGTAGGGGGAGCTCTTTATGGTTTTCGAGCTTTGGATTGGTGGTTTGTGCTCTTTGCTTGAGCATGTTTTGTCTCGGATGTGTCGAGCCGTTGCCCTTGCCTAAGGGGTCCGAGACTTGTCTTCTTCAAGTGATCTTGCTCTTTGCCTTTTCTTTGACTTTCGATCGCTTGTTGGAGTTTCTTTTAGTCGTTTCTTTTCTTTTTCTTTTCTCTTGGTTACCAAAACGTGTGTGTTGTCAATGCACTCATCAAGGGGGAGATTGAGAGCCATGTGTGGCTCGAGGACCGGTGGATGGTCGCTTCCTGGTGTGATGAGTGATTGACAACGTGGTGTGGATTGATTCTTGCTAAGTATTGCAGGTGTAGGTTGCGACTTGACTGGTGTTGGTGCAGGTGAAGAACAAGCGCGAAAGGTCATTGCCGGTGAGGCCTCCAGGTGTGGAGAAGACAAGTAGGCTTGGTTCGAGGGACCCGGTGGCCAGCGGGGTCAAGTGCAGGCCGCATGGTGGCAAGAACAGCAAGATGAAGTCACGGACGGTTTCTTGGTTGTGCCTCAAAACCAAGGTCGAGCCGGGACTACGTGGGAGGCGAGTCATGAGTGGTGATTGGCGGAGGCTACACCGAGTTCGCGGGGTTTCCGGTGGTTCACCAGAAAACCACTGGGTTCCTTGGTTGATCCACAAAGCCAAGACCGAAGCACCGAAGACAGAGGTGCAGCAGCATTGGACCGGTCTGAACGGTAAGGAGCACCGATCTGACCGGTGTGCGACGACGCAGTCCAGAATCTTCAAAGCGGAGGACACGCGTCGGGATCGCAAGGCTTGCGTCGAGGCTAAGCAAGTTTGCGGTCGCTGGGCATCCGTCTGATGGAGCGAAGACAAAGATTTCCGATTTCACCCTTGAGGGGCATTTATCCCTAGTTAGCTAGTAAGGGTATTTTAGTATTTCGGTTACCTCCATATAACCCAAGGGGTGAGAGGATGGCAGCCATCTCTTGGAACCCTAGCTCATTTGGTTTTCCTATTTTCCCTTCCTATTTTCCTTAGGATTTCGTAGGACTAGCTTGAGAACTTCATGGTGAAATCTTGTGAGAGGGAAGGATGATCGGGTGGCAAGCTAGACCTTCTGTGAACCTCTTTGGTATGTATAGATGATTCGGCGTGGTTCCTCAAGGCTTGGATGTGTCTTTCCCATTTCTCCTTTTTGGTGATTTTTAGAGGCTTTTCATGGTGAATTTCTTGTGGCGGTTTTGAGACCTTTCTCTTTGGGATTTGGGATTTGGGATTTGGGATTTCACGTGTGTTGGAAGCCGTGTTCATCTTATTGGAGTCTCTATCTCCTTCGAGAAGAATTTTTATCGGCTCCCATTCACTCCCCCCCTCTCTGGTTCGCCGTTTCGGTCCTTCAAACTTGAACTTTGCCAGCTTTTTATGCTCAAACCAGTGATCAAAACATAGGTCAGCCTTTGCAAAAAAAGTGTGCTCCTATAGTTCCTCTACAAGTTTCATATTGGGAGATTTTGAACTTGTATTTGAAAATTTTGAGTTTCGGCTGGTCGAACATGAGTAAACAGAAATGACACGGGCGACGTCGCGCCGCGCACCCGCGCTCCAGCGCGCCGCGGCCACGCGCGTGCGCACCGCCGCGTGGCGCCCACGCCATCTCGGCGTCCGGGCCCCCACGCCAGCCCAACGCCTCCCGAGCCGCGCCTCCCGAGGCCACACGCAGCCCGAGCGTGCCTTGGAGCCCGCGCCCCCGTCGCGTGTCGACCACGTCGCGCACCCGCGCCGGACCCCCGCCGCGCCGCCCTGGCCAAGCCGCGCGCACCCCCATGACGGCCGGGCCCCCTTCTCCCTCCCTCTTTGCTTTGAAGCGAAGTGAAGCCGCCTATAAAAGCCGCCCCGCGCCTCTCCGCGTGCGTGCACGCACGGCCGCTGCCTCCCCGAGCTTCCGCCGGCGCCATTGACGCCGCCGTGGCAAGCTTCTCCCTCCGCTCGTTTCCGGCGCCACCCAAACACCCCAGCGCCTTCCCTAGCACCCACTCAAGCTCCCACCACCACTAATCGCTCCGCATTGCCTCGCCCCTAGCCGAAGTACGCGCCGCAGCGGCCGCCGCCGCCTTGCGCCGCCGAGCCCGCTCGCCGGAGCACCCCGACCTCAACTCCAGCCATCAATCGAGCCTATGTGAGTTGAATCTCAACCCCGTGACATTTGTTGCCCACCTCCGGCCGGCCCTCACCACCGGTGAGCTCACCTCCGCCGCTGGGGGTATAGTTGTGAAATCCAGGGTATATTTGTGAACCAGGGACCTATCGGCAATATTCTTAATCTTAGTTTCGTTGCAACTAAGTCCAGCACCTTCCAAAATTCGTAGAAAATCGTAGAAAAACGATAAAATTGCAAAACCAATTTTGTTGGTTTTCTTGTGAATGACTCTACAACTTTCACAAAGCATGATCATACTTTTGAGTGATAGTTTTTGCATGAAAATTTGAAATCAGTTTGAACTAGATTTGCTGTAGTTCAAAATCTACATGTGATCTCAAGTTGAATTTTGGATATGTTGTGAGGCATGTCATGTCTAGGCTCTGAACCGAAAATTGCACAATGTTACTATGTAGATCTTTTAATATGATTTATTTTGTATTTAAGCTGATTCTGTCCAAATGATTTTTGTAGCTAAATATAAATAAATTTTTGTGCTCAACTTCTGGATATAAGCTTTTTATGCCTAAATGCACCCCTGGTGAATGAATCATGATTTTATATTTAACAAAATACTTATTCTTGATTTATGCTTAATTTTCAATGTAATTGCATAGCTCAAGATCTAGAGTAGCTCTTGATGTGTTTGTTGATTTCCTAGCTCAGTTTTGGACCAAAGAATCAGTGAGAGAAAGTTGGAATCCATTGGTTGTTTATTTATTTTTATATGCATTTATCTTGTTTTGGTAGCTAGTTTTTGTCTTTTGTGATATAATTAATTTATAGCTCTTATAAGTGTGCTTGTGTGTGTAGTGGCTTTGCTTAGAGTTATAGAGCTTAGAAAACTCCACTCACTACCTTTTATGAATTTATTTATGAATAAAAACAACGGGAGCCAATTGAAGCTTAATATAAAGTTAAATTGGAAAATCACCAACACCACACCTAAAGACCCTATGAATGTGATGTAAATCATGCTAAGAAGCTTAAGACCAACCCCTTGCTATTTTGTGAAATTAAATTAAATTATTTGCATAAATATGTATACAGTCACTATCAAAAGGAATAATTAATAAAGAACCACATATTGTTCCTTTATTGGAAGAGTATGTTGAATTTATTGTTATCTAGGTGAATGTGGTCAACCATGCACCCCATGGTTGTCATGTGTTGTTTTGTAATTAATTAAATGGAAACCGCCAATTAAATCTTGCATATGCATCCTCGTGTAGATCTTCCCGACGGTAGCTATACGCTCGTGCCGGAGGGAGGAGACGAAGGAGCTGACGGTGAGCTGCAGTACGTGGACGTAGCTCAAGACCTGGACCAAAGTCCAGAAGGGCCCAAGGCCAACCTTGCCAGCGAATGCAAGCCCCGGATCATTAACCTTTCTTTTTAAAATTATGCAATTACCTTGCTATGTTTGTGCATTTACGTTTCAGGAGTTGAATGAAACCCAAGATGCATGATCCCTAGGTACCTATGTTCTTTTACTAGTCTGCTAGGTCGATAACTGCTATGCTATAGGACCGGTACAAGTCGTGTGATGTTCGTCACTCGCGAGAATAGGTTCTTATGTTGGAATCATAAGATCTTTATAAATGGATTGCTCATGTGGTAAGAGCATGGGATTGGGGCTCCGGTCCAGTGGTTTTGGGCTAAGCTTTTGAACGTACTAAGCACTTGTCGGGAATATGACCGGTAAGCCTAGTACCTTAACGAGATGGTGTGGGATCTTACTATTACTAATCTTGATTATTCGCCGGCCCGGATCATAACCGGGAGGGGGTACATGTGTGAGGCTGGATGTACTGTGTGGGGGCATGCCAGATCGCCTTGTACCCGGGACTGTAAGATTCGATCCCAAGCCGAGGACTTTTGGGAACCGCCTGGTCAGTGCCAACTTTGTGAGGGCACCGCTCCGTGTGTTTAGGTTTTAATCAATCGATTGTGGGCCTCTCACCGTTATCCGAGACTGCTTAATCAACTGGCCATGATATCCCTTAATGATGGAACTATGTGAATATTACTGTGTGGATTAATTGTATTGTACAATTCTTGATTGCAATAGATGGCTCACTTAGAAATGGTAATTAACTAGAATTTGAGCTAAAGTATTGAAAATAAGGACATACTCTTTGTTGCTTTTCAGCAAAAGAACTCCACCGGCCAAAAAGCCTCTCATGTCTAGAATTTGGTGATGTAGTTATCACCCGACGGTTAAGTCTTGCTAAGTATTAGTATACTCAGCCTTGCTATAAAAATGTGGTTGCAGGTGTTGTTTGGCCTGGAGAGATTCCACCCAGCTGGGAGCTGGAATGGGTGGATGACGATGAGTGACGGCATCACGGACGGCCTCCTATGATGTTTATCGTTTCGCTAGTTATTATTCCGCTGTCTTTGAACTCTGAACCTTTACTTATCACGTCATGAACCATGGTTTGTAATAATTAACCCTTAGGGGTAAATTGGATTTAATTTGTGTAATGTACTCTGGACTCGCCTTCGTGTGAGTTTTAATGCATATGTTCGATCCTCTGTGTGTTATCCAAGTGATTTACTGGGCTTTGACCCGGCAACCAACGACGGGATGGTACTTTATTATCGCTTAATGACCAAAGTGGATTGGTTTAGGTGATAGTACGGTATTTTCCTGGGCGGGTTGTCACAGTTGGTACCAGAGCGATTATATGCACCAGAGTTTAATTAGCAATCTTAATCACTTGTTTTTGAATAAAACGTGCCAAGATTGATTGGATTTTGAAAATACGTTGGATCGTTAAGGATGGAAATAGACCGAGAGGCCCTAGAGAGAATTTTTGGATTCTTTTAGGTGGCTTACAAATCTATGGTTTATTTTGCTAACTTCCAGCACATTTTATTTTTGTCAGAACTTACTTCTTGCATAACCATACTAGTTCATCACGTTTTGCCATACGTGGTGGTACCACATGAAAGTCATGTGAGCGATGGATGGGACCTAATCCAATGGGAACCCATCGTCGCGTCTGTGTCTCGCCATGTTTTGCCATACGTGTGCGTTCCGCATTACAAATATGCGAAGCAAGGATACACTCCATTCAAATGGAGGGTGTCTGAGGTTGGACGCTGTCCATGCAGTGATAAACGCATGGGTGCTGTTTCTATAGTGAACGGTAATGTATGTGGACGCTTTCGTGAGTGCTGGCACGAAAGGTTCGATGTGTTCTGTGATCTTCTACAGGTACACTAACTATGTTTCATAAGTCGCTGAGTGAGCATCGACTAGTTCTCGACTAGTTATTATAGGGAGAGACGAATAAAAGCCTTGCCACCGGCACTAACTTCGATTTTGGCTTGATCGCCTTGTGAGGACGAATAGGACGTCATGCATCATGTTAAAAATCGTGGAAACTTAAAAAAAAATTGGACCCATTCATGTTTTGGGTGCTCTCTAGGTAAAAATTTTGCTAGTGTGTGAATTTCTTGCATAGCCTCTCATGTGTAGATGTGTTGCTGTGCAAAAATTGATAGGGCTGTTGCTTAAATTTTTGCACCAGGATCTAAAAATAAATTGCCTAGGTGATCTATACCAAAGTTGCTCCATATCTAATCTAGTTTTTGCTTGCAAAAATTCACGGTCATAGCTTCTGTATATCTCAAGTTAAGCTCAGATTAGTGAACCTCTATCAAGCTGTTTTTCCGGAAACCTAATCTGAAACCTCACATATTTGAAGCACCTTCCTAATCTTTCTAGATCAACTTTGTATACCAAAAATGTGCTTCATAACCTTGTTGAGTTGCTACAAAAATTTGGAAATTTTTGGGGCTCTGGTTTTAAGTTATGAATTTTTGTTCACAACTGCCAGAATGTTGCCAAGTTGTATGTTCGTACCGATGGCTACCCCATTTCTTAACCACGTACTCTTTTATCGTTGACCGAATCTATCCTTGTACACTCACATCCGTCTGGTTCTCACTTTTGTCGTTATGTCCAGATGGACAACATTGGATCTGCGTCGGCTGATGTGGAAGCATGGACTCTCGTGAACTGCCTCGAGGAGGGTGGATTCCCTACGCTCTTGTGGGACACCCTGAAGGACTTTGGGTACACTGCTTATCCAGAGTACGTGGCATGTGAGGTCATGACCACAGGCCAGCTCCTTCATTGTGAAGTGAAGGTGAAGATCCCCGTGTGCCCGACAAACCCTGCTTGGGAAGAGTGGGAGAGTAAGGCACAAGGGTTGAACCTGGCTGACACTGTGCAAAGGCTGCTCTGGAAGCGCTCACAACTTTTTGTGGGAAGCATCCTGACTCGGTAGCAGGCACTGCAGCCAAAGTGACTCCTTTACCTGAGCGACACACTGGACCATGGGTCGAACGCGAAGCTTTTCTCTTCACTCAGGGCAACTCTCACTATAGTCCTGACCTGGTTACCTCAGTCCGCTTTTCCAAAGCTATGTTGGACTCATATCAACTGATGGTGGGAGAAAGTGCGTTCTATAGACGCCAAATTTATAGGCAACGAGTTAAAGAAGTGGAAAGTACCACTCAAGCGTTGAAGGAAGCCCGAGCAATGATAGCCACTCTCAAGAAGGGAAGACGCAAGGATAAGGCAAAGATACGAGAATTAAGTGAAAGTTATTCATGAGCAGAATTTCATTTTAGAGCATAATGACCAATATATGCTTGAATTAGAGAACCAACTAGAAGCGATAGCAGCTCCACCTCCAGAACCTGTCTTTCCCAGACCGGGAGAAGAAGAAGATGCCAAGGACATTCAAGAAGAACCTGGAGTAGAGTCTGGACCTGCTTCGCCTTAGCTTTTCTTCGGCATGGAAGACCTCACCAGTAGGAAGTAGACCTAAGGCTAGCTTGTTATCTAGTTGGAAGTTGGTATGCTTGTAATAAAGTAAGCAGTTATACGAGTATGGTAGTAGGAAGGAATCCCCTAGTGTGTGCAGCCGCTTTTTGGTTGGTTTTTGTGGTAGGCTGAACTAGGAGTTATCTCTTATGCGGCTTGGCTGCATTTGTGACCCCCATGTATTTTTTATGGTGATCCCAGAACTTGGCATCGATGTAATGCTTTGGTTGAACACCTTTCCGCAGCAATCTTTGTAAAGGAATTAATTAAGTGAGTGGTGGTCAGATCTGAGTTCCATGATGAATACAAAATTGTCCAGAATTTTATGACGATCGTGTTCACCAAATTTCAGCATTTTCGCACGTTCCTACCGGGAGTTATGAAACTTTTAGTGAAGCACTTCTCTCTGTCCAATTCAGCTAGACAAAACCTCGGTGATGGAACTTTTCAGGCATGTTAACTTCAGGAGTTTGCCTCGGAGTTGAATACCAACATTGGAGCTTATGAAATCCTACACCTACTGACCAAAAATGAGCATTTTTCGGTACATGAGCAGAGATTTATGAATTTTATGCTTATGGCCGCTGTGCTGTCCGGGTTCACGAAACTTACCATGAATGAGTTTTCGTCATGCATGTTCTACTTGTTAATTTTATGAGCAAGCTTATGAATGTGTGTTTAATGAAAACTCATATTTTCAGATGGTCGGACCGACACGCAGCACTCCCAATGGTTTTGGTGCATCAGGTAGTGGTGACCAACCGCCGCCCCTGCCCATGACACCAGCAGAGGCATTCATGGCAACGCAAACCGAAGTGTTGCGTCAGATCCTGCAGACGCAGCAGCAAATGGCCCAATAGATGCAACAGCTGCAACAGAGACCTCCTCATGGGGCTAATCATGATGGACCGCATACGGTCACCACCTACGCCTAGTTTATTGGGATGAAGCCCTCAACGTTTGCTAAGGCAGAAGAACCCCTTGAAGCTGATGCATGGGTCAAGGCCATAAAGGCCAAATTTTCTGCTTTTACCCTGCCTTGCTCCGAGGAGCGCAAGGCAAACTTTGCGACCTTGCAACTTCATGGTGAACCACTGATGTGGTGGGAGCATTTCAAGTCCATGCAACCTACTGGACACGAAGTCACTTGGGCTGAATTCAAGCAAGCTTTCAAGGACCACCATATCCCTAAAGGACTCATGGATAGAAAGATGAAATAGTTGATGGCTCTTAAGCAGGGAGTTGATACTGTGTATCAATATGCACGGAAGTTCAACAGTCTCTGCCAGTACGGAGGACATCACGTGGACACCGATGACAAGAAGATGGAACGTTTCCGTGATGGTCTTAATGGTGACTTGTACGAAAGGCTAAATCTGCTGGAGCCCAATAGTTATCATGAGTTGGTAAACAAAGCTATCTCTCAGGAGGATGCCATGAAGAAGGCATAGAAAGATAGGAAGCAACAAGCCGACTTTACTTCGGGAAGTGGATCGGGCAAGAAGTTCCGCTTTGTCAAGAAGAATACTCATGGATCTTCACAATCATCTTCATCTGGGCACTGGAGAGTGACCCCGTTCCAGGATAAGCCTTCGGAAAATTTCCAGTACCGGAAGGAGCAGCAGCAAGTTTCCAAGCCTAAAGAACTTCCGCCCCGCATTTGCTACAATTGTAGACAGCCCGGGCATTATGCAAATGAGTGCCCGAACCCTAAGCAGCACAAGCCCCAACAGAAAAATCAAGGCCCCGGAGCAGATAAGGGCAATCACGGCAGGAAGCCGACAATTCAAGTGAAGCAAGGCCAGCTTAACTTCATGGGTAACGTCTCTATCCGAGAACACCTCCCTACTTTCGTCTTTTACTTTCGAATCTCGGGACGAGATTCTTTTTAAGGAGGGTAGGCTGTGACGCCCCACGTTTTTAATTAGCATCATTAGTGCTAATGACCTAATCAAACAAGTCAAACATGTTGACTTTGGTCAAACTTTGGTCAACCTGGGTCAACACCCCGAAAACCTAGCCAACAATCACTAATGATCTTCTTAATCAAGTACACACGCACTTGTGGTCAAACCTTGGTCAAAGGCATAGTCAAACCCCTGATGTCTTTGAACCTCCCCTAGAACTTTTGCCGTGTTCTCCAATTTTCACTTAAACACTTCAAAATCGGCCAATATAAAAGTTGTTCGTCTTTTCGAGGGACACACTTTTCATAATTTGCGGCATTGGAGATTTTGAGTGGAAGACGTTCAAAATTTTGGTCAACGCCAGCCTGCATTGTTTGACCGAGCCGAGAAAGACTTGAACTTTGCCAGCTTTTTATGCTCAAACCAGTTATCAAAACATAGGTCAGCCTTTGCAAAAAGTGTGCTCCTATAGTTCCTCTACAAGTTTCATGTTGGGAGATTTTGAACTTGTATTTGAAAATTTTGAGTTTCGGCTGGTCGAACATGAGTAAACATAAATGACACGGGCGACGTCGCGCCGCGCACCCGCGCTCCAGCGCGCCGCGCCCACGCGCGCGCACACCGCCGCGTGACGCCCATGCCATCTCGGCGTCCGGGCCCCCACGCCAGCCCAACGCCTCCCGAGCCGCGCCTCCCGAGGCCACACGCAGTCCGAGCGTGCCTTGGAGCCCGCGCCCCCGCCGCGTGTGTACCACGTCGCGCGCCCACGCCGGACCCCCGCCGCGCCGCCCGCCGGCCGAGCTGCGCGCGCCCCCACGACGACCGGGCCCCCTTCTCCCTCCCTCTTTGCTTTGAAGCGAAGTGAAGCCGCCCCGCGCCTCTCCGCGCGCGTGCACGCACGGCTGCCGCCTCCCCGAGCTTCCGCCGGCGCCATTGACGCCGCCGTGGCAAGCTTCTCCCTCCGCTCGTTTCCAGCACCACCCAAACACCACAGCGCCTTCCCTAGCACCCACTCGAGCTCCCACCACCACCAATCGCTCCGCATTGCCTCGCCCCTCGCCGGAGTACGCGCCGCAGCGGCCGCCGCCGCCTTGCGCCGCCGAGCCCGCTTGCCGGAGCACCCCCGACCTCAACTCCGGACATCAATCGAGCCTATGTGAGTTGAATCTCAACTCCGTGCTATTTGTTGCCCACCTCCGGCCGCCCCTCGCCGCCGGCGAGCTCGCCTCCGCTGCCGGGGGTATAGTTGTGAAATCCAGGGGTATATTTGTGAACCAGGGACCTATCGGCAATACACTTTATCTTAGTTTTGTTGCAACTAAGTCGAGCACCTTCCAAAATTTGTAGAAAATCGTAGAAAAATGATAAAATTGCAAAACGAATTTTGTTGGTTTCCTTGTGAGTGAGTCTACAATTTTCACAAAGCATGACCATACTTTTGAGTGATAGTTTTTGCATGGAAATTTGAAATCAGTTTGACCTAGATTTGTTGTAGTTCAAAATCTACATGTGACCTCAAGTTGAATTTTGGATATGTTGTGAGGTATGTCATGTCTAGGCTCTGCACTAAAAAATGCACAAAGTCACTGTGTAGATCTTTTAATATGATTTATTTTGTATTTAAGCTGATTTTGTGCAAATGATTTTTGTAGCTAAAAATAAATAGATTTTTGTGCTCAACTTCTGGATATGATCTTTTTATGCCTAAATGCACCCCTAGTGAATGAATCATGATTTTATAATTACCAGAAATATTTATTCTTGATTTATGCATAATTTTCAATGTAATTGCATAGCTCAAGATCTAGAGTAGCTCTTGATGTGTTTGTTGATTTCCTAGCTCAGTTTGGACCAAAGAATCAGTGAGAGAAAGTTGGAATCCATTGGTTGTTTATTTATTTTTATATGCATTTATCTTGTTTTGGTAGCTAGTTTTTGTCTTTTGTGATATAATTAATTTATAGCTCTTATAAGTGTGCTTGTGTGTGTAGTGGCTTTGCTTAGAGTTATAGAGCTTAGAAAACACCACTCACTGCCTTTTATGAATTTATTTATGAATAAAAACAATGGGAGCCAATTGAAGCTTAATATAAAGTTAAATTGGAAAATCACCAACACCACACCTAAAGACCCTATGAATGTGATGTAAATCATGCTAAGAAGCTTACGACCAACCCATTGTTGTTTTGTGAAATTAAATTAAATTATTTGCATAAATATGTATACAGTCACTATCAAAGGGAATAATTAATAAAGAAACACATATTGTTCCTTTATTGGAAGAGTATGCTGAATGTATTGTTATCTAGGTGAATGTGGTCAACCATGCACCCCATGGTTGTCATGTGTTGGTTTGTAATTAATTAAATAGAAACCGCCAATTAAATCTTTCATATGCATTCTCGTGTAGATCTTCCCAACGGTAGCTATACGCTCGTGCCGGAGGGAGGAGACGAAGGAGCTGACGGTGAGCTGCAGTACGTGGACGTAGCTCAAGACCTGGACCAAAGTCCAGAAGGGCCCAAGGCCAACCTTGCCAGCGAAGGCAAGCCCCGGATCATTAACCTTTCTTTTTAAAATTATGCAATTACCTTGCTATGTTTGTGCATTTACGTTTCAGGAGTTGAATGAAACCCTAGATGCATGATCCCTAGGTACCTATGTTCTTTTACTAGTCTGCTAGTTTGATAGGTGCTATGCTATAGGACCGGTACAAGTCGAGTGATGTTCGTCACTCGCGAGAATAGGTTCTTATGTTGGAATCATAAGATCTTTATAAATGGATTGCTCATGTGGTAAGAGCATGGGATTTGGGCCCCGGTCCAGTGGCTTTCGTGGGCTAAGCTTTTGAACGTACTAAGCACTTGTCGGGAATGGGACCGTTAAGCCTAGTACCTTAAGGAGATGGTGTGGGATCTTACTATTACTAATCTTGATTATTCGCCTGCCCGGATCATAACCGGGAGGGGGTACATGTGTGAGGCTGGATGTACTGTGTGGGGGCATGCCAGATCGCCTTGTACCCGGGACTGTAAGATTCGATCCTAAGCCGAGGACTTTTGGGAACCGCCTGGTCGGTGCCAACTTTTTGAGGGCACCGCTCCGTGTGTTTAGGTTTTAATTAATCGATTGTGGGCCTCTCACCGTTATCCAAGACTGCTTAATCAACTGGCCATGATATCCCTTAATGATGGAACTATGTGAATATTACTGTGTGGATTAATTGTATTGTACAATTCTTGATTGCAATAGATGGCTCACTTAGAAATGGTAATTAACTAGAATTTGAGCTAAAGTATTGAAAGTAAGGACATACTCTTTGTTGCTTTTCAACAAAAGAACTCCACCGGCCAAAAAGCCTCTCATGTCTAGAGTTTGGTGATGTAGTTATCACCCGACGGTTAAGTCTTGCTGAGTATTAGTATACTCAGCCTTGCTATAAAAATGTGGTTGCAGGTGTTGTTTAGCCTGGAGAGATTCCACCCGGCTGGGAGCTGGAATGGGTGGATGACGATGAGTGACGGCATCACGGACGGCCTCCTTTGATGTTTATCGTTTCGCTAGTTATTATTCCGCTGTCTTTGAACTCTGAACCTTTACTTATCATGTCATGAACCACGGTTTGTAATAATTAACCCTTAGGGGTAAATTGGATTTAATTTGTGTAATGTACTCTGGACTCGGCTTCGTGTGAGTTTTAATGCATATGTTCGATCCTCTGTGTGTTATCCAAGTGATTTACCGGGATTTGACCCGGCAACCAACGATGGGATGGTACTTTATTATCGCTTAATGACCAAAGTGGATTGGTTTAGACGATAGTACGGTATTTTCCTGGGCGGGTTGTCACAGGGTCATCTAGGTCAAAGGGGGCGCCGAACCGACGCCAGAATGGGCTGGGCCGACCGGCCTGGGCCCATTTTGGCCCGGTTCGGCCCCGGTTTTCTTCCCGTCGCTTCTCGTGTCTTCTGGAACTTTCCCCCTTCTGCATGTGGGCCCTTGGCATCAGTTTCTCCGCGGTTTGGATAGGGCTCCTTGTTGCGCAAGCTTCAGCATTTTCTGTCCAGGTCCTCAGAGTTTTCTGCCTTCATGGTTTGGTCCTTGGGCCTCTTGGAGTCATGTTCACCTCGTGTCTTGACTTGTGCCGGGCTTCATGACCTTCTTGCAAAGTGCTTGATGAACTATACCCAGAAGTCCTCGTTTAGGTGCTTAATCCCAGTGTAAACAATAAACTCCAAATACCACATGCGAGTGCGAACTTGACATATCATGAGGGTTAGGATCGTTAGTTTGGATATTAAATCAATACCAACATTGAAGGTAAACTCATGGCTAGGTTGACGGAAATTCACCGTCAACAATGGTACACGAAGTGCCTTTGCAGCAAAAAGAAGCTTAGGCTTCTCCACAAAGTAACATGTAGGCTAAACATTCATGATGACAAATGGGTCTTTGACCCCAAATGAAAAGAGCATGATTCCCAAGCACAAATTAAGCAAGATATAGCCATATGAGCACAATTTGAGCATGAAAGGCATTCAACTCACAAGAGAGGATCATATATAGCATTTTCACAAAAGTAAGCCATCCAAATGAATATACATCCCAAATCTACCAAGAGCATAGCTATACATCACAAGAGCTTCACTAGCGAAGTCATAAGCTTACATCCAGCATATCATTGTGATCAATGTATATAGAGAAGCACATCTCTAAAGCATGTGATACAAATGCAGTCTATGATACAAAGATGCAAACATGATATGATACAAGAATGAAAATGCAACATGCATATGTACTTCAGACTCCCAACCGAAGCTCAAAAAGGAAAAACCACACCAAGCTCCCTCGCAAATGAGCACACTCCTCACCAAAGTCAGCGTGTATGTGATCCAAAGCCGCTGGGAGCAACAACTAGCGGCAGCTACATACTCGGCTTCTATGGTAGACTGAGCTACACTTGACTGTTTGCGAGAAGACCAAGAAACAAGCGAGGAACCCAAAAACTGACACGTCCCCGAAGTTGACTTCCTATCGACTCGACACCCCGCAAAATCGACATTAGAAAAACCAAGAAGCGAAAGTAAGGAGGACACCGAGTACCAAAGACGAAGCTCAGGAGTGTATCGAAGATACCTGAAAATCCGCTTGATGGCCTGCCGATGTGAAGTCCTCGGCGACGCCTGAAAACGAGTGCACAGACACACAGAAAACTAAATGTCCGGCCTCGTCACCGTCAAGTACAAAAGGGAGCCGATTATGCTTCGGTACTCCTTCTAGTCCACGGGCTCTCTGTCCTTGTCCACATCTAGCGCTGTAGTCGTACTCATTGGTGTCGATAGAGGCTTCGAGTCGTCCATCCTGAACTTCTTGAGGATGTCCTTCGTGTACTTGGCTTGATGCACAAAGGTCCCCTCCTTCGCCTGCTTGATCTGAAGCCCGAGAAAGAACTGCAATTCTCCCATCATAGACATCTTGAATTCTTTGCTCATATCCTCTGCAAACCTCGCAACCAAAGAGTGAGACGAGCCGCCAAAGACAATATCATCCACATACACCTGAACAATTACATTAGGATATCATCGCCCTGCCTGAGGAGAAAACATGTCTTATCTACTTTGCCTCTCTCAAACCCCTTGCTGAACAAGAACCCCCTCAACCGGCCATACCATGCCCAGGGAGCTTGTTTCAGCCCATACAACGCCTTCCTCGGCCTATACACTCGGTGGGGAAACTCAACACTCTCAAAGCCCAGTGGTTGCTTCACATAAACCTCTTCCTCCAAAAACCCATTCAGAAAGGTACTCTTCACATCCATTTGGTACAATTTGAACCCTTTAGCCACAGAAAAGGCAAGAAGGATCCTAATCTCCTCCAAACGGGCTACAGGAGCAAATGTCTCCTCATGCATTGCGTTCACCCAATTAGGATCAGAGAGTGTGTGTCCAATGTCTTTCGGCTCAAAGGTAGCAACAAAAGTCGAATGAGCAAAGTGAGAAACAATCCTGGACCTTGACCGTGTCGTACGTTCGTTCATGTTGCCGATGATTCTTGAGGGAGGATGATCAACTTGAATGCGCCTCGGTGCCTCTCGCCTAGAGATGACCTCCCCCTCAACTGCAGCTTCCACTTGATCTTGCTGGATCATAGTCGGTGTAGGGGATGGGCCATCCTGCACTGTAGTCATTGTAGTGGAAGTAGAGGGTACATGTGTGGCTGGAGCTTCACCATCATCACCATCATCCTCTCCAGCATCATCCTCCTCGTCCTCAAAGATCTTCTTGCCAATTTCGTCGTCACCTGCACACTCAAAAATAGACGAACTGCATGGCTGGGTCTCATCGAAGGTTACCTCGCAAGTTTCCATGACTAGGTTAGTATCAAGGTTGAGCACACGGAATGCTCGAGAATGACTCGCATAACCCAAAAAGATGCCATCGGAGGACCTCAACTCAAACTTATCAAGCCTACCCTTCTTGAGAATAAAGCACCGACAACCAAAAGCCCTGAAATGGCTCACTCTAGGTGCTCGCCCGTGCATGAGCTCATAGCACGTCTTGTTCAAGAAGGCCTGAAGAAAAATCCGGTTCCCAACATGGCACGCGGTATTGTTGACGGTCGATTTTGGTACACCTAGCTATGAGTTTACCGTCAACATTTGCACATATTTGATATCCTAACTAACGGAACTAACCCCCTTGATATGACAAGTTCGCACTCGCATGTGGTTTTTGGAGTATATTGTTTACGCAGGAGTTAAGCGCTTAAAGGAGTACTTTCGGGTAAAGTTCATCAAGCACTTACGAGAAGATCATGAAGCCCGTCACAAGTCAAGACACGAAGTGAACACGACTCTAAGTGACCCAAGGACCAAAGCATCAATACGTAAAACTCCGGGGACTAGGAGGTTTACCCACGAGATCAACTCAGCCCGAGAGATATTCTCACAGCCCAGAACAGCATGATCTTTCAGTGCAGATTCGGAGACTTAAACGGCCTCTAATGGCAAAAGTTTGAATACCAAAGTTGTGGGCCTCGACGATAGCTTCGATTTGGACATATGGAAGGCCCAATTCGGGTCAAGGAGCAAGGAGATATGGCCCCCGAAATACCTACTGCGCAGATAAGTTCAAAATCAGATAGATTATCTTCCGAGGCCATTTTGGGATCTTATCTTCATTTCCAAGGAAAGCAATGAATACCAAAGTTGGAGATAATTTCGTGGCACACAATCTGGACACCGAATTTGCATTATTTGGAGTCCGGACGTGGGAGATATGGCGCCGGCAAGGAAGGGCTGTGAATCTGGAAAATCTGGACGAGGCTGAGTTTATGGTAACCAAGTTTGCTTCTCTCCCAAGGAAGATCTCGTGCAAGGCAAGGTGGAGCACGCCCCAAGGCTCCCCAAGGGTATAAATACAACCCCCTAGGCGCTCCAAGAGGGTAATCATTCAGATCCATTCACCAGAGAGCCGCCGATACGAAGGAGAAGCACCGAAGGAAGCCGACGGCCGCCGCAAGTCCTCGAGTTGCCTAGGAGATGGCCTAGGCCATGTCCTAGCCGCCATGGTTGGCCCTGCCTGGTGAAGCCATGGTGGAGTTCTGGAGCCACGCCTTGAATTCATCAAGGCGTTTGTACGTTCAACACTCGATGGTGATATAATCATATCTTGTCTTTACTTTGAGTTACTTCGATGTGTGCCTTATTCATATGTGTAGCTAGCATATGCCCTTAGTAGGAATAGAGTAATCATGGTGGTTAGTCTATCTCTTGCGGATACATCGTAGTAGTGCACGGACCGAGGTTGTCGTTCGGTGATGAATATCCTCGCGTAGTGACGGTACGAGGGAGGAGAAAGCGGCGAGCGAACGTGTAATGTTGAGTCAAGATGACTCATTCCCATGTTGTAAGACTAGATTGGTTTGTCACTGTGGCCGGAGCGGCAACAAGAAGACGATAGGCTAGGGTTACCTTTGGTTGTTTACCTTTATGGCTAGGTGGATGTGATCTATACATCCTTTCATGTTTGTATGTTTCACCTTTATGCAATCAACGCTTCACATAGGGTTAGACCGGTAGGTTAGATAGAGAACCTTAGCGGTTTGCTTCCGATCCTTGGATTGACAAACCTTGGAGAACCTCCTTGGTGAAAAAGGCACCAAGTGACCCGTACGCTTATGGTGAACTTCAACACGGTTTTGAACCGTCAACAAGCCCTTTTTCTAGCGCTGTTGCCGGGGATTGGAACTCGAACCCTATGGGCGATCTATCTTTCTTTTTAACTAACCCTAATTTTATTATTGCATATATATACCCTGTGTTTCTTGTTTGTGTCCTTGAATGCAGGTAAAACCCTAGACACAAAGCGATCGAGAAATTTTCAACATTCGGACTTCGACAAGTCCAACCTCGCTCAACCTAGTTGATGGCTACACAATGATTTTCTCTTTAGTGGTAGGTGCTAACCTTGGTTAGTGGCCCAACATCTACTATCGAGCCTCCACCCAAAGCAAACAAAGATGAACAAGGTATGCCTATGTGTCGATTAAGTTTTTAGACTAATGTCTTTTGGAGGTTTGTTTGTTCGAGTTATAGGTTTCGGAAACGACCATGTCAAGCACGATGGAGAAGGATTCCATTACCATCATGCTCATGCAGCGATGGTAATGATTTTTGAAGCCAAGGGGTGCGTGACATGGTGCCCTAAAAGACTACAAGATGAAGACCACACGTACATCTCCGGGTCGATGGACAAAAGGATAATAATGTCATCAAGATGCCTTGCACAACCTCAGCAGAAAACAATTGGATATATTTGAATTTTCAGAAGCCCCATTAAGTCTACGTTCCAATGAATCAAGCGTCAAGGCAATCAGAGGTCCCTACAACCGGATATGGCCGAATCACCGAAGGTTGCACGTGCTGAAATTCTGGACAACAAGCAATGCTGAAGTGAAACAGCCATAGCTCCCTTATTCAGACTCCGATTAAGACGAATGAGTACCCGTTGGAAAGGTAATTTTATAAATTTTTCAATAGAACTATATTTTGGTATATGTTTTGTTCTGTATGCAAGGGTAAATCCATGAAGAAGAGGCAGCAACAAGGAGATGACGATAAGATAGAGGAGATGGGCACGGTGACAATAAAGAGAAGATGGGGCAACGATTCCACAACACGTATATGATCAAATTCAGGAGCTAAGGACAGAAACAAAACCCTCCGGAGCATGGATGAATGAAGACACGAGAGGCACCACTCAACACATATGATGTTGGAAGCGAACCACGACCGATTTCATAAGGCAACATCAAGCTGCATGGCTACTTTGGATGCTCGCACAAAGAATCATGGCTTCATGACGATGAAAAGGTACGTGAGAAAGTTGAGCTCTATGACTTAAAATGAAGCGCTTTGCGGGAGGCAACCCGATCTTTTTATATATCTTCATAAAAACTATGATGGTCTACATTGTGCTCTTTATTTGAAAACTTCAAGTATCATCGTACCATTGCTCTTATAAATGTCGCAACAACATTTTGTATGCTTTAATAGATATTGAGTGAGCACTTTGCTACTTGATTTTGGAAAACTTGTAGACCCCTTATTTTTGTGTGCTTATTAGTGTTTAGAGTATTGTCTTTTTAGAGATAAATATGAAGCATGATCCCTTTTGATTCTAAACTTGTGGCTAGTTAGCTTAGACTAACTTTCATTTTTGGTTTAGATCACCACCATATCATGTCATATCTTTTTGTTATTCATATCATGTTGCACTTCATTCCACATTGTTCTCCACCCTTGCATTGTGTTGCATGTCGCATCTCATTTTTTATCACCCTTTTTGAAAAAAAAATCAACTTTGCCTAAACCTTCCTATCAAACCACACCTAGCGCCCAAGCCAACAAAGGCGAAGGATCGACTTGTGTCAATTCGACCAAGTCTATATCTATCCCTTTTTTATAATTAAAATTTTGACTAGCCTCATCCTAAACCCTTAGGGAAAACCCCTCATACCCTTAGTAATCATAAAACCATAGGCTTGTTTTTCATCCGAAAATCTAACCCTTGTTTTCTTTTCTTATTTTTCAAAACCACCTTAGATAGATTTTCTTCACCCGACTTGTCTTTTCATAATGCTTGTCTGAAGCCAAAAATATAGGATACCCATAAGCCTTACCTTAAAACCTTGTTAGCATGTTTGGTTAGGTCTTTTGGTAAAAGATTTTGTTGCCAAGACTCTGCCTCTCATAAAGTGACTCACTTACCTTTATTGAGGGAAGACATCGAAAGCCTTTGCAAACATTGCTGACCCTTTTTATTAACCCCTTTTTGCATTTGCATTTTGCATCAACCCCTTTGTTCTATCATGCATAGATTAGCTTGGTTTCTTTGCAAAACTTTTCGATGAATGCTTTATTTCCATGATAATGCTTCACGCGTGGCATTTTCTTTTGCAATCTTGTGTAAACATGGTGTTTAGACATGATTGGAGACCACCATCATTCAGTTTTATAAACCTTGCTTTCATGTTGCATCCGTTGGTTTATAAACTTTGCAATGCGCTTTAATTTTCTTGCGACATGAAGAATTATTAACCTTGAAATGAACATGGTGTTTTCACCTTGGTTAAATCTTTATGGTTATAAAGAAATAAAGCAATCTAATTGTAAACATGGTGTTTAAACTTGGTGCAAACATTGTCATTGTTTATATCTCTTCTTCTCATTTGCATTTTTTCACCTACACACACGTACACTCATTAGCTTCTCTTTTCTTTTTACTAGGTAAGCTATGCCACAAGTTAAGATCTTAGGGATGTATTTGGTTTGTTGGCAATTATTTCTACTCCCAACCATCACCCCGGGGGTAGAATGTGCATTTGATTTGTTTTGCAGGCATGACAAAGTTTTCCCATGAGTTCTTGACCAATTGCAATCAAGATCGTTAGTCATCTACAAGGCTTGAGAGGGAAGTTGATGTTTCCATTAAGTTTGACCACGTGTTCAGAGATGTACAATGGAAGAAAAGTTAATATTCAGAAGCTCCTTCAAACCCTCTTTCCAACGCATCAAGGATTATCAATTTTGAAGACCCGTACAAGGAGATATGGCAGAAACATTGAGCGCTGCGCAGTCTGAATCAGCTTTGGACAGATTGCATCGCCGGAGTAAAATAGGCACAAC
This sequence comes from Cenchrus fungigraminus, assembly GCA_036936925.1. NCBI lineage: Eukaryota > Viridiplantae > Streptophyta > Magnoliopsida > Poales > Poaceae > Cenchrus > Cenchrus fungigraminus. Next base: position 68,838,567 of record CM072772.1, on the reverse strand, counting down.
TCTCTTGTTCGGAACCCGTTTCATGCGAATGATGGCTTGTTGGAAAGATAATTTAGATAATTTCATGAACTTCAACTTGGAGGGGTGTTTAAGTATATGTTCTGTTCTGGAAGTAAAAGAAAATCTGTGGAAGATGAGGCAGCGACAAGGACGGGATGGAAGTCGGTGATAATGATATGATGAAGGATTGGAACCATGGCTTGATGATAATATAAGAAGAAGTTGAAGGACAACTGAGCAACAAAGGCAAAGAAGAGTGAAGATGATTTTCAAACACATGGCAATTGGGAATTACGAGCGATTCAAGTTCTTCCACACTTAGCAACACGCTAAGCATGGGGGAGGATTTGAGGGACGAAAAGGGCCTCGTGGAGTACAAGTATCACCTTCACCACAAGATGCTCATCATTCTTTTTCCATGCTAAGCACAATGCTTAAGCATGGGGGAGGCCACGCTGCACTTCATTACGAGCGTCGAAAAGGACGGTAACTCACCCTTAACTTTATCTTTGTTTATCTCCTTCTAAATGCTTGCACATATATGCTTTCAACACAAAACAACCTTTGTATCTATCTCTCGATCAATAACATGGCTACTAGGAGGACAATCTAGTTTTGTTAGTTTTACTTTCCAATAAATGAATCACCATCTCTTTTGAGCTTACCACGATGATATCATTTGTATGCCTTGCTTATGGAAAAGTGATGAAAGTTGCCACTTTGTTTTACTTGCATGATGTTTTATATGACATGACTTTTTGCTCTCTATTAAAAGGAACTTAAATTGATAAATACCGGCTCTTTCATTAGTGGAGGTTAAATGACTAATTTTTAGAGCCACGTACTTTATGTTGCTCTTTGATTTAAGTTTACCAATGACCTATGCCTTACACTTGTTTTATTTGAAATCATTATGCTATCTACATTTGTGAATATCTTGCAAGGCTCTACCTACCAAAGCCTATACTCATACAAGTACTTTCATGATGTTACACTTAGTTTGCAAACTTATATCTTGATGAGTTGGATTAGGATTGATTTCTGTGGTACGAGACTAAGAAGCCGGTCATTCCTTTGCGTATCTTTTTCATGCTAGCCATTTTTGTCCATGCATTGTGAGTTTCTACACTAGAAATTTCACAAACTTCGCTGGGCATCCACCCTGAACCCAAAATATCTTTTTGTGATTACCTCCTTGACCACAACCCAAATTGAGTATGGATGATCTTTTTGATGAATTTTCTGAAGATTTTCTGGCAAGATTTCAAGACATATAACTTATGGAGGGACTCATCAATGCACGCAAGATCATGCAGAGTTTCGACATGGAGGCTGCCCCTGAAGATTTCAAAAGATTTATAAAGGAACACAAGGATTTCGTATTTCTCTAGCAGCCATAGGTCCCCTCACTTCTATGCTCGAGGACGAGCAATCATTTAAGCATGGGGGAGGACTGCTATAGCAAGTACTATGTTGCTTAAAAGTTCGGAGGAGCATAAAAAAATGATGATGAATAAAAAAGAGAAGAAAAAAAATGAATGATGAATGAAAAAAAAGAAGAGAGAAGAAAGAAAAGATAGGAAAAGAAAAAAATAAAAGAGAGAAAAATAAAAATGCTCCTCAGTTCTTTTTTTAGCTTTCATTTAAATCTTAGAGAGCTTTGAAGACAAGTCCATACTCAATCTTTTCCAACCATGTGCAATCCGATAACGAGAACTTCATTCGTGTCTCGGGATCACCCATTTGCCACTTGCACATGTCCACCTTTCTAAATTCGTGTGTTTCATCTCTCTCCCTTTCCAACATTTATTTTCCATGACCTTTTCGACTAGTCTCGGTAATTCCAATAGATCTCTCTCTTAGTTTGATAATATTTCAAGTATAATGTTTTGCTAGGATTGTTTTTACCTACCAAGCTCCACATAAGCTTTCCACTTTCATATATGAGTAGAATAGGTTGAGAATAATCTAGTGTAGGCTTGAGTGACTTGACGAGATGAGTGTTTCCATGAGCTTTTGCAACAGAACGTCACTTGTGTTAGATATGCAACTTTTTGAAAACTCTTCACGATGCAACAAGGTAAAGGTTTGAAGTTTGCTTGAGTTTGAGAGCACTATATTTGTTTTATTGTGGCATGTTCTTTAATGATAGTCCATCTTCCATGATGAATTAGCCGGTCAAAACTTGAACCTTAAATGCTAAATACTTGAGAGAGCAATATGTCTTGTTGTGTATAACTAAGTGCAGGGAAGACATTGAAGGGCAACGCTGATTTCTAAGTTAAGCAAAGATCTTGGACTTGCTCGAGGACGAGCAAGGTTTAAGCATGGGGGTATGTTGACAGTCGATTTTGGTACACCTAGCTATGAGTTTACCGTCAACATTTGCACATATTTGATATCCTAACTAACGGAACTAACCCCCTTGATATGACAAGTTCGCACTCGTATGTGGTTTTTGGAGTATGTTGTTTATGCAGGATTTAAGCGCTTAAAGGAGTACTTTCGGGTAAAGTTCATCAAGCACTTTATGAGAAGATCATGAAGCCCGTCACAAGTCAAGACACGAAGTGAACACGACTCCAAATGACCCAAGGACCAAAGCATCAATACGTAAAACTCCGGGAACTTGGAGGTTTACCCACGAGATCAACTCAGCCCGAGAGATATTCTCGCAGCCCAAAACTGCATGATCTTTCAGTGCAGATTCGGAGACTTAAACGGCCTTGAATGGCAAAAGTTTGAATACTAAAGTTGTGGGCCTCGACGATAGCTTCGATTTGGACATATGGAAGGCCCAATTCGGGTCTAGGAGATAAGGCCCCCAAAATACCTGCTGCGCAGATAAGTCCGAAATCAGACAGATTATCTTCCGAGGCCATTTTGGGATCTTATCTTCGTTTCCATGGAAAGCAATGAATACCAAAGTTGGAGATAATTTCGTGGCACACAATCTGGACACCGATTTGCATTATTTGGAGTCCAGACGTGGGAGATATGGCGCCTGCAAGGAAGGGCTGCGAATCTAGAAAATCTGGATGAGGCTGAGTTTATGGAAACCAAGTTTGCTTCTCTCCCAAGGAAGATCTCGTGCAAGGCAAGGTGGAGAACGCCCAAGGCTCCCCAAGGGTATAAATACAACCCCCTAGGCGCTCCAAGAGGGTAACCATTCAGATCCATTCACCAGAGAGCTGCCGAAACGAAGGAGAAGCACCGAAGGAAGCCGACGGCCGCCGCAAGTCCTCGAGTTGCCTAGGAGATGGCCTAGGCCATGCCCTAGCCGCCATGGTTGGTCCTGCGTGGTGAAGCCATGGTGGAGTTCCAGAGCCACGCCTTGAATTCATCAAGGAGTTTGTACGTTCAACACTCGCTGGTGATATAATCATATCTTGTATTTACTTTGAGTTACTTCGATGTGTGCCTTATTCATATGTGTAGCTAGCATATGCCCTTAGTAGGAATAGAGTAATCATGGTTGTTAGTCTATCTCTTGCGGATACATCATAGTAGTGCACGGATCGAGGTTGTCGTTCGGTGATGAATATCCTCGTGTAGCGACAGTACGAGGGAGAAGAAAGCGGTGAGCGAACGTGTAATGTTGAGTCAAGATGACTCATTCTCATGTTGTAAGACTAGATTGGTTTGTCACCGTGGCCGGAGCGGCAACAAGAAAACGATAGGCTAGGGTTACCTTTGGTTGTTTACCTTTATGGCTAGGTGGATGTGATCCATACATCCTTTCATGTTTGTATGTTTAACCTTTATGCAATCAACATTTCACATAGGGTTAGACCGGTAGGTTAGATAGAGAACCTTAGCGGTTTCCTTCCGATCCTTGGATTGACATACCTTGGGGACCCTCCTTGGTGAAAAAGGCACCAAGTCACCCGTACGCTTGCGGTGAACTTTAACACGGTTTTAAACCGTCAATAGGTATTCACCACCTCAGCCCAATATCTCCTCGGAGTCCTATGCTCGTCGAGCATCGTCTGAGCCATCTCACAAAGGGAACATTTTCCCTCTCAACCACACCATTCTGACAAGCAACATAGGGAGAGGAAAATTGATGTTCGAGACCCAAATCACGACAAAAGGTTTCAAATCGAGAGTTTTTAAATTCAATGCCATTGTCGCTACTAATAGCTCGAACAGCATCTCCATTCCTCTCATTCTTCAACCTCAAGATTAGATCCTGGACAAAACCAAATGTCTCCCCCTTGTCAGCCAAAAAGAAGACCCAAGTATAGCGAGAAAAGTCATCCACTATCACCAGGACATACCATTTCCCACCCGCCGAGCACACACGAGCTGGACCAACCAAGTCCATATGGAACAACTCGCATGGCCTCTCTGTCATAACGGATGTCAGAGGCAGGTGAGAGGCGGCAACCATCTTACCATGCCTGCAAGGAGCACATACCAAGTCCTTTTGGTATTTCAACTTAGGCAATCCTCGAACCAAACCAAGCCCACTCAAGTGTGAAAACAAGTCAAAACTTAAGTGACCTTGCCTCCTATGCCATTTCCAAAGCTCCGCCGAAACACCAGCAACCAAACAACGAGAAGAGCCGACACACTGAGAAAAATCAGCTCTGAAAATCTGACCCTCGGGGATGATCGAGCACACAAGATCACCTCGAGAATCCAAAACACGAGAAGCGCCCATCTTGAAACAGACCTCAAAACCCTCATCAAGAAGTTGGGACACCGAAAGAAGATTGAACCCCAAAGACTTGAGAAGAGCAACACGCCTAAGAGTTACAGACTCGCTCACCTTTACCGTGCCCATTGAAAGCACTCTACCTTTCCCATTATCCCCAAAAGTGATCTACTCTTTGGTCATCACTGGGGTGAGGCTGGAGAACCACCTTCGATCTCCGTTCATGTGTCGAGAGCAACCAGAGTCGATCAACCAAAAGCCCTCCATGCCTCCCACCTGAAAATCAAAAACGAGAGCGAGAGTGAGCAAACGACTCAGCACTGGGGTTAGTACAAAATGAATCAAACCAGTGTCGTGCCATTTGCTCAAAAGTGGGGTTAGCAAAATCCATCCTATCACTACTAGGTGGAACACCCACTCATCTCCTTGGGGGACTACGCATACCACGAGGTGGAGACCGTGGCCTGTAGGTCCTCTGAGACCTAAAGCTGCAATCGTTCCCCCCATACTCGTATTGGCCACGAGTGAAGGAACGTCCAGCAAACTCACCACGCCCAAACCCAGCACGCCTACCTATATCTCTCTGAGGAGGCACACCTCGTGTAGGAAACTCACGCCTCTCCCGAGGGTAAATGGTACGCACCGCACCCTCACCCCTAGGCACCACAAGAGACTTAGGCACACCACGAGAAGGGCGTTACCTGTCCTTGTTTGCCATCTCTCTAGCAAACCTCTCCTCATGCTTCCTCCTGAAGCAAAACTCAGCTATAGGTGACCATCCCACCCACAATGATCACAATGGAATGGGATTGGCTTTGGCTTTGGCTGAGGCTTTGGGTTCTCTCTTGGTTGAGGCTTCTTCTCACTCGGTTTCTCTCCCTTCTTCCCAAAGAACTCATTCCCCAAGTCACTCTTGAACTTGATGGGTTTTTGGAAGTTGTTGGTTTGTGGAGGAAACACGGGAGGATCTGGGGTTGTGTCTAGTCGGTTCCTAAGTGGGTTTGTCTTAGGAGCATAGGCATTCTTGTGGAAGGTTTTTGGTGGAGCTGGGATATCACCTATCTTCTCCTTCTCACCACTGCACTCCCCAATCTTATTCGACCCAAGCGCTTGCCCATCATAGCGCTTGTATGCCTCAATCATCATCCTGAGCTGAGGCTCATGACCCAACAACCAACCCATCATCTTCCTCAACTCATCATTCTCATCCTGCAAGCGATTAACATAGTGTGCAAGCTCCAAATTCTTCACAGCATTTATTTCACAAGTAGAGCATGAAGTAGGAATAGGAGCTTTCAGCTTAGCCTCTAGTGATCTAGCATAAGCAAGCGATTCATCTAGCTTCTCATGCAAAACAGGACAAGAAATGCAAGCACCAAGCAAGGAGGGCCTAGATTTCATCTCATCTAGCTCAACCCTAAGCACATCTAGTTCCTCAACCTTGGAGGCATACTTTTCCTTAAGCACAGTCAAATCACCAAGGAAGGTAGAACAATCGGTGCATTCAGGTTCATCAGTCACAATAGGAGCAGACTTCAGAGAATTTATTTCATCCCTAGCATCAACAAGCAAAGACTCTAGCTCAACCACCTTCTCCTTAGCCTCTCCAAGCAAAGACCTATACTCCCTCTTCTCCTTGTCGGTCTTTCTAAGCACATCATCACAGTTGTCAAGCAATTCATTCAACCTAGCATTCTCTGCTATCAAGAAGGCAGGATCATTGTTTACCTCATCCTCAGAGTTGGAGTCCGAGTCATCCTTGTTGCTCTTCTTGCTCCCAGAGTTGTGTGTCATGCCGCAAAAGCCTTGGGCAGCGAAGCACAGGCCGTTGATGTTCTTGCTTGACCACTTGTCCTGGTGCCGGTCCTCTTCTTCATCACTTGAGCTTGATGAAGAGTAGCAGGAGCTCGAGTCGATGTCGCTCGCTCCGGCAACTATCGCACGCTCCTTCTTCTTGTGACCGCCACTCTTCCTCGGCCTCCGCTCGGACTTGTTCTTTCTCTTGTGGTCGTCCCTCGAGCGGTGCTTGTGGTCAGTCCTCAGACGGTGCTTGTGCTCGGGCTTGATCTCCATGGCCTCCGGGCACTCAGCGATAAAGTGCCCGTGCTTCCTGCACCGGTAGCACATGCCCGAGCTCCTCCGAGCGTTCTTCCGATTTGTGTACATGCACTCGAACCGCCTGCTCAGCAACGCGAGATCTTCCTCGCCCAGCACATCAAACTCCTCATTTGGCATGGACACAAGACAGGACAAAGAGAACTACTAGAAGACAGGTTAGCGTTAGTTCTCAGTCCAGAAACAAGAGCCAGACTATGAGGGTCCGCCGGGTTCTCGATCCTTGCTCGCATCACACGGTCCACCTCAGATGACTTGAGTTTGGAAAACAGCTCGTCCACCATGAGGGTCTCATACTTCTCCAACTCCAAAATAGCCTCGACCTTCTCACTCCACACGGTACGATCCAGCGAGTGCAGGAGCTTCACAACCCTGTCATGATCAACGTACGGGAGCACGGCCACATTAGCTCTCATGTTGTTCACAATCATAGTGAACCGCTGGAACATGGTGTCAATGGACTCACTGGGGAGATGAGTGAAGTTCTCGTACTCTCTCCGGTAAGTCGCAAACAAGTGAGCCTGAACCTGAGCGTTCTCAGCATGAGCATTCTTCAGCTGCTCCCAAATCCTACAAGCCAAGTCCTCTGTCTGAACCCGATCGAATTCGGATTGACACAGAGCACGAAACAAGTAGTCGACCGCCTTGTTGTTGGCGTTGTGCATATCCCTCGATCCTGGAGCAAGGAAGTTAATCGGATGAACATAAGTTGTGTTCACCGTAACATCCCAAAGGATCTGACCCTTGCCGCGAAGGAAAGCAACCAACCGCCTCTACCACATCTGGTAGTTCTTACCATCAAAGTGTGGAGGACCCGAACCCCATTCTTGGTACGCCATCTTTGGATCTTAGACTGGTTAGAATCACGAAGATCCATAACCAGCTCTGATACTAATTGAAGGACCGGATTGGCGACCAGAGAGGGGGGAGTGAATGGGAGCCGATAAAAATTCTTCTCAAGAACTCGGCCTATACCCAAAATCACTTCCAAAGAATCCCACACACACTTGCCAAGATCACGTAGTCACAACGGACCTACTGACCCTAGGAACAAGTTAGAACAAGCCTAGGAACAAAGCGGAAGCAAGCACAAAAGGAACCGAGAGAAAGAGCTAGCGCAAGACAATCTACAGCAGAAATTGTCGAAACTACCAGCCCCAGGTCAGTACTACCGATATGGGCTTATTGGCACCTAAAAACTAGGTTATCGGTACTTCCGGCACAGCGTCGGTACTTCCGATTATCGGTACTACCGGCCCTGGCTCGGTAGTATCGGCAGCCTCCAGAAATCAGCCCGCGAAACAGCCCCAAACTTTCGATCGATGGATCTCCCAAACCACTTGGAATCTTGAGACAAAATTTTGGGGAGATGATGAGCACCCCAAAGGGAAGATATGCCCCCAAAAATTTCGGCCTCTAACTCCATACAACTCCCGGAAACGCAAATCTTGTGCCTCTACCTCAAGAACACGAAGAACACGAAAACCACCAAAATCGAAGGTATTCCTACGTGATTTGAGGGGCAAGATCACCAAGAAAAGAGGCACACCAACCTCATGTGTGATTCCCAAAACAAATCCCACAAAGAAACACCTCCAAATCCTTCCCACGAAAATCCCAAGAAAAGGCTCCGAAAATCACCAAAAAAGAGAAACGGGAGGAGCAACAAGAACGCTTGAGGAATCACGCCGAACCTTCTATACATACCATGAAAGATTTATACAAGGTATAGCTTGCCTCCTCAACATCCATTCCTCTCTAAAGATCTCATCATGAAGCTCTCAAGCTAGTCCTATGGAAAACCTAAAGGAAAATAGCAAACACTAGAGAAGCAAAATGAAGATACATACCCCACAGGGGCAATATGGTCAAGACTTGGTATTTCTCATCGGGCGGCCACGCCTTCACCGCAGTACGCGTCCTCCCGACGCAAGCCCCGCGATCCCGCCGCGTGTCCCTCGGCATCGAAGCTTCTTGACGCGCCCGGATCCCGTCTCCGCCCGTCGAGCCTCCGGTCTTGGTTTTGTGGCTCAACCAAGTAACCCGACGGTTTTGTGGTGAACCGCCGCAAACCACACATGCAGACTCTGGTCGTGAGCTGCTACCCTGCACTGGCTCCAGTCGACGACTTCGTCTTGCTTTTCTTGCCACCATGTGGCCCGCACTTGATCCCGTTCGGCCACTGGGTCCATCGAGCTGAGCCTACTTGTCTCTCGACTCCTCGGAGGCCCCGCAAGGCTAAGACCTTTCGCGCCCGCTCTTCACCTGCACCAACGCAAATCAAGCCGCAACCTGCACCTGCAATACTCGGCCAAGAGTCAGTCGACACCACGTTGTCAATCACTCATCACACTAAGGAGCGACCATCCACCGGTCCTCGGACACTCCGGTCCTCACAAATAGGTAACAAGGGACCATAAAACACCTCAGTCTTACATCGAGATTTGGTTTGTGCTTGAGTATTGTGGCTTTTGGCTTTTTTTTCTTTCCTTTCGTCACTCCGTCCTGTGCACATGTACCAAAGGCCCTGCATGATCAGCAATACCGATTAGAAACACTAAGAGATTGAATTTTTGTGAACAAAACCTACAATATACTGACCAGTCCACAACAGCTTTGAGGTCTGTGAACTTTCACGCGGGATATTATTTAGAAGAATCTAGACTTCTGAGTAGAGGGAGCGAGTGACCTTCTAAGGAGAGAGAGCGAGTGTTGTTGTCGGAACGGGAGTGGCCTTCTGAGGAGAGAGAGCGAGTGTTGTCGGAAAGAGAAGACATAGACGCGCAATAACAATGCGCGTCTCCGATGTGAGAAAAAAGGCGACGCTGGGTGGCAATCAAAGGAGACGAGTCCTAAGAAATGAGCGTATCCAATTGGGTCGCCATCAAAGGAGACGCATCCTAACAAACATGCGTCTCCAGTACGAAAGTTATCGGTAACAGACTTTAAAGCCGGTTACCAATACGGCAGTGATCAGTAACGGACTTAAAGAGCCCGTTACCGATAGGGCATTGATCGGTAACGGATTTTACGAGCCCGTTACCGATAGGTTTAACTTTTGTAACAGACTCGCTTTAACGTCCGTTACAACGAATTCATGTAACGGGCGTTTAAGAAGCCCGTTACCAGATGTCCACATTGGTAACGGGCGTAGTGGAGCCAAACCCCGGGGTCGGCCTGCCGCGCTTATGGGTAATGGGCGCCAAACAACAACCGTTACAGATGTGGGTGCATGTAACGGGTGTTAAGGGCCTGTTACAAATACTGCGTGACCTATTTAAGGTTTTCACGTAGTGACACACACAGGGAGGTGAGGTTTTTTTTAGTGAGGAGTAGAGGGTGATGTTGAGGACATATTCAAGCTTTTGGTTTTTGTTAGGAATTTTATGTGCTGAATTTACAGTTGTATGTATGTGCATGAGTTGCTGAACCGAATTTTCAGTGATTAAGTAAAAATAAAGATGTACATTGCACGATTTGCTGAACAGAATTTTCTTGCTCCCAGCTGCGGTTGGATTGGTGAGGAGAATCTAGGCTGGTTCTTTTACTTTGTTATAGTTCTCGGTACATCTGGTATGCATGTTTGCATTTTGCTATATTTGTCTCATTTACTTTGCTAGTTCTTGATTTGATTTTTTAGATTTGTATGGTTCCAATATTTTATATTAGTTAAAAGATGAATGTGCAAAAGGATAAGACTAGCAAGGTGAAAAGATAATTTTTTTAAGGAGCACCGATGTACATAAGAGTACACTGATATACAATGGGAAGGAGTAGCGAGGGAGGGATATGCCGAGCTGTAGAGGTGTGTGAGAACTACATTAAAAAAATAATATGCATGCAGCATTAAGTTCTAAAATTTTGAAATAATTATATTGTGGTGAGAAGAGTGCAAAAGATTGAGCCATTAGGAATGTGCGGCAGAGAGAGTAAAGAACTTTATATCCGTTCAACACTGACGTAAAGTTACTTTATGTCATGTGTAAAGTTACTTTATGTCATGAGTGCATGTCAGAGCTGCAGACATACGATAGAGAAAAAATGATATACACACAGCAATGCTTACATAGAAGACAAAATTACACGCATCTCGATATATACACTAGTAGGGATGTTGTCATCGATGACATTCACCTAACGTCACTGAAGACGCCATAATCGTCACTAATGTTCATTTGTGACGAGTTTGTGACGATTTGGATTTCGTCACTATGGTCGCGTCACATTTGGTCATCGGTGACGAAATGGTAATTTTCGTCACAGATGTGTCTCCATTCTGTGACGATTGATGTGTCATCATTGAAGTGCTTTCAATCTGTAACGATCGCTTTTGGTCATAGATGAAACACCGTTTTCGTCATAATCTCCCGTCTGCCAAGCGTCTTGACGGCGCCGTTAACGGTGTTTCTTGTTCTGTGACGATCTAATTTGGTCATAGATAGCCTTGTTTTTTCGTCATTATCGACCGTTTATGCCACGTTAGCACTGACGTCAGCTGCCACGTCAGCGATGTAGCTGACGTCATCGTGTAGGAATCATCACATAATACATTTTTAAATTGTCACAGAATACTCTGTCATCATTACACTTTGATATATTGAAATGGTCACGGATGTACCATCACTATGGTCACAGATGTAATTACAAATTCGCCATAGAAACAATTATATATTTGTCATAGAAACAATTATGGTATATCATGGTACATAAATCTCATTTTTGAATAGAATCACTTTGTACAAATTACGTGTACACATAACAAAGTACCTAGTAGCTATTACAATCTGATAAAATCCGAGCATGCAGTTGGTCTCATGCATAGTGCTAGACTACCACGCATGGCATGAGTCCGGAGTCTAGGCCATGACGTGTACGTGATAATCACAAAGCGGCCAATGAAGATGAAGGAAACCTGGTACGCAAAACACAAAACAGTAAATTCGCATGTTATTAGAAGTAGTAGTATATGCAGTAAAAAATATATAAGAAAAGAGATAAATTGATGTCTAAACTAAACCCCTACAAGAAAATATTGGAACACTAGTGCTACTGCTGTTATCTAAAACCGAGGAAAGGCATGAGCTCAACAGGTGTTATTTGCATCAATGACTATAACAAAAAACAGTTGGAAATGAACTTAAAACCAAAGTGAGTGGCCAGTGGAAAAATAGCTTCGCTACTGAAATCTTAGCACAATTGCACAAGTAAAATCACAGCCAAGTGGGTTGACTAATACATTAATTAATGTATCTAGTGATAATAACGCAATGGTAATAATAGTTCATATATCCAGTGATAATTTTAGGTATGATGAATTACACAAACCTGAGTACAATCTGCTCTATACTGGTCAGGTTTCCCTATAGTTTTCTCTTCTCCAAAGTTGTCACCTGCAACATTGAAGGAAGAAAATTGAAGGATAAGGTATGTTGATTGTTTAGTTACATACATCTTTTCTATAGGCGGAATAGCCGAATCCGTCCCTAAACTATCGGCCAAGGCTCAGTTCAGTCCCTCAACTACGAAAACGCTCAATTCAGTCCCTGAACTTCGCAAATCGGTTCGATTTTGTCCTTGTGCTCACGCCGTCGCCAATCGCCGTCCATGCGCACACGCCGTCGTCGTCCTCTTTTCCCCTCGTCGCGGACGCCTGGTGCGGGCCCGCGCACCCCACACCTATCTCGCGCCCGTGCTCCGAAGGGACGGAGGGAGCTCCGGGAGCGCCGGCCACCATCGCTGCCACTGCCGCGCCAGGAGTCGTGGAGGAGGTGCGTCCCAGCGAGCTGCAGCTGCTCCGCGGGCCGCCGCTGCCGCTGCTGCCCGCCTCGCTGTTGCTGCTCCGCGCGCCGCTGCTGCTGCAGGCCCACACGCCGCCGTTGAAAGCCGACACCGTCTGGACGCGCCGCCCTGCTTCTCCCTTCGTCTGCCGGCCACGGAGGTCTCCGCCGCCGCCGCCGCCCCTCCTCCGCCGGCCAGGAGGTGAGGAGATGCGGAGGGTGACGGCCCTGCGACCATCCGCGCGGAGGGTGCGTGGGCCATCCGCGCCGACGACCCACCGCGCCGCCACAGCCCGGCTGCCGGACCCGGCGTCGCTCGACCCAGTGCTGATCTTTCCCTCGGCGACGCCCGTGCAGCCCGCCGCCGCCATTGCCGACGGCACGATCCCGGCGTTCCCGGAGCAGTCGGACTCCCTGGTGGGTTCCTCGTCCACGTGCCCGCTCGCCCCGTCCCCGCACTCGGCGGAGGATGCGTGGGCCATCCACGCTCACCGCGTCGGCCATCCGCGCGACCATCCGCACTCGCCGAGCCGGCGATGGAGCAAGGGAGTAAAGGAGAGGAGAGCGAGGGGCGGAGGCGAGGACGAGGCGCCGGCCGCCGGCAGCCGGTCGAACCACGGCGTCGTTGTAGACTTGCGCAGCCGCCGGAGGAAGCCGGGGCCGTGGTGCGCGATTGTCGTTGGGTGCGACCGCCGGAGTTGGCGAGGAGCAGCACGGCGAGCGACGCAGGGAGGAGGTGAGGACCGGCGGGAGGGGGCGAAGCGCGCCCCTGGTGCGGGTGACGCAGGGAGGAGGTGAGGACCGGCAGGAGGGGGCGAAGCGCGCCCCTGGTGCGGGCGGTACGAGCGTCGACACGACGTGCGGCCGCGGAGGCGTTGGATGGGCGTGCGGCCGTGGAGGCATTCTGGAGTCTGGACCGCCGGACGCGCCGCCTGACCCCGCTGCCGCCGCTCCGACCTCCGCCCGAGCTTGAGGCCGTGGAGGTGCTCGGCGGCGAGAGCGGCACAGGCGGGGAGGAGGGAGGGAGGGAGCTCCGCCGCCGGTCAGGGGCAGAGGAGCCTAGTGCAGCCGAAGCAGGCACATGCACGCCATGGCTAGGGGCCAATGGGCCTAGTGCAGACGGCGACTGGCGACGGTGTGTGCGCGGTTAACGGCGAACGGCGAACGACGTGAGCGCGAGGACAGAATTGAACCGATTTGCAAAGTTCAGGGACTGAATTGAGCGTTTTTATAGTTGAGGGACGAAACTGAGCCTTAGTCGATAGTTCAGGGACGAATTCGGCTATTCAGCCTTTTCTATATTAGATAAACTATGTAGGCAGTGAGAAAATAGAATAAGCAGCAGGGCACCACTGAAATTAGCTGCAATCTCGACAACAACAAGAGCTATATGTACTGCATCTCATGGCAAACAAAGAAGAAAATAAAGAACACAAGAAACTAAGGCAAAATAAACATATTATATTCCAGGCAAGAAAACAAGTAGTGATTGCCTAGTGCAAATTTCGTCCAAACTCCAAACATAATAGAAACTAGACTAGCTAGTTGACGTTGAGAAACAAAGTCCCAATTCCAAGTCTCCCCTTGCAATATCCTAAACTCCAGCTGCTGGCCAATAATCATAGTTGAAACTTAGAAGCTGAGAACTAAGAGTAAAGTTGTCAAACTCTGATAATAGGTTGGGAAACTCTAGAATTAGGTCACTATACCTGAAGTAATTTCCTTAAACGATTATCATCCATTCAAACCACATATACTCAATCATGCTAATTAAGTACCAATTTCAACAGTGGCAGTGTTATAAACCACATCGTGCATCTGAATCCTAAGGAATTGCTCGAGAAATTCATCCTAAAACCAGATCTAGGCCATTCAGTAACTCCAACGTCGGTGACAAATGTCCAAGTAATCCAACTGAATTAAACAGAGGAAACACGCAATACCTGCTGTGGGCAGATTCCAAACGAGGGACCCGAAAACAGCAGACGCGTGCAGCCTCATCGAGACACCAATTCCTTCAGGGACATCCACGTGCTAAGGCTGTAGAGACAGATAGAAGAGGAGAGGCGGAGAGCCATGGGGAAGACCAGGTACTCCTGGAAAAAGCTGGCAAGCAGGGGTGCTTACCTTCCTGCCGGTGGGGAAGGGCGGTTGCCAGATGGAAGAGGGGCTCTTAGGCTTGCAGGTGGGGCGGGTTGCAGCTGGCCGCAAACCCACTAAGCTTGCCGCCAAACAAATTTTGCAGGTTTGCAGCTGCCTGCTAATTACACCACACTGATGATATGTATTTGGTGGGCATTGCAGCCGAACCTCGCAATCCCGCTTTGACCCGCTTGCCGCAGAGAAGCATCATGCTGCTAGCTGCTCCTTCGCCCTGACGGCCTGATGTTGCACTCAACTGAGAAATTTTCAGAATTTCTACCATCAAATCAAATTGAATGGTGGATTCATGATAAACAAACACGGATTAAAATAAACTATATTCAACCTGTGACGTTGAATCATTGCTGTTACCGTCGAGCAGTGATAAAAAGGAACAACGCTCTAGCATAAAAAACAAGAACAGAGGAAGCAATTGGAATAGAGAAATCACCAGTGCAACTGTAATTAAGAGAGAAATCAGAACGCTGAATTGAACGAAAAAAACAAAATCGAGCTGAGTCGTGAAGCTTTTCAATCCTGTCCACGGCGGCATCAAACTCGTCGAGAGCAGGGTCATCCTTGAGGTCTGCAACCACACACGCGCCCGTAAGAAATCGCACACAAGAGCAGAACAGAGCAGTCATGAGAGGCCGTCGACGCGAACCGGAAGAGCCGTCGCGGGATCACAGGGGAGGGGAAAGGGGAGGTGTAGCACGTACTGCGACCGGAGCGCCACCCTCTCCGCTTTGATCTGGCCGCAGGGGCGAGGTAGGGAAGGAACGGGCAGGGACGCCACCGGCGGCGGCGGCGGAGGAGGAGGAACGACGTGCGGGCCGGAGGTCGATCTCCTCACACGAGCAGAGATAGGGGGCGAGACGGAGGTGGATGGGTGCGACTGGAGGTGGGGAGCGCAAATCTGGGCTCGGAATGGGTGGAGACGGCCGGAGCTGGGAGAGAGTGGCACCGGCGGTGTCGAGGGAGGGAGAGGGTCCGCGGGGGCGTCGTGGGAGGAGGGGTTTGCGGCAGCGGCGGCGTGCGGGAGACGAACGGTTAAGGTCGCGTTTGGTTCTCTTCTCCAGCGAGCCTGGATCGCATATGCCAGCCAGGCTGGTCTGGAGCAGGCTAAGTGCATGCAGGAGCCTCTTGATTGGTTGACTGCGATGATAGGCAGGATACAATGAGCAGTTGATTGGTTGTCTGAATATGAATGAACCAGTTCAACAGATACACACATGCAATTGTTTGGTTGTCTGCATACAAAAGAGTTCTAACACCTTAGCCATCAATCTGGTGAGGTTACCACCTTACATCTAAGACATCACAGATCAACATACAACACTGAGTAGACTTGATGAACTATTACACACGATTATAAACTGAAACTAAAATAAAAAAACTGAGCTAGGATGATAGCAAGCAGCACAATGGTGATGATATCTTTGATGTAAACTGTCCATTGCTTGATTTCCTTGCAATCTTGAGGCTCTTCTCCTTTGATGACTTGAGAGCCACCATGTTTCTTGAGGCTCTTCTCCAGTTTGCCGGCCACAAGAAACATAATACCAAGTCATGATCATAGATGTGTGAAAACAAATGAGATTATAATGGACAATGGATTGTGCTCAGAAAAATGTAAAATGAGACACTTATATCATAGGCAATGGATTGTGCTCAGATAATAGAGAAATAGCTCAAAAGCATCAAGTATGAATGTTTGACATCATAGGCAATGAACATTACAGATCAGATCACGAAAGTAAAAATGGGTGTCATTATAGGCAATGGACAGAATGGTCAGATTATGCAAGTATAAAAGGCTGACATCATAGGCAATGGACAGAAGGCTCAGATCATGCAAGTATGAATGCTTCACATCATAGGCAATGGACAAAATGCTCAGAAACCACAAGTAAGAAAACAAAACAGCAAAGGCAAAGGAGAAATGATCATGAATCAAATCCATGGTGATAACTGCAACCATGGTGAAATGTCCATCACATCATAGGCAACTGAGCTGACTGATCATACATCATCACAGAGCTAATGCTTCAACTAGACACTAACTTCAACCACACAGAACCTACAGATCCTAGAACCACTTAGCAGCAGTTACTGACCAACAGAGACAAGCATGTTGTCTCAAGGCAAAAGAATTGGAGCATAATGTTGCTAGCTCCAGTTAGCTCTGTCCTGCACAAAATGAGGCAAACTGCACAAAAGAAGGATCAGTCAGTAACACATGTAGATCACCCTGAGCTCTACATGTAGTAGTTCTTGGCAAGCCAAGTCCTCAGCCAAAGAACACGGTGGGCATCAGTCATCTTCACAAAAGCATCACCCTGTGGCTTGTTGTCCACCAAATGAGAGAATGCACATATCAAAGCCTCCTCAGTGAAGCCAGGCATGTACATCACTGCACCATAGAGCTCAGGGTGAATCACCTCAACTTTGGTCTCACGAATTGCAGCTGCCACATCCTTCACTGCATCAGTCATGTTGGATAGAACTAGAGTGTCCTCCTCAGTCAAAACAGCCCTCTTCCTCTTGTGACCAACAGAACCACAAGTGGCCTCCCTGGTATCCTTAGATGACTCACCAAAGACCCTTGCAACATCCTCCATTTCCTTGACAGTCTTCTCCTCATCATATGGTTCTGTCTTCATAGAGCTTGTGACACCATCAGATGGGGAGCCTAAAGCCTCATTGGAACCCATAGCATACTTGCCAGTGGCAAGTCCTGTCCCAAAAATGGTCATCATCTCCTTGTAGTTCTCAATGGGCTTGTTTAAGAACTCAGCATTCTTTTTGTGTGCCTGCATCACAGCAACAAAAAAATAAAATGATCAGAACAACAACAAGAATTAATAGGAGCAGAACAGAAACAGAAAGAAAACAAGGAGCATAGCTTGATGTGCCCATTGTAGTGGTCTTCCTCAAGGCTGATCATGCATGCATCCTCATCAAAGTTAGCACCACTCAACTCTCTAAGCTTGGACACCTTCATCCATTGCCTCAGTAAAGAAACAAGACAAGAATATGCAAGCTGTTCATCATAGCATAAAGTCCATTGCCTCAGTATAGACAGAAATAATTCATCATTGCACAATCACATTGCCTCAATATAGACAGAAATAATTCATCATTGCACATGTCCATAGGCTTAGGAAACACAGAATTAAATCATCATAGCACATGTCCATAGACTCAGGAAAGATAAAATTAAATCATCATAGCACATGTCCATAGACTCAGAACATACAGAATTAATTCATAATAGCACATGTCCATAGAACACACCCCAACAGAACATGAATACTAAACATTAGTTCATGAACATGACAGTCACATAACACACCACAACAGAATACTAAACATGGTAATTGCCCCTGTTGTTCCACATAAGATTGGCCATTTCATCCCTCCTGCTAACCCATGGAACATTCTCTACCACAGGATCCTCCACCTCACCAGGATCATTAGATGCAACACTATTTGGTTCCCATGTTGCTTCATCAGGGAACACTTCATCTTCCCCATGCCCAAGAATCCAATTATGGAGAATGCAACATGCAAGAACTAATTTGACTTGTGTCTTGTAAGGATGGAATGGCTTGTTGTCAAGAATACGGAATCGACCCTTCAATGCCCCAAAAGCCCTCTTAACAGTCACCCTTAAACTAGAGTGTCTCAAGTTGAACAACTCTTTAGCATTAGTTGGATAATTTCTTCCACCATACTCATTCAAGTGGTATCTAGTGGCTCGGTAAGGGGGGAGAAATCCAGGGCGGCATGCATACCCAGCATCCACTAGGTAGAATTTCCCTAAAAAATTATAGTGTGCAACCAATTAGTTTATTATATGCAATGACAAACTAAGGATAACCAACAACATGTTTATTAAGTACCTGAAGGAACCTATAACCCATCATCTCTCTCTAAGGCATCAGCTAGAATGAGTGCATCATGAGCTGATCCCTCCCACCCCGCAAGAACATATGTGAACTTCAGGTCAAAGTCTACTGCAGCAAGCACATTTTGTGTAGGATAGTGCTTCCTACCCCTAAATGCTGCAGCAATCTTTGCTGGAACTTTAGCACGCACATGAGTTCCATCTATTGCACCAATGCAATCCTACATTATACAAGAAACCATCACCATTTGTTCAAAGCAATTCTGATTAAACTAGAGTTCATCCTTAATTTCATTTTACCTTGAAATATGGGTACCATCTTGGGCTAGTTCTGATTCTAAGTGTTGTCTCACTTGAAGGCGGCCTTATCATCTCCTCCCTAAGCTCACCAATAGCATACAACAACTCCCTAAAGTACCTACTCACTGTCTCCATAGACCTCCTAAATGATTGGTGGATCACCCTAAACCTTTGGTTGTGGCCTACAACATGAAGAAACATGGGAACTTGCTCCTCTACACTACTATGTATGGTGTCCCTTAGCAAACTCCTTTCCCTTAGAAGGTTACACAAGTTGAAAAAAGGAGCTCTACGCATGCGCAGCATGCTAACACATTCAGTATCATTACAGTTGTAAATTTTGTTCAGATTGGCTTGACGTTCCTCATCCATTGCCATCATGGGTGCATATGTGATTTGAGGACGTGCACTCTGTGACACCCTAAGCCTACTCATGAAGTATGCATAAATGACAGCAACAAAAGCAGCAGCTTGATTCACAAGCATGCGTCTCTGGTCGACCGGATCCATCTATGGCGGAGCAAGAATGAACAATAAGTGCTACTGCTCAACAATCATAGCAAATAACAATAGACAGTGCTGATGTATGACATCCTAGCATGTTATCATCAAATATCATGAACTAAGGACATGTGCTCATTTATCAAATTTTTATATCTATAAACAAATCATCACTGGCTATAAGACATGTGCTCAGATTCACATTTGTTTCATGAATAAACAACCATCATGGCCTAAAGACATGTGCTTAGATTCACATTTTTTTCATTAATAAACAACCATCATTGCCTAAAGACATGTGCTCAGATTCACAATTTTTTTCATGAATAAACAACCATCATGGCCTAAAGACATGTGCTCAGAAACATATCAGCAAGAAACATCGCTCAGTTCATCATTTCCGCAAACAAATCATCGCACAGTTCATAATATCCGCAAATAAATGAACCAAAAACATCGCATAGTTCATCATATCCGCAAAAAAAATGAACCAATAACATCGTACGATTCATCATATACGCAAACATCACACCAGGGAGCGCCAAAGGGAAATAGAATAGGAAGGAGAGAGGGAAATATTCCTCGTTACCAGTGTCCTGAGCAACAAGGATAGAGAGAATCCCAACTTCAACAGATCAAGGACGGCAGATCTACAGAAAAAGGAAATTAGTTAGTGTCATGTTACATTCAAAGAACAAATTCACGAAGGAGAAATCTTAGGGGGAAATACTTACCTTTTTACCTTCGCCCTAAGCAGCACACAGATCGAACCCTAAAGACAACCAAATCACTTTAGAACCGGCGGAAAACACCATGGGAACAAGGGGAAATAGCAGATCTACAAGGGATTTCAGGTTACCTGCTTCGAATCTCACCGACCCCCAACGAATCGACCCCCAAACCTGCACAAAATCAAGATGGAGGGAGAGGTTAGGTCACCATAGATCTTGCGCCAGAGGAAAAGGAGGGGAAAGAGGCGAGCCTTCACCTGCTAGCACCGGCAGTGGAAGCGGAGAGGAGAGGTGAGGAGAGCTCAGAGCAGAGAGGATGAGAGCACGGGTGAGAAAGGAGGGCGGCGGCGACGGGGGTGAGGATATATAGGCGGCGGATGGCGCGAAAGGGGCGCGGTAACCCTAACTCTTCCCGCGTCTTCCCCCGCGTTCCCGCCAGCACCGCGGGAGCCAACTTTTATGGCCCCGCGCGCTCGCTCTTGGCTAGCACGAGCCAGGCCCCCAAGAAACGGATTTCATTTTCGTTTCCCGGGAGCCAGGCTCCGCGGTCCATTTTGCATGCGTCGAGCCAGGCCCACGACCGGGTGCAGGCAACCAAACCTCCCAAAGTTGCATCCCACGGGCCAGGTTGGGCCAAATGCACCTAACCAAACACGACCTAAATCTGTAGAGTAGTGGGCGGGATATTGGGCTGGTGTCATGGGCTTTTTTTTTCTTTTGCTTTTTTCTTTCTGTTTTTCTATTTCTCTTTTTCTCCTTTTCTTTTTTTAATATGACTAATTGAGAGATGTTTATAGTTGTAAATAATATACCATATCACTTTACCGAAATCATTTGAAGCTTTTATAGGATGGCTATGAAGCAAAAATATGTTGTTGCATGAATATGTGGAATTTTCTAACCAAGTTTACCTATTACTATTATTATTTGTTGTATTACTAATGAATAAATGTGAAAATATCGAAACTTGGCTAGAAAAATCTAAAACATTAGATATCCACATGATTTCAGTGTATAAGCATCACATAGGAAATTCAAATGATTTCAATAAAGTGTTGTTGCACATCCATCGCAAAGGCATCCATGGCACACATAGTCCAATGTGACTAAGTGAGAGATGTTTGTAGTTGTGAAGGATGTATAGTACAAATTTATCGAAATCATTTGATACTTTTATGGGATGGTTGTGGAGCCAAAATATGGTGTTGTATTAAGTTATGGAATTTTCTGACCAAGTTTACCTATTATTGCGATTATTTGTTGAATTACTAATGAATAAATGTTAAAATATCATAAAGTGGTCAGAAAAATCTAAAAAGTTGCATAGCCACATGATTTTGGTGTATAAGCATCACATAAAAAATTCAAGTGATTTTGACAAATTGTTATTGCACATCCATCGCAAAGCCATACATGGCACACATAGTCCTACATGACTAAGTGAGAGATATTCTTGGTTGTGAAAGATGTATAGTACCACTTTGTTTACATCCTTTGAAACTTTAATGGGATGGTAGAGAATGATTTTAGAAGCATTTAGAAAAAAGAATCAACACATTTCGAGTTAGTATGAGGGAGAAAGACTAGTTACGAGTTTTAGTCAAAGATTAAAAAGAAAAACTACACTTGTCCAACAATTCTTAACGAACTTCATGAGTGGATGGGGAGGTGCATTACTAGCTAACGTATGTGGTTCATATATACATTAGTAATTGTTATGCTAACAAATGATTTTCCAATATGTATACTTAGTTGTAAGAAAATAAGCTATATAAATAGATCCAAGAAAAAAGTAGAAAAAAGAATCATGAAATTTAGAGTTTTTATGAGGAAGAATTAATAATTACAAGTTTTTAATTCTGAATTAAAACAAAAAAATGAATCAATCCGTGTGTTCTTCATCTTCCTCTCGGTGTTGCCACATGGGGGAATGAGATTGGTTCAGAACGAGATCGAATCAGTGCGTGACCTGTTATACCAACGAGTCTCTAAAGTATTACTATAACGACGTTCACAACCTTATCACAAACCAACTTGTAGCTCAGTGGTAAGGCATGATACATAGTTGTTGGAGGTCATGGCTTCAAACCCATGGTACGACTTCTTTGTTTTTGGTGGTGGGGGGGGTGGGGATTTTGGCGTTGGGCGGGCGGACAAGGCGCGGTTGGGCTTACTGGCATGTCTACCGGGTGATGGCGTGTGTTCTAGGCGGTTTTTGATTGGGGGGGGGGGGGATTTTGGCGTTGGGCGGGCGGACAAGGCGCGGTTGGGCTTACTGGCATGTCTACCGGGTGATGGCGTGTGTTCTAGGCGGGCCGACGAGGCGCGGGTGGGCTAGCGGCCGGGTGACGTGTGCAATCTGACGAGGCGCGGGTGGCCTGAGTTTAAGGAGATCAGGTGACTAAATAATTTCGCAAACATGGAATTGGTGTAATAGTATAGCTTTGGTTACTTGAAAGCTTAGGTCACGGGTTCAATTCCTATGTTTGGAATTTTTTTTAACTTTTTTCAAACAATAAACACAAATGAAGTAGTTGTTCAATGGTATTTTTTTAAAGTCCACGTGCACAGGTGGTTTTTGGACCTAGAAAAAAATTTGACTCCTCATAAATAGAAGAAAAAGGAAAAACAATTTCTGACATGACATTATGGATGCCAAGGCTGCCTAGAAAAAATTAAAATAATTCAATAATTTTTTTTGTGACCTCCAACTTTTGTCATATATTTATGACATTAACAAATAGGCTTTATGACATAGCAACTATATTTCATTGGGTGATACTGGACTATGTATGACATATGTTGTGACATACGATTTTTTATTATCATTAAATTGATATGGCTAATACATTATGTCATAAAATGAATGATATAATGATATTATGTCGTATTGTCACACTAAATACATCGCAAAGCCATACATTTCTTGTAGTGATCGCAATGTTATCCCTCTTTGCAAAAAAAAAAAAAGTGGAGCATGCCGTCTGGGCAACACCGAATCTGCTTCGAGCCGAAGCTATGTGACCAATTTGTTTCATCATTAGGTGTGCCAAATGAGGCAAATAAACGATGACGATGTCAAATCTAATCTGTCACGATTATGTTTCATCACTACAATATGCCATACGAAAACACAATCTATGACGATTTTCTTTTAGTGTTCTATGACATTATTTTAATTTTCGTCATTAATGTTCGAGCCAAATCTTCGTCACTTGTAACTTATGACGAAGATCAAAATTTCCTCATAGAAAGATAACATTCTGTGTTATGACGAAGATCAAAATTCCGTCATAGAAAGATAACATTCTGTGACGAAAGTAACCAGCGTCACGAGCAAAATGTCATGGATGATCATATTTCTACTAGTGATATTGATGGATCGCATAACTTCCATTGCAACTGTAGGGTGCACTGACCATTTTCTCCGATGCGGTGGATCTGTTGTCGGCTGCGTGTCTGGGCGGTGAGCGTGAGGCATAGGCATGCAGTGGTAGCAGATGAGTCACGAATGCACAACGTGAGGGGGCATGGGTGCCTTATATTTGTCAGGTTGGCTGCCTACAATGGATCGCAGTGGCTAGCATTGCTTGGTAATTATCAGTGTAGCATGAGACTGCGTCAAAACACGGCACTTACAACAACGACATTGTGGGGCAGCGGACTGCAGCGGGTTGCTCAACTTTGCTAGCTACTTCAGTGTGTACATCATCGGGAGACAATGCAAGTAACTTCCTTTGGCTATATGCGCGGGTTGACCACCAAGGCGAAGTGGCAAAGTCGACCTACAACGACGGCTTAGAGGTTTGATGGTGATCTTGGGAAGCAGGGCAACGTCGCAGAACATGGAGTCTATGGTGGACGTGGTGAGCCCCTTGCGTGTAGTGCCCCTCAGAGACAGCGTGAGCAAGGTAGAGACCAACAACGGATGTCATGAGGACATCCCCAATGCTGCCAAGCCACCACCCACATTGCTAGAGAGCATGACTCTCGCTATAGTGAACAACAAAGGGCCAATGACTCGAGCAAGAATGCAGCACTTGCAACATGAGGTGAATTCGCTCCTTATTGATTACTAGTATAGATGCACGTGGTATGTGATAGTTTGACAATCAATAATTTTAAATTCTAACTACATATTAGTAGTCAACATTTTTAATTATTACAATTAGGGTTTTATAATTTGTTTTCTAAATAACAAATATTTAGAACACATATATGATCACTCATGAGTATGCATACATGGATGGAACCACACTTGCACGTTGAGCGACAACTGTTGATGCCCGACCTCCTTTGCAATATATTCAGGTGGCATTTCTTAACTACGTGCCTCTGGACTGGATGTCGATTGTGCTACGGCATTGGAATCACAAGAGATGACTGGAAGTTGATGGTCAAATTGAAGTTGTAGGTCACCTGAAAATCCCGAAAGTAAATGCCTTATCACATGGAAATCATCAAAAGAAAACGATAGTAAATAATATGGATTTTTCCCAAATCAACCAGCACACATACACAAATTTTGTATCATCATAATCTTGTGCTGCTGCCGCTCCTGTTTGCTTTTATCAGATATGGGAAATGATTTGTTTGTGCAATTGATCCAGTAATTTGACCACGTCCAGGTTTCTGCATAAATAATGCCCTATGCAGCGGACATGGAGTCCTTGACAGAAGAAGCATAAGACAAAAATAAACTGAGCTAGGTGATTTGCATCGGACCTGATCGACAGGCTACTTCCGTTCATATATATGAATTATGATAGCATCTACACCTATAGGATATAGGCCATTGAGCAGTGCTTGAGTGCTCATCCACCAATGGGCAGCAAGCATACGTACACCTGATGTGTTTGCTTATTTATCATTTTCATTTTAGAGCATGCCACTTTTTTTAACCCAAACCAACAAAGAAGAAATGTCAAGCCTTTGTAAATCAAGTCATTCCTTGTTGTGGCATCGCCAAGGTTGTCGTTGTATCAATGTGTTTAAGCTAAAAAATGTGAACAACAGTGTTTGCCTTAATAAGGATATCTGCATTGGATGTTACATCGGACCTTATTGCGCTTTGATTTTGTACATCATACCTGATGTTAGGCTAACTAATAATCGGGGTGCTGAATGATGATACCTATTGAGCTAGAGTGTTAGCTGAAGGCAACACCTGCTAATGATTAGGTTAATCCCACTTACAATTAGAAGGGCTCACATAATTATCTGCAGTTTGAGTTCTTATGGGATTGTTTTTCTTCCAGTTTACGAATACGCCTGTATCCATGATGACAGCAAACAAATTCCCTTAGGCATCCTTTAATCCATGTCAATATGTAGTATCACCGTACAAAAAAAATGCAGTATCAGAATGTTAGGATAGGATTCAAGAAAAAACATAATTGTGAATCCCAATGTCATCAAATGGCAAATGCTAGCTTCCTTAGCCGAGGTAGTAGCTGATTAGAAGCAGGTTGTACCTAAAAAACCTTCATTGTTCACTTTCTGACAATTTTGCGATGATACTGAGTTCCATCCAGACTTCCACCGCCATGATATTTCATTCACATCTCTGTAGTAAAAATAAATAAACTTCAGGTTTGATAATCTGTAATTGACAATTAAATTGTATAGTCTTGCCGTTCAACAACGGTTGGAGTAAGGTTTCGGAAACAAAGAAAAAAAAGTATAGTCAATTGATACTGTTGGAACGTAGGAATTGACTGAGAATTCTAATCCCTAATAACATCAGGGATACACACAGAGCCAATAAGGAGTGCTTTTAACCACCCATTGACATAGTTGGTGAATTCTTGAACTCGACATAGCTGGCGAATTACTGACACCTTTTCAAGTTTCTGTTGGTGGAAATCGAGAAAATTAGAACCATGCAAGGATGAAGAGCATCCAGTAGGGAGCAAAACCAAAGAAAACTGCTAACTGAAATAACTCATAACAGGACCATATCATCATTCTGGCTGGGTGACAGTTCCATGCTTGGTTACTCAACAAGGTGAATGTTGGCATGCTGCACACGGGTGATCAAATGCAAACATGCAAAGATACTCAGGCGTATTGATGAACAAATGCAAATAGATGCTATGTTGAGCGAGGTGCTGACTGACCAAGCCTACAAGTATCCACTGTCCAGAGATTGCAAACATCTATTGTTTTATCTGCAACGCAAGCAGCGAGTAATACTGTACATTAGCAAAATTCTCTGCCAGTACAATTCTCTGATCACTTCGACAGAATTCTGCAACTAAATCGTCATGGCCGCAAACAGAGCTCGTGGCTGGCTGGCGCTGCACATGGTGGCGTTTGATAACTAAATCAAAATTTGTCATGTTCGAATTCAGTTTGATCCTAGTACCGCAGATCGAGGAGCAGAGAACACACCAGTTCCGCCGGCGCTGGAGAGGAGCAGAGAGTCGCGTCGTCGCCGTCGTTGCCGTCTACGACGACCTGGCCGTGGTAGCCAAAGATGGAGCGGACCAGCTCTTCCTCCACCTCGTCGCCGCCGCACCGCCTTCGCTCCTCCGCCATCGGCCTTGCCGCTCCGCGTCACGTGCGGTCCGTGTCGGCCGTGTGGGCACCGCTGGCCTGGGGACGAATGGAGGGGAGGGAGAGAAGCGCGGCACCGGTAGCGTCTCCGGCACCAGGCCCTTGGCCGACGGCATGCCCGCCACGCGTACCCGCTCGCCTCCGCCAGCTCCACAAAGGCGTCCCCGGGGATGGGATTTGGGAGGTGATATTGTTTCGTTTTTTGGTGGCAGTCGGAGTCCGAGCTACGAAGAAAAGAGCAGCGGGACTCCCTCGTGATCATCGGGGACACTGTGCGTGGGGTGCTGTGTACAACCGCCGGGTAAGAAAGCGCATAGGTTACAAAAGATTGCGTTGCAATTTTTGGAAGAAATGCTCTCTAAATTGCGATTCTATAGGTATTCCATCCTATCCACTTCCCAAAATAGATGACTGGTGGGTCCGGCGTGAGGGGTAAGACGGACCCGAATTGGGTGAGAAAAAATTTCAAAAGAACTCGTTCGTATACTAGTAAAATGTGCCGCACCTACTTTATAACCCATAACGATTTTAAAAATTATTTATATACTAAAGTAGGCTTTAAAATGCACAATAAATTTAAAAATTATATTTTTAAACTGAAGATATGTGGGTATATTCATATTGATGTCACAGTCCTTGAGACACTTGGGGAGGAACATGAGGTGGTAGTCAGGGCACCAGATTACATCCCTCTCCTGGTAGTGCTGGTAGACAACATCTGCGAACATCTGGTTAGCACGCTTGTACGCGTCGAACTGTGACTCAAAGTTCCTCGTTGTTGCCAGTCTGTCCTCTTGTGGTAGTCCTAGGTAGTGGAACCGCGGCCACAAGATGTTGTTGCAGTACCTGTTGTAGTACTGGTGCACAATCTCCTCATCCAGGAACACAGGTATGCATATCTGCCTCGTTCAAGCAATCCAAAAAAAATGTTTCAATAACCGGTTTTGCAAATTGGTCTCATTTAGTCTCATATGTTTGTTCTAACTTTACCAACATGAAATAAAAAAGAAATATAAGAAAGAGAATTATACAGCAAGAGCAGCTGAGCACAACAACAACCCTCCTTTCTTTTCCCCACTCTCGATCTCTCCGCACGCTTCTATCCCTCCCAGCGTTTCCAAGAAATCACCCCGGAGAGAGACGACCACGGACCCCATGTCCATGGGCTCCTCATCCCCACAAGGAGCTTCACCGCCATCAATTCAAGCTCTGCTGCCATCGATTTGAGCTTCCCGCCACCAAATCAACCATCACATGCGTCGAATCGAGTTCACAACCATCAAATCGAGGTTTTCAACCACCGAATCGAGAATCACCGTGCGCACCGCCGTGGAGCTCCGCCTGTGCCTCCTCCGCCCCCACCTCCGTCGCCGCGGTGCTCCTCCTTGCCGACCCCGGCCCCCTCCTCCGCGGGATTGGCGAGCGTACGGGCGACTCGCAAAGACCGGGGTGGAGCAGCCCACGACGGCACTCGCGGCCGGAGGGCGGGCAAGCTCCCCACAGGCGCGCATGGGTGGGGACATGGAGGCCTCCTTCCCGTCGCGGCCATGCATGGAGGCCTCCTCGAGGCTGAGGCGTGGCAGGGCCATGGCGGAGGTGGCGAGGAGGGGAAAGCAGAGGCGCGCGCAAGCTTTTGGCGGGGAAGAGATGCACGCGCGCGGTCGAGCTTTTGGCGGGGAGGGGGTGCGGGGAGCGCGAGATCCAGGCGCGCGCGGGATCCAGGCCGCTGGCGCTCGGTGAAGACGCCCTCCTACAGCCCGTCTCGTGCGCCGGTTCGGCGTCGGGGAACGGGACGCTCGCGTCGCCTGGTGTAGCGACGGCGACGCGCGGGCCGTCCGTGGGGAGGGGGCTTTCTGCAAATTTCACGCACTATAGACGAAATGAATCGCCATGTACAACCCTTAGATAAGGGATCGTTTGCAGAACCTCGAACTGCGTAAATAGACAGATGTTCAGACAGTTCATACAGCCCATAGACAAAGAGGACGTCTATGAGCTGTTTAATGCTTCACATGTAACTTTAGATCAACTACAAATGCATTTGCGTATACCATTGTGCCTATTTGATTAAGAACTTTCTTGGGTTGCCTGTGTGGTGGCCGAGTTTTATCTAATTTTATCTTTGTTCGCATATCATTGCCATATACGTACAATGTATCATTTTTGTTTTTAAATGTAAGCATAATCAAATGGATAAAAAATTAAATATTTGTGTATCATATTTTTTTTTACATTATCCAACAGCTTCCAGCAGCTTCGTTAATCCTCATCCACACGGCCACATCGAGCTCCTGAGCTCCATCTAGGTCCGCCCGAGAGCCAATCCACCAGCGCCTTCGCCTCCGCCCACCACCGGCGCTGGCTCCGGCACCCTACCCAGCTTCGGGGCGCTCTCCCCGCCCCGCCGGCGAATCCAGACACTCCCCCACCCTACCCAGCTCCGGACGCTCTCCCTCACCGTCGAATCCAGCCGTTCTCCCTGCCCCGCCGGTGGAGCACCTGCGCCTGCGGATCTCCTGTCGCCTCCGCCCCTGCCGCGGCGCACCTCTCGCCGTCCGCGCCCAGGTCCCTCGGTGGCTGCCGCCACCCCCATTTCCTCCGCAACCGGCTCCGTCCGCTGCCCCGCTTCCCCTCTCCGGCATCTCGCATGGCTTGTGCCCGGCGCGGCTAGGCGCTCCGGGCGGGGCGGAGCAGCTCGCCGCGGTGTTCGTGGAGTGAGCTCGCTCCCCCGCAGGCGCGCGCGGGCGGATCCACCACCGGGGCTCGGGAAGGCGGAGGGGGCCGGCGTCCCCTGCCTCTCCTGCGAGCTCGCGACGGTCGGGGGCGGAGCAGCCTGCTCCCGTGCTCGCCCTTCCCTCCGGCCGGCCCCTCCATGCCGTTTCCTTCTCGCGACGTTGGGCGCACGGGAGGCGGCACCGAGCGGAGGTGGTGGCAGTGGCCGGACCGCGGCAGAGCTCCAGGGATGCGCGGTTGCGGGAGTTTTTTTGGGCAGCGACGAATTTTTTTTCTTCCGTGGTGTGGGGCTGTGGGCAGCGACGGGGAAGGGAAACGTGGGCCCGGCGGGTACACAGGGTGGGTATGTGTCGGGTGGGTGAGAAAAAAATCTCGTTTTTGGCAGAAACACTATCCAAATAGCGATTTTTTAGTACTTCATAGTCCTTCCACCTTATCCACTTCCAAAAACATATGACGGGTGGGTCCGGCGTGAGAGGTAAGACGGGTCTGATTTGGGTGAGAAAAGTTTTCAATTGTCTTCGCTCCTTATAGTATAGATATAGATGGATATGCATCTACTAAGAACTATTTACTACCTAATAGTGGTGCATTACTTGTGCTCAGGTTTGAAGAAGATGCATTGCATGGATAGGCCAATCAATGCCCGACGGAGAGCAACTTGAAGACGACGTGTTGCTTTTTCAGATTCTGACCTCCAAGTTCATGGTGAATTCTGTACCAATCTTGGTGGATTCAACACCAATGTTATATATGTATGGAAAACTGGTGAAGTCAACTTTCAGTTGCAACAGACGACACATCCATAGAGCTTTTTGGGCCTAGTTATACTCATTTTAGTGAACACCGGTCCATAACTCTGTTTCTGCCGAACTGGGCCAAAACCAACCCATTTAGCCCAGCTAGGAGGGTTGTTCCTAGTATAAATAGCACCTCAACTCCACCCTGAAACCCTAACCACGAATTGAACTCAGGAAATAGAGAAGCTAAGTGCTCTTGTCCTTAGAGTTGTGTCATTGTTGCCCCCTTGAGGATTGAGAGTTTTTTCTACCACTTATTCTTGTGTTTCTTTGTGATTTGCAAGAGCATTGCCTCTACCTTGCGTGATTCAGGTTGTTTTTGTGTTTCTTTGTGATTTGCAAGAGCATTGCCTCTACCTTGCGTGGTTCAGGTTAGGCATCGACCAAATCGTGTGATTGGGCAAAATCATTTGTCCCAGGTGGCTGTTCGAGCAGTTGTTGGTGACATCGGTTCGTCAGGTTGCACAGGTAAGTTATCCCTATATCCTACGACGAGAAGATCGGGCAAAGTCCCCCGCATCACGATGTGACAAGGCCCTCATGCATTGTGTTTTTGTGGTTGACGACTGCAAGCAAGGCAGCCTGCGAGAGGTTCGAATACGGTGGTATCACTGTGAGGGTGGGATGTCGTAGGACCCCACATGACGATGTACTTCTCGGGGATGTGCACTCTATTTTTTATAAAAAAAATAAGTCGGTGGAGGTAAGATCGCCCCCACGGTTTTTATGAAGTGAAGAAAGCTAACTCCCGACTTAGAAAACCACTAATCCCGACTTCACCGGCGAGGGAATTTTTTCAGCGAATACATCCCCAGAGAGGAAACCTGCGCTCAGTGAGATTCAAACACAAGCCGGCTGGGATGCTCACCTACGTCCGCAACCACCCGAGCTAGGCTTGGTCTCTAAAAAGTTAAAATGGCTAGTCTATTTTATTGATGCATAACAAAATGAATGTATCTAGAAAAGTTAAAATGGCTAGTAATTTGTGAATCAAAGAGTAACTAACAACAATCCAGCTAGCTATTTCCACCGATTTGGTTCCTTGTCACTGCCGTTGCCCTAGCCGGTGGTGCTGCCCTCTCAGGTCAGAGACTGGCAGATCAGACCTCTGATCGCATGCCCCCAGATACTTCTGAACATTGAATCTCTAGAAAAACCATCAGCAGTCTGTCACTCTGTCCTCAGCATTGCCAATTGGTATCAAATTAACATAGAACACACACTGAACTCAATCCGTCACATGCTTAAAAACTAGCTTTATGATTATGTTGACACGGGTCAAGAAAAGAAAAAAAAGAGATCAGCACACGCACAAATAGAACAAAACTAAAAACATGAATTCAATCTAAGCATCTCCATTTTTTGCCTCATTTCAAGTATTAGAAGCAATCAACATGGAGATCATACATGATCATACAGGATGCACAAGACAACAGTTAGCCTAAAACTTAGGTCTATAAACCCCCTCAAAAAAAGAAGAAGTGATTAATACTGTCGCAGTGAGCAAAACACAATATCACAGTTGGAAGGATAAAAATGCGTCAGAGACCTACAATTCTTACTTGTTGGTTTGCTGTATTGACAAGTCACTCAAGCCTGCCACCAGCTCATCGATGTTAACCTGATCCAAGGACTTTGTTGTGTCATCATGAGGGAAGGTTGGATATACAGCCTCTGGAGGGCTGCCATTCTCCTTGAGGAGCTTCTTCAGATCCTTGATGAGTTCAAGCTCTCCATCATCATCATCGGAAAACGACAGCTCCAGATCCCAAACCTTGAAGATAGAATCTGTGGACTCTGCCTCAAGAACTTCAGGTGAAGCCAGCTCATCACCATCCTCGGGTTTGACAGCATAACTATCCATTTGCTTTCCATGATTTGCACCTCTGATTACGTCAGCAACTTCACAATCTTGACTATCCTTGTCATCATCATTATTGTCCGTCTGCTCCATGTGCACATCATCATGCTGAGATTTTGCCTCTGAGATGGAATGGATGCCTTGGTCATGCACAGCTTCAGAAGTATCAAAGGGACTTTCTGTTGGCTTCTCAAGGGCATCAAGCAAGGCATTCCTCATTGCTCCCCAGTCATCATCTGACAGTTCAGAAGTCTGAATGAAACATGAATCAGCCCAGGCAGCCTCTTCGGGTGAAGGTTCAACTGCCTTCGCATTTGATTTAATGGCTTCTAGAATAGCAGGCAATATATCACCAGATTCACAAGCCTCAAGTTGCTCTTCAGTTAGACTTGGTTCTGACAGGAGAGCCAAGATGTCTCCATCTTCAGAAGTCATGGCCATGCACGGAACTTAGTAGCTCCTTATGAGGAAGTGCCCTAGAGTTCCTGCAAATATGATAAAAAAGAAGGGGGAACTGAACTGTAAGGATAGAGAAGATATCACTTTTTAACATAATAAAGTCAAGGGAAGATCTGTAATCTGGTAACAAAAATATTTAAATTACAGTAAAATTACAAAGAACCATGACCTCTGTTTCTTCCTTTTCTCAAATACGCAAGAGAACTGTGTGTCATTGTATTACTAGAAGAAAGTTGGAGTCATACATAAAGACTCCCACACACACCGACACACACCCAAGCTACAAGGAGATTAAATTGCCTGTTACACATAGGAACGACCCCAGACCAGGGACAGAAACACCCTAACCAACATCCCTAACAGAGAGAGAGGCAAGACCTTTGGCACCTGCCAGGGTCCACAACTGAGCCTCATCTCTAGCCATGCTTAGAATGCTGGCAACACTTGGGGAAGCCCCATAAAAAACACAGTTATTCCTATGCTTCCAGATACACCAAGCACCAAGAATGATAAGCGAGTTTAGCCCTTTTTGCACATCTCCAGAAAGTGTTGCTGCTACCCTTTCCCACCATGCGTCGAAAGGAGAGTGGCCATCGGAGCCAGTTGAGAGAGGCCAAAGCTATGAAGGAGGGTGTCCCAGAATTGCCTTGCAACTACACAGCCAATGAGCAAATGTTCTATGTTCTCGTCCTCCAGATCACATAAAAGGCATTTGTCTGGATGTTGAAGGCCATGACGAGCCAAACGATCGGCAGTCCAACACCGATTATGAGCGACTAACCACATGAAGAAGAGGCATTTGGGTGGAGCCCAAGACTTCCAAATCCTCTCATATGGTCTGAAAAAAATAGCCCCCTGAAATAGAGCATCATAAGCCAACCGTGATGTATATTGTCCTGAAGAAGAAAGTCTCCAAATGTGTTTGTCCTGAACCCCCACTTGTAAGTTTACGTCAGAGATCACATCCCATAAAATTAGATACTCCATCAGAGCTTCTGGAGAAATTGTTCTTTGAATGTCCTCAATCCATCTTTCATTGATTAGGGCCTCCAGAACTGAATGTCTTGCTGTTCTTTTAGATACCAAGGCATAGACATGAGGCTCAATATCTTGGATATTTTTCCTGCAAGCCATTTATCCTTCCAGAAAAGAGTATTGGTGCCACCCCCCACCTCAGTGATCACAGCCATAGAGAGAAAACATTCCATTTCCTTGCTGATTTGAAGAGGTAGACTGGCCCATGGTTCGTTTGGTTCAGACTTCTTGAGCCATGGCCATCTAACTCGTAATGCAAAACCGAGAGATTTCAGATCAGATATTCCTAGCCCTCCGAGTTCCCGCGACCGACATACCGTGGGCCAGGCAAGGAGGCAATGTCTGCCATTCACATCCTTCCGCCCTCGCCAAAGAAAACCGCTTCTAATCTTGTTGATAGCTTTGATTGCCCAGGGCGGGTAACTCTGTCACCATGGACAGATAAACCAGCATTGTAGTTAAAACATGTTGAACCTGTACCGCTCTTCCTGTGCACGTCATTAAGTCCGCTTTCCAACCTAGAAGCTGATCAGCTATTCTGTCAATAACAGGTTGGAGCTGCTCCTTGGTTAGTTTCCGGACAGAGAGTGGCAGCCCAAGAGCATGGAAACTCAAGGATTTCACAAGGTAACATGCTCTGGATAGGGACATATTGTCCTCGGAGGATCAATGGATTGGCAGCACATTGCTCTTTTGGACATTTGTCTTGTCTCAAAGCATCTCCAAAAAGCTCAAGAATTCGAAGGGTCAAGGAAATGTCCGCTGCAGCAGGCTGAATAAAAAGGGCAACATCGTCAGCATATAATGAAATTCTATGCTGAATCAGCCTTCTGGACAGCGGCTTTAGGAGCCCAGCCTCAGCAGCCCTGGTGACCAACCAATTTAGTACATCCATGACTAGGATAAAGAGCATTGGTGAGAGCGGGTGACATAGACTAACTGGGGATAAGCCCGAAGAACCTATTCGTTGCCCTCCCTAGGACGCTCTGACTACTTTTAGGGTTCTTCTAGCTTGCCTCAATTGATACAATAGTGTTTGGGGGATAATTTCCTGTCTATTCCTCCAACCCTAGAAGCCCAGCCTTCTGGACAGCGGCTTTAGGAGCCCAGCCTCAGCAGCCCTGGTGACCAACCAATTTAGTACATCCATGACTAGGATAAAGAGCATTGGTGAGAGCGGGTGACATAGACTAACTGGGGATAAGCCCGAAGAACCTATTCGTTGCCCTCCCTAGGAGGCTCTGACTACTTTTAGGGTTCTTCTAGCTTGCCTCAATTGATACAATAGTGTTTGAGGGATAATTTCCTGTCTATTCCTCCAACCCTAGAAGGGTGGGTATATAGAGTTAGCTATACATGGGCCTCTATGGGCTGTACACAGGCCATATGGGCCACTCACACATATATACACTAACACCCCCCGCAGTCTGGACTACCGGCGCAGCGGTGTACAAGACTGGCCAACAAAGAAAGAAACTCACACACAAGGCCCCCCGCAGGCACAACTAGCCACTGGCTACGTTGAGGCTGGACCGAAACTCCGAGAAGGTCGAGGAGGGAAGACCCTTGGTGAAGATGTCAGCAAACTGGGAGGTGGTCGGTACATGAAGAACCCGAACATCGCCGATAGCCACCCGGTCACGAACGAAATGCAAGTCAATCTCCACATGCTTCGTCCGCTGATGCTGAACCGGGTTGGTGGAGAGGTACACGGCGCTGACGTTGTCGCAGTAGACGAGCGTGCTCTTGGTGAGCGGGCTGTGAAGCTCAGCCAAGAGCTGTCGGAGCCAGGACGCCTCAGCCACGCCGTTAGCAACAGCCCGGTACTCCACCTCAGCACTCGAGCGGGAGACAACCGGCTGTCGCTTGGATGACCAGGAGATCAGGTTGCCGCCGAGGAAGACGGCATAACCTGAGGTAGAGCGGCGTGTGTCTGGGCACCCCGCCCAGTCAGCGTCAGTGTAGACTACCAGCTCAGCAGACGGAGACCGATGGAGGACCAAGCCGTAGTCAACAGTACCTCGGACGTAGCGAAGGCGCTTCAGCGCAGGAAGGTGTGACTCCCGTGGATCATGCATATGGAGGCAGATCTGCTGGACAGCGTAGGTGAGATCCGACTGGGTGAAAGTGAGGTACTGCAAGGCTCCAGCAAGATTCCTATAAGCAGTAGGATCAGCAACAGGATCACCCAGAGTAGCAGACAGCTTCGCCTGAGTGTCAACAGGAGTGGAGCAAGGCTTGCAATCAGTCATCCCGGCACGCTCCAGGATATCCAGGGCATACTGACGCTAGTGAAGGAGAAGACCAGTCTGACGGGGCTCAACAGTCACGCCCAAGAAGTAGTGAAGCTGGCCCAGATCCTTCATGGCAAACTCCTACTGAAGTGAGGAGATAATCCGCTAAAGCAGCTGTGGACTAGAGGAAGTCAGAACAATGTCATCAACGTAGAGGAGGAGGTAGGCAACCCCATCAGCATGGTGATATATGAACAACGAAGTATCTGACTTGACCTCAACAAACCCCAGTGTCAGCAAGAAGGTGGCAAACCGAGAGTACCATGCCCGAGGAGCCTGCTTCAAACCATAGAGAGACTTGTTCAACCGGCAGACCAAATCCGGACAATTGGAGTCCACAAACCCTGCTGGCTGGCTGCAGTAGACTGTCTCGGTCAGAGTGCCATGAAGAAATGCATTCTTGACATCGAGCTGGTGCACTGGCCAAGACCGAGAGAGAGCCAAAGAGAGAACAGTGCGCACTGTAGCAGGCTTCACCACTGGACTGAAAGTCTCGTCATAGTCCACACCAGGACGCTGAGTGAACCCCCGAAGGACCCAACGCGCCTTGTAGCGCTCCAGAGTACCATCAGCACGGCGCTTGATTGTCCAAATCCACTTGCCGGTCACCACATTGCAACCCGACGGACGCGGCACAAGGTCCCAAGTCTGGTTGGCAAGAAGAGCTCCGTACTCCTCTTCCATCGCACGACGCCAGTTCGGATCTGCCAGAGTCTCACAAACCGACGTCGGGATCGGAGAAAGCCGCGGCTCCCCCGCGGTGGCGGAGAGAGCCCGCGGCCGAAGAACCCCGGCCGCCTGCCGGGTCACCATGGGATGGGTGTGGCGAGGATCCCGATGGATGACCGGCGGGTGGTACACGGCCGACTCCACCCGAGAGCGACGTGGTGGAGGTGGCGGTGGTGGCGGCGGAGGCGGTGTGGGCGCCGGTGGAGGAGGCGGAGACGGCTCCGGTGACGGTGGTGGAGGAGGCAGAGCCGTGGAGCGGCGCCCGTAGACATAGCGCATAGGAGGCACATAGTCCACGGGCACCGCCGGTGGAGGAGCCGGAGAAGGCAGCGGCGGTGGAGGCACCGGACGGCACTGGTACAGCTGCACGGGCTCGATGTAGCGTGCAGGTGGTGGCGGGGCCGCGCGTGGCGCGGTAGGAGGCGCCGGAGCCGCGTGTGGCGCGGCGAGGGGCGCCAGGGGCACCGGGGCCGCGCGTGGCGCGGCCGAAGGCACCAAGCCCACGTCAGGTGCGACGAATGGCACCGGAACCGTGGGTGGTGCAAGAGGAGGCTCAGGCGCCGCACGGGGCACAGCCGTAGGAGCCAGAGCCGGTGGTGTACCAGAAGGACCTGCTGGAAAAGGAAAAACAGAAACAGGTGGCTGCACCACCAGGTCAGAAAACATGGACTTAATGTCAGGATCGAGAGTGGGTGTGGAGGTGGAGGAAAAGGGGAAGTCCGACTCGTCATACACAACATGTCGGGAGATAAGAATCCGACGAGAGGTGAGATCGTAACAGCGGTACCCCTTATGGTCAGGGGAGTAACCAAGGAACACACAACGTGTCGAGCGAGGCGCGAGCTTGTGAGGAGCAGTGGCAGCAAGGTTCGGGTAGCAAGCGCACCCGAAGACACAAAGGTGATCGTAAGTGGGAGGGGTATCGAAGAGAGTGTGGTGAGGAGTCGGAGCAGGAGAAGCGGTAGAAGGAAGACGGTTAAGAAGGTAGGTGGCAGTGTGAAGGCTCTCTGCCCAGAAACGCGGGGGCAGGGAGGCCTGGATCAGAAGAGTGCGCATGACATCGTTCGTGGTCCGAATCATGCGCTCTGCCTTGCCGTTCTGTGGGGAAGTATACGGACAAGACATACGCAACTGAACACCTCGAGAGAGAAAGAAGGAGCGAGAGGTGGTGTTATCGAACTCACGACCGTTGTCGCACTGGACGGCCTTAACGGTGAGGCCGAACTGAGTGGACACCCAGGCAAAGAAGTGAAGGAGGGTGGGGAAGGTGTCAGACTTGGCACACAAAGGGAAGGTCCACGAGTAGTGAGAGAAATCATCAATGATCACCAGATAATACTTATAGCCAGAAATGATGAGTACAGGAGAAGTCCACAAATCACAGTGGATAAGATCAAAAGCATGCGCAGCATGCGAAGAAGAAGAAAAAGGAAGCCGGACATGTCGACCAAGTTGGCATGCATGACAGAGGTGCTCAGCAGTAGTCCTAGTACAAGCGACATCTCCACTACGACTAATCTGAGCCAAAACATCTCGGCCAGGATGACCGAGGCGGCGGTGCCAGGTGGTGGAAGACGGAGTCGCGGCTAGGGCAGCTAACGAGGAGGACGAAGGTGAAGTAAAGGCAGCGGAGGCAGGAAGCCGAAGGGTGTAAAGGGGCCTGGTGCTATTACAGCGGAGGAGTGGACGCCCGGTAGCCAAATCCTTCACAGAAAGACCAGAAGTGTCAAACTCCACAGAACAAGAATTGTCAGCTGTAAATTGACGAATAGAAAGGAGATTGTGAACCATCTGAGGAGCAACAAGGACATCAGAGAGACGGAAGGAACCATGAGCAGAACCCACAGAAGTGACCGGAAGACAAGAACCATCACCGACCATGATGGAAGAAGGACAAGAGGGGTGAGGAGGTCGGACAGAAGAAAGGATACCCGCATCTGGAGTGGTGTGGTAAGAGGCACCCGAGTCGGTGATCCACTCGGTGCCAATGGGCGGGGTCAGCCCCACAGTGCTGAAGGACTGCGCCAAGGCAGCCTGATCCCACCCCCCGGCCACAGCGAGCTGGGCGGAGGAGGAGGTGGGGTCCAGGTCGGCGCGTAGGAGGCAGCACTCGCGACCATGGCCGCCGGCTGGTGCGGGGGACGAGGCC
Source organism: Cenchrus fungigraminus (assembly GCA_036936925.1). Taxonomy (NCBI): domain Eukaryota; kingdom Viridiplantae; phylum Streptophyta; class Magnoliopsida; order Poales; family Poaceae; genus Cenchrus; species Cenchrus fungigraminus. The sequence continues at coordinate 68,799,813 of CM072772.1, read as the reverse complement.
CCCCTCCCTGACCCTGGTGGGGCCACATGGAGATACGCCCTGACCACGGGTTGGAGAAGCTCGGCCAGGGCGCACCTCCGGGGAGAGGAGCGAGAGGAGGGGTCGGAGCCTGAGTGGGCGTCCCACGACCCCCACGACCCCCACCACCGCGTCCTCGGCGGCCCCTCCCCCACCCCCGCTCCACCCGGGGAGAGGAGCACCAAGGAGAAAGGCAGGTGGCGAGGCGGAGGACGGTGGTGGGGCAGTGACGAGAGCACGAGAGGTGGGGGACGTGGTCGAGGCAGGTGTGTGGAGGCCCCGGGTGAGCTCCTCGAGGGTGAGAGCATCACGGACCTCCAGAAAGGTGGGTGCCGGCCGCTGGTGCGTGATCAACGTCCGCAGGGCCTCGTAACTGCTGGGAAGGCCCCGCACGACATTGAGCACCAAGACGTGCTCCGGGACTGGGTACCCGAGGTCGCGAAGCGCATCGGCCGTGCTCTTCATCTTCCGGCAGTAGTCTCCCACGGACAGGTCACCCTGCTCGAGCGTGAGAAGCTCGACGTCGAGCTGGAGGGCGCGCGTCTGGGCGTTCCTGAGAAACTGAGTCTCGAGGGCAAGCCACATCACGCGCGCGGTGGGATCCGGAGTCCGCACGATATCCTGGAGATCCAGGGAGATGGTCCTAGAGATCCAGGACATGGCGATGCTGTCGCGGCGTCGCCACGCCAGGTCGCGAGCACAGGCAGGAGTGTCGGAGAGGACGTGGCCGTCGAGAGCGTAGCGGCGGAGCATGAGGAGAACCTGGTCCCTCCATCGAGCGTAGGAGGTGGAGTCGAGGAGGACGGTGACCAGGTTCTTGATGTGCGGGACCCCGGCAGCCTGAAGGTGGAGGTAGGCGACCATGGGGTCGTCCGGGCCACTCGGGGGTCCAGCACTCGGCGGGAGCAGAGCCGTAGGCGGAGGCTGCTGAGAAGAGGCGACGCGCTCCCCCGCAGAGGCGTGGAGGAAGCACTCCGCCTCGGCGACCTGGCGAGCAAGAGCGTCAGCCGTGGTACGCTCGTGCTCCCAGGCGAGGGCGGCCACACGCACTCGCTCCTCGGCGGCGGCTGCCGCAGTCTTGGCGTTCTCCAGGGCTGCAGCGAGGGCGCTGTCGGCGGCGGCGACGGAGGTGGGACGCGGCGACTGTCCTCTGAGGAAGGCGGGGCCGGAGAAGGGCGTGGACGGGAAGTAGGGAACACCCGTGACGCCAAAGGGAAGGAGGCCTGGAGTAGGAGCGCCGGTCGAGAGGGAGGCGGCATGGAGTCCTGCCAGGCTCGCACGTAGGCCACCACTGCCAGCAGCCAGGCCGTCCAGGCCGGCGCGGCTAGGAAGTGTGGCCTGCGGGTCGGCGTCTAGGCCGCCACCACCAGCAGCCAGGCCATCCAGGCCGGCGCGGGCGGCCAGGACAGATGTGCCCCCGGCGGCCAAAGCAGAGGAGCTCGCGCCGGCCAGGACAGGGGAGCCCCCGGCGGCCAAAGCAGAGGAGCTCGCGCCGGCCTGGACAGGGGAGCCCCCGGCGGCCAGAGCATGGGAGGCCCCGGCGGCAGGGGCGGAGAGAGCCGCGCCTCCACCCGCACGCTCAAGGACGCGCAGGGCCGTGGCGACCGCGGTCGGGCCCTGGGCGGCGAGGGCCGCGGCCGTCGCGGGGGGAAAGGTGGGCAATTCACTTATACTCCAACACTCCCCCTCACGTGAAGGCTCCCCCAGGCCGCATACGTGGATATTGGAGTGAGCTGTAATTATATTTTAATTAACGCGCCCGTCAGGATTCGAACTCGAGACCTCTGGCTCTGGTACCATGTTTGGGGGATAATTTCCTGTCTATTCCTCCAACCCTAGAAGGGTGGGTATATAGAGTTAGCTATACATGGGCCTCTATGGGCTGTACACAGGCCATATGGGCCACTCACACATATATACACTAACAAATAGGATCTCCTTATATAGAGATCCCTGACTTGACCCTTAAGAAATATCCATCTAATCTTATCTCTATCCTTATCCTAACAAACCATCTAATTCTATCCCTACTCACGGGTACTGTTCACACCCAACTGACCATATCAGCGGGTCACTCTGATGAAGTCCTCTTCAGTGCTGTATGAACTTGCCTGGAATACCATTAAGGAGAACTTGAGAGGAAAGACAATAGGAGGCCACACAGCAGGTCACACCACCGAGATCCAAAGCCAAGTTTCCGGAGCACTTCAAAGAGAAAACTCCATGAGACCGAGTTTTTTTTTTTTTGTGTGTGTGTGTGTGTGTTTTTCTCCTACCCTTGTTTCTTTAGGGTTTCATTTCTAGCCTACCCCAACTTGCATGGGACAAAAGGCTATGTTGTTGTGGTACAGTAAAATTACAAAGGAAGGCAAGATGATAACATAATTGGCTAGTACTCATGAAGCAATCTCTGAAGTGTGAACAACTGTGTCCGATACGCTACAGTTAGTTTTTTCAGCAGCCAGCAAACACAGTTGTACAGTAATTTGATTATTTGGGAAAGAAGTGAACTGGGCTTCAGGCCTTGTGTGGTCCACTTGGCTCCTGTTAGCCTTAGAAACTTAGCATAATCTGGGTTGCACACTAAAAGCATCGCAAAATTAACTCTTTGAATTAGACTTTATGTCATCCTTGATGACATCACCCATTAAAACTAGGTAAAATCATCATTTCTACAATTTTTTATAGAGAAACTTTCATTTGGAGAACAAAAATGCCAGAATAGACATGCTGCTTCAGTTATTCATATTAGGCAAGAAAAGGGAGGTCGTGCAACTTATGCCTATATAACCCCTAGGAGGACAGCCTACCACAAGTCCACAAGTTATGTTAGACCTATGATCAGAGTGCTAAGAATTGTTTCAAGACAAATTTTCAATTCAGCATTTCAGCCCAGAAAAATAATATCTGCAATATAAGATGGATAAACGTGAAACCAATGACCACGTCCCTCATTCTATTTCTTGTCTGTTTAAACTTCCTATCATTCAATTTCCACGAAAAGACAATGTTATTCTAAGCAAAGACTAACAAAGATAGCAGCCTGTACATGACAACTTCTGATTAAATAAGTGAGCAACAAATTGCATTTACGTCAAATCAAGTAATGGATGGGTAGTGCAATGCGCACCTTGGCATCTACTCAAGCAAGCTGGAGTGTAATATTCAAATTTGTTCTGAAGTAAGATAATAAAATATGGTTGTATTTTTTTCTTTAACTATGATAGTTTTCACACTGGTGCTGATGCAGTGATGTTACCAAAGGACTTTTTAATACTAGGAATTAATTGATGTTCCAGCAAGCTCCTTTCTTTATTTTCAACAAATAACAGAAATTACATGGATGAGCATAGTTAATAGAAACAGATAGCATGCCATTTTTTTAATAAGTGCTGATTGTAGGCAAATCCAGAACCTAGAGAAAATGACAAATTGAAAGAACAAATACTACAGGTTCCCATGAGCACCCACATGCCATATACGTGCTAAGTAATGCAAAAAGTTCACTACTTTTAGCCAGTGGAGTGTTTTATCAGTACCACGATCATGAGCTATTCTAATGATCCTCACTTGGATTGCAAAAGCTGAAGAACATATTTAAGAATAGATGGAGCAGGATTTCTCTTAGTTTCAGAACTAGCAAAACTCAGTTAACCTAAATCAGAAATCATCGAAAAGCAACTGTGCTAGTTAACTGGAACCTTTGCTGATCATGGGGTTGGGATACTACTATTCATAACAGCCTTAACATATGTGCACTTGTCTACAAATAAGCCATTACTATTTTAAAAATCTTTATTTGAGAAACTTTTTTTTATAACTAATTCTTTGAGAAACTTGAGAACGTCATGTGGATGGGTAGAAGATCTAAATCACATCATCTGAGGAAGTAGACTATGCTAAATTCCCTCTAAAGAACAAAAATAACTGCCACAAGTTGGCATAATCCACACCAGTTTTGCACTAAAAGTATTTGGCAAAACAGTACAAATAGAAGTGATCTTCGCCATTGGAACAAAATGAACAGAATTAGGAGAAAATTGGGCATATAGCTCCTAAAAAGATTGTATTCGTGTATTGCTCCAAAGAACCTTCGCTGACATCAACAGTACTACGAGTCAGATCCGATTACAACTACCATACGTTAGGGCTTTGGGTATTTGATTTCGCGCAGCAGGATGCGAAGGGAGAGGAATAGGCAGGCATACCCTTGTCGGATGTTCGTCGCCGGCGAAGCGCACGTTGCTCGACGAACAACGGGCAGCGCAACTCGCCCTGCCGTCGCCGCTAGGAAAGAAAGACTGGGCCGAGAGAGAAAACAGAGAAGCCGTTGAAGGGAGGGTGCTGCCGCACCAGCCGGACTCGAGCTGCAGCTGGGGCAGGGGAGCGAAAGGAGGACCGGAGGAGATGGGTCGCGCGCGGGGAGGAATAAACCCGCAGACGCCGTCGCACGCGAACCGTTCGACCTATTTCGTCGTACAGAGGTGGAAAGGCAGAGGCTCCCGTAGTTTTGTGTGGTCAGGGCAAACGCCAACCAAACTCTCAAACCTCAGACCTATAATACGAAGAAAGATCTCTCATATCTGGATTTGACGATGAGACTCTTATTTTTCTTTCAACTCCATTAAACTCTCGTATACCTCTCTACTTCTAAACAACAACTTTTTTATTCCTCTTCTTATTACGTGGGGCGGCTCACCTGTCAGTGACTAAATTTCTTTTAACCCTCCCTCCCTGATGCTCACTCCTCTCCTCTCCTTCCTCTATTCCCCTCTTTTCTCTTCCAACAACGCAAGGGCTGGGAGACTGCCGATTGCCCCCATGGGCGCAGCCTCCGGGGAGGGGCGCCCTCGGCCCCCACAAGCACGGCCTCTTGGGCGAACCGAGGGGAGGAGTGCCACCGGCCCCCACGAGCCCCCATCGGGCAAGGGCGGGGAGGTCGTCGCGGGTCCCCAATCACGCAAGGGTGGGGAGGCCGCTGTCGGATCCCATGGGTGTGGCTATGGGGTGGGGCGCCGCCAGTCTGACGCTGAAGGACCGATTAGGCGACTAGAGAGGGGGATGAATGAGAGTCGATAAAAAATTCTCCAAAGAAATATCGGCTAAGTCCCAAAATCACAACCAAAGATTCCCACACGAGCTTGCCAAGGTCACTAATCACAGCGGACCTACCAACCATAGGAACAAGTCCAAATAAGTTGCAAAGCGGAAGCACAACTCAAGAAGCAAAGGACATAGATAAACTGCAGGTTCTAGGACGGACATTCTGTCATAGCAGGACGGACTGTCCGCCGGTCACCACGGACCGTCCGTATGGTACGGATGGACTGTCTGTATTAGCGAACAGAACCACCAGAGACGCACCCCTTCCTCACGGACCGTTCGACACGTCAGTTCGGACCGTTCGAGCCCGACAGACTGTCCGACCACACCCGGCGGACTGTCCGCAAACCAACTGCAAACAAAAACTAACACTCCAACGGATCGACATGCGAACTCGCAAGAACTGGACGCACACGGGACGAACACCAGCACCCGCGGACTGTCCACGCCCCTTGGACGGACCGTTCGTCCTGCTCGCAGAGCACGAACAGAACCTGGAAAACGAGAGTCAACACCTCCTATCCATGCATGGATCTCCCAAACGGCTGCACGGATTGAGAAAAGATTTTGGGGAAAGGAGAAGCGTCTCTAGGAGATGCTATGGCAAAAAACTTGAGGCCTCAAACCAACTAAAACGCTAGGAATCGAATCACAACCGAGATCCAACGAAAAGCTAGGGTTCCAACTGAATCCTCAAATCGAAGGCTAAATCCGGAGGTTGAGGGGTCAAAATCAAGCACAAAGATGCACACGACATCTATCCATGATTCCCACAATGAAATCCAAACACAAACGCCTCAGAATCGACGAAACGAGCCGCGCACGAAAATCTCACAAAATAGCTCGAAAAAGACACGAAAATCACTCGAGCCAAGGGAAGGAAATTGACGCAATCATGAATGCTTCCATACAATCAAAGGTCAGATTCTCTACAAAATCATGAAGAAAATCTAGCCTAAAGAGCAGGGAAAGTATGAAGCGGTCCGGATGGATAAGTTGCCCTCTAACCCTAGAGTTATATATATGAAGTCTTTCCGGGTTGCGAAAATGACCACGCTACCCCTAGAACTTAAATGATACACACCCCTCAGGTGCAAGATGGTCAAGTAGCGAACATTCTTCATCGGGCGGCCACGCCTTCGCCGTAGTCCGCGTCCTCCCGACGCAAGCCCCGCGATCCTGTCGCGGTCCTCAATCTCCCCCCTTGATGAGTGCATTGACAACACACATAGTAACCAATTCAGAAAAGAAGGAAAAAAGAAAAGAAACAAACAAAAATCTCAAATAAGTGATCAAAAGCCAAACAAAAGTCAAAACTAGATTACTTGAGAGAGAAAATCTCGGTCCCCCTAAGGCAAGGGCAACGATTCAACACAACCGAGACAATCAAAATGCCGACTCTTCGAGGTGAGGCAAAAGGGCTCGACACCATCGGCACAAGAGCAAAGCACAAAGCACAACTCAGGTGACAAAGAGCTCCCCATGCATGAATGCAAGCTCCCCCTGAACAAATGTGTGCAAAACTCAAGTTCTCCTCCGGAACTGAATATCTACCCCAACATGCATTTCTCCCCATTTTCTCCCCCTTTTTCTTGAATTGGGTGCATTTCTCCCCCTTGTTCGTAATGCATGAATCAAGTCTACAAATGCAAGTGTGTACTTCTCAAATAGACAAAGAGCACTAAAACATGCTAGAAATGAGACATAGAACAAACATGATAGCCACATATTCCGTACAAACATCGCCAACAAGATAAAAATGAGCATATAAGAATGTGATATAGTCATGATCAAATTTAAGCATGTTTCAACAAAACATCCTTCTCGTGAGCATAGGACCCCAACATGGCCAAAATGAGCACAATCAACATATAACTCATAAACTTTATGCAAGGTCACAAGATCATCATAAACACCTACAAGCTATCTCATGTCATGTCAAAGCCACCGAGCCATGTGTCTACTTCTAAATATGAGACTTCTCATTGGTAGACATCATGTAACGGTTTAGCACCCAAGCAAGATAAGGAATTTAAAACACATATGACATGGAAGCAAGGTTTTCAAGCACAGGCATTTCAAGATACCAAATTAATTTGCAAGATTAAGCATGGTACATGAAGTGCCTTTGCGGCAAAAAGAAGCTTATGCTCCTCCACAAGGTAACATGTAGGCTAAACATTCATAATGACAACCGGGTCTTTGACCCCAAATGAAAAGAGCATGATTCCCAAACACAAATTAAGCAAGATATAGCCACTTGAGCACAAAATGAGTATGTAACGGATTCTACTCACAAGAGAGGATCAATTAAGCATTTTCACAAAAACTAACCATTTCACATGCATACACATCCAAAGCTACCAAGAGCATAGCTATACATCACAAGAGCTCACAAGCATGATCATAGGCTCACATCCAACATATCACAATGATCAATGTATATGAGAGAAGCACATCCACTAAAGCATATGATACAAATGCAGTCTATGATACAAAGATGCTAAACATGATGTGTTACATGAATGAAGTATGCAAAATGCATATGTACATGAGATCCCCAACCCAAGCTTAAAAAGGAAAAACCACAGCAAGCTCACCCCGCAAACGAGAAAAGGTAGCTTGGTCCAAAGATTTTGTTAGGATATCTACAAGCTGTTTCTGGGTTGGCACGTGAATCAAGTCTATGTTTCCCTTCTCTACATTATCTCTCAGAAAGTAGTTCTGGAGTGTAGCACAGGGTTTTTTGGCAACGCTAATGGCACTAGTGCTATCACACGTGAGAGGAACGTGGGTGCACTCCTCACCAAAGTCACTCAAAGTATAGGTGATCCAAAGCAACTGGGAACATCAACTAGCAGCAACTACATACTCGGCCTCTGTGGTAGACTGAGCCACACTTGACTGTTTACGAGATGACCAAGAAACCAATGAGGAATCCAAAAACTGACAAGTACCCGAAGTGGACTTCCTATCCACTTGACACCCAGCAAAGTAGGCATCCGAAAAACCATGAAGCGCAAGAGAAGAGAATGTCGAGTACCAAAGACCAAGCTCAGGAGTGTATCGAAGATACCTGAAAATCCGCTGACGGCCTGCCGGTGTGAAGTCCTCGGCGACGCCTGAAAACAAGTGCACAGACACACACTGAATTGTATGTCCGGCCTCATCACCATCAAGTACAAGAGGGAGCCGATCATGCTTCGGTACTCCTTCTAGTCCACGGGCTCTCCGTCCTTGTCTGCATCCAACGCCGTAGTCGTACTCATCGGTGTCGAGAGGAGCTTGGAATCATCCATCTTGAATTTCTTGATGATATCCTTCGTGTACTTGGCTTGATGCACAAAGGTTCCCTCCTTAGTCTGCTTGATTTGAAGCCCGAGGAAAAACTGCAATTCTCCCATCATACTCATCTCGAATTCTCTGCTCATGTCCTCTGCAAACCTTGCAACCAAACAGTGAGCTGAGCCACCAAATACAATATCATCCACGTACACCTGAACAATCAGGATGTTATTGCCTTGCCTGAGGAGAAAGAGTGTCTTGTCTACCTTACCCATCTCGAACCCCTTGCTGAACAAAAACCCCCTCAATCTACCATACCAGGCCCTGGGAGCTTGTTTCAGCCCATAGAGAGCCTTCCTCAACTTATACACCCGGTGGGGAAACTCAGCACTATCAAACCTAGGGGGGTGCCTCACATACACTTCTTCCTCCAACACTTCATTCAAAAAAGCACTCTTCACATCCATTTGGTGCAACTTGAATCCTTTAGCCACAGAAAAGGCTAGAGGAATTCTAATCGCCTCTAAACGGGCTACAGGAGCAAATGTCTCCTCATAGTCTATCCCCTCATTTCTGGCTACAACCCTGATTCTCACCACTTCACCATTTTCTCCCTCTTTGTTTTTCCACACCCATTTTGTCCCGATAGGTTTGCAATATGGTGGAGGCTCTACTAACTCCCAAACCTCATTTCTCTCAAAGTTCTTTAGCTCCTCATGCATGGCATTCACCCAAGTAGAATCAGAAAGTGCGTGTCTGATGTCTTTAAGCTCGAAAGAAGCAACAAAAGCTGAATAAGCAAAGTGAGAGATTCTTTAGGACCTTGACCGTGTGGTTCATTCATTGATGTCACCGATGATTTTTGAGGGATGATGGTCAACTTGAACTCGCCTCGGTGCCTCTCGCCCGGAGACAACCTCCCCCTCAGCAGCAGTTTCTACTTGATCTTGCTGGATCGTAGTCGGTGTAGGGGATGGACCATCCTGAACCGTAGTCGAAGTAGTAGAAGTAGAGGGTACATGTGTGGCTGGAGCTTCACCATCATCACCATCATCCTCTCCAGCTTCATCCTCCTCATCCTCAAAGATCTTCTTGCCAACTTCGTCGTCACCTGCACACTCAAAAATAGACGAACTACATGGTTGTGTCTCGTCGAAGGTAACCTCGCAAGTCTCCATGATTTGGTTAGTATCAAGGTTGAGCATACGATACGCTCGAGAATGATTAGCATAACCTAAAAAGATGCCATCGGAGGACCTTGCCTCAAACTTATCTAGCTTGTCCTTCTTGAGAATAAAGCACCGACAACCAAAAGCCCGAAAATGGCTCACTCTAGGTGCTCGCCCGTGCATGAGCTCATAACACGTCTTTTTCATGAAAGCCCGAAGAAAAATCCGATTCCCCACATGGCACGCGGTATTCACCGCCTCAACCCAATATCTCCTCGGAGTCTTATGCTCATCGAGCATCATCCGAGCCATCTCACAAAGGGAACATTTTTTCCTCTCTACCACACCATTCTGACAAGCGACATAGGGAGAGGAAAACTGATGTTCGAGACCTAGATCACGGCAAAAGGTTTCAAATCGAGAGTTTTTAAATTTTGTGCCATTGTCGCTATGAATAGCTCGAACAACATCTCCATGCTTCTCATTTTTCAACCTCAAGATCAGATCTCGGACAAAATCAAATGTCTCCCCCTTGTCAGCCTAAAAGAAGACCCAAGCATAGCGAGAATAGTCATCCACTATCACCAGGACATACCATTTCCCACCCACCGAGCACACACAAGCCAGACCAACCAGGTCCATATGGAACAACTCGCATGGACGCTCTGTCATGACAGCGGTCAGGGGCGGATGGGAGGCGACTACCATCTTGCCATGCCTACACGGAGCACACACCAAATCCTTTTGGAATTTCAACCTAGGCAATCCTCGGACCAAACCAAGCCCACTCAAGTGTGACAACAAGTCAAAACTCAAGTGACTTAGCCTCCTATGCCATTTCCAAAGCTCCGCCGAAACACCCGCAACAAAGCAACGAGAAGAGCCAACACTGAGAAAAATTAGCTCTGAAAATCTGACCCTCGGGGATGATCGTGCACACAAGATCACCTCGAGAGTCCAACACACGAGAAGCGCCCGTCTTGAAACGGACCTCAAAACCCTCATCAAGAAGTTGGGAAACCAAAAGAAGATTGAACCCGAGAGACTTGACAAGAGCAACACACCTTAGAGTCACATTCTCACTTACCTTCACCATGCCCACTGAAAGCACTCTACCTCTACCATTGTCCCCAAAAGTGATGTACTCCTTGGACACCACCAGGGTGAGTATGGAGAACCACTGTCAATCTCCGGTCATGTGTCGAGAGCAACCGGAGTCGATCAACCAAAAGCTCTCCAAGCCCCCCACCTGCAAAATAAAAACAAGAGCGAGAGTGAGCAAACGACTCAGCACTGGGGTTAGTGTAAAATGAATCAAACCAGTGTCATGCCATTTGCTCCAAAGTGGGGATAGCAAAATCCATCCTACCACTCCTAGGTGGAACACCCACATGTCTCCTTGCAGGACTACGTGTACCACGATGTGGAGACTGTGGTCCGTAGCTCCTCTGGGACCTAAAGCTGCGATCATTCCCCCCCATACTCGTATTGGCCAAGAGTGAAGGAACGTCCAGCAAACTCACCACGCCCAAACCCAACACGCCTACCACTATCTCTCTGAGGAGGCACACCCCGTGTAGGAAACTCACGCCTCTCCCGAGTAGGGATGATACGCACCACACCCTCACCCCTAGGCACAACACGAGGCTCAGGCACACCACGAGAAGGGCGGTACATGTCCTTGTAGCAAACCTCTCCTCCCTTCTCCTCCTGAAGAAAAACTCCGCTAGATGCCCATCCCTCCCACAATGATCACAATGGAATGGGATTGGCGTTGGCTTTTGCTTTGGTTTTGGGTTCTCTTTGGGCTGTGGCTTCTCACTCGGTTTCTATCCCTTCTTCCCAAAGAACTTATTTCCCAAGTCACTCTTGAACTTGATGGGTTTCTAGAAGTTGTTGGTTTGTGGAGGAAACACTGGTGGACTTGGGGTTGTGTCTAGTCGGTTCCTAAGTGGGTTTGGCTTAGGCTCATAGGCATTCTTGTGGAAGGATTTTGGTGGAGCTGGGATATCACCAATCTTCTCCTCTTTCTCACCACTACCCCCCCAATCTTATCAGACCTAAGCGTCTGCCCATCATAGCGCTTGTATGCCTCAATCATCATCCTGAGCTGAGGCACATGACCCGACAACCAACCCATCATTTTTCTCAACTCATCATTCTCATCCTGCAAGCGATCAACATAATGTGCAAGTTCTAGATTCTGAACAACATGCAACTCACAACTAGAACAAGAAATAGAAACATGAGTTTTAAAAGCAGCCTCAAGAGATCTAGTACGAGCATGAGATTCATCCAACTTCGCGTGCAAAACAGGACAAGAGGTACAAGCACCTAGCAAGGAGGGTCTAGATTTCATCTCTTCAAGCTCAGCCCTAAGCACATCTAGTTCCTCAACCTTGGAGGCATACTTCTCCCTAAGCACAGTCAAATCACCAAGGAAAACAGGACATTCGGTGCATTTAGGTTCATCGGTCACAATAGGAGCAAACTTCAAAGATTCTACTTGAGCCCTAGCATCAACAAGCAAAGATTCTAGCTCAATCACCTTCTCCTTAGCCTCTCCTAGCAAAAACATATACTCCCTCTTCTCCTTGTTGGTCTTTCTAAGCACATCATCACGATTGTCAAGCAATTCATTTAACCTAGCATTCTCCGCTATCAAGAAGGCAGGATCATTGTTTACCTCATCCTCGGAGTTGGAGTTCGAGTCATCCTTCTTGCTCTTCTTGCTCCCAGAGTTTTGTGCCATACCGTAAAAGCCTTAGGCGGCAAAGCACAGGCAGTTGATGTTTTTGCTTGACTGCTTGCTCTTGTGCCGGTCCACCTCTTCTTCTTCACCGCTTGAACTCGATGAAGTGTAGTAGGAACTCGAGTCGATGTCGCTCGCTCCGGCGACCATCGCACACTCTGTCTTCTTCTTGTGGCCGCCACTCTTCCTCGGCCTCCGCTTGGACTTGTTCTTGCCCTTGTAGTCATTCCTCGAGCGGTGCTTGTGCTCGGTCCTCGGACGGTGCTTGTTCTTGGCCTTGACCTCCATGGCCTTCGGGCACTCGGCGATAAGTGCCCGTGCTTCCCACACCAGTAGCACATTCCCGAGTTCCTCTAAGCATTCTTCCGGTTCGTGTACATACGCTCGAACCTCCTGCTCAGCAACGCGAGATCCTCCTCGCCTAGCACATCAAACTCCTCATCTGGCATAGAGACAAGAGAAGACAAAGAGAACTGCCTAGAAGACAGATTAGCATTACTTCTCTGTCCAGAAATGAGAGACAGACTATGAGGGTCAGTCGGGTTCCGATCTTGCCTCTCACACCACGATCCACCTCAAAGGACTTAAGCTTAGGGAACAACTCATCCATAGTGAGTGTCTCATAGTTGCCAGACTCAAGGATGGCCTTGACCTTTGCGCCCCATACGGTACGGTCAAGTGAATGCAAGAGCTTCACGGCTCTGTCATGGTCATCGTATGGCAACACAGTCACATTAGCCCTCATGTTGTTCACAATCACGGTGAAGCGCTAGAACATGGAGTCAACATCGGGTAGATGAGTGAAATTCTCATACTCCATCTGGTAACTTGAGAACAAGCGAGCCTTCACCTGATTGTTCCCACCATGAGCTACCTTGAGCTTCTCCCAAATCTTGCAAGCTAAATCATCTGCACACACCCGATCAAATTCAGGCTTGCAAAGAGCGCGGAACAAATAATCGACCGCCTTGTTGTTGGCATCGTGCATATCTCTAGAGCCTGGGGCAAGAAAGTTTATGGGGGTGGACATAGGAGGTGTTCTCCGTCACATCCCAAATAATCTGGCCCTTGCCACGAAGGAAAGCAGACATACGTCTCTGCCACATCTGGTAATCCTTCCCATCAAAGTGCGGAGGACCCGAACCCCATTCTTGGTATGCCATCTTTGGATCTTAGACTGGTTAGAATCACAAAGATATGTAACCGACTCTGATACCAATTGAAGGACTGATTAGGCAACCAGAGTGGGGGGGAGTGAATGGGAGCCGATAAAAAATTCTCTGAAGAAATACTGGCTAAGTCCCAAAATCACAACCAAAGATTCCCACATGACCTTGCCAAGGTCACGTAGTTACAACAGACCTACCAACCCTAGGAACAAGTCCAAAGAAGTTGCAAAGTGGAAGCACAACTCAAGAAGCAAAGGACTTAGGAAAACTGCAGGTTCTAGGACGAACATTCTGTCATAGCAGGACGGACTGTCCGCCGGTCACCACGGACCGTCCGTATGGTACGGATGGACTGTCCGTATTAGCAAACAGAACCACCAGAGACGCACCCCTTCCTCACGGACCGTCCGACATGTCAGTTCGGACCGTCTGAGCCCGACGGACTGTCTGACCACACCTGGCGGACTGTCCGCAAACCAACTGCAAACAAAAACTAAGACTCCAACAGATCGACGTGTGAACTCGCAAGAACTGGACGAACACGTAACGAACACCAGCACCCGCGGACCGTCCGCACCATTAGGATGGACCGTCCGTCCTGCTCGCAGAGCATGAACAAAGCCTGGAAAAGGAGAGTCAACCCCTACTATCCATTCATGGATCTCCCAAACGGCTGCACGGATTGAGACAAGATTTAGGGGGAAAGGAGAAGCGTCTCTAGGAGGTGCTATGCCCAAAAACTTGAGGCCTCAAACAAACTAAAACACCGGGAATCGAATCACAACCGAGCTCCAACCAAAAGCTAGGGTTCCAACCGAAATCCTCGAATCGAAGGCCAAATCCGGAGTTTGAGGGGTCAAGATCAAGCGCAAAGATGCACAAGACATCTATCCATGATCCCCACAAAAAAATCCGAACACAAACACCTCAGAATCGACGAAACGAGCCGCACATGAAAATCCCACAAAATCGCTCGAAAAAGACACGAAAATCACTCGAGCCAAGTGAAGGAAATCGACGCAACCATGAATGCTTCCATACAACGAGAGGTCAGATTCTCTACAAAATCATGAAGAAAATCTAGCCTAAGGAGCAGGGAAAATAGGAAGCAGTCTGGTTGGATGAGTTGCCCTCTAACCCTAGAGCGATATATATGAAGTCTCTCTGGGTTGGGAAAATGACCATGCTACCCCTAGAACTTAAATGAAGATACACACCCCTTAGGGGCAAGATGGTCAAGTATCGAATATTCTTCATCGGGCGACCATGCCTTCACCGCAGTCCGTGTCCTCCCGACGCAAGCCCCGCGATCCCGCCGCATGTCCCCCGACATCGAAGATTCTCAGCGCGCCCGAATCCCGTCTCCGTCCGCCGAGCCTCCGGTCTTGGTTTTGTGGCTCAACCAAGTAACCCGACAGTTTTGTGGTGAACCGCCGCAAACCTCGCGTCCAGACTCTGGTCGTGAGCTGCTACCCTGCACCGGCTCAAGTCCATGACTTCATCTTGCTTTTTTTGCCACGATGCGGCCCGCACTTGATCCTGTTCGGCCACCGGGTCCATCGAGCCGAGCCTACTTGTCCCTACACTCCTCAGAGGCCCCACAAGGCTAAGACCTTTCGCGACCGCTCTTCACCTGCACCAATGCAAATCAAGCCGCAACCTGCACCTGCAATACTCAGCCAAGAGTCAGTTCACACCACGTTGTCAATCACTCATCACACCAAGAAGCGACCATCCACCGGTCCTCGGACACTCCGGTCCTCAGACGTTGCGAGTCTCGTGCCAGCGAAGGCACGGTTGTCGTACGGACATCCCTGTGCCCACCATCGAGGTGGACCATGGCCGTATACAGGACTGGCTATTGGTACTATTCTGACTTGTGGGCCATGGTGCAAGACGGTGTGGACTAGAAGGCAACTCGGGACTAGTAGATTAGGAAAGCTTATCATGTACACGGCGGCTTCTCCTAATCGTACTCGACTAGTACTCTCACTCTAAACCGACTTGTAACGCTACCTCCCGTGATGTATAAGGCGAGGCTGGGCCCCCCTGTTGGGGATTCAACAAGAGGTCCCCTCTTGTGGGCCAGTGGGCCCCTTCGAATCAGGGCCAAGGGACCACGGGCCAAGTCATAGCCGTGAGCCACCCTCGAGTGCGAAGCAGGGCACCCCCCGGGGGGAGAAACATGACCGCTCCGCTGGCTAGAAGGGGTCCCAAAGGGAGAAGCCCCGGGAGACTACCTCGGGACGGGGTGGCTCTGGAGGGGGCGCAACAGGAGGTTCCCGGAGATCAAGGGCCCGACGAGAACTGTCGATGACTCATGCGCCAGGGGCCCCAAAGCACTGTAGACGCATAGGACAAGGTGTCGTGTAGTAGGAGGAAAAGACTAGAATACCCCTAGGGAGTTTGGGGAAGAGTCCAGTGTTCGTACCGGAGCCGTACTGAGGGTAAAACAGACATTGTATCAGAAGGGGTCCTAGAGGCCTATAAAAGGGGAGCGACCCCCCATGTATCGAGTTCAGTTGCAATAAAATCATTCTACTAGTCAATCAGTCCCCTAGTAGCTCTTCTGAGCCTTTCCGTACAGCTCAAGAGCCCCACCTTTACAGTCTGGGCTTTGTAACAACCAACAGTTGGTGTTGTCCATGGGGATGTGTGTGACTGAGAGAAGCCAAGATGGCACAAGCCAGGAAGAAGGGAAAGGTCGCTCCGGGAGCCTCCCGGGATGACCCCGATGTCGTCAGAGAAGTGACGACAGGGCCTCCTCCTGTGGGCCTACCGGAGGGAACTCAAGACCCCGAAAGGGTCGACTTGGAGGACCAACACCAGGATAGCGACGAGGACTAGGAGGGCGCCGATGAGGATCCTCCGAGGGCTCGAGACAACCCTCCCTTGACCCAAGACGACTCCAAGACATCCCCAGAGGAGAGGGAATCCCTCCGGGCGGAAAATAAGGTGGAGGAGCTTGAAGAGCGGATCCGGCGAGCACGTTGGGCATTGGAGCAGTAGGAATGCATCGCCCAGGAGCATATCAATCAAGAGGCAAAGAGGAGGGAGGAGGAGTACCTGCATCAAAGAGCGGAAGCCAACCGAAGATCCAAGGAACTGAAGAAGCTGCTGGAAGAGCTGGAGACCAACAAGGCGTTGCGGGAAAGCTCCGGGAGCAGCAGTCACGAACAACCCTTGCTCTCGAAGTGGGAACATCTCGAGGCTTCGTTCAGGCGCGGCATCCCTCTCGACCTTAAATCACCCCTCTCGCGGACGCTACATGCCCTCAGATGGCCCAAGGGCTTCAAGATGCCCCAAATCACCCTATACGATGACAAGACCGACCCGGGCGACTTCAATGAGCTTCGAGGCTGCCATCCAGTTGGTCGGAGGTGACGAGTCCACAATGGCCATGAGTTTCGTGATGGCTGTCACCAGTATTGCTTGTACCTGGTACACCACGTTGGACGCTGAGAAGATCTTTTAGGGAGCTGATGCTGATGCTGGAGAACTTTTAGGGGAACTACGATGACCCGGTCACCTCCGGACATCTGTTCGTGGTGAAGCAGGGGAGAAACGAGACCCTCTGGAGCTTCGTCAAACACTTCATGAATGTGAAATGCCAAGCCAGCGGGTTGAGCGAGTGCACTGTCATCGACGCAGCGTAGAAGGGGCTCTTGCATGGATCGGTCCGCTCACGGCTGTCGAGGTGCCCTCCGTACGGAGCTTATGAAGAAGATGGAGGATTATGCTAGGGCGGAGGATGACGAGCTCAGCGAAAGGCAGAGGAGGTACCCGGTGAAGCCCGCCCACACCATGAAGACCGGAAGCCATGAGACTGTGAATAGGAGCATCGCCCGGAGCATGAAGAGGCACGACGAAAGAAGGAGATCCCTCAGGGTCCCACTAGGGAGATCCACACCATTGAGTCCGCTCGCGGACGAGACGGGTGCCAGGAGGAACACTGGGATGAGCGTCGAGATGAACGCGGGGAGGAACACCAGGAAGATCACAAGAGGGAGAGGCTGTCAGAAGGCCCCCGCCAACGCATGGTGGGCTGCCCCAAGGTAGAACCTGCCGCCACACAAGGATGAGGAGGGATGAAGCCTTTCTGCATCATCCACAAGGATTGGGGAGGTCACGCCACGAAGGAATTCCCAGCCATCTCCGCAGCCCAGACCACTGCGGCCTCTCAAAGGACAGTTGTGAATGACCAGCTTGTGCTTCACGTGGCGCTCGCCTAGGCTCCCCCCACCATCCTTTCGTAGGGGCCTGCGTCCCCGATGTGGACTCACCCTCCGGTGTATGCCATCCCTCCGCTAGGGGCTCCCCCGATTTTGCCAAAGGTCGAGGCCATTCCCAGAGAAGTGCAGCGTGTTGTGGGGTCCCACCGGGTTGTCCTTCCTATTTTGGGAGGATCCTCCCGGTCCCTGGACTTGAAGAGGCAGCAACGCGATTGCATCCGGGAGGTGCCTCACATCGCATCTACACTTCTTCCCCGCTCCTGACGTACGCGATGGTGTCCATCACTTTCTAAGGGGAAGATTGTAACATGCCTTTCTACCCCCAAGAGGATGCCTTCGTGATATCGGCCAATGTCAATGGGGTGGAGCTAAATCGAATCCTCATCGACGTGGGGAGTTTCGCAAATATCTTGTTCAGCCAGGCCTATGACAAGATAGGGCTGGCAAGGTCACAATTGAACCGCGCGGGAGCACCTCTACGAGGATTCCGCGGTGGTTCCATCGAGGCACTAGGGCAAATCACCCTGCCGGTCTCTTTCGGACTCGGAAGCTTCGCGAAGAAGGAAGACATCCTCTTCAATGTCGTGGACACCCCTACCAGTACAACACCATATTCGGGAGACGCCTCCTGAACGCATTCTACACCGTCCTGCACCACGACTTTCCGTGCCTGAAAATGCCCGGCCCTCGGGGAATTATCAAGGTGTTGGGGGATCAGATGGAATCCCGCCTAATCGACATTGGTAGGACCCCGGGGCAGAGGCAGATGAATGAAATGAGCCCTTGAGGGACCTCAGAAGATGTGGCCCCCCTGAGAGCCTGTGTGGTTCGAGGACCAGTGGATGGTCGCTTCCTATGTGACGAGTGATTGACAACGTTGTGTGGACTGACTCTTGGCTAAGTATTGCAGGTGTAGGTTGTGGCTTGATTGGTGTTGGTGCAGGTGAAGAACAAGTGCAAAAGGTCTATGCCGGTGGGCCTCCAAGAGTGGAGCAGACAAGTAGGCTTGGTTCGAGGGACTCGGTGGCCGACGAGGTCAAGTGCGGATCGCATGGTGGCAAGAACAGCAAGATGAAGTCGTGGACGGTTTCTTGGTTGAGCCTAAAAACCAAGGTCGAGCCGGGACGAGGTGGGGGCCAAGTCATGAGTGGAGATTGGCGGGAGGTCACACCAAGTCTGTAGGGTTTCCAGTGGTTCACCACAAAACCACTGGGTTACTTGGATGAGCCACAAAGCCAAGGCCGAAGATCGAAGCGTGCACGGCTACAACACTAGGCCGGTCTGACCGGTGGGTCAGACCGGTGGGGACCGGCCTAACCGGTGAGGAGCACCGGTCTAACCGGTGTGCTCTGTGGACGGCTTCTGGAGCTTTCGAAGCGGAGGACACGTGTCGGGATCGCATGGCTTGCGTCGAGGCTAAGCAAGGTGCGGTCGCCGGGCATCCGTCCGATGGTGCTACGACGAAGATTTCCCAAAGTGCCCTTCGGGGGTGTGTATCTTAGTATTATGTAATAGGGGTAGTTTCGTCTTTTGGTTGCCTTCATATAACCCAAGTGGTGAGAGGATGGCAGTCATCTCTTGGAACCCTAGCTCATTTGCTTTCCCTTCCTATTTTCCTTAGGATTTTCTATAGGACTAGCTTGAGAGCTTCATGGTGAGATCTTTAGAGAGGGATGGATGATCAGGAGGCAAGCTAGACCTTGTATGAATCTTTCTTGGAATGTATAGAAGGTTTGGCGTGATTCCTCAAGGCTATTTATTGTCTCCCCCGTTTTCCCTTTTTGGTGATTTTCGGAGCCTTTTCTTGGTGATTTTTGTTTGGTGGATTTGAGGCCTCTTCCTTGCGGTTTTGGTTGGGGATGTATACTTGAGCCCTTAGTGGTTCTTTTCCTTGTAATTCCCATCTCAAATCTGTGGGAAAAGGTGCTCAATTTGGGGTTTTTCCTTAGGTTTTGGGAAGTGGTGTTCTTGGTGGAAATCCTTCGATTCCTCTAGATTTAGCAAGTTTTGGGGACCAAATCGTAGCTATGGGATGCCCATGAGGTACTCCTAGTATACTCAAAGTCTTGTGCGAATCCGTGGAGTGAATCAGGAGATCGGGAAGGTTGTTTGGAAGGGTTGACCCGCGGTTCGCTGTTCATCCCGAGCTGCCCAGGCCTGACCGGTCTGACCAGTGCGTGTGACCGGTCTGACCGGTGCCGGGTCCCTGTGGGATTTGCCTCGGGGGAATTGCTAGACGTGTGTAGCTTTGGGCTGTGGTGCTCTTGGTTAGTTCTTGGCAGGTTTTAGGTTGGTTTGCTAGGTTTTGAGGAGGTCTTTGTTTTCGTCGGTTTGTGTTTCGGAGGTGATTTGTGTTCCAAGGCCTAGAGGAGTCACTAAGGCTTCCTGGAACGTTTCTGTGCAGTTGCTGTTGCCACCGTCTTGACCGGCGCTGTCCATCGGTCTGACCGATGTCGCCGGTCTGACCGGCACAGGTCATCGGTCTGACCGGTCACTACAGCGATTGGTGGAGTTCGCGACGCCTCCAAGTGGTCGCGATACGGGGTTATTGGTCGCGATACGTAGCGATTATGACAGATTCAATCTGTCGCCAAGCGTCGCAATTTTGTCCGTCGCAATATGTTGCTGCGACGGTTCCAAAACCGTGTCACAATAAAAAACAATTGTTGCGACGGCGCCTGGCGCCGCAATTTGGTGAAGTAGCGACCACCAGTGGCGTTGCAACACAGATTATTGCTACGAAGTGCGTCGTTGCGATAGGTTTTTTTGCGACCACTTTGCTCTGTTGCAAACAAGCGCTATTACAATGAAAGAATCATGTCGCAATGTGATACGTGCCATTGCAATTTTTATGTAGGCTATCACAACGAAGTCGTAATCCGTCGCCGTATGCTTGAACCAAAATGCAACTAATTACCGTCGTTATAAAGC
Source organism: Cenchrus fungigraminus (assembly GCA_036936925.1). NCBI lineage: Eukaryota > Viridiplantae > Streptophyta > Magnoliopsida > Poales > Poaceae > Cenchrus > Cenchrus fungigraminus. The sequence goes on along the minus strand of CM072772.1, from coordinate 68,779,154 downwards.
ACATGGTTTACGCAACCAACTATTGGTCGTCGCATTATGCTTGAAGCAAATCACGACGCTAATTGCCATCGCCATACACAAAGAGGGTCATGCAACCAATGTGGTTCGTCGCCATATGATCCAACGAAATTGCAACACTAAGTCATCGCCATACACCAAGGGATTCACGCAACCAACTATGCGTCGTCGCTATAAGAATGAAACAATTCGCAACGACAATTACCGTCGTTATACACATAGATGGTGACGCAACCAACTATTGGTCATCGCCATATGCTTGAACAAAATAGCAACGCTAGTTATCGTCGCTATACACGTTGTCGGTCATGCAACCGTTGATGGGTCGTCGCCAGATGCTTGAACAAAATCACAATGCTGATTTCCATCGCTATACACGTAGATGGTCACGCAACCAAAGATTGGTCGTCGCCATGTTCTTTAACCAAATCGCAACGATTAGTACTGTCGCTATATAAGTAGGGGTATCGCAACGAAGCATGTGTCGACGCTATATGCTCTAGTGATAACGCATCAGATGAATTTTGGTCACCATACACGTGTACTATATCACTACGAACTATGGTTCGTCGCTATTGGCATAGAGGAAATCGCAACAAAATATTGGTCGCCATAGGATACATGCTGGAAGCACACCATCCCCAATTTTGGATTCTTTAATGCAACAAAAATATTCGAAACATAGATTGATGGAACCAATGTACATTCATGTTATTCAAGACCACAATTATTCATATAACAGAATAAAATTCACCACATTAAATTTTGCACTCTTGTCCATCACTCACATTAATAGTAACAAAATTTCTAAAGAGCCTAGCATCACTCCCACCCAGTATTGTTGAAGATCTTCATCATTTCTGGAGCTGAGGTTTGCTTGGAGGCTTGAGCTTCTTGTTTGATGCCGAAGGGATTTTGTTGGCCGATCTTGAGTCTTTTATCGGCTTAAGAGCTTCTCTTTCCATGCCATTCTGAATGTAAAGAAATTAGAGAATTACATCATATGAACCCAATTTGTCTTGTAATGAGAATATGCAGCATCATATGGATTGCAAGTAGAAAAATATAAATGGCATTAAGAAAGGACAGTTCAGTTAGTACCTCTTGTGCTCTCTTCCTTCCTAATCACGTCTTAGACTGATTCACCAGCGTGCTTGGAGCGATATATCTTGTAGGTGCAGAAGAAGGTGCAGAAGGTGGAGCACGATTATCATGTTCCTCGGCGAACAGTGTCTTGGTAATGTTGGCACTTGTATGACTGATGTTAGGTGGCACATTTTCTTTGTCTTTTGTCATGGTGCTTGATGGATGCATCTGGAATGTATAGTTTTATATCGAAACTATATCAGTTGTGATTAAAAGCACGACACCATGCATTGCATCATGATTGGAAAGCTTGTTCAGTGTCGTTACCTAGGTTGTTGTTACATGATCCTGCACTACTGGTGTTGCAGGAATGTTTTCCTCCGGCCTCGTATGTACAGCTTCATTAGAACTATTGTTGATGGTTTCAGAGGGAGTCTGCACATTGTGAAAGAGGGCAGACGAGAGATAAGTGGCATAAATATGCATTTTCTCAATCACAACCAAGTATTGTCATTACCGTGTTTGTTGTTTCTTGACTCTGCACTAATGTTCTTGCAACAATGCCATCCTCATCGACCCTAGGGTCAACTTGACCTGTACTGTTGTTGGATTGAGGTGTATTCTGCTTATTTGAAACGATGGAAGGTAAGATATTAGCTGCATTGGCCAAGTTATGAACACAATAGGTACAATCATCTGGTTACCTCTGAACATGGCAGCAAGTGTTTGATAGGCTCGATCATCTTTGCAAATTGTTCCTGCATTTGCTTTTCCATCATTTTCTTAAATTCTTCTTTCTCACGTTCCTTGTCAGCTTCATGCATCTTGAATATTTCTTCCAGTTGACGTTCTCGTGCTTCGACCTTATCGAGCTTCTCATGTAACAACCTCTCCTGATACACTTTGTTGCTTCTTGGAGTGGACATGTAACCAAGGCCACGTGACACAGAGGATTTGACATGTGTTCTTTCCCTGTATGTTTCCTGGAAAAATTTCTCTTCATCTTCATCTCGAGGAGTGGAACTTGTGTCTTCACCCCCCTCATCTGGATTTGCTAGTCGAGCTAATTTCCTGACTGTACAATGCTGTGGGTAAGAAAAATTGTAAGATAGAAAACTGTGCCCATGGTTTGATTCAAAATTAAACAAGTGTTATGTGCACGCAAGGTTACAATCAAATTTATACTCACATAAATAGTCTCAGCCACCTCATTTCTCCATTTTCCATCCCTAGAGTGAGTAACCTTCCAAAGTTCCAACTGGCGTGGCTCAGCACCAGTTTTGGGATCTCGCTACGATTGCATCATTACTCGGCATCAATATATGATTTTCTTATGTAGATAGTGAAAGATGAGAATATTGTAACCAACCTTTACCTTTTCCCAACTCCACTGAGAGTAAGGTATCGAACCCGCTGAATGGTTGCTAACCAGACGGCTGCGGTTGTCAGAGTTCTGGGTGCTGTGCTCCTGCAAGAAGTGAACAAGTGCTGTTAAGTGATGAAAGGTTGAACTCATCTTCTATATAACTCACAATGTTGTTCTTTAATTTAGTAGAAAAAATTGTACCGTGAATGTTTTTGTTCCAAAGTAGTGGCACAAATAGTGCCACTCCACAATGTTTAGGTCAGCAGGCTTGTGCCTCATTCTATCCGGATAACTGTTGTACGCCTTGTATGTAGCACTCAAGTCGCCTCGCCAACCTTTGTAACGTTCGTGGGCAATCTTCAATATCTTTTCCTCTGGATTTTGAATGCCCTCAAAATCCCAAGTTTCCTGGTGGGAAGGAAACTTGTTATTCATGCATGATTCAATCATAACACTGGATACGAACAAAATAAAGGGAATGCATCTGCTATATTAAATTAACAAGGTGAATGCGGTGGACATTGACTTACCATTATAGCTTTTACGATATCTTTCTTGACTACTGGAAGCACTTCACTCCAATATCGGACTCCAATTAGTGGAGCCCTGAGCCTAGTATGTACAACAATCTCATCAATAAAGGTACGCCTGTTTTCTCCACAGGGACCACCCAACTTTGATGAAAATTGGATTTTCAACTTTTCGCAGCCAGATCTTGATCTCTTGGCAACTGTAGATAACACTTTCAGGGTTCCACGGCCAACATTCTTGCCTCCTACTTGCATTCACACCAGAGAAAATAACATTCACTTCTGAACAATAGCAGTTGCAGAATCCAATGAAAAATAAAGAGTGAAGTTTCTCGAGGTGTAGAGCTTTTATAACCTTTTGTCTTCCTTGGTTTCCTAGCATGCGATGGAAGTTGTGGTGGTGGCATCGTTTCTGGTGGCGGCGTCGGGCTACTGTCATTGCTCTCATCTTGTTGGGGTACGACTACTTCTGCAGGTTTAGCTTGAACTTTATCATACGCCTCTGAAAAAATGGAAAACACATGCACTTAGAAGGTTCAAATATTTCATCACAAATAAGCTGCAGTCGACAAGGAAAAATGATTTACTAATTTCTTTGATACATCTTGAAGGACCGAAACGGCAAACCAGAGAGGGGGGGAGTGAATGGGAGCCGATAAAAATTCTTCTCGAAGGAGATAGAGACTCCAACAAGATGAACACGACTTCCAACACACGTCTCCGACTCAACTACCCAAGTTGGCCAAGACCACGTAGCCACTGGAGTGCTACTGGTCCTAGGAACCAACAACTCAACCAACCGAACCAAACACCCCAAACGCACAGCGGAAAACTGAGCAGCCTGCTGTCTGTGCCACACCGGTCAGACCGATGGCTCCTGCCGGTCAGACCGATGGCACCGGTCAGACCGGTGGACTCTGCCGGTCAGGCCGGTGGCGAACAGCAGATGCACAGCAAAGTTCCAGGAAGCCTCAGTGACTCCTCTAGGCCCTGGAACAAAAACCACCACCAAAGAACATCCTGCCAAGAAGGAAAACCCCTCACGAAGCCTAGCTAAACAACTCCAAACGGGCCAAGAACTGGACAGCAGGACCACGGGACAAAACCACACGAACACAGCAGTTCCCCGAGACAAAACCCACCAGGGGCTCGCACCGGTCAGACCGGTCAAGAGCACCGGTCAGACCGGTCACACCTGGGCAGCTCGGGATGAACAGCGCCCGCGGGTCAACTCCCCCAAATCCAACTCCCGATCTCCCGATTCGCTCCACGGATTCGCACAAGACTTTGGGGATATTAGGAACACCTCATGGGCACTCCATAGCCAAGATTTGGTCCACCAAAACTCGTTGAATCAAGAGGAATCGAAGGATTTCTGCCAAGAACACCACGAACCCTAGAACTGCGAAAACCCCAAAATCGAGCCCCTTTACTCACGGATTTGGGAGGGGAATCAAAGGGAATAAAACCACGAGGGGTTCATGCATACATCCCCCACCAAATCCCAAAGAGAAAGGTCTCAAAACCGCCACAAGAAATTCGCCAAGAAAAACCTCCGAAAATCACCAAAAAGGAGAAACGGGAAAGACACATCCAAGCCTTGAGGAACCACGCCGAATCATCTATACATACCAAAGAGGTTCATACAAGGTCTAGCTTGCCGCCCGATCATCCTTCCCTCTCACAAGATCTCACCATGAAGCTCTCAAGCTAGTCCTACAAAAATCCTAAGGAAAATAGGAAGAGAAAATAGGAAAACCAAATGAGCTCGGGTTCCAAGAGATGGCTGCCATCCTCTCACCCGTTGGGTTATATGGAGGCAACCGAAAGACAAAAATACCCTTACTAGCTTACTAGGGATACATGCCCCTCAAGGGCGAATTTGGAAGTCTTTGTCTTCGCACCATCGGACGGATGCCCAGCGACCGCAAACTTGCTTAGCCTCGACGCAAGCCTTGCGATCCCGACGCGTGTCCTCCGCTTCGAAGATTCCGGACTGCGTCGTCGCACACCGGTCAGACCGGTGCTCCTCACCGGTCAGACCGGTCAGACCCACCGGTCAGACCGGTCCGATGCTGCTGCACCTCCGTCTTCGGTTCTTCGGTCTTGGCTTTGTGGATCAACCAAGGAACCCAGTGGTTTTCTGGTGAACCACCGGAAACCCCACGAACTCGGTGTAGCCTCCGCCAATCACCACTCATCACTCGACTCCCACGTAGTCCCGGCTCGACCTTGGTTTTGAGGCTCAACCAAGATACCGTCCATGACTTCATCTTGCTGTTCTTGCCACCATGCGGCCCGCACTTGACCCCGCTGGCCACCGGGTCCCTCGAACCAAGCCTACTTGTCTTCTCCACACCTGGAGGCCTCACCGGCAACGACCTTTCGCGCTTGTTCTTCACCTGCACCAACACCAGTCAAGCCACAACCTGCACCTGCAATACTTAGCCAAGAATTAGTCCACACCACGTTGTCAATCACTCATCACACCAGGAAGCGACCATCCACCGGTCCTCGAACCACACATGGCTCTCAATCTCCCCCTTGATGAGTGCATTGACAACACACACGTTTTGGTAACCAAGAGAAAAGAAAAAGGAAAGAAACGACTAAAAGAAACTCCAACAAGCGATCGAAAGCCAAAGAAAAGCCAAAGAGCAAGATCAATTGAAGAAGACAAGTCTCGGACCCCTTAGGCAAGGGCAACGGCTCGACACATCCGAGACAAAACATGCTCAAGCAAAGAGCACAAACCACCAATCCAAAGCTCGAAAACCACAAAGAGCTCCCCCTGCACACATGCAAGCTTCCCTTGAACCAATGCAACTCCCCCTGGACGAATGCATGCAAACCACTTGACGAAACAGAGCAGCTGCATCAGCTCAGCTCTGACCGGTTAGACCGGCCAGCACCACCGGTCAGACCGGTGCCCAACATATGAACAGAACCAGCACTCTGACCGGTCAGACCGGTGAGCTCAACCGGTCAGACCGGTGACAAACAGAGCCCAGAAATAGCTCGAAACCACCTGAAAACCTTCCAAATGCATTCAGTAGGCCAAAACATGCTCAAACTTCTCCCCCTTGTTGACAATGCATGAATCAAGCCAAAATTAGGAAAATTTCAACCTAGAGCTTCTCAAATAGACAAAATTCAACATAGCATGCTACACACCTCCAAATGAGCAAGTTAGATACTCGATAGCTTCGTATGGACAAAAACTACAAGATCACCAAGTTTCACAACCAATGGACAAAGCTAAGATAGAATTGAGCATTTTTATAAAAAAATCCCTCTCATGAGCAAAGTCCTAAACATGATCAAAACATATCAAAATGGCAAAGCCACACAAACTTCATGCTAGGACAACAATTCTAAGCATAAGACCATCATAAACACCCACAAGCACCTCATGTCATGTCAAAGCATACCGAGCCATGTGCTTACTTCTATGTATGAGACTTCTCATTGGTAAGCAACATGCAACGGTTTAGTACCCAAAGCTATAAAAATAAGCACATATGACATGGAAGCACATTTTCCAAGCAATTTACATTTCATTTTCAGATTCATATTTGGTACATGAAATGTCTTTGCGACAAAAAGGAACTTATGCCCCTCCACAAGATGAAGCATGGGGGCTAAACATTCATGATGGCAAATGAGCCTTTGGCCCCATATGATCAAAATAAGCTATCCAACCATAAATTAAGCATAGCCAAGCCACAAAAACATGTCAAGATCATATAAAGGCATTTACTCACAAGAGAGCATACATATGAGATTTTTGAAAACATAGCCATCAACCATGGATATAAACCAAGATCATCAAGAGCTAAGCCACACTAAGCCAAATCATACCAAACTAGCCCACAAGATCATATATAGCATACCATGGTGAACAATGTATATAGGAGAAGCTTTCCTACACAATGCATGTTAAACAAAATGCATGCAAGCTATCATACAAAGATGACTATACATCATGATACAAATGCAATGCAAATGCAAGAAATGCACAAAGGAAAGCTATACATATGCTACAAAGGAGCTCCCACACACCCAACTCAAGAAATCAAACAAACACCAAGCTCCCCCCGCAAACGAGTGAAAGTTGCTTGATCTAGGGGTTTGGTGAAAATATCGGCTAGCTGGTCATGTGTGGGTACATGGATCAAAGAGATTTTTCCTTTCTCTACGTTGTCTCTCAGGAAATGATATATCACTTCTATGTGCTTGGTTTTGGAATGGAGCACTGGGTTCTTTGCAACGCTTATGTCACTTGTGCTATCACATTGAAGTGGGACATGGGTATACTCCTCACCAAAATCGCTCATGGTGTATGTGATCCAAAGGAGCTGAGAGCAACAACTAGCTGCGGCAACATACTCTGCTTCGGTAGTGGATTGAGCAACACTCGACTGTTTGCGGGAAGACCAAGACACCAAAGAGGAACCCAAAAACTGGCAAGTCCCAGAAGTGGACTTCCTATCCAACCGACACCCGGCAAAATCCGCGTCCGAAAATCCATGAAGAGCCAAAGAAGAAGACGCGGAGTACCAAAGGCCAAAGTCGGGAGTATGTCGCAAATACCTGAATATGCGCTTGACTGCTTGCCGATGCGAAGTCCTCGGAGACGCTTGAAAACGAGCGCACAGACATACCGAGAATTAGATGTCCGGCCTTATCGCCGTCAAGTAGAGGAGTGACCCGATCATGCTCCGGTACTCCTTCTGGTCCACGTGTTCACCTTCCTCATCCGCATCAAGAGCTGTAGTCATACTCATAGGCGTCGCCATGGCCTTGGAGTCCTCCATCTTGAACTTCCTCACAATGTCCTTGGTGTACTTAGCTTGGTGCACAAATGTTCCTTCCTTTGATTGCTTGATTTGTAGCCCGAGGAAGAACTGCAACTCACCCATCATACTCATCTCAAATTCCCTGCTCATGTCTTCTGCAAACCTTGCAACAAGAGAGTTAGACGAGCCACCAAAGACAATATCATCCACGTATACCTGCACAATCAGGATATCTCTGCCCTGCCTGAGGAGAAACAAGGTCTGATCGACCTTCCCCATCTCAAACCCTCTCTCAAACAGGAACCCCCTCAACCTACCGTACCAAGCTCTAGGTGCCTGCTTCAGCCCATACAGCGCCTTCCTCAACTTGTACACCCGGTGGGGGTACTTCTCACTCTCAAACCCCGGTGGTTGCCTCACATACACTACTTCCTCCAAAACACCATTCAGGAAAGCACTCTTGACGTCCATCTGGTACAACTTGAATCCTTTAGCCACGGAAAAGGCTAGAAGGATCCTGCTCGCCTCCAAACGAGCTACGGGAGCAAAGGTCTCCTCGTAGTCGATCCCTTCTTTCTGTGAGTACCCCTGAGCAACAAGTCTTGACTTGTTCCTCACCACTTCTCCTTTATCTCCCTCTTTGTTCTTCCACACCCATTTTGTCCCAATCGGCTTACACCCTGGAGGAGGGTCAACCAATTCCCAAACTTGGTTCCTCTCAAAATTCTCCAACTCCTCGTGCATCGAGTTAAGCCAATTGTGATTAGATAGTGCATGTCCAATGTCCTTGGGCTCAAAGGTGGCAACAAAAGCAGCATGAGCGAAATGAGAATTGTTTCGAACCCTCGACCGTGTAGTACGTTCATTCATGTCGCCGATGATTCTCGAAGCTAGGTGATCCACTTGCACTCGCCGGGGAGGTTCTCGCCTTGATGCTACCTCCCCCTCAACAGCAGCTTCGCCTTGATCTGGGTTTGTCGTTGTAGGTGTGGGAGAGGGCCCGTTCTCGATCGTCGTCGAAGTAGTAGGTACATGTTCAGCCGCGGGCACCACACCGCCATCTTCATCATCTCCATGTTCATGTTCCTCCTCCTGAAAGATCTCCTCGCCAAGTTCGTCATCACCTGCACACTCAAAAACAAGCTGACTACGTGGCTGTGTCTCGTCGAAGGTTACCTCGCAAGTCTCCACGATTTGGTTAGTTTCAAGATTGAGCACACGAAATGCTCTAGAATGAGATGCGTAACCAAAGAAAATGCCATCGACAGACCTAGCCTCGAACTTGTCCAACTTCTTCTCTTTCTTCAGAATGAAGCACTTACAACCAAAGACATGGAAGTGACTCACCTTGGGTGTGCGACCGTGCATCAACTCGTAACAGGTTTTCTTCTTGTGAACCCTGAGGTAGATCCTGTTCGACACGAAGCACGCGGTATTGACCGCCTCAGCCCAGAACCTTCTCGGAGTCCTATGCTCGTCGAGCATCGTCCGAGCCATCTCGCACAAGGTCCTGTTTTTCCTTTCCACCACACCATTCTGGGGAGGCGTATACGGACTCAAAAACTGGTGTTCAAGACCCAAGTCATGGCAAAAGGTTTCGAAGCGAGAGTTTTTGAATTCCGAGCCATTGTCACTGTGGATCGCTCGTATGGCATCCCTGTGCCTCTCGTTTCTTAACCTCAAGACAAGATCTCGAACAAAACCAAACGTCTCCCCTTTCTCCTCAAGAAAGAACACCCACGCATACCGAGAGTTGTCGTCCACCACAACAAGGACATACCACTTCCCACCCGCAGATCGCACACGAGCTGGGCCAACAAGGTCCATATGGAGCAGCTCGCATGGACGCTCCGTCATCACATCGGTGAGGGGTGGATGGGAAGAAGCTACCATCTTAGCATGCCGACACAGCGCACAAACCAACTCTTTTTCAAACCTCAGCCGTGGCAATCCTCGGACCAAATTGAGTTTACTCAAGCGAGACAAAAGGTCAAAGCTCAAGTGACCCAACTTCCTATGCCACTTCCACAACTCACTCGAAGATCCAGCCAAGAAACAACGCTCCACACCAGAGGATTGAGAAAAATCAACTCGAAACACTTGACCCTCGGGAACGACCATGCAAACAAGGTCTCCTCGAGAATCTAAAATCCGAGAACCACCAGGCCGAAACAACACCTCAAAGCCCTCATCGAAAAGCTGGGATACGGAAAGCAAATTGAATCCGAGCGATTGAACAAGAGCAACACGCCTGAGAGTGACCTTGTCACTTACCTTAATCTCACCTTCTGAAAGCACACGCCCTCGCCCATTATCCCCAAAGGTGACGTATGTCTTGGACACCACCGGGACGAGACTTGAGAACCACCCCTTGTCTCCGGTCATATGCCTTGAGCAACCGGAGTCAATCAACCAAACGTTCCTCAAGTCTCCCACCTGAAATTCAAAAGCGAGCACGTGAGTGAACAAACGACTCAGCACTGGGGTTAGTACCAAAAGAGTAAAACCAGTGCCGAGCCATTTGCTCCAAAGTGGGGTTAGCACTAACCATATCATCATGCCTATCAAAGCTGCCACCACGAACACCACCACGGTAACCACTACGAGGGAACCAACCCTTTCTAGCTGGAGGAGAACGAAAGCCACGAAAAGAAGACCGTGGATCGTTCCTCCTCTCCATCTCAAAGCTACGACTCTTCCCACCCTCGTATTGAGCACGAGGTGGAGAACGCCTAGCAAACTGACCACCTGCAAACTTTCCAGACCAACCACCAGAACCACGACCACCAAAACCAAACCGAGCATCCTCACGAGCATGAAAACCAGACCGCTGTCTGTCCAGACCTGCACCGGTTTGACCGGTGTAGCGCACTGGTCTGACCGGTGTAGCTCGGCCAGCAGCACCACCTGCTACCTTCCGGTCTCCCCAAGCCGGAACCGTCCTCACAATCGCCTTGGCCCTGGGCATTTGCATACGAGGCTCAGGTACACCATTAGAGGGGTAGTACCTGTCCTTGTTAGCCCACTCTCTAGCCATTCTCTCCTCACGCTTCATTTTGAAGCAAAACTCACCCTTGTGACCATCTCTCCCACAATACCCACAATGGAACTTCATGGGCTATGGCTTAGGCTTATGCTTGGGTTGTGGCTGCTCACTCAGCTTCTCACCCTTCTTCTCTCCTTCCTCACCTCCCTTTGGGCTCGCAAACTTCACCGGTTTTTGGAAATCATTCGTTGGGTGAGGGAATATGGGTGGATCTGGAGTAGTGTCAAGTTTGTTTCTGAGATGGTTAGGCTTGGGCTCAAACTTGTTCTTGTGTCTGTTTAGTGGTGGGATAGGGATCTCTCCAACTCTCTCAACTCCCTCACCACTGTTCTCTCCAAGCTTGTCAGCCCCAAGTGCCTGACCATCATAGCATTTGAAAGCCGCTATCATGATACCAAGCTGAGGCTCCTGACCCGACAACCAACTCATACATTTCCTCAGCTCATCATTCTCATCCTGCAAGCGATCAACATAATGTGCAAGCTCCAAATTTTTAACCGCATGCAATTCACAAGTAGAGCAAGAAGTGGGAATAGGCTCTTTCAACTTAGCCTCAAGCGAAACAGTGTAAGCATGCATCTCATCAATCTTTCCATGCAAAATAGGGCAAGAAGTGCAAGCACATAGCAAAGCAGGTCTAGACTTAAGCTCAGCCACTTCAACCCTAAGCATATCTAGTTCATCACAAGTAGAAGCATGCTTATCCTTAAGAGCAGTAAGATCAGCTAGGTACACAGAGCAATCACAGCAATCAATCTCATCAGAAACCACAGGAGAAGCCTTAAGCGAATCAATCTCAAGCTTAGCATCTAGGTTCTGAGTTTCTAGCTCAGCCACACGGTTCCTAGCATCTTCTAGTGAGGCCCTAAGCTCTTTCCTCATCTTATTGGCCTCTCTAAGCATGTCATCACGATTATCAAGCAACTTGCCAAGACGCTCGTTCTCCTCACGCAAGAAGGGAAGCTCGTCACGTACCTCATCCTCGAAGTCGGAGTCCGAGTCGCTCTGGTAACTCTTCTTGCTGCCGGAGCTATGAGCCATGCCGCAGAAGCCATCTCGTGCGAAGCAACTCAGCCCGCTCAAGTTCTTGGATGACTTCTTGTTCTTGCGCCGATCACCTTCGTCTTCACTACTACTCGAGCTCGAGGAAGAGTAGGCGGAGCTGGAGTCGACGTTGCTCGCTCTGACCATCGCTCGGGCCTTCCTGCCGCGGCCGTCCTTCTTCCTCGACCGTCACTCGTCCTTGTGCATGTTCTTGTGCTTGTGATCGCGCCTCGATCGGTACTTGGCGTCCTTGCTCGATCGGTGCTTGTAGCCGTCCTTGTAGCCGTCCTTGTTGTCTGTCTTCTCCGGGCAGTCGGCGACGAAGTGTCCCGGCTTGCCACACTGAAAGCACATCCGTGCTGTCCTCCTCGTGTTCACCCGGTTCTCGTGCAGCCTCTCGAACCGTCTGGTCAGCAACGCCAGCTCGTCCTCTCCAAGCACGTCGAACTCCTCGTCTGGCAAAGACATCAAAGAAGACAGATAGTACATCCTGGAGGATGCGTTAGCGTTAGACTTAGCTCCTTTGCCACCAACGAGAGCAAGACTATGAGAATCAGTCGGGCTCTCGATCTTGGCTGTCATACCACGGTCCAACTCAGCCGACTTGAGCTTCGAGAACAGCTCGTTCACAGTCAAGGTGTCATACTTCTCGGACTCAAGGATAGCCTCGACCTTCCCATCCCATACGGTACGATCCAACGAGTGCAAGAGCTTCACTGCTCTATCATGATCATCGTATGGGAGCACAGCCACATTGGCTCTCATGTTGTTCACAACGACCGTAAACCGCTGGAAAAGGGCATCGACGGACTCGCCGGGGAGATGAGTGAAGTTCTCGTACTCTCTCCAGTAAGTCGCGTACATCCGAGCCTGAACCTGAGCATTCCCAGCATGTGCATCCTTCAACTGCTCCCAAATCCTACAAGCTAGGTCCTCTGTCTGAACCCGATCGAATTCGGACTGACACAGAGCACGAAACAAGTAGTCGACCGCCTTGTTGTTGGCGTCGAACATATCCCTTGATCCCGGAGCAAGGAAGTTAATCGGATGAACATAAGCTGTGTTCACCGTAACGTCCCAAAGGATCTGACCCTTACCACGGAGGAACGCCGCCATCCACCTCTGCCACATCTGGTAGTTTTTGCCATCGAAGTGCGGAGGACCCGAACCCCGTTCCTGGTACGCCATCCTTGGATCTTAGACTGGTTAGAATCTGAAGATTCGTAACTGGCTCTGATACCACTTGAAGGACCGAAACGGCGAACTAGAGAGGGGGGGAGTGAATGGGAGCCGATAAAAATTCTTCTCGAAGGAGATAGAGACTCCAACAAGATGAACACGGCTTCCAACACACATCTCCGACTCAACTACCCAAGTTGGCCAAGACCACGTAGCCACTGGAGTGCTACTGGTCCTAGGAACCAACAACTCAACCAACCGAACCAAACACCCCAAACGCACAACAGAAAACTGAGCAGCCTGCTGTCTGTGCCACACCGGTCAGACCGATGGCTCCTACCGGTCAGACCGATGGCACCGGTCAGACCGGTGGACTCTGCCGGTCAGACCGGTGGACTCTGCCGGTCAGGCCGGTGGCGAACAACAGATGCACAGCAAAGTTCTAGGAAGCCTCAGTGACTCCTCTAGGCCCTGGAACAAAAACCACCACCAAAGAACAACCTGCCAAGAAGGAAAACCCCTCACAAAGCCTAGCTAAACAACTCCAAACGGGCCAAGAACTGGACAGCAGGACCACAGGACAAAACCACACGAACACAGCAGTTCCCCGAGACAAAACCCACCAGGGGCTCGCACCGGTCAGACCGGTCAAGAGCACCAGTCAGACCGGTCACACCTGGGCAGCTCAGGATGAACAGCGCCCACGGGTCAACTCCCCCAAATCCAACTCCCGATATCCCGATTCGCTCCACAGATTCGCACAAGACTTTGGGGATAGTAGGAACACCTCATGGGCACTCCATAGCCAAGATTTGGTCCACCAAAACTCGTTGAATCAAGAGGAATCGAAGGATTTCCGCCAAGAACACCACGAACCCTAGAACTGCGAAAACCCCAAAATCGAGCCCCTTTACTCACGGATTTGGGAGGGGAATCAAAGGGAAAAGAACCACGAGGGGTTCATGCATACATCCCCCACCAAATCCCAAGGAGAAAGGTCTCAAAACCACCACAAGAAATTCGCCAAGAAAAACCTCCGAAAATCACCAAAAAGGAGAAACGGGAAAGACACATCCAAGCCTTGAGGAACCACGCCGAATCATCTATACATACCAAAGAGGTTCATACAAGGTCTAGCTTGCCGCCCGATCATCCTTCCCTCTCACAAGATCTCACCATGAAGCTCTCAAGCTAGTCCTACAAAAATCCTAAGGAAAATAGGAAGAGAAAATAGGAAAACCAAATGAGCTCGGGTTCCAAGAGATGGCTACCATCCTCTCACCCCTTGGGTTATATAGAGGCAACCGAAAGACTAAAATACCCCTACTAGCTAACTAGGGATACATGCCCCTCAAGGGCGAATTTGGAAGTCTTTGTCTTCGCACCATCGGACGGATGCCCAGCGACCGCAAACTTGCTTAGCCTCGACGCAAGCCTTGCGATCCCGACACGTGTCCTCCGCTTTGAAGATTCCGGACTGCGTCGTCGCACACTGGTCAGACCGGTGCTCCTCACCGGTCAGACCGGTACCCACCGGTCAGACCGGTCAGACCCACCGGTTAGACCGGTCCGATGCTGCTGCACCTCCGTCTTCGGTTCTTCGGTCTTGGCTTTGTGGATCAACCAAGGAACCCAGTGGTTTTCTGGTGAACCACCAGAAACCCCGCGAACTCGGTGTAGCCTCCGCCAATCACCACTCATGACTCGGCTCCCACGTTGTCTCAACTCGACCTTGGTTTTGAGGCTTAACCAAGAAACCGTCCATGACTTCATCTTGCTGCTCTTGCCACCATGCGGCCTGCACTTGACCCCGCTGGCCACCGGGTCCCTCGAACCAAGCCTACTTGTCTTCTTGACACCTGGAGGCCTCACCGGCAACGACCTTTCGCGCTTGTTCTTCACCTGCACCAACCCCAGTCAAGCCGCAACCTGCACCTGCAATACTTAGCCAAGAATTAGTCCACACCACGTTGTCAATCACTCATCACACCAGGAAGCGACCATCCACCGGTCCTCGAACCACACATGGCTCTCACATCTGACACTAGTTAACCATTTGGTGTACGCTTTAACTGTATCTTCCCTGAAGTCATTGTGAAGGTCTGCAAATTAATTAGAAACATTGGTATGAGTATAATGTGCAGTCAAGGCTACGTGTGACTAGTGTAGAACAAGTGACATACGTACCACAGTCCTCGTCTTGCTCTTTAAGCCACATTTTGTATTCATCAACATCGTAGCAATCTTCATCATCAGAATCAGGGTCATCATCACGATTACGCTGCCGCCTCCGAAGTTTTAGGGGTGTAACACTAACCCCCCCTGCATCAACAGCAGTTGTTGACAGTTCCAACCTTAATTTCCTCTCATTGCTTGACTCCACATACTGAAGCATTTGCAGTATATCTTTCTTAGATTTAATTTCAATAGGACTCGCTGTACAGGTATAATCTTCACTTCTCTTCATGTAGTAGATGTAGTCCCACTGCTCAAATCCAAACATTTCTTTAATATCTGTCAGGGCACTAAAGTCTATAACACCCTTGTCCAATGTAGAAATGAAGTATTGTGGTTTTTCCCCATGGATTTTGATTAGTACAGTCCACAAATCACTTGTCAAATCGGAGTCTCTACACGTGCACGTAAATATTAATACGGCAGCATGGACAAATTCAGACGTAGTACTAATAATGGTGTATGCATATATGTATATATATATATACTAGTAGGAACTATGTGGAAAACAAATATGTAGTGGTCAAATAGCACAATGCCTATTCAGCTCAGCGAGTTTCACAACAACAATTAGTTTCTGTTACAAATCTTTAGATAGAGATAGACCTGCATGAGCACATAACTATGAACACGTATTTCTGATTAAGGAAAAGACGAAACAATAGAAGGATGTTGAAAATAAAGAAATAAAATGATGCGCACATGTATCCTCATAGGAATGTAAATTTTAATGGATAAATCAAATGGGATTGTGCTGTCATCAAAGGGAGGTACATTGTAGAAAGTGTAGTGGTGGCTCATGAGTTAGTTCATATTTTCTACAAAAGTAAGGAGCCAGGTCTGAGATTGAAGTTGGATTACGAGAAAGCATATGATAGAGTTAATTGGGAGTTTCTGTTTGAGATCCTTTCATCTATGGGTTTTAGTTAGAGATGGACATGATCCAGATACAAAGCTTAGTAAAAGGTGGCTATGCAGGGGTCAATCTGAATGGGGGGAGAGTTCGTACTTTAAGCCTGGTAAAGGTCCAAGGCAGGGAGACCCTATTTCTCCCCTTCTGGTGTGTGTTGGTTGACCATTAAAAACTTTCTAGCAACTAAATGCCATTGCTTCTGCTGGCCTGTGGGCTATTTGGAAGCTAAGGAATGAACTGTGCTTTCAGAACAAAGCTTGGCAAAGCATGGAGGGGCTTCTGATGAGACACATGCTGATCTGCCAGGAACAAAAAAGTGGGAGGTGGCACAAGTGAAGACGACCACCAGCAATATGTTGCCTGTGCGTTTGACCTGAAGAGAATGAGTTGTGCGTCTGTTCAGGCGAGTGGTGTGTGTGTTAGAAACCCAAATAGTAGTGAGTAATCTTCTAAATTTTCTGTTCCTTTGGAGTGAGTGAGTGTCCTGCGAGACACTGGTGCTTCGGTTTCAGCGCTGTAAATTGATAAACCTTCATGTCTTTTAATTAAGGCTGGGGCATTATTGCCCTTGAACTCTAAAATAAAAACAAACGAAATTAATGGACAAACATGAGACAAAACATCACGAGCTTAATCGAATTTTCCCTGGTGCCTAACTGACTGACTTTTATAAGATGCGCCAATATATAGAAGAACGACAGCGGCAACGATTCATTGAGAAGTGAGAACCCTAGATGGGAGTAGAGGTATATCAAATCGATTGCATGGAGGGAACAACGTAACTACTACACACAATTTTATCCTGAAAGCCAGGAAACTCATCAAGAAGTGGCTGATACACACCTGATACCTTCAATGCCAATATCGACTTCGAAGACATCGTGCCCATTTCGTTGTCCCACAAGTGTTCCAATGGATGGCCTCGCGGCGCGCTAGGGCAGAGAGGAACCGTCCTGCCCCTCTGGCCTCCATGTTCCCCTCGTCGTCGCCTTCCCGAGAAGACCAGATTCTGTAACTATGGTCGCCGCCACCGCGCGTGGTTTAGGGGGACGTGGGATGAGGACGCGATATTTAATCTGGGGGGTAATGGCGGGATGTGAAATTTTTTTTGGCAGAAAATGTTTGGAGGCGATATTTAACATGGGGGTTAATTAGGCGGGCTGTGAAATTTTTTTGGCTAAAAAACGTGCTGAGTTTTCCCTCCTGCCGCATGCAGTGGGTCCCACAGGCTCAATTGTTTTCATTTTCGAGAACTTGCCCTTTTAGTGTCATTTTATTATATTTTGAACTAATCTTTTTTTTGTCATGTGTTTGTTCCAAATTCCAGGCTATCTAAAGTAGCCTTGATTGAAATAACGTATGAATGTGGGTGGGATGAGAGATTGTGAGTGCTAGACAATAATAGGAGGGAAGAGTATGCAACATAATTTGCCTTCTCTAGATGCATTTTCAATCAAGAACAATTAACAATAATAGGAGGGAAGAGTACTAAACACAAAGCTTGCACTCACAAAATGGTTCAAGCACGAAGCTCGCACACAAAAGCGGTACTAAACTCTGCATGCATATTAGATGTCTATCAGTTAGAAGCACAAGTCTTGGACACAAAATCATCATTAATTAATTAAACACCATACATTAGATGTCCATCAGGCACAAGCTTAAGGTTTCCACACACAAAGGCGTTAGAAAGCACAAGGCTTTCACACAAAATTAGTACTATATACACTAATTACATTCATTAGTGCCGGCCTAATCACACACCATCCGTGCACTCAGGGAGCGAAATACGTCCACTTCAGAAGGACGCGAATATTCTCGCCCTTTCACTTGAGCTGTTAGTTGACAGAGGGGCAAGGAGTTAGCATATATATATATCACAATCGGAAATTAGCACTGTTAAGCTAGGGGCGCCATATCTGACCTCCCTCCTCGATGTTTTTGGCCAATCTCCAGTCTCCTCATCGCTGTCATGCGAGAATGTGCAATGAATTGAGACCTTGTCATTGACCACGAAGACATTGTCGTACTTAGGAGTCTTCATTAACAAAAAATCAGAGGCAGTATTAGAATCTCAAACATGCATGAATGCAACAACTAAATTAACCTCAAACAATTCCAGTGCTAAATTTTTAAAAAAATTATGCTACGTATAGTTAATACTGAAATATTTAAACATGCATTAGTACTAAATTTTTCACTAATAATTCCAATCTGATGTACAAGAATTCTCATGCTATATATTTAGACAAGATCGAATGCGATTGCTCAATTAAACATTGTAACATTCTAAACTACTTCTAGTAATCTGAGTTAACTACAAAAACCTTATTCCATAGCTGCAGTAGAAAACCCCAACTCCACATCTATCCTCCGAGCAAGAAACTCCCAAATTGATACTAACCGGAGGGGTGGGAGGCGGAGCGATGCCCAATAGTTCGTCATCGGAATCCTTGATGACGACTGGCACCACCTCTTCAGCGTCCTCGTCGGCATCGAGGATGGTGGCCGGCATCGCCACTTCATCTTCCTCCTGGTTGCGCCTCGGGATAGTCTTCGTCCTTGTCCTCCTCCGGAGCGCGTTCCTGGTGCGATCGCCCCTGACGAATCTTCCTCGCCCATCACGCCTCTGCTTGGTGGAGTGGTGCTCAACTTCAGGCAGACCGACAATGGCGGCCGTAGGCGTGTCGGTGGGAATGGCGGCAGCGGCGCCCGGGATGGACTCAATTGCGTAGCTGCGAGAGCGGGTGGAGCGAACCATCACGCTGATGGAGGAAGAGCAGCGGCGACAGCAGGCTAAGGCGGCGAGAGCGGCAGTTGATGGGACAGATTGGGGAGGAAGCAGGGAGAAGGGGTGATGCGTGGGGGTGAAATCCGGCGGCCTCGCTTCGTTTATGCATGCGAAGGGATGTGTTCATGTCTTTAGTCACTGACTCGTGGCCCCATCTTGATCAGTGTACCCACGCGTCAGAGAGTCGAAATGGGTTTGTTGTATGTAACCGGAAGAGGAAGGGACACACTCGTGGGAACCACTATGGTCAAACACGTCTTTCGTTTTTATTTTCTTTTAATGGTTGAAATGGAATTAAATTCTACGACATCAACAATGAATTCAAATGCGGAAGTTGGGAATTCAATAGTTTTAGAACTTATGAGATCTACAACTTTTATTTTGGTGTGTTTCGCCAATCAAGTTACCTTCAACTATTTACATTACTGATTTCATCAGTTTAGAAATTCACATATTTATTTTGGGCAATACATGATTTCGAATTAAAAAGTCGTGAATACGAAAGTTGTAGAACTCATCAACATCTACAAACTGTATTTAAGTCACAAATTGTAACACCCTAATTTTCCATCACTAAAATAATATAAGCAACATGGTGTTTTAGTTTCTGTTTTCTAAGGAAATAATAATTTATCCAATAAATTTGGCTCTAAAATATTTAAATATCACTTTTGAATAATTTTAGAAACAATAAGTGCTTGTGCATCATATTTTGAAATGCATGACTTATGTTTGCTTGTGTAAAGTTTTAAAAGTTTTAACGTTTGTTTGAAAATTTTGAAAAGAGTTTGAATGTGTTTAGGTTTGGAAAAGAATTTAAATGTTGAAAAGGTTTTGAAAAGGTTTTAAAAGAAAAAGCTTTAAAAAAAACAAACCAAAACCCAAACCATCCCAAACCCCTTCTCTCTCAGCCCAACTCCCCCTCTTGTTTTTTTTTCCCGCCGGCCTGCTTCACCGCACGCGGCCCACGTCTCCTTTCGGCCCGCAGGCGCCCGCCGGCCCATCTCCACCTCTCCCCTCTCTTCTCTCACTGCCGCCTGGGTCCCGGCTGTCGGATCCTCCCCCTTCCTTCAGCCGTTTCCCCCCCTCCTCTGCCTCGCGTCAGGCCGTGGCTGCCGGCCATCCCGGCGCCCCTCAGTCTTCCCCTCCTTCAATCCTAGTCATCAAGGGAGCAATTAAGCACCGGCCGTTTTCCCCTTCATTTCTCCTTCGGTTACCTCTTCACCATCAACCGCCCCCCCTTGAATGCCGTAACGGCCGCCGGTGCCTCCCCTACGGTCATCAATGGCCAATTGGCCCGGTTGATGCTCCCTCTCCTCCACCCTAGCCTATAAAAGCATGCTCGAGCCTTGCGCACCCTCCTTTCTGCAACCGTGCATGCCTCGCACCCTCTCCAACTTCGCGCACGCGCCGTCGCCGTTCGGTCTCCGCCACCGGGCCATTGCCGGCCGTGCAAGCCCTCGTCGCTGGTGAAGTGCCCCTGTCTCTCTCTCCCTCTTTCTTCTTCGCATACATCGCTCACTCGAGCCATCTCTGGTCCCAGGGCGCCTTCTCCCGTCACCGGCCGAGCCATACCCGGAGTGCCGCCGTCGTCTTCAAGCTTCGGCCGTCGTTCTCGATCTTCCTCACCAACGTCCCCTCGTCGCCGGTGTGCACCTCCTCGGGTCCTCCTCGTCCTCGCTCGTCGTACGCGCTGCTCACTCGGGGATCCGGTGCCCCGGAGCCCCTTCTTCCCCGCCGACCGAGTCGCGCCCCTGCTTCCCTTCCCGGAGCGCCGCCCGAGCTTGAAGTCCGCCGTCGTCGATCCTCACCGTTGTTGCTTCTCCGCTGCCGTGTCTGCGCTCAGAGCTTCTCTGTGTGGTGAGCATCGTTCCCTCCCTGTTTCCCTTGCGCCTTGAGCCGTAGCACCCTTGCTCCGCCACGCCAGAGTAAGCCGCACCGCCCCCTTACGGTGCGCGCCGCCATGGCCACCCGAGCCACCTCCCAGATGCCCCAGTCGAGTTTGCCTCGTTCCCAGCTCCGCGTAGGCGCAAACCTCGTCTAAAACCGTGGCCTGTAGCTCGTAAACGAGCATCGCCGGCGAGCTTCCGGCGAAACGCCACCGCGCACCGCGCCCTCCGGCGCCACCACCGCCGCGCTCCCGCATGCGGGCCACCCTGGCCATCCGATCGCCAGCGGACGGCCCTGATCAGATCGGGGTGTTACCCCCTTGCCCCGGTCCACCATGGACCCGTGGACCGCGGTCCACGGCCGGTCTACGGCTTCGTCAGCAGCCACGTCGCGCCACGTCACCCTCCCAGCCAATCAGAGCTCGCCACGTGGTGCCTCATCAGCCAAGCCACCCCTGTCAGCCGCTGTTTTGCGGAAAAGCCCCTGTAGTTTCTAATATCACAACGATGCCCTTCCACCTATAGGAATCCTTTCAATCAGGTCCCTGTTTCTTCTGTTTTAGCCCCTGTTTCTTTAGATTCCTTCACCAGAGGTCCTTTTCACTCCTTTTCACACATAAACCCCTCGGTTTATATGTATATGTATAAGCATGTTTTAGCCCCTGGTTTCTTGCAGTTAAGCCCCTGGAAGCCCTGTTTCTTCACAGAAAAGCCCCTGAACCTTGTTTTAGTCATATCTTTTGCATCTTTTATCCGTTTTAAGCATTCTTGGTGTCCACGCGACCGTCTTTTCAAGCCCGTCAGTTTGAGAACCCTTGTTTTGGCTGTATCTTTTGTGTTTTAGCTCCGTTTCCACCATTTCAAGTTGCGTTAGGTTCATATCAACTCAAACTACGTTATAGGACCAATGTTGAACATGTTCTATGTTTTATAATTTATTTAAATATTAAATATGATTAAATCCTTATACACATGTTTTTCTAATTAAAATCTAATTAGAGTTTAACACGTGTTTTCATAAGAAAGTTAATATGATTAATACTAGTTAAATATTTCTTCTAATTAAAAGTTAATTAGATGTATACCTCGGTTTTTTATAATCACACTTAAATTGACTAATGATTATGCAATTTGCTTTCCAAATAAAAGCAACATAGGCTATATCTCGAGTTTTCTTAATTAAATGTTAATTTGATTAATATGAATATAAATGTGTTTTTAAGTTATAATTTGATTAGAATAACTCGAAATATAAAGATGTACGCTTAGATGCTTTACATGCTTCTTTTAAATTAAATGTTTAATTTGCATAAATCATACTTGAATATTTATAAATAAAATTGGACTAAGCTTACATCGTCTTTTAAATATAAAGTAACTTGCTTAATTTATAAATAGGGTATTTCTTTGAAATAACCTATGCACATCTTTATTAAATTAAAATATACCAAGCACATAGCTAGCTTTTGTTTGTGATCATCCAAATCTCCCGATAGTTCTGAGTGTTTTTGTGTTCGTGTTCCTAGAGCCAAACCTTGTTCTCTTTTTAAGCTTTTCATGCTTGGTGTGTTGTTTTGTTTATTGTATGCTTTCTTGTGTGCTCGTAGACATCGTGCCAGTTTCAAGTGAACAGCCAGTTGAAGTGGATCAAGAGCAAGTTTTTGAAGAAGAAGAACCTCAGTGTTTAAGCAAGGAAGGCAAGTGGACTTCTCCCTCTGCATATTCTATTTTTGTCCCACACAACTTGCATGATAACTAAGTTTACTTTTAAATGATGTATTGCATAAATTTGATGGGAAATCACCTTTTTAAGGACATGACTAGAATTTTATCCCCATACCTTGAACAACCCTTTTAAATAAATGTTTTGGGTAGAAATGCTTAGTTGCTATACTTTGGGTTGGTTCAAATGAATCTTTTACAATATGATGAATGTTGATCATGATAACTTTGGTGATATATATATGTGTGTGCTTATGGTTAATAACAAGATCATATGGTTTAATCGGAACATGGAGAACCACCCAGGAAAACAGTGCAACCACAGTCCACATGGCTCTGGCTTAGCCAATTAATTAGGTGTGTGATTGTACTAGTGACCTTATCCGAAAGGAACACAGGGGGCTCGGGGTTGCAGGGGTATAGCCCGGTCCTCTTGGCCGCAGCCTTTGCTAAGGTACTGTCCACTAGGGAGGGTTATGGTCCGCCCTGAGCTGTAACTGTCGTGGGTTGTTGGTGCTGTTGCATATCTTTGTAAAGGCTTCGTAGCGTCCCTATGCAATCACACCTCAGAAGTGTGGTATTGTGCCTGATCAGCACATGCGTGGTTGGGTTCAAAGTTCTTCGGAACTTTTACGCGAGCTGTGGTGAAAGTGTACAACCTCTGCAGAGTGTAAAACTGATCGATCAGCCGTGCTCACGGTCAAGAGTGGCCTGGACCCTCACATGATAAGTGAACTTGAAGATGGAATTAAATCATGGTTTTGTATGATTTTGAGATAATATTTTCTAAATGCTTAATTTTGGGTTGGTATAAACTTACACCTAGTAAATAGGTGCTTGCTAATAAAATTTGACAAACATTAAAATGCTAACCGCTGTAAACCTTAGCCTATCCTTGATAGCCTTGCATCTTCCCCCACTTGCTGAGCTCCAACCATAAGTGTGCTCACCCTTGCTTACCCGCTGTTCATAGGAGAACACTGGAGAAGAGTACTTCAGCGACTACGATGAGTTCTGAGGCTTGCGTGCCCCCAGTCATGTGCCTGTGGAAGATGAAGATGGAGTCGCGTCTTCATAGTTATCGTTGTTCGTTGTAAAGACCTTCGAGTCTAACGTCTGAGTGTAATAAAGAGATAATGTAATGGTTTAACTCTTGTACGTTTTTATTGCTGTTTAATGATATTTCACTCATGACGTCTATCATATGTGTGTAAACTTGATCCAGGCGCACATATGAGATGCATTTGGTTTTCTTCGAAAAATCAGGTGTGACAGAATGGTATCAGAGCAGTAATGACTGTAGGACGCAGCCTTAAGTTAGAAATGGTCGAAAAGTAAGGATTCATGTTCTAGAAAGCCTGTCATCTTTCAAAATTGACTTATTTACGTATAAAATCTAATTTAATCTTTGTTTTCTTGTTAAAACACATCTTTTTGTTTTGATCTATAC
This sequence comes from Cenchrus fungigraminus, assembly GCA_036936925.1. Taxonomy (NCBI): domain Eukaryota; kingdom Viridiplantae; phylum Streptophyta; class Magnoliopsida; order Poales; family Poaceae; genus Cenchrus; species Cenchrus fungigraminus. Next base: position 68,755,086 of record CM072772.1, on the reverse strand, counting down.
TGAGTTCAGTTCTTGTTCTATCAGCTGGATCCCCACCACCGGTGTTGTCTAATATAAGTTCTTAGTCTGCCTACCCCTTATCAACTTCGATAGAAACGTTCCTGTGAGGACGATCGTTGTGTTAATGTTTGTTGTTTGAACACATGGTTGATTTGGATCTTTGCTTGTGTGAGTTGTATTGTGGAGTGATGGCCACAAATGCAACAAGAAATAAATTGTTAGGTTAATAAAGATAGTTTGGGTTCAAATCTGGGTTATCTTTTTCTTAATCTATCCTACAAGTTGGTTGGAGTAAAAACCTCTTTGCACAACTCTTTGACACAACATCACTGTTTTAATCATATCTTGAGCTACCAGAATCTGTCTTAGTTTTGAAATTCATGCTGCTTCATCTTTTCGAGTCCATATCTTCATGCAACAGTTCAATGTTCTTGTCTAAATTTTTTTTTTCTCTAACAATCAGATGGTACAAACCAGGTCAGGAGGAGGTCAAGACGTTCCGCCTGTTGTTCGTGCTCATATTGCCAATCGACAGAATCAAGCACCACCTCCACTGCTTAACCAAATGGATCCCGCATTGCAACAATTCTTTGCTGCTCAAACCCAGCTGCTGCAAAACCTTACTGCCGCAGTCCAGGACCTACAAGCTCAACATAACCAACCAGCACCTCCACCACCTCCGCCACAGCCGAGGGACAAGCATAAGGAATTTATGAGGCACCACCCTCCTACCTATTCCCACTCCTCTGACCCTTTGGATGCCGATGACTGGTTGAAGACAGTTACCAAGAAGCTTGAGATCGTTCAGTGCACCGACCGAGAGATGGTCCTTTATGCTGCAGGCAGATTGACAGGACAAGCTGGTGATTGGTGGGATGCATATACTGTTGCACATGCAGCTCCCAATACTATTACTTGGCAGGAATTCAGAGATAACTTCCGTACATATCACATACCTTCGGGAGTGATAAAGCTTAAGCAGAAGGAATTTCTTGCATTGAAGCAAGGGAATATGTCTGTCGCAGAGTATCTCGACAAGTTCACTCATTTGTCTCGTTATCTCCTGATGAAGTCAACACTGATCCCAAGAGGCAGGAAAGATTCTTGGATGGATTGATTGGACCACTCAACTATCAGCTGCAAAGCCATACATTCCCCAACTTTCAGATGTTGCTGAACAAAGCTATAGGTTTGGAGAATAAACGAATGGAACTTGGTGAACAGAAGCGCAAGTTCAAGTCTCATGGACAGTCCAGCAACACACGCCCCCGCTTCAACTCATCTCAGAATTCTCAGTTTCACTCTGGTGGATCAAGTGGAAATTTTACTCAGAATTTGCAGTTGCAGCACTCAACTCAACCACCCTAGCATTCAAGCTAGCAGACACCACATGCTCCAAGTCATCATCAAGATCGCTCAGAAGCACCAGTGAGAAGCAACTCCCCGGTTCGTCCTAATGGTTGTTTCAATTGTGGAGAATTTGGACATTATGCCAACATCTGTCCGAAGCACAACATGCAGACTCCTCAGAAAGATAATGGTCAGAGATTTGGACAACCGTTATCACAAGCTCGCATCGGGAATTCTACTCATCGAGGTAACAGAGGTCAACAGAACTATGCACGTGGAAGAGTGAATCATGTGACAGCTGAACAAGCTCAAGACGCTCCAGGTGTTGTGCTGGGTACGTTCTCTGTCAACTCTGTACCAGCAACAGTTTTATTTGATTCCGGAGCATCGCATTCTTTCATTACTGAACAATTCGTGGCAATGCATGGTATACCTATAAGTTCTATGAAGACACATTTGTTGGTTAGTTCCCCGAATGGTGAAATGAAATCTACATATGTATGTCCACGAGTCAATCTTAAAATCAGGAGAATAGATTTTCAAGCTGATCTAGTAGTTCTTACATCTAGTGGAATAGATGTGATACTTGGAATGGATTGGTTAGGCGAATGTGATGGAATAATTCTGTGTGCCAAGAAGTCAGTGCTCTTAACCAGCCCACAAGGAGATAGGATTGAAGTTGTTGCTACCACCCCGTCCAAGAAGGAAGGAAAAGTGAATCAAGATGAAGGAAAGCAAGAGAAGAAGCTATGACTGCTAGAAGAACTCAGCATGCAAGATGAGCTTATAGAAGAGTTCCCTTAGTTTCCTTTCCAATCTCTCCGAATCTCGGAACGAGATTCTTTTTAAGGGGGGTAGATTTGTAACACCCTAATTTTCCATCACTAAAATAATATAAGCAACATGGTGTTTTAGATTTTGTTTTCTAAGGAAATAATAATTTATCAAATAAATTTGGCTCTAAAATATTTAAATATCACTTTTGAATAATTTTAGAAACAATAAGTGCTTGTGCATCATATTTTGAAATGCATGACTTATGTTTGCTTGTGTAAAGTTTTAAAAGTTTTAAAGTTTGTTTGAAAATTTTGAAAAGAGTTTGAAGGTGTTTAGGTTTGGAAAAGAATTTAAATGTTGAAAAGGTTTTAAAAGAAAAAGCTTTAAAAAAAAAAACAAACCAAAACCTAAACCATCCCAAACCCCTTCTCTCTCAGCCCAACTCCCCCTCTTGTTTTTTTTCCCGCCGGCCTGCTTCACTCGCACGCGGCCCACGTCTCCTTTCGGCCCGCAGGCGCCCGCCGGCCCATCTCCACCTCTCCCCTCTCTTCTCTCACTGCCGCCTGGGTCCCGGCTGTCGGATCCTCCCCCTTCCTTCAGCCGTTTCCCCCCTCCTCTGCCTCGCGTCAGGCCGTGGCCGCCGGCCATCCCGGCGCCCCTCAGTCTTCCCCTCCTTCAATCCTAGTCATCAAGGGAGCAATTAAGCACCGGCCGTTTTCCCCTTCATTTCTCCTTCGGTTACCTCTTCACCATCAACCGCCCCCCTTGAATGCCGTAACGGCCGCCGGTGCCTCCCCTACGGTCATCAATGGCCAATTGGCCCGGTTGATGCTCCCTCTCCTCAACCCTAGCCTATAAAAGCATGCTCGAGCCTTGCGCACCCTCCTTTCCGCAACCGTGCACGCCTCGCACCCTCTCCAACTTCACGCACGCGCCGTCGCCGTTCGGTCTCCGCCACCGGGCCATTGCCGGCCGTGCAAGTCCTCGTCGCCGGTGAAGTGCCCCTGTCTCTCTCTCCCTCTCTCTTCTTCGCATACATCGCTCACTCGAGCCATCTCTGGTCCCAGGGCGCCTTCTCCCGTCACCGGCCGAGCCGTACCCGGAGCGCCGCCGTCGTCTTCAAGCTTCGGCCGTCATTCTCGATCTTCCTCACCAACGTCCCCTCGTCGCCGGTGTGCACCTCCTCGGGTCCTCCTCGTCCTCGCTCGTCGTACGCGCTGCTCACTCGGGGATCCGGTGCCCCGGAGCCCCTTCTTCCCCGCCTACCGAGTCGCGCCCCTGCTTCCCTTCCCGGAGCGCCGCCCGAGCTCGAAGTCCGCCGTCGTCGATCCTCACCGTTGTTGCTTCTCCGCAGCCGTGTCTGCGCTCAGAGCTTCTCTGTGTGGTGAGCATCGTTCCCTCCCTGTTTCCCTTGCGCCTTGAGCCGTAGCACCCCTGCTCCGCCATGCCGGAGTAAGCCGCGCCGCCCCCTTGCGGTGCGCGCCGCCGTGGCCACCCGAGCCACCTCCCAGATGCCCCAGTCGAGTTCGCCTCGTTCCCAGCTCCGCGTAGGCACAAACCTCGTCTAAAACCGTGGCCTGTAGCTCGTAAACGAGCATCCCCGGCGAGCTTCCGGCGAAACGCCACCGCGCACCGCGCCCTCCGGCGCCACCACCGCCGCGCTCCCGCATGCGGGCCACCCTGGCCATCCGATCGCCAGCGGACGGCCCTGATCAGATCGGGGTGTTACCCCCTTGCCCCGGTCCACCATCGACCCGTGGACCGCGGTCCACGGCCGGTCTACGACTTCGTCAGCAGCCACGTCGTGCCACGTCACCCTCCCAGCCAATCAGAGCTCGCCACGTGGTGCCTCATCAGCCAAGCCGCCCCTGTCAGCCGCTGTTTTGCGGAAAAGCCCCTGTAGTTTCTAATATCACAACGATGCCCTTCCACCTATAGGAATCCTTTCAATCAGGTCCCTGTTTCTTCTGTTTTAGCCCCTGTTTCTTTAGATTCCTTCACCAGAGGTCCTTTTCACTCCTTTTCACACATAAACCCCTCGGTTTATATGTATAATCATGTTTTAGCCCCTGGTTTCTTGCAGTTAAGCCCCTGGAAGCCCTGTTTCTTCACAGAAAAGCCCCTGAACCTTGTTTTAGTCATATCTTTTGCATCTTTTGTCCGTTTTAAGCGTTCTTGGTGTCCACGCGACCGTCTTTTCAAGCCCGTCAGTTTTAGAACCCTTGTTTTGGCTGTATCTTTTGTGTTTTAGCTCCGTTTCCACCGTTTCAAGTTGCGTTAGGTTCATATCAACTCAAACTACGTGATAGGACCAATGTTGAACATGTTCTATGTTTTATAATTTATTTAAATATTAAATATGATTAAATCCTTATACACATGTTTTTCTAATTAAAATCTAATTAGAGTTTAACACGTGTTTTCATAAGAAAGTTAATATGATTAATACTAGTTAAATATTTCTTCTAATTAAAAGTTAATTAGATGTATACCTCGGTTTTTATAATCACACTTAAATTGACTAATGATTATGCAATTTGCTTTCCAAATAAAAGCAACATAGGCTATATCTTGAGTTTTCTTAATTAAATGTTAATTTGATTAATATGAATATAAATGTGTTTTTAAGTTATAATTTGATTAGAATAACTCGAAATATAAAGATGTACGCTTAGATGCTTTACATGCTTCTTTTAAATTAAATGTTTAATTTGCATAAATCATACTTGAATATTTATAAATAAAATTGGACTAGGCTTACATCGTCTTTTAAATATAAAGTAACTTGCTTAATTTATAAATAGGGTATTTCTTTGAAATAACCTATGCACATCTTTATTAAATTAAAATATACCAAGCACATAGCTAGCTTTTGTTTGTTATCATCCAAATCTCCCGATAGTTCTGAGTGTTTTTGCGTTCGTGTTCCTAGAGCCAAACCTTGTTCTCTTTTTAAGCTTTTCATGCTTGGTGTGTTGTTTTGTTTATTGTATGCTTTCTTGTGTGCTCATAGACATCGTGCCAGTTTCAAGTGAGCAGCCAGTTGAAGTGGATCAAGAGCAAGTTTTTGAAGAAGAAGAACCTCAGTGTTTAAGCAAGGAAGGCAAGTGGACTTCTCCCTCTGCATATTCTATTTTTGTCCCACACAACTTGCATGATAACTAAGTTTACTTTTAAATGATGTATTGCATAAATTTGATGGGAAATCACCTTTTTAAGGACATGACTAGAATTTTATCCCCATACCTTGAACAACCCTTTTAAATAAATGTTTTGGGTAGAAATGCTTAGTTGCTATACTTTGGGTTGGTTCAAATGAATCTTTTACAATATGATGAATGTTGATCATGATAACTTTGGTGATATATATATGTGTGTGCTTATGGTTAATAACAAGATCATATGGTTTAATCGGAACATGGAGAACCACCTAGGAAAACAGTGCAACCACAGTCCACATGGCTCTGGCTTAGCCAATTAATTAGGTGTGTGATTGTACTAGTGACCTTATCCGAAAGGAACACAGGGGGCTCGGGGTTGCAGGGGTATAGCCCGGTCCTCTTGGCCGCAGCCTTTGCTAAGGTGCTGTCCACTAGGGAGGGTTATGGTCCGCCCTGAGCTGTAACTGTCGTGGGTTGTTGGTGCTGTTGCATATCTTTGTAAAGGCTTCGTAGTGTCCCTATGCAATCACACCTCGGAAGTGTGGTATTGTGCCTGATCAGCACATGCGTGGTTGGGTTCAAAGTTCTTCGGAACTTTTACGCGAGCTGTGGTGAAAGTGTACAACCTCTGCAGAGTGTAAAACTGATCGATCAGCCGTGCTCACGGTCAAGAGCGGCCTGGACCCTCACATGATAAGTGAACTTGAAGATGGAATTAAATCATGGTTTTGTATGATTTTGAGATAATGTTTTCTAAATGCTTAATTTTGGGTTGGTATAAACTTACACCTAGTAAATAGGTGCTTGCTACTAAAATTTGACAAACATTAAAATGCTAACCGCTGTAAACCTTAGCCTATCCTTGATAGCCTTGCATCTTTCCCCACTTGCTGAGCTCCAACCATAAGTGTGCTCACCCTTGCTTACCCGCTGTTCAGAGGAAAACACTGGAGAAGAGTACTTCAGCGACTACGATGAGTTCTGACGCTTGCGTGCCCCCAGTCATATGCCTGTGGAAGATGAAGATGGAGTCGCGTCTTCATAGTTATCGTTGTTCGTTGTAAAGACCTTCGAGTCTAACGTCTGAGTGTAATAAAGAGATAATGTAATGGTTTAACTCTTGTACGTTTTTATTGCTGTTTAATGATATTTCACTCATGACGTCTATCATATGTGTGTAAACTTGATCCTGGCGCACATATGAGATGCATTTGGTTTTCTTCGGAAAATCAGGTGTGACCCAAATCCATTGAATTTCACAGAGTTTGAATAATCCAATTTGTGAATTTCAATAATTCTCAACTTCAAGCGAGATTTTTCATACACTAAATGATGACAAATGGAATTGTGATTAAATACCAAAGTTTAATGAATTGTAAAAGGTCTACAATCTTTGTTTAGGTCACGTTGTCCCTATGCCACTTGTAGTTTGTAGGCAAAAAATGCCGATGCCCCATGTATCAATGCTTCGTACCAAATTTTTACCACAGGCACTAAGTGTCCTTGTAACAATAAAGACAAGCAAACCTCCCTTTGTTGCTCTAGCCAGATAACATCACGTAAGCAAGAAAGTCGTTTATTGACCATAGTAACATGGCACGCATTTTAAAATTGCACTTATCCTTCGCATCCCAAGTTTCAACTCCGTCTTTACTCCAAAGCGTTTTGAGCTCATCGATCAGAGGCTCTCCGTCCTCTTCTCCTTCAAACAGATCATCCATAAACTTGTCGAAGCCGCGTTGCCATGCATCATCTGTAGTCGGCAATTCCATCCAACTGCAATCCTCTTCACTTGCCATTGCAAGAAAACCAACTATAGCGAATTTCTCCTAAAACAGCGAGGACAAAGGGCGTGCTCGATCAGTATACATATTATTGTATTAAAATTAGATGTATTTACAAACTAATTAACAAACAAATAAAATTCCATGCACATGGATCTCATAATCCATTATACCTTGGCGGATTGGATCCGAAGAACAGACTTGGTGATGCAAGTGATCGCACTTACTCGCGCTCGTGGTTCCAGATGATCGGAGCTTGCAGCGTCATCCCGGCGGATTGTGTGACAACAACAAGCAAGGATGTGTTGTTTGGGTATTTTTCGTTCCTCGTATTACAGGTAGATATATATTGTTGGGTTAAGATGGGCGATACGACGTAGAATTGGGTTAGGACTCGGTGAAACGAATAGAGTTGGGTTAGGACTCGGTGTACAAAGATAGATAATCGTGTGCAGGATATGGTCCAGGCCCACAGGCCATCGAACAGGCCCACATGGTTCGGCCGAACCAGTGGTTCGGCCGACCCATGTGTGGGTCCGTTAGGCCTCCACTTTTGCCAGTGATTTAGTGTTGGGCTAAGGATACATTTCCTTGATGAGCATCGGTTTTCACAAGTACTATAGTAATACTACCTCCAAATTATTTGACGTTGCTTAGTTCAATTGTGAACTACCAAACGTCAAACAAAACGATATGGATGTAGTAAGACAGAAATAAAGTACTAAAAACTTGTTGCCATTTTGACCCTATGAAAGCACACGCAGCATCCAATCCACATGTTCTTTTACACATAGATAACATCAGCAGACTAGCATCCAGCTATATATCCTTAATAAGTTGCCGTTGTGGTGACATTCATCAACCTTTTGCATCCAACGCACATATGCCCGTGGACACATCTTCTCAGACAAGTAGCTCAGTCATCTACTTCTGTAGTGAGGTACTCACCAACCTGCATCTTTCGTTTGATAGCTCTGGGGTAACAGGATCACAAGTACATATGTGGCGGGTTCGTCGCACCTATGAGGAGATGACAGATGTTAACATAGTACATCTATCGCTATATTATGTAATCCTTTGTTTTGGTGTTGCATTCCTATATTAAGGATGTGGTACGAAAAATGATGAATCCTTAAAATGATTTTATGGTGTTGTCAATGCATGTATACAAAAAAGAATAATTGTAATTATGAATGGTGGAATATTTTGGTGCATTGCAATTGTGAATGCAGCAAAACGAATCTAACAAATGTGAATCACAATATACTATTGCTGTGCTCATAATAGTGTGACTAGCATTAATTCAAGATAGCATAGCCTAACACAGGCTCACTTCTCACTGGCACCAAATGACCAAATCCAATCTACAAAAGGAACAAAGGCAAAATCTGTACTCCCTAAATCCCACGTCATGTAGCTGCACTAACCCTCGAATACAATTATATACCAATCTATAAATGACTATGGAAATGATGGAAGGGGCTTGGTCACCTGGTTATTATTGATGCGTGATGATGGGGCGGCGGTGGTGGCGACGACGCTTGCACCACCCGCTGCATCACCTCACTTCTTGGGGGTGGCGGCGCTTGCTCCCACTTCATGTCCTTTCTTACTGGCAGAAGATGCGGTGATTGCTCCAAATCCCGTGGTTGATTTGGTGCCGCGGCGTCGCGACGACGGCCCAGAGGATGATGTCACCGGACTTCGCGAGAACCGACCTCGTGCGTCGCGTAACTGCCTAAGGGAATTGTGGTTCTTGCATCTCGACATCGTCGCGCTCCAGGTGGACGAGAAGGATGTGGTCGGCGGTGGGGAAGGTGATGCGTCTGGTGAGGGGATTGGCGAGAAAAGCCCAGTGTTTTGGGGGAGGAGGGAAAAAGGATAGGAGGGCGGTTTTTGGCTTCTTTTGGAAAAATAGATACACCGTAGTTCTTTCCATCGTAAAGGCACTGAAATATGAGGCTGGGAAAGCTAGGGCCCACACTGCCTATGATCTCCCATAAGCCATGTGAAATTGATGGTGTAAGAAAAATGAATCAATCAAAGCCTGAAAATTAGCACAACAGAAGGTATAGCACACTGGTAAGGCTCCAATCTCTTAATCACACCTTGACTTGTTCTTAGGGTAGCACGTTACTACACACTACTGAATAATTGTTTACATAAATTGGTAATCATGCTTGAGCACAAGTTAATTTGCAATCTCAAATGACAGAAATGCATCCTGGGTTGCGTACTTAACTTGCCAGCTTGTCAAATACCTCAAACCCCACAAAGTGTGATCGAACCCATAATCCTTGTAGAGAGGTAGTTTCAGTACTCGATCTTGCAACTTCTCCAGTGATGATCTCTTACCATTTTTGCTTAGACATCTGTACTGCGAAGCAACTTTAGGTATAGTCAATTGAAGGTCTGTCCAATTAGTGATTGTGATGCCGCAGTCCTGCTCTAAGCGTGCAACATCATTGGATATATGAGCTCCAACGAAGACGTGGCCTTCCTGTGTGAGAAACTTGACAAGGACATCAGGGAGATTGTAGTCGGCATGGAGCACCTGGAACACAAGGCAACATGGTCCGACGCACAATTGCAACAATGCGGTCTTGTACCCGCCGCTCTTGGGGAGTTCAACCCACTCTGTGTCCAACCCGACGAGCAATCGTTTTGCAGGGGTGCTACCTCGGATTTCTTGGATGAACTGCTCCACCACAACCGCATCGCAAGTGATAGTTGTACGGATGATGGGATACTTCTCCTTGAAGAAGACGACGTCGTGGTGTGAAGTATCCGGTACCGAATCCCAAACTGAAGGTCTTGCAATGACTGCGGGGCGCCATGGTTCCCACCCTTCGCTACGGCGGCACTTGCGACGCTACAGTTCAAAATCAAGAAACAGAGTTCGCAATCTGAAATTAATCCATGACTATATATATGTGGAGATGCTGGCCGGGATTGGCTCACCTCACTGACGCACCCTGCTGACGCTGTGGCACTTACGCCCATTGCATCTCCTTGGTTCGTGATGTTGGGTGCGGCGGCGCTTGATGCCAGTGCGTCCCATTTGTTCCTGCATGCGGCGGCGCTGCCTCCCGGTGTGTCGCATTGGGGCAATGCTGCGGGTATTCTTGCTTCAGAGCAAGGTGGCACGGCCATGGCGGCCGAACAATCGACGATTCGAGTCGGCCCACCCCATCCACAGTAGTAGATGAGGCACCACGGCTTGACGATGCCCCCGAGATCACCGAACGTCGCGATAAGTGACCTCCTGCGTCATGAAGCCAGTGCCCCATCGTCGCACTCAGGCGGGCGAGGAGGAAGAAGTCCGGCACTCCGGCGATGGGAAGGGAAGAAGGCCGGCCGCTGGCATTGGGTGAAGGCAAGAAAACCCCAGTTGTGATGGGACGGTTTGGGCGAAGACCGGAAGAGGTAGAAAGGAAATATTCTATGCTGTCGGTTCAGCTTCGTGTATAAACTAAAAGGAAGTGGGGACACAGTTTCCATGAAGAAGCTGCATATAGGTGGGACCCACTAGGTAGTCAACCAGAAAGAGTTACCTTTTCTTTTAATGATTTGAAAAGTATTCAAATTCTAAGACATAAAAAAAGAGTTCAAACGAGAAAGTTGTCAATACACTAGTTTTAGTACTTATCGAGATCTACAACTTTTGTTTTTGGCATTTCACCATCCAAGTTACCTTAAACTATTTAAATTTCAAATTTCATCAGTTTAGAATTTGTCAACTTTAGTTGGGGCAACAAATGATTTCAAATAAAAAAGTCATGAATACGAAAGTTGTAGAACTCATCAACATCTACAAACTTTATTTAAGGTACTACACCATTTGACAGATTTTGAACAATCCAAATTGTGAATTACAATAATTCTCAACTTCAAGCAAGATTTTTCACACACTAGATGATGACATGTGGAAAAGTGATGAATACCAAAGTTTCATAATTCTTAAAGGTCTACAATCTTTGTTTAGGTCATGTTGTCATTTTCGAAAGGTGTAGTATACATTGGTCACTAATCGTAGATTGACTTAGATAGTTTAAGAAACTATCTAAGAGGTCTGTCAATGTTGTATTCATGTTATTACCACTTTAGGAAATGACTGAAAGACCTAAATAAAGTTTGTAGATCTTGATGAGTTATGAAGCTTTGGTGTTCATCACTTTTCTTGTTGACTTCATTTTGTGTGTTAAAAAGATTGCTTGTTGGTGTCAATTTGTTAAATTGCTCAAAAAGACCGACAAGATTAGATTCTTCAAAATATTCGTCTTAATAAGTTAATAACTTGATACAGCATGATTTTAGGAATTTGTAGGAAAAATAATGATCTAATTTGCAGTTCTTATGAGGGAGAAAAACTAGATACAAGGTTCATGCAGAGATTAAAAAGAAAAAAGTGCTTGATCTACAAGAAGTCAAACACACATCTGAATCTGGGGCCGAGAGGTGGGACCCACCGAGACTTGTGGCTAGTGCGGACTGCGGAGGACGTGGAAGTCGCCTCTAGATCGTCTGTGCGCTCGTGGCTCGCGTCCCTTCGTGTGGGGTTTCTGTGTGGGCCCTTCGTGGTGGGATCCAACACACAATAATACTATACACAAATATTCATCTATATTTTTTTCTTTTAATGGTTTCAAATGTATTCAAATTCTAAGACATAAAAAAAGATTTCAAATGAGAAATTTGTCGATACAATAGTTTTAATACTTATCGAGATCTACAACTTTTGTTTTTGGCATTTCACCATCCCAGTTACCTTAAACTATTTAAATTTCAGATTTCATCAGTTTAGAATTTGTCAAATTTAGTTGGGGCAACAAATGATTTCAAATAAAAAAGTCATGAATACGAAAGTTGTAGAACTCATCAACATCTACAAACTTTATTTAAGGTACTACTCCATTTGACAGATTTTGAACAATCCAAATTGTGAATTACAATAATTCTCAACTTCAAGCAAGATTTTTCACACACTAGATGATGACAAGTGGAAAAGTGATGAATACCAAAGTTTCATAATTCTTAAAGGTCTACAATCTTTGTTTAGGTCAGGTTGTCATTTTCGAAAGGTGTAGTATACATTGGTCATTAATCGTAGATTGACTTAGATAGTTTAAGAAACTAACTAAGAGGTATATCAATTTTGTACTTAATGTTATTACCACTTTAGAAAAAGACATCAAGACCTAAATAAAGTTTGTAGATCTTGATGAGTTATGAAGCTTTGGTATTCATCACTTTTCTTGTTGACTTCATTTTGTGTGTAAAAAAGATTGCTTGTTGTTGTCAATTTGTTAAATTGTTGAAACAGACCAACACGAGTGCCTTAACAAGTTGATAACTTGATACAACATGATTTTAGGAATTTATAGGAAAAACAATGATCTAATTTGTAGTTCATATGAGGGAGAAAAACTAGATACAAGGTTCATGCAGAGATTAAAAAGAAAAATTGGGCTTGTTCTTAAAGAAGTCAAAAACACTTCTGAATCTGGGGCCGATAGGTAGGAGCCACCGAGACGCGGAGGGCGTAGTTTTGGGGGAGGAGAGGCAAAAAGGAAAGAGAAGAGGGCAGTTTGGCTTCATGAGAAAATCTAGATACATCGCAATGGTTTCCATCCTAAAGGCAATGACATGTCTGCCCAGGGAAGCAAGGGCCCACACTGCTTTTGGTCACATACGGCCATTAAAAATCATCTTAGCATTCATTACACTAATTTGGAAACATCAAATCTATAGAAATTCGAAGACATAAAAACTGATTTCAAATGAGGAAGTTGTCATTACATTTATTTTGAAATTATGGAGATCTACAAATTTTATTTTGGTCACTTCCCCAAAAGAGATTTCTTCAACTATTTAAATTTCAGATTCCAAAAGTTGAGAAATTCGCATTTTTTTGGGGGTAATAAATGATCTCAAATGAAAACATCATGATTACCAAAGTTGTACAACTCATCAGCATCAACAAACGTTACTTAAGTCATTAATCCCTTTGACAATGTTTGAACAATCCAATTTTTGAATTTCAATAATTCTCAACTTCTAGCAAGAAATTTGAAAATGACATAAACACCTAAATAAAGATTGTAAATCTTGATGAGATATGAAGCTTTGGTATTCATCACTTTTCCATTTGACATCTTTAAAAAATATTGATTGCAGTAGTCATTTTGTTAAAGTGTTCGAACAGACTGACACGAGTACTTTTTTTCAAAATATTAGCCCTACTAAGTTGATAACTTGATAGAGCATGATTTTAGGAATTGTGCTTGTTCTTCAAGAAGTCAAAAACACATCTGAATCTGGGACCGACAGGTGGGACCCACCGAGACTATGTGTGGGGTTTCCGTGTGGGCCCCTCGTTGTGGGCCCATTTGTCATCTGAACGGGGATGTCAATAGTGTGTCCCTACTTCCCTTTTATTGTATACACAAGACTACTCGAATAGAAGGCAAACGGTCTCACCACCTAGGAAAGTAGCACTTCGCCTTCTTCCCCCAAATTGTCCCATCCACCGCTAACCTTGCTCACTCGCGGACGCATCACCGCCACTGCTTCATCGCCCAATTCCATTGCTCCGATGGCGTGCACGAAGATGACCCCCTGGAAGCTTGCACCAGGGCTCGTCGGCAACAACGCGATCCTTGCCCCGGTGGCGCAGGGACCAATGCAGCACGGCGGCGCCGCCCCGGTGGCGCAGCTAGGCATCGGAGTCGCCGGAGCCGCGCCACGCCCGCCACGCCCCTTGAACAAGATGAGCTTATATTTTTAGATTTGATATGAAAGGTGGGATCTTGTTGATTCCGCTAGGTTTGTGGTTTCGAAGGGGGTTTTTTGGATTGGATTCATTAGGGATATACTGATTAAATGCAACTAGATAAAGCTTAATGAGAGATGTACTAAAAATCTCAGCACTGCAATGTTAAGATGTACTGAAGCATGTTACTTGCGAGATCTATTTTATTCCTTTTGTGATTCTTGACACAAGAATAATATAATAGTGTGATTCTTGACACAATTTAATCTGCAAATGAAAAATTCCAATTATTGCTTTGTTGTAGAAACAGAAGAGGCACCACATCTTCACCGAGGCTGCTTATGATGACGAAAAGGGGAAGTTTTTAGACTGGAAAGACTTTCCAACACGTTTGGATGAGGTAACTATACTATTAGTAGCTCCATTCAGTAACAATTTGTTCTAGATAATTGTTGCAGCAGATAAGTGTGTTATTTTTCAAGTGCAAATTTGTTCTGATAAATTATCTAGGGACCTTTGGATTGGCAACTTTGGTACTCAACCAATCAGGCCCTTCTTGCTCATATTTTTGTCATTCCCAGATTTGGCATGCCGTGATTTTTGGTTGCCTCATTTGGTGGCCCATTGGTTCTGACCCAGTTTTGCTTTTTATGCAGTCTAAAGGCACCAAGTACGAAGTAGTTTTCTCTAGGAAGATGAAGTGCACACTGATGATAGATGATGGTAGTGATGACGATGATGACCCATCGAAACCAACTAAGTCTGGCGACGAGGTGATGTTCCTACAATGTTAATTTGTGCCACGTGACAACCATTCACTAAATCATCACCATTGTTCAGCAGCAATAATTTATTGTGCATAACGTGCTTGTCTCAAATATATATTACTCGTGCAATTAATTGTGAAGCAAATATATCAGCTTTGTGATTCTTTGTGTAACTGACTCCCTTTCTTAATGCCAGCTTCGAGCCATGGCAGTGCAGCTCGGCAAAGAGATCGAGCGGAAGTTTCGGAGAGGAGAGTACTACACCGACTCTGACGAGGAATGAAGTATCAGCAGTTGGGTTTGTGACCTCACCTGAATCGGGTTGAGTGTCCTTTTGCTAGATGTACACAGGAAGTTTCAGCAGTCACTGGAGTTTAACATGGGATTTATGTGTCCCTGTTAAACTACAGTAATTGGACATATTGTGTCTGTCATGGTTGGAATACGTTCTGATAAATTTACTATAATTTTGATCAAGCAGCGTATTCAATATCATACTAGTCGTTTTGTTGTGTTTTAAAAAAGGTTGAGTCTCCTTTTGCTAGATGTACACAGGAAGTATCAGCAGTCACTGGAGTCTACCAGGGGACTTATGAGTCCCTGTTAAACTATAGTAACTGGGCCTATTGTATCTGTCATGGTTGGAATACGTTCTGATGAATTTACTATACTTTTGATCAAGCAGCGTATTCAATATCTTACTGGTCCTTTTGTTGTGTTTAAAAAAACTGGATGAAAATTGAATTGAGTAACTTGTTGTTGATATCCAACACGAGTAGATTTTTCAAAATATTAGCCTTAACAAGTTGATAACTTGATACAACATGATTTTAGGAATTTTTAGGGAAAAGAATGATCTAATTTGGAGTTCATATGAGGGAGAAAAACTAGATACAAGGTTCATGCAGAGATTAAAAGAGAAAAATAGGGCTTGTTCTTCGTGGCGACTGCGGAGGACCTGGAAGTGGCCTCTAGATCGTCTGCGCGCTCGTGGGGTTTCCGTGTGGGCCCTTCATGGTGGGATCCAACACACAATAATATATCCAGATATTCATCTATTTTTATTTTCTTTTAATGGTTTGAAATGTATTTCAATTCTAAGACATAAAAAAAGTGCTCAACCGAGAAAGTTGTCGATACAATAGTTGTAGTACATATCGAGATCTACAACTTTTACTTTGGTCATGTCCCCATCCGAGTTACCATCAACTATTTAAATTTTAGATTTCATCAGTTTAGAAATTCTCAAAATTCGTTGGGGCAACAAATGATTTCAAATGAAAAAGTCTTGAATACGAAAGTTGTGAACTCATCAACATCTACAAACTTTATGTAAGTCACTACTCCATTTGACAGAGTTTGAACAATCCAAAATGTGAATTTCAATAATTCTCAACTTCAAGCAAGGTTTTTCATACACTAAATAATGACAAGTGGAAAAGTGATGAGTACCAAAGTTTCATAATTCTTAAAGGTCTACAATCCTTGTTTAGGTCATGTTGTCATTTTCGAAAGGTGTAGTATACATTGGTCACTAATCGAAGATCCACTTAGATAGTTTCTATCTAAGAGGCTTGTCAATTTTGTACTTCATGTTATTGGCACTTTAGGAAATGATAGAAAGACCTAAATAAAGTTTTTATATCCTGATAAGTTATGAAGCTTTGGTGTTCATCACTTTTCCAGTTGACTTAATTTTGTGTATAAAAAAAGATTGATTGTTGTTCTCAATTTGTTAAATTGTTAAAACAGACCGACAAGAGTAGGTTTTACAAAATATTAGCCTTAATTAGTTGATAACTTGATACAACATGATTTTAGGAATTTGTAGGAAAAACAATGATTTAATTTGCAGTTCATATGAGGGAGAAAAACTAGATACAAGGTTCATGCAGAGATTAAAAAGAAAAATTGTGCTTGTTCTTAAAGAAGTCAAAAACACTTCTGAATCTGGGGCCGACAGGTGGGACCCACCGAGACCTTGTGGCGAGCGCGGAGGACCTGGCGTGTGGGCCCTTCGTTGTGGGACCATTTGTCATCTGAATGGGGATGTAATAAACTATACTAGTTCTAGAATAGAAGGCAAATGATCTCGCCGCCTAGCAATTCGCCTTCTTCCCCCAAATTGTCGACTCTTGACGCGCAAAACCGCCACCGCCACCGCCTCTATCTCGCCCCATCTCTTGCCGCAGCAAGCCAAAGAGAGGAGCGGAGCAACGACGATGGCTGAGCGGAGGGAGCACAACTCTAGGAGGCAAGCGCGCGACGCAAATGGGCGCTTCACACGGTCCCCGGCGACCTCGGTGCCTCCGTCCACACGCGGGCCGGCAGTGCCGCTTCCTTCTCCAATCCTCCGCCCCTCGTCCGCGGCGGGGCCATCAGGAAGCCGCGGCACGTCAATCACCCAGCGACCGTATTCAACCCGCCGCCGCTGTACCACCCTGGGTGCATCTACAGGCGGCCGCACGGAAGGCCGGTACAGCCACTCGCTACCCCGCATGGTGGTCGATGAGGATGTGAAGCACGAGGATCCTACTGCACCACCAAGCAATGTAGGATTCACCCCGGGCCCAAGCAGGGGGGAAGAGAAGGCAGCAGAAGCAGATGAGGTAAGTGTGCTACAGGAAATTGGGGTTTTTCTTCTTGTGCTAGTTCTAGTGGGGTTTTTGTTGTTTGTGTCAAATTTCTTGTTATGATACAATGATTCAAGCACTATTTCTATTAGTAGTCCTATACACCTTTGATCTTTAGGATTTAAGATAATTTCTTTTGATGTGAAGACGCTAAGCAAACTCCTAATTTCTTTGAACACAGCACTACTTTTGTAACATCCTAGATTTTTGGTTGAATGCAAAATTGTGAAATTTAAAACTTTTGCTTTGATCATGAGTGCTTATGAAACAATATAAGATTGTCTTCATTTCATCTCCCCTTAAACCTAGATTTATTTTAAGTCAAAAAATAATTGTTTGCTTTCAGGTGATGATGTTTGGCCTGGAGAGATTCCACCCGGTTGGGAGCTGGAATGGGTGGATGACGATGAGTGATGTCATCACGGATGGCCTCCTGTGATGTCTATCGTATCGTAGTTTATTTTCCGCTGTTTAAAACTCTGAACCTTTACTTCTCATGTCATGAACCATGGTTTGTAATAGTTAAACCCCTAAGGGGAATTTGGATTTAAGTTGTGTATTGCACTCTGGACTCTCCTTCGCGGGAGTTTTAATGTATACGTTTCGATCCTCTGTGTGTGATTCAAGTGATTTACCGGGCTATGACCCGGTAACACTCAACAGGATGATTCTTTATTATCGCTTAATGAGCAAATGGAGTGGTTTAGGTGATAGTACGGAATTTTCCCGGGTGGGGTTGTCACACCTGCTTCCTCTGCCTCCCCTGCTCCGGAACGTTCCGCGCCGCCGCGTCTCTTCCCCGCCGTTTCGCCGCCGCCCCTGCAGCCCCTAGGTGAGCACCGCTATCCTTCCTTGCTGTGGCGCCCGGCCTTCGAGCCGTGGTCGCGTATCGAGCCTTGTGTGCTCGTGGCCCTTGTGTGCCGCCGTTGATCCTGTCCGCGCCGTGCCGCCGCGCGTCCCGCCGTCGCCTGAGAGCCGGCCATCGAGCCGAGCCGGTCGAACCTTGTAGGTGCCGCTGCCTTCACCGCCGCGCGCACACATTTGCTGCTCTTTTCAATCTGCTGTCCCCCGAGCTGCCATGCCGCACGCTGCCGCTCCGGCCCGTCGCCGTGGTCGAGCCGCCGGTGCGTGCACGCGCTCTCACACGCGCGCAGCCGCGCACTCACGTGCGCGCACACACACTCGTGCACCTACGCACACGTGCGCGCCCGCCTAGCGGGGCAAAGGCCGGCCTTTGACCGCCCAAAACCAAACCTCACCGGCGCTCTGTCCGCCGCGCACCGAGGCATCGCCGCCGGGGAAACTTTTCCGCCCTGGAAGGGCGAGCACCAGATCGGACATGAACCCGCGCACACGTTCATGCGCACGCACGCGCGACGCCTTGTCGGCAACGGCCACCCCAGCCGCGCCGCCGAGCTCCCCTGTTCATCACGCGCGGGCGCGTCGAGCCGCCGCGCTGCGGCTGTCGCCTGACGCCGGGACACCCAGTTCACGTCCACACATCCGAGCAACCTCACGCGCACGCGCTCGCACCCGCGCTCGCAGGACTTCCGGTCGACACAGGCAACCCCATCCTCGCCGTCGCTGAGCCCTGTGTCCGCCGCCGCGCCGACTGTGGCCTCGTCGCCGCTGAGCCAGCATCCCTAGCCATGTCCGCTCCTTTCTTTGCCCTAACAGCACCCTAGGGTTGCCGGAGCCGCACCGTTTCGCTTGTTGTCCAGCCACCGGAGCACCTCGCCACCGGCGAGCTTCTGCCGGTCCGCCGCTCCTCTGGAGCTTTTCGTCAAACACCTGGGCCGCCGCCCCAAAACCCAAGGGGTTTTCTGCACACCAGCGCTCATGCCGTTTTGGCCGCAATAGATCCCCGGGATCCCGTGCGCCCGGCCACTCCTGATCCTTGGCACACGCGGAGCCGCACCGAGCCACGCCACGGAGGATCCCTCCGGATCCTTTGTGCCGCGCCACACAGGCAGCCCCTTGTGCTGCCATGCGTGTTGCAGCTGGCTATAAGCCCCTTGCGTGGCAGCTACCTCAGCCGCAAGAGTTGGCCTGCAGCTAGCCTGCAGCTGACTTAAAGACCCCGAGAGCTGGCCAATAGATAGTTTAAAGTTAATGTTATTGTATATGCGTATTTTATTTCTAGAAAACTATTTTATCTTTGGAAAATCATAGTAACTCCATTTTAGCTCCGAAAAATATAAAACCTTTTCCGAAAATCTTCTAAAATGTTAAACTCCGTTTAGAGCTAGTGCTTGCTCTCGTTTGGCTCTTAATCGCTGTTCGTTTGGAGTTAATTGCAATAGGACCCGTCTTTATTTTAATTTACGCGTTAATAGGAGCAGCTGGAGCCGGGAAGCTGAACCCGGAGTACAACTACACTGACGACAATGCCGCTGACGACTACCCGACCCTAGGTTCGCGTCTGACTGATTCTGAATACCTATTAGGCATAGCTATGTAGTATGCTAGCGCTTTACTTTAAATGCATGTTGATGAACCTTGCACTGCCTTCTTTAATTACCCTGTACTTGATTGCCCTACTATATATATATATATATATATATATAAGCGTGTATATACGCTGAGCTACGCGATGCATGTGTTGGGATGGGAATAGTGGTTCTTGGCGTGTGTGGGGTAAAAACTGGCAGGAGAAGGCGTTTTGGGTACTTTGGCGGGGGTGAGCTCGAAACAACCGATCTGGGATCGGGGATGGGGGTGCACTCCTCAGTGTATCCCCGCTTTTACAGTTTTTGGAGCACAGGTGTTGGGGTTTTACTTACGTATGGAGGACATGAGCTTGCCCCGGTCTGAAAGCGAGTGGATCAACTTGTCGATAGGACTTTCGTACACACCACCTCGCCGAGCGTGGGGTTAGGGCCGAGTTGAGCTCGGCAAGTGCGGAACCATACCTGCCAGCAGGATAGAGGGTATCAGTGGGGGAGAGGTGGGAGTGAGACCACCTTCTCTCAGTGCGTCGCCCGTGTGGCCACACGGGGGCATTTTACATTTCCGGTACAATTCCCTTTGCGGAGGGGATCGCTTTGAGGGCCGGATGCAGGATGGGACTGTAACTACCGAGAGTTCGCACGGTAGGATGGGCTCGGTCGGCCGTACACCGGCCGGGTTCCATTCCGGGTTGGGTACAGGTGTACACGCTCTACAGAGTTGTTCGATCTATAGCTATAGCTGCGTCCCCGGTCATGAACATACCTAGAAGACATGTTCGTTCCTCATATTTTGGGATTTCTACCTTCCCCCTGTAGTGAGAGTGTGGTGAGCCGTGGTTGCAGTCGGGGAGAGGAGAGTGGCTCCCTCTACCTCGCAGATCCGATTGCAATCATTGAGGTGCGAGGAGAGGAAGTTCTCGCATCGACCCTAGACGGAGCTAGGATGAGGAGACGGGACCCTGGGGTACCAGGTGTTTCCGAGCTGTGTTGAGAGCTTTGGGTTGGGATCTTGATGGAGATATCTTGTTGTTACTTTGCTGCTGCTGCTTAGGAAACCCGAGCTTCTACCTTGTCTCTTTTCTTCCCTTTAGGAGTTAGGCCACTTAAAGCTGCATACAGTTGGTGACGTGGACCTATCCCACTCCTTGGGGATAGACTTTGGGTGTGCAGGGTACGAGTCCAACTACGACAATGACGCCGACGGATGGTACGACTGAGGGATGCGTCGCTTCGCTCAAGGATGCCTGTGGGCGAGATGAATAAAAGTTGGAGACCCTTCTGAGATGCTAGCTACCGCTGCGTAGAATTTCACTCTGATTCAGCCAAGAGGCTTGTAATGTTGTACTCCATAGTGGACATGTAATAAATTATGTACTGATATTTGTGTGATGCGATGTAAGGCTGTGTTTTACTATCTGTGATGCGTTCTGTACGCGATAGCCACTGATCCAGGGACTATCACGAAGGTACAGGGATTCGGGTTTTCTTCACCGAAAATCCGGGGCTTTACAGGTGGTATCAGAGCCAGGTTGATCGTAGCACGTATCCCTACAAATGGCCGATAGAAATAGGACTCTATACGCTCTATTTCTATATGTATACCCTTGAGCTATGTTATAAAAACTTATCTCTCTTTAAAACTTCTTCCTTACCTGTGCTAATTAAAATTTCTTACATGTCACAGGAAATGGAGCGCCAAGTTGCGGAGATCACCCCCGAGACGTGCGGGGAGCTCTGCCACTGGTTGGAGAGGGCCCTTCTCAGGCTTGGGGTCCCTCCTACCTACATCATGTACCGCGCTGAGTACGTGCCTGCTGTGATGGGGCAGCTGGTGCTTTGCACGGTTGCCGTCCTTCCTCACCCGGCGCTTCCAGGCTTCAAGGGGGAGGTCTGCTACAGCACCGCCCTGACCATCCCGACTGCGATGGACCTCGCCTGCCGCTAGGCACTGGGCTGCCTTCTTGCTCAGTACCGCACCACGTTCGAGACCGGGACGCTCTGCCTTCTACCTCGCGACTACTGGCGCCTGGCACCGCTTGTGGACGGAGTCCCTTCGCACGAGGGGATCCAGGACGACGTCGACGCCGCACCCTTCCGTGAGTCCGACGAGACGTTGGTGGAGACAGCCGGTTACTTGGTCGACCTCGACAAGTACGCACACCGCCTGGAGAACGAATCGCTGACCCTCTTCCGCGAGATCAAGGACGCCACTGGCGAGGCCCGACTTCACCTACCCCGCTGCCTCGCGTTGGAGAGGGAGAACCGCGCACTCCACTACTGTGTTCACCAGCTTGAGCAGGGCGTTAGCTGCGCGAACTCCACACTACTGCAGGCGGAGAGGGAGCGTGTGGATACACGCGAGGAGCTGTTGCACATCAAGGAGGACCTTCGCAAGATGACTGTGAGTTAGAGCCGACTGAGAGACAGGCTTCAGAGCAAGGACGACTTGCTCACGGTACGCGCCCACCTGCTCGGATGTGAGTGGTACAAGGTGAAGGACCTGGAGAAGAACAGGGCAGAGAATGTCGCCAACCTCGCGTGGCTCACGGGCATGGTTGTCTACCTGAGAGACAAGGCCGAGAGACTGAGGAGGACTTGGGAGGACGCCGATTCCCTCCGAGTGGACGAGCTCATGGAGCTCAACGGAGAGCTGCCCTTCGAGTCCCAGTGTGCGATCCGCACGGAGACCTTCGAGCTGCACCAGTCCAGACTCAAGCTACACCTGTGTCCGATGGCTCGGATGCCGACCCCCGTCGAGACCGAGGAGGTACGGGAGGCACACGCCTTGGTGTCCCGGATCTTCCCTCCAGACTACCCCACAGAGGACCGCTACCCTGTCTCGTACAAGAGGGCTCACACCTAGTAGAGTGCAGAGCGAGGACATGACCTGAGAGTAGAGTTGTAAGATAGTAGTTTCCATGAGTTGTCCCATGCAGCCGCGAGCATGTTCCAGCGCATGAAGAGAGTCATGTCACACCATGTAGGCACCACCCTTTTGAGCATGTAATGATGTATTAGAGCGTTGATTTGAGCTGCTACCTCTAAGGTCTGAGTCAGCCTCGAGGAAGCATATGTACTACTCATGCTTGTTGTATGCTTGGATCTTAATGGAGTTATTTGTGTCCTAATGCATTTTCTCATTGAGTGTTGGAATATATATGTAGTTTTATTTTCATGCTTGTCTCAGACTCATATATGTTGGTGAGTGGCGTTGTGTAAAAGTCTTTTCTTCCCTAGTCGTGTTTTCAGAAGGATGTCGATCCGAAGGTCCGGTCGTCTGCTGGCACGCCTCGAGGAGGTTGCCGAGGAGGAGGAAGCCCTACATGGCCGTGGCCGCGATCGTGGCCATGCCACCGCACGTGGACGCGGTCGTGCACCTGCCCGTGGAAATGGACGCCCGCCCCTTCGTGGAGGAGCTCGGGGAGCTTGAGGTCGGGGTGCCGGTGCGCCGCCACTGCCACCGCCGCTCGAGGACCCTGAAGCTGGAGATGAGGAAGGAGAAGCCGAGCAAGAGCCGGAGCAAGACCAGCCGGAGCCGGAGCAGCCGCCACCGCCACCGCCCAACTTGGTGGACGTGATGGCTGTTCAGACTCAGCTGATGCAGAGGATGGTGGAAGCCATGGAGCACCGAGGCAACGGTGGGAACCGCAACGCCCCGCCAGACGAGGACCTCACAAAGAAGATCGAGAGGTTCATCTGCCTGAAGGCCCCCACCTTCAGCTACTCGGATGACCCGCTCAACGCCGACGACTAGCTGAGGGTGATCGAGACCAAGCTCGACCTCACCGTCTGCTCCGACGAGGAGTGTGTCGCCATAGCCGCGCACCAGCTAGAGGGTCCTGCCAAGTCTTGGTGGGACAACTACTCTGCCAACCACCCGAACCCAGCCTTCATCACCTAGCTGGAGTTCTGCATGGCGTTCCGCGAGCAGTACTTGCCCAGCGAGCTGATGATCCAGAAGGCTCAAGAGTTCCGCACCATGACGCAGGGTGCGATGAGGCTGGAGGAGTATGAGCGCCACTTCATGAAGATGATGCGGTACGCCCCCGACGACACCAACACCGACCAGAAGAAGCAGTTTTGGTTCCTCCGAGGCCTCCACCACGGCCTTCGCCAGGGACTAAAGGCGAGCGAGCACCCTGCGTCACCTCGTCAACCGCGCCATCGCGGTCGAGGAGGAGAGGAGGGGCCACGAGGAGCGCATGAAGGGAAAGAAGAGGATGGGAGATCGGGATCACCACAACCGATCCTTCCAGAAGCCAAGGAGCGGACAGAGCAACCTGCTGAGAGGGAGCTACCGCCCGGGGCACAACCAGCCTGGGCGCAGTTTCGGGGGAGGCTGTGGACAGTTCCCCGGAGGGAGGAGCCCCGGCTACCCGCAGCAGGGTGGAGGCTACAACCGTCCACCGCAGAGCACCACGAGACCTACCACGGGAGGCTTCACCGTGACATGCTTTGCCTGTGGCAAGCCTGGCCACAAGTCCTTCGAGTGCCCCGACAAGAAGACCGCTGCTACACCCGCAAGGGCACCTGCTCCAGGAGGAAGACCTCCTCAGGCTGCACCACCGCCGTCTGCCGGCCGTGGGAGGCTCAACCACCTCACTGAGGAGGAGGCTGCCGACGCTCCTGATGTCGTGATTGGTGAGTTTTTGGTTTGTGGTACTACTGCTTTGGTTCTTTTCGATACCGGTGCAACTAGGTCGTACATAACCTCTAGGTTCGTAAACAAACTCTCCCTCCCTACAACCACCCGATCGATTCCTATCATCACGAGTTCACCTCTCGGAGATATCAGATGCACCTTGCTGTGTAAAGGTGTGGATGTGGTCATTCAGGACCACAAGTTCTTGGGAGATTTGATAGTGTTGCCCTCCAATGGCATTGATGTCATTCTGGGGATGGATTGGATCACCACCCACAAAGGTGTCATATCCACTTCACCGCGTCTTGTGACCTTAGTACACCCCGATGGAACGAGGGTCACCTTTTAGCCGATGAAGTCTCGAGACATACCAGCTATGTACAGTCTTCACACAAAAGCTATCTCAGATGTACTAGTGGTTTGTGAGTACGCAGATGTGTTTCCAGAAGAGCTGCCGGGTTTGCCTCCAGACCGTGAAGTGGAGTTCATGATCAACTTGGTACCGGGGACTGCACCTATAGCTCAGAGTCCATACAGAATGGCAGAAGTTGAGCTGAAGCTGTTGAAGGCGGAATTGGAGTCACTACTCGAGAAAGGGTTCATTCGACCGAGTGCTTCACCGTGGGGTTCTCCATCTCTGTTTGTGTCGAAGAAAGATGGTACTCAGCGTCTGTGTGTCGATTACCGCGCGCTTAATGCGGTAACCATCAAGAACAAGTACCCTCTACCCCGGATCGATGACCTGATGGATCAGCTAAGGCAAGCCAAGTTCTTCAGCAAGATTGATCTCCGATCAGGCTACCACCAGATGAAGATACAGCCGGAGGACATCTTCAAGACCGCGTTTGTGACCCGGTACGGACAGTACGAGTACACTGTCGTATCATTCAGTTTTACGAATGCCCCGGCGTACTTCATGAACATGATGAACAAGGTGTTCATGGAGGAGTTAGACAAGTGTGTCGTTGTCTTCATTGACGACATACTAGTCTTCTCCAAGACCGCAGAAGAGCATGAAGAGCACCTGAGGACAGTGTTGGAGAAGCTCAGGCAACAGCAGCTGTATGCCAAATTCAGCAAGTGTGAGTTCTGGATGGAGGAAGTCGCCTTTCTCGGTCACGTGTTGTCAGCAGAAGGAGTAGCTGTAGACCCGAGCAAGATAGAAGCAGTGTCCAAGTGGAAGTCACCCAAGATAGTGACAGAGATTCGCAGCTTTCTCGGTTTAGACGGATACTACCGCCGGTTCATCGAGAACTTCTCCAAGATCACGAAGCCCATGACAGAACTGTTGAAGAGCAACACACCATTTGTATTGTCAGACAAGTGTGAAGCAAGCTTTCAAGAGCTCAAGATATGCCTCACCACTACACCGGTCCTGACTCTCCCTGATGCGAGCAAGGATTTCGTGGTGTACTATGATGCATCGAGACAAGGACTCGGTTGCGTGCTGATGCAGGGAGGCAAGGTCATTGCTTATGCCTCGCGACAGCTTCAGAAGCACGAGGAGAACTATCCCACACATGACCTCGAGCTAGCTGCTGTCGTTCACGCTTTGAAGATATGGAGGCACTACCTGATGGGCAACAAATGTGACTTTTACACGACCACAAGAGCTTGAAGTACATCTTCACACAATCTGAGTTGAACTTGAGGCAGCGAAGATGGCTTGAACTGATCAAAGACTACGACTTGAACATCCACTACCATCCTGGTAAAGCAAATGTCGTAGCCGATGCCCTGAGTCTCAAGAACTACTGCAACAATCTGATGGTGTAGAAGGAACAACCGGCACTGTATGAGGAAATGGAGGAGCTGAAACTGGAGATAGTCGAGAAGGGGTAGCTGAATGAGCTAAGAGTGAAGTACACCCTAGAAGATCAGATTCAGCAAGCTCAGAAGGGATGTCCAGAAATTGAAGAAGTGAAAGACTTGATGGCAAGAGGCAAGGCAGCTGACTACCGCCTCGACGAGCAAGGCACTTTGTGGTTGAAGGATCGCATATGTGTACCCCAAAGCAAGGAGATCCGAGACTCGATTCTGAAGGAAGCTCACGACTCTCGGTACTCGATTCACCCTGGGTGGACGAAGATGTACCAAGATCTGAAGGTACGTTTCTGGTGGGAGTAAATGAGGGAAGACATTGCTGAGTATGTCGCTCGATGCGACACGTGTCAGAGGGTGAAGGCAGAACATCAGAGACCTGCTGGTTTGCTACAGCTACTTGAGATCCCCGTCTAGAAATGGGATGATATCAGCATGGACTTCATTGTGGGTTTACCTCGCACACAGCAGGGAAACGACTTGATATGGGTGATAGTGGACCGCTTGACCAATGTAGCACACTTCCTGCCAGTGAAAGCCAACTACAGTGTGAGCAGACTTGCTGAGCACTACATGGATAACATTCTGAAACTTCATGGAGCTCCGAGGAGCATTGTGTCTGATAGAGGCCCACAGTTTACTGCTCAGTTTTGGAAGAGTTTGCATGCTTCTATGGGAACCGAGTTGAATTACAGTACAGCTTTCTACCCGCAGACTGATGGGCAAACGGAGAGAGTGAACCAAGTGCTGGAGGACCTTCTGAGGGCTTGTGTGTTGACCTACGGGGCGGATTGGGAGAAGAGCTTGTCCTATGCAGAGTTCTCCTACAACAACGGCTACCAAGCTAGCCTACAGATGGCACCTTTCGAAGCTCTCTATGGTAGATGGTGTCGGACACCGCTGATGTGGTCCGAGGTGGGGGAGCGAACCTTCTTTGGTCCCGCCACCATTGTGGAAGCTGAAGAGAATGTTGCTAAGGTCAGAGAGAATTTGAAGATAGCCCAGAGCAGACAGAAAAGCTACGCTGATCCAAAGAGGAGAGACGTCTCATTTGAAGTGGGAGAGCACGTTTACTTGAGGGTTTCACCCCTTTGAGGTACCAAGAGGTTTCATGTCAAGGGAAAGTTATCTCTGAGGTATGTTGGTCCGTACCCGATCGTGAAGAGGGTCGGAAAGGTGGCATACAAGCTCGAGCTACT
Organism: Cenchrus fungigraminus; assembly: GCA_036936925.1. NCBI lineage: Eukaryota > Viridiplantae > Streptophyta > Magnoliopsida > Poales > Poaceae > Cenchrus > Cenchrus fungigraminus. The sequence continues at coordinate 68,727,730 of CM072772.1, read as the reverse complement.
ACCGGAGCTCGCTGGAGTTCACCCCGTATTCCACGTGTCTCAACTCCGGAAGTGCGTGGTTATCGAGAAGAGAGTGCCCGCTCAGGCACTCGACGTGCAAGACACCCTAGAGTACTTGGAATACCCAGTCAGGATCCTGGACTGGGCGGAGAAGTCAACCAGGAAGACCACCACTCGCTTCTACAAAGTGCTCTGGAGCAACCACTCCGAGCGCGAAGCGACGTGGGAGAAGGAGTCGGTCATGAGGGAGAAATACCCTCATCTCTTCGAGCCGGAGGTAACTTCCTAATCTCGGGGACAAGATTCTTGTGAGGGGGGGAGTTCTGTAACATCCTAGATTTTTGGTTGAATGTAAAATTGTGAAATTTAAAACTTTTGCTTTGATCATGAGTGCTTATGAAACAATATAAGATTGTCTTCATTTCATCTCCCCTTAATCCTAGATTTATTTTAAGTCAAATAATAATTTTAGGACATTTAAATATGCTAGTGTGAGAAGTTGGGTTTTTATTTGGGTTTATTTGGATTTTATTGAGTGGGATTCAAATTTGAATTGTAATTCAAATTTGAATCAAAGTCTAAATAGGAAATAGGAGTAAGGTTAATAGGAAAACCTTTGCACCCTGCGTGGGCCAAGCCCGAGCCGGCTAAGTCCTAAGATCCACCTTGAACCCTTCACCTTCTTGCACCGCACACCCCTAGCAGCACGCCGGCCCATCCGTCCAGCGGCCCAGCAGGCCCGCTACCCCCTTAACCTCGCCTGTGCCGCCAACAAGTGGGACCCGCCGGTCAGCCACCACCTCACCTCCCTTTCTCCTTCCCTTTTGCGCCTTTCTTCCTTCCCGCAGAGAGCCGTCCCGTGCCGCTGTGGAAAGGGGACGGCCGTGCGGCCATGTCCGCCGCTGCGGATGGCATCCACGTGTCGCAGAGCCCATCGCACCGTCCGCCCTACCTACGACCCCCTATAAGAGGCACCGCAGCGGCCGCGGCCCAAACCCTAGCCGCTCTCAGGGATTCCTCCCCAATCCCGCCGCCGGTGACATCAGGGAGGAGAAGAGGAGGAGAAGGAGGTGGGGAAGGCCGTCCGAGGGAGCCGTCCGCCGCGAAGCCGGAGCCGTCCGTGAGGTGGGAGCCGGACCTGACTGTCGCCGCGCACCCCTGCTTCCTCTGCTTCCCCTGCTCTGGAACGTTCCGCGCCACCGCGTCTCTTCCCCGCCGTTTCGCCGCCGCCCCTGCAGCCCCTAGGTGAGCACAGCTATCCTTCCTTGCTGTGGCGCCCGGCCTTCGAGCCGTGGTCGCGTATCGAGCCTTATGTGCTCGTGGCCCTTGTGTGCCGCTGTTGATCCTGTCCGTGCCGCGCCGCCGCGCGTCCTGCCGTCGCCTGAGAGCCGGCCATCGAGCCGAGCCTGTCGAACCTTGCAGGTGCCGCTGCCTTCACCGCCGCGCGCGCACCTTTGCTACTCTTTTTGGTCTGTTGTCCCCCGAGCTGCTGTGCCGCACGCCGCCGCTCCGGCCCGTCGCCGTGGCCGAGCTGCCGGTGTGTGCACGCGCTCTCACACGCGCACAGCCGCGCACTCACGCGTGCACACACACACACCCGTGCACCCACGCACACGCGCGCACCCGCCTATCGGGGCAACCCCAGCCTCGCTGTCGCCGAGCCCTGTGTCCGCCGCCGCGCCGACCGTGGCCTCGTCACCGCCGAGCCAGCATCCCTAGCCATGTCCGCTCCTTTATTTGCCCTAACAGCACCCTAGGGTCGCCGGAGCCACGCCGTTTCGCTTGTTGTCCAGCCACCAGAGCACCTCGCCGCCGGCGAGCTTCTGCCGGTCCGCCGCTCCTCTGGAGCTTTTCGTCAAACACCTGGGCCGCCACCCCAAAACCCAAGGGGGTTTCTGCGCACCGGTGCTCGTGCCGTTTTGGCCGCAATAGATCCCCGGGATCCCGTGCGCCCGGCCACTCCTGGTCCTTGGCACACGCGGAGCTGCACAGAGCCACGCCGCGGAGGATCCCTCCGGATCCTTTGTGTCTTGCCATGCGGGCAGCCCCTTGTGCTGCCATGCGTGCTGCAGCTGGCTATAAGCCCCTTGCATGGCAGCCACCTCAGCCTCAAGAGTTGGCCTGCAGCTAGCCTGCAGCTGACCTAAAGACCCCTAGAGCTGGCCAGTAGATAGTTTAAAGTTAATGTTATTGTATATGCGTATTTTATTTCCAGAAAACTATTTTATCTTTGGAAAATCATAGTAAATCCATTTTAGCTCCGAAAAATAGAAAACCTTTTCCGAAAATCTTCTAAAATGCATGCTGATGAACCTTGCACTTCCTTCTTTAATTACCCTGTCCTTGATTGTCCTACTATATATATATATATATATATATATATATATATATATATATATATATATATATATATATATATATATATATATATATATATATATATATATATATATATATATATATATAAGCGTGTATATACGCTGAGCTGCGCGATGCATGTGTTGGGATGGGAATAGTGGTTCTTGGCGTGTGTGGGGTAAAAACCGACAGGAGAAGGCGTTTTGGGTACTTTGGCGGGGGTGAGCTCGAAACAACCGATCTGGGATCGGGGATGGGGGTGCACTCCTCAGTGTATCCCCACTTTTACGATTTTTTGAGCACAGGTGTTGGGGTTTTACTTACGTATGGAGGACATGAGCTTGCCCCAGTCTGAAAGCGAGTGGATCAACTTGTCGATAGGACTTTCGTACATACCACCTCGCCAAGCGTGGGGTTAGGGCCGAGTTGAGCTCGGCAAGTGCGGAACCATACCTGCCAGCAGGATAGAGGGTATCAGTGGGGGAGAGGTGGGAGTGAGACCACCTTCTCTCAGTGCATCGCCCGTGTGGCCACACGGGGGCATTTCACAGTTCCGGTGTAATTCCCTTTGCGGAGGGGATCGCTTTGAGGGCCGGATGCAGGATGGGACCGTAACTACCGAGAGTTCACATGGTAGGATGGGCTCGATCGGCCGTACACCGGCCGGGTTCCATTCCGGGTTGGGTACAGGCGTACACGCTCTGCAGAGTTGTTCGATCTATAGCTATAGCTGCGTCCTCGGTCATGGACATACCTAGAAGACATGTTCGTTCCTCATGTTTTGGGATTTCTACCTTCCCCCTGTAGTGAGAGTGTGGTGAGCCGTGGTTGCAGTCGGGGAAAGGAGAGTGGCTCCCTCTACCTCGCAGATCCGATTGCAATCATTGAGGTGCGAGGAGAGGAAGTTCTCGCATCGACCCTAGACGGAGCTAGGATGAGGAGACGGGACCCTAGGGTACCAGGTGTTTCCGAGCTGTGTTGAGAGCTTTGGGTTGGGATCTTGATGGAGATATCTTGTTGTTACTTTGCTGCTGCTGCTTAGGAAACCCGAGCTTCTACCTTGTCTCTTTTCTTCCCTTTAGGAGTTAGGCCACTTAAAGCTGCAAATAGTTGGTGATGTGGACCTATCCCACTCCTTGGAGACAGACTTTGGGTTTGTAGGGTACGAGTACGACTGCGACAACAATGCCGACGGATGGTACGACTGAGGGATGTGTCGCTTCGCTCAAGGAGGCCTGTGGGCGAGAAGAATAAAAGTTGGAGACCCTTCTGAGATGCTAGCTACCGCTGCGTAGAATTTCACTCTGATTCAGCCAAGAGGCTTGTAATGTTGTACTCCATAGTGGACATGTAATAAATTATGTACTGATATTTGTGTGATGCGATGTAAGGCTGTGTTTTACTATCTGTGATGCGTTCTGTACGCGATAGCCACTGATCCGGGTACTATCGCGAAGGTACAGGGATTTGGGTTTTCTTCACCGAAAATTCGGGGTTTTACAACTTTGTTCTGTGCTAGGATAGTATCCAGTGAAATTGTGTCAGTACGATTGAATACATTCTTGATAAATAATCACTTTTGCTAGCTTCAATTGTTGCTTGGTTCTCTGATGCTAGATGAAGATTCACTTTTGCTTGGTTCCCTGATACTAGATAAAGATCCACTTTTGGTAGGTATATTGCAGATGCTAGATAACTAAGTTTTTTGATGCATGAAACAATCTCAATTTACGCATTTGTGAGTACTTTTTTTGGTACATTCTAGTTTCTTGTGCTATATCGCTTGTTATGGTACAATGATTGAAGCACTATTTCTGTTAGATCGAACCTCCAGAGTTTCCTGCCGCTTGGTTGCGAGGGGACAAGTGCACATGCTCTAGAAGCAGTGGCTATGATGATGAGATCAACCCATCCTGTTGTTCGTATTGCCACGAACTCTGGGAAGCAGGCTTTCGAGTTAGAAAGGTGCCACGGTATGACAATGAGAAGGGGAAGCAGCAGAAGAAGGTGAACTAGTCCCCCCTCGAACCATCATATTGTTAATTCCTCATATTTTGTTTAGGTCTGTATCGCTATGCATGATGTATTTTTTAGTGCGAGTTAACTTAATTGTAGGTTGTTATAACATAAACTAGCTCATATGCTTAGCTTGTTATTTGGTCAAATAGAAACTAGTTCATATGCCGATTTAGTTGGTAGTTTTTATAACAGAATCGTCATTTCTTTTTGGTATTTTTTGTCAATAACAATAGAACAAATGCTGAATGCTAGTCTTGCACACATTGTTTACGTAAAAAAAATAAGCTTTTAGGCAAATTGCTTCATAACTCAATTTGATGCCAAAGAGTTCTTGCAGGACATGAAGAAGAAGCATTAAAGCTTTGTGATGGCTGGACGAATAAGAAGAAGGATGAATGGCTAGCTTAACTTTTGTAGAGAGAACTTTGCCTAAGCTTAAGTATAATGAGAGACTTGGATTGTAATAATCTATCTTATCTATGTGTTAGACTTGAGAACTTTATTGTAATGTGTGATATTGTGTGTAATGTCTATCTGTAATGCACTAAGTGACTGAATGCCAGTGTGTGATGCATGATTATTTGATGACTTCGTCGATGATTTGTTGTTATGTGTGCTGATTGGGTGAAACCGGTCTCATCAATATCCACAATATTTCACAATGTGGTACTACACATGTTATCTTACATACACTCACGTGGCTCAACAACAAAACTATATAACTCATAAAGGCTGACCCTGAGTCATTGACATGTGGATCCGGCTGTCCAATTTCCGTTAAAGACTGACTATTGACCGATGTTTTTGTACTCATTTGTGGGCAAAGAAGTGGCTGGGTCCACACGTCATTGACCTTTGTGGAACCACTGCCACCGCTTTGTTCTCGCACTCCACCCACAGGAACCGCCGCCCCTTCGTCTCGCTGCTTCTCTTGCAATCTTCCTCGCCCATTCCCATTGCTTCAAAGGCAACCACCCCGCCGTCGCCGCCCCACTCCCATCAGTTTGCACACCACCAAACCGCCAGCCCCTCACGCGATCACATCTAGTGCAGGCCACCAGAGCTAAGATGAACTCGTTGTCGACGGCAGAGTCCAGGGTTTCTAGGCGCCGTCGTGCCCCTAAGCCTGCATTGGCGGTGTCGTCGAGGCACCCGAAGACTGCGGCAGCAGTGGTAGCGAGGGGACCCACGGCGTCGGCCCCAACGGCGGCTGCGGAGGAACCAGAGCCCGTCCCCGATGTTCCGCCGGGATTGAAGGATGCGGACTCCGACCGACGGGTGCTGAAGCGGAAGTCCGGTGAGGGTGTTCAGCCCCCATCGTCAAGAAGGCCAAGACGGTGGATGCCTCGTCCAGCGAGGAGGAGGAGTACCCGCACAAATGGCAGGATTTCGACTGGGAACGCCACAGTAAGTTTTGTTCCTCCTACCAAATTAATTTGTCCCCTTTGCAATTGCAGAACCTAATTATTAATGTACTGATTAATCACTGAATGTAAGTGATTGTTTCTTTGTGTGAGAAATTGTTCGTGAGTTGTAATAAATTCTATGAGTTCAAATTTAGGATTTTCATGGATAGTATACCATTTTAGGCATTCATGGTACCTAGTACGCAAATGTGAACACAATTATGCAGAATATAGTTATGAACAGAAATGGCAAAAACTGATAGGAACCATCTTTGGCATTCTGTGTACCTTGTCATCATGGTATGTTTTACTACAAAAGATTAATCTTATCTTATCTTAAAAATTCACCAGCAAATACACCAGCCTGTTGTCCTGTTTTTTTGGATGTGCTTGCATTAACTAAAATTGCACTCTGTTTTTAACTGAAATTGCACTCTGTTTAATCAACATCCTGTTAGGCACTCGGTGCTAGCTACTATTCAAACTATAATACATCTGTTTTTTCAAAGTTTGTTGCACTCATAAAAGTCTCTTGCATTTTTCTGCCAACTTCTATCCCTGCTGTTCATTCATTTCCATTATTGCAAAATTTAGTATTAATTCATGTCTCCATTTCTTAATTTAGGGAGGTGGGCCCAAGGTGACGTACGAGTTCAACTTTCCGCGAGTCAGGATCTTCGTGAAATGCTCTGAGGACAGCGATGATGAGAATTGTAGGCCCGTCTGGCACAAGCGCCATCTTGACGCTGAGGTATTACTTTCATTCCCTATGTTCCCTCTTTTGCATATGCCAATTTAGATGTACTTATATCTGATAATGCATGCTTATAACATGTCAGATGGAGCAGCTGGTGGAGGACCTTCGCATGAAGCACAAGCGCTGTGTTTACTTCTTCAAGTAGGATACCAGCCACGTTCAAGCAGTAGCTAGTTTTAGCTTTTGTGTAATCACCTACTCCCTCCTTCCACAAATATATGACGTTTAGGATAAATATTTTAGTTCAAAATGAACTAAAATACTTGTCCTAAACCTCATGTATTTGAGGAAGGAGGGAGTAGGAATCATGGCTTTTGTGTAGTGACATACTCCCTCCATATATTAGCAAAAGGAGGTAGAGATGAACTAGTAGGTACTGATCAACAAGTAGAAACTGATGAACAAGTAGGTTTGATGAATGGGGCTTTTGTGTAATGACCATTGTGAAGTGGCATTACTTAAGTGGAAATATATGATCCCTGGGGAATGCTTGTGTAACGACCCTTGTTGAATGGGGCTTTCGTTATATTATATATAAATTAACTATTTGTCGATGGTGAGTGCTTGTGATCTTGAGTGTCATAATCCTATCATTATTTAAGTCAATATTATTTGAGTTAAAATGGAACTCTACTAGAATTCTATCAGTGGTTGTTTTCTTATTTTTTTGGGTTATTTGGTTCCAAGCCATTACAATTTCCTGAGTTTGGAGAAACGCCATTACTATTCGCCTTATTGGAGAAACGCCATTGGAACTCTCGGGTACCCGGAAACTTGCCATTTTCTATGCTTGCCGCCGCATCGGGCCCATTGTGAGGCCGCGTATTTGCGTATCTAGACCAAAATACCCGCCACCTCCCATTCTTGCCGCCGCCGCTGCCTCCCCATTCTCGCCGCCGCCTCCGCCTCCCCATTCTCGCCGCCGCCGCCCGTGGACGATGCACTCCAGGCGAGCAGGCTCTTCAAGCAGCCGGACCGCCGGCGCGGCTTCAAGCAGCGAGACGGGAAGAGGGGTGAACCAAGAGGGGATGTGCCCATTTTGCAGTGTGCCAGTGGTACGACTCAAAAGCAAACAGCCAGAGACGTACGGCCAAATGTATGTGAAGTGCCCGTACTCCGTGAAAGTAAGTAAATTTCTCTTCAATTTGGGTGAAATTTTGAGTTTGTTCGTCTGTTTTTCATGTGGCTAGGGTTTGGGTTTAATGCAGGGCGACCCAACAACTTGTCGCTTCATCTTGTCTGAGCAGCAGTATGAAGGATCATATGGACGGCTAAGGGCGGCTGCTACCATGGCTCATGATGGCTCTGATGATGGTGGTGAGGAGGCCGACATGGATGAAGTGAAGGAAGACGTGGATGAACTGAAGCAGAGAGTGGACATCATTGTGGCTGAGCTTTGTGAAGTGAGAGTGCAAATGCAGAAGCTGAAGATCACATCCATCTGTGTTGGTGTAGGTTTTGGTTGTGTTACAATAGCAATTTGTGGTGTAGCTATTGGATTTGCCATGAGCAGGTTCAACTGGTAGTCATTGTGGTATGATCAGTGTTTTTGTTGTGCTGTGATCAGTGAACTTTGTGTAATGGGTATCGGTGCTGTGTAAGTGTTTGTTGGCAATGGAATAATATTTCAGTTCACAAAGCAATGCCATGCAAGTTGAATGCCAGTTCAATCACATTTCAATTCATGGCAATTGAATCACATTCATTTAACAAGCAAATCATGACAGATAGTACTCATAGGTTCAGAAACCATTAATTTATTAAGGCAATAGGAAAAATTTCTCGAGAAACACAAGTCAATTTGACGTCTGTTTGGTCAAGCAACTGATTCATCATGTACCAGGATCCTTTTTGAGTTTACAAAAATCGGAGCACAACCAAGAAAAGTGTGGCCCAATCCCCATTGCGATATTCGAAGGCACCAAGTTGCAATTTTGCCGCCTGGCCATGTCAGGTCCCAAAAATCTTGTGCGCTTTCTTCCTCCCTCACCGCCTATAACTTCCACCCCTCCCATCTCCGCCGCCCCCGTCTCACCCACCTACATCACAACGATGGCCCGACGCACGCACACATCTCGCAAGCAGCCGTGTGACGCTGCCGGTCGCTTCTCGCGAAGTCCGTCATCGACATCGTCGACTCCATCGAGCTGCCGCACTCCTCATGCACCCCACGACCACGAAGGAGCCGTCGGCATGTCGTGGAGGCACGGGTCGAAGTCGACCTGGACCACGCCGTGAATGTAGAAGTCCCCTTCGTCCCCACGGGTTTCCGATCTGCCATGACCGCAACCAGGAAGAACAGAAGAATAGTAATCGTCACCGAAGCCTCGTCGTCGTGCAGGAAGAACAAGGTGAGCCAGACCCTATACTGCGTCTTTATCATTGAATGATAGTTTGCAATGTTACATTGTGGCAGAAATTTTCGTGCCAGTATATTTATACAATATGTCAATGACAAATTGAAAAAAATTGTTTCAATGTAGCAAAAGAGCCGCCACTTACACACCCAGGCTTGGCTCACTACTGAATCGGACGCGGAAATGGGCATCGACGATTTTGGCCTGCGAGGATGCTTGTATGAGGTGAGGGTGCAACACTACTTGTTTAGATGAAATGGAGTAAATTTGGTTCATAATTATTGTGTGTGCCTTATGTTCTGATCAAGATTTCCATGTAATTCGGTCAAAAGGAAAGAAGTATGAGTTTTGTTTCCCAAAGATTCAATCCAAGATGATGCTGAATTACGACAGTGATGAAGATGAATACAATGGACCTACTAAGTCTCTTCGTGAGGTGATGTTCCTATCTTTCAGGTTAAACATCAGTCAGAGATTTTCTGAAAACATAATTTGCTACTGGCATGAATGCAGTTGATGACCTTCTGTAAATGCTGACTGTGACGCCCTTGTGAAATGTCAGATTTTTCAGATGGCTGAAGATCTTCGCGTTGCAGTGAAGCGGAAGCATCAGAGGGGTGAGTTCTACACCCAGGAATCTGATGGGGAATGAAGTGGACGATGAAGCGATCTGAACTGAAGAAGTAGATATGACATCTTCTTCTCTGTCTTTTCTCTGTTGCTTTTGCTTCTGTGATGAACAGAGATGTTGGGGGTACGATGCTACCTTAATGAGAAGAAGCATATGTGTCCTTAGTATACTAAATTATGCTACCTTAAATATTTCATACATATATTATTTTTTGACTGTTGCTCTTGCTTTGTTTTTCCTTGAGAATAACGGTGATATACAAATTAAGGCCAAGAAGCTGTCGTCATAAACATAAACATGAACGCACAGAAATACTATATAACAAGACTCAAGCCAATCTTGCATACAGAACTCCAATCTTCACCAAAATTTATTTATTGCACACAAACTTTGGACCTATTGCTTCAATTAAAGTAAACAAAGCAACCCCTAATTATTAAGAAAAACATCTCCCCTAATTATGAAAAAAAACCGTCGTCGTCTTGTCCATCTAAATTGGCTGGAGCAACCACTCCGTCGCCAGTGTAGGTGTCATCAGCATCGTCGTCGTCTTCAGGTATGTCTGCGTGATCCGGTTCAGGCATCAATTTAGCAAGATCAACAACAGAAGCATTCCACATCTGGCCTCCTCCAAGTTGACACATCCTCTTGGTCCGCAATAGAATTGTTTTCAAAACCTGTAACAACCTCGTCCATATCAGCATCACCAACATTAATGTCAGTGTCTTCCTCTCCTTCAGGCATGGCAAACAGGTTCCTAGGTTTCATTCTGAGGACGCTGCACCACTTTTCTTTCTTCGAATTCCCGCTTTTCATAAAGCACACTTGCTCCGCTTGTGTCACCAGGATGTAAGGCTTAGCTGAATAGCGACGCTGAGAGGTATCAATATCGATAATCCCAAATTTATCTTTACTGTACCCTTTTGATCTGTTTGTTCCTAGTCTAGGAACATCATACCAGTCACACTCGAACAATGTGACTTCCTGCCTTTCATGAAAATCAAGGATGTAGATTTTTTTTAATCTGTCCAAACCATTCCATGTCATCTTTACTCTTGACGACAACACCACTGTTCTGTGTTGTTAGATTTTTCTCCACATGCGATGCTCGAAAATAGAAACCATTGATTGAGCACCTATTCTTCACAGTAGCTATTTTTGTTTCAGGACCATGAGATAGAGAATAAATCTTGGCATCTGCTTAGAGAATAAATCATGGCATCTGCTTTCCCCTCCCTATGCAGGTTAATCATCTACACTCACATATGTTTTGACAATATGTTACGACCACATTCAAAATTGACGAGTTTAAATTTAACACAAATGTATATTACTCACCTTTCACTCGAACCATGATACAAACTCCTCGGTGTGCCTCCTTTCAACGTTCTTCGATCCAGCTTTCTCCAAGTCGGCCTTATGCTCACTGCAACATTTTTTAAGAGAAAAATAATCAGTGAGATATGTAGTGTGGACCAGGCCCGTATAACCCCCAGTGCAAGTGGGGCGATGGATCCAGGCCACCAAATTTTTTAGGCCCCCAAATTTTCAACGTTGCTAACTAACTGACGATAGAATTCACTGCATATTTGCTGATTCATTAATTCGTTTCATCACCTGTCCGCCCGTCCTGTCTCATGAAAGCGAATGTTGCCGTCAAAATCATGGATGCTGTAAATTTTTCGAAGTCACACTACCATGGATGCCACAACCAGCACGGTAGTCACAAATTCGCAATCCTGCAAATGCATGTTGGACCTCGGCAAGTTGCCGTGAAGTTGAAAATGATATGAGTCTGCTGTCGGCAACACACGACGAGCAGCAGTGCAGTTATGCGCGTCATTTTCTCCACCCTTTTTTATATGCAACAAACTTCAATCAATCAGTGATTTATTTGCAAAATGAAAATTAAACTGTCAGTAATTTATTTGTCATTTTGTATGCCGATCATAATCACAACTTTTGGGCTAAAGATCTAGATTAAGATGTCTAGGTCTTGATTTTAGTTATACTTACTCGCATCATTACATAAAATTATGATTTGATTGCGACTTCATGCCCTCACCCACATCAAACTAATCATTATAAGAAGATGATGAAGCCTAAATACATTTTAATTATATGCATCTTCCAAATATAGGCCTCCATTTGATATTTGCACTAGGGCCTCAAAAACTTAGGTACGGGCCTGGTGTGGACCATGTAACAAGATTCAAATAATTTACATTTGTTACTTACTTTATCCATGGAAGGGCCTCCTCATAGTTTGATATTATGTAGTGCCTCATCGTCTGCAAAACTTCGGAACATAGTACCTCCATATTATGCATAGAAGTACTTCTCTTTCTGTTCATGTCCCTGCTCGCAAATACACTCAGACCAACAGGTGGTTCATTAACATCGCTCTTTTCTTGATGCTCTGGCTGATCAATCTTCGTACTAACACCTTCAAAGAACCGAGTACAGAATGTAAGGCACTCCTCCGATATATATCCCTCTGCTATTGAACCCTCTGGGTACGCTTTGTTCCTCACATATCCTTTGACTGTACGTAGGTACCTCTCAACTGGATACATCCACCTATAGCAAGCAGGGCCTCCGCATTCAGCCTCCCAAGCAAGATGAACCAGTAAGTGCATCATAATATCAAAAAATACTGGAGGGAAAATCATCTCAAGACGACAAAGGGTCTCTGCAATCGATTTGCTAAGTTCTTGCATCTCGATCACGTCAATCTCCTTTGAACATATCGAGTTAAAAAACCTGCTGAACTGGATCAACGGGAGCGCTACTTGTTCAGGCAATATTTCACGACCACAAAAGGTAGGAGTTTTTGTAAGATAACATGGTAGTCATGACTTTTCAGGCCAGAAACCTTGCACCCATCGACATCAACACATCTCCTGATATTAGCGGCATAACCATCGGGCATCTTAACACCTTGTAGAAAGTTGCACAGGATTTTCTTTTGATCACGACTTAATGTGTACAACGCTGGTGGCATTTCGTATTTACCTTTCTCATTGAGAACTAGATGTTGATCCTTCCTTATACCCAATTCTTGCATATCAAGTCGAGCCTTCTCATTGTCCTTGCTTTTACCAGATATGTTGAGCAAAGTCCCAAGCAAGCTCTCACAAATATTCTTCTCAATATGCATCACATCTAGATTATGGCGTACGAGCAATGAATCCCAATATGGAAGTTCAAAGAAAACACTCTTCTTCCTCCAGTTGTGCCATCTAGTATCTTCATCACGCTGCTTCCTCTTCTTAGAGGTAGTGGCTCCATAGATGACTTGCTCAAATGTAGCGTACTGCTGCCGAACTTGTTCACCGCCGAGTGGCACTGGTGCCTCCCTCGTCTCAACCAAGTTATTGAAGCTGGCCTTGACCCTTCGCCACTTGTGGTTTGTAGGCAAAAAACGCCGATGCCCCATGTAGCAATGCTTCGAACTGAATTTTAACCACATGCACTCAGTGTCCTTGTGACAATAAGGACAAGCAAACCTCCCTTTGGTGCTCCAGCCAGATAACATCGCTGAGACTCTCCTTCCTCTTCTCCTTCAAACAGATCATCCATAAACTTGTCGAAGCCGCGTTGCCATGCATCATCTGTAGTCGGCAATTCCATCCAACTGCAATCCTCTTCACTTGCCATTGCAAGAAAACCAACTACAACTGATTTCTCCAAAAACAGCGAGGACAAGGGCGTGCTCGATCAGTATACATATCATTGTATTAAAATTAGATGTATATACAAACTAATTAACAAACAAATAAAATTCCATGCACATGGATCTCATAATCAATTATACCTTGGCTGATTGGATCCGAAGAACAGACTTTGTGATGCAGGTGATCGCACTTACTTGCACTCGTGGTTCCAGATGATCGGAGCTTGCAGCGTCACCCTGGCGGATTGCGTGACGACAACAAGCAAGGATGTGTTGTTTGGGTATTTTTCGTTCCTCGTATTACAGGTCGATATATATTGTTGGGTAAAGATGGGCGATACGACGTAGAATTGTGTTAGGACTCGGTGAAACGAATAGAGTTGGGTTAGGACTCGGTGTACAAAGATAGATAATCGTGTGCAGTATATGGTCCAGGCCCACGTGGTTCGGCCGACCCATGTGTGGGTCCGTTAGGCCTCCAATTTCGCTAGTGGTTTAGAGTTGAGCAAATGTCGAATACATTGATGGGCCTCGATTTTTTTCAAGGTTTAGAAAACAGGTCTTGGGCTGGACACACACGAACGCATCAATGTGACTAATAGTGCATTTGATCGCAACAGTGATATTTTTGTCGCAATAGCATCTCTCTAGCGTGACGATTCCGTGTTAGCGTCGCCATACCCTTGTCTATTTTGCAACAATTTCGATGCATGTTGCAATATCAAATATTTCAGTCGCAACGAGTGCATTTTCGTCGCTAGAAGCAATCCTCTTTTGCAACACATGGCACAACTAATAGCGACGTGTCTTAGTCATTGTGATATGTGCAACTACTGCAACCGTTACCAACAAGCATCACAATACCAATGCCGCAATTGCAACAGAGGCCCATGCGTTGTCGCAATTGCCATTAAAATTGCAACGGTACACAACTGGTCGCAACACACACCCCTATCGCGACCAATAACGACTATTGTCGCGTTATGCCCGGTTTATAGCGACCAAAACCACATGTCGCCATAAAAATCGGTCGCGAAATCCCCAAAACTACGTAGTGGGTGTCGCCGGTCTGACCGGCACAGGTCATCGGTTTGACCGGTGTAGCACAGGCAGCAGGCTGTGTAGTTTTCCGCTGTGTGTTGTGAGTGTTTGTTTTGGTCGATTGTGTTGTTTGCTCCTAGGGTCAGTAGCACTCCAGTGGCTACGTGACTTTGGCAAACTTGGAAGTTCGAGTCGGAGAAGTGTTGGATCGGCCGTGTTCGTCTTGTTGGAGAAGACATCTCCCTCGAGAAGAATTTTTATCGGCTCCCATTCATTCTCCCCCCCCCTCTCTGGTTCGCCTAATCGGTCCTTCAAGTGGTATCTGAGCCGATTACGGGTCTTTCGAGACTCTAACCAGTCTAAGATCCATAGATGGCGTACCAGGAAAGGGGTTTGGGTCCTCCGCACTTCGATGGGAAGAACTACCAGATGTGGTAGAGGCGGATGTCCGCTTTCCTTCGCGGCAAGGGTCAGATCCTTTGGGATGTTACGGAGAACACAGCTTATGTTCATCCGATTAACTTCCTTGCTCCAGGATCGAGGGATATGCATGACGCCAACAACAAGGCAGTCAACTACTTGTTTCACGCTCTCTGTCAATCTGAATTCGATCGGGTTCAGGCAGAGGATTTGGCTTGCAAGATTTGGGAAAAGCTTAAGGTTGCTCACGCTGGGAACAGTCAGGTTCAGGCTCTGTTGTTTGCGACATACTGTAGAGAGTATGAGAACTTCACTCATCTCCCCGGTGAGCACAGCAGATGATTGCTTGAAACTAATATTTATTTAACTGAAAGTACAAAGACAAAGAAATACATAACTGGTATAAGAACTATTCTACGGATAGAATCAACACAGGTGCTCCACATTCCAAGGGTTAGGAATTCTTTGCCCGTCGCCCCACCGGAGATGATATGTAGATGGGCTGATGACTTCGGTGATGATACAGGGTCCCTCCCAGGGGGCGGACAACTTGTGCATGCCGTCGGTCTTCTGGATACGTCGTAAGACAAGGTCGCCAACATTGAAGGAGCACTCCTTGATGTTGCAATCATGGTAACGACGAAGTTGCTGGTCGTGGTGAGCTTGCCGCATGACAGCTACCATCCTTTGTTCCTTGAGGCTGTCTAGGTCGACGTGATGAGTCTTTTTGGCTTCACCTTCATCATAGAACTGTATGCGTGGAGCTCCAAAGGTGACGTCTGTGGGGAGGATGGCCTCTGAGCCATAGACCAAAAAGAAGGGCGAGAAGCCCGTAGTTGAACTGACCTGGGTCCGGAGCAGATCACGTGGGGTAGCTCGACTAGCCAACGAGAAGCGTAATTCGATGCATCATCGAAGATGCGATCTTTTAGAGCTTGTAGTACCATACCATTGGCACGCTCGACCTGGCCGTTGCACCGGGGGTGGGCGACCGATGAGTAGTAAACATCAATCATGCTATCCTGGCAAAAGTCCTAGAAGGCTGATCCTGTGAAGGCCGACCCGAGGTCGGTGGTGATTCTATTGGGCACACCGAAGCGGTGTGTTATCTCTTTAATGAATTTGGCTGCTTCGTCCGACGTGACCTTGGCGACAGGTCAGACTTCAATCGACTTGGTGAATTTGTCTACAGCGACAAGGATATATTTACAGCCGTCAGGAGCGGTTTTAAACGGTCCTATTGAGTCGAGACCCCACATGGCAAAGGGCCAGGATGGAGGAATTGTGCGAAGGATCTGTGTAGGAAGATGCTTCTGTTTGGCAAAGAATTGGCATCCTTTGCACCTCTTGACGAGGTCTTTGGCATCACCCATGGCCGTGGGCCAGTAGAAACCAGATCGATAGGCCTTGCCGACCAGATTGGCGGATGCTTCGTGGCAGCCGCACTCACCACCATGGATTTCTGCCAGCAGCTGAAGACCTTCTGATCGCAAGATGCACTTCATGAGCACGCCAGTAGAGGCTGCTTTTCTGTATAGCTCGTCGCCAATCACGACATAGTTGGCACTACATCGGGTGATCCTTTCTCGTTCTACTTTGTCTTCTAGAACCCGCTGGTGGACCAGGAAGGCCAGGAAAGGCTCGCACCAATCATCTTCTTTTTCTGTAATCAGTACATCACGGGGAGGTACTGGTATTGGGTCGGGCTGACCTTGGTCCGGGTTGTCTGAATCCAATATCTTGATAGACGGCTTGCGTAGGTCTTGGACGAACACATGATGAGGACATCAGAACCATACGTAACCCGGATGCTTTGGTTACACCGGACGCATCGGCGGTTGCACCAAATCCACCTCTGGTTACGCATCAAGAATCAAGCACACAATCGGTTACGCAAGATCAAGTATTGGATACACAAGCACAAGTGTATGAAGGTCCTGTTACGCACAGCCGTGCAAAGAAAATCCAACAAGAGGTGCATGCTTTCCTCTTTGAGTTACGTTGTAATATTAATGAGAGTCATATACTACCTAAGTCTTGTACTTTACTCCTACTCAGGTTTACACAAGAAGCCTCTCCGCTGGGTTACATAGAGGACGCAGAAGGTTACATGGAAGACACCATGAATGCTGCCCAAGCTGAGAAGGGTTACGCAAACAAGACTCAGGGTTACGCCGTAGAAGCATCAACTTCACATCCAAGTCTATACCATCTCGGGAAGAGACGGGGGTCAAGACATAAATGAATGGAAGCATCTTGAAGTCAAGATTCCAACCCAACAAATGATACATCTTTTCGACTTACGAGCTAGGAGTAATGGTCATTTTACTGAAGACTGCGCAGAAGCTGGAAGGATGCGTGTGAACTGAAGACCACTTCGTGAATGCTTCAACTAGTTGGCCTTCCACCTCCCAACATGGTTGCTGTAGTTCACACTTATCTCACACTTATATAGGAGTATTGTTCCTACTATAAATACCCCCTATGTACCCCAAAGAACTTAGTTTTTGATTATTGAGAATAGACAACCACATATGGTTTTCTTGCAGCCGAGCTGCTGAGTGCCTTGCACACCCTTGTTCTTCCTTGTTCTTCTTGGACTTGTGAAGAGATCCCTCTGGGTTCTTCTACTTCGTGCTCTACGGATTCCAGCTTTGCTGCGCCGTATTGTGTGGATTAGTTCCGGATTGTGGTTTTGTGGTCGTTTGGAGATCGAGTCGAAGTCTTCGCGGCTTCGGTGACTTCTCCCCAACGCTTGGTCGCAACCAACCTTTGTCAGGTATAAAGCATTTACCTGCTGCTTGCAGTAATTTATCTTGTTACGAAACCTACTGCCGTGAAGATCGGGCCATCCCCAGGACCTTTCTTGCAACGGTCCCTATCATGTGGTAATCAGAGCTATCATTGTCACAGTAGGTTTTGGTTATTACCCACCCTCCCACCCTTTATCATCTGTTCTATCATTTTTGTTTATGTCCTACAGTCCACTAAAAAGCCACACAAAAAATCCCATAGCCTTTTTTTGGTACTGTTGCATTGTGTGTTGCGTTCATAGTGTTCTTAATCACCATCTTTGTTCTTTCGTAGTGCTGTAATTTTTTCCCCGCACCCCTCGTATGTTCACTTGTGTTTGCTGTGAGTAAAAAAAAATCAAAAAAAGTGTGAAAGAAAGATAAGAAAAAAAGGAAAGAAAAGAGAAGTTCAAAGGGGTTGTCTTGCGGTTTGTATAACCAAAGATTTGGTATGTGTAACTCAAGTTGGTGGTGGTTCTTGATAGTAAGTTTTGAACAGGTTACACACTTTGTTTTCAGTACCATAGCCTCCCTTGAATAGCCACCTATGGCTCCACAAAAATCCGTAACCGGGGCTTTTGATTCGTAATCCTTTCGACCACTTAATCGCAAGTTTGGTTACACCACTTTCAGCACACTCACGGTTCTTGAGAACGAGTAAGAACTTGGGTAAGCAAGAGGTGAGGTTGTGTGATTCCACATATTTTTTTCCTATTCCACTATCTCTTGCAAACCCTAACATGGCAGGATCTGATTCTAGTGTTCGTGGTGGGAACCATGGAGATGATGAGCCCCCTGTCTCACGGGATGAGATGCGCAATATGGCCAACTCGCTTGTGGAGGCAATGGAGAGGATGCTCGATGAACGTCTTCCTGCTGCTAGACGAAGAGCTCCACATCACCATGATGAATCTGGTGATGAAAATTCTGGTTTTGGGCGTGGTTTTCGAGACCATTTTGAAGGTGGTCGTGATGGTCGTGGTGGTGGAAGGCGTGCTGGTCATGAGGATCGGTGTGCAGGAGGTGATCGTGATCATGGTCGCCGTGTTCACTTTGATGATGAAGACGAATCTCAGGGTAGCCATGAGCAGGAGTATGATGATGATGATGAGAATCCTTTTGCACACCGTGGACCATTTGATCATCGCCAAGAACGCCGTCGTGCTGCTGGTCATGATGGTGAAAATCATCATGGTCATAATAGGGCTGATCCGGACAGCATTGCTCGTGTTAAACTAAGTGTTCCAAAATTTTTAGGAAAGGAAGATGCTGATGCATATCTTGATTGGGAAGAGCAGTGTGATCAAATTTTCAGAGTGCATAATCTCTTTGATCGGAGATGTGTTAGTCTTGCTTCCATTGAATTATCTGGTTATGCTCTTACTTGGTGGAATCAAATACAAGAAAATTAGCTTGTGTTGGGACGTGCTGATATCAACACATGGGCTGAAATGAAGCGTGTGATGAGAAGGCTCTTTATTCCATCAAGCTATCGCCATGACCTCCGTAACAGGTTACAAACATTGAAACAAGGTTCAATATTAGTTGATGAATATTTCAAAGAGATGGAGTTGCTCTTGATTCGGTCTGACATAAGAGAAGATGAAGAATCACGAATGTCAAGATTTTTGCATGGTCTCAATGATGTCATTTCAGGTTTTGTGGAGATGTTTCCATATCAAACTTTGCAAGATCTTGTTGATCAAGCTATGCGTACTGAGAGGAAAATTCAGCAAGAAGGACGTGGGCGGTCCTATGGGAGTCGATCTGTCTCAACTCCATGGTGCCAGCAGCAGTCCAATATCTCTGTTGGTGGTGTTCAATCTCAAGGTGCTGCAGCTAGGTCCTCTCCATCCATTAGTGCTGCAAAGAGAACATTCTCTAGTGCTTCTTCACCTGCAAATCAGCAATAAAATCGTCGTCCTGCTACAAGTGCAGCAGCCCCTTCTATTGCATCAGCCGCTGCATCATCTTCTCATAGCCAAGGCATAGTTGGTCACAAGTGCCAAGGTCATGGACACATTGCTGCTGAATGTCCTAGTAGAAGGACCATGCTTGTGAATGAGCAAGGAGAATGGGAATCTGAAAGTGTTGAAGAAAGTGCTCTAGTATATGATGAAGAAAATAGGAATGATGGAAATGAGATCCAACCCGATGAAGGTGATAATAATTGTTTCATTTCTCAACGGGTGCTTAGTGTCACCACTGTGAAAGAGGAGAATAATCAGCGACACAATCTTTTTCACACTCGAGGCTGAGGACCGGAGCGTCCGAGGACCGGTGGATGGTCGCTCCCTGGTGTGATGAGTGATTGACAACGTGGTGTGGATTGACTCTTGGCCGAGTATTGCAGGTGCAGGTTGCGGTTTGACTCGTGTTGGTGCAGGTGAAGAGCGAGCGCGAAAGGTCTTAGCCTTGCGGGGCCTCCGAGGAGTGGAGAGACAAGTAGGCTCAGCTTGATGGACCCGGTGGCGGAATGGAGTCAAGTGCGGACCGCATGGTGGCAAGAAAAGGAAGACGAAGTCATCGACCGGAGTAGGTGCAGGGTAGTGGCTCACAACCGGAGTCTGCATGCGGGGTTTGCGGCGGTTCACCACAAAACCGTCGGGTTACTTGGTTGCACCACAAAACCAAGACCGGAGGCTCGGCGGGCGGAGATGGGATCCGGGAGCGCCGAGAAGCTTCGATGCCAGAGGACACGCGACGGGATCGCAGGACTTGCGTCGGGAGGACGCGGACTGCGGCGAAGGCGTGGCCGTTTGATGAAGAGGAGTGCTACTTGACCATATTGCCCCTGAGGGGATTGTATCTTAGTTTAAGTGCTAGGGGTAGCTTGGTCATTTGCCCAACCTAGAGGGACTCATATATATAGCTCTAGGGTTTCTGGGCAAACCATCCTTCCGGACTGCTTCTCATTTCCCTGCTCTATAGGTGTAGATTTTCTTCCCCGTTTTGTAGAGAATCTGACCTCCGAGTGTATGGAAGCTTTCATGGTTGCGTTGATTTCCTTCTTGTAGCTCGTGTGATTTTCGTGTCTTTTTCGGGCTATTTTCGTTGGATTTTCGTGCGCACCTTGTTCCTTCAATTCTGCGGTGTTTGGGTTCGGATTTGTTTGTAGGGATCATGGATAGATGTCTTGTGCATCTTTGTGCTTGATCTTGAACCCTCAAACTCCGGATTTGGCCTCCGATTGAAGGATTTCGGTTGGAACCCTAGCTCTTTGTGTGAGCTCGGTAGAATCTCGATTCAGTGGGTTTGAGGCTACCAATTCGTAGGTATAGCATCTCCTAGAGGTGCTTCACCTTCACCTATGATTTGGTAGCAATCCCTTGGTTGATTCGGGAGATCGGGCAAAGGGAAGGAAGGGTTGACCCTCAAGAGGTCGGGCTCGGGCTGCTGTTTCCGCGTCTAGTGGACTGTCCGCGTGGGGTCCGCGGACCGTCCGCGTGGAGCCCGTCAGCCGGCTGTTCGTTGTGTTCTTTGTGAGTTCTTGCGTCGCTTTGATTCAATCCATCGAGTCTGTAGGTTTTGTTTGCAAGGAGTTTGTCAGACTGTCCGCTCGGGGTAGCCGGACTGTCCACATGGCACGGACCGTCCGCGGCGAGCTCGCGGACCGTCCGAATTTCGGAGGGTACCTACTGGAGGTTCGGTGTTCTTTTGCGGACCGTCCGCCCTTGACCTACGGACCGTCCGCCAGGCCCACGTGGACTGTCCGCCCGGTCACCGCGGACCGTCCGCCCAGGGCTTCGCAGATTGCCTAAGTCTTTTGCTTCTTGAGTTGCTCTTTCGCTTGGGGTTTGTTTGAGACTTGTTCCTAGGGTTGGTAGGTCCGTTGTGACTACGCGACCTTGGCAAGCTCGTGTGGGAATCCTTGGTTGTGGATTTGGGCATAGGCCGAGTTCATCCTTCGGGAAGAATTTTTATCAGCTCCCATTCACTTCCCCCCTCTCTGGTCGCCTAATCGGTCCTTCAATTGGTATCAGAGCCGGTTACGGATCTTCGTAATTCTAACCAGTCTAAGATCCAAAGATGGCGTACCAAGAATGGGGTTTGAGTCCTCCACACTTTGATGGTAAGAACTACCAGATGTGGCAGAGGTGGATGGCTGCTTTCCTCCGTGGCAAGGGTCAGATCCTTTGGGATGTTACGATGAACACAGCTTATGTTCATCCGATTAACTTCCTAGCTCCAGGATCGATGGATATGCACGACGCCAACAACAAGGCGGTCGACTACTTGTTTCGTGCTCTGTGTCAATCCGAATTCGATCGGGTTCAGACAGAGGACTTGGCTTGTAGGATTTGGGTGGAATTGAAAAATGCTCACGCTGGGAACACTCAGGTTCAGGCTCGGCTGTTCACGACCTACCGGAGAGAGTACGAGAACTTCACTCATCTCCCCGGTGAGTCTATTGACGCCATGTTCCAGCGGTTCACTATGATTGTGAACAACATGAGGGCTAATGTGGCCGTGCTCCCATACGATGATCATGATAGGGGTGCGAAGCTTTTGCACGGCCTGGATCGTACCTTGTGGAGTGAGAAGGTCGAGGCCATTCTTGAGTCGGAGAAGTATGAGACCTCACGGTGGACGAGCTGTTCTCCAAGCTCAAGTCGTCCGAGGTGGACCGTGGGGTGCGAGCAAGGACCGAGAACCCGACTGACCCTCATAGTCTGGCACTCGTTTTTGGACCAAAGACTAACGCTAACATGTCTTCGAGACAGTTCTCTTTGTCTTGTCTTGTCTTGTGTCCATGCCAGATGAGGAGTTTCATGTGCTGGGCGAGGAGGAAGATCTCGCATTGCTGAGCAGGCGGTTCGAGCGCATGTACACGAACCGGAAGAACGCTGGGAGGAGCTCGGGCATGTGCTACCGGTGCGGGAAGCACGGGCACTTTATCGCTGAGTGCCCGGAAGCCATGGAGGTCAAGCCCGAGCACAACCACCGTCCGAGGACCGACCACAAGCACCGCTCGAGGGACGACCACAAGGGCGAGAACAAGTCCGAGCGGAGGCCAAGGAGGAGTGGTGGTCAGAAGAAGAAGGAGCGTGCGATGGTTGCCGGAGCGAGCGACATCGATTCAAGCTCCTGGTACTCTTCATCAAGCTCAAGTGATGAAGAAGAACGGCACAAGGGCAAGCGGTCAAGCAAGAACATCAACGGCCTGTGCTTCGCCGCCCAAGGCTTTTGCGGTATGGCACATAGCTCCACAAGCAAGAAGAGCAACAAGGATGACTCGGACTCCGACTCCGAGGATGAGGTAAACAATAATCCATCCTTCTTGGTAGCGGAGAATGCTAGGTTGAATGAGTTGCTTGACAACCGTGATGATGTGCTTAGAAAGACCAATAAGGAGAAGAGGGAGTATAGGTCTTTGCTTGGAGAGGCTAAGGAGAAGGTGGTTGAGCTAGAGTCTTTGCTTGTTGATGCTAGGGCTCAAATAGATTCTCTTAAGTCTACTCCTATTGTGACCGAAGAACCCGAATGCACTGATTGTTCTACTTTCCTTGGTGATTTGACTGTGCTTAAGGAAAAGTATGCCTCCAAGGTTGAGGAACTAGATGTGCTTAGGGTTGAGCTAGATGAGATGAAATCTAGACCCTCCTTGCTTGGTACTTGCACTTCTTGTCCTATTTTGCATGAGAAACTAGATGTGTTAGTTGCTTATGCTAGATCTCTAGAAGCTGCTTTGAAAGCTCCTATTCCTACATCATGCTCTACTTGTGAAGTAAATGCTGTGAAGAATTTGGAGCTTGCACACTATGTTGATCGTTTGCAGGATGATAATGATGAGTTGAGGAAGATGATGGGTTGGTTGTCTGGTCATGAGCCTCAGCTCAGGATGATGATTGAGACATACAAGCACTATGATGGGCAAGCGCTTGGGTTGGATAAGGTTGGTGAGGGAAGTGATGAGAATGAGGGGAAGATCGGTGATATCCTAGAACCACCAAAAACCTACCACAAAAACGGCTATGCTCCTAAGACAAACACTCTTAGGAACCGACTAGACACAACCCCAGCTCCACCTGTGTTTCCTCCACACACCGACAACTTCCAGAAACCCCATCAAGTTCAAGAGTGACTTGGGGAATGAGTTCTTTGGGAAGAAGGGAGAGAAACCGAGTGAGGAGAAGCCAGAGCCCAAAGAGAGCCCAAAACCAAAGCCAAAACCTGTGAGATCATGTGTGATGAAAAATTGGTTTATATTGAAATTGGCATTGCAAAGTGATTAGCATAATGACATAGGGTTATATGCATGTGTGCTATGTGTTTGGTATTTATGTAACACACTCATGGGAGTGATGTTGCATGGACTGATCTTGAGTCAAGTCGTGGACTTGTGCTCGTACGCGTTTGCGTGTTGTTCATGTGCAGGTGTTGCTTGAGGCGGAACGTGGTCGGTGACGGACTGGAATCAGGTTCAGGAGGAACTGAGGTTTCGGGACTAGGTTCATGGAGGAACCGAGGTCTTATCGGTCGAGGATGTCATGCGGGACGTTCGGGCTAGACAACAGTGTACATGAAGGCTTGTCGATGCACGAGCATGTGTCTCGGTGTCGATGGATGATGTTGATTGGAACGGGACTGCCAACGTGCTGATTGAGAGGAGCTAGCGATGTGATCATTGGCTGTGGCGGTGTGGCCGTCGATATGCGTCATGGATGCATGGTTGCTTGCACGTGTCTGCGTGCAGGAGCTAGGCCAAAACATCGTGGAGATGTGTTGGTTTGGATGTAATTGTGGCCGGTGGTGGCCATGTTTGCAGGTGTGCATGTGCTGGGTGTGCATATATGGAGGAGGCAGCAACGAGCATGCAGGCAAGGGAAACACAGCTGCATGTGTTGGCCTGCTGGCTGATTCTCGTAGTTGGCCGTGTGGTGCCTGTGTCCTTGTTGGACACGATTGGTGCAAGTCCACCAATCGGATTTGAGGTCTGGTGGGACCAGGCTGTGAGTTGCATTGCTGTGCAGTGGAGAAGGCCCACGTCTACGTGATTGGCGTTGGCAGAAATAAAAGCAGACCGAGCCGAGGGAGGTTTCATGCGAGACGGACAGCAGACGACCAGGCTGAGGAGGCGGCGCCGATTCTGTTTCTCCTAGCTGTGCCTAGGGTTTTAGGATCTCGTGGAGATATTTGTATGGATGCTTGTGTCGGCATCTTTTGATCACATCCTCGATTCAATAAAGATCAATGTTTCGTAAGTGATGTGTTGGTAATCTTGTTCCCTCGCTCTCCGCTTTTCATCTTGCAAGCTCGGTTTTGTTTTTAGATTGATTTGTTGATCAACGCGATTAGATTTATTTTGATCATACAAAACTGCGCTAGGGTTTGAAATTAGTAATCTAGAAAGTTTGGTTGTTTAGTCCTAAATAGTTCTTGCTTAATCTCGAAATTAGGGCTTAGTCAATTCTCGTCACCATCTGACAGGGTCTGCTTGTTATTTTTATATCTTGAGTTGTAGACCTCCAATTGACGTGATTCCAATTGAGTTAGCTTCATAATTTCATCAGTTTGTTTGTGGTAAAATTTCACGTCAAGAGGATAAACTGTCTAATAACGACACACGAATTAGTGGACTATCCAGAATCTGTTTTTAGGGTGAAAAGTTTCCCGCTGCAAATTATTGCTATCATTCACCCCCCCCTCTGATAGCTATTAGAGGGCTTCGATCCTACAAGTGGTACCAGAGCAGGTTCTTTTTATAATATATCTTAATCGGTAGTTAGAAAACATGTCGACCGAAAGGTATTCGACAAAACCGTGTGTTTTCGATGGTGTTGATTTTCAGTTCTGGAAAGCGAAGATGGAGGCGTACATCCAAGCTCAAGGCTCGCTGATTTGGGAAAAGTTACTACAGCTTTTCAAGTACCTGATCAAGTCAACGACACTAATCGAGCAGCTGTGGAGAACGGTAGCAAGGCAAGGAATTTAATCATCCAAGGACTAGGAAGGAGCGACTTCGATCGTGTGATTCACCACAAGTCAGCATATGAGGTATGGAAAGCACTTTGTGATTATCATGAAGGTGCAAACTCAGTTAAAGAGGTGCGCCAAGACATGTTTAAGAAATAATATATGTGCTTTGAGATGAAACCTGGTGAATCTATTGATGACTTGTTTGCACGTTTTAATAAAATCCTTAGTAATCTGCGTGCCGTTGGAGTTACTTACACTGATGCTGCTAATGCTAGACAAATTCTTTGCACTTTAGACATGTCTGTTTGGGAGATGAAAGTTACTTCAATTCAATAATCAACTACCATGAGTACCCTTACACTAGATGTTCTTTATTCTAAACTGAAAACTCATGAATTAGATGTTCTTGCTAGGAAGCATGGTTCTAAATCAATTGCTTTAACATCAAAGTCTAGCATGTCTCACAATTATAATTGTTCTAGTAGCTATGCTTTCTCTTGTTTGTCTTCACTAACCGATGAACAACTAGAAGAACTCTCAGAAGATGATTTGGCACTCCTCTCTGCTCCTGTTAGTAAAGCTTTGTTGAATGTTAGATCAAGGAAGAGAGGGAATTCTGGTCCTCCAAGATGTTTTGAGTGTGGTTCACTCAAACATATTCATCCTAAGTGCTCAAAGTTTCTAGCAAGGAATTTAAAGGATGATGATGAGTCAAATAAAGAAATTGAAGAAGTAAAAAAGAAGCATCAGTACAATGGAAAGAAGAAGAAGAATTTTCTGAACCGCAAAGTTGTGCATCAAGTTCTTTCTGCACTTGAGCAAGTCAACATAAGTGATGTAGACTCGGATAGTAGTGATGATGGTAAAAAATCTAAAGGGAAGAAAGTGTACAATTTGACTAGCTTATGTCTGATGGCAAGCAACAAGGGAAACATCAGCGATATCGACAGCAACAGTGACAATGAGGTACAACCTTCTTATGATGATTTAGCTATTGCTGTTGTTCGCCTTGGTAAATTGCTTGATAAAAGTAATATGAAAATCCAGAAACATGATTTTGTTGTTGAATCTTTAAATGCTGAAATTGGTAGACTTAAATCCATGATTCCAGATGACGATTCTTGCAAATCATGTGACTCAATGTTTGCTGAACTTACTACTCTTAGAGATGAACATTGTGCTTTGATTGAACAACATAAAACTGAAAAGGAGAAAA
This sequence comes from Cenchrus fungigraminus, assembly GCA_036936925.1. Classification (NCBI taxonomy): domain Eukaryota; kingdom Viridiplantae; phylum Streptophyta; class Magnoliopsida; order Poales; family Poaceae; genus Cenchrus; species Cenchrus fungigraminus. The sequence goes on along the minus strand of CM072772.1, from coordinate 68,701,137 downwards.
ATGAGAATCATGTTTGTATAACTGATGATCCAACTTGTGATAATTGCAATGTTCTTGAATTAAGATTGAAAGATGCTAATGCTAGAGTTGACCAAATGAAACATGACTTTTCTGCACATGAGGTTCTTTCATGCACTAATTGTCGTAAACAAAAGAAACCCATTTCTAGTACTTGCGATAATTGTTCCACCCTTTTGAAACATATTGAATATTTGCAAAATAAGATGGGAACTAAAAGTTTGAATCAAATTTTGGAACAAAAGACTAGCTCACAAAAATATAAAACAGGTTTAGGCTTTGATCCTTATGTTCACTCCAAGACAAATGCTCCCACTATTGTTAAGTCCCTTGGTAGTGGTAAATTTGAAATTCTTAATGAGCCTAAAAAGATGGTTTTTAAATCTGCTGGAATTATGTCTTCTACTAGCACAATAAATGCAAATGTTGCTTCTAGTTCTCAAGTTAAACATAAAGTTAAGTACACTTGCAGTCATTGTGGTAGAGATGGACATAAGGTAGAATTTTGCTTTAGACTAGCTAAACAACAAAAAAAAGAAAGAGCTAAGGTTAAGTCTAATTTCAGAAGTGCACATTTTGTTTCTTGTGTGGTTACAACACCTCACTTTGTGCATAGGGTGAAGGAAACACCTTTTGTTGCTAGAAATACAAGTAAAGGCAGATCTGATTTTTATCATAAAAATACTTGTGTTGTGCCTACCGGCTTTCATCGTGTGTCTCAGTACTGGATCCCTAAATGTTTTATTACTAACCCTAGTATAGAGGCCTTGACATCTTCTAGTGCTATGTAGGTTTTTCAGATGATGGTTGGAGAACATGAGCTTAATGTTTCTTGGTCTTTTGGATGTGATCGAGACTAGGATGGTTCTATACACCTTTTTGATGTGGAAATACTTTGTGAGCAATACATTTACACTCATACCTTTTACATTTAGTTATATCTATTTGTGGTGTGAGATGAGACTCTTGTTCATATGCTCATATTTGTCCCATGGCACATTCGATCATGTTATATTTTATATGATGCCTTTTCATGCTTAGTATGTGATCATCATGATTAATGCTTGTGCTTATCAAGATAACTCAAAACACATGTGTCTCACTATCTCTCTCTTTTGACTTCATTGGTTATTCATTTGAGGGGGAGTTTTTGGTTTCTTTGTTCACTTGAAGATGAGATTTTGACATGCTTGTTTTGAGGGGGAGTTTGATTTCTGTGTAAAATATTCTTTTGCTCTCTTTGGTGTGTTTCAGCTATTAAAAATAAAAAATCAGAAAACTATAAAAAGAATGAGCGTTATGTTTTATTCATATATGAAATGCGAAACCATGCTTATGTTAAAAGGTAATTGCAGTTCTATGTCTATGCGTATATGGTGTAGTTTTTGTCATGGCTATTTAAATGGAATGAAAACTTGAATTAAATTTTGCCATGGTTGATCCTTCTTGACTACTTTGATCTTGTTTCAAAAGTGCTAATTGTGAATTACGAAGTCATATATTCTGAAAAATATGAGAAAGATCAAGGAAATATGCATTATCGCACTTCTTTACGAGACTGCTTATCATTGCACTTTGATATGAACTTGGAAAGAGTTGTGTATGACTGAAACCTTGTTCTTAAGCTTTTGATTGTCACAATGACATAGGCTTGACTGGGTTGAAAAGTAAAGCTGATGGTGCATATAATTCCTTGCAATTTATTTTTTGTTGCAATAATTAAATCAGTTTTCAAACAGGGCATTGGCAGAAATAAAAGGAGACCGAGGCGAGGGAGGTTTCGTGCGAGACGGACAGCAGACGACGAGGCTGAGGAGGCTGCGCCGATTCTGTTTCTCCTAGCTGTGCCTAGGGTTTTAGGATCCCGTGGAGATATTTGTATGGATGCTTGTGTCGGCATCTTTTGAACACATCCTCGATTCAATAAAGATCAATGTTTCGTAAGTGATGTGTTGGTAATCTTGTTCCCTCGCTCTCCGCTTTTCATCTTGCAAGCTCGGTTTTGTTTTTAGATTGATTTGTTGATCAACGCAATTAGATTTATTTTGATCATACAAAACCGTGCTAGGGTTTGAAATTAGTAATCTGGAAAGTTTGGTTGTTTAGTCCTAAATAGTTCTTGCTTAATCACGAAATTAGGGCTTAGTCAATTCTCATCACCATCTGACAGGGTCTGCTTGTTATTTTTATATCTTGAGTTGTAGACCTCCAATTGATGTGATTCCAATTGAGTTAGCTTCATAATTTCATCAGTTTGTTTGTGGTAAAATTTCACGTCAAGAGGATAAACTGTCTAATAACGACACACGAATTAGTGGACTATCCAGAATCTGTTTTTAGGGTGAAAAGTTTCCCGCTGCGAATTATTGCTATCATTCACCCCCCTTTGATAGCTATTAGAGGGCTTCGATCCTACAAGTGAGAAAAGACATGCACCAGAACTGCTTTTCCTATCAATTCTACAACCTCCAAAATCCGCATCAGAAGCATTGTGGGAGGGATGGGCACCTAGCTGAGTTTTGCTTCAGGAGGAAGCGTGAGGAAAGGTTTGCTAGGGAGATGGCAAACAAGGACAGGTACCGCCCTTCTCGTGGTGTGCCTGAGCCTAGGATGGTGCCAAGGGGCGAGGGTGTGGTGCGTACCATTTACCCTCGGGAGAGGCGTGAGTTCGTGCCTCGAGGTGAGCCACCATAGAGAGATGGTGGTAGGCGTGTCGGGTTTGGGCGTGGTGAGTTTGTTGGACGTTCCTTCGCTCATGGCCAATACGAGTATGGGGGGAACGATCGCAGTTTTAGGTCCCAGAGGAGCTACGGACCACGGTCTCCATCTCGTGGTACGCGTAGTCTTCCAAGGGGACGTGTGGGTGTTCCACCTAGGAGAGATATGATAGATTTTGCTAACCCCACTTTTGAGCAAATGGCACGGCACTGGTTTGATTCATTTTGTACTAACCCCAGTGCTGAGTCGTTTGCTCACTCTCGCTCTCGTTTTTGATTTTCAGGTGGGAGGCTTGGAGGGCTTTTGGTTGATCGACTCTGGTTGCTCTCGACACATGACCGGAGATCGAAGGTGGTTCTCCAGCCTCACCCTGGTGATGACCAAAGAGTACATCACTTTTGGGGACAATGGGAAAGGGAGAGTGCTTTCAGTGGGCACGGTGAAGGTGAGCGAGTCTGTGACTCTTAGGCGTGTTGCTCTTGTCAAGTCTTTGGGGTTCAATCTTCTTTCGGTGTCCCAACTTCTTGATGAGGGTTTTGAGGTCCATTTCAAAACGGGCGCTTCTCGTGTTTTGGATTCTCGAGGTGATCATGTGTGCACGATCATCCCCAAGGGTTAGATTTTCAGAGCCGATTTTTCTCAGTGTGTCGGCTCTTCTCGTTGTTTGGTTGCTGGTGTTTCGGCGGAGCTTTGGAAATCGCATAGGAGACTAGGTCACTTGAGTTTTGACTTGTTGTCACGCTTGAGTGGGCTAGGTTTGGTCCGAGGATTACCTAAGTTGAAATACCAAAAGGACTTGGTATGTGCTCCGTGTAGGCATGGTAAGATGGTCGCCGCCTCTCACCCGCCTCTGACATCCGTTATGACAGAGAGGCCATGCGAGCTGATCCATATGGACTTGGTTGGTCCAGCTCGTGTGTGCTCGGCGGGTGGGAAATGGTACGTCCTGGTGATAGTGGACGACTATTCTCGCTATGCTTGGGTCTTCTTTTTGGCTGACAAGGGGGAGACGTTTGGTTTTGTGCAGGATCTAATCTTGAGGTTGAAGAATGAGAGGAATGGAGATGCTATTTGAGCTATTCGTAGCGACAATGGCACTGAATTTAAAAACTCTCGTTTCGAAACCTTTTGTTGTGATTGAGGTCTCGAACATCAATTCTCTTCTCCCTATGTTGCTTGTCAGAATGGTGTGGTTGAGAGGAAAAATCGTTCCCTTTGTGAGATGGCTCGGACGATGCTCGACGAGCATAGGACTCCGTGGAGATATTGGGCTGAGGCGGTGAATACCGCGTGCCATGTTGGGAACCGGATTTTTCTTCGGGCCTTCTTGAACAAGACGTGCTATGAGCTCATGCATGGGCGAGCACCTAGAGTGAGCCATTTCAGGTCTTTTGGTTGTCGGTGCTTTATTCTCAAGAAGGGTAGGCTTGATAAGTTTGAGTCGAGGTCTTCCGATGGGATCTTTTTGGGTTATGCAAGTCATTCTTGAGCATTCCGTGTGCTCAACCTTGATACTAACCTAGTCATGGAAACTTGCGAGGTTACCTTCAACGAGACCCAGCCATGCAGTTCGTCTGTCTTTGAGTGTGCAGGTGACGATGAGATTGGCAAGAAGATCTTTGAGGACGAGGAGGATGATGCAGGAGAGGATGATGGTGATGATGAAGCTCCAGCAGAGCATGTACCCTATACTTCCACTACGACGACTACGGTGCAGGATGGCCCATCCCCTACACCAACTACGATCCAGCAAGATCAAGTGGAAGTTGCTGCTGAGGGGGAGGTTGTCTCCAGGCGAGAGGCACCGAGGCGCGTTCGAGTTGATCATCCTCCATCAAGAATCATCGGCAACATCAACGAACGTACGACACGGTCAAGGTCCAGAAATACTTCTCACTTTGCTCATTCGGCTTTTGTTGCTACCTTTGAGCCGAAAGACATTGGACACGCCCTCTCTGATCCTAATTTGGTGAACGCAATGCATGAGGAGTTAGAGAACTTTGAGAGAAACTAAGTTTGGGAGTTGGTAGAGCCACCACCACATTGCAAACCTATCGGGACAAAATGGGTGTGGAAGAACAAAGAGGGTGAGAATGGTGAGGTGGTGAGAAACAAATTGAGGTTGGTTGCTCAGGGCTATAGTCAGAAGTAGGGGATAGACTATGAGGAGACATTTGCTCCTGTAGCCCATTTGGAGGTGATTAGGATCCTTCAAGCCTTTTCTGTGGTTAAAGGGTTCAAATTGTACCAAATGGATGTGAAGAGTGCCTTTCTGAATGGGTTTTTAGAAGAAGAGGTTTATGTGAAGCAACCACCGGGCTTTGAGAGTGCTGAGTTTCCCCACCGGGTGTATAGGCTGAGGAAGGCATTGTAAGGGCTGAAACAAGCTCCCCGTGCTTGGTATGGCCGTTTGAGGGGGTTCTTGTTCAGCAAGGGGTTTGAGATGGGCAAAGTAGATAAGACTCATTTTCTTCTCAGGTAGGGCGATGATATCCTAATTGTTCAGGTGTACGTGGATGATATTGTCTTTGGCGGCTCGTCTCACTCTTTGGTTGCGAGGTTTGCAGAGGACATGAGCAAAGTATTCAAGATGTCTATGATGGGAGAATTGTAGTTCTTTCTCGGGCTTCAGATTAAGCAGGTGAAGGAGGGAACCTTTGTACATCAAGCCAAGTACACGAAGGACATCCTCAAGAAGTTCAAGATGCACGACTCAAAGCCCCTGTCGACACCGATGAGTACGACTACAACGCTGGATGCGGACGAGGACGGAGAGCCCGTGGACCAGAAGGAGTACCGGAGCATGATAGGCTCCCTCTTGTACTTGACGGCGACGAGGCCGGACATTCAGTTTTCTGTGTGTCTGTGCACTCGTTTTCAAGCGTCGTCGAGGACTTCACATCGGCAGGCCGCCAAGCGGATCTTCAGGTATCTTCGATACACTCCTGAGCTCGGTCTTTGGTACTCAGCGTCCTCTTCTCTTTCGCTTCTTGGGTTTTCGGATGCCGACTTTGGGGGTTGTCGAGTCGATAGGAAGTCGACTTCGGGGACGTGCCAGTTTTTTGGTTCATCGCTTGTTTCTTGGTCTTCTCGCAAACAATCTAGTGTAGCTCTGTCTACCACAAAAGCCGAATATGTTGCTGCCGCTAGTTGTTGCTCACAGCTGCTTTGGATCACATACACGCTGAGTGACTTTGGTGAGGAGTGTACCCATGTTCCTCTCATGTGTGATAGCACGAGTGCCATTAGTGTTTCCAAAAACCCCGTGCTACACTCCAGAACCAAACATATAGAGGTGAGGTACCACTTCCTGAGAGACAATGTTGAGAAGGGAAACATATACCTCATCCATGTACCAACCGAAAAACAGCTCGCCGATATCCTAACAAAGCCTTTGGACCAAGCTACATTTGCTCGTTTGCGAGGGGAGCTTGGAGTGGTTTTTCCTTTTTGAGCTTCGGTTGGGGGTTTGATGTACATATACTTGTCGCGTTTTCATCTTTGTATCATATCATGCTTGCATCTTTGTATCATAGACTGCATTTGTATCATATGCTTTAGAGATGTGCTTCTCCTATATACTTTGATCACCATGATATGCTGGATATGAGATTATGACTTTGCTAGTGATGCTCATGTGATGTATAGCTATGCTCTTGGTAGCTTTGGGATGTATATGCTTGTGGATGGCTTTCTTTTGTAAAATGCTATATATGATCCCCTCTTGTGAGTTGAATGGCTTTCATGTTCAAATTGTGCGCTTATGGCTATATCTTGCTTAATTTGTGCTTGGAACCATGTTCTTTTCATTTGGGGTCAAAGACCCATTTATCATCATGAATGTTTAGCCTACACGCTACCTTGTGGAGAAGCCTAAGCTTCTTTTTGCCGCAAAGGCACTTGATGTACCATGTTTAATCTGTAAATCATGAAATTGGTATATGAAATGCTTGTGCTTGAAAAATATGCTTCCATGTCATGTTTGCTTTAAATTCCTTATCTTGGGTGCTAAATCGTTGCATGATGTTCACCAATGAGAAGTCTCATATTTAGAAGTGGACACATGGCTCGGTGGCTTTGACATGACATGAGATAGCCCGTAGGTGTTTGTTATGATCTTGTGATGAGAATGTGTGACCTTGCATGAAGTTTGTGAGTTATATGTTGCTTGTGCTCATTTTGACCATGTTTAGGTCCTATGCTTATGAGAGGGAAATTTTGTGAAAATGCTTCATTTTGATCATGGCTATGTCACATGCTTATATGTCCCTATCTATCTTGTTGGCGATGCTTGTACTAAATTTGTGGCTATCTTGCTTGTCTATGTCTCGGTTTTAGCATGTTGTAGTGCTCTTTCTCTATTTGAGAAGCACATGTTTGCATTTGTAGACTTGATTCATGCATTACCAACAAGGGGGAGAGATAGTACCCAATTCTTGTTTTGGGGAGAAGTTCATGCATCCAGGGGGAATTTTGCATCAAGGGGAGAAAAATTGGGAGAAATGCATTTGTTTAGGGGGAGCTTGCATTCATGTGCTTTGGAGCTCTTTTTTGCCTGATTTTAGTTGTGCTCTTTTGCCGATGGTGTCGAGCCCTTTTTGCCTCACCTTGAGGAGTCAGCAACTTTGGAGCATTTTATCTCGGTTGTGTCGAGCCGTGGCCCTTGTCTTAGGGGACCGAGATTTTCCTCTCTCAAGTGATCTCATTTTGGCTTTTGTTTGGCTTTTGATCACTTGTTTGAGTTTTTCTTTCATTTTGTTTCTTTTCTTTTTCTCTTTTTCTCTGAATTGGTTACTATGTGTGTTGTCAATGCACTCATCAAGGGGGAGATTGAGGACCAGAGCGTCTGAGGACCGGTGGATGGTCGCTCCCTGGTGTGATGAGTGATTGACAATGTGGTGTGGACTGACTCTTGGCCGAGTATTGCAGGCATCGGTTGTGGTTTGACTCGTGTTGGTGTAGGTGAAGAGCGAGCGTGAAAGGTCTTAGCCTTGTGGGGCCTCCGAGGAGTGGAGAGACAAGTACGCTCAGCTCGATGGACCCGGTGGCCGAACGGGGTCAAGTGCGGACCGCATGGTGGCAAGAAATGCACGACGAAGTCGTCGACCAGAGCCCGTGCAGGGTAGTAGCTCACGACCGGAGTCTACACGTGGGGTTTGCGGTGGTTCACCACAAAACCGTCGGGTTACTTGGTTGAGCCACAAAACCAAGACCGCAGGCTCGGCAGGCGGAGACGGGATCCGGGCGCGCCGAGAATCTTCGATGCCAGAGGACACGCGGCGGGATCGCAGGGCTTGCGTCGGGAGGACGCAGACTGCGGCGAAGGCGTGGCCGTCTGATGAAGAGGAGTGCTACTTGACCATATTGCCCCTGAGGGGGATTGTATCTTAGTTTAAGTGCTAGGGGTAGCTTGGTCATTTGCCCAACCCAGAGGGACTCATATATATAGCTCTAGGGTTTCTGGGCAAACCATCCTTCCGGACTGCTTCTCATTTCCCTGCTCCATAGGCGTAGATTTTGTTCACCATTTTGTAGAGAATCTGACCTCCGAGTGTATGGAAGCTTTCATGGTTGCGTTGATTTCCTTCTTGTAACTCGTGTGATTTTCATGTCTTTTTCGGGCTATTTTCGTTGGATTTTCATGCACACCTTGTTCCTTCAATTCTGCGGTGTTTGGGTTCGGATTTGTTTGTGGGGATCATGGATAGATGTCTTTGTGCATCTTTGTGCTTGATCTTGACCCCTCAAACTCCGGATTTGGCTTCCGATTGAAGGATTTTGGTTGGAACCCTAGCTCTTTGTGTGAGCTCGGTAGAATCTCGATTCCTCTCGATTTAGTGGGTTTGAGGCTACCAATTCATAGGTATAGCATCTCCTAGAGGCGCTTCACCTTCACCTATGATTTGGTAGCAATCCCTTGGTTGATTCGGGAGATCGGGCAAAGGGAAGGAAGGGTTGACCCTCAAGAGGTCAGGCTCGGGCTGCTGTTTCCGCGTCTGGCGGACTGTCCACGTGGGGTCGGCGGACCGGCCGCGTGGAGCCCGTCAGTCGTCTGGTCGTCGTGTTCTTCACGAGTTCTTGCGTCGCTTTGTTTCGATCCATCAAGTCAGTAGGTTTTGTTTGCAAGGAGTTTGTCGGACTGTCCGCCCGGGGTAGCCGGACTGTCCGCACGGCACGGACCGTCCGCGGCGAGCTCGCGGACCGTCCGAATTTCGGAGGGTACCTACTGGAGGTTCGGTGTTCTTTTGTGGATCGTCCGCCCTTGACCTGCGGACCATCCGCTAGGCCCACGCGGACTATCCGCCCGGTCACCGCGGACCGTCCGCCCAGGGCTTCGCAGATTGCCTAAGTCTTTTGCTTCTTGAGTTGTGCTTTCACTTGGGGTTTGTTTGAGACTTGTTCCTAGGGTTGGTAGGTCCGTTGTGACTACGCGACCTTGGCAAGCTCATGTGGGAATCCTTGGTTGTGGATTTGGGGCATAGGCCGAGTTCATCCTTCGGGAAGAATTTTTATCGGCTCCCATTCACTTCCCCCCGCTCTGGTCGCCTAATCGGTCCTTCAGAGGCATAATCAAGGACAAGCTCTGCCGGATCATTATTGATAATGGCAGCTACAATAATATAACAAGTCAAGAATTGGTTGAGAAATTTGGGTTAAAACAGCGGCGTCATCCTTCTCCATACAAGATTCAATGGTTGAATGAGTGTGGTACGCTGCGTGTGAGCAATATTGTGACTGTCCCTTTTTCTATTGGGCGATATAGTGATCAAGTGGAGTGTGATGTGGTGCCAATGCAAGCATGCCAATTGCTGCTAGGAAGACCATGGTTATATGACCGTGATGTTCAGATTTGTGGTCGTACTAACAAGGTTGTTCTCATGTACCAAGGAGAGCGCATCACTTTGCTTCCTTTGTCACCGGAGGAAATTTTGAAGGATGATCAGAAATGAAAACAGCGAGAGAGCGAGAACCACTTACGAGTGAGCCACATAGATAGTGAGGGAGTGATTCCACAGCCAAATAAAACTCCATAGCTGCAAAGAACTGAGCCACAGGGAAAAGAGGGATTAGATATGATGGCTAGGAAAGGGGATTTAAAAGAATTGAGTGAACCCAATGCCATGTTCTTTGAACTCCTGTGCAAAGACAATTCTCTTTCCACTAACGACTTACCGTCTACTTTTCCTAGTGTTATTTTTGATGTGCTACAGGACTATGAAGATGTGTTTCCAGAGGAGCTACCACCAGGGCAGCCACCCAAGAGAGGCATTGAACATCAAATTGACCTTGTTCCCAGTGCTTCTCTCCCAAACCGTGCACCATACTGTACCACCCAGAAGAAACCAAAGAAATTCAGCGCCAAGTACAAGAGCTCATCAACAAAGGGTATGTTAAAGAAAGTCTTTCACCTTGTGCAGTTCCTGTTCTTTTAGTTCCTAAGAAAGATGGTTCATGGAGAATGTGTGTTGATTGCCGAGCCATCAATAACATCACCATAAGGTACAGACATCCCATACCTAGACTAGATGACATGCTTGATGAACTTAGTGGTGCAATTATTTTCACAAAGATTGATTTGAGAAGTGGCTATCATCAAATTTGAATGAGAGAAGGAGATGAATGGAAAACAGCCTTCAAAACCAAGTTTGGGCTGTATGAATGGTTAGTGATGCCTTTTGGATTGACCAATGCACCTAGTACTTTCATGCATTTAATGAATCATGTGCTTAGGCCATTCATTGGTAAATTTGTCGTGGTTTATTTTGATGACATATTAATTTACAGCAAGTCTCTTGATGAACATGTCGAACATATGAAATGTGTGCTTGCTGTTTTGAGGAAGGAATGCTTGTTTGCTAACCATGCCAAGTGCACCTTTTTCACCGACAAGGTAGTCTTTCTTGGTTTTGTTGTTTCAGCTCAAGGCGTGGAGGTTGATGAAGAAAAATTAAGGCTATACGTGAATGGTTGCCTCCACAAAATGTGAGCCAAGTGCGAAGCTTTCTTGGACTTGCCAGCTTCTACCGTCGGTTTGTTAAAGATTTTAGTACCATTGCTGCCCCAATCAACGAGTTGACAAAGAAGGACGTGCCATTCTATTGGGGTGCAGCACAAGAGAAGGCATTTGAAGAGCTCAAAAAGAAATTGACAACAGCCCCACTCCTTGCACTTCCAGATTTTGGTAAGACCTTTGAAATTGAATGTGACGCAAGTAGTGTAGGGATTGGAGGCGTGCTTCATGCAAGAAGGAAGACCCATTGCATATTTTAGTGAAAAGCTAAGTGGTCCAACTCTGAATTATTTCGTTTATGATAAAGAACTTTATGCTCTTGTGAGGAGTTTGGAAACTTGGCAGCATTACCTTTTGCCTAAAGAGTTCATTATACATTCTGATCATGAATCTCTGAAACATTTAAAGGGACAACTAAAACTGAACAAAAGACATGCAAAATGGAGTGAATTCACTGAGACTTTTCCTTACATTGTCAAGTACAAGAAAGGAAAGGATAATGTTGTTACTGATGCTTTGTCTCGACGCCATGCTTTGCTTTCTCAACTTGATGCTAAAATTTTTGGTTTGGAAAGTATTAAAGACTTGTATGCTACTGATTCATACTTTACTGAACCATTTTCAAAATGTTGTGCTGGAAAGGGTTGGGAAAAATTCCATTTGCATGAAGGATTTTTATTTCGAGCTAACAAACTTTGCATCCCAGATTGCTCTGTTCGTCCTTTGCTTTTGCTGGAAGCTCATGCCGGAGGACTAATGGGTCACTTTGGTGCTAAGAAAACAGAGTAGGTGCTGGCTGATCACTTCTTTTGGCCAAAGATGCGAAGAGATGTGGAGAGATACGTGCTATGCTGCGTAACTTGCCACAAAGCTAAGTCTCGCTTGAACCCTCATGGTTTATATACCCCTTTGCCTCTTCCTAGTGTACCATGGGAAGACATTTCTATGGACTTTGTTCTTGGTTTACCTCGAACAAAGAGGGGGAGGGATTCAATCTTTGTTGTGGTTGACCGCTTTAGCAAAATGGCTCATTTTATTCCCTGTCATAAGAGTGGCGATGCTTCACACATTGCTGAATTGTTTTTCAAGGAAATTGTGAGATTACATGGTGTGCTACGAACAATTGTGTCTGATGGTGACACAAAATTTTTGAGCTATTTTTGGAAGATCTTGTGGGGAAACCTTGGAACCAGATTGTTGTTCTCCACAACATGTCACCCACAAACTGATGGCCAAACTGAAGTTGTGAACCGCACATTGTCCACATTGTTGCGGGTTATTCACAAGAATAACTTGAAGCTTTGGGAAGAAAGCTTGCGTCATGTGGAATTTGCATACAACATGGTTGTACATTCAACTACAAAAATTCTACCCATTTGAAATTGTATATGGTTTCAAATCTGCTGCTCCCATCGATCTTTTGCCTTTGCCTTTGAAGGAACATATGAACTTTGATGCGAGCAAGCGTGCTGAATTTGTCAAGAAACTTCATGATGAGCAAAAGCCAACATTGAGAAGATGACCAAGATATACGAGAAGCATGCCAACAAGGGTCGCAAGAAGATTGTGTTTGAACAAGGTGACATGGTTTGGGTACACCTACGCAAGGATCGCTTCCCCAACCAACGCAAAAGCAAGTTGCAGCCTTGTGCAGATGGACCATTCAAAGTGCTTCGCAAGATCAACGACAATGCCTATGAAATTGATCTTGCAAGTTCATATGTTGTTAGTACAAGCTTCAATGTCACCAATCTGTCTCCGTTCTTTGGATTTGAAGAGTCAAGGACAATTCCTTTTCAAGAGGGGGAGGATGATGAGGACATCATAGCCATACGTAACCCGGATGCTTTGGTTACACTGGACACATCGCTGGTTACACCAAATCCACCTCTGTTTACGCATCAAGAACCAAGCACACAATTGGTTACGCAAGATCAAGTGTTGGATACATAAGCACAAGTGTACGAAGGTCCGATTACGCGCAGCTAAGGACCGGAGCATCCGAGGACCGGTGGATGGTCGGTCCCTGGTGTGATGAGTGATTGGCAACATGGTGTGGACTGACTCTTGGCCGAGTATTGCAGGTCCAGGTTGTGGCTTGATTTGTGTTGGTGTAGGTGAAGAGCGGGCGCGAAAGGTCTTAGCCTTGCGGGGCCTCCGAGGAGTGGAGAGACAAGTAGGCTCGACTCGATGGACCCGGTGGCCGAACGGGATCAAGTGCGGGCCGCATGGTGGCAAGAAAAGCAAGACGAAGTCGTCGACTGGAGCCGGTGCAGGGTAGCGGCTCACGACCGGAGCCTACACGCGGGGTTTGCAACGGTTCACCACAAAACCGTCGGGTTACTTGGTTGAGCCACAAAACCAAGACCGGGGACTTGGCGGGCGGAGATGGGATCCGGGCGCGCCGAGAAACTTCGATGCCAGGGGACACGCGGCGGGATCGCAGTGCTTGCATCGGGAGGACGCGGACTGAGGCAAAGGCGTGGCCGCCCGATGAAGAGGAGTGCTACTTGACCATATTGCCCCTGAGGGTGTGTATCTTCATTTATGTTGTAGGGGTAGCTTGGTCATTTGCCCAACCCGGAGAGACTTCATATATATAGCTCTAGGGTTTCATGGCAACTCATCCATCTGGACTGCTTCTCATTTCCCTGCTCTTTAGGCTTAGATTATCTTCACCGTTTTGTAGAGAATCTGACCTCCGAGTGTATGGAAGCATTCATGGTTGCGTCGATTTCCTTCTTGTAGCTCGAGTGATTTTCGTGTCTTTTTCGGGCTATTTTTGTTGGATTTTCATGCGCGGCTTGTTCCTTCAATTCTGAGGTGTTTGTGTTCAGATTTCTTTGTGGGGATCATGGATAGATGTTGATGAGTCCATCGCTCCTCACAATGTTACAGCTAATGTCTTGTTGAGCAACGGGAAGGACTCAATTATTTCAGGTAGTAATAATATGAAAAATTCTATGACAATTAGGCTTGGTGAATTTAATATTTTAATGAAGCATGGAAACCATTTTTGCTTAGACATCTGTACTGCGAAGCAACTTCAGGTATAGTCAATTGAAGGTCCGTCCAATTAGTGATTGTGATGCCGCAGTCCTGCTCTAAGCGTGCAACATCATTGGATATATGAGCTCCAACGAAGACGTGGCCTTCCTGTGTGAGAAACTTGACAAGGACATCAGGGAGATTGTAGTCGGCATGAAGCACCTGGAACACAAGGCAACGTGGCCCGACGCACAATTGCAACAATGCGGTCTTATACCCGCCGCTCTTGGGGAGTTCAACCCACTCTGTGTCCAACCCGACGAGCAATCATTTTGCAGGGGTGATACCTCGGATTTCTTGGATGAACTGCTCCACCACAACCGCATCGCAAGTGATAGTTGTACGGATGATGGGATACTTCTCCTTGAAGAAGACGACATCATGGTGTGAAGTATCCGGTACCGAATCCCAAACTGAAGGTCTTGCAATGACTGCGGGGCGCCATGGTTCCCACCCTTCGCTATGGTGGCGCTTGCGACGCTACAGTTCGAAATCAAGAAACAGAGTTCGCAATCTGAAATTAATCCATGACTATATATATGTGGAGATGCTGGCCGGAATTGGCTCACCTCACTGATGCGCCCTGCTGACGCTGTGGCGCTTGCGCCCATTGCATCTCCTTGGTTCGTGATGTTGGGTGCGGCGGCGCTTGATGCCAGTGCGTCCCATTGGTTCCTGCATGCGGCGGCGCTGCCTCCTGGTGTGTCGCATTGGGGCAATGCGGCAGGTATTCTTGCTTCAGAGCAAGGTGGCACGACCATGGCGGCCGAACAATCGACGATTCGAGTCGGCCCACCCCATCCACCGGTAGTAGATGAGGCGCCGCGGCTTGACGATGCCCCCGGGGTCGCTGAACGTCGCGATAAGCGACCTCCTGCGTCACGAAGCCAGCGCCCCATCGTCGCACTCAGGCGGGCGAGGAGGAAGAAGTCCGGCACTCCGGCGATCGGAAGGGAAGAAGGCCGGCTGCTGGCGTTGGGTGAAGGCAAGAAATCCCTAGTTGTGATGGGACGGTTTGGGTGAAGACCGGAAGAGGCAGAAAGGCAATATTCTATGCTGTCGGTTCAGCTTCGTGTATAAACTAAAAGGAAGTGGGGACACAGTTTCCATGAAGAAGCTGCATATAGGTGGGACCCACTAGGTAGTCAACCAGAAAGAGTTACCTTTTCTTTTAATGATTTGAAAAGTATTCAAATTCTAAGACATAAAAAAAGAGTTCAAACGAGAAAGTTGTCAATACACTAGTTTTAGTACTTATCGAGATCTACAACTTTTGTTTTTGGCATTTCACCATCCAAGTTACCTTAAACTATTTAAATTTCAGATTTCATCAGTTTAGAATTTGTCAATTTTAGTTGGGGCAACAAATGATGTCAAATAAAAAAGTCATGAATACGAAAGTTGTAGAACTCATCAACATCTACAAACTTTATTTAAGGTACTACTCCATTTGACAGATTTTGAACAATCCAAATTGTGAATTACAATAATTCTCAACTTCAAGCAAGATTTTTCACACACTAGATGATGACATGTGGAAAAGTGATGAATACCAAAGTTTCATAATTCTTAAAGGTCTACAATCTTTGTTTAGGTCATGTTGTCATTTTCGAAAGGTGTAGTATACATTGGTCACTAATCGTAGATTGACTTAGATAGTTTAAGAAACTATCTAAGAGGTCTGTCAATGTTGTATTCATGTTATTACCACTTTAGGAAATGATTGAAAGACCTAAATAAAGTTTGTAGATCTTGATGAGTTATGAAGCTTTGGTGTTCATCACTTTTCTTGTTGACTTCATTTTGTGTGTTAAAAAGATTGCTTGTTGGTGTCAATTTGTTAAACTGCTCAAAAAGACCGACAAGAGTAGATTCTTCAAAATATTCGTCTTAATAAGTTAATAACTTGATACAGCATGATTTTAGGAATTTGTAGGAAAAATAATGATCTAATTTGCAGTTCTTATGAGGGAGAAAAACTAGATACAAGGTTTATGCAGAGATTAAAATGAAAAAAGTGCTTGTTCTTCAAGAAGTCAAACACACATCTGAATCTGGGGACGAGAGGTATGACCCACCGAGACTTGTGGCTAGTGCGGACTGCGGAGGACGTGGAAGTCGCCTCTAGATCATCTGTGCGCTCGTGGCTCGTGTCCCTTCGTGTGGGGTTTCTGTGTGGGCCCTTCGTGGTGGGATCAAACACACAATAATACTATACACAGATATTCATCTATATTTTTTTTCTTTTAATGGTTTCAAATGTATTCAAATTCTAAGACGTAAAAAAAGATTTCAAACGAGAAATTTGTCGATACAATAGTTTTAGTACTTATCGAGATCTACAACTTTTGTTTTTGGCATTTCACCATCCGAGTTACCTTAAACTATTTAAATTTCGGATTTCATCAGTTTAGAATTTGTGAAATTTAGTTGGGGCAACAAATAATTTCAAATAAAAAAGTCATGAATACGAAAGTTGTAGAACTCATCAACATCTACAAACTTTTTTAAGGTACTACTCCATTTGACAGATTTTGAACAATCCAAATTGTGAATTACAATAATTCTCAACTTCAAGCAAGATTTTTCACACACTAGATGATGACAAGTGGAAAAGTGATGAATACCAAAGTTTCATAATTCTTAAAGGTTTACAATCTTTGTTTAGGTCAGGTTGTCATTTTCGAAAGTTGTAGTATACATTGGTCATTAATCGTAGATTGACTTAGATAGTTTAAGAAACTAACTAAGAGGTCTATCAATTTTGTACTTCATGTTACTACCACTTTAGAAAATGACATCAAGACCTAAATAAAGTTTGTATTTCTTGATGAGTTATGAAGCTTTGGTATTCATCACTTTTCTTGTTGACTTCATTTTGTGTGTAAAAAAGATTGCTTGTTGTTGTTAATTTGTCAAATTGTTGAAACAGACCAACACGAGTGCCTTAACAAGTTGATAACTTGATACAACATGATTTTAGGAATTTGTAGGAAAACAATGATCTAATTTGCAGTTCATATGAGGGAGAAAAACTAGATACAAGGTTCATGCAGAGATTAAAAAGAAAAATTGGGCTTGTTCTTAAAGAAGTCAAAAACACTTCTGAATCTGGGGCCGATAGGTGGGAGCCACCGAGACGTGGAGGACGTGGTTTTGGGGGAGGAGAGGCAAAAAGGAAAGAGAAGAGGGTAGTTTGGCTTCATGAGGAAATCTAGATACACCGCAATGGTTTCCATCCTAAAGGCAATGACATGTGTGCGCAGGGAAGCAAGGGCCCACACTGCTTTTGGTCACATACGACCATTAAAAATCATCTTAGCATTCATTACACTAATTTGGAAATATCAAATCTATAGAAATTTGAAGACATAAAAACTGATTTCAAATGAGGAAGTTGTCATTACATTTGTTTTGAAATTATGGAGATCTACAACTTTTATTTTGGTCACTTCCCCAAAAGAGATTTCTTCAACTATTTAAATTTCAGATTCCAAAAGTTGAGAAATTCGCATTTTTTTGGGGGTAATAAATGATCTCAAATGAAAACGTCATGATTACCAAAGTTGTACAACTCATCAGCTTCAACAAATGTTACTTAAGTCATTAATCCCTTTGACAATGTTTGAACTATCCAATTTTTTAATTTCAATAATTCTCAACTTCTAGCAAGAAATTTGAAAATGACATAAACACCTAAATAAAGATTGTAAATCTTGATGAGATATGAAGCTTTGGTATTCATCACTTTTCCATTTAACATCTTTAAAAAATATTGATTGTAGTAGTCATTTTGTTAAAGTGTTCGAACACACTGACACGAGTAGTTTTTTTCAAAATATTAGCCCTACTAAGTTGATAACTTGATAGAGCATGATTTTAGGAATTGTGCTTGTTCTTCAAGAAGTCAAAAACACATCTGAATCTGGGACCGACAGGTGGGACCCACCGAGACTATGTGTGGGGTTTCCGTGTGGGCCCCTCGTTGTGGGCCCATTTGTCATCTGAACGGGGATGTCAATAGTGCGTCCCTACTTCCCTTTTATTGTATACACAAAACTACTCGAATAGAAGGCAAACGGTCTCGCCGCCTTGGAAAGTAGCACTTCGCCTTCTTCCCCCAAAGTGTCCCATCCACCGCTAACCTTGCTCACTCGCGGACGCATCGCCACCGCCGCTTCATCGCCCAATTCCATTGCCCCGATGGCGCGCACGAAGATGACCCCCGGAAGCTTGCACCAGGGCTCGTCGGCAACCACACGATCCTTGCCCCGGCGGCGCAGGGACCAATGCAGCACGGCGGCGCCGCTAGGCATCGGAGTCGCCGGAGCCGCGCCACGCCCGCCACGCCCCTTGAACAAGGTGAGCTTATATTTTTAGATTTGATATGAAAGGTGGGATCTTGTTGATTCCGCTAGGTTTGTGGTTTCGAAGGGGGTTTTTTTGGATTGGATTCATTAGGGTTATACTGATTAAATGCAACTAGATAAAGCTTAATGAGAGATGTACTAAAAATCTCAGCACTGCAATGTTAAGATGTACTGAAGCATGTTACTTGCGTATTCCTTTTGTGATTCTTAACACAAGAATAATATAATAGTGTGATTCTTGACACAATTTAATCTGCAAATGAAAAATTCCAATTATTGCTTTGTTGTAGAAACAGAAGAGGCACCACATCTTCACCGAGGCTGCTTATGATGACGAAAAGGGGAAGTTTTTAGACTGGAAAGACTTTCCAGCATGTTTGGATGAGGTAACACTATACTATTAGTAGCTCCATTCAGTAACAATTTGTTCTAGATAATTGTTAGAGCAGATAAGTGTGTTATTTTTCAAGTGCAAATTTGTTCTGATAAATTATCTAGGGACCTTTGGATTGGCAACTTTGGTACTCAACCAATCAGGCCCTTCTTTCTCATATTTTTGTCATGCCCAGATTTGGCATGCCGTGATTTTTGGTTGCATCATTTGGTGGCCCATTGGTTCTGACCCAGTTTTGCTTTTTATGCAGTCTAAAGGCACCAAGTACGAAGTAGTTTTCTCTAGGAAGATGAAGTGCACACTGATGATAGATGATGGTAGTGATGACGATGATGACCCATCGAAACCAACTAAGTCTGGCGACGAGGTGATGTGCCACGTGACAACCATTCACTAAATCATCACCATTGTTCAGCAGCAATAATTTATTGTGCATAATGTGCTTGTCTCAAATATATATTACTCGTGCAATTAATTGTGAAGCAAATATATCGGCTTTGTGATTCTTTGTGTAACTGACTCCCTTTCTTAATGCCAGCTTCGAGCCATGGCAGTGCAGCTCGGCAAAGAATTCGAGCGGAAGTTTTGGAGAGGAGAGTACTACACCGACTCTGACGAGGAATGAAGTATCAGCAGTTGGGTTTGTGACCTCACCTGAATCGGGTTGAGTGTCCTTTTGCTAGATGTACACAGGAAGTTTCAGCAGTCACTGGAGTTTAACAAGGGATTTATGTGTCCCTGTTAAACTACAGTAATTGGACATATTGTGTCTGTCATGGTTGGAATACGTTCTGATAAATTTACTATACTTTTGATTAAGCAGCGTATTCAATATCATACTGGTCGTTTTGTTGTGTTTTAAAAAAGGTTGAGTCTCCTTTTGCTAGATGTACACAGGAAGTATCAGCAGTCACTGGAGTCTACCAGGGGATTTATGTGTCCCTGTTAAACTATAGTAACTAGGCCTATTGTATTTGTCATGGTTGGAATACGTTCTGATGAATTTACTATACTTTTGATCAAGCAGCGTATTCAATATCTTACTGGTCCTTTTGTTGTGTTTAAAAAAACCGGATGAAAATTGAATTGAGTAATTTGTTGTTCATATCCAACACGAGTAGATTTTTCAAAATATTAGCCTTAACAAGATGATAACTTGATACAACATGATTTTAGGAATTTTTAGGGAAAAGAATGATCTAATTTGGAGTTCATATGAGGGAGAAAAACTAGACACAAGGTTCATGCAGAGATTAAAAAAGAAAAATGGGGCTTGTTCTTCGTGGCGAGTGCGGAGGACCTGGAAGTGGCCTCTAGATCATCTGCGCGCTCGTGGGGTTTCCGTGTGGGCCCTTCGTGGTGGGATCCAACACACAATAATATATCCAGATATTCATCTATTTTTATTTTCTTTTAATGGTTTGAAATGTATTTAAATTCTAAGACATAAAAAAAGTGCTCAAATGAGAAAGTTGTCGATACAATAGTTGTAGTACATATCGAGATCTACAACTTTTACTTTGGTCATGTCCCCATCCGAGTTACCATCAACTATTTAAATTTTAGATTTCATCAGTTTGGAAATTCTCAAAATTCGTTGGGGCAACAAATGATTTCAAATGAAAAAGTATTGAATATGAAAGTTGTGAACTCATCAACATCTACATACTTTATGTAAGTCACTACTCCACTTGACAGAGTTTGAACAATCCAAAATGTGAATTTCAATAATTCTCAACTTCAAGCAAGGTTTTTCATACACTAAATAATGACAAGTGGAAAAGTGATGAATACCAAAGTTTCATAATTCTTAAAGGTCTACAATCCTTGTTTAGGTCATGTTGTCATTTTCGAAAGGTGTAGTATACATTGGTCACTAATCAAAGATCCACTTAGATAGTTTCTATCCAAGAGGCATGTCAATTTTGTACTTCATGTTCTTGGCACTTTAGGAAATGACAGAAAGACCTAAATAAAGTTTTTATATCCTGATGAGTTATGAAGCTTTGGTGTTAAATTGTTAAAACAGACCGACAAGAGTAAGTTTTACAAAATATTAGCCTTAATTAGTTGATAACTTGATACAACATGATTTTAGGAATTTGTAGGAAAAACAATGATCTAATTTGGAGTTCATATGAGGGAGAAAAACTAGATACAAGGTTCATGCAGAGATTAAAAAAGAAAAATGGGGCTTGTTCTACGTGGCTAGTGCGGAGGACCTGGAAGTGGCCTCTAGATTGTCTGCGCGCTCGTGGGGTTTCCGTGTGGGCCCTTCGTGGTGGGATCCAACACACAATAATATATCCAGATATTCATCTATTTTTATTTTCTTTTAATGGTTTGAAATGTATTTAAATTCTAAGACATAAAAAAAGTCCTCAACCGAGAAAGTTGTCGATACAATAGTTATAGTACATATCGAGATCTACAACTTTTACTTTGGTCATGTCCCCATCCGAGTTACCATCAACTATTTAAATTTTAGATTTCATCAGTTTAGAAATTCTCAAAATTCGTTGGGGCAACAAATGATTTCAAATGAAAAAGTATTGTTGACGCTTTTTCTGGTCAACACACACGAGCGCTAGATCGCGCGGAACGTCGAAACGCTGAACTCACCGAGCTCCTGCCCGGACCGGTCTGACCGGTCAGGGGCACCGGTCTGACCGGTGTATGCAGAGGCACGGTGAAAACCTAAGATCGCCGCCTCGGGAGGGACCCCGTCGGAGGTGGCGCGCCTAGGGTTGCTCTGAGGTCGGCAAGGCCACTCAGAACGTCCCTGATCGTCGTCGAGACAAACAAGGAAAGCACAAGGTTGGAAAAGGTACGGTTTGAGAGGTAAAAGTTGTAGAAAGTAATGTACGATTGGGTGATTCCACCTCAAACGGCCGTGGCCCCTTATATTTATAGGGTGGGGAGGTCTTGCCCCGCAAGGAATCCTTTTACAACTCGTAATTCGCTAGGACACGTCAATTCTACTCGGACTTGGGGTCCACCGGTCAGACCGGTCAGGCCCACCAGTCAGACCGGTGTGGCCGTTGCCGGATCGGTTACAAGACTCTCGACCGGTCAGACCATCGAGGAACACTGGTCTGACCGGTGGCGTCAGCCTGATCGGCTTTGTGCCAATTTTGGGTGCGAACATATGCCCCCCTGTTTTTTAGTAAAGCTTGCTGTCTAAAAAATAACTCTAAGGTCGATGTGACACTTCACCAGCCACTTTTTGGTCTAAGGGTGATTTTTGCTTTAAATCGGCCATATCCTATCAAGCATCTTGCCAGACACTTGGATGAAATTTCTTCAAGTACCTCCCGTTGAGGGCCCTTGGAAGTCGCTGTCCTTGCAAAGTCTCCACCATGTAAGAATTCCCAGAACAAATCTTGAAAACCTTGTACGGACCTTCCCAACTTGGAGACCACTTGCCGAACTTGTTACTCTTAGATCCAATAGGTAAAATCGTCTTCCAAACCAAGTGACCTACCTGAAAAGATTTGGCCTTTACCTTCTTGTTGTATGCTCTTGCAACTCTCCTCTTGTCCTTTTCAATTTCCTCCAAAGCTTCCATACGCTTGTCGGTCACTTCATCAATATTGTCCATCATCAAAGCATAATATGACTCAACATCAAGATTATTCTGCTTTGCAAGTCTATATGTGCCTAGATTCACCTCAACGGGCAAAACGACCTCTTGACCATACACAAGCTCAAAAGGAGTAACCAAAGTAGCACCATGTCTAGAAATACGATGAGCCCATAAAGCTTTAGATAATACCTCATGCCATCTTCTAGGATTGTCTTCTATCTTCTTCTTGATGAGCTTCATCAATGTCTTGTTGCTAGACTCGGCTTGACCATTGGCTTGAGCATAATATGGAGATGAATTGAGCAATTTAATACCATAGGAATCAACAAAATCACGCACCTCTTTGGATACAAACGAAGTCCCTTGATCCGTAGTCAAAGTCTGCGGAATGCCAAACCTATGTATGATGTGCCCAGTAATAAACTCAATCACCTCTCTATGTGTCATATTCTTCAAAGGAATGGCTTCAGTCCACTTGGTGAAGTAGTCAGTAGCCACGATCACAAAACAATGCCCCTTTGACGACGAAGGATGAATCTTGCCAATAAAATCCAGACCCCATCCTCTGAAAGGCCAAGGCTTGATAATCGGATGCATCAACGTAGCAGGCACCAACTGAACATCTCCATGTTTTTGACACTCTTCACACCCCTTGTAGTACCTAAAGCAATCAGCTATCATGGTAGGCTAATAAAAGCAAGCCCGCCTGAGGAGCCACTTCATCTTGGGAGCCGATTGATGAGTACCACAAATACCTTCATGAACCTCTGCCATAGCCAACCTAGCTTCATCAGGACCCAAACACTTTAAGAGCAAATCATCCGCGGTCCGATGATACAATTCACCATCATCAAGAACAAACTTAAGAGCCCATCGTCGGACTTTTCTATCAACTGAACTGCTAGGATTATGCAAATAATCAACCAGAGGCTTTCTCCAATCCTCCATCTCATCTTTGTCACGAAAAACCGAGGAGGAACTTTTACCAAGGGACCGGTCAGACCGGTCATGAGCATCGGTCAGACCGGTGCCGTTAGCCGATCCAGAATCAGGGGACCGGTCAGACCGGTTGGTGACATCGGTTAGACCGGTGTCACCGGTTAGACCGGTCGGCTGCGTCGGCCTGACCGGTGCCTCCAGAGCAAAACACTCGGCCGCAAGCAACAGTTTGTGTTCTTGAAAATTTCTTTTTCGAACATTATAACCAGATGCTTGCTAGGCCAGAGCATTAGCTCTAGGATTTTCCTCTCGTGGCACATGATATATAACAAATTCATCCATACAAGATATGATGTCTAAACATTTATCAAGATACGCATTTAAGAAGCCATTTAGACATTGACATACCTTGGATACTTGCTGCACCACCAATAAAGAATTTCCATATGCTTCCACATGTTTTACTCCCATGTCATGCAAAATTTCCAATCCAAACAGAAGAGCCTCATATTCGGTTTGGTTGTTAGTACAATCATGATCCAATCGGTTAAGAGCTTCAAAAACAGCCCCATTTGGTGAAATAATAACAACTCCAACACCACAACCATCTTTGCAAACCGATCCATCAAAATGCAACTTCCATGGAGTAAAAGTAACATAACCGACATTCAAATCAATTTGCTTATCTACTCTATGTCCAACAATAAAGTCGGCAACAATTTGACCTTTCATGGAGCTTAATGGTTCACAATGCAAATCATACTCAACTAAAGTATAAGCCCATTTGCCGACTCTACCACTTAAAATTGGTTTATGCAACATGTATTTGATTATGTCGGTTTGACATGCTACTATGCAAGTACTAGGTAATAAATAATGCCTCAACTTGGTACAAGTATGATATAGTGATAAACACAACTTTTCAATAAAAGTGTACCTTGTTTTGGCGTCCAATAATCTTCTACTCTCATATGCAACAATATACTCCTTGCCTTCGGTCTCTTGAGTCAAAACACCTCCAATGACATCCTTCTCAGCCGCTACATACAACTTGAAAGGAATACCACTCTTGGGCGCTTGAAGAACGGGTGGCGAAGTCAAATAGCTCTTAATCTCATCAAATGCCTCTTGTTGCTTTGCCCCCCAAGTGAAGTCAACATCATTTTTTAACCGAAGTAAAGGAGTAAAAGCATTCACCTTCCCAGACAAGTTACAAATGAACCTCCTCAAGTAATTTACCTTGCCCAAGAACTTTTGCAAATCCCTTTTACAAGTAGGCGCTTTAACATTCCGGATTGCCTCAATCTTTTTAGGATCTATCTCTATGCCTCTCTCATGCACAATGAAGCCCAAAAACTTCCCAGCCAATACACCAAAAGCACATTTGAGTGGGTTCATTTTTAATTTATACTGACGCATTTTTTCAAATGCAAGTCTTAAATCAGCTAAATGAGAATCATCTCCAGCCGATTTGACAACAATATCATCGATATAAACCTCTACTATGATGCCAAGCAAATCATGAAAGATTAAGTTCATAGCTCTTTGATAAGTAGCACCCGCATTTTTCAATCCAAAAGTCATAACAACCCACTCAAACAAGCCAACAAAACCAGGACATATGAAAGCCGTTTTGGATATATCCTCATCGGCTATAAAGATTTGATTGTAACTAGCATTACCATCAAGAAAGCTAAGAATTCTATGTCCGGATGCAGCATTAACAAGAAAATCGGCTATAGGCATAGGATATTCATCTTTAGGAGTAGCTCTATTAAGATCTCTAAAATCAATGCAAACACGAAGCTTTTTTGTTCCTTTTTTCTCAACAGGCACAATATTAGAGATCCAATCAGCATAACGACAAGGCCTAATAAACTTTGCATCAAGTAACCGATTGACTTCCTCTTTCACTCGGTCATAAATATCAGGATTAAAGTTTCTACGAGGTTGTTTATAAGGCCTAAAACCAGGTTTAATAGGTAAACGATGCTCAACTAGATCACGACTTAAACCAGGCATTTCATTGTAGTTCCATGCAAAGCAATCAACATACTCCTTTAACAGCTTTATTAACTCAGATTTAAACAAAGGATCAAGATTCTTGCTTACAAATGTGGGCCTAGGTATAGAGCCATCACCAATATCAACCTCCTCTAAAGGATCAACCGACGTAAACCCTTGTCCTGACTTGCTCAAATCATCAAAGTCTTCGATGGCCTCACACATATCCTTCTTATGCACCCGATAGTGCTCTCGCCTTTGTTGCAACCACTCCAGATTTTCATCCATCAAATCGACAGAGAAGTTCTAGCCTGATCAACGATTGGCTTCATGACAACAGTAGCAAAGCCATCTTTGGTAGAATCAATAAGCCTCAAATTAGATAAATCTAAACCAGTTAAGCACTTAAGATTCTCATGATTATCCATAGTAGGACTATCGGCCACTGCAACACAAGCTGATGTATCACCATGAACAATCTCTACCTCGTCGCCTACCCATTGGATTAAGAATTGATGCAAAGTAGAAGGCACACACTGATTTGCATGAATCCAATCACGACCAAGTATGAGACTGAAGTTACCTTGTGTCTCAGCGACGAAGAATGCCGTAGCCAACGTCTTGCTCCCAACGGTGAGCTCCATAGAGACGACACCTTGAGCTCCCATCGGCTCGCCTCCTCCCACACCACTGACGGTCATGTTGGTCTTGATTAGCTCATCATCTGAACCTCCTAGCTTCTTGAACAAAGAATACGGCATCAAGTTGACGATCGCTCCTCCATCCACCAGCATGCGAGAGATAGGCTTCCCATTGATGTGTCCCTTCATGTACAAAGCCTTTAGATGATTTTCAGTAGCTTTAGACTTCTGGAAAATAGCTTCCTTTGGCCTAAAGTCGAGATGCGTAACGTCTTCCTCTGAGAGCACATAACCATCCATAGACATATAGATCACATTGATGTCCAAATTCATGCGCTCGGGTGAAGAACTGTAATCAACAAGCTCCTCATCATCTTCTGGTGCAGGATCCGATGCAGACTTGTCATCACAAACCATGAGAACCAAAGAAGAGAAACCGGGTGACATCTCTGGGTCATCGGTCTGACCGTCGACTTCCACTGGTCTGACCGGTGTGACCGGTCTGACCGACCCCTCCACCGGTCTGACCGGTGCTGGCTGGGAGCTGGTCTTGACTCTCCACTCTTTCCCCTGAGGTACCATGGGCCTGTACTGGTTGAAAGCTTCGTCCCTTTGCTTCTCTAGCTCCTTCTCCCTGTTCTCTTGAAACCTCAGGCGTTGAAGCTTCCTCCTTTGTGTGCGAGTCAATCCGGGAGGACACCACCTTGGCAAGAAGTATTTGGAGTTGGAACCACTCCCACTGGCCTCATGGTCATTAGCAGCAGCAAACACCCCTGGAGTTGATGTCACAATCTTATTGTTTGGAACAATCGGTCTTTTGCCATCCTCTCCAATGTGAACATTCATTGACCCAATCTGAATAATATCTTGACTCGTAGTCCTCTCTGGATCAACTTCCATCTTCTGCACCTCCTCCTTTTGCTTTGGCTTGTAGACTTGCTTTACTGGAGGTGGTGCAGCCTGCCTGGCCACACCGGTCTGACCGGTGGTAGCGACCGGTCTGACCGGTCGGGTCTGGTAACCCTGACCAGAACGGCGAGGAACCAATCGGTCTTGGATAGGCCTGGAGATCCTGTCGAAAGCTGATTTCTGTCCTCCCCATCCAGGATGAAAAGCTTGTTGATAAGGCACCCACATCACTCCATTGTCATCATAAATCGTGCGTGGTGCATTTGAACTTGATGACACCCATGGTGGAGTAAAGCGTTGCCCTTGCTGCGATGATTCACCCTTGAGTCTTGTAGCAGCCCTTGGAGGTGAAGATGATCCTCCTTGGTGTGTAGGTGACCTCATCCTTTTTTTTAATGGCCGATCACTTGTAACGGTCTTTTGCCTGGAATACTTGTCAAATAGCATGTCGAAAGTGACCTTTGGCTTAGGACCACTCCCCTGATTTTTTGCTACATTAAGTTTCCAGTTTCCAATCTCCGGACGGCTTGGTTTGATCATCCTCGGACAGCCTGGGGGTGCACCGGTCTGACCGGTCACCTCCACCGGTCTGACCGGTCTGGCCAGAGACGGCTCAGACGGTCGCTGATCGGCGGGTGTGGACGACCCTTTCCCCCCATGTCCAGAGGCACTTACTGTAACCTTGAAGGTCTCTTTGCCATCAGGAGTCTTCTCATACTCAACTTTGCGAACTAGCTCTTTTCCTCTCAAATCGGGCTTAGCCTCCCCGATTACCACGTTCTTGCCTTTAGTTGCTTCAGCTTGATATGGCCGAACCATTACCTTAGGCTGTTGTAAATCCATGGTGTTGATTGGAAAAGGAGCCTTATCCACTTGCATCTCATGAAAAGTCAAACGACCTTCATTTATGGCCGATTGAACCTGTCGACGAAACACATTGCAATCATTAATAGCATGAGAAAATGAATTATGAAATTTGCAATACGCACGTCTTTTCAACTCTTCAAGTGGAGGAATAGTATGAGTTAACTAGATATTTCCAGATTTAAGCAATTCATCAAATATACGATCACATTTGGAAACATCAAAAGTAAATTTAATTTCTTCTTGCCGACCTTTACTAGCCGGCTTAAGAGATGAACAAGAATAAGATTTTTCTTTAGAGGGCCAAACAAACTCAGCAGCATAAACTTCTTTATCACTATCGTTCGAGCTATCAGAATCATAATCAATAATATGAACATTAGAACGACGTGATTTAAAATTATCTTTCTCTTTATTCATTCGGTTTTCAACAACTAAAGCTCTAATTTGAACTTGTGCAACCGAAAGAAAGTCAGTGCCCTCTATCTTATCTCTAATAGATGATCTTAAACCTTTCAGACAAATGTCTGCAAGGTCCATATCAGTGATTGACAAATTAAAGCACCGGTTTTTAGTTTCTTTAAACCTTTTAATGTAGGCAGAGACAGTCTCATCTCTTCCTTGCCTAACCGATGTTAAGTCTGTCAATTTTAATTGTATGCTCCCACTATAAAAGTGATCATGAAACTTATGTTCTAACATATCCCAAGATATAATAGAACCGGGAGCAAGCGAGGAAAACCAAGCAAAAGCGGTGCCAGTCAAAGATAAAGAGAACAAGCGCACTTTTAAAGCATTATAGACACCAGCTTCACCTAGTTGTGCAGTGTATTGACTAATATGCTCCCATGTGGTTCGGTCATCATCACCACTAAATTTAATCAAGTCAGGCATACGCCAACCACGTGGGAGAGGAAATCTATCAAACTCGGGATCGTATGGTTTTTTATACAAATTAGTGTTACCAATATCAACACCAAGATTGGTTTTTACCACATTAGCCAAATCTTCCTTAAATCTATTAAATTCTGCCCAATTAGGATTATTTGGCTATTGTGGTTGAGGATTCTCCAAATTCATCTTATTTAAATAGGGAGCTATCTTAGCTTGAGCTAGCCTGTAACTTTCAAACACATCGTCCGGAATAATGTTTTTGGAGGCCGATGTATTCACTGTCGTACTATAATGAGGTCCAACATTACTGATTGTATTAGAAAACGTAGGGACCATCTGATTTGGCACAACAGAAATTGGCAAAGGCTGGTCGGGCACCAACTCCATAGCACCGTTCTGACCGGTACCCTGCATCGGTTCGACCGGTGCGGCCATGTTTGGCCTGTGCGGTTGAAACTGAGGGTACTGACCAGATGCTGGATTTGGTGTCAAACCATATGCATGATTACCATTATTTACAGGCAAAGGCGCTAAGCTAGGATGAGACCCATGAGGATTAGCTTTAGGAGTACTACTATTAGTTTCATTATTTTTAAAACCTAAAGCCCTATCTTTTTCAAGATCCTCTAACCGTTCTAAACGAGCAATGTAAGAAGCAAGTAATTCATCACTTTCCACTGTAGATTTCATAGGAGAAGTTTCAGATGGGGGTTTCTTACTTACAGTGGGAATTACCTTAATATTGCTGTCGTTTAGCCTGATCGCCGGCAGCTCGAACTCTTTCAATCTTGCCACCTTGCCGGATCGATCCTTCTTGACGCCAGCTAGGAATTGTACTTGCATGTACTCTTGTAGCGCCTTGAACTTCTGCTGCTCCTCTGGAGAGAGATCTTCCAGTGACGCGGTGACAAGGTTGTTCATGTCAAGTTCACACCGAGCACCCATCTGGCTGAGGTTAGATTGAACGGTTTCAGCAACCTGATCTTTCTTCCCCAGCGGAGTCGCCAAAAGTATGCTGACGCTTTTTCTGGTCAACACACACGAGCGCTAGATCGCGCGGAACATCGAAACGCTGAACTCGCCGAGCTCCTACCCGAACCGGTCTGACTGGTCAGGGGCACCGGTCTGACCGGTGTATGCAGAGGCACGGTGAAAACCTAAGATCGCTGCCTCGGGAGGGACACCGTCGGAGGTGGCGCGCCTAGGGTTGCTCTGAGGTCGGCAAGGCCACTCAGAACGTCCCTGATCGTCGTCGAGACAAACAAGGAAAGCACAAGGTTGGAAAAGCTAGGGTTTGAGAGATAAAAGTTGTAGAAAGTAATGTACGATTGAGTGATTCCACCTCAAACGGCCGTGGCCCCTTATATTTATGGGGTGGGGAGGTCTTGCCCCGCAAGGAATCCTTTTACAACTCGAAATTCGCTAGGACTCGTCAATTCTACTCTGACTCGGGGTCCACCGGTCAGACCGGTCAGGCCCACCGGTCAGACCGGTGTGGCCGTTGCTGGATCGGCTACAAGACGCTCGACCGGTCAGACCGTCGAGGAACACCGGTCTGACCGGTGGCGTCAGCCTGATCGGCTTTGTGCCAATTTTGGGTGCGAACAAGTATTGAATACGAAAGTTGTGAACTCATCAACATCTACAAACTTTATGTAAGTCACTACTCCATTTGACAGAGTTTGAACAATCCAAAATGTGAATTTCAATAATTCTCAACTTCAAGAAAGATTTTTCATACACTAAATAATGACAAGTGGAAAAGTGATGAATACCAAAGTTTCATAATTCTTAAAGGTCTACAATCCTTGTTTAGGTCATGTTGTCATTTTCGAAAGGTGTAGTATACATTGGTCACTAATCGAAGATCCACTTAGATAATTTCTATCCAAGAGGCATGTCAATTTTGTACTTCATGTTATTGGCACTTTAGAAAATGATAGAAACACCTAAATAAAGTTTTTATATCCTAATAAGTTATGAAGCTTTGGTGTTAAATTGTTAAAACAGACCGACACGAGTAAGTTTTACAAAATAGTAGCCTTAATTACTTGATAACTTGATACAGCATGTTTTTAGGAATTTGTAGGAAAAACAATGATCTAATTTGGAGTTCATATGAGGGAGAAAAACTAGATACAAGGTTCATGCAGAGATTAAAAAAGAAAAATGGGGCTTGTTTTTCGTGGCGAGTGCGGAGGACCTAGAAGTGGCCTCTAGATCGTCTGTGCGCTCGTGGGGTTTCCGTGTGGGCCCTTCGTGGTGGGATCCAACACACAATAATATATCCAGATATTCATCTATTTTTATTTTCTTTTAATGGTTTGAAATGTATTCAAATTCTAAGACATAAAAAAAGTGCTCAACCGAGAAAGTTGTCGATACAATAGTTGTAGTACATATCGAGATCTACAACTTTTACTTTGGTCATGTCCCCATCCGAGTTACCATCAACTATTTAAATTTTAGATTTCATCAGTTTAGAAATTCTCAAAATTCGTTGGGGCAACAAATGATTTCAAATGAAAAAGTCTTGAATACGAAAGTTGTGAACTCATCAACATCTACAAACTTTTTGTAAGTCACTACTCCATTTGACAGAGTTTGAACAATCCAAAATGTGAATTTCAATAATTCTCAACTTCAAGCAAGGTTTTTCATACGCTAAATAATGACAAGTGGAAAAGTGATGAATACCAAAGTTTCATAATTCTTAAAGGTCTACAATCCTTGTTTAGGTCATGTTGTCATTTTCGAAAGGTGTAGTATACATTGGTCACTAATCGAAGATCCACTTAGATAGTTTCTATCCAAGAGGCATGTCAATTTTGTACTTCATGTTATTGGCACTTTAGAAAATGATAGAAAGACCTAAATAAAGTTTTTATATCCTGATGAGTTATGAAGCTTTGGTGTTAAATTGTCAAAACAGACCGACATGAGTAAGTTTTACAAAATATTAGCCTTAATTAGTTGATAACTTGATACAGCATGATTTTAGGAATTTGTAGGAAAAACAATGATCTAATTTGGAGTTCATATGAGGGAGAAAAACTAGATACAAGGTTCATGCAGAGATTACAAAAGAAAAATGGGGCTTGTTCTTCGTGGTGAGTGCGGAGGACCTGGAAGTGGCCTCTAGATCGTCTGCGCGCTCGTGGGGTTTCCGTGTGGGCCCTTCGTGGTGGGATCCAACACACAATAATATATCCAGATATTCATCTATTTTTATTTTCTTTTAATGGTTTGAAATGTATTTAAATTCTAAGACATAAAAAAAGTGCTCAACCGAGAAAGTTGTCGATACAATAGTTGTAGTACATATCGAGATCTACAACTTTTACTTTGGTCATGTCCCCATCCGAGTTACCATCAACTATTTAAATTTTAGATTTCATCAGTTTAGAAATTCTCAAAATTCGTTGGGGCAACAAATTATTTCAAATGAAAAAGTATTGAATACGAAAGTTGTGAACTCATCAACATCTACAAACTTTATGTAAGTCACTACTCCATTTGACAGAGTTTGAACAATCCAAAATGTGAATTTCAATAATTCTCAACTTCAAGCAAGGTTTTTCATACGCTAAATAATGACAAGTGGAAAAGTGATGAATACCAAAGTTTCATAATTCTTAAAGGTCTACAATCCTTGTTTAGGTCATGTTGTCATTTTCGAAAGGTGTAGTATACATTGGTCACTAATCGAAGATCCACTTAGATAGTTTCTATCCAAGAGGCATGTCAATTTTGTACTTCATGTTATTGGCACTTTAGGAAATGATAGAAAGACCTAAATAAAGTTTTTATATCCTGATGAGTTATGAAGCTTTGGTGTTAAATTGTTAAAACAGACCGACAAGAGTAAGTTTTACAAATTATTAGCCTTAATTAGTTGATAACTTGATACAGCATGATTTTAGGAATTTGTTGGAAAAACAATGATCTAATTTGCAGTTCATATGAGGGAGAAAAACTAGATACAAGGTTCATGCAAAGATTAAAAAGAAAAATTGTGCTTGTTCTTAAAGAAGTCAAAAACACTTCTGAATCTGGGGCCGACAGGTGGGACCCACCGAGACCTTGTGGCGAGTGCGGAGGACTTGGCGTGTGGGCCCTTCATTGTGGGACCATTTGTCATCTGAACGGGGATGTAATAAACTATACTAGTTCTAGAATAGAAGGCAAATGGTCTCGCCGCCTAGCAATTCGCCTTCTTCCCCCAAATTGTCGACTCTTGACGCGCAAAACCGCCGCCGCCACCGCCTCCACTTCACCCCATCTCTTGCCGCAGCAAGCCAAGGAGAGGAGCGGAGCAATGACGATGGCTTAGCGGAGGGAGCACAACTCTAGGAGGCAAGCGCGTGACGCAAATGGGCGCTTCATGCGGTCCCCGGTGACCTCGGTGCCTCCGTCCACACGCGGGCCGGTAGTGCCGCTTCCTTCTCCAATCCGCCGCCGCTCATCTGCGGCGGGGCCATCAGGAAGCCGCGGCACGTCAATCACCCAGCGGCCGTATTCAACCCGCCGCCGCTGTACCACCCTGGGTGCATCTACAAGCGGTCGCGCGGAAGGCCGGTACAGCCACTCGCTACCCCGCATGGTGGTCGATGAGGACGTGAAGCACGAGGATCCTACTGCGCCACCAAGCAATGTAGGATTCACCCTGGGCCCAAGCAGGGGGGAAGAGAAGGCAGCAGAAGCAGATGAGGTAAGTGTGCTATAGGAAATTGGGGTTTTTCTTCTTGTGCTAGTTCTAGTGGGGTTTTTGTTGTTTGTGTCAAATTTCTTGTTATGATACAATGATTCAAGCACTATTTTTGTTAGTAGTCCTATACACCTTTGATCTTTAGGATTTAAGTTAATTTCGTTTCAAGTGAAGACGCTAAGCAAACTCCTAATTTCTTTGAACACAGCACTACTTTTGTAACATCCTAGATTTTTGGTTGAATGCAAAATTGTGAAATTTAAAACTTTTGCTTTGATCGTGAGTGCTTATGAAACAATATAAGATTGTCTTCATTTCATCTCCCCTTAATCCTAGATTTATTTTAAGTCAAATAATAATTTTAGAACATATAAATATGCTAGTGTGAGAAGTTGGGTTTTTATTTGGGTTTATTTGGATTTTATTGAGTGGGATTCAAATTTGAATTGTAATTCAAATTTGAATCGAAGTCTAAATAGGAAATAGGAGTAAGGTTAATAGGAAAACCTTTGCACCCTGCGTGGGCCAAGCCCGAGCCGACTAAGTCCTAAGATCCACCTTGAACCCTTCACCTTCTTGCACCGCACACCCCTAGCAGCATGCCGGCCCATCCGTCCAGCGGCCCAGCAGGCCCCCTACCCCCTTAACCTCACCTGTACCGCCGACAAGTGGGACCCACCGGTCAGCCGCCACCTCACCTCCCTTTCTCCTTCCCTTTTACACCTTTCTTCCTTCCCGCAGAGAGCCGCCCCGCGCCGCCGTGGAAAGGGGACGGCCGTGCGGCCATGTCCGCCGCCGCGGATGGCATCCACGCATCACAGAGCCCATCGCACCGTCCGCCCTACCTACCACCCCCTATAAGGGGCACCGCAGCGGCCGCACCCCAAACCCTAGCCACTCTCGGGGATTCCTCCCCAATCCCACCGCCGGTGACATCAGGGAGGAGAAGAGGAGGAGAAGGAGGCGGGGAAGGCCGTCCGAGGGAGTCGTCGCCGCGAAGCCGGAGCCGTCCGTGAGGAGGGAGCCAGACCTGACCGTCACCGCACACCACTGAAGGACCGATTAGGCGAACCAGAGAGGGGGGGAGTGAATGGGAGCCGATAAAAATTCTTCTCGAAGGAGATGGGAACTCCAACAAGACGAACACAGCTTCCAACTCACGTCTCCGACCCAACTACCCAAGTTGGTCAAGACCACGCAGCCACTGGAGTGCTACTGGTCCTAGGAACCAACACTCAACCTTCCTAGCCAAAACTCACCAAAACACACAGCGGAAACTTGCACGGCTTGCTGCCTGTGCTACACCGGTCAGACCGATGGCCTGCGCCGGTCAGACCGGTGACACCGGTCAGACCGGTGGACAGAGCCGGTCAGGCCGGTGGCTACAGCAGCCGCACAGCAAACGTTCCAGGAAGCCTCAGTGAATCCTCTAGGCCCTGGAACAAAAACCACCACGAAACACAACCTGTGAGGAAGAAGAACCCCTCACAAATCCTAGCAAAACAACTCCAAACACTCCAAGAACTGATCAGCAGGACCACGGGACAAAACCACACGGACAAGGCTGTTCCCCGAGACAAAAACCCACCAAGGGCTAGCACCGGTCAGACCGGTCAAGAGCACCGGTCAGACCGGTCGTGCCTGGGCAGCTCGGGATGAACAGCGCCCGCGAGTCAACTCCTCCAAATCCAACTCCCGATCTCCCGATCCGCTCCACGGTTTTGCACAAGACTTTGGGGATAGTAGGAACACCTCATGGGTACTCCATTGCCAAGATTTGGTCCACCAAAACTTGTCAAATCAAGAGGAATCGAAGAAATCCCACCAAGAACGCCTCTAACCCTAGAGCCACGAAAACCCCAAAATCGAGCCCCTTTGCTCACGGATTTGGAAGGGGAATCAAAGGGAAAAGAACCACGAAGGGTTCATGCATACATCCCCCACCAAATCCCAAAGAGAAAGGTCTCGAAATCGCTCCAAGAAAATCGCCAAGAAAAGGCTCCGAAAATCACCAAAAAGGAGAAACGGGAAAGACACAACCAAGCCTTGAGGAACCACGCCGAATCATCTATACATACCAAAGAGGTTCATACAAGGTCTAGCTTGCCGCCCGATCATCCTTCCCTCTCACAAGATCTCACCATGAAGCTCTCAAGCTAGTCCTACGAAAATCCTAAGAAAATAGGAAGGAAAATAGGAAAACCAAATGAGCTAGGGTTCCAAGAGATGGCTGCCATCCTCTCACCCCTTGGGTTATATGGAGGCAACCGAAAGACTAAAATACCCTTACTAGCTAACTAGGGATACATGCCCCTCGAGGGCGAAATTGGAAGTCTTTGTCTTCGCACCATCGGACGGATGCCCAGCGACCGCAAACTTGCTTAGCCTCGACGCAAGCCTTGCGATCCCGACGCGTGTCCTCCGCTTCGAAGATTCCGGACTGCGTCGTCGCACACCGGTCAGACCGGTGCTCCTCACCGGTCAGACCGGTACCCACCGGTCAGACCGGTCAGACCCACCGGTCAGACCGGTCTGGAGCTGCTGCACCTCCGTCTTCGGTTCTTCGGTCTTGGCTTTGTGGATCAACCAAGGAACCCAGTGGTTTTCTGGTGAACCACCGGAAACCCCGCGAACTCGGTGTAGCCTCCGCCAATCACCACTCATGACTCGGCTCCCACGTAGTCCCGGCTCGACCTTGGTTTTGAGGCTCAACCAAGAAACCGTCCATGACTTCATCTTGCCGTTCTTGCCACCATGCGGCCCGCACTTGACCCCGCTGGCCACCGGGTCCCTCGAACCAAGCCTACTTGTCTTCTCCACACCTGGAGGCCTCACCGGCAACGACCTTTCACGCTTGTTCTTCACCTGCACCTGCACCAGTCAAGCCGCAACCTGCACCTGCAATACTTAGCCAAGAATCAGTCCACACCACGTTGTCAATCACTCATCACACCAGGAAGCGACCATCCACCGGTCCTCGAACCACACCTGGCTCTCAATCTCCCCCTTGATGAGTGCATTGACAACACACACGTTTTGGTAACCAAGAGAAAAGGAAAAGAAAAGAAACGACTAAAAGAAACTCCAACAAGCGATCGAAAGCCAAAGAAAAGGCAAAGCAAGATCACTTGAAGAAGACAAGTCTCGGACCCCTTAGGCAAGGGCAACGGCTCGACACATCCGAGACAAAACATGCTCAAGCAAAGAGCACAAACCATCAAACCAAAACTCGAAAACCACAAAGAGCTCCCCCTGCACACATGCAAGCTCCCCCTGAACCGATGCAACTCCCCCTGGACAAATGCATGCGAACCACTTCACAAAACAGAGCAGCTGCAACAGCTCAGCTCTGACCGGTCAGACCGGTCGACACCACCGGTCAGACCGGTGGGCAACATGTGAACAGGACCAGCACTCTGACCGGTCAGACCGGTGACCTCAACCGGTCAGACCGGTGCACAACAGAGCCCAAAAATAGCTCGAAACCACCTGAAAACCTTCCAAATGCATTCAGTAGGCCAAAACATGCTCAAACTTCTCCCCCTTGTTGACAATGCATGAATCAAGCCAAAAATGCAAAAAATGCAACCTAGAGCTTCTCAAATAGACAAAATTCAACATAGGATGCTACACATGTCCAAACGAGCAAGTTAGATACTCTATAGCTTCGTAAAGACATAAACTTCATGATCACCAAGTTTCACAACCACTGGGCGAAGCTAAGATAGAATTTAGCAATTTTGCGAAAAATCACCCTCTCATGAACAAAGTCCTAAACATGAGCAAAACATGTCAAAATGGCAAAGCCACACAAACTTCATGCTAGGACAACCATTCTAAGCATAAGAACATCATAAACACCCACAAGCACCTCATGTCATGTCAAAGCCACCGAGCCATGTGCCTACTTCTATATATGAGACTTCTCATTGGTAGGCATCATGCAACGATTTAGCACCCAAAGCAAATTAAAATTAGCACATATGACATGTGAGCACATTTTTCAAGCAATTTACATTTCATTTTCAGATTTATAATTGGTACATGAAATGTCTTTGCGACAAAAAGGAACTTATGCCCCTCCACAAGATGAAACATGGGGGCTAAACATTCATGATGGCAAATGAGCCTTTGGCCCCATATGATCAAAATAAGCTATCCAACCACAAATTAAGCATAGCCAAGCCACTAAAACATGTCAAGATCATGTAAAGGCATTTACTCACAAGAGAGCATATATATGAAATTTTTCAAAAACATAGCCATCAACCATGGATACAAACCAAGATTATCAAGAGCTAAGCCAAAACTAACCATAGCTTATCAAACTAGCTCACAAAGACATATATGTCATTCCATGGTGAACAATGTGTATAGGAGAAGCCTTTCCTAAACAATGCATATGATACAAAAAATGCATGCAACCTAAGATACAAAGATGCCTATACATCATGTTACATATGCCATGCCAAATGCAAGAAATGCACAAAGGAAAGCTATACATATGCTACAAAGGAGCTCCCACACGCCAACTCAAGAAATCAAGCAAACACCAAGCTCCCCCCGCAAACGAGTGAAAGTTGCTTGATCTAGGGGTTTGGTGAAAATATCGGCTAGTTGTTCATGTGTGGGTACATGGATCAAAGCTATCTTCCCTTTCTCTACGTTGTCTCTCAGAAAGTGATACCTCACTTCTATGTGCTTGGTTTTGGAATGGAGCACTGGGTTCTTTGCAACGCTTATGGCACTAGTGCTATCACATTGAAGTGGGACATGGGTATACTCCTCACCAAAGTCACTCATGGTGTATGTGATCCAAAGGAGCTGAGAGCAACAGCTAGCTGCGGCCACATACTCTGCCTCGGTAGTGGATTGAGCAACACTCGACTGTTTGCGGGAAGACCAAGATACCAAAGAAGAACCCAAGAACTGGCAAGTCCCAGAAGTGGACTTCCTATCCAACCGACACTCGGCAAAATCCGCGTCTGAAAATCCATGAAGCGCCAAAGAAGAAGACGCAGAGTACCAAAGGCCGAAGTCGGGAGTGTGTCGCAAATACCTGAAAATGCGCTTGACTGCTTGCCGATGCGAAGTCCTCGGAGAAGCTTGAAACCGAGCGCACAGACACACCGAGAATTGAATGTCCGGCCTCGTCGCCGTCAAGTAGAGGAGTGACCCGATCATGCTCCGGTACTCCTTCTGGTCCACGTGTTCACCTTCCTCGTCCGCATCAAGAACTGTAGTCGTACTCATAGGCGTCGCCATGGCCTTGGAGTCCTCCATCTTGAACTTCCTCACAATGTCCTTGGTGTACTTAGCTTGGTGCACAAATGTTCCTTCCTTTGATTGCTTGATTTGTAGCCCGAGGAAGAACTGCAACTCGCCCATCATGCTCATCTCAAATTCCCTGCTCATGTCTTCTGCAAACCTTGCAACAAGAGAGTTAGACGAGCCACCAAAGACAATATCATCCACGTATACCTGCACAATCAGGATATCTCTGTCCTGCCTGAGGAGAAACAAGGTCTGGTCGACCTTCCCCATCTCAAACCCTCTCTCAAACAGGAACCCCCTCAACCTACCATACCAAGCTCTAGGCGCCTGCTTCAACCCATACAGCGCCTTCCTCAACTTGTAGACCCGGTGAGGGTACTTCTCACTCTCAAACCCCGGTGGTTGCCTCACAAACACCTCTTCCTCCAAAACACCGTTCAGAAAAGCACTCTTCACATCCATCTGGTACAACTTGAACCCTTTAGCCACGGAAAAGGCTAGAAGGATCCTGATCGCCTCCAAACGAGCTACAGGAGCGAAAGTCTCCTCGTAGTCGATCCCCTCTTTCTGACTGTACCCCTGAGCAACAAGTCTCGACTTGTTCCTCACCACTTCTCCTTTCTCTCCCTCTTTATTTTTCCACACCCATTTTGTCCCAATCGGCTTACACCCTGGGGGAGGGTCAACCAACACCCAAACTTGGTTCCTCTCAAAATTCTCCAACTCCTCATGCATCGAGTTAACCCAATTATGATCAGATAACGCATGTCCAATGTCCTTGGGCTCAAAAGTGGCAACAAAAGCAGCATGAGCGAAATGAGAATTGTTCCGAACCCTCGACCGTGTAGTACGTTCATTCATGTCG
Organism: Cenchrus fungigraminus; assembly: GCA_036936925.1. NCBI lineage: Eukaryota > Viridiplantae > Streptophyta > Magnoliopsida > Poales > Poaceae > Cenchrus > Cenchrus fungigraminus. Next base: position 68,661,894 of record CM072772.1, on the reverse strand, counting down.
CCGATGATTCTCGAAGCTGGGTGATCCACTTGCACTCGTCGGGGAGGTTCTCGCCTTGATGCTACCTCCCCCTCAACAGCAGCTTCGCCTTGATCTGGGTTTGTCATTGTAGGTGTGGGAGAGGGTCCATTCTCGATCGTCGTCGAAGTAGTAGGTACATGTTCAGCCGCGGGCCTCACACCGCCATCTTCATCATCTCCATGTTCATGCTCTTCCTCCTGAAAGATCTCCTCGCCAAGTTCGTCGTCACCTGCACACTCAAAAACAAGCTGACTACGTGGCTGTGTCTCGTCGAAGGTCACCTCGCAAGTCTCCACGATTTGGTTAGTTTCAAGATTGAGCACACGAAATGCTCTAGAATGAGATGCATAACCAAAGAAAATACCATCGACAGACCTAGCCTCGAACTTGTCCAACTTCTTCCCTTTCTTCAGAATGAAGCATTTACAACCAAAGACATGGAAGTGACTCACCTTGGGTGTGCGACCGTGCATCAACTCGTAACAGGTTTTCTTCTTGTGAACCCTGAGGTAGATCCTGTTCGACACATGGCACGCGGTATTGACCGCCTCAGCCCAGAACCTTCTCGGAGTCCTATGCTCGTCGAGCATCGTCCGAGCCATCTCGCACAAGGTCCTGTTTTTCCTTTCCACCACGCCATTCTGGGGAGGCGTATACGGACTCGAAAACTGATGTTCAAGACCCAAGTCATGGCAAAAGGTTTCGAAGCGAGAGTTTTTGAATTCCGAGCCATTGTCACTGCGGATCGCTCGTATGGCATCTCCGTGCCTCTCGTTTCTTAACCTCAAGACAAGATCTCGAACAAAACCAAACGTCTCCCCCTTCTCCTCAAGAAAGAACACCCACGCATACCGAGAGTAGTCGTCCACCACAACAAGGACATACCACTTCCCACCCGCAGATCGCACACGAGCTGGGCCAACAAGGTCCATATGGAGCAGCTCGCATGGACGCTCAGTCATCACATCGGTGAGAGGCGGGTGAGAAGAGGCTACCATCTTGGCATGCCTACACGGCGCACAAACCAACTCTTTCTCAAACCTCAATCGTGGCAATCCTCGGACCAAATTGAGTTTACTCAAGCGAGACAAAAGGTCAAAGCTCAAGTGACCCAACTTCCTATGCCACTTCCACAATTCACTCGAGGAACCAGCCAAGAAGCAACGCTCCACACCAGAAGACTGAGAAAAATCAGCTCGGAACACTTGACCCTCGGGAACGACCATGCAAACAAGATCCCCCCGAGAATCTAAAATCCGAGAACCACCAGGCCGAAACAACACCTCAAAACCCTCATCCAACAACTGGGACACAGAAAGCAAATTGTATCCAAGCGATTGAACAAGAGCAACACGCCTGAGAGTGATCTTATCGCTTACCTTAATCTCACCTTCTGACAGCACACGCCCTCGCCCATTGTCCCCAAAGGTGATGTACTTCTTTGTCACCACCGGGACGAGACTTGAGAACCACCCCTTGTCTCCGGTCATATGCCTCGAGCAACCGGAGTCAATCAACCAAATGTTCTTCAAGTCTCCCACCTGAAATTCAAAAGCGAGCACGTGAGTGAACAAACGACTCAGCACTGGGGTTAGTACCAAAAGAGTAAAACCAGTGCCGAGCCATTTGCTCCAAAGTGGGGTTAGCACAAACCAAATCATCACGCCTATCAAAACTACCACCACGGTAACCACCACGAGGGAACCAACCCTCTCTAGCTGGAGGAGGACGAAAACCACGAAAGGGAAACCGTGGATCGTACCTCCGCTCCATCTCAAAGCTACGACTCTTCTCACCCTCGTATTGAGCACGAGGTGGAGAACGCCTAGCAAACTGACCACCTGCAAACTTTCCAGACCAACCACCAGAACCACGACCTCCAGAACCAAACCGAGCATCCTCACGAGCACGAAACCCGACTCGCTGTCTGCCCAGACCTGCACCGGTCTGACCGGTGTAGTACACCGGTCTGACCGGTGTGGCTCGGCCAGCAGCAACACCTGCAGCCTTCCGATCTCCCCAAGCCGGAACCGTCCTCACAAACGCCTTGGCCCTGGGCATCTGCATACGAGGCTCAGGTACACCATTAGTGGGGTGGTACCTGTCCCTGTTAGCCCACTCTCTAGCCATTCTCTCCTCACGCTTCCTCTTGAAGCAAAACTCATCCTTGTGACCATCTCTCCCACAATACCCACAATGGAACTTTATGGGCTGTGGCTTAGGCTTAGGCTTGGGTTGGGGCTGCCCACTCGGCTTCTCACCCTTCTTCTCTCCTTCCTCACCTCCCTTTGGGCTCACAAACTTCACCGGTTTCTGAAAATCATTTGTTGGGTGAGGGAATATGGGTGGATCTGGAGTAGTGTCAAGTTTGTTTCTGAGATGGTTGGGCTTGGGCTCAAACTTGTTCTTGTGTCTGTTTGGTGGTGGGATAGGAATCTCTCCAACTCTCTCAGCTCCCTCACCACGGTTCTCTCCAAGCTTGTCAGCCCCAAGTGCCTGACCATCATAGCGTTTGAAAGCCGCTATCATGATACCGAGCTGAGGCTCCTGACCCGACAACCAGCTCATACATTTTCTCAGCTCATCATTTTCATCCTGCAGGCGATCAACATAATGTGCAAGCTCCAAATTCTTAACCGCATGCAATTCACAAGTAGAGCAAGAAGTGGGAATAGGCTCTTTCAACTTAGCCTCAAGCGAAACAGTGTAAGCATGCATCTCATCAATCTTTCCATGCAAAACAGGGCAAGAAGTGCAAGCACCTAGCAAAGCAGGTCTAGACTTAAGCTCAGCCACTTCAACCCTAAGCATATCTAGTTCATCACAAGTAGAAGCATGCTTATCCTTAAGAGCAGTGAGATCAGCTAGGTACACAGAGCAATCACAGCAATCAATCTCATCAGAAACCACAGGAGAAGCCTTAAGCGAATCAATCTCAAGCTTAGCATCTAGGTTCTGGGTTTCTAGCTCAGCCACACGGTTCCTAGCATCTTCTAGTGAGGCCCTAAGCTCTTTCCTCATCTTCTTGGCCTCTCTAAGCATGTGATCGCGGTTATCAAGCAAGTCAACCAACTCATCATTCTCCTTGCGCAAAGAAGAGAGCTCATCACATACCTCATCCTCGGAGTCAGAGTCCGAGTCACTCTGGTGGCTCTTCTTGCTGCCGGAGCTACGGGCCATGCCGCAGAAGCCATCTCTCGCGAAGCAGCTCAACCCGCTCAAGTTCCTGGATGACTTCTTGTTCTTGCGCCGATCACCTTCATCTTCACTGCTACTCGAGCTTGAGGAAGAGTAGGCGGAGCTGGAGTCGACGTCGCTCGCTCCTACCATTGCTCGGGCCTTCCTGCCGCGGCCATCCTTCTTCCTCGACCGTCGCTCATCCTTGTGCTTGTTCTTGTGCTTGTGATCGCGTCTCGATCGGTACTTGCCATCCTTGCTCGATCGGTGCCTGTAGCCGTCCTTGTAGCCGTCCTTGTTCTCCGTCTTCTCCGGGCAGTCGGCAACGAAGTGTCCTGGCTTGCCGCACTGAAAGTACGTCCGTGCTGTCCTCCTCGTGTTCACCCGGTTCTCGTGCAGCCTCTCGAACCGCCTGGTCAGCAACGCCAGCTCGTCCTCTCCAAGCACGTCGAACTCCTCATCTGGCAAAGACATCAAAGAAGACAGAGAGTACATCCTGGAAGATGCGTTAGCGTTAGACTTAGCTCCTTTGCCACTGATGAGAGCGAGACTATGAGAATCAGTCGGGCTCTCGATCTTGGCTGTCATACCACGGTCCAACTCAGCCGACTTGAGCTTCGAGAACAGCTCGTTCACCGTCAAGGTGTCATACTTCTCGGACTCAACAATAGCCTCAAACTTCCCGTCCCATATGGTACGATCCAACGAGTGCAAGAGCTTCACGGCTCTATCATGATCATTGTATGGGAGGACGTCCACATTGGCTCTCATGTTGTTCACAACGACCGTAAATCGCTGGAAAAGGGCATCGACGGACTCGCCGGGGAGATGAGTGAAGTTCTCGTACTCTCTCCGGTAAGTCGCGTACATCCGAGCCTGAACCTGAGCATTCCCAGCATGAGCATCCTTCAACTGCTCCCAAATCCTACAAGCTAAGTCCTCTGTCTGAACCCGATCGAATTCAGGCTGACACAGAGCACGAAACAAGTAGTCGACAGCCTTGTTGTTGGCTTCGAACATATCCCTCGATCCTGGAGCAAGGAAGTTCATCGGATGAACATAAGCTGTGTTCACCGTGACATCCCAAAGGATCTGACCCTTTCCGCGGAGGAACGCCGCCATCCGCCTTTGCCACATCTGGTAGTTCTTCCCATCGAAGTGCGGAGGACCCGAACCCCGTTCCTGGTACGCCATCTTTGGATCTTAGACTGGTAAGAGTCAATAAAGACCCGAACCGGCTCTGATACCAATTGAAGGACCGATTAGGCGAACCAGAGAGGGGGGGAGTGAATGGGAGCCGATAAAAATTCTTCTCGAAGGAGATGGGAACTCCAACAAGACGAACACAGCTTCCAACTCACGTCTCCGACCCAACTACCCAAGTTGGTCAAGACCACGCAGCCACTGGAGTGCTACTGGTCCTAGGAACCAACACTCAACCTTCCTAGCCAAAACTCACCAAAACACACAGCGGAAACTTGCACGGCTTGCTGCCTGTGCTACACCGGTCAGACCGATGGCCTGCGCCGGTCAGACCGGTGACACCGGTCAGACCGGTGGACAGAGCCGGTCAGGCCGGTGGCTACAGCAGCCGCACAGCAAACGTTCCAGGAAGCCTCAGTGAATCCTCTAGGCCCTGGAACAAAAACCACCACGAAACACAACCTGTGAGGAAGAAGAACCCCTCACAAATCCTAGCAAAACAACTCCAAACACTCCAAGAACTGATCAGCAGGACCACGGGACAAAACCACACGGACAAGGCTGTTCCCCGAGACAAAAACCCACCAAGGGCTAGCACCGGTCAGACCGGTCAAGAGCACCGGTCAGACCGGTCGTGCCTGGGCAGCTCGGGATGAACAGCGCCCGCGAGTCAACTCCTCCAAATCCAACTCCTGATCTCCCGATCCCCTCCACGGTTTTGCACAAGACTTTGGGGATAGTAGGAACACCTCATGGGTACTCCATTGCCAAGATTTGGTCCACCAAAACTTGTCAAATCAAGAGGAATCGAAGAAATCCCACCAAGAACGCCTCTAACCCTAGAGCCACGAAAACCCCAAAATCGAGCCCCTTTGCTCACGGATTTGGAAGGGGAATCAAAGGGAAAAGAACCACGAAGGGTTCATGCATACATCCCCCACCAAATCCCAAAGAGAAAGGTCTCGAAATCGCTCCAAGAAAATCGCCAAGAAAAGGCTCCGAAAATCACCAAAAAGGAGAAACGGGAAAGACACAACCAAGCCTTGAGGAACCACGCCGAATCATCTATACATACCAAAGAGGTTCATACAAGGTCTAGCTTGCCGCCCGATCATCCTTCCCTCTCACAAGATCTCACCATGAAGCTCTCAAGCTAGTCCTACGAAAATCCGAAGAAAATAGGAAGGAAAATAGGAAAACCAAATGAGCTAGGGTTCCAAGAGATGGCTGCCATCCTCTCACCCCTTGGGTTATATGGAGGCAACCGAAAGACTAAAATACCCTTACTAGCTAACTAGGGATACATGCCCCTCGAGGGCGAAATTGGAAGTCTTTGTCTTCGCACCATCGGACGGATGCCCAGCGACCGCAAACTTGCTTAGCCTCGACGCAAGCCTTGCGATCCCGACGCGTGTCCTCCGCTTCGAAGATTCCGGACTGCGTCGTCGCACACCGGTCAGACCGGTGCTCCTCACCGGTCAGACCGGTACCCACCGGTCAGACCGGTCAGACCCACCGGTCAGACCGGTCTGGAGCTGCTGCACCTCCGTCTTCGGTTCTTCGGTCTTGGCTTTGTGGATCAACCAAGGAACCCAGTGGTTTTCTGGTGAACCACCGGAAACCCCGCGAACTCGGTGTAGCCTCCGCCAATCACCACTCATGACTCGGCTCCCACGTAGTCCCGGCTCGACCTTGGTTTTGAGGCTCAACCAAGAAACCGTCCATGACTTCATCTTGCCGTTCTTGCCACCATGCGGCCCGCACTTGACCCCGCTGGCCACCGGGTCCCTCGAACCAAGCCTACTTGTCTTCTCCACACCTGGAGGCCTCACCGGCAACGACCTTTCACGCTTGTTCTTCACCTGCACCTGCACCAGTCAAGCCGCAACCTGCACCTGCAATACTTAGCCAAGAATCAGTCCACACCACGTTGTCAATCACTCATCACACCAGGAAGCGACCATCCACCGGTCCTCGAACCACACCTGGCTCTCAACCACTGCTTCCTCTGCTTCCTTGCTGTGGCGCCTAGCCTTCGAGCCGTGATCGCGTAGCGAGCCTTGTGTGCTCGTGGCCCTTGTGTGCCGCTGTCAATCCTGTCCGCGCCGTGCCGCCGCGTGTCCCGCCGTCGCCTGAGAGCCAGCCATCGAGCCGAGCCAGTCGAACCTTGCAGGTGCCGCTGCGTTCACCGCCGCGCGCGCACATTTGCTGCTCTTTTCGATCTGTTGTCCCCCCGAGCTGCCGTGCCGCACGCCGCCGCTCCGGCCCGTCGCCGTGGCCGAGCCGCCGGTGCGTACATGCGCTCTCACACACACACAGCCGCACACTCACGCGCACGCACACACACCCGTGCACCCACGCACACGCACGCGCCCGCCTAGCGGGGCAAAGGCCGGCCTTTGGCCGCCCAAAACCAAACCTCGCCGGCTCTCTGTCCGCCGCGCACCGAGGCATCGCCGCCGGGGAAACTTTTCCGCCCTGGAAGGGCGAGCGCCAGATCGGCCATGAACCCGCGCACACGTTCATGCGCACGCACGCGCGACACCTCGCCGACAACGGCCACCCTAGCCGCGCTGCCGAGCTCCCCTGTTCACCGCGCGCGGGCGCGTCGAGCCGCCGCGCTGCGGCTGTCGCCTGACGCCGGGACACCCGGTTCACGTCCACACATCCGAACAACCTCATGCGCACGCGCTCGCACCCACCCTCGCAGGACTTCCAGTCGACACAGGCAACCCCAGCCTCGCCATCGCCAAGCCCTGTGTCCGCCGCTGCGCCGACCGTGGCCTCGTCGCCGCCGAGCCGGCATCCCTAGCCATGTCCGCTCCTTTCTTTGCCCTAACAGCACCCTAGGGTCGCCGGAGCCGCGCCGTTTCGCTTGTTGTGCAGCCACCGGAGTACCTCGCTGCCTGCGAGCTTCTGCCGGTCCGCCGCTCCTCTTGAGCTTTTCGTCAAACACCTGGGCGGCCGCCCCAAAACCCAAGGGGGTTTCTGCACACCAGCGCTCATGCCGTTTTGGTCGCAATAGATCCCCGGGATCCTGTGCGCCCGGCCACTCCTGGTCCTTGGCACACGCGGAGCCGCACCGAGCCACGCCACGGAGGATCCCTCCGGATCCTTTGTGCCGCGCCACGTGGGCAGCCCCTTGTGCTGCCATGCGTGCAGCAGCTGGCTATAAGCCCCTTGCGTGGCAGCCACCTCAGCCGCAGGAGTTGGCCTGCAGCTGACATAAAGACCCCTAGAGCTGGCCAGTAGATAGTTTAAAGTTAATGTTATTGTATGTGAGTATTTTATTTCCAGAAAACTATTTTATCTTTCGAAAATCATAGTAAATCGATTTTAGCTCTGAAAAATATAAAACCTTTTCTGAAAATCTTCTAAAATCTTAAACTCCGTTTAGGGCTAGTGCTTGCTCTCTTTTGGCTCTTAATCGCTGTTCGTTTGGAGTTAATTGCAATAGGACCCGTCTTTATTTTAATTTACGCGTTAATAGGAGCAGCTGGAGCCGGGGAGCTGAACCCGGAGTACGACTACACCGACGACTACGCCGCTGACGACTACCCGACCCCAGGTTCACACCCGACTGATTCTGAATACCTATTAGGCATAGCTATGTAGTATGCTAGCGCTTTACTTTAAATGCATGTTGAGGAACCTTGCACTGCCTTGTTTAATTACCCTATCCTTGATTGCCCTACTACTATATATATATAAGCGTGTATATACGCTGAGCTGCGCGATGCATGTGTTGGGATGGGAATAGTGGTTCTTGGCGTGTGTGGGGTAAAACCCGGCAGGAGAAGGCGTTTTGGGTACTTTGGCGGGGGTGAGCTCGAAACAACCGATCTGGGATCGGGGATGGGGGTGCACTCCTCAGTGTATCCCCGCTTTTACGGTTTTCGGAGCACAGGTGTTGGGGTTTTACTTACATATGGAGGACATGAGCTTGCCCTGGTCTGAAAGCGAGTGGATCAACTTGTCGATAGGACTTTCGTACACACCACCTTGCCGAGCGTGGGGTTAGGGCCGAGTTGAGCTCAGCAAGTGCGAAACCATACCTGCCAGCAGGATATAGGGTATCTGTGGGGGAGAGGTGGGAGTGAGACCACCTTCTGTCAGTGCATCGCCCGTGTGGCCACACGGGGGCATTTCACAGGTCCGGTGCAATTCCCTTTGCGGAGGGGATCGCTTTGAGGGCCGGATGCAGGATGGGACCGTAACTACCGAGAGTTCGCACGGTAGGATGGGCTCGGTCGGCCGTACACCGGTCGGGTTCCATTCCGGGTTGGGTACAGGTGTACACGCTCTGCAGAGTTGTTCGATCTATAGCTATAGCCGCGTCCTCGGTCATGGACATACCTAGAAGACATGTTCGTTCCTCATGTTTTGGGATTTCTACCTTCCCCCTGTAGTGAGAGTGTGGTGAGCCGTGGTTGCAGTCGGGGAGAGGAGAGTGGCTCCCTCTACCTCGCAGATCCGATTGCAATCATTGAGGTGCGAGGAGAGGAAGTTCTTATATCCACCCTAGACGGAGCTAGGATGAGGAGACGGGACCCTGGGGTACCAAGTGTTTCCGAGCTGTGTTGAGAGCTTTGGGTTGGGATCTTGATGGAGATATCTTGTTGTTACTTTGCTGCTGCTTCTTAGGAAACCCGAGCTTCTACCTTGTCTCTTTTCTTCCCTTTAGAAGTTAGGCCACTTAAAGCTGCATACAGTTGGTGACATGGACCTATCCCACTCCTTGGGGATAGACTTTGGGTGTGTAGGGTACGAGTTCGACTATGACAACAACACCGACGGATGGTACGACTGAGGGATGCGTCGCTTCGCTCAAGGATGCCTGTGGGCGAGAAGAATAAAAGTTGGAGACCCTTCTGAGATGCTAGCTACCGCTACGTAGAATTTCACTCTGATTCAGCCAAGAGGCTTGTAATGCTGTACTCCATAGTGGACATGTAATAAATTATGTACTGATATTTGTGTGATGCGATGTAAGGCTGTGTTTTACTATCTGTGATGCGTTCTGTACGCGATAGCCACTGATACAGGGACTATCGCGAAGGTACAGGGATCCGGGTTTTCTTCACCGAAAATCCGGGGCTTTACAGGTGGTATCAAAGCCAGGTTGACCGTAGCACGTATCCCTAGAAATGGCCGATAGAAATAGGACTCTATATGCTCTATTTCTATATGTATACCCCTGAGCTATGTTATAAAAAATTATCTCTCTTTAAAACTTTTTCCTTACCTGCGCTAACTAAAATTTCTTACGTGTCACAGGAAATGGAGCGCCAAGTTGCAGAGATCAACCCCGAGACGTGCGGGGAGCTCTGCCACTGGTTGGAAAGGGCGCTTCTCAGGCTTGGGGTCCCTCCTACCTACGTCACGTACCGCGCTGAGTACGTGCCCGCCGTGATGGGGTAGCTGTTGCTTTGCACGGTTGCCGTCCTTCCTCACCTAGCACTTCCAGGCTTCTAGAGGGAGGTCTGCTACAGCACCGCCCTGACCGTCCCGACTGCAATGGACCTCGCCTGCCGCCAGGCACTGGGCTGCCTTCTCGCTCAGTACCGCACCACGTTCGAGACCGGGACGCTCCGCCTTCTACCTCATGACTACTGGCGCCTGGCACCGCTCGTGGACGGAGTCCCTTCGCACGAGGGGATCCAGGACAACGTCGACACCGTACCCTTCCGCGAGTCCGACGAGACGTTGGTGGAGACAGCCAGTTACTTGGTCGACCTCGACAAGTATGCACACCGCCTGGAGAACGAGTCGCTGACCCTCTTCCGCGAGATCAAGGATGCCACTGGCGAGGCCCGACTTCACCTACCCCGCAGCCTCGCGTTGGAGAGGGAGAACCGTGCACTCCGCTACCGTGTTCGCCAGCTTGAACAGGGCGTCAGCTACGCGAACTCCACACTACTGCAGGTGGAGAGGGAGCGTGTGGATACACGCGAGGAGCTGCTGCACATCAAGGAGGACCTTCGCAAGATGACCGTGAGTCAGAGCCGACTAAGAGACAGGCTTCAGAGCAAGGATGACTTGCTCACGGTACGCGCCCACCTGCTCGGATGTGAGCGGAACAAGGTGAAGGACCTGGAGAAGAACAGGGCGGAGAATGTCGCCAACCTCGCGTGTCTCACACGCACGGCTGTCTACCTAACAGACAAGGCCGAGAGACTGAGGAGGACTTGGGAGGACGCCAATTCCCTCCGAGTGGACGAGCTCATGGAGCTCAACGGAGAGCTACCCTTCGAGTCCCAGTGTGAGATCCGCACGGAGACCTTTGAGCTGCACCAGTCCAGACTCAAGCTGCACCTGTGTCCGATGGCTCGGATGCCGACCCCCATCGAGACCGAGGAGGTACGGGTGGCACATGCCTTGGTGTCCCGGATCTTCCCTCCGGACTACCCCACAGAGGACCGCTACCCTGTCTCGTACAAGAGGGCTCGCACCGACTAGAGTGCAGAGCGAGGACATGACCTGAGAGTAGAGTTGTAAGATAGTAGTTTCCATGAGTTGTCCCATGCAGCCGCGAGCATGTTCCGGCGCATGAAGAGAGTCATGTCACACCATGTAGGCACCACCCTTTTGAGCATGTAATGATGTATTAGAGTGTTGATTTGAGCTGCTACCTCTAAGGTCTGAGTCAGCCATGAGGAAGCATATGTACTACTCATGCTTGTTGTATGCTTGGATCTTAATGGAGTTATTTGTGTCTTAATGCATTTTCTCATTGAGTGTTGGAATATATATGTAGTTTTATTTTCATGCTTGTCTCAGACTCATATATGTTGGTGAGTGGTGTTGTGTAAAAGTCTTTTCTTCCCTGGTCGTGTTTTCAGAAGGATGTCGATCCGAAGGTCCGGTCGTCTGCTGGCACACCTCGAGGAGGCTGCCGAGGAGGAGGAAGCCCCACAGGGCTGTGGCCGTGGTCATGGTCGTGCCGCCGCACGTGGACGCGGTCGTGCACCTGCCCGTGGCCGTGGACGCCCGCCCCTTCATGGAGGAGCTCGGGGAGCTCGAGGTCGGGGTGCCAGTGCGCCGCCACCGCCACCCCCGCCCGAGGACTCTGAAGCTGGAGACGAGGAAGGAGAAGCCGAGCAAGAGCTGGAGCAAGACCAACCAGAGCCGGAGCAGCCGCCACCGCCACTGCCCAACTTGGTGGACGTGATGGCTGTTCAGACTCAGCTGATGCAGAGGATGGCAGAAGCCATGGAGCACCGAGGCAACAGTGGGAACCGCAACGCCCCACCAGACGAGGACCTCACGAAGAAGATCGAGAGGTTCATCCGCCTGAAGGCCCCCACCTTCAGCTACTCGGATGACCCGCTCGATGCCGACGACTGGCAGAGGGTGATCGAGACCAAGCTCGACCTCACCGTCTGCTCCGACGAGGAGTGCGTCACCATAGCCGCGCACCAGCTGGAGGGTCCTACCAAGTCTTGGTGGGACAACTACTCCGCCAACCACTCGAACCCAGCCTTCATCACCTGGCAGGAGTTCTGCGAGGCATTCCATGAGCAGTACCTGCCCAGCGAGCTGATGATCCAGAAGGCTTAGGAGTTCCGCACCATGACGCAGGGTGCGATGAGGGTGGAGGAGTACGAGCGCCACTTCATGAAGATGATGCAGTACACCCCTGACGACACCAACACCGACCAGAAGAAGCAGTTCTGGTTCCTGCGAGGCCTCCACCACGGCCTTCGCCAGGGACTGAAGGCGAGCGAGCATAAGTCCCTGCGTCACCTCGTCAACCGTGCCATCGCGGTCGAGGAGGAGAGAAGGGGCCACGAGGAACGCAGGAAGGGAAAGAAGAGGATGGGAGATCGGGATCACCACGACCGATCCTTCCAGAAGCCGAGGAGCGGACAGAGCAACCTGCTGAGAGGGAGCTACCGCCCGGGGCACAACCAGCCTGGGCGCAGTTTCGGGGGAGGTCGTGGACAGTTCCCCGGAGGGAGGAGCCCCGGCTACCCGCAGCAGGGGCCACGAGACCTACCACGGGAGGCTTCACCGTGACCTGCTTCTCCTGTGGCAAGCCTGGCCACAAGTCCTTCGAGTGCCCCGACAAGAAGACCGCTGCTACACCCGCGAGGGCACCTGCTCCGGGAGGAAGACCTCCTCAGGCTGCACCACCGCCGTCTACTGGCCGTGGGAGGCTCAACCACCTCACTGAGGAGGAGGCTACCGACGCTCCTGACGTTGTGATCGGTGAGTTTTTGGTTTGTGGTACTACTGCTTTGGTTCTTTTCGATACCGGTGCAACCGGGTCGTACATAACCTCTAGGTTCGTAAACAAACTCTCCCTCCCTATAACCACCCGATCGATTCCTATCATCACGTGTTCACCTCTCGGAGATATCAGAGGCACCTTGCTGTGTAAAGGTGTGGATGTGGTCATTCAGGACCACAAGTTCTTGGGAGATTTGACAGTGTTGCCCTCCAATGGCATTGACGTCATTCTGGGGATGGATTGGATCATCGCCCACAAAGGTGTCATATCCACTTCACCACGTCTTGTGACCTTAGTACTCCCCGATGGAACGAGGGTCACCTTTGAGCTGATGAAGTCTTGAGACATACCAGCTATGTATAGTCTTCACACGAAAGCTATCTCAGATGTACTAGTGGTTTGTGAGTACGTAGATGTGTTTCCAGAAGAGCTGCCGGGTTTGCCTCCAGACCGTGACGTGGAGTTCGTGATCAACTTGGTACCGGGGACTGCACCTATAGCTCAGAGTCCGTACATAATGGCAGAAGTTGAGCTGAAGCTGTTGAAGGCGGAATTGGACTCACTGCTCGAGAAAGGGTTCATTCGACCGAGTGCTTCACCGTGGAGTTCTCCAGCTCTGTTTGTGCCGAAGAAAGATGGGACTCAGCATCTGTGTGTTGATTACCACGCGCTCAATGCGGTAACCATGAAGAACAAGTACCCGCTACCCCGGATCGATGACCTGATGGATCAGCTAAGGCAAGCCAAGTTCTTCAGCAAGATTGATCTCCGATCAGGCTACCACCAGATGAAGATACGGCCGGAGGACATCTTCAAGACCGCGTTTGTGACCCGGTACGGACAGTACGTGTACACTGTCGTATCGTTCGGTCTTACGAATGCCCCAGCGTACTTCATGAACATGATGAACAAGGTGTTCATGGAGGAGTTAGACAAGTGTGTCGTTGTCTTCATTGACGACATACTAGTCTTCTCCAAGACTGCAGAAGAGCATGAAGAGCACCTGAGGATAGTGTTGGAGAAGCTCAGGCAACAGCAGCTGTATGCCAAATTCAGCAAGTGTGAGTTCTGGATGGAGGAAGTCGCCTTTCTCGATCACGTGTTGTCAGCAGAAGGAGTGGCCGTAGACCCGAGCAAGATAGAAGCAGTGTCCAAGTGGCAGTCACCCAAGATAGTGACAGAGATTCGCAGCTTTCTCGGTTTAGCCGGATACTACCGCCGGTTCATCGAGAACTTCTCCAAGATCACAAAGCCCATGACAGAACTATTGAAGAGCAACACACCTTTTGTATGGTCGGACAAGTGTGAAGCAAGCTTTCAAGAGCTCAAGACACGCCTCACCACTACACCGGTCCTGACTCTCCCCGATGCGAGCAAGGACTTCGTGGTGTACTGTGACGCATCGAGACAAGGACTCGGTTGCGTGCTGATGCAGGGAGGCAAGGTCGTTGCTTATGCCTCGCGACAGCTTCAGAAGCACGAGGAGAACTATCCCACACATGACCTCGAGCTAGCTCTGTCGTTCACGCTTTGAAGATATGGAGGCACTACCTGATGGGCAACAAATGTGACATTTACACCGACCACAAGAGCTTGAAGTACATCTTCACACAATCTGAGTTGAACCTGATGCAGCGAAGATGGCTTGAACTGATCAAAGACTACGACTTGAATATCCACTACCATCCTGGTAAAGCAAATGTCGTAGCCGATGCCCTGAGTCGCAAGAACTACTGCAACAATCTGATGGTGCAGAAGGAACAACCGACACTGTATGAGGAAATGGAGGAGCTGAAACTGGAGATAGTCGAGAAGGGGCAGCTGAATGAGCTGAGAGTGAAGTACACCCTAGAAGATCAGATTCGGCAAGCTCAGAAGGGATGTCCAAAAATTGAAGAAGTGAAAGACTTGATGGCAAGAGGCAAGGCAGATGACTACCGCCTCGACGAGCAAGGCACTCTGTGGTTGAAGGATCGCATATGTGTACCACGAAGCAAGGAGATCCGAGACTCGATTCTGAAGGAAGCTCATGACTCTCGGTACTCGATTCACCTTGGGTGCACGAAGATGTACCAAGATCTGAAGGTACGTTTCTGGTGGGAGAAAATGAGGGAAGACATTGTTGAGTATGTCGCTCGATGCGACACGTGTCAGAGGGTGAAGGCAGAACATCAGAGACCTGCTGGTTTGCTACAGCCACTTGGGATCCCCATCTGGAAATGGGATGATATCAGCATGGACTTCATTGTGGGTTTACCTCGCACACAGAAGGGAAACGACTCGATATGGGTGATAGTGGACCGCTTGACCAAGGTAGCACACTTCATGCCAGTGAAAGCCAACTACAGTGTGAGCATACTTGCTGAGCTCTACGTGGATAACATTCTGAAGCTTCATGCAGCTCCGAGGAGCATTGTGTCTGATAGAGGCCCGCAGTTTACCGCTAAGTTTTGGAAGAGTTTGCATGCTTCTATGGGAACCGAGTTGAATTACAGTACAGCTTTCCACCCACAGACTGATGGGCACACGGAGAGAGTGAACCAGGTGCTGGAGGACCTTCTGAGGGCTTGTGTGTTGACCTACGGGTCGGATTGGGAGAAGAGCTTGTCCTATGCTAGCCAAGCTAGCCTACAGATGGCACCTTTCGAAGCTCTCTACGGTAGAAGGTGTCGGACACCACTGATGTGGTCCGAGGTGGGGGAGTGAACCTTCTTTGGTCCCGCCACCATTGTGGAAGCCAAAGAGAATGTTGCTAAGGTCAAAGAGAATCTGAAGATAGCCCAGAGCAGACAGAAGAGCTACGCTGATCCAAAGAGGAGAGACATCTCATTTGAAGTGGGAGAGCACGTTTACTTGAGGGTTTCACCCCTTCGAGGTACCAAGAGGTTTCATGTCAAGGGAAAGTTATCTCCGAGGTATGTTGGTCCGTACCCGATCGTGAAGAGGGTCGGAAAGGTGGCATACAAGCTCGAGCTGCCACCGGAGCTCGCTGGAGTTCACCCCGTATTCCATGTGTCTCAACTCCGGAAGTGCATGGTTATCGAGAAGAGAGTGCCCGCTCAGGCACTCGACGTGCAAGACACCCTGGAGTACTTGGAATACCCAGTTAGGATCCTAGACTGGGCGGAGAAGTCAACCAGGAAGACCACCACTCGCTTCTGCAAAGTGCTCTAGAGCAACCACTCTGAGCGCGAAGCGACGTTGGAGAAGGAGTCGGTCATGAGGGAGAAATACCCTCATCTCTTCGAGCCGGAGGTAACTTCCTAATCTCGAGGACGAGATACTTGTGAGGGGGGAGTTCTGTAACATCCTAGATTTTTGGTTGAATGCAAAATTGTGAAATTTAAAACTTTTGCTTTGATCATGAGTGCTTATGAAACAATATAAGATTGTCTTCATTTCATCTCCCCTTAGTCCTAGATTTATTTTAAGTCAAATAATAATTTTAGGACATATAAATATGCTAGTGTGAGAAGTTGGGTTTTTATTTGGGTTTATTTGGATTTTATTGAGTGGGATTCAAATTTGAATTGAATCAAAGTCTAAATAGGAAATAGGAGTAAGGTTAATAGGAAAACCTTTGCACCCTGCGTGGGCCAAGCCCGAGCCGGCTAAGTCCTAAGATCCACCTTGAACCCTTCACCTTCTTGCACCGCACACCCCTAGCAGCACGCCGGCCCATCCGTCCAGCGGCCCAGCAGGCCCGCTACCCCCTTAACCTCGCCTGTGCCACCGACATGTGGGACCCGCCGGTCAGCCGCCACCTCACCTCCCTTTCTCCTTCCCTTTTGCGCCTTTCTTCCTTCCTGCAGAGAGCCGCCCCGCGCCGCCGTGGAAAAGGGACTGCCGTGCGGCCATGTCTGCCGCCGCGGATGGCGTCCACGCGACGCAGAGCCCATCGCACCGTCCGCCCTACCTACCACCCCCTATAAGAGGCACCGTAGCGGCCGCGCCCCAAACCCTAGCCGCTCTCGGGGATTCCTCCCTAATCCCGCCGCCGGTGACGTCAGGGAGGAGAAGAGGAGGAGAAGGAGGCGGGGAAGGCCGTCTGAGGGAGCCGTCCGCCGCGAAGCCGGAGCCGTCCGTGAGGAGGGAGCTGGACCAGACCGTCGCCGTGCACCCCTGCTTCCTCTGCTTCCCCTGCTCCGGAATGTTCCGCGCCACCGCGTGTCTTCCCCGCCGTTTCGCCGCCGCCCTGCAGCCCCTATGTGAGCGCCGCTATCCTTCCTTGCTGTGGCGCCCGGCCTTCGAGCCGTGGTCGCGTATCGAGCCTTTTGTGCTCGTGGCCCTTGAGTGCCGCCGTTGATCCTGTCCGCGCCGCGCCGCCGCGCGTCCCGCTATCGCCTAAGAGCCGGCCATCGTGCCGAGCTTGTCGAACCTTGCAGGTGCCACTGCCTTCACCGCCGCGCGCGCACCTTTGCTGCTCTTTTTGATCTGTTGTCCCCCGAGCTGCCGTGCCGCACGCCGCCGCTCTACCCCATCGCCGTGGCTGAGCTGCCGGTGCGTGCACGCGCTCTCACACATGCATAGCCGCGCACTCACGCACGCGCACACACACCCGTGCACCCACACACACGAGCGCACCCTCCTAGCGGGGCAAAGGCCGGCCTTTGGCCGCCCTAAACCAAACCTCGCCGGCGCTCTGTCCGCCGCGCACCGAGGCATCGCCGCCAGGGAAACTTTTCCGCCCTGGAAGGGTGATCGCCAGATCGGCCATGAACCCGCGCATGTGTTCATGCGCACGCACGTGCGACACCTCGTCGGCAACGGCCACCCCAGCCGCACCGCCGAGCTCCCCTGTTCACCGCGCGCGGGCGCGTCGAGCCGCTGTGCTGTGGCTGTCGCCTGACGCCGGGACACCCGGTTCACGTCCACACGTCCGAGCAACCTCACGCGCACGTGCTCGCACCCGCGCTCGCAGGACTTCCGGTCGACACAAGCAACCCGAGCCTCGCTGTTGCCGAGCCCTATGTCCGCTGCCGCGCCGACCGTGGCCTCGTCGCCGCCGAGCCGGCATCCCTAGCCATGTCCGCTCCTTTCTTTGCCCTAACAGCACCCTATGGTCGCCGTAGCCGCGCCGTTTCGCTTGTTGTCCAGCCACCGGAGCACCTCACCACCAGCGAGCTTCTGCCGGTCCGCCGCTCCTCTGGAGCTTTTCGTCAAACACCTGGGCCGCCGCCCCAAAACCCAAGGGGGTTTCTGCACACCGGCGCTCATGCCTTTTTGACCACAATAGATCCCCGGGATCCCGGTCGCCCGGCCACTCCTGGTCCTTGGTACACGCGGAGCCGCACCGAGCCACGCCGCGGAGGATCGCTCCGGATCCTTTGTGCCGCGCCACGCGGGCAGCCCCTTGTGCTGCCATGCGTGCTGCAGCTGGCTATAAGCCCCTTGCGTGGTAGCCACCTCAGCCAGAAGTGTTGGCCTGCGGCTAGCCTGCAGCTGACTTAAAGACCCCTAGAGCTGGCCAATAGATAGTTTAAAGTTAATCTTATTGTATATGCGTATTTTATTTCCAGAAAACTATTTTATCTTTGGAAAATCATAGTAAATCCATTTTAGCTCCGAAAAATATAAAACCTTTTCCGAAAATCTTCTAAAATTTTAAACTCCATTTAGGGCTAGTGCTTGCTCTCTTTTGGCTCTTAATCGCTGTTCGTTTGGAGTTAATTGCAATAGGACCCGTCTTTATTTTAATTTACGCGTTAATAGGAGCAGCTGGAGCCGTGGAGCTGAACCCGAAGTATGACTACACCGACGACTACGCCGCTGACGACTACCCGACCCCAGGTTCACGCCCGACTGATTCTGAATACCTATTAGGCATAGCTATGTAGTATGCTAGTGCTTTACTTTAAATGCATGTTGATGAACCTTGCACTGCCTTCTTTAATTACCCTGTCCTTGATTGCCCTACTACTATATATATATAAGCGTGTATATACGCTGAGCTACGCGATGCATGTGTTGGGATGGGAATAGTGGTTCTTGGCGTGTGTGGGGTAAAAACCGGCAGGAGAGGGCGTTTTGGGTACTTTGGCGGGGGTGAGCTCGAAACAACCGATCTGGGATCGGGGATGGTGGTGCACTCCTCAGTGTATCCCCACTTTTATAGTTTTTGGAGCACAGGTGTTGGTGTTTTACTTACGTATGGAGGACATGAGCTTGGCCCAGTCTGAAAGCGAGTGGATCAACTTGTCGATAGGACTTTCGTACACACCACCTCGCCGAGCGTGGGGTTAGGGCCGAGTTGAGCTCGGCAAGTGCGGAACCATACCTGCTAGCATGATAGAGGGTATCAGTGGGGGAGAGGTGGGAGTGAGACCACCTTCTCTCAGTGCGTCGCCCGTGTGGCCACACGGGGGCATTTCACAGTTCCAGTGCAATTCCCTTTGCGGAGGGGATCGCTTTGAGGGCCGGATGCAGGATGGGACCGTAACTACTGAGAGTTCGCACGGTAGGATGGGCTCGGTCGGCCGTACACCGGCCGGGTTCCATTCCGGGTTGGGTACAGGTGTACACGCTCTGCAAAGTTGTTCGATCTATAGCTATAGCCGCGTCCTCGGTCATGGACATACCCAGAAGACATGTTCGTTCCTCATGTTTTGGGATTTCTTCCTTCCCCCTGTAGTGAGAGTGTGGTGTGCCGTGGTTGCAGTCGGGGAGAGGAGAGTGGCTCCCTCTACCTCACAGATCCGATTGCAATCATTAAGGTGCGAGGAGAGGAAGTTCTCGCATTGACCCTAGACGGAGCTAGGAAGAGGAGACGGGACCCTGGGGTACCCGGTGTTTCCGAGCTGTGTTGAGAGCTTTGGGTTGGGTCTTGATGGAGATATCTTGTTGTTACTTTGCTGCTGCTGCTTTGGAAACCTAAGCTTCTACCATGTCTCTTTTCTTCCCTTTAGAAGTTAGGCCACTTAAAGCTGCATGCAGTTGGTGACGTGGACCTATCCCACTCCTTGGGGATAGACTTTGGGTGTGCAGGGTACGAGTCCGACTACGACAACAATGCCGACGGATGGTATGACTGAGGGATGCGTCGCTTCGCTCAAGGATGCCTGTGGGCGAGAAGAATAAAAGTTGGAGACCCTTCTGAGATGCTAGCTACCACTGCGTAGAATTTCACCTTGATTCAGCCAAGAGGCTTGTAATGTTGTACTCCATAGTGGACATGTAATAAATTATGTACTGATATTTGTGTGATGCGATGTAAGGCTGTGTTTTACTATCTGTGATGCGTTCTGTACGCGATAGCCACTGATCCAGGGACTATCGCGAAGGTACAGGGATTCGGGTTTTCTTCAACGAAAATCCGGGGCTTTACAACTTTGTTCTGTGCTAGGATAGTATCTAGTGAAATTGTGTCAGTACGATTGAATACATTCTTGATAAATAATCACTTTTGCTAGCTTCAATTGTTGCTTGGTTCTCTGATGCTAGATGAAGATTCACTTTTGCTTGGTTCCCTGATTCTAGATAAAGATTCACTTTTGGTAGGTATATTGCAGATGCTAGATAACTAAGTTTTTTGATGCATGAAACAATCTCAATTTACGCATTTGTGAGTACTTTTTTGGTACATTCTAGTTTCTTGTGCTATATCGCTTGTTATGGTACAATGATTGAAGCACTATTTCTGTTAGATCGAACCTCCAGAGTTTCCTGCCACTTGGTTGCGAGGGCACAAGTGCACTTGCTCTGGAAGCAGTGGCTATGATGATGAGATCGACCCATCCCGTTGTTCGTATTGCCACGAACTCTGGGAAGCAGGCTTTTGAGTTAGAAAGGTGCCACGGTATGACAATGAGAAGGGGAAGCAGCAGAAGAAGGTGAACTAGTCCCCCCTTGAACCATCGTATTGTTAATTCCTCATATTTTGTTTAGGTCTGTATCACTATGCATGATGTATTTTTTAGTGCGAGTTAACTTAATCGTATGTTGTTATAACATAAACTAGCTCATATGCTTAGCTTGTTATTTGGTCAAATAGAAACTAGTTCATATGCCGATTTAGTTGGTAGTTTTTATAACAGAATCGTCGTTTCTTTTTGGTATTTTTTGTCAATAACAATAGAACAAATGCTGAATGCTAGTCTTGCACACATTGTTTACGTAAAACAAATAAGCTTTTAGGCAAATTGCTTCATAACTCAATTTGATGCCAAAGAGTTCTTGCAGGACATGAAGAAGAAGCATTAAAGCTTTGTGATGGCTAGAGGAATAAGAAGAAGAAGGATGAATGGCTAGCTTAACTTTTGTAGAGAGAACTTTGCCTAAGCTTAAGTATCATGAGAGACTTGGATTGCAATAATCTATCTTATCTATGTGTTAGACTTGAGAACTTTATTGTAATGTGTGATATTGTGTGTAATGTCTATCTGTAATGCACTAAGTGACTGAATGCCAGTGTGTGATGCATGGTTATTTGATGACTTCGTCGATGATTTGTTGTTATGTGTACTGATTGGGTGAAACCGGTCTGATCAATATCCACAATATTTCACAATGTGGTACTACACATGTTTTCTTACATACACTCACGTGGCTCAACAACAAAACTATATAACTCATAAAGGCTGACCCTGAGTCATTGACATGTGGGTCCGGCTGTCCAATTTTCGTTAAAGACTGACCATTCACCGATGTTTTTGTACTCATTTGTGGGCCAAGAAGTGGCTGGGTCCACACGTCATTGACCTTTGTGGAACCGCCGCCACCCCTTTGTTCTCGCACTCCACCCACAGGAACCGCCGCTCCTTCGTCTCGCTGCTTCTCTTGCAATCTTCCTCGCCCATTCCCATTGCTTCTAAGGCAACCACCCCGCCGTCGCCGCCCCACTCCCATCAGTTTGCACACCACCAAACCTCCAGCCCCTCACGCGATCACATCTAGTGCAGGCCACCAGAGCGAAGATGAACTCTTCTCGACGGCAGAGTCCAGGGTTTCTAGGTGCCGTCGTGCCACCAAGCCCGCATTGGCGGGATCGTCGAGGCGCCCGGAGACTGCGGCGGCGGTGGTAGCGAGGGGACCGGCGACGTCGGCCCCGACGGCGGCGGCGGAGGAATCGGAGCCCGTCCCCGATGTTCCGCCGGGATTGAAGGACGTGGACTCCAACCGACGGGTGCTGAAGCGGATTCCAGTAAGGGTGTTCAGCCCCCCATCATCAAGAAGGCCAAGACGGTGGATGCCTCATCCAGCGAGGAGGAGGAGTACCCGCACAAATGGCAGGATTTCGACTGGGAACGCCGCAATAAGTTTTGTTCCTCCTACCAAATTAATTTGTCCCCTTTGCAATTGCAGAACCTAATTATTAATGTACTGATTAATCACTGAATGTAAGTGATTGTTTCTTTGTGTGAGAAATTGTTCGTGAGTTGTAATAAATTCTATGAGTTCAAATTTAGGATTTTCATGGATAGTATACCATTTTAGGCATTCATGGTACCTAGTACGCAAATGTGAACACAATTATGCAGAATATAGTTATGAACAGAAATGGCAAAAACTGATAGGAACCATCTTTGCCATTCTGTGCTACCTTGTCATCATGGTATGTTTTACTACAAAAGATTAATCTTATCTTATCTTAAAAATTCACCAGCAAATACACCTGCCTGTTGTCCTGTTTTTTTGGATGTGCTTGCATTAACTAAAATTGCACTCTGTTTTTAACTAAAATTGCACTCTGTTTAATCAACATCCTGTTAGGCACTCGGTGCTAGCTACTATTCAAACTATAATACATCTGTTTTTTCAAAGTTTGTTGCACTCATAAAAGTCTCTTGCATTTTTCTGCCAACTTCTATCCCTGCTGTTCATTCATTTCCATTATTGCAAAATTTAGTATTAATTCATGTCTCCATTTCTTAATTTAGGGAGGTGGGCCCAAGGTGACGTACGAGTTCAACTTTCCGCGAGTCAGGATCTTCGCGGAATGCTCTAAAGACAGCGATGATGAGAATTGTAGGCCCGTCTGGCACAAGCGCCCTCTTGACGCCGAGGTATTACTTTCATTCCCTATGTTCCCTCTTTTGCATATGCCAATTTAGATGTACTTATATCTGATAATGCATGCTTATAACATGTCAGATCGAGCGGCTGGTGGAGGACCTCCGCGTGAAGCTCAAGCGCTGGGTTTACTTCTTCAAGTAGGATACCAGCCACGTTCAAGCAGTAGCTAGTTTTAGCTTTTGTGTAATCACCTACTCCCTCCTTCCACAAATATATGATGTTTAGGACAAATATTTTAGTTCAAAATGAACTAAAATACTTGTCCTAAACCTCATGTATTTGAGGAAGGAGGGAGTAGGAATCATGGCTTTTGTGTAGTGACATACTCCCTCCATATGTTAGCAAAAGGAGGTAGAGATGAACTAGTAGGTACTGATCAACAAGTAGAAACTGATGAACAAGTAGGTTTGATGAATGGGGCTTTTGTGTAATGACCCTTGTGAAGTGGCATTACTTAAGTGGAAATATATGATCCCTGGGGAATGCTTGTGTAACGACCCTTGTTGAATGGGGCTTTCGTTATATTATATATAAATTAACTATTTGTCGATGGTGAGTGCTTGTGATCTTGAGTGTCATAATCCTATCATTATTTAAGTCAATATTATTTGAGTTAAAATGGAGCTCTACCAGAATTCTATCAGTGGTTGTTTTCTTATTTTTTGGGTTATTTGGTTCCAAGCCATTACAATTTCCTGAGTTTGGAGAAACACCATTACTATTCACCTTATTGGAGAAACGCCATTGGAACTCTCGGGTACCCGGAAACATGCCATTTTCTATGCTTGCCGCCGCATCGGGCCCATTGTGAGGCCGCGTATTTGCGTTTTTGGACCAAAATACCCGCCACCTCCCATTCTTGCCGCCGCCGCTGCCTCCCCATTCTCGCTGCTGCCTCCGGCACCCCATTCTCACCGCCGCCGCCCATGGACGATGCACTCCAGGCGAGCAGGCTCTTCAAGCAGCCGGACCGCCGGCGTGACTTCAAGCAGCGGTATGGGAAGAGGGGTGAACTAAGAGGGAATGTGCCCATTTTGCAGTGTGCCAGTGGTACGAATCAAAAGCAAATAGCCAGAGACGTATGACCAAATGTATGTGAAGTGCCCGTACTCCGTGAAAGTAAGTAAATTTCTCTTCAATTTGGGTGAAATTTTGAGTTTGCTCGTCTGTTTTTCATGTGGCTAGGGTTTGGGTTTAATGCAGGGCAACCCAACAACTTGTCGCTTCATCTTGTCTGAGCAGCAGTATGAAGGATCATATGGACAGCTGAGGGCGACTGCTACCATGGCTCATGCTGGCTCTGATGATGGTGGTGAGGAGGCCGACATGGATGAAGTGAAGGAAGACGTGGATGACCTGAAGCAGAGAGTGGACAGCATTGTGGCTGAGCTTTGTGAAGTGAGAGTGCAAATGCAGAAGCTGAAGATCACATTCATCTGTGTTGGTGTAGGTTTTGGTTGTGTTTCAATAGCAATTTGTGGTGTAGCTATTGGATTTGCCCTGAGCAGGTTCAACTGGTAGTTATTGTGGTATGATCAGTGTTTTTGTTGTGCTGTGATCAGTGAACTTTGTGTAATGGGTATGGGTGCTGTGTAAGTGTTTGTTGGCAATGGAATAATATTTCAGTTCACAAAGCAATGTCATGCAAGTTGAATGCCAGTTCAATCACATTTCAATTCCTGGCAGTTGAATCACATTCCGTTAACAAGCAAATCATGATAGATAGTACTCATAGGTTCAGAAACCATTTCATTTATTAAGGCAATAGGAAAAATTTCTCGAGAAACACAAGTCAATTTGACATCTGTTTGGTCAAGCAACTGATTCATCATGTACCAGGATCCTTTTTGTGTTTACAAAAACGGAGCACAACCAAGAAAAGTGTGGCCCAATCCCCATTGCGATATTCGAAGGCACCAAGTTCAATTTTGCCGCCTGGCCATTTCAGGTCCCAAAAATCTCGCGTGCTTTCTTCCTCCCTCGCTGCCTATAACTTCCACCCCTCCCATCTCCGCCGCCCCCGTCTCACCCACCTACATCACAACGATGGCCCGACGCACGCACACATCTCGCAAGCAGCCGCGCGACGCTGCCGGTCGCTTCTCGTGAAGTCCGTCATCGACATCGTCGACACCATCGAGCCACCGCCACTCCACATCCACCCCACGACCACGAAGGAGCCGTCAGCATGTCGTGGAGGCGCGGGTCGAAGTCGACCTGGACCACGCTGTGAATGTAGAAGTCCCCTTCATCCCAACGGGTTTTCGATCTGCCATGAACGCCCCCAGGAAGAATGGAAGAATAGTAATCGTCGCCGAAGCCTCGTCGTCGCGCAGGAAGAACAAGGTGAGCCAGACCCTATACTGCGTCTTTATCATTGAATGATAGTTTGCAATGTTATGTTGTGGCAGAAATTTTCGTGCCAGCATATTTATACAATATGTCAATGACAAATTGAAAAAAATTGTTTCAATGTAGCAAAAGAGCCGCCACTTATACACCCAGGCTTGGCTCACTACTGAATCGGACGCGGAAATGGGCATCGACGATTTTGGCCTGCGAGGATGCTTGTATGAGGTGAGGGTGCAACACTACTTGTTTAGATGAAATGGAGTAAATTTGGTTCGTAATTATTGTGTGTGCCTTATGTTCTGATCAAGATTTCCATGTAATTCAGTCAAAAGGAAAGAAGTATGAGTTTTGTTTCCCAAAGATTCAATCCAAGATGATGCTGAATTACGACAGCGATGAAGATGAATACAATGGACCTACTAAGTCTCTTCGTGAGGTGATGTTCCTATCTTTCAGGTTAAACATCAGTCAGAGATTTTCTGAAAACATAATTTGCTACTAGCATGAATGCAGTTGATGACCTTCTGTAAATGCTGACTGTGACGCCCTTGTGAAATGTCAGATTTTTCAAATGGCTGAAGATCTTCACGTTGTAGTGAAGCGGAAGCATCAGAGGGGTGAGTTCTACACCCAGGAATCTGCTGGGGAATGAAGTGGAGGATGAAGCGATCTGAACTGAAGAAGTAGATATGACATCTTCTTCTCTGTCTTTTCTCTGTTGCTTCTGCTTTTGTGATGAACAGAGATGTTGGGGGTACGATGCTACCTTAATAAGAAGTATATGTGTCCTTAGTAAACTGAATTATGCTACCCTAAATATTTCATACATATATTGTTTTTTGACTGTTGCTTTTGCTTTGTTTTTCCATGAGAATAATGGTGATATACAAATTAAGGCCAAGAAGCTGTCGTCATAAACATAAACATGAACGCACAGAAATACTATGTAACAAGACTCAAGCCAATCTTGCATACAGAACTCCAATCTTCACCAAAATTTATTTATTGCACACAAACTTTGGACCTATTGCTTCAATTAAAGTAAACAAAGCAACCCCTAATTATTAAGAAAAACATCTACCCCTAATTATGAAAAAAAACCATCGTCGTCTTGTCCATCTGAATTGGCTGGAGCAACCACTCCGTCGCCAGTGTAGGTGTCATCAGCATCATCGTCGTCTTCAGGTATGTCTGCGGGATCCGGTTCAGGCATCAATTTAGCAATATCAACAATAGAAGCATCAACACTTGTCCCTTCCACATCTGGCCTCCTCCAAGTTGACACATCCTCTTGGTCCGCAACAGAATTTTTTTCAAAACCTGTAACAACCTCGTCCATATCAGCATCACCAACATTAATGTCAGTGTCTTCCTCTCCTTCAGGCATGGCAAACAGGTTCCTAGGTTTCATTCTGAGGACACTACACCACTTTTCTTTCTTCGAATTCCCGCTTTTCATAAAGCACACTTGCTCCGCTTGTGTCGCCAGGATGTAAGGCTCAGCTGAATAGCGATGCTAAGAGGTATCAATATCGATAATCCCAAATTTATCTTTACTGTACCCTTTTGATCTGTTTGTTCCTGGTCTAGGAACATCATACCAGTCACACTCGAACAATGTGACTTCCTGCCTTTCATGAAAATCAAGGATGTAGATTTTTTTAATCTGTCCAAACCATTCCATGTCATCTTTACTCTTGACGACAACACCACTGTTCTGTGTTGTTAGATTTTTCTCCACATGTGATGCTCGAAAATAGAAACCATTGATTGAGCACCTATTCTTCACAGTAGCTATTTTTGTTTCAGGACCACGAGATAGAGAATAAATCATGGCATATGCTTAGAGAATAAATCATGGCAGCTGCTTTCCCCTCCCTATGCAGGTTAATCATCAACACTCACATATGTTTTGACAATATGTTACGACCACATTCAAAATTGACGAGTTTAAATTTAACACAAATGTATATTACTCACCTTTCGCTCGAACCATGATACAAATTCCTCGGTGTGCCTCCTGTCAACATTCTTCGATCCAGCTTTCTCCAAGTCGGCCTTATGCTCACTGCAACATTTTTTAAGAGAAAAATAATCAGTGAGATATGTAGTGTGGACCAGGCCCGTATAACACCCAGTGCAAGTGGGGCGATGGAACCAGACCACCAAATTTTTTAGGCCCCCAAATTTTCAACGTTGCTAACTAACTGACGATAGAATTCACTGCATATTTGCTGATTCATTAATTTGTTTCATCACCTGTCCGCCCGCCCTGTCTCATGAAAGCGAATGTTGCCGTCATAGTCATGGATGCTGTAAATTTTTCGAAGTCACACTACCATGGATGCCACAACTAGCACGATAGTCACAAATTCGCAATCCTGCAAATGCATGTTGGACCTCGGCAAGTTGCCGTGAAGTTGAAAATGATATGAGTCTGCTGTCGGCAACACACGACGAGCAGCAGTGCAATTATGCGCGTCACTTTCTCCACCCTTTTTTATTTGCAACAAACTTCAATCAGTCAGTGATTTATTTGCAAAATGAAAATTAAACTGTCAGTAATTTATTTGTCATTTTGTATGCCGATCATAATCACAGCTTTTGGGCTAAAGATCTAGATTAAGATGTCTAGGTCTTGATTTTAGTTATACTTACTCGCGTCATTACATGAAATTATGATTTGATTGCGACTTCATGCCCTCACCCACATCAAACTAATCATTATAAGAAGATGATGAAGCCTAAATACATTTTAATTATATGCATCTTCCAAATATAGGCCTCCATTTGATATTTGCACTAGGGCCTCAAAAACTTAGGTACGGGCCTGGTGTGGACCATGTAACAAGATTCAAATAATTTACATTTGTTACTTACTTTATCCATGGAAGGGCCTCCTCACAGTTTGATATTATGTAGTGCCTCATCGTCTGCAAAACTTCGGAACATAGTACCTCCATATTATGCATAGAAGTAGTTCTCTTTCTGTTCATGTCCCTGCTCGCAAATACACTCAGACCAGCAGGTGGTTCATTAACAACGCTCTTTTCTTGACGCTCTGGCTGATCAATCTTCGTACTAACACCTTCAAAGAACCGAGTACAGAATGTAAGGCACTCCTCCGATATATATCCCTCTGCTATTGAACCCTCTGGGTACGCTTTGTTCCTCACATATCCTTTGACTGTACGTAGGTACCTCTCAACTGGATACATCCACCTATAGCAAGTAGGGCCTCCGCATTCAGCCTCCCAAGCAAGATGAATCGGTAAGTGTATCATAATATCAAAAAATGCTGGAGGGAAAATCATCTCAAGACGACAAAGGATCTCTGCAATCGATTTGCTAAGTTCTTGCATCTCGATCACGTCAATCTCCTTTGAACATACCGTGTTAAAAAACCTGCTGAGCTAGATCAACGGGAGCGCTACTTATTCAGGCAATATTTCATGTACCACAAAAGGTAGGAGTTTTTGTAATATAACATGGTAGTCATGACTTTTAAGGTAGAAACCTTGCACCCATCGACATCAACACATCTCCTGATATTAGCGGCATAACCATCGGGCATCTTAATACCTTGTAGAAAGTTGCACAGGATTTTCTTTTGATCACGACTTAATGTGTACAACACTGGTGGCATTTCATATTTACCTTTCTCATTGGGAACCGGATGTTGATCCTTCCTTATACCCAATTCTTGCAGATCAAGTCGAGCCTTCTCACTGTCCTTGCTTTTACCAGATATGTCGAGCAAAGTCCCAAGCAAGCTCTCACAAATATTCTTCTCAATATGCATCACATCTAGATTATGGCATACGAGCAATGAATCCCAATATGGAAGTTCAAAGAAAACACTCTTCTTCCTCCAGTTGTGCCATCTAGTATCTTCATCACGCTGCATCCTCTTCTTAGAGGTAGTGGCTCCATAGATGACTTGCTCAAATGTAGCGTACTGCTGCCGAACTTGTTCGCCGCCGAGTGGCACTGGTGCCTCCCTCGTCTCAACCAAGTTATTGAAGCTGGCCTTGACCCTTCGCCACTTGTGGTTTGTAGGCAAAAAAGGCCGATGCCCCATGTAGCAATACTTCGAACCGAATTTTAACCACATGCACTCAGTGTCCTTGTGACAATAAGGACAAGCAAACCTCCCTTTGGTGCTCCAGCCAGATAACATCGCGTAAGCAGGAAAGTCGTTTATTGTCCAGAGTAACATGGCACGCATTTTAAAATTGCACTTAGCCTTCGCATCCCAAGTTTCAACTCCGTCTGTACTCCAAAGCATTTTGAGCTCATCGATCAGAGGCTGCAAATACACATCAATGTTAATCCCTAGAGATTTAGGCCCAGGAATTAGCATGGACATGATCCAATAGGATTGTTTCAAACACAACCAAGGAGGCAGGTTGTAAGCAATTAGGATAACTGGCCATGTAGAGTAAGCCACGTTCAACATCCCGAATGGATTGAAGCCATCTGATGCAAGTCCCAGCCTGACATTACGTGGATCCTCTGCAAAGTCCTCGTGCGCCTCATTCACGACGTTGCATGCCCTTGAGTTAGCTGGGTGTCTCAGTTTTTGATCA
The DNA here is from genome assembly GCA_036936925.1 of Cenchrus fungigraminus. Lineage (NCBI taxonomy): Eukaryota > Viridiplantae > Streptophyta > Magnoliopsida > Poales > Poaceae > Cenchrus > Cenchrus fungigraminus. Next base: position 68,632,308 of record CM072772.1, on the reverse strand, counting down.
TCAATCAATTCGTCGTCGTGCCAATGCATATATGTCGCTGTTTCCTCGTTCAAAAATAATCTTTGCAGTCGAGGAATCAGTGGAAAATACCTCAGTATTTTACAAGGTAACCGCTTCTTTTTTGCTGCATCAGTGCCAACCACGCCAGTGCCCTGTTCTGAATCTGTAAATTTCCACCTACTGAACTTGCAAGTTGGGCAGTTGTCCATGTCTGCGTACTCTCCATGGAACAACACACAGTCAATGACACAAGCATGAATCTTTTGGTAGTCCAAGCCAAGGTCTCAAACCACCTTTCGAACTTTATCCGGGGAATCCGGGAGACAATGCCCTTCAGGCAGCACAAGACGGAATAATGACAGTATTTGCTCCATTGCAGTGTTGCTAAGACCACACATGAACTTGATCTGATATAGCCTGACAATGAAAGAAACCTTTGAAGCCTCCTTGTAACCAGGGTACAACTCTTCCTTAGCTTGTACCAATAAATCGAAAAATTTGCATGCTGACTCATTTGGCTCCTCTTCATTACCACCTTTAATTCCACCATGTATGGCACCACTGATCAGCGAGGTAAACAATTTATTGGTGGCCCCCTGATCATCATGATCGTCAAGATCGTCGTAATCATCCACACGCAGGATAGGATTAGCAGCAAGATGATGACGCTTTTTTTGCTCTTTTATGAAATCCAGGTCAAACCCTGATCTAACCAAGTGACCTTCGATAGTGTCTCTATTATGATATGCCATGCGACGACACTTACAACACGGACATAGCTGAGACTCTCCTTCCTCTTCTCCTTCAAACAAATCATCCATAAACTTGTCGAAGCCGCGTTGCCATGCATCATCTGTAGTCAGCAATTCCATCCAACTGCAATCCTCTTCACTTGCCATTGCAAGAAAACCAACTACAACTGATTGCTCCAAAAACAACGAGGACAAGGGTGTGCTCGATCAGTATACATATCATTGTATTAAAATTAGATGTATATACAAACTAATTAACAAACAAATAAAATTCCATGCACATGGATCTCATAATCGATTATACCTTGGCTGATTGGATCCGAAGAACAGACTTGGTGATGCAGGTGATCGCACTTACTTGCGCTCGTGGTTCCAGATGATCGGAGCTTGCAGCGTCACCCCGGCGGATTGCGTGAAGACAACAAGCAAGGATGTGTTGTTTGGGTATTTTTTGTTCCTCGTATTAAAGGTCGATATATATTGTTGGGTAAAGATGGGCGATACGACGTAGAATTGGGTTAGGACTCGGTGAAATGAATAGAGTTGGGTTAGGACTCGGTGTACAAAGATAGATAATCGTGTGCAGTATATGGTCCAGGCCCACATGCCATGGAACAGGCCCACGTGGTTCGGCCGACCCATGTGTGGGTCCGTTAGGCCTCCAATTTCGCCAGTGGTTTAGAGTTGAGCAAATGTCGAATACATTGATGGGCCTCGATTTTTTTCAAGGTTTAGAAAACAGGTCTTGGGCTGGACACACACGAACGCATCAATTGCGAATAATAGTGCATTTGATCGCAACGGTGATATTTTTTCGCAATAGCATCTCTCTAGCGTGACGATTCCGTGTTAGCGTCGCCATACCCTTGTCTATTTTGCAACAATTTCGATGCACATTGCAATATCAAATATTTCAGTCGCAACGAGTGCATTTTCATCGCTAGAAGCAATCCTCTTTTGCAACACATGGCACAACTAATAGCGACGTGTCTTAGTCGTTGTGATATGTGCAACTACTGCAACCGTTACCAATAAGCGTCGCAATACCGACGCCGCAATTGCAACAGAGGCCCAAGCATTGTCGCAATTACCATTAAAATAGCAACGGTACACAAATGGTCGCAACACACACCCCTATCGTGACCAATAACGACTATTGTCGCGTTATGCCCGGTTTATAGTGACCAAAACCACCTGTCGCCATAAAAATCGGACGCGAAATCCCCAAAACTACATAGTGGGTGTCGCCGATCTGACCGGCACAGGTCATCGGTTTGACCGATGTAGCGCAGGCAGCAGGCTGTGTAGTTTTCCACTGCGTGTTGTGAGTGTTTGTTTTGGTCGGTTGTGTTGTTTGCTCCTAGGGTCAGTAGCACTCCAGTGGCTACGTCACTTTGGCAAACTTGGAAGTTCGAGTCGGAGAAGTGTTGGATCGGCCGTGTTCGTCTTGTTGGAGAAGACATCTCCCTCGAGAAGAATTTTTATCGGCTCCCATTCACTCCCCCCTCTCTGGTTCGCCTAATCAGTCCTTCAAGTGGTATCTGAGCCGATTACGGGTCTTTCGGGACTCTAACCAGTCTAAGATCCATAGATGGCATACCAGGAAAGGGGTTTGGGTCCTCTGCACTTCGATGGGAAGAACTACCAGATGTGGCAGAGGGGGATGTCCGCTTTCCTTCGCGGCAAGGGTCAGATCCTTTGGGATGTTACGGAGAACACAACTTATGTTCATCCGATTAACTTCCTTGCTCCAGGATCGAGGGATATGCACGACGCCAACAACAAGGCGGTCAACTACTTATTTCGCGCTCTCTGTCAATCTGAATTCGATCGGGTTCAGGCAGAGGATTTGGCATGCAAGATTTGGGAAAAGCTTAAGGTTGCTCACGCTGGGAACAGTCAGGTTCAGGCTCTGTTGTTTGCGACATACCGTAGAGAGTATGAGAACTTCACTCATCTCCCCGGTGAGCACAGCAGATGATTTCTTGAAACTAATATTTATTTAACTGAAAGTACAAAGATGAAGAAATACATAACTGGTATAAGAACTATTCTACGGATAGAATCAACACATGTGCTCCACGTTCCAAGGGTTAGGAATTCTTTTACCGTCGCCCCAACGGAGACGATATGTAGATGGGCTGATGACTTCGGTGATGATGAAGGGTCCCTCCCAGGGGGTGGACAACTTGTGCATGCCGTCAGTCTTTTGGATACGTCATAAGACGACGTCGCCAACATTGAAGGAGCACTCCTTGATGTTGCGATCATGGTAACGACGAAGTTGCTGGTCGTGGTGAGCTTGCCGCATGACAGCTGCCATCCTTTGTTCCTCGAGGCTGTCTAGGTCGACGTGACGAGTCTTTTCGGCTTCACCTTCATCATAGAACTGTATGCGTGGAGCTCCAAAGGTGACGTCTGTGGGGAGGATGGCCTCTGAGCCATACACCAAAAAGAAGGGCGAGAAGCCCGTAGTTGAACTGACCTGGGTCCGGAGCAGATCACGTGGGGTAGCTCGGCTAGCCAACGAGAAGCGTAATTCGATGCATCGTTGAAGATGCGATCTTTTAGAGCTTGTAGTACCATACATTGGCATGCTCGACCTGGCCGTTGCACCGGGGGTGGGCGACCGACGAGTAGTAAACATCAATCATGCTATCCTGGCAAAAGTCCTAGAAGGCTGATCCTGTGAAGGCCGACCCGAGGTCGGTGATGATTCTATTCGGCACACCGAAGCGGTGTGTTATCTCTTTGATGAATTTGGCTGCTTCGTCCGACGTGACCTTGGCGACAGGTCGGACTTCAATCGACTTGGTGAATTTGTCTACAGTGACAAGCATATTTTTACAGCCGTCAGGAGCAGTTTTAAATTGTCCTATTGAGTCGAGAGCCCACATGGCAAAGGGCCAGGATGGAGGAATTGTGCGCAGGATCTGTGCAGGCAGATGCTTCTGTTTGGCAAAGAATTGACATCCTTTGCACCTCTTGACGAGGTCTTTGCCATCACTCATGGCCTTGGGCCAGTAGAAACCAGATCGATAGGACTTGCCGACCAGATTGGCGGATGCTGTGTGGCAGCCGCACTCACCACCATGGATTTCTGCCAGCAGCTGAAGACCTTCTGATCGCAAGATGCACTTCATGAGCACGCCAGTAGAGGTTGCTTTTCTGTATAGCTCGTCACCAATCACGACATAGTTGGCACTACGCTGGGTGATTCTTTCTCGTTCTACTTTGTCTTCTAGAACCCGCTGGTGGACTAGGAAGGCCAGGAAAGGCTCGCGCCAATCATCTTCTTTTTCTGTAATCAGTACGTCGCGGGGAGGTACTGGTATTGGGTCGGGCTGACCTTGGTCCGGGTTGTCTGAGTCCAATATCTTGATAGACGGCTTGCGTAGGTCTTGGACGAACACATGATGTGGACATCAGAACCATACGTAACCCGGATGCTTCGGTTACACCGGACGCATCGGTGGTTACACCAAATCCACCTCTGGTTACGCATCAAGAATCAAGCACACAATCAATTACGCAAGATCAAGCATTGGATACACAAGCACAAGTGTATGAAGGTCCTGTTACGCACAGCCGTGCAAAGAAAATCCAACAAGAGGTGCATGCTTTCCTCTCTGAGTTACGTTGTAATATTAATGAGAGTCATATACTACCTAAGTCTTGTACTTTACTCCTACTCAGGTTTACACAAGAAGCCTCTCCGCTGGGTTACATAGAGGACGCAGAAGGTTACATGGAAGACACCAAGACTGCTGCCCAAGCTGAGAAGGGTTACGCACACAAGACTCAGGGTTACGCCGTAGAAGCATCAACTTCACGTCCAAGTCTATACCATCTCGGGAAGAGACGAGGGTCAAGCCATAAATGAATGGAAGCGTCTTGAAGTCAAGATTCCAACCCAACAAATGACACATCTTTTCGACTTCCGAGCTAGGAGTAATGGTCATTTTACTGAAGACTGCGCAGAAGCTGGAAGGACGCGCGTGAACTGAAGACCGCTTCGTGAATGCTTCAACTAGTTGGCCTTCCACCTCCAAACGTGGTTGCTGCAGTTCACACTTATCTCACACGCATATAGGAGTATTGTTCCTACTATAAATAGCCCCTATGTACCCCAAAGAACTCAGTTTTTGATTATTGAGAATAGACAACCACATATGGTTTTCTTGCAGCCGAGCTGCTGAGTGCCTTGCACACCCTTGTTCTTCCTTGTTCTTCTTGGACTTGTGAAGAGATCCCTCTGGGTTCTGCTACTTCGTGCTCTACGGATTCCAGCTTTGTTGCACTGTATTGTGTGGATTAGTTCCAGATTGTGGTTTTGCGGTCGTTTGGAGATCGAGTCGAAGTCTTCGCGGCTTCGGTGACTTCTCCCCGACGCTTGGTCGCAACCAACATTTGTCAGGTATAAAGCATTTACCTGCTGCTTGCAGCAATTTATCTTCTTACGAAACCTACTGCCGTGAAGATCAGGCCATCCCCAGGACATTTCTTGCAACGGTCCCTACCATGTGGTAATCAGAGCTATCATTGTCACAGTAGGTTTTGGTTATTACCCACCCTCCCACCCTTTATCATCTGTTCTATCATTTTTGTTTATGTCCTACAGTCCACTAAAAAGCCACACAAAAAATCCCATAGCCTTTTTTTTGGTACTGTTGCATTGTGTGTTGCGTTCATAGTGTTCTTAATCACCATCTTTGTTCTTTTGTAGTGCTGTAATTTTTGTCCCCGCACCCCTCGTATGTTCGCTTGTGTTTGCTGTGAGTAAAAAAATCAAAAAAAGTGTGAAAGAAAGATAAGAAAAAAAGGAAAGAAAAGAGAAGTTCAAAGGGGTTGTCTTGCGGTTTGTGTAACCAAAGATTTGGTATGTGTAACTCAAGTTATTTGTGGTTCTTGACAGTAAGTTTTGAACAGGTTACACACTTTGTTTTCAGTACCATAGCCTCCCTTGAACAGCCACCTATGGCTCCACAAAAATCCGTAACCGGGGCTTTTGATTCATAATTCTTTCGACCACTTAATCACAAGTTTGGTTACACCACTTTCAGCACACTCACGGTTCTTGAGAATGAGTAAGAACTTGGGTAAGCAAGAGGTGAGGTTGTGTGATTCCACATATTTTTTTTCCTATTCCACTATCTCTTGCAAACCCTAACATGGCAGGATCTGATTCTAGTGTTCGTGGTGGGAACCATGGAGATGATGAGCCCCCTGTCTCACGGGCTGAGATGCGCAATATGGCCAACTCGCTTGTGGAGGCAATGGAGAGGATGCTCGATGAACGTCTTCCTGCTGCTAGACGAAGAGCTCCACATCACCATGATGAATCTGGTGATGAAAATTCTGGTTTTGGGCGTGGTTTTCGAGACAATTTTGAAGGTGGTCGTGATGGTCGTGGTGGTGGAAGGCGTGCTGGTCATGAGGATCGGTGTGCAGGAGGTGATCGTGATCATGGTCGCCGTGTTCACTTTGATGATGAAGACGAATCTCAGGGTAGCCATGAGCAGGAGTATGATGATGACGAGGATCCTTTTGCACACCGTGGACCATTTGATCATCGCCAAGAACGCCGTCGTGCTGCTGGTAATGATGGTGAAAATTGTCGTGGTCATAATAGGGCTGATCCGGACAGCATTGCTGGTGTTAAACTAAGTGTTCCAAAATTTTTAGGAAAGGAAGGTGCTGATGCATATCTTGATTGGGAAGAGTAGTGTGATCAAATTTTCAAAGTGCATAATCTCTTTGATCGGAGATGTGTTAGTCTTGCTTCCATTGAATTCTCTGGTTATGCTCTTACTTGGTGGAATCAAATACAATAAAATCAGCTTGTGTTGGGACGTGCTGATATTAACACATGGGCTGAAATGAAGCGTGTGATGAGAAGGCTCTTTATTCCATCAAGCTATCACCATGACCTCCATAACAGGTTACAAACATTGAAACAAGGTTCAAAATTAGTTGATGAATATTTCAAAGAGATGGAGTTGCTCTTGATTCGGTCTGACATAAGAGAAGATGAAGAATCACGAATGTCACGATTTTTGCATGGTCTCAATGATGTCATTTCAGGTTTTGTGAAGATGTTTCCATATCAAACTTTGCAAGATCTTGTTGATTAAGCTATGCGTGCTGAGAGGAAAATTCAGCAAGAAGGACGTGGGCGGTCCTATGGGACTCGATCTGTCTCAACTTCATGGTGCCAGCAGCAGCCCAATATCTCTATTGGTGGTGTTCAATCTCAAGGTGCTGCAGCTAGGTCCTCTCCATCCATTGGTGCTGCAAAAAGAACATTTTCTAGTGCTTCTTCACCTGCAAATCAGCAAGAAAATCGTCGTCCTGCTACAAGTGCAGCAGCCCCTTCTATTGCATCAGCCGCTGCATCATCTTCTCATAGCCAAGGCATAGTTGGTCACAAGTGCCAAGGTCATGGACACATTGCTGCTGAATGTCCTAGTAGAAGGACCATGCTTGTGAAGGCATAGTTGGTCACAAGTGCCAAGGTCATGGACACATTTCTAGTATATGATGAAGAAAATAGGAATGATGGAAATGAGATCCAACCCGATGAAGGTGATAATAACTGTTTCATTTCTCAACAGGTGCTTAGTGTCACCACTGTGAAAGAGGAGAATAATCAGCGACACAATCTTTTTCACACTCGAGGCTGAGGACCGGAGCGTCCGAGGACCGGTGGATGGTCTCTCCCTGGTGTGATGAGTGATTGACAACGTGGTGTGGACTGACTCTTTGCCGAGTATTGCAGGTGCAGGTTGCGATTTGACTCGTGTTGGTGCAGGTGAAGAGCGAGCGCGAAAAGTCTTAGCCTTGCGGGGCCTCCGAGGAGTGGAGAGACAAGTAGGCTCGGCTCGATGGACCCGGTGGCGGAACGGGGTCAAGTGCGGACCGCATGGTGGCAAGAAAAGCAAGACAAAGTCGTCGACCGGAGCCGATGCAGGGTAGCGGTTCACGACCGGAGTCTGCACGCGGGGTTTGCGGCGGTTCACCACAAAACCGTCGGGTTACTTGGTTGAGCCACAAAACCAAGACCGATGGCTCGGCGGGCGGAGATGGGATCCAGGTGCGCCGAGAAGCTTCGATGCCAGAGGACACGCGGTGGGATCGCAGGGCTTGCGTCGGGAGGACGCGAACTGCGGTGAAGGTGTGGCTGTCTGATGAAGAGGAGTGCTACTTGACCATATTGCCCCTGAGGGGATTGTATCTTAGTTTAAGTGCAAGGGGTAGCTTGGTCATTTGCCCAACTGAGAGGGACTCATATATATAGCTCTAGGGTTTCTGGGCAAACCATCCTTCCGGACTGCTTCTCATTTCCCTGCTCCATAGGCGTAGATTTTCTTCCCTTTTTTGTAGAGAATCTGACCTCCGAGTGTATGGAAGCTTTCATGGTTGCGTTGATTTCCTTCTTGTAGCTCGTGTGATTTTCGTGTCTTTTTCGGGCTATTTTCGTTGGATTTTTGTGCGCACCTTGTTCCTTCAATTCCGCGGTGTTTGGATTCGGATTTGTTTGTGGGGATCATGGATAGATGTCTTGTGCATCTTTGTGCTTGATCTTGAACCCTCAAACTCCGGATTTGGCCTCCGATTGAAGGATTTCGGTTGGAACCCTAGCTCTTTGTGTGAGCTCGGTAGAATCTCGATTCAGTGGGTTTGAGGCTACCAATTCGTAGGTATAGCATCTCCTAGAGGCGCTTCACCTTCACCTATGATTTGGTAACAATCCCTTGGTTGATTCGGGAGATCGGGCAAAGGGAAGGAAGGGTTGACCCTCAAGAGGTCGGGCTCGGGCTGCTGTTTCCGCGTGTGCTGGACTGTCCGTGTGGGGTCGGCGGACCATCCGTGTGGAGCCCGTTAGCTGGCTGTTCATCGTGTTCTTCGCGAGTTCTTGTGTCGCTTTGTTTCGATCCATCGAGTCAGTAGGTTTTGTTTGCAAGGAGTTTGTCGGACTGTCCGCCCGGGGTAGCCGGACTGTCCGCACAGCACGGACCGTCTGCGGCGAGCTCGAGGACTGTCTGAATTTTGGAGGGTACCTACTGGAGGTTCGGTGTTCTTTTGCGGACCGTCCGCCCTTGACCTGCGGACCGTCCGCCAGGCCCACGCGGACTGTCCGCCCGGTCACCGCGGACTGTCTGCCTAGGGCTTCGCAGATTGCCTAAGTCTTTTGCTTCTTGAGTTGCGCTTTCGCTTAGGGTTTGTTTGAGACTTGTTCCTAGGGTTGGTAGGTCCGTTGTGACTACGCGACCTTGGCAAGCTTGTGTGGGAATCCTTGGCTGTGGATTTGTGCATAGGCTGAGTTCATCCTTCGGGAAGAATTTTTATCGGCTCCCATTCACTTCCCCCCTCTCTGGTCGCCTAATTGGTCTTTCAATTGGTATCAGAGCCGGTTACGGATCTTCGTGATTCTAACTAGTCTAAGATCCAAAGATAGCGTACCAGGAACGGGGTTCGAGTCCTCCACACTTTGATGGTAAGAACTACCAGATGTGGCAGAGGTGGATGGCTGCTTTCCTCCGTGGCAAGGGTCAGATCCTTTGGGATGTTACGGTGAACACAGCTTATGTTCATCCGATTAACTTCCTAGCTCTAGGATCGATGGATATGCACGACGCCAACAACATGGCGGTCGACTACTTGTTTCGTGCTCTGTGTCAATCCGAATTCGATCGGGTTCAGACAGAGGACTTGGCTTGTAGGATTTGGGAGGAATTGAAAAATGCTCACGCTGGGAACGCTCAGGTTCAGGCTCGGCTGTTCGCGACCTACCGGAGAGAGTACGAGAACTTCACTCATCTCCTCGGTGAGTCTATTGACGCCATGTTCCAGCGGTTCACTATGATTGTGAACAACATGAGGGCTACTATGGCCGTGCTACCGTACGATGATCATGATAGGGCTGTGAAGCTTTTGCACGGCCTGGATCGTACCGTGTGGAGTGAGAAGGTCGAGGCCATTCTTGAGTCGGAGAAGTACGAGACCCTCACGGTGGACGAGCTGTTCTCCAAGCTCAAGTCGTCCGAGGTGGACCGTGGGGTGCGAGCAAGGATCGAGAACCCGACTGACCCTCACAGTCTGGCTCTCGTTTCTGGACCAAGGACTAACGCTAACATGTCTTCGAGACAGTTCTCTTTGTCTTGTCTTGTCTTGTGTCCATGCCAGATGAGGAGTTTGACGTGCTGGGCGAGGAGGAAGATCTTGCATTGCTGAGCAGGCGGTTCGAGCGCATGTACACGAACCGGAAGAACGCTCGGAGGAGCTCGGGCATGTGCTACCGGTGCGGGAAGCACGGGCCCTTTATCGCTGAGTGCCCGGAAGCCATGGAGGTCAAGCCCGAGCACAAGCACCGTCCGAGGACCGACCACAAGCACCGCTCGAGGGACGACCACAAGGGCGAGAACAAGTCCGAGCGGAGGCCAAGGAGGAGTGGTGTTCACAAGAAGAAGGAGCACGCGATGGTTGCCGAAGCGAGCGACATCGATTCAAGCTCTTGCTACTCTTCATCGAGCTCAAGTGATGAAGAAGAACGGCACAAGGGCAAGCGGTCAAGCAAGAACATCAATGGCCTGTGCTTCGCCACCCAAGGCTTTTGCGGTATGGCACATAGCTCCGCAAGCAAGAAGAGCAACAAGGATGACTCGGACTCCGACTCCGAGGATGAGGTAAACAATGATCCATCCTTCTTGGTAGCGGAGAATGCTAGGTTGAATGAGTTGCTTGACAACCGTGATGATGTGCTTAGAAAGACCAATAAGGTGAAGAGGGAGTATAGGTCTTTGCTTGGAGAGGCTAAGGAGAAGGTGGTTGAGCTAGAGTCTTTGCTTGTTGATGCTAGGGCTCAAATATATTCTCTTAAGTCTACTCCTATTGTGACCGATGAACCCGAATGCACTGATTGTTCTACTTTCCTTGGTGATTTGACTGTGCTTAAGGAAAAGTATGCCTCCAAGGTTGAGGAACTAGATGTGCTTAGGGTTGAGCTAGATGAGATGAAATCTAGACCCTCCTTACTTGGAGCTTGCACTTCTTGTCCTGTTTTGCATGAGAAACTAGATGTGTCAGTTGCTTATGCTAGATCTCTAGAAGCTGCTTTGAAAGCTCCTATTCCTACATCATGCTCTACTTGTGAAGTAAATGCTGTGAAGAATTTGGAGCTTGCACACTATGTTGATCGTTTGCAGGATGAGAATGATGAGTTGAGGAAGATGATGGGTTGGTTGTCTAGTCATGAGCCTCAGATCAGGATGATGATTGAAGCATACAAGCGCTATGATGGGCAAGCGCTTGGGTTGGATAAGGTTGGTGAGGGAAGTGGTGAGAATGAGGGGAAGATCGGTTATGCTACCACAAAAATGGCTATGCTCCTAAGACAAACACTCTTAGGAACCGACTAGACACAACCCCAGCTTCACCTGTGTTTCCTCCACACACCGACAACTTCCAGAAACCCCATCAAGTTCAAGAGTGACTTGGGGAATGAGTTCTTTGGGAAGAAGAGAGAGAAACCGAGTGAGGAGAAGCCAGAGCCCAAAGAGGGCCCAAAACCAAAGCCAAAACCTGTGAGATTATGTGTGATGAAAAATTGGTTTATATTGAAATTGGCATTGCAAAGTGATTAGCATAATGACATAGGGTTATATGCATGTGTGCTATGTGTTTGGTATTTATGTAACACACTCATGGGAGTGATGTTGCATGGACTGATCATGAGTCAAGTCGTGGACTTGTGCTCGTACGCGTTTGTGTGTTGTTCATGTGCAGGTGTTGCTTGAGGCGGAACGTGGTCGGTGACGGACTGGAACCAGGTTCAGGAGGAACTGAGGTTTCGGGACTAGGTTCATGAGGAACCGAGGTCTTATCGGTCGAGGATGTCATGCGGGACGTTCAGGCTAGACAACAGTGTACATGAAGGCTTGTCGATGCGCGAGCATGTGTCTTGGTGTCGACGGATGATGTTGATTGGAACGGGACTGCCAACGTTCTGATTGAGAGGAGCTAGAGATGTGATCATTGGCTGTGGCGGTGTGGCCGTCGATATGCGTCATGGATGCATAGTTGCTTGCACGTGTCTGCGTGCAGGAGCTAGGCCAAAACATCGTGGAGATGTGTTGGTTTGGATGTAATTGTGGCCGGTGGTGGCCATGTTTGCAGGTGTGCATGTGCTGGGCGTGCATATATGGAGGAGGCAGCAACGAGCATGCAGGCAAGGGAAACACAGCTGCATGTGTTGGCCTGCTGGCTGATTCTCGTAGTTGGCCGTGTGGTGCCTGTGTCCTTGTTGGACACGATTGGTGCAAGTCCACCAATCGGATTTGAGGTCTGGTGGGACCAGGCTGTGAGTTGCATTGCTGTGCAATGGAGAAGGCCCACGTCTACGTGATTGGCGTTGGCAGAAATAAAAGGAGACCGAGCCGAGGGAGGTTTCGTACGAGACGGACAGCAGACGACCAGGCTGAGGAGGCGGCGCCGATTCTGTTTCTCCTAGCTGTGCCTAGGGGTTTAGGATCTCATGGAGATATTTGTATGGATGCTTGTGTCGGCATCTTTTGAACACAGCCTTGATTCAATAAAGATCAATGTTTCGTAAGTGATGTGTTGGTAATCTTGTTCCCTCGCTCTCCGCTTTTCATCTTGCAAGCTCGGTTTTGTTTTTAGATTGATTTGTTGATCAACGTGATTAGATTTATTTTGATCATACAAAACTGCGCTAGGGTTTGAAATTAGTAATCTAGAAAGTTTGGTTGTTTAGTCCTAAATAGTTCTTGCTTAATCACGAAATTAGGGCTTAGTCAATTCTCGTCACCATCTGACAGGGTCTGCTTGTTATTTTTATATCTTGAGTTGTAGACCTCCAATTGACATGATTCCAATTGAGTTAGCTTCATAATTTCATCAGTTTGTTTGTGGTAAAATTTCACGTCAAGAGGATAAACTGTCTAATAACGACACACGAATTAGTGGACTATCCAGAATCTGTTTTTAGGGTGAAAAGTTTCCCGCTGCAAATTATTGCTATCATTCACCCCCCCCCCTTTGATAGCTATTAGAGGGCTTCGATCCTACAAGTGGTACCAGAGCAGGTTCTTTTTATAATATATCTTAATTGGTAGTTAGAAAACATGTCAACCGAAAGGTATTCGACAAAACCGTGTGTTTTCGATGGTGTTGATTTTCAGTTCTGGAAAGCGAAGATGGAGGCGTACATCCAAGCTCAAGGCTCGCTGATTTGGGAAAAAGTTACTACAGCTTTTCAAGTACCTGATCAAGTCAACGACGCTAATCGAGCAGCTGTGGAGAACAGTAGCAAGGCAAGGAATTTAATCATCCTAGGACTAGGAAGGAGCGACTTCGATCGTGTGATTCACCACAAGTCGGCATATGAGGTATGGAAAGCACTTTGTGATTATCATGAAGGTGCAAACTCAGTTAAAGAGGTGTGCCAAGACATGTTTAAGAAATAATATATGCGCTTTGAGATGAAACCTGGTGAATCTATTGATGACTTGTTTGCACGTTTTAATAAAATCCTTAGTAATCTGCGTGCTGTTGGAGTTACTTACACTGATGCTGCTAATGCTAGACAAATTCTTTGCGCTTTAGACATGTCTGTTTGGGAGATGAAAGTTACTTCAATTCAATAATCAACTACCATGAGTACCCTTACACTAGATGTTCTTTATTCTAAACTGAAAACTCATGAATTAGATGTTCTTGCTAGGAAGCATGGTTCTAAATCAATTGCTTTAACATCAAAGTCTAGCATGTCTCACAATTATAATTCTTCTAGTAGCTATGCTTTCTCTTGTTTGTCTTCACTAACCGATGAACAGCTAGAAGAACTCTCAGAAGATGATTTGGCACTCCTCTCTGCTCGTGTTAGTAAAGCTTTGTTGAATGTTAGATCAAGGAAGAGAGGGAATTCTGGTCCTCCAAGATGTTTTGAGTGTGGTTCACTCAAACATATTCGTCCTAAGTGCCCAAAGTTTCTAGCAAGGAATTTAAAGGATGATGATGAGTCAGAGAAAGAAATTGAAGAAGTAAAAAGAAAGCATCAGTACAATGGAAAGAAGAAGAAGAATTTTCTTAACCGCAAAGTTGTGCATCAAGTTCTTTCTGCACTTGAGCAAGTCAACATAAGTGATGTAGACTCGGATAGTAGTGATGATGGTAAAAAATCTAAAGGGAAGAAAGTGCACAATTTGACTAGCTTATGTCTCATGGCAAGCAGCAAGGGAAACATCAGCGATATCGACAGCAACAGTGACAATGAGGTACAACCTTCTTATGATGATTTAGCTATTGCTGTTGTTCGCCTTGGTAAATTGCTTGATAAAAGTAATAAGAAAATCCAGAAACATGATTTTGTTGTTGAATCTTTAAATGCTGAAATTGGTAGACTTAAATCCTTGATTCCAGATGATGATTCTTGCAAATCTTGTGACTGAATGTTTGCTGAACTTACTACTCTTAGAGATGAACATTGTGCTTTGATTGAACTACATAAAACTGAAAAGGAGAAAAATGAGAATCATGTTTGTATAACTGATGATCCAACTTGTGATAATTGCAATGTTCTTGAATTAAGATTGAAAGATGCTAATGCTAGAGTTGACCAAATGAAACATGACTTTTCTGCACATGAGGTTCTTTCATGCACTAATTGTCGTAAACAAAAGAAACCCATTTCTAGTACTTGTGATAATTGTTCCACCCTTTTGAAACGTATTGAATATTTGCAAAATAAGATGGGAACTAAAAGTTTGAATCAAATTTTGGAACAAAAGACTAGCTCACAAAAATATAAACAGGTTTAGGCTTTGATCCTTATGTTCACTCCAAGACAAATGCTCCCACTATTGTTAAGTCCCTTGGTAGTGGTAAATTTGAAATTCTTAATGAGCCTAAAAAGATGGTTTTTAAATCTGCTGGAATTATGTCTTCTACTAGCACAATAAATGCAAATGTTGCTTCTAGTTCTCAAGTTAAACATAAAGTTAAGTACACTTGCAGTCATTGTGGTAGAGATGGACATCAGGTAGAATTTTGCTTTAGACTAGCTAAACAACAAAAAAAAGAAAGAGCTAAGGTTAAGTCTAATTTCAGAAGTGCACATTTTGTTTCTTGTGTGGTTACAACACCTCACTTTGTGCATAGGGTGAAGGAAACACCTTTTGTTGCTAGAAATACAAGTAAAGGCAGATCTGATTTTTATCATAAAAATACTTATGTTGTGCCTACCGGCTTTCATCGTGTGTCTCAGTACTGGATCCCTAAATGTTTTATTACTAACCCTAGTATAGAGGCCTCGACATCTTCTAGTGCTATGTAGGTTTTTCAGATGATGGTTGGAGAACATGAGCTTAATGTTTCTTGGTCTTTTGGATGTGATCGAGACTAGGATGGTTCTATACACCTTTTTGATGTGGAAATACTTTGTGAGCAATACATTTACACTCATACCTTTTACATTTAGTTATATCTATTTGTGGTGTGAGATGAGACTCTTGTTCATATGCTCATATTTGTCCCATGGCACATTCGATCATGTTATATTTTATATCATGCCTTTTCATGCTTAGTATGTGATCATCATGATTAATGCTTGTGCTTATCAATATAACTCAAAACACATGTGTCTCACTATCTCTCTCTTTTGACTTCATTGGTTATTCATTTGAGGGGGAGTTTTTGGTTTCTTTGTTCACTTGAAGATGAGATTTTGACATGCTTGTTTTGAGGGGGAGTTTGATTTCTGTGTAAAATATTCTTTTTCTCTCTTTGGTGTGTTTCAGCTATTAAAAATAAAAAATTAGAAAACTATAAAAAGAATGAGCGTTATGTTTTATTCATATATGAAATGTGAAACCATGCTTATGTTAAAAGGTAATTGCAGCTCTATGTCTATGCGTATATGGTGTAGTTTTTGTCATGGCTATTTAAATGGAATGAAAACTTGAATTAAATTTTGCCATGGTTGATCCTTCTTGACTACTTTGATCTTGTTTAAAAAGTGCTAATTGTGAATTACCAAGTCATATATTCTGAAAAATATGAGAAAGATCAAGGAAATATGCATTATCGCACTTCTTTACGAGACTGCTTATCATTGCACTTTGATATGAACTTGGAAAGAGTTGTGTATGACTGAAACCTTGTTCTTAAGCTTTTGATCATCACATTGACATAGGCTTGACTGGGTTGAAAAGTAAAGCTGATGGTGCATATAATTCCTTGCAATTTATTTTTTGTTGCAATAATTAAATCAGTTTTCAAACAGGGCATTGGCAGAAATAAAAGGAGACCGAGCCAAGGGAGGTTTAGTGCGAGACGGACAGCAGACGACGAGGCTGAGGAGGCGGCGCCGATTCTGTTTCTCCTAGCTGTGCCTAGGGTTTTAGGATCCCGTGGAGATATTTGTATGGATGCTTGTGTCGGCATCTTTTGAACACATCCTCGATTCAATAAAGATCAATGTTTCGTAAGTGATGTGTTGGTAATCTTGTTCCCTCGCTCTCCGCTTTTCATCTTGCAAGCTCGGTTTTGTTTTTAGATTGATTTGTTGATCAACGCGATTAGATTTATTTTGATCATACAAAACCGTGCTAGGGTTTGAAATTAGTAATCTGGAAAGTTTGGTTGTTTAGTCCTAAATAGTTCTTGCTCAATCACGAAATTAGGGCTTAGTCAATTCTCGTCACCATCTGACAGGGTCTGCTTGTTATTTTTATATCTTGAGTTGTAGACCTCCAATTGACGTGATTCCAATTGAGTTAGCTTCATAATTTCATCAGTTTGTTTGTGGTAAAATTTCACGTCAAGAGGATAAACTGTCTAATAACGACACACGAATTAGTGGACTATCCAGAATCTGTTTTTAGGGTGAAAAGTTTCCCGCTGCGAATTATTGCTATCATTCACCCCCCCCCTCTGATAGCTATTAGAGGGCTTCGATCCTACAAGTGAGAAAAGACATGCACCAGAACTGCTTTTCCTATCAATTCTACAACCTCCAAAATCCGCATCAGAAGCATTGTGGGAGGGATGGGCACCTAGCTGAGTTTTGCTTCAGGAGGAAGCGTGAGGAAAGGTTTGCTAGGGAGATGGCAAACAAGGGCAGGTACCGCCCTTCTCGTGGTGTGCCTGAGCCTAGGATGGTGCCAAGGGGCGAGGGTGTGGTGCGTACCATTTACCCTCGGGAGAGGTGTGAGTTCGTGGCTCGAGGTGAGCCACCACAGAGAGATGGTGGTAGGCGTGTTGGGTTTGGGCGTGGTGAGTTTGTTGGACGTTCCTTCGCTCATGGCCAATACGAGTATGGGGGGAACGATCGTAGTTTTAGGTCCCAGAGGAGCTACGGGCCACGGTCTCCATCTCATGGTACGCGTAGTCTTCCAAGGGGACGTGTGGGTGTTCCACCTAGGAGAGATAGGATGGATTTTGCTAACCCCACTTTTGAGCAAATGGCACGGCACTGGTTTGATTCATTTTGTACTAACCCCATTGTTGAGTCGTTTGCTCACTCTCGCGCTCGTTTTTGATTTTCAGGTGGGAGGCTTGGTGGACTTTTGGTTGATCGACTCCGGTTGCTCTCGACACATGACCGGAGATCGAAGGTGGTTCTCCAGCCTCACCCCGGTGATGACCAAAGAGTACATCACTTTTGGGGACAATGGGAAAGGTAGAGTGCTTTCAGTGGGCACGGTGAAGGTGAGCGAGTCTGTGACTCTTAGGCGTGTTACTCTTGTCAAGTCTTTGGGGTTCAATCTTCTTTCGGTGTCCCAACTTCTTGATGAGGGTTTTGAGGTCCGTTTCAAAACGGGTGCTTCTCGTGTTTTGGATTCTCGAGGTGATCTTGTGTGCACGATCATCCCCGAGGGTCAGATTTTCAGAGCCGATTTTTCTCAGTGTGTCGGCTCTTCTCGTTGTTTGGTTGCTGGTGTTTCGGCGGAGCTTTGGAAATTGCATAGGAGACTAGGTCACTTGAGTTTTGACTTGTTGTCACGCTTGAGTGGGCTAGGTTTAGTCCGAGGATTACCTAAGTTGAAATACCAAAAGGACTTGGTATGTGCTCCGTGTAGGCATGGTAAGATGGTCGCCGCCTCTCACCCGCCTCTGACATCCGTTATGACAGAGAGGCCATGCGAGCTGTTCCATATGGACTTGGTTGGTCCAGCTCGTGTGTGCTCGGCGGGTGGGAAATGGTACGTACTGGTGATAGTGGACGACTATTCTCGCTATGCTTGGGTCTTCTTTTTGGCTGACAAGGGGGAGACATTTGGTTTTGTGCGGGATCTAATCTTGAGGTTGAACAATGAGAGGAATGGAGATGCTATTCGAGCTATTCGTAGCGACAATGGCACTGAATTTAAAAACTCTCGTTTCGAAACATTTTGTTGTGATTGAGGTCTCGAACATCAATTCTCTTCTCCCTATGTTGCTTGTCAGAATGGTGTGGTTGAGAGGAAAAATCGTTCCCTTTGTGAGATGGCTCGGACGATGCTCGACGAGCATAGGACTCCGAGGAGATATTGGGCTGAGGCGGTGAATACCGCGTGCCATGTTGGGAACCGGATTTTTCTTCGGGCCTTCTTGAACAAGACATGCTATGAGCTCATGCACGGGCGAGCACCTAGAGTGAGCCATTTCAGGGCTTTTGGTTGTCAGTGCTTTATTCTCAAGAAGGGTAGGCTTGATAAGTTTGAGTCGAGGTCTTCCGATGGGATCTTTTTGGGTTATGCAAGTCATTCTCGAGCATTCCGTGTGCTCAACCTTGATACTAACCTAGTCATGGAAACTTGTGAGGTTACCTTCGACGAGACCCAGCCATGCAGTTCGTCTGTCTTTGAGTGTGTACGTGACGACGAGATTGGCAAGAAGATCTTTGAGGACGAGGAGGATGATGCTGGAGAGGATGATGGTGATGATGAAGCTCCAGCAGAGCATGTACCCTCTACTTCCACTGCGACGACTACTGTGCAGGATGGCCCATCCCCTACACCAACTACGATCCAGCAAGATCAAGTGGAAGTTGCTGCTGAGGGGGAGGTTGTCTCCAGGCGAGAGGCACCGAGGCGCGTTCAAGTTGATCATCCTCCCTCAAGAATCATCGGCGACATCAATGAACGTACGACACGGTCAAGGTCCAGAAATGCTTCTCACTTTGCTCATTCGGCTTTTGTTGCTACCTTTGAGCCGAAAGACATTGGACACACCCTCTCTGATCCTAATTGGGTGAACGCAATGCATGAGGAGTTAGAGAACTTTGAGAGAAACCAAGTTTGGGAGTTGGTAGAGCCACCACCACATTGCAAACCTATCGAGACAAAATGGGTGTGGAAGAACAAAGAGGGTGAGAATGGTGAGGTGGTGAGAAACAAATTGAGGTTGGTTGCTCAGGGCTATAGTCAGAAGGAGGGGATAGACTATGAGGAGACATTTGCTCCTGTAGCCCGTTTGGAGGCGATTAGGATCCTTCTAGCCTTTTCTGTGGCTAAAGGGTTCAAATTGTACCAAATAGATGTGAAGAGTGCCTTTCTGAATGGGTTTTTAGAAGAAGAGGTTTATGTGAAGCAACCACCGGGCTTTGAGAGTGCTAAGTTTCCCCACCGGGTGTATAGGCTGAGGAAGGCATTGTAAGGGCTAAAACAAGCTCCTCGTGCTTGGTATGGCCGTTTGAGGGGGTTCTTGTTCAGCAAGGTGTTTGAGATGGGCAAAGTAGATAAGACTCATTTTCTCCTCAGGCAGGGCGATGATATCCTAATTGTTCAGGTGTACGTGGATGATATTGTCTTTGGTGGCTCGTCTCACTCTTTGGTTGTGAGGTTTGCAGAGGACATGAGCAAAGAATTCGAGATGTCTATGATGGGAGAATTGCAGTTCTTTCTCGGGCTTCAGATCAAGTAGGTGAAGGAGGGAACCTTTGTACATCAAGCCAAGTACACGAAGGATATCCTCAAGAAGTTCAAGATGGACAACTCAAAGCCCCTGTCGACACCGATGAGTACGACTACAGCGCTGGATGCGGACGAGGACGGAGAGCCCGTGGACCAGAAGGAGTAACGGAGCATGATAGGCTCCCTCTTGTACTTGATGGCGATGAGGCCGGACATTTAGTTTTCTGTGTGTCTGTGCGCTCGTTTTCAGGCGTTGTCAAGGACTTCACATTGGCAGGCTGCCAAGCGGATCTTCAGGTATCTTTGATACACTCCTGAGCTCGGTCTTTGGTACTCAGCGTCCTCTTCTCTTTCGCTTCTTGGGTTTTCGGATGCCGACTTTGCGGGGTGTCGAGTCGATTGGAAGTCGACTTCGGGGACGTGCCAGTTTTTGGGTTCATCACTTGTTTCTTGGTCTTCTCGCAAACAATCTAGTGTAGCTCAGTCTACCACAGAAGCCGAATATGTTGCTGCCGCTAGTTGTTGCTCACAGCGGCTTTGGATCACATACACGCTGAGTGACTTTGGTGAGGAGTGTACCCATGTTCCTCTCATGTGTGATAGCACGAGTGCCATTAGTGTTTCCAAAAACATATAGAGGTGAGGTACCACTTCCTGAGAGACAATGTTGAGAAGGGAAACATAGACCTCATCCATGTACCAACCGAAAAATAGCTCGCCGATATCCTAACAAAGCCTTTGGACCAAGCTACATTTGCTCGTTTGCGAGGGGAGCTTGGAGTGGTTTTTCCTTTTTGAGCTTCGGTTGGGGGTTTGATGTACATATACTTGTCGCATTTTCATCTTTGTATCATATCATGCTTGCATCTTTGTATCATAGACTGCATTTGTATCATATGCTTTAGAGATGTGCTTCTCCTATATACTTTGATCACCATGATATGCTGGATATGAGATTATGACTTTGCTAGTGATGCTCATGTTATGTATAGCTATGCTCTTGGTAGCTTTGGGATGTATATGCTTGTGGATGGCTTTCTTTTGTAAAATTGCTATATATGATCCCCTCTTGTGAGTTGAATGGCTTTCATGTTCAAATTGTGCGCTTATGGCTATATCTTGCTTAATTTGTGCTTGGAACCATGTTCTTTTCATTTGGGGTCAAAGACCCATTTATCATCATGAATGTTTAGCCTACACGCTACCTTGTGGAGAAGCCTAAGCTTCTTTTTGCCGCAAAGGCACTTCATGTACCATGTTTAATATGTAAATCATGAAATTGGTATATGAAATGCTTGTGCTTGAAAAATATGCTTCCACGTCATGTTTGCTTTAAATTCCTTATCTTTGACATGACATGAGATAGCCTGTAGGTGTTTGTTATGATCTTGTGATGAGAATGTGTGACCTTGCATGAAGTTTGTGAGTTATATGTTGCTTGTGCTCATTTTGACCATGTTTAGTTCCTATGCTTATGAGAGGGAAATTTTGTGAAAAATGCTTCATTTTGATCATGGCTATGTCACATGCTTATATGTCCCTATCTATCTTGTTGGCGATGCTTGTACTAAATTTGTGGCTATCTTGCTTGTCTATGTCTCGGTTTTAGCATGTTGTAGTGCTCTTTGTCTATTTGAGAAGCACATGTTTGCATTTGTAGACTTGATTCATGCATTACCAACAAGGGGAGAGATAGTACCCAATTCTTGTTTTGGGGAGAAGTTCATGCATCCAGGGGGAGTTTTGCATCAAGGGGAGAAAAATTGGGAGAAATGCATTTGTTCAGGGGGAGCTTGCATTCATGTGCTTTGGAGCTCTTTTTCGCCTGATTTTAGTTGTGCTCTTTTGCCGATGGTGTCGAGCCCTTTTTCCCTCACCTTTAGGAGTCAGCAACTTTGGAGCATTTTATCTCGGTTGTGTCGAGCTGTGGCCGTTGTCTTAGGGGACCGAGATTTTCCTCTCTCAAGTGATCTCGTTTTGACTTTTCTTTGGCTTTTGATCACTTGTTTGAGTTTTTCTTTCGTTTCTTTTCTTTTTCTCATTTTCTCTGAATTGGTTACTATGTGTGTTGTCAATGCACTCATCAAGGGGGAGATTGAGGACCAGAGCGTCTGAGGACCGGTGGATGGTCGCTCCCTGGTGTGATGAGTGATTGACAATGTGGTGTGGACTGACTCTTGGCCAAGTATTGCAGGTGCAGGTTGCGGTTTGACTCATGTTGGTGTAGGTGAAGAGCGAGCGCGAAAGGTCTTAGCCTTGCGGGGCCTCTGAGGAGTGGAGAGACAAGTAGGCTCAGCTCAATGGACCCGGTGGCCGAACGGGGTCAAGTGCGGACCGCATGGTGGCAAGAAAAGCAAGACGAAGTCGTCGACCGGAGCTGGTGCAGGGTAGCGGCTCACGACCGGAGTCTGCACACGGGGTTTGCAGCGGTTCACCACAAAACCGTCGGGTTACTTGGTTGAGCCACAAAACCAAGACCGGAGGCTCGGCGGGCGGAGACGGGATCCGGGCGCGCCGAGAAGCTTCGATGCCAGAGGACACGCGGCGGGATCACAGGTCTTGCGTCGGGAGGATGCGGACTGCGGCGAAGGCGTGGCCGTCTGATGAAGAGGAGTGCTACTTGACCATATTGCCCCTGAGGGGATTGTATCTTAGTTTAAGTGCTAGGGGTAGCTTGGTCATTTGGCCAACCCAGAGGGACTCATATATATAGCTCTAGGGTTTCTGGGCAAACCATCCTTCCGGACTGCTTCTCATTTCCCTGCTCCATAGGCGTAGATTTTGTTCACCATTTTGTAGAGAATCTGACCTCTGAGTGTATGGAAGCTTTCATGGTTGCGTTGATTTCCTTCTTGTAACTCATGTGATTTTCGTGTCTTTTTCGGGCTATTTTCATTGGATTTTCGTGCGTACCTTGTTCCTTCAATTCTGCGGTGTTTGGGTTCGAATTTGTTTGTGGGGATCATGGATAGATGTCTTGTGCATCTTTGTGCTTGATCTTGACCCCTCAAACTCCGGATTTGGCTTCCGATTGAAGGATTTCAGTTGGAACCCTAGCTCTTTGTGTGAGCTCGGTAGAATCTCGATTCCTCTTGATTTAGTGGGTTTGAGGCTACCAATTCGTAGGTATAGCATCTCCTAGAGGCGCTTCACCTTCACCTATGATTTGGTAGCAATCCCTTGGTTGATTCGGGAGATCGGGCAAAGGGAAGGAAGGGTTGACCCTCAAGAGGTCGGGCTCGGGCTGCTGTTTCCGCGTCTGGCGGACTGTCCGCGTGGGGTCGGCGGACCGTCCGCGTGGAGCCCGTCAGCCGGCTGTTCGTCGTGTTCTTCGCGAGTTCTTGCGTCGCTTTGTTTCGATCCGTCGAGTCAGTAGGTTTTGTTTGCAAGGAGTTTGTCGGACTGTCTGCCCGGGGTAGCCGGACTGTCCGCACGGCACGGACCATTCGCGGCGAGCTCGCGGACCGTCTGAATTTCGGAGGGTACCTATTGGAGGTTCGGTGTTCTTTTGCAGACCATCCGCCCTTGACCTGCGGACCGTCCGCCAGGCCCACGCGGACTGTCCGCCCTGTCACGGCGGACCGTCCGCCCAGGGCTTCGCAGATTGCCTAAGTCTTTTGCTTCTTCAGTTGCGCTTTCGCTTGGGGTTTGTTTGAGACTTGTTCCTAGGGTTGGTAGGTCGGTTGTGACTACGCGACCTTGGCAAGCTCGTGTGGGAATCATTGGTTGTGGATTTGGGGCATAGGCCGAGTTCATCCTTCGGGAAGAATTTTTATCGGCTCCCATTCACTCCCCCCTCTCTGGTCGCCTAATCGGTCCTTCGGAGGCATAATCAAGGACAAGCTCTGTCGGATCATTATTGATAATGGCAGCTACAATAATATAGCAAGTCAAGAATTGGTTGAGAAATTGGGGTTAAAACAGCGGCGTCATCCTTCTCCATACAACATTCAATTGTTGAATGAGTGTGGTACACTGCGTGTGAGCAATATTGTGACTGTCCCTTTTTCTATTGGGCGATATAGTGATCAAGTGGAGTGTGATGTGGTGCCAATGCAAGCATGCCAATTGCTGCTAGGAAGACCATGGTTATATGACCGTGATGTTCAGATTTGTGGTCGTACTAACAAGGTTGTTCTCATGTACAAAGGAGAGCGCATCACTTTGCTTCCTTTGTCACCAGAGGAAATTTTGAAGGATGATCTGAAACGAAAACAGTGAGAGAGCGAGAACCACTTACGAGTGAGCCACATACATAGTGAGGGAGTGATTCCACAGCCAAATAAAACTCCATAGCTGCAAAGAACCGAGCCGCAGGGAAAAGAGGGATTAGATATGATGGCTAGGAAAGGGGATTTAAAAGAATTGAGTGAACACAATGCCATGTTCTTTGTACTCCTGTGCAAAGACAATTCTCTTTCCACTAACGACTTATCGTCTACTTTGCCTAGTGTTATTTTTGATGTGCTACAGGACTATGAAGATGTGTTTCCGGAGGAGCTACCACCAGGGCTGCCACCCAAGAGAGGCATTGAACATCAAATTGACCTTGTTCCCGGTGCTTCTCTCCCAAACCGTGCACCATACTGTACCAACCCAGAAGAAACCAAAGAAATTCAGCGCCAAGTACAAGAGCTCATCAACAAAGGGTATGTTAAAGAAAGTCTTTCACCTTGTGCAGTTCCTGTTCTTTTAGTTCCTAAGAAAGATGGTTCATGGAGAATGTGTGTTGATTGCCGAGCCATCAATAACATCACCATAAGGTACTGACATCCCATACCTAGACTAGATGACATGCTTGATGAACTTAGTGGTGCAATTATTTTCACAAAGATTGATTTGAGAAGTGGCTATCATCAAATTTGAATGAGAGAAGGAGATGAATGGAAAACAGCCTTCAAAACCAAGTTTGGGCTGTATGAATGGTTAGTGATGCCTTTTGGATTGACCAATGCACCTAGTACTTTCATGCATTTAATGAATCATGTGCTTAGGCCATTCATTGGTAAATTTGTCATGGTTTATTTTGATGACATATTAATTTACAGCAAGTCTCTTGATGAACATGTCGAACATATGAAATGTGTGCTTGCTGTTTTGAGGAAGGAATGCTTGTTTGCTAACCTTGCCAAGTGCACCTTTTTCACCGACAAGGTAGTCTTTCTTGGTTTTGTTGTTTCAGCTCAAGGCGTGGAGGTTGATGAAGAAAAATTAAGGCTATACGTGAATGGTTGCCTCCACAAAATGTGAGCCAAGTGCGAAGCTTTCTTGGACTTGCTAGCTTCTACCGTCGGTTTGTTAAAGATTTTAGTACCATTGCTGCCCCAATCAACGAGTTGACAAAGAAGGACGTGCCATTCCATTGGGGTGCAGCACAAGAGAAGGCATTTGAAGAGCTCAAAAAGAAATTGACAACAGTCCACTCCTTGCACTTCCAGATTTTGGTAAGACCTTTGAAATTGAATGTGACGCAAGTAGTGTAGGGATTGGAGGCATGCTTCATGCAAGAAGGAAGACCCATTGCATATTTTAGTGAAAAGCTAAGTGGTCCAACTCTGAATTATTTCGTTTATGATAAAGAACTTTATGCTCTTGTGAGGAGTTTGGAAAATTGGCAACATTACCTTTTGCCTAAAGAGTTCATTATACATTCTGATCATGAATCTCAGAAACATTTAAAGGGACAACTAAAACTGAACAAAAGACATGCAAAATGGAGTGAATTCATTGAGACTTTTCCTTACATTGTCAAGTACAAGAAAGGAAAGGATAATGTTGTTACTGATGCTTTGTCTCGACGCCATGCTTTGCTTTCTCAACTTGATGCTAAAATTTTTGGTTTGGAAAGTATTAAAGACTTGTATGCTACTGATTCATACTTTGCTGAACCATTTTCAAAATGTTGTGCTGAAAAGGGTTGGGAAAAATTCCATTGGCATGAAGGATTTTTATTTCGAGCTAACAAACTTTGCATCCCAGATTGCTCTATTCGTCCTTTGCTTTTGCTGGAAGCTCATGCCGAAGGACTAATGGGTCACTTTGGTGCTAAGAAAACAGAGTAGGTGCTGGCTGATCACTTCTTTTGGCCAAAGATGCGAAGAGATGTGGAGAGATACGTGCTATGCTACGTAACTTGCCACAAAGCTAAGTCTCGCTTGAACCCTCATGGTTTATATACCCCTTTGCCTCTTCCTAGTGTACCATGGGAAGACATTTCTATGGACTTTGTTCTTGGTTTACCTCGAACAAAGAGGGGGAGGGATTCAATCTTTGTTGTGGTTGATCACTTTAGCAAAATGGCTCATTTAATTCCATGTCATAAGAGTGGTGATGCTCACACATTGTTGAATTGTTTTTCAAGGAAATTGTGAGATTACATGGTGTGCCACGAACAATTGTGTCTGATCGTGACACAAAATTTTTGAGCTATTTTTGGAAGACCTTGTGGGGAAACCTTGGAACCAGATTGTTGTTCTCCACAACATGTCACCCACAAACTGATGGCCAAACTGAAGTTGTGAACCGCACATTGTCCACATTGTTGCGGGCTATTCTCAAGGAGAACTTGAAGCTTTGGGAAGAAAGCTTGCCTCATGTGGAATTTGCATACAACATGGTGGTACATTCAACTACAAAAATTCTACCCATTTGAAATTGTACATGGTTTCAAATCTGCTGCTCCCATCGATCTTTTGCCTTTGCCTTTGCAGGAACATATGAGCTTTGATGCGAGCAAGCGTGCTGAATTTGTCAAGAAACTTCATGACGAGCAAAAGCCAACATTGAGAAGATGACCAAGATATACGAGAAGCATGCCAACAAGGGTCGCAAGAAGATTGTGTTTGAACAAGGTGACTTGGTTTGGGTACACCTACGCAAGGATCGCTTCCCCAACCAACACAAAAGCAAGTTGCAGCCTTGTGCAGATGGACCATTCAAAGTGCTTCGCAAGATCAACGACAATGCCTATGAAATTGATCTTGCAAGTTCATATGTTGTTAGTACATGCTTCAATGTCACCAATCTATCTCCGTTCTTTGGATTTGAAGAGTCAAGAACAATTCCTTTTCAAGAGGGGGAGGATGATGAGGACATCATAGCCATACGTAACCCGGATGCTTTGGTTACACTGGACACATCGCTGGTTACACCAAATCCACCTCTGGTTACGCATCAAGAATCAAGCACACAATCGGTTACGCAAGATCAAGTGTTGGATACACAAGCACAAGTGTACGAAGGTCCGATTACGCGCAGCTAAGGACCGGAGCATCCGAGGAACGGTGGATGGTCGCTCCCTAGTGTGATGAGTGATTGGCGACATGGTGTGGACTGACTCTTGGCCGAGTATTGCAGGTGCAGGTTGCGGCTTGATTTGCGTTGGTGCAGGTGAAGAGCGGGCGCGAAAGGTCTTAGCCTTGCGGGGCCTCCGAGGAGTGGAGAGACAAGTAGGCTCGGCTCGATGGACTCGATGGCCGGACGGGATCATGTGCGGGCCGCATGGTGGCAAGAAAAGCAAGACGAAGTCGTCGACTGGAGCTGGTGCAGGGTAGCTGCTCACGACCGGAGTCTGCACGCGGGGTTTGCGGTGGTTCACCACAAAACCGTCGGGTTACTTGGTTGAGCCACAAAACCAAGACCTGGGACTTGGCGGGCGGAGATGGGATCCGGGCGCGCCGAGAAGCTTCGATGCCGGGGGACACGCGGCGGGATCGCAGTGCTTGCGTCAGGAGGATGCAGACTGAGGCAAAGGCGTGGCCGCCCGATGAAGAGGAGTGCTACTTGACCATATTACCCCTGAGGGGTGTGTATCTTCATTTATGTTGTAGGGGTAGCTTGGTCATTTGCCCAACCCGGAGAGACTTCATATATATAGCTCTAGGGTTTCATGGCAACTCATCCATCTAGACTGCTTCTCATTTCCCTGCTCTTTAGGCTTAGATTATCTTCACCGTTTTGTAGAGAATCTGACCTCCGAGTGTATGGAAGCATTCATGATTGTGTCGATTTCCTTCTTGTAGCTCGAGTGATTTTCGTGTCTTTTTCGGGCTATTTTCGTTGGATTTTCGTGCGCGGCTTGTTCCTTCAATTCTAAGGTGTTTGTGTTCGGATTTCTTTGTGGGGATCATGGATAGATGTTGATAAGTCCATCGCTCCTCACAATGTTACAGCTAATGTCTTGTTGAGCAACGGGAAGGACTCAATTATTTCAGGTAGTAATAATATGAAAAATTCTATGACAATTAGGCTTGGTGAATTTAATATTTTAATGAAGCATGGCAAGAGTGCTGAGGAGACAAATCAGTTTATTTTATCTAGCGCATTGTCATGCAATATGTTTTTCTAGGGAATTGACTCTTTCAAGAAAGAAGAGAAGAAGGCAAAGAAATATATTAATATTGGTTCAATGGTTGTGGAAATTGGCTGACTCCGTCCAGAAATAGCTTGAGTTTATTGGTGGTGCAACCCCTATGTTCTTTTAATTACGAGAGTCATATAAGTATGAGCACGCTGGCCATATTATTTTACTATCATTGCTCAGGAATATTTTGCCTAGTTGTTTTGTTAAGAGTGCTAGTTGAGTCACGTAGAGTTAGTGGGCTAGTCATTTGTAATGAGTCAAGTGGCTGACCAGCCAGTTATACATGAGAGTGCTGATTTTTCTTTAGCACCTGGGTTTCATCCTATTGCTTCTTGTGGTACTCAATCTGATATCCAAATTGCTGATACAAATGATCAAGAGC
Organism: Cenchrus fungigraminus; assembly: GCA_036936925.1. NCBI lineage: Eukaryota > Viridiplantae > Streptophyta > Magnoliopsida > Poales > Poaceae > Cenchrus > Cenchrus fungigraminus. Next base: position 68,603,898 of record CM072772.1, on the reverse strand, counting down.
AGAGAAGTATTGATAGAGGTGATGTTATTTCTTCTTCTCTTGAGAAGAAGGTAGTGAGATCTCATTGTGATGTTAGAACTGAACCTCAGGTTGGTGATATCGCTGATGCCTCAAATGGATTGTCGATGCTGGCACGTGAAGTGCAATGGGATGGCACTGTTGTTGATGTGAAGGGGAAGCGCTCTAGTATATTTCAGTCCGAGTGCCAAATTCAAGCCAAGGTACGCAAATTAATTATTGATGGGGGCAGTTTTGCTAATGTTGTCAGTTCAGATTTGGTAAATGCATTATCTTTGTCTACATGGAGGCTGCCAAGGCCGCGTTATATACAATGGACGAATCAAAGTGGTACACTAAAAATTACTCACAGGGCGAGAGTTAAATTTTCTGTTAGAAATTATTTGGATACCGTAGACTGTGATGTTGCACCTATGAGTGCTTGTCATTTGTTGTTGGGTCGGCCATGGCAGTTTGATCTTGATGCTACTCATGGTGGTCGTTCCAATACTTATTCATTTGTGCACAAGGGACTTCATCATGTGCTCAAACCAATGCATGAGAGTACTATCAAGGCTGAGGTGTTTGCTCCTGCAAAAGTGAAGAAGAATGTTGCTGGAGATATTCCAAAGCCGAGGACGGCTTTGTTTCAAGAGGGAGAGAATTATGTGAATATTTGCACTTTAAATGCTGCCGCTGATGAGTTTATTTAGCTGCAAGGAGCCAATTGATAGGTCAATCCAATTTGCTTCCATCATTAATACATTTTGGAAACTAGAGATCAAGCCTCTAAGCAATGCTTGGGGAAATTCTCTCAAAGAGTTCAGTTTGACCCGTGCCGATATTTTTGTTATGCCACGGGAAGAGGATAATCAGTTCGAGAATGATAATGTTAAAAATATACCAAAGCCGAGGACGGCTTTGTCCCAAGGGGGAGAGGATGATGAGTCCATCGCTCCTCACAATGTTACAGCTAATGTCCTATTGAGCAACGGGAAGGACTCAATTATTTCAGGCAGTAATAATATGAAAAATTCTATGACAATTAGGCTTGGTGAATTTAATATTTTAATGAAGCATGGAAAGATTGCTGAGGAGACAAATCAGTCTATTTTATGCAGTGCATTGTCGTGCAATATGTTTTTCAAGGGAATTGACTTTCTCAAGAAAGAAGAGAAGAAGGCAAAGAAATATATTAATATTGGTTCTATGGTTGTGGAAATAGGCTGACTCCGTCCAGAAATAGCTTGAGTTTATTGGTGGTGCAACCCCTATGTTCTTTTAATTACGGGAGTCATATAAGTATGAGCACACTGGCCATATTATTTTACTATCGTTGCTCAGGAATATTTTGCCTAGTTGTTTTGTTAAGAGTGCTAGTTGAGTCACGTAGAGTTAGTGGGCTAGTCATGTTTAGTTGGTCTTTGGCCCAGTCGGAGTAAGGGCATGCCTGCGAGCTGCATATATCCCCAAGGTTATTCCTTGCAATGGAGATTGGATTGGATTTTGGATTATTTTGTCTAGGGTTTCTCCTACGAACATCGAGAGGCCCTCGTCTGATTTCATCTATCAAGCCGATCCTTGTGGTATTTGTGTGGAGCGCGTGATTGAGTTGCTTCGGCTCAAGTGCGTCGCTTGGATTTTTTTGTTGAGAACCCACTTCTTCTGACCGTGAGTTGCTTCTCACGGGTGGAAGGACCGATTGTGATTTGGATTGCAATTATTGTAAACCAAGTCGACTATTTATCTGATATACTCAGGCTATCATCTGCGGAAGTGTTTTTGGCTTGCATCTGCCACGGCAATCCTTGTAAGCCAATCGTGAGCTGAACTGTTACTTTATTCTGTGTACTATATTGAATTGGACGATCTGCTTATTTTGCCGTGATTTAATAAGTGGAATTCAGTTATCCTTTCTTATTTGGCGTGTGCTGCTGCTAATTCCATTTGTGACTTTCTGTGAGGCACTGTTCATTGGACTGCTAGTGCTATCTTGTTTGGTACAGTACGTGAGGCTTGATTGTTGAGATTGCATTGGGATATATATTACTACTCTTATCTACAAATATATATTCTATTCCTCAATTGTCACCTACGGTTTCTATACTATTAACGCATCACAATATATCTGCTCCTTGAATTGTGATATCAGAGATTTGTAAACAATCCTTATTAGTAACGTGAAAGATTGGGACAAATTCTCGGGCACAGTAGGCGTGTCCTTATCATGTGGTATCAGTTTGCTAGGCTGCTCACGATGCTTTCCATTGATTTGTAGTTATGGCTTACAATTTTGGCATATACCTTGAGTGTGTACCAACTCTATATGCAATAACGTCTTCATCCAGGTACTATGAGTGGGAGGATGCTATAATAAACTGTTATATGATTGGTGAATTGCCATTAACCCAGCTGGCAAATTTGGCAAAACAAAGTTTCTCTCTTCCTGTGTCATTATGGTTCCGAAGAATGCAGAGGGAACATGGTGATGACTATTGCACTTCTTGGTATGAGATGAAGGAGGTCTTACGACGACGGTTTGCTCCTCCTCTTGAGTCAGAGAAGAATATATTACCAATTAGTGGGAGTTCTTATGATCCATGGTCTGAATCTATTGATGCCATTTTCGAAAAAAAATTCTCTACCCTTCCAGTTGATAGTTCCAAAGAAATACAAGAAAAAGATTCTCAGTTATTTGTAATGAGTGAAGTGGCTGACCAGCCAGTTATACATGAGAGTGCTGATTTTTCTTTAGCATCTGGGTTTCATCCTATTGCTTCTTGTGGTACTCAATCTGATATCCAAATTGCTGATACAAATGATCAAGAGCAGAGAAGTATTGATAGAGGTGATGTTATTTCTTCTTCTCTTGAGAAGAAGGTAGTGAGATCTCATTGTGATGTTAGAACTGAAGCTCAGGTTGGTGATATCGCTGATACCTCAAATGGATTGTCGATGCTGGCACGTGAAGTGCAATGGGATGGCACTATTGTTGATGTGAAGGGGAAGCGCTCTAGTATATTTCAGTCCGAGTGCCAAATTCAAGCCAAGGTATGCAAATTAATTATTTATGGGGGCAGTTTTGCTAATGTTGTCAGTTCAGATTTGGTAAATTCATTATCTTTGTCTACATGGAGGCTGCCCATGCCGCATTATATACAATGGACGAATCAAAGTGGTACACTAAAAATTACTCACAGGGCGAGAGTTAAATTTTTTGTTAGAAATTATTTGGATACCGTAGACTGTGATGTTGCACCTATGAGTGCTTGTCATTTGTTGTTGGGTCGGCCATGGCAGTTTGATCTTGATGCTACTCATGGTGGTCGTTCCAATACTTATTCATTTGTGCACAAGGGACTTCATCATGTGCTCAAACCAATGCATGAGAGTACTATCAAGGCTGAGGTGTTTGCTCCTGCAAAAGTGAAGAAGAATGTTGCTGGAGATATTCCAAAGCCGAGGACGGCTTTGTTTCAAAAGGGAGAGAATGATGTGAATATTTGCACTTTAAATGCTGCCGCTGATGAGTTTAATTAGCTGCAAGGAGCCAATTGATAGGTCAATCCAATTTGCTTCCATCATTAATACATTTTGGAAACTAGAGATCAAGCCTCTAAGTAATGCTTGGGGAAATTCTCTCAAAGAGTTCAGTTTGACCCGTACCGATATTTTTGTTATGCCACGGGAAGAGGATAATCAGTTCGAGAATGATGATGTTAAAAATATACCAAAGCCGAGGACGGCTTTGTCCCAAGGGGGAGAGGATGATGAGTCCATCGCTCCTCACAATGTTACAGCTAATGTCCTGTTGAGCAACGGGAAGGACTCAATTATTTCAGGCAGTAATAATATGAAAAATTCTATGACAATTAGGCTTGGTGAATTTAATATTTTAATGAAGCATGGAAAGAGTGCTGAGGAGACAAATTAGTCTATTTTATCTAGTGCATTGTCGTGCAATATGTTTTCAAGGGAATTGACTTTCTCAAGAAAGAAGAGAAGAAGGCAAAGAAATATATTAATATTGGTTCTATGGTTGTGGAAATAGGCTGACTCCGTCCAGAAATAGCTTGAGTTTATTGGTGGTGCAACCCCTATGTTCTTTTAATTACGGGAGTCATATAAGTATGAGCACACTGGCCATATTATTTTACTATCGTTGCTCAGGAATATTTTGCCTAGTTGTTTTGTTAAGAGTGCTAGTTGAGTCACGTAGAGTTAGTGGGCTAGTCATGTTTAGTTGGTCTTTGGCCCAGTTGGAGTAAGGGCATGCCTGCGAGCTGCATATATCCCCAAGGTTATTCCTTGCAATGGAGATTGGATTGGATTTTGGATTATTTTGTCTAGGGTTTCTCCTACGAACATCGAGAGGCCCTCGTCTGATTTCATCTATCAAGCCGATCCTTGTGGTATTTGTGTGGAGTGCGTGATTGAGTTGCTTCGGCTCAAGTGCGTCGCTTGGATTTTTTTGTTGAGAACCCACTTCTTCTGACCGTGAGTTGCTTCTCACGGGTGGAAGGACCGATTGTGATTTGGATTGCAATTATTGTAAACCAAGTCGACTATTTATCTGATATACTCAGGCTATCATCTGCGGAAGTGTTTTTGGCTTGCATCTGCCACAGCAATCCTTGTAAGCCAATCGTGAGCTGAACTGTTACTTTATTCCGTGTACTATATTGAATTGGACGATCTGCTTATTTTGCCGTGATTTAATAAGTGGAATTCAGTTATCCTTTCTTATTTGGCGTGTGCTGCTGCTAATTCCATTTGTGACTTTCTGTGAGGCACTGTTCATTGGACTGCTAGTGCTATCTTGTTTGGTACAGTACGTGAGGCTTGATTGTTGAGATTGCATTGGGATATATATTACTACTCTTATCTACAAATATATATTCTATTCCTCAATTGTCACCTACGGTTTCTATACTATTGACGCATCACAATATATCTGCTCCTTGAATTGTGATATCAGAGATTTGTAAACAATCCTTATTAGTAACGTGAAAGATTGGGACAAATTCTCGGGCACAGTAGGCGTGTCCTTATCATGTGGTATCAGTTTGCTAGGCTGCTCACGATGCTTTCCATTGATTTGTAGTTATGGCTTACAATTTTGGCATATACCTTGAGTTTGTACCAACTCTATATGCAATAACGTCTTCATCCAGGTACTATGAGTGGGAGGATGCTATAATAAACTGTTATATGATTGGTGAATTGCCATTAACCCAGCTGGCAAATTTGGCAAAACAAAGTTTCTCTCTTCCTGTGTCATTATGGTTCCGAAGAATGCAGAGGGAACATGGTGATGACTATTGCACTTCTTGGTATGAGATGAAGGAGGTCTTACGACGACGGTTTGCTCCTCCTCTTGAGTCAGAGAAGAATATATTATCAATTAGTGGGAGTTCTTATGATCCATGGTCTGAATCTATTGATGCTATTTTCGAAAAAAATACTCTACCCATCCAGTTGATAGTTCCAAAGAAATACAAGAAAAAGATTCTTAGTTATTTGTAATGAGTGAAGTGGCTGACCAGCCAGTTATACATGAGAGTGCTGATTTTTCTTTAGCATCTGGGTTTCATCCTATTGCTTCTTGTGGTACTCAATCTGATATCCAAATTGCTGATACAAATGATCAAGAGCAGAGAAGTATTGATAGAGGTGATGTTATTTCTTCTTCTCTTGAGAAGAAGGTAGTGAGATCTCATTGTGATGTTAGAACTGAAGCTCAGGTTGGTGATATCACTGATGCCTCAAATGGATTGTCGATGCTGGCACGTGTAGTGCAATGGGATGGCACTGTTGTTGATGTGAAGGGGAAGCGCTCTAGTATATTTCAGTCCGAGTGCCAAATTCAAGCCAAGGTATGCAAATTAATTATTAATGGGGGCAGTTTTGCTAATGTTGTCAGTTCAGATTTGGTAAATGCATTATCTTTGTCTACATGGAGGCTGCCCATGCCGCGTTATATACAATGGACGAATCAAAGTGGTACACTAAAAATTACTCACAGGGCGAGAGTTAAATTTTCTGTTAGAAATTATTTGGATACCGTAGACTGTGATGTTGCACCTACGAGTGCTTGTCATTTGTTGTTGGGTCGGCCATGGCAGTTTGATCTTGATGCTACTCATGGTGGTCGTTCCAATACTTATTCATTTGTGCACAAGGGACTTCATCATGTGCTCAAACCAATGCATGAGAGTACTATCAAGGCTGAGGTGTTTGCTCCTGCAAAAGTGAAGAAGAATGTTGCTGGAGATATTCCAAAGCCGAGGACGGCTTTGTTTCAAGAGGGAGAGAATTATGTGAATATTTGCACTTTAAATGCTGCCGCTGATGAGTTTATTTAGCTGCAAGGAGCCAATTGATAGGTCAATCCAATTTGCTTCCATCATTAATACATTTTGGAAACTAGAGATCAATCCTCTAAGTAATGCTTGGGGAAATTCTCTCAAAGAGTTCAGTTTGACCCGTGCCGATATTTTTGTTATGCCACGGGAAGATGATAATCAGTTCGAGAATGATAATGTTAAAAATATACCAAAGCCGAGGACGGCTTTGTCCCAAGGGGGAGAGGATGATGAGTCCATCGCTCCTCACAATGTTACAGCTAATGTCCTATTGAGCAACGGGAAGGACTCAATTATTTCAGGCAGTAATAATATGAAAAATTCTATGACAATTAGGCTTGGTAAATTTAATATTTTAATGAAGCATGGAAAGAGTGCTGAGGAGACAAATCAATCTATTTTATCCAGTGCATTGTCGTGCAATATGTTTTTCAAGGGAATTGACTTTCTCAAGAAAGAAGAGAAGAAGGCAAAGAAATATATTAATATTGGTTCTATGGTTGTGGAAATAGGCTGACTCCGTCCAGAAATAGCTTGAGTTTATTGGTGGTGCAACCCCTATGTTCTTTTAATTACAGGAGTCATATAAGTATGAGCACGCTGGCCATATTATTTTACTATCTTTGCTCAGGAATATTTTGCCTAGTTGTTTTGTTAAGAGTGCTAGTTGAGTCACGTAGAGTTAGTGGGCTAGTCATGTTTTGTTGGTCTTTGGCCCAGTCGGAGTAAGGGCAGGCCTGCGAGCTGCATATATGCCCAGGGTTATTTCTTGTAATGGAGATTGGATTGGATTTGGATTATTTTGTCTAGGGTTTCACCTACGAACATCGAGAGGCCCTCGTCTGATCTCATCTATCAAGCCGATCCTTGTGGGATTTGTGTGGAGCGTGTGATTGAGTTGCTTCTGCTCAAGTGCATCGCTTGGATTGTTTTGTTGAGATCCCTCTTCTTCTGACCGTGAGTTGCTTCTCACGGGTGGAAGGACTGATTGTGATTTGGATTGCAATTATTGTAAACCAAGTCGATTATTTATGTGATATACTTAGGCTATCATCTGCGGAAGTGTTTTTGGCTTGCATCTGCCACGACAATCCTTGTAAGCCAATCGTGAGCTGAATTATTACTTTATTCCGAGTACTATATGGAATTGGACGATCTGCTTGTTTTGCCGTGATATAATAAGTGGAATTCAGTTATCCTTTCTTATTAGGCGTGTGCTGCTGCTAATTCCATTCGTGAGTTTCTGTGAGGCACTGCTCATTGGACTGCTAGTGCTATCTTGTTTGGTACAGTACGTGAGGCTTGATTGTTGAGATTGCATTGGGATATATATTGCTACTCTTATCTACAAATATATATTCTATTTCTCAATTGTTACCTACAGTTTTTATACTATTAAGGCATCACAATATTTCTGCTCCTTGAATTGTGATATCGGAGATTTGTAAACAATCCTTATTTTAGTACCATGAGAGATTGGGACAAATTCTTGAGCACAGTAGGCGTGTCCTTATCATATGTCTTGTGCATCTTTGTGCTTGATCTTGACCCCTCAGACTCCGAATTTGGCCTTCGATTGAAGGATTTTGGTTGGAACCCTAGCTTTTTGTGTGAGCTCGGTAGAATCTCGATTCCTCTCGACTCAGTGGGGTTGAGGCTACAAATTCGTAGGTATAGCATCTCCTAGAGACGCTTCATCTTCACCTATGATTTGGTAGCAATCCCTTGGTTGATTCGGGAGATCGGGCTAAGGGAAGGAAGGGTTGACCTTCAAGAGGTCAGGCTCGGGCTGCTGTCCGTGAGCCTGGCGGGCCGTCCACGACCCCCTTGCGGACCGTCTGAGAGCCAGGTGTGGTTCGAGGACCGGTGGATGGTCGCTTCCTGGTGTGATGAGTGATTGACAACGTGGTGTAGACTGATTCTTGGCTAAGTATTGCAGGTGCAGGTTGCGGCTTGACTGGTGCAGGTGCAGGTGAAGAACAAGCGTGAAAGGTCGTTGCCGGTGAGGCCTCCAGGTGTGGAGAAGACAAGTAGGCTTGGTTCGAGGGACCCGGTGGCCAGCGGGGTCAAGTGCGGGCCGCATGGTGGCAAGAACGGCAAGATGAAGTCATGGACGGTTTCTTGGTTGAGCCTCAAAACCAAGGTCGAGCCGGGACTACGTGGGAGCCGAGTCATGAGTGGTGATTGGCGGAGGCTACACCGAGTTCGCGGGGTTTCCGGTGGTTCACCAGAAAACCACTGGGTTCCTTGGTTGATCCACAAAGCCAAGACCGAAGAACCGAAGACGGAGGTGCAGCAGCTCCAGACCGGTCTGACCGGTGGGTCTGACCGGTCTGACCGGTGGGTACCGGTCTGACCGGTGAGGAGCACCGGTCTGACCGGTGTGCGACGACGCAGTCCAGAATCTTCGAAGCGGAGGACACGCGTCGGGATCGCAAGGCTTGCGTCGAGGCTAAGCAAGTTTGCGGTCGCTGGGCATCCGTCCGATGGTGCGAAGACAAAGACTTCCAATTTCGCCCTCGAGGGGCATGTATCCCTAGTTAGCTAGTAAGGGTATTTTAGTCTTTCGGTTGCCTCCATATAACCCAAGTGGTGAGAGGATGGCAGCCATCTCTTGGAACCCTAGCTCATTTGGTTTTCCTATTTTCCTTCCTATTTTCTTAGGATTTTCGTAGGACTAGCTTGAGAGCTTCATGGTGAGATCTTGTGAGAGGGAAGGATGATCGGGCGGCAAGCTAGACCTTGTATGAACCTCTTTGGTATGTATAGATGATTCGGCGTGGTTCCTCAAGGCTTGGATGTGTCTTTCCCGTTTCTCCTTTTTGGTGATTTTCGGAGCCTTTTCTTGGCGATTTTCTTGGAGCGATTTCGAGGCCTTTCTCTTTGGGATTTGGTGGGGGATGTATGCATGAACCCTTCGTGGTTCTTTTCCCTTTGATTCCCCTTCCAAATCCGTGAGCAAAGGGGCTCGATTTTGGGGTTTTCGTGGCTCTAGGGTTAGAGGCGTTCTTGGTGGGATTTCTTCGATTCCTCTTGATTTGACAAGTTTTGGTGGACCAAATCTTGGCTATGGAGTACCCATGAGGTGTTCCTACTATCCCCAAAGTCTTGTGCAAAACCGTGGAGCGGATCGGGAGATCGGGAGTTGGATTTGGAGGAGTTGACTCGCGGGCGCTGTTCATCCCGAGCTGCCCAGGCACGACCGGTCTGACCGGTTCTCTTGACCGGTCTGACCGGTGCTAGCCCTTGGTGGGTTTTTGTCTCGGGGAACAACCTTGTCCGTGTGGTTTTGTCCCGTGGTCCTGCTGATCAGTTCTTGGAGTGTTTGGAGTTGTTTTGCTAGGGTTTGTGAGGGGTTCTTCTTCCTCACAGGTTGTGTATCGTGGTGGTTTTTGTTCCAGGGCCTAGAGGATTCACTGAGGCTTCCTGGAACGTTTGCTGTGCGGCTGCTGTAGCCACCGGCCTGACCGGCTCTGTCCACCGGTCTGACCGGTGTCACCGGTCTGACCGGAGCAGGCCATCGGTCTGACCGGTGTAGCACAGGCAGCAAGCCGTGCAAGTTTCCGCTGTGTGTTTTGGTGAGTTTTGGCTAGGAAGGTTGAGTGTTGGTTCCTAGGACCAGTAGCACTCCAGTGGCTGCGTGGTCTTGACCAACTTGGGTAGTTGGGTCGGAGACGTGAGTTGGAAGCCGTGTTCGCCTTGTTGGAGTTCTCATCTCCTTCGAGAAGAATTTTTATCGGCTCCCATTCACTCCCCCCTCTCTGGTTCGCCTAATCGGTCCTTCAATTGGTATCAGAGCCGGTTCGGGTCTTTATTGACTCTTACCAGTCTAAGATCCAAAGATGGCGTACCAGGAACGGGGTTCGGGTCCTCCGCACTTCGATGGGAAGAACTACCAGATGTGGCAAAGGCGGATGGCGGCGTTCCTCCGCGGAAAGGGTCAGATCCTTTGGGATGTCACGGTGAACACAGCTTATGTTCATCCGATGAACTTCCTTGCTCCAGGATCGAGGGATATGTTCGAAGCCAACAACAAGGCTGTCGACTACTTGTTTCGTGCTCTGTGTCAGCCTGAATTCGATCGGGTTCAGACAGAGGACTTAGCTTGTAGGATTTGGGAGCAGTTGAAGGATGCTCATGCTGGGAATGCTCAGGTTCAGGCTCGGATGTACGCGACTTACCGGAGAGAGTACGAGAACTTCACTCATCTCCCCGGCGAGTCCGTCGATGCCCTTTTCCAGCGATTTACGGTTGTTGTGAACAACATGAGAGCCAATGTGGACGTCCTCCCATACAATGATCATGATAGAGCCGTGAAGCTCTTGCACTCGTTGGATCGTACCGTATGGGACGGGAAGTTTGAGGCTATTGTTGAGTCCGAGAAGTATGACACCTTGACGGTGAATGAGCTGTTCTCAAAGCTCAAGTCGGCTGAGTTGGACCGTGGTATGACAGCCAAGATCGAGAGCCCGACTGATTCTCATAGTCTCGCTCTCGTTAGTGGCAAAGGAGCCAAGTCTAATGCTAACGCATCCTCCAGGATGTACTCTTTGTCTTCTTTGATGTCTTTGCCAGACGAGGAGTTCGACGTGCTTGGAGAGGACGAGCTGGCGTTGCTGACCAGGCGGTTCGAGAGGCTGCACGAGAACCGGGTGAACTCAAGGAGGAACTCGAGAGCGTGTTTCAAGTGCGGCAAGACCGGACACTTTTTCGCCGAGTGTCCGAAGGTGAACAACCACGACAAGCACAAGTCCAAGGACAAAGGAAGAAGATCCAAGAAGAAGGAACATGAACATGGGAGGAAGACACGGACCCGAGAAAAGATCAAGAGATCGAGCGACATCGACTCCGACTCTGAGGATGTGTCATCAAGCTCGAGTGAAGAAGAAGAAGAAGAGGACAACAAGAGGAAGCACAGAAAGAAGAAGAAGGACTTCGGCAAGTACTTGAACGGCCTTTGCTGTACCGCAAGCAAGACTTCGAGAGGCTGCAACAAGAAGGATGGGCTATGTGGCATGGCACGCAGCTCCGGCAGCAAGAGAAGCCAGAAGAACGCCTCGGAATCAGACTCCGACTCCGAGGATGAGGTATGTGATGAGCTCTCTTCTTTACGCAAGGAGAATGAGGAGTTGGTTGACTTGCTTGATAATCGCGATCACATGCTTAGAGAGGCTAAGAAGCTTAGGAAGGAGCTTAGAGCGTTGCTTGAAGATGCTAGGACTAGAGTGGCTGAGCTAGAAACACAGGTTCTTGATGGCAAGCTTGAAATCGATTCGCTTAAGGCTAGCCCTGTGGTTTCTGATGAGATTGATTGTGCTGATTGCTCTGTTTTCCTAGCTGATTTGACTGCTCTTAGGGAAAAGCATGCCTCCAAGTGTGAGGAACTAGATGTGCTTAGGGTTGAGTTGGCTGAGCTGCAATCTAGACCCACTTTGCTTGGTGCATGTACTTCTTGCCCTGGTTTGCATGAAAAAATTGCTGAGCTTCGTTCTCGCATTGTTTCGCTTGAGGCTGATTTGAAAGTGCCTATTCCTACTGCTTGCTCTACCTGTGAATTACATGCTGTGAAGAATTTGGAACTTGCAAAATGTGTTGATCATTTGCAGGATGAGAACAGTAAGTTGCGTGAAGTGCTGAGTTGGTTGTCTAGTCAGGAACCTCAGCTTGGCATGATGATTGCCGGTTATAAGCGCTTTGATGGTTGGGCTTTGGGATCTGTTAAGTTTGGTGAGAGCAGTGGTGAGAGAGAAGGGAAATTTGGGAATATTCCAGTCCCACCACAACCCACGCCCAAAGACAAGTTTGCACCCAATCCAAACAAGTTGCTTAAACCGAGAGAAAAACCAAGTGAGAAGGCAAGTGAAAAGCCTAGTGAGAAACCAAGTGGGAAATCTAGTGAGAAGCCATGTGAAGAGCCTCACCCCAAGCCTAAGCTAAGACCAATCCGTTTCCATTGTGAGTTTTGTGGAAAGGATGGTCACAAGAGAGAGTTTTGCTATAAGAGAAGGAGAGAGGCGAGAATGGCTAAGGAGTGGGCAAACAAGGACAGGTACCACCTTTCTCATGGTGTGCCTGAGCCTCGTATGCCACTACCTAAGGGAAAGGGTGTTGTGCATACGGTTCCAGCATGGAGAGATAGGAGAACTTCAGGTGAAGGCAGGTTTACTGGCCGAGGGCCACCGGCCAGACCGGTCAGAGTGACCGGTCAGACCGGTGCTAGGCAGAGTGCTGGACGGTCTGGTTTTCGAGGCTGTGATGCTCGAGGGTTCAGCTCTTTCGGTCGTGGAACAGATGGTAGGCGTTTTGAGTCAAGTGGTGTTGAGTTTGCTGGACGTTCTCCACCTCGTGATCAATACGAGTTTGGGAGAGGTCGCAGCTTTGAGTCTCAGAGGGGCTACGGACCACGGTTTCCCTTTCGTGGTACTCGTACTCCTCCAGTGAGACGGGAATGGTTTTCCCATGGTGGTTCCAGGTTTGATAGGTTAGACGGGATGGATCGCAGTTTTGATAGGCGCGGTAGGATGGATGTTGCTAACCCTACTTTTGAGGAAATGGCCCGGCACTGGTTTGACACCTTTGGTACTAACCCCAGTGTTGAGTCGTTTGCTCGCTCTCGCTCTTGGTTTTGAGTTGCAGGTGGGAGGCCCGGAGAACATTTGGTTGATATCGGGGGAGGTTCTCCGGCCTCATACCCCGGTGATGATATGGAGGTACATCACTTTCGGGGACGGTGGACAAGGATGGGTGACTTCTGAAGAAATGATCAAGGTAAGTATTTTTGTGATCTTCAAATGTGTGGCCTTGGTCAAGCCACTTGGTTCGTTTTGCTCCTTGCCCTATCTCATGTATGTAAGGTGAGCTTTGTATGCTCTTTGACCTTAATGCATGAGTTTAGGGGGAGCCTGTGTGCTTAGTGTGCTCTTTGCTCTATCATGTGTGCTAAGGGTGAGCTTTGTATGCTCTTTGGCCCTAGTGCATGTGTTTAGACGGAGCTTGTGAGTTTTGTTCTCCTTTGCTCTTTTGCCGGTGGTGTCGAGCCCTTTTTGCCTCCCCTCGAGGAGCCGGTCGTTTGTGAGCTTTGTGTGTGTGAGCTCCTGTGTAGCATATGTATAGCTTTCCTTTGTGCATTTCTTGCATTTGGCATGGCATATGTAGCATGATGTATAGGCATCTTTGTATCTTAGGTTGCATGCATTTTGTATCATATGCATTGTTTAGGAAAGGCTTCTCTTATACACATTGTTCACCATGGAATGACATATATGTCTTTGTGAGCTAATTTGGTAAGCTATGGTTAGTTTGGCTTAGCTCTTGATAATCTTGGTTTGTATCCATGGTTGATGGCTATGTTTTTGAAAAATTTCATATATATGCTCTCTTGTGAGTAAATGCCTTTACATGATCTTGACATGTTTTAGTGGCTTGGCTATGCTTAATTTGTGGTTGGATAGCTTATTTTGATCATATGGGGCCAAAGGCTCATTTGCCATCATGAATGTTTAGCCCCCATGCTTCATCTTGTGGAGGGGCATAAGTTCCTTTTTGTCGCAAAGACATTTCATGTACCAATTATAAATCTGAAAATGAAATGTAAATTGCTTGAAAAATGTGCTCCCATGTCATATGTGCTAATTTTAATTTGCTTTGGGTGCTAAATCGTTGCATGATGCCTACCAATGAGAAGTCTCATATATAGAAGTAGGCACATGGCTCGGTGGCTTTGACATGACATGAGGTGCTTGTGGGTGTTTATGATGGTCTTATGCTTAGAATGGTTGTCCTAGCATGAAGTTTGTGTGGCTTTGCCATTTTGACATGTTTTGCTCATGTTTAGGACTTTGCTCATGAGAGGGTAATTTTTCGCAAAATTGCTAAATTCTATCTTAGCTTCGCCCAATGGTTGTGAAACTTGGTGATCATGAAGTTTATGTCTTTACGAAGCTATAGAGTATCTAACTTGCTCGTTTGGACATGTGTAGCATCCTATGTTGAATTTTGTCTATTTGAGAAGCTCTAGGTTGCATTTTTTGCATTTTTGGCTTGATTCATGCATTGTCAACAAGGGGGAGAAGTTTGAGCATGTTTTGGCCTACTGAATGCATTTGGAAGGTTTTCAGGTGGTTTCGAGCTATTTTTGGGCTCTGTTGTGCACCGGTCTGACCGGTTGAGGTCACCGGTCTGACCGGTCAGAGTGCTGGTCCTGTTCACATGTTGCCCACCGGTTTGACCGGTGGTGTCGACCGGTCTGACCGGTCAGAGCTGAGCTGTTGCAGCTGCTCTGTTTTGTGAAGTGGTTCGCATGCATTTGTCCAGGGGGAGTTGCATCGGTTCAGGGGGAGCTTGCATGTGTGCAGGGGGAGCTCTTTGTGGTTTTCGAGCTTTGCTTTGATGGTTTGTGCTCTTTGCTTGAGCATGTTTTGTCTCGGATGTGTCGAGCCGTTGCCCTTGCCTAAGGGGTCCGAGACTTGTCTTCTTCAAGTGATCTTGCTCTTTGCCTTTTCTTTGGCTTTCGATCGCTTGTTGGAGTTTCTTTTAGTCGTTTCTTTTCTTTTCCTTTTCTCTTGGTTACCAAAACGTGTGTGTTGTCAATGCACTCATCAAGGGGGAGATTGAGAGCCAGGTGTGGTTCGAGGACCGGTGGATGGTCGCTTCCTGGTGTGATGAGTGATTGACAACGTGGTGTAGACTGATTCTTGGCTAAGTATTGCAGGTGCAGGTTGCGGCTTGACTGGTGCAGGTGCAGGTGAAGAACAAGCGTGAAAGGTCGTTGCCGGTAAGGCCTCCAGGTGTGGAGAAGACAAGTAGGCTTGGTTCGAGGGACCCGGTGGCCAGCGGGGTCAAGTGCGGGCCGCATGGTGGCAAGAACGGCAAGATGAAGTCATGGACGGTTTCTTGGTTGAGCCTCAAAACCAAGGTCGAGCCGGGACTACGTGGGAGCCGAGTCATGAGTGGTGATTGGCGGAGGCTACACCGAGTTCGCGGGGTTTCCGGTGGTTCACCAGAAAACCACTGGGTTCCTTGGTTGATCCACAAAGCCAAGACCGAAGAACCGAAGACGGAGGTGCAGCAGCTCCAGACCGGTCTGACCGGTGGGTCTGACCGGTCTGACCGGTGGGTACCGGTCTGACCGGTGAGGAGCACCGGTCTGACCGGTGTGCGACGACGCAGTCCGGAATCTTCGAAGCGGAGGACACGCGTCGGGATCGCAAGGCTTGCGTCGAGGCTAAGCAAGTTTGCGGTCGCTGGGCATCCGTCCGATGGTGCGAAGACAAAGACTTCCAATTTCGCCCTCGAGGGGCATGTATCCCTAGTTAGCTAGTAAGGGTATTTTAGTCTTTCGGTTGCCTCCATATAACCCAAGTGGTGAGAGGATGGCAGCCATCTCTTGGAACCCTAGCTCATTTGGTTTTCCTATTTTCCTTCCTATTTTCTTAGGATTTTCGTAGGACTAGCTTGAGAGCTTCATGGTGAGATCTTGTGAGAGGGAAGGATGATCGGGCGGCAAGCTAGACCTTGTATGAACCTCTTTGGTATGTATAGATGATTCGGCGTGGTTCCTCAAGGCTTGGATGTGTCTTTCCCGTTTCTCCTTTTTGGTGATTTTCGGAGCCTTTTCTTGGCGATTTTCTTGGAGCGATTTCGAGGCCTTTCTCTTTGGGATTTGGTGGGGGATGTATGCATGAACCCTTCGTGGTTCTTTTCCCTTTGATTCCCCTTCCAAATCCGTGAGCAAAGGGGCTCGATTTTGGGGTTTTCGTGGCTCTAGGGTTAGAGGCGTTCTTGGTGGGATTTCTTCGATTCCTCTTGATTTGACAAGTTTTGGTGGACCAAATCTTGGCTATGGAGTACCCATGAGGTGTTCCTACTATCCCCAAAGTCTTGTGCAAAACCGTGGAGCGGATCGGGAGATCGGGAGTTGGATTTGGAGGAGTTGACTCGCGGGCGCTGTTCATCCCGAGCTGCCCAGGCACGACCGGTCTGACCGGTTCTCTTGACCGGTCTGACCGGTGCTAGCCCTTGGTGGGTTTTTGTCTCGGGGAACAACCTTGTCCGTGTGGTTTTGTCCCGTGGTCCTGCTGATCAGTTCTTGGAGTGTTTGGAGTTGTTTTGCTAGGGTTTGTGAGGGGTTCTTCTTCCTCACAGGTTGTGTATCGTGGTGGTTTTTGTTCCAGGGCCTAGAGGATTCACTGAGGCTTCCTGGAACGTTTGCTGTGCGGCTGCTGTAGCCACCGGCCTGACCGGCTCTGTCCACCGGTCTGACCGGTGTCACCGGTCTGACCGGAGCAGGCCATCGGTCTGACCGGTGTAGCACAGGCAGCAAGCCGTGCAAGTTTCCGCTGTGTGTTTTGGTGAGTTTTGGCTAGGAAGGTTGAGTGTTGGTTCCTAGGACCAGTAGCACTCCAGTGGCTGCGTGGTCTTGACCAACTTGGGTAGTTGGGTCGGAGACGTGAGTTGGAAGCCGTGTTCGCCTTGTTGGAGTTCTCATCTCCTTCGAGAAGAATTTTTATCGGCTCCCATTCACTCCCCCCTCTCTGGTTCGCCTAATCGGTCCTTCACCGTCCGCGAGGTGTTGACCAGCTGGCTGTTCGTCGTGTCCTTCGCAAGTTCTTGCTTTGCTTTGTTTTGATACGTCGAGTCGGTAGGTTTTGGTTGGAAGAGGTTGGTCGGACCGTCCGCCCGGGGTGGCCGGACAGTCCGCGTGGCTTGGACCGTCCGCGGTGCTCACCCGTACCGTCCGTTTTTCGCCGGTGCATACTGGAGGTTCGGGGCTGATTTTTAGACTGTCCGCGCTCGACCTACGAACCGTCCGCTCGTACACCGCGGACTGTCCGCCCCGGGCCTCGCAGATCGGCTAAGTACTTTGCCTCTTGAGTTGTGCTTCCGATTGGGATTTGTTTGGGACTTGTTCCTAGGGTTGGTAGGTCCATTGTGACTACGTGACCTTGGCAAGCTTGTGTTGGAATTCTTGGTTGTGAGTTTGGGGCATAGTCGAGTTCGACTCTTCGGAGAAGAATTTTTATCGGCTCCCATTCACTCCCCCTCTCTAGTCGCCTAATTGGTCCTTCAATTGGTATCAGAGCCGGTTACGGATCTTCGTGATTCTAACCAGTCTAAGATCCAAAGATGGTGTACCAAGAATAGGGTTCGGGTCCTTCATACTTTGATGGTGAGAACTACCAGATGTGGCAAAGGCGGATGGCTGCTTTCCTCCGTGGCAAGGGTCAGATCCTTTGGGATGTTACAGTGAACACAACTTATGTTCATCTGATTAACTTCCTAGCTCCAGGATCGAGGGACATGCACGACGCCAACAACAAGGCGGTCGACTACTTACTTCGTGCTCTGTGTCAATCCGAATTCGATCGGGTTCAGACAGAGGACTTGGCTTGTAGGATTTGGGAGTAGCTGAAGAATGCTCACACTGGGAACGCTCAGGTTCAGGCTCGATTGTTTGCGACTTACCGGAGAGAGTACGAGAACTTCACTCATCTCCCCGGTGAGTCCATAGACACCATGTTCCAGCGGTTCACTGTGATTGTGAACAACATGAGAGCTAATGTGGCCATGCTCCCGTACGATGATCTTGACACGGCTGTGAAGCTCCTGCACTCACTTGATCGTACCGTGTGGAGTGAGAAGGTCGAGGCTATTCTGGAGTTGGAGAAGTATGAGACCCTCACGGTGGACGAGCTGTTTTCCAATCTCAAGTCCTCTGAGGTGGACCGTGGGGTGCAAGCGAGGATCGAGAACCCGACTGACCCTCATAGTCTGGCTCTCGTTTCTGGACCGAGAACTAACGCTAACTTGTCTTCTAGGCAGTTCTCTTTGTCCTGTCTTGTGTCCATACCAGATGAGGAGTTCGATGTGCTGGGCGAGGAAGATCTCGTGTTGCTGAGTAGGCGGTTCAAGCGCATGTACACGAACTGGAAGAACGCTCGGAGGAGCTCGGGCATGTGCTACTAGTGCGGTAAGCACGGGCACTTTATCGCTGAGTGCCCGGAGGCCATGGAGATCAAGCCCGAGCACAAGCACCATTCGAGGACTAACCAGAAGCACCGCTCGAGAGATGACTACAAGGGCAACAACAAGTCCGAGCGGAGGCCAAGGAAGAGTGGCGGTCACAAGAAGAAGGAGCGTGCGATGGTTGTCGGAGCCAGCGACATCGACTCAAGCTCCTGCTACTCTTCGTCAAGCTCAAGTGATAAAGAAGAATAATGACACAAGGGCAAGTGATCGAGCAAGAATATCAACGGCCTATGCTTCGTCGCCAAGGCTTTTGCCGCATGGCACACAGTTCCGGGAGCAAGAAGAGCAACAAGGATGACTCGGACTCCTGCCTTCTTGGTAGCGGAGAATGCTAGGTTGAATGAATTGCTTGACAATCGTGATGATGTGCTTAGAAAGACCAACAAGGAGAAGAGGGAGTAAAGGTCTTTGCTTGGAGAGGCTAAGGAGATGGTGGTTGAGCTAGAGTCTTTGCTTGTTGATGCTAGGGCTCAAATAGAATCTCTGAAGTCTGCTCCTATTGTGACCGATGAACCTGAATGCACTGATTGTTCCACTTTTCTTGGTGATTTGACTGTGCTTAAGGAAAAGTATGCCTCCAAGGTTGAGGAACTAGATGTGCTTAGGGTTGAGCTAGATGAGATGAAATCTAGGCCCTCCTTGCTTGGTGCTTGCACGTCTTGTCCTGTTTTGCATGAGAAGCTAGATGTATCGCTTGCTTATGCTAGATCTCTAGAGGCTAAGCTGAAAGGTCTTATTCCTACTTCATGCTTTACTTGTGAAATAAATGCTGTGAAGAATTTGGAGCTTGCACACTATGTTGATCGCTTGCAGGATGAGAATGATGAGTTGAGGAAAATGATGGGTTGGTTGTCGGGTCATGAGCCTCAGCTCAGGATGATGATTGAGGCATACAAGCGCTATGATGGGCAAGCGCTTGGGTCGGATAAGATTGGGGAGTGCAGTGGTGAGAAGGAGGAGAAGATAGGTGATATCCCAGCTCCACCAAAAACCTTCCACAAGAATGCCTATGCTCGTAAGCCAAACCCACTTAGGAACCAACTAGACACAACCCCAGATCCTCCTGTGTTTCCTCCACAAACCAACAACTTCCAGAAACCCATAAAGTTCAAGAGTGACTTGGGGAATGAGTTCTTTGGGAAGAAGGGAGAGAAATCGAGTGAGGAGAAGCCACAACTCAAAGAGAGCCCAAAGCCAAAGCCAAAACCAATCCCCTTCCATTGTGAGCATTGTGGGAGAGATGGACATCTCACTGAGTTTTGCTTCAGGAGGAAGTGTGAGGAGAGGTTTGCTAGGGAGATGGCAAACAAGGACAGGTACCGCCCTTCTCGTGGTGTGCCTGAGCCTCGTATGGTGCCTAGGGGTGAGGGTGTGGTGTATACCATTCCTCGGCAGAGTAGGCGTGAGTTTGTTCCACGAGGTGTGCCTCCACAGAGAGATCGTTGTAAGCATGTTGGGTTTGGGCATGGTGAGTTTGCTGAACGTTCCTTCACTCGTGGCCAATACGAGTATGGCGGGAACGATCGCAGTTTTAGGTCTCAGAGGAGCTACGGGCCACGGTCTCCACCTCGTGGTACGCTTAGTCCTGCAAGGAGACATGTGGGTGTTCCACCTAGGCGTGATAGGATGGATGCTGCTAACCCCACTTTTGAGCAAATGGCACGGCACTGGTTTGATTCATTTTGTACTAACCCCAGTACTGAGTCATTTGCTCACTCTAGCTCTCATTTTTGATTTTCAAGTGGGAGCCTGTTGACGGCTGTTAAGTGCTTACTTTAGCCGTCAATTTACTCATGAATAAAGGAGCAAGAGGCATTTCTTACACGCATTTTAGTTAAGAATAATGTAGTTCCACTTGTCCTTGGAGATTATGTGATTGCAGGAAAATAAGTATAAAAGAAGTGGCAAACTCACCTTCTATGATTCATGCCATGTCACCTCAAGGAGTGGCTGCCACCTCAGGTGCCATGCATGCAAGCTAAGCCACCTCAGGTGCCATGCATGCATGCCATGTCACCAATCCAAGGGAGGCAAGCCCCGACGAATTAGAGTGTGACACGTGGACTTCACATGGATCCATGGGCCCACCAGAGCGCCTAAACCGCCTCAAGAACACGTGTACACCGGGGACCGACTAAAGGGCCCACAGGACAGCCACCCCGAGGAAGCACACCCCGAGTGGGGCCCACCTGGGGTCGGCCGACCCTAGGATCGGCCGAACCGACCTTGGGTCGGCTGATCCTGGGCTTCCACGTGGCGCTTGTCCATTGGTCCTAGAGGCCATTCCCGGGGTGTTTCACTCCTTCTTGCACCGGTGCTCTAGCCTATAAATAGAACGGGAGGGGGTTCATTTCTTACCAACACACCTTACTCCTCCTCTCCCACTTTTGGTTTCTAAGGCTAGGAGGTAGGCTAGAGTAGTTATACTTCAGGTTCCAAGTCTACTTTGGGATCTAGGTATGAGTTCTCTTGCATCTTTATTTTATTGTATGACTTTGATCTACTTCAGCTATTCAGCTAATTCATATAAAGGTGTGCTTGTATACATGGGTGATTTGTTCATGTGTTCTTCGCTCGTTCATCATTTAGAGGCTCATGTTCTTGATGGACAAGGCCTTTAGATCCAGTTGATGAGTGACTTATACATGTTTTCGGTGTTTGTTCATAAGTTAGAGGCTCGTGTTCTTCGTGAACACGACCCTTTGATCTTGTTGAATAGACATAGGAAAGCACAAATCCGTTTGTGTACTTAGCCTAGTTTGATCTAGTTAGATCCCATGTTCGTGTTGCATGAAGTTCGTGCTCAAGCTACGGTACTTGGTGTAATTGGCCGGTTTATCTGGCGGCTCTAACCTGGGTCACAATAGCCCGGACCGGTCAGGGTCTTGCTAACAACATAAGCGTGGTGCTTGGGTTGCGTAGCTACGTTGCTTATGAGTGTATCCCACGGTTTGTCTTCGGGTAGGCCGCGGTGGTGACAGCCGTTGGACCCTTCTGGAATCCCCCACGTTCGGATATGCTGTAGGAGTCTAAAGTCTAACAACCGGAGTCGTGCGTAAGCGACGCGGGAGGTTAGCTCCCCGTTTGTACCTAGGTGCTTGAGCCAGCGATCATGCGATGCTAGTGTGTGTCTAACTCGTCTAACTGACTTTGTGTGTTTAGTACCTTAGAACCTAGAACTCACTCGTATGTTGCCTCCGAAGCCTAGGACCTTTAGAGAGAGTGTGTCTGTGTGTTCACACTACTATCTTATCTATCATATCTTACCCCTGTACTTGAGTGTCTGGTTCATTCCCGTCTATGATTTATACTCCTTGCAATAGTGTTGAACTTGTTAATCCGCCCAGCCTTCCTTGGATTCGATACCCTTTGGAATACTCCTTTGGGGAAATGCTACAATGGTACTTCCGTGCGCTTGCGGACTCTTGTAATCGTTAGGATTACCATTTGGATATTTCTGGCATCGTTGCTAGGAACTCATAACTTAGCATCGAGGTTAAGAAATACCAACAAGCATTTCTAGTGCTGTTGCCAGGGAAGGCTAAGGATAACATGTCAACACTTTGCAATGTTTATAATCATGACAGGAATAAAACAGTTCTCAATGCAGGCTAACTTTGAATGTCTTCTTTGTCTATCGATGATGAAGATAGGTAGTGTATGACTCGTTTCGACTTACCGCCGAATTTCACTGAAGATCCTGAGTCACTCGTAAGGAGAGCTAGATCTCATTTCGGTTCTCCCCAGCGTGTATGTACAAAAGTCGACCCAGCTTCCTTTGTGCCATCTACATCAACCCCTATGGCCAATCAAGAGAAGACTCTTCGCGAGTACTCTGCTCCCTCTGCTGATCAGGTGCCTACAGGCCCCGAGATCAACACCGGGAACAGAAACTTCGAGATCAAAACTGGCCTCATTACGATGGTATAGGCTAGCCCATTCTGTGGCAAGCCTAATGAAGATGAGAGCGCCCACTTGCAACAGTTCCTGGAGCTGTGCAGTACCTTCACTATACGAGGAGTGGAGGAAGATGCCATTCGTCTGCGACTGTTTCCATTCTCACTTCCGGGAAAGGCGAAGCAGTGGTTCTATGCGAACCGTGTAGATATTGACACCTGGGAGAAGTGCTCAGCAGCGTTCCTCGCGAAGTTCTTTCTGTTGGGCAGGACCAATGCTCTCCGTGGAAGAATTTCAAGCTTTCACCAAGCAGCAAATGAAACCATTCCAGAGGCTTGGGAAAGGCTTCAGGAGTACATCCTGGCTTGCCCCCATCATGGGATGGACAACTGGCTTATTCTGCAAAGTTTCTACAATGGGCTGACTCCGACAGCCCGGGGCCATATTGATGCTGTTGCTGGAGGGGCTTTCTTCTCTCTCACTATCGCTGAAGCAACTAAGCTTATTGAGAAGATGGTCTCCAACCAAGGGTGGAGTGATGATCGACTCCAGCCACGTCAGAGTGGTACACATACCGTCAAGGAAGCGGATATGCTGCACACCAAGATGGACCTACTTATGAAGAGAATGGATGCTCTGACCAGTGAGAAGGCTGCCATGGCCATCACTACTCAAGCTATGGATTCTCGCATGACTTGCGAAGTCTGTGGTGACACTGGGCATTCAGGGAATTACTGCCCTGCTACCCAGGAGGACGTGATGTACATGAACGGCAACAACAATGGTTATCGTCCACAAGGAGGTCAAACGTGGAATCAATCACACCCTTACTATCAGGGAGGTAATCAAGGTAATTCTTACAGTCCGAACCAACCTTCCCTGAAAGATCTGGTTTTCGGGCAAGCTAAGATTAATGATGGTTTTAATAGGAAAACAGCTGCCTATGATAAGGCTTTAGAAAGCCTCAACACTAAAATCGATAGCCTTTCTTCTGCTCTCAAGAACCAGCTGAGCTTTAATAAAATGATAGAAACCCAGTTGGCTCAGTTAGCTGCTTTGGTTCCTTCTGTTGAAGACGGGAAGATCCCAGGGCAACCTGTGTCTTCTTGTGAGAATGTTTGTGCAGTGTCCACCAGATGGGGTAAGCCATCTGGGAGGGCACGAGCTGCTGACTATGCAGGGAGACCCATGCAGCAGGTTCTTGATCCCTGGGAATCCTCAGCAATTGTGCACAGGAAAGACCCTGGTTATCCGGCTATCACTTGCACAATATACTACCAGAAGATTAGGAATGCTCTCTGTGACCTTGGCGTGAGTGTCAACCTCATGTCCAAGGCTATGTTTGAAAGATTGGGATATCCTGCTCTTTCCCCAACCTCGAGGACAGTTCAACTTGCTGATGCATCGATCCGGTATCCGGAGGGGATTGTGGAGAGTCTACTGGTATTTGTAAAGGGTTCTTGCATCTTCGCGGATTTCGTGGTCCTTGATATGCAAGATGATGCAGAGATGCCACTCATTCTTGGGAGGCCGTTCCTAAGTGACGCTCGGGCAAGGATCATTGTGGAAAATGGGACCATCCGTTTCCGCATTGGGAAGAAGAACTTGATGTTCCGATTTCGACCAACAGAAGAGCAATGCTACTCAGTGCAAAGGAATGATGAGCAGACCTGGGGATGGACGGAGCCACAACCCCAGCTCACACAGCCTCTGACCACACCAAGAAAATCAAGGAAAACACGGAAGGTGTGGCGGCAGGTATAGAGATCACACCCCTCTACTTCTCGGAAGTGGGGTGACGAGTGGAACTGATCACCAAGAAAAGTCCTACTCTCGGACTTAAAAAGATGAGTCCTTCTGCCAAAAGGTAAAATTGGTAGTTATCTCATATTTCCCTTTTCAAAATTTAATTTAATTTCTCCCGATGCATGTTTGAATTTTCCATCCATGCATCTGCATGCTAGAATTTTTTCTAGCCAAATTCCCTTTTTAAATAAAAATTTTGAAAATAAAATTTCGAGTTGGAAAATCCTTAAAAATTCATTTGAGCAAGTTTCCGGGCAAGTTTGGACCGGGACACCTAGGCAGACCCTCAAGTGACCGTTAGAGAGCCGTTGCAAAAAGCTGGCGGGCGGACCCGAGGTGGGTTCGGCCGACCCAGCCTAACGGCTTACCCGGTCCTCCTTCCTCCGACGGCTCCTAGCCGTTGCACACGGCTCATGTCTCGGTGCCCGGCTTCAATGCCTATAAATACCAGGTGGTTTGAGGGGTGTCTTCACCCATTGCATCACTCTCTCCCTCTCTTGTTCTTGCTCTTTGGTTTTCGTGGATTTCTCGCTCAAGATTAAGGCGCCAAGTATTCTCTCCAAGTGCTGCTGAAGTATTGATTATTGGTGGAGCAAACTCGGTAAGAATTTCATTCGGTTTCACTAACCCATCACCAAGTCGCTTGTATTGTCCGATCGTTGTGCAAGATGAGTTGGGCCTCCGGCGCATTCCGCAAGTTGACTCGCTCACGCCGTTCACGTGACGGGGGGAGCTCGTCTCGTCACTCTGAAGCTGCACCAAGCCCAATGTCAACCAACCGTGAAGAGGAAGGAGAAGAAGAGCTACCCACGCCACAAGCCGAGGAAGTGTACGCCGTCGACGCCGCCTTCATCGACTTGAGGAGTGATCGAGAGAGACAAGCCTACGCTCTCATCAAGGACCAAGTCTTCGCCAACACCAAGGAGTTCGACCCGGAACTTCTCGAGAAAACAGGTATGGACTCCGAGTTCAATTCCATTTGGCAAGCTCTAGGATGGGGGGATTTTGTCCCAGTTCAAGAGATTGGTTCTAGGCCTACCACCATCCAGTTTCTCTACACTCTTCAAGAGGATGCGTCTGGTATTTCATTCCGATTTCATGGAGTTCAATATCGAGTTTCGTGGAAAGATCTTAGTCGCACCCTCGGTTTTCATCGTCGCTGTGCTATTTCTCTTGAGCAAGCTTGCGCTGGTTTTAATCGTGAGAGTTTTTGGGAAGAGATCTCTGGTCGGTCTGTTCGCGGCAAGTTGACACCTCGGTGTAACGATATCTTGCATCCCACTCTCCGACTGTGGCACAAGTGGCTCGCCATCACTCTCTTTCCAAGGGATGATGTATGAACCGTGCGCACTGACGAGATGATGATCTTATATGCCACGGTCAGACGAATCAAGATCTCCCCTGTGCAAGCTATGATTCGACAGTGGTTAACAAATTTTAAGATGACGGGTTCTATTGAGTGTACGTCTTTGATTTCTCGCATCGTCATGAATCTTGGGATTACGCAAGGGCCCAACGTGCCCTCCATTGCTAATCCCCAGACTCAGATTGACGAGGCTTATTTGACTCAGGGGCATATTCTTAAGAAGGGTCCGGATGATTCTTTGGTTTTCTTTTACCCGGGCCATACAAACTAGATCCAGTTACCTAACCCGGATTTCAGGTTGTACGGCCAGGGGCCACTGACCGTTCCTCTCGAGGAACCTCGTCGTTCTAGTATCTCTGGTGATAGGGTAACTAGGAGTGCATCAAGGAGGGCAGCCGAAGCACAACAGCCGCCACCACAGCCGTCTCCGCAGCTATCGCCTCTGCCACAGCCTCAACCTACCACACCGCCGTCTGGTACATGGACCTCTACCGAGTACATGCCTGGGGTTACTCCCGGATATGCTCCCGGTTGGGACCAGCCCATATACCAGCAGGGTGTGAGTAGCTCGGCTTGGGCTAGCGCAGGCAGTGGCGAGTGGGCCGT
Organism: Cenchrus fungigraminus; assembly: GCA_036936925.1. Classification (NCBI taxonomy): domain Eukaryota; kingdom Viridiplantae; phylum Streptophyta; class Magnoliopsida; order Poales; family Poaceae; genus Cenchrus; species Cenchrus fungigraminus. The sequence goes on along the minus strand of CM072772.1, from coordinate 68,577,834 downwards.
CCCTGCTGGTACTACCTATGGAGAAGCGACATCTTTGTCGTCCGGGTTGCGCTCGTCATCTCGTGGGGCCACCCTCACTCAGCAGATGAGCGAGCTCAACATCCGAGTCGGCGACATGGAGGAGACCGTGCACCAGCACGTCGAGTCCACCCGGGACTGGCAGCGGATGTCCGGCGAGAGACTTCACGCCATCGAGCTGGCACAGCAGCAGCGGCTGGATGAGCAGAGGGCCTACTACCGGTGGATGGGATTTCCCCCTCCACAGTAGTGAGCCTAAAGCTAGCTTGGGGGAGGACCCCCACTCTGAGGTAACTTGTATCTTTATTTTTAGAATCTCATATGCTAAAAACACATAAAAATCTACAAAATTAAAAAGACCCAAAAATATTTACTTGCTTTCTTAATTTAGTTTGCTTTCGCATGCGCGGTAAGAATGCTTTCTGTCCTTCACGGTCGAAATGATGAATAGTTGCTCAGTTTATTCCTTTTATATGCCTTGCTTACGGCTTAGTAGCCTATCTTAGTTTTGAGTTAGTTGGCTTGTATGATCAAACCTTAGCTTGAAACTCGTGGGTAGCAAAAAGCATGACCTTTGCATAGGTTGTTGTGAGGTATGATATGGTATAATAGGGTTGCTATGAGCCTGTGCTAAGTGATGTTGATATCCGGAGTTTTCTTTTGAAAAACGATAAAATGATAAGTTCCTCAATGATGAGAAATTCCTATCCAAAGCCATATGTAGATCCTAGCTGTTGTTAGCCTCCACATATGCTGCTTGTTTTCTTCATTGAGTCTTGTCGAATTGTCATGACCCTCGGCGAGAAACTAGTCATGCTCCCATGATCAAGATCACGTACACAGCCACTATATGCTGAACTTCTATACCGGAAGTTAGCACCCATCATTTCATCCATTCCGCAATTGAAGCTCCGCGCATTGTTTCATGATTACTCTCTCTCCAAAAATATTCAGCAAGGACTATGGGCTATGCGAAAAAAAGCAGCACATGCTCAGGAGCATGAAAAAAAAGAGAGAAAGAGAAAGAATAAAGAGACATGGCCCAAGTCTTAAAATTTTCAAAAGGAGAGGAGAGAATCATATACAAAAAGGAGTTCTTCATCCATCCACCATATACACACACATGCACATCTTGATCAGGTTGTATGACTTGTTGCTCCCAAGGATCCGGTTTTCGACTCGACAATACATGAGAAGCAGGTATGCCACATGTTTTCCCTACCTACAGCTCCACATATCAGCTTATTAGGAGTAGGTGGTGAAAGAAGGCAACTTAATGCCTTGGTGAGGAATCATACACACTGAGCGATCCGAGAGTATCATTCGAGGAACTTTGATTTCTTTTCGAAAATTTGCAAAACCTCCGGATTGACGACTGATCAAGGTACTTGTGATTAGTAATTTCTATACAACCGTTCTATCTTTCAACCGCCCAAGGCAGCTGAAGCTACAAGCCCCATAGCAATCAAGCGTAAGGTAAGATCAATGCCAACTCATTCAATCCTTGATAGAGTACCTAGTCGTATGCTTGTCATAAACTAGGAATACAACATCGTAGCAACTCCTGATCGACCAACCTAAGTCCTAAGTATCTTGCTCGGGACGAGCAAGAGGCTAGCTTGAGGGAGTTGTTGACGGCTGTTAAGTGCTTACTTTAGCCGTCAATTTACTCATGAATAATGGAGCAAGAGGCATTTCTTACACGCATTTTAGTTAAGAATAATGTAGTTCCACTTGTCCTTGGAGATTATGTGATTGCAGGAAAATAAGTATAAAAGAAGTGGCAAACTCACCTTCTATGATTCATGCCACGTCACCTCAAGGAGTGGCTGCCACCTCAGGTGCCATGCATGCAAGCTAAGCCACCTCAGGTGCCATGCATGCATGCCATGTCACCAATCCAAGGGAGGCAAGCCCCGACGAATTAGAGTGTGACACGTGGACTTCACATGGATCCATGGGCCCACCAGAGCGCCTAAACCGCCTCAAGAACACGTGTACACCGGGGACCGACTTAAGGGCCCACAGGACAGCCAACCCGAGGAAGCACACCTCGAGTGGGGTCCACCTGGGGTCGGCCGACCCTAGGATCGGCCGAACCGACCTTGGGTCGGCTGATCTTGGGCTTCCACGTGGCGCTTGTCCATTGGTCCTAGAGGCCATTCCCGGGGTGTTTCACTCCTTCTTGCGCCGGTGCTCTGGCCTATTAATAGAAGGGGAGGGGGTTCATTTCTTACCAACACACCTTACTCCTCCTCTCTCACTTTTGGTTTCTAAGGCTAGGAGGTAGGCTAGAGTAGTTCTACTTCAGGTTCCAAGTCTACTTTGGGATCTAGGTATGAGTCCTCTTGTATCTTTATTTTATTGTATGACTTTGATCTACTTCAGTTATTCAGCTAATTCATATAAAGGTGTGCTTGTATACATGGGTGATTTGTTCATGTGTTCTTTGCTCATTCATCATTTAGAGGCTCATGTTCTTGATGAACAAGGCCTTTCGATCCAGTTGACGAGTGACTTATACATGTTTTCGGTGTTTGTTCATAAGTTAGAGGCTCGTGTTCTTCGCGAACACGACCCTTTGATCTTGTTGAATAGACATAGGAAAGCACAAATCCGTTTGTGTACTTAGCCTAGTTTGATCTAGTTAGATCCCATGTTTGTGTTGCATGAAGTTCGTGCTGAAGCTACGGTACTCGGTGTAATTGGCCGGTTTATCTGGCGGCTCTGACCTGGGTCACAATAGCCCGGGCCGGTCAGGGTCTTGCTAACAACATAAGCGTGGTGCTTGGGTTGCGTAGCTACGTTGCTTATGAGTGTATCCCACGGTTTGTCTTGGGGTAGGCCGCGGTGGTGACAGCCGTTGGACCCTTCTGTAATACCCCACATTCGGATATGCTGTAGGAGTCTAAAGTCTAACAACCGGAGTCATGCGTAAGCGACGCGGGAGGTTAGCTCCCCGTTTGTTCCTGGGTGCTTGAGCCAGCGATCATGCGATGCTAGTGTGTGTCTAACTCGTCTGACTGACTTTGTGTGTTTAATACCTTAGAACCTAGAACTTACTCGTATGTTGCCTCCGAAGCCTAGGACCTTTAGAGAGAGTGTGTCTGTGTGTTCACACTACTATCTTATCTATCATATCTTACCCCTGTACTTGAGTGTCTGGTTCGTTCCCGTCTATGATTTATACTCCTTGCAATAGTGTTGAACTTGTTAATCCGCCCAGCCTTCCTTGGATTCGATACCCTTTAGAATACTCCTTTGGGGAAATGCTACAATGGTACTTCCGTGCGCTTGCAGAACTCTTGTAATCGTTAGGATTACCATTTGGATATTTCTGGCATCGTTGCTAGCAACTCATAACTTAGCATCGAGGTTAAGAAATACCAACAGAGGCTTGGAGGGCTTTTGGTTGATCGACTCCGGTTGCTCTCGGCACATGACCAGAGATCGAAGGTGGTTCTCCAGCCTCACCCTGGTGATGACCAAAGAGTACATCACTTTTTGGGATAATGGGAAAGGTAGAGTGCTTTCAATGGGCACAGTGAAGGTGAGCGAGTTTGTGACTCTTAGGTGTGTTGCTCTTGTCAAGTCTCTGGGGTTCAATCTTTTTCGGTGTCCCAACTTCTTGATGTGGGTTTTGAGGTTCGTTTCAACACGGGCGCTTCTCGTGTTTTGGATTCTCGAGGTGATCTTGTGTGCACGATCATCCCCGAGGGTCAGATTTTCAGAGCCGATTTTTCTTAGTGTGTCGTCCCTTCTCATTGTTTGGTTGCTGGTGTTTCGGCGGAGCTTTGGAAATGACAAGGGGGAGACATTTGGTTTTGTCTGGGATCTAATCTTGAGGTTGAAGAATGAGAGGAATGGAGATGCTGTTCGAGCTATTCGTAGCGACAATGGCACTGAACTCAAAAACTCTCGATTCGAAACCTTTTGTCATGATTTGGGTCTTGAACATCAATTTTCCCCTCCCTATGCCGCTTGTCAAAATGGTGTTGTAGAGAGGAAAGACCGTTCCCTTTGTGAGATGGCTCGGACGATGCTCGACGAGCATAGGACTCCGAGGAGATATTGGGCTGAGGCGGTGAATACCGCGTGCCATGTTGGGAACTAGATTTTTCTTCGGGCCTTCTTGAACAAGACGTGCTATGAGCTCATGCACGGGCGAGCACCTAGAGTGAGTCATTTCAGGGCTTTTGGTTGTCGGTGCTTTATTCTCAAGAAGGGTAGGCATGATAAGTTTGAGTCGAGGTCCTCGGATGGCATCTTTTTGAGTTATTGTTGACGGCTGCTAAGTACCACTTTTATGCCGTCAACTCCTGCATTAAATAAATAGAAAGTGAGCATCAACACTAGGATAGGGCTTTATACTGACAATCTCCACAAGTGTTGGTGTTTCTAGCTTTTGTTGCAGGGCACACCGAAATACGTGCTAAATGGTACAGTTGAGAGCAACTGATCTAGTGGCTTATATAGGACGTCATCATAAAGAACCTCAAATGCCAATGTATACTGCACCATTACGACGACCTCGTCAAGATGATCGAAATGGATATATTATTTGCCTACATCGGAGTTCGTATGCATGAGATATGAAATAAACAAACAAAGGATAGATGACGTCACCTGGGGCCCACACCTCGTCACGCAGGACCCACCAGTGGGGCCCACACCTGGCGCGGGTCCACGCCACATCAGCAGCATGGGGCGCATGGACAAGTGTGGCTGCAATGGGTGGCTTCCCAGAAGCTTACACTGCAAGATTCAGTAGCTTACGCAGGAAGGAAGCCGCCTCAAGCTCCTTCTCATGGAAGATACATCAACTTGGCCCCCACTCCTCTTCGCCACGTGTCACCACCCTACTGGTGGCGCCCATGGCAGCCAAGGGGGCTCCTCCTACTCCTCTTGGCCTATAAATATGAGGGGAGGGGGTAAGAAAGGAGACACAGTTCACCATCTCACCCAAGGATGAGAGCTTCCCTTCAAAGGAGAGGCCTCTCCTTGGTAGATTAGAGAGTAGAGAGTGAGAGAGAGAGTTGTATCTTTATGGATGCTTGTTCTTCAATTAGAGTAAAGTAAGTATTTTCGCATTTTCTGTTTAGACTAAAGTAGCATTCATGCATAGGTGATATGTTCTTGTGTTCTTCGCTTGTTCTTGATTTAGAGGCTTGTGTTCTTCGAACAATACCTTTCGATCTTGTAGCATAGGTTCATGAGTGCTCATATCCGTTTATATGCATGTTCGTCATTTAGACTAAAGTGGATATGCTTGCATGCTCTGATTAGAATAAAGTGTGTTCTTGATTCCTTTCTAATAGTTTATCCTAGGTTGCATGAGTAGACCTTTTCCTCTACTAGTGCGTAGATCCTGGGTTTATACGTTCATCTGCTGCAAGTCGTTCGTATACGTTGGAAGCATAGTACGGGACCGAGTGCTCTCTCGTATGTCTTTAGCATAAGCTAGTAGTACCTATAGTGAGTGAGATCAGTTCTCTTCCATGGTCGTAGCTCTATCAGTACAGGGTTCCGTAGTCTGTTGGCTACGGCAGTAACCATAGTGTGGACGTTGTGACACGCTACTGGTTATCATCCATTCGGCTTATTCCAAGGTTAGGTAGAGGCAGTCCAGGAGGTGGTGACAGTCCTTCTGGGCTTCTGGCCCTCGTCGATCCTCCGCAGCTGGATATAGTCAGAACTCCGTTCCACATAGATCCGCATACCGGAGTCGCCTGTTAAGTCAGGGCTATCGGTATCCTGAGCCAAGTTCTATCTAGAGATCGACCTTTAATCTCATCTATAGTGCTATCTTTAGGAATCCTCCCTATCCTTGCCTCTTATCTCGGTGTGTCCTTGGACCGACTATACGAAGTTAGTACACACACGTTCCCTTGGATTAGATACCCTTAGAATATTCTGAGGTGAAAGCTACAACGGTATCCGTGCGCTTGCGGATTTATTTTGTGTGTCGCTAAAATACCCAACAAGCTTTCTGGCGCCATTGCCGGGGAACGGTTGCTGTATCTATCTTCGTACCTAGTGGTCCTCGTATCTTTTGTGTTTCTTTGTTTCTTTGTTTCTACCTTTACCGCTATTACCCATGGAGAGGCCATCCTTTTACGACCTCTCCGCCTCAACTTATGAGTTCAATGATCCATCAACTTCCACATCCGACCATGAACTTCATTTCCACATTATGGGCATGGTTCATGATCGACCCTTCTTTGGAGCGATCAATGAAGACCCCTACTTTAATTTGAAAGAATTCGAGGAACTGTGTTCGCGACTGGTTCTCCCAGGCATGACACAGGAATCCATAAGGTGGAAGTTGTTCCCCCTCTCTCTGTTAGAAAGGGCGGAGCAATGGTACACTAACACTATAAAAAGTGTAAATGGTGATTAGGGCAAACTTCGAGATGACTTTTGCAACTCATTCTCTCTCGTGGAGAGGACGGTGCAATGGTATACTCATATGGCCTCTCTCCCAGGGGATATTCTCGAGTTCGAACAATTAGAGGAGGAGTTTATAGGAGCAGCGTGGGCTAGGTTCATACACCTTTGTGCATCTGGACCCGGCTCATTTCTACCCGATGATGTCTTGCTTTACACATTTTGCATGGGTTTAGACATGGACGCTGCCCAAGATCTTGATATCACTACTGGAGGTTCGTTTGCACACAAAACTCTAGTGGAAGGAAGAGAAATCCTAGATAGCCTCTTAGAATACTCTTCCCTTCTTACCTTCCATAACGAACCCCGCCATGAATCAGAGTCGATCCATGAGAGTCTCTCAACATCTAAATCCGAGCCTTTGACTTCCACATCCCAAGATTCGTCTGTTGAGCACACTCCCGAACCAAGACCAGTGGAGGAAGAAGGAATTCAGACTCCAAAGTACCTCTATCGATTCGAGGATGACCGTTTTGAAAATCTCAGAAACACCTCGAATTGCTTAGATGTCCAACTAGGGAAGGAGCCCTCTTCTGTCCAAATCCAGCCAGCTAGAAATCTTTTGACAGAACCTTCCCCTAGGCCTACGGTACCTCCTTTGCCTCCTGATCCTCCAAATGAAACATCTATCATGGAGGCCATGGAGAAGAAGTGGTTGACTGGAGTGGGAAACTTTTCTGAAGCACTTTGGATTAGTTCACCCTCTACGATCGTTCCTTGTTCCATAAAAGGAATTACCGCAGAAGCCCACCTTAACCCCGCTATGGAGGTTAATGTCATGCCATGGCACATAGCGTACACTTTGTTGGGCAACGTTACGCTAAGACCATCTGACAAACTCCTCAAGAGTTGTCCCTCCGGACATATTCTTGAGTGTCGGGGGGTTGCATGTGTTGTGCCGCTCCTAGTAGACAAGATCAAGGTTAATCTAGACTTCCACATCTTTAATGTCCTTGATCTTGATCTCCTCCTAGGCTCCCCAGCAGAAAAACTTCTTGATGCATCCCGAGGGAGCCTGGATGAAAAGCTTAGAGAAGCCACTTCTGCCACCACTCCCTTGTTCTCAGAAAGTTCTATGGCGAAGCCTCTTCCCAAGCAAAACCCACTCGAGGAGATAAGGCATGTATCTCTGTTCGCATCCTCCGAGCCCGTTGTCATTGAGGTTGTAGAATTTTCTACTCCTCAAGAGTATGACTCGGAAGATCCCCTTCACCTTTGTGAAGGCGAATGATCCTCATCACCCTCGATCGAGTTTGAGCCTCTTCCCATTGGCCCATATCATGTTGCTCTCGACCTTGATCGAAAATCAACATCGATCTTGCACGATGAACCTCCGGAGATGGAGAATTCATGGGCCATGGAGATCGAGGCACTGACTCTGAAGTCCAAAGGAAAGGATTCTATTGATGAGCATGGTAGCTTCATTCTTGATACACCACATGAACCATGCTTGCATCATGCCTCTCCAGAGTCAGCCATGCTTAGTGCACTGAGCACGCACGAGGACTACAACCGCCTTATGGTCCTCTCTTGTAAAATGTTTAGAAGGATGGTTGTAGATGTATATGTTTACCATAAGCATTGCAGATTTCATGTATGCACTGTGGCACTAACCTTGCAGCTAAATCTTCAATGACACATCAACAATTGGTGGTGAGACGGGAATGACACCACCAATGATAGCTGCAAGATGAAGTTCCCCTAGTCGAGCTTATGACCAAAAACAAAGCACTACCAGGAGATAGCATGGATTAGGTTAGATTTTATTTCCCCTTTTCAAATAAAAAGCAAAAGCATGTTTTTAGGATAAGGTTGTCCTTCGGGTATTTTTGGTCGCTAACCTTTCAGGTGGAGATTGAAAAGAATGATGGACAGGTGATGCCTAAGAACATGCGAGCTACATCACTACAACACCTTCATAAGTTTTTGTTGAGATAACATTTACAAAAGGAAGCTTGATCTTCACACACTTGAGTTTTGTTGCCTAGCAATTCAAACTTTAAGTGTGGGGGAGGTGTGTGAGCATCCTGAGTAAAGTAACTCTCATCCAAATCTTATCCTGGTTTGGAGATGATGTTAGCTCTTGCCTCTTGCACAGTTAGGTACGTCCTGCTTTTGACTTTAAACAAAGCCCTTCCGGGAGGTTGCCCGATGTTCACCTTCTTAAGCTCATGTTTATGTCCCTTTGAGAATAGCTTGATCATGCTTTCATGCTTCCTTTATCTATGTTTGTAATGCTATGGTTTGAGTGCATGTTTAGCTACGTGCTTTCATAGGTTGTTTTAAATTAAGCATGGTGCTTAGGTTAAAATCGTCTTCTTCAATCAAACAAGACATGGTGTCGGGTTTGATTGATGAACCTTATAGTCAATGCTTGCATGGATATTAGTTGTATATGCGGACTAACCCTTGCAGGAATTTCGAATCCGAATGGGGTAAGTCATCGAGCTTGATTCAAAAGGGAAGGTAAGCCAAGGCAGGTCAGCCTTGTTTGAGCTAGGTCTCATGGTGAATTTATATTTGAATTTGAATAAAGACTCCCTGGTTCTCGAACCAGTAGAGTCCCTCTTTTGTTTTTTCCCATTTTGTTTGAAGACACCACCAGGTACATGAACAAGTGTGGGGGAGATATCCCAAGCTTATCATCGACATACACACTTGAGATCTCCCACACAGGCGTTGGACAACATCGACTGTGCTTTCATGACAAGGGACAAGGTAAACTAGAGTGAACCGGCTGCCCCACAGGTCAGCTGAACCACGACTAGTCTTCTTTGTTTCTCATATTCTTCAGGAGCGATGGTATGTGCACCCTTTATCTCACTCTCCCTGATTCATGAGTTTGAATGAGTTTCAACTCTTATCTGCTAAGTCAACTCATGGAATCGTGCCCTACCTGCTCTACATGTTTCCTGTGGTTGGCTTGCATATGTTTTATTCCATGCTTTTTATCTTGATGCTTGTGAACAAATACCATTAGGGAACTCATGCTCATATAAGTAGTTGGTGTTTGTGATATGGTTTGATGATATGATCTTCACTCTAATTGTTTGAGTGCTTGGGGACTTTATTTGAAAACTTGAAAACCCTTTGCAAAGCTCCTGTTTGATATGCCAAAGTCCTACGAAAGCCATATGATGAGTTATCTTGAAAACCTTATACTCATATGCTGCTTGTCATTGCATTGAGCTTTGTCAAATTGTTGTGACCCTTGTGAGAATTCTTTTCATGCTTTCATGATCAAGATTCATGTGCACTCCATATCCCCTTGCTATGCTTCTACATTGAAAGTTAGCATTGTATCATCGATCCATTCCATAAAAATAAAGCTCCATGTGTAGTGTGACCTCTCTCTCCAAATTATCCTTGAAAAAGAGACATGGACTATGCAAAAAAAACCATGCTCAAAGCATGAAGAAAAAAAAGAAGAAAGATAGCCCATGTCCAAAAGAAAGTAGAAAAAGGAGAGAGAAGTGATCATGCAAAAAGGAGTTCCATTAAATTTGATGGTAATAACTAGTACCCATTCCGGGCCTAGTGTCCACCTTACCATCACCACAACATTCATCACATATATGGTAATATCTAGCACCCATTCCGGGTCTAGTATCCACCTTACCATATCCATCACTTCTATACACGTGCACATCTTGATTCGATTGTATGAATTGTTTTTCTCCGTGGATCCGGTTTTTGACTTTGCAATAGATGTGATGCAAGTATGATTTATCTTTTATCCTACCCTGAGCTCCACATATAGCCATCATTAGAAGTAGGATGAAAGAAAGGCAAATCTAATGCCTCGGTGAGGACATATACACATTGAGCGATCTGAGAGAATCAAATGAGGAGCTAAGCAAAGGTTTATTTTGAAAACTTATTGCAAAACCCTAAGTTACTTGACATGGTGAGCAGAGGTGATTTGATTCATGACTGTTCCATTCCGCAACTACCCATGATAGCATGATAGACACTCCACAAAGTTCACAAGTGCAAGGTATGGTTTGGAATATCTCTTATGCTCGCTTCATACCTTTGGATATCATGTTTCACCTTGATCCTTTCTCCTTCACTCGAGGACGAGTAAAGGTCAAGTGTGGGGGTGTTATTGACGGCTGCTAAGTACCACTTTTATGCCATCAACTCCTGCATAAAATAAATAAAAAGTGAGCATCAACACTAGGATAGGGCTTTATACTGACAATCTCCACAAGTGTTGGTGTTTCTAGCTTTTGTTGCAGGGCACACCGAAATACGTGCTAAATGGTACAGTTGAGAGAAACTGATCTAATGGCTTATATAGGACGTCATCATAAACAACCTCAAATGCCAATTTATACAGTACCATTGTGACGAGCTCGTCGAGATGATCGAAATGAATATATTATTTGCCTACATTGGAGTTCGTATGCACGAGATATGAAATAAACAAACAAAGGATAGATGACGTCACCTGGGGCCCACACCTCGTCATGCAGGACCCACCAGTGGGGCCCACACCTGGCGCGGGTCCACGCCACATCAGCTGCATGGGGCGCATGGACAAGTGTGGCTGCAATGGGTGGCTTCCCAGAAGCTTACACTGCAAGATTCAGTTGCTTACGCAGGAAGGAAGCCGCCTCAAGCTCCTTCTCATGGAAGATACATCAACTTGGCCCCCACTCCTCTTCGCCACGTGTCACCACCCTACTGGTGGCGCCCAAGGCAGCCAAGGGGGCTCCTCCTACTCCTCTTGGCCTATAAATATGAGGGGAGGGGGTAAGAAAGGAGACACACTTCACCATCTCACCCAAGGATGAGAGCTTCCCTTCAAAGGAGAGGCCTCTCCTTGGTAGATTAGAGAGTAGAGAGTGAGAGAGAGAGTTGTATCTTTATGGATGCTTGTTCTTCAATTAGAGTAAAGTAAGTATTTCCACATTTTCTATTTAGACTAAAGTAGCATTCATGCATAGGTGATATGTTCTTGTGTTCTTCGCTTGTTCTTGATTTAGAGGCTTGTGTTCTTCGAACAATACCTTTCGATCTTGTAGCTTAGGTTCATAAGTGCTCATATCCGTTCGTATGCATGTTCGTCATTTAGACTAAAGTGGATATGCTTGCATGCTCTGATTAGAATAAAGTGTGTTCTTGATTCCTTTCTAATAGTTTATGCTAGGTTGCATGAGTAGACCTTTTCCTCTACTAGTGCGTAGATCCTGGGTTTATACGTTCATCTGCTGTAAGTCGTTCGTATACGTTGGAAGCATAGTACGGGACCGAGTGCTCTCTCATATGTCTTTAGCATAAGCTAGTAGTATCTATAGTGACTGAGATCAGTTCTCTTCCGTGGTCGTAGCTCTATCAGTACAGGGTTCCGTAGTCTGTTGGCTACGGCAGTAACCACAGCGTGGACGTTGTGACACGCTACCGGTTATCATCCATTCGGCTTATCCCAAGGTTAGGTAGAGGCAGTCCAGGAGGTGGTGATAGCCCTTCTTGGCTTCTGGCCCTCATCGATCCTCCGCAGCTGGATATAGTCAGAACTCCGTTCCACATAGATCCGTATACCGGAGTCGCCTGTTAAGTCAGGGCTATCGGTATCCTGAGCCAAGTTCTATCAAGAGATCGACCTTTAATCTCATCTATAGTGCTATCTTTAGGAATCCTCCCTATCCTTGCCTCTTATCTGGGTGTGTCCTTGGACTGACTATACGAACTTAGTACACACACGTTCCCTTGGATTCGATACCCTTGGAATACTCTGAGGTGAAAGCTACAATGGTATCCGTGCGCTTGCGGATTTATTTCATGTGTCGCTAAAATACCCAACAGTTATGCGAGTCATTCTCAAGCATTCTGTGTGTTCAACCTTGATACTAACCTAGTCATGGAAACTTGCGAGGTTACCTTCGACGAGACCCAACCATGCAGTTCGTCTATTTTTGAGTGTGCAGGTGACGATGAAATTGGCAAGAAGATCTTTGGGGACGAGGAGGATGATGCTGGAGAGGATGATGGTGATGATGGTGAAGCTCTAGCCGCGCATGTACCCTCTACTACCACTACGACGACTACAGTGTAGGATGGCCCATCCTCTACACCGACTACGATCCAGCAAGATCAAGTGGAAGCTGCTGTTGAGGGGGAGGTCGTCTCCAGGCGAGAGGCACCGAGGCGCGTTCAAGTTGATCATCCTCCCTCAAGAATCATCGGTGACATCAATGAACGTACGACACGGTCAAGGTCTAGGAATGTTTCTCACTTTGCTCATTCGGTGTTTGTTGCTACCTTTGAGCCGAAAGACATTGGACATGCACTCTCTGATCCTAATTGGGTGAACGCAATGCATGAGGAGTTAGAGAACTTTGAGAGAAACCAAGTTTGGGAGTTGGTAGAACCACCACCACATTGCAAACCTATTAGGACAAAATGGGTGTGGAAGAACAAAGAGGGTGAAAATGGTGAGGTGGTGAGAAATAAATCGAGGTTGGTTGCTCAGGGTTATAGTCAGAAGGAGGGGATAGACTATGAGGAGACATTTGCTCCTGTAGCCTGTTTGGAGGTGATTAGGATCCTTCTACCCTTTTTTGTAGCTAAAGGGTTCAAATTGTACCAAATGGATGTGAAGAGTGCCTTTCTGAATGGGCTTTTGGAGGAATAGGTTTATCTGAAGCAACCACAGGGCTTTGAGAGTGTTGAGTTTCCCCACCGAGTGTATAGGCTGAGGAAGGTGTTGTATGGGCTTAAACAAGCTCCCCGAGCATGGTATGGCCGGCTGAGGGGGTTCTTATTCAGCAAGGGATTTGAGATGGGCAAAGTAGATAAGACTCTTTTTCTCCTCGGGCAGGGTGATGATATCCTAATTGTTCAGGTGTATGTGGATGATATTGTCTTTGGCGGCTCGTCTCACTCTTTGGTTGCAAGGTTTGCAGAGGACATGAGCAAAGAATTCGATATGATGGGAGAATTGCAATTCTTTCTTGGGCTTCAGATCAAGCAGGCGAAGGAGGGAATCTTTGTGCATCAAGCCAAGTACACGAAGGACATCCTCAAGAATTTCAAGATGGATGACTCGAAGCCCCTGTCGACACCGATAAGTACGACTACAGCGCTGGATGCGGATGAGGACGGAGAGCTCGTGCACCAGAAGGAGTACCGGAGCATGATCGGCTCCCTCTTGTACTTGACGGCGACGAGGCCGGACATTCAGTTTTCTATGTGTCTGTGTGCTCGTTTTCAAGCGTCGCCGAGGACTTAACATCAGTAGGCCGTCAAGCGGATCTTCAGGTATCTTCGATATACTCCTGAGCTTGGTCTTTGGTATTCGACGTCCTCTTCCCTTTCGCTTCTTGGTTTTTCGGATGTCGATTTTGCGGGGTGTCGAGTCGATAGGAAGTCGACTTCGAGGACGTGTCAGTTTTTGGGTTCCTCGTTTTGTACTTGCTCTTCTCGCAAACAGTCAAGTGTAGCTCAGTCTACCACATAAGCCGAGTATGTAGTTGCCACTAGTTGTTGCTCCCAACTGCTTTGGATCACATACACGCTGAGTGACTGTGAGACATGGGTACCCCTGGGTCCCCACCGACCAGGCACACGGCCGTCCCCGACAAGTGGGTCCGGCGTACTAGAAGACCCGCCGACCTAACAGTGGGCCCAACCGACCAGGTTGGTGGCCCACACGACCTCCTGAACACTTTCTAGAAGATTCCCCAGACGACCTTATCCGATCCGATCGGGTAACTTGGCATGCAAGACAAGGCAGAAGACGTCGGTTGCACCTCTAGATAGTCCGAAGATCACGGGATTATGTTGTAACTTTCATTAGATTGGTTTCCCTATTTTAACCGACCAAGACTCAGGGCCCACCGACCTTGTTCGTCAGCCAATATAAGGGGGACAAGGTCGGACCCCTGAGGCCAAGTCGCCCCAAGTCATCCACATCAATACAATAAAGAACTAGACGTAGGGTTTTATTCTCTTGAGGCCCGAACCAGTATAAACTCGTTGTGTTCCTTGTGTTCCGTGTGCTCGTGCGCAACCTTTGAGTTTTTAGCCCTAGATTTCACCACGTCGAACAAATAAACCACCGAGGTTGATACCCCTATGGGCTGTGCAGATCTAAACATTTGACAGTTGGCGCGCCAGGTAGGGAGATCCATGGTTCTTCGTGCAACTCGATGGCTTCACCAAACGGCATCATCTTCCCAGAGAGCATGGCGGACTTCCTCGCCAATCCTGTTGACATCTGCTTCGGCTCAATGCCAGTGGAATCCATCACTCCAGCCACCTGCCTCGTCATCGAGAGCACTGCGGTCACCTCCAACCAGCAAGTCGAATCCGATCTGCTGGCGGAAACCCACCCACCCACTCTTCGCGACCTGATCGCGGGGCTCGACCGCGTCAAGAACATGCTCTCCGACATGATCAAGGTCTGTGAGCGCGTCAAGCGCCCACGCAGGGCTACTCAACCTTCACCCCGCATGCCTCTTGGCCTACAGAACGCAGCTCATGCGGCGTCTCACCACATGAAGAAGAAGATCCAGATTGAATCCGGGTCCAACCCCCCATCTCGTGGAAACCGCAGATGTCATCTCGATGATCCCTGCCTTGTCCACGAGGACTCCAAACACATGGCTCGCCAGTGCCGTGTGCTAAAGAAGCTTCGCCGACCTCTAATCGTGACTCAAGGTCGCCAGATCAACCATGTGCTGTCCCCGGACTGTGGCATGTTCCAGATTGCCTATACGACTATCTCCCGCAACAACCCGGACGACATGTTCGAAATCCCGGATCGAGAGGTCCTCGCGGTCTCCACCGACGTACCTCCTCAAGCCAGCGAGACAGATGAGCAGCACAAACAGCGAGAGAATGCTAACGTCGTGCAAGCTGTGCGCCGTCAGCAAGAGGCAGATGCAGCAGCAGCTGCTGCCCAACAACAGGTTCCGGGCTAGCCCATGGGCAACGTCGTACTTGGTGCCGGTGGCCAACCCGCAGGCAACGTCGCTGACAGAGGACCACACCCTGTGGCCTCAGCCGCTCCTCAACAGCAGCAGAATCAAGATGAGCCTCATCGACACCGCCTATGTGCCAGAGACCTCCTGAGGGACTTTGAGTAGGATGGCCACGAAGTCTACAACTCACCTCAAGCCAACCTAGGTGCGGCCCTTGCCGAGCTAGGGCAGCTTGGAGATACTCCTGCGACTCGACGTCTACAAGCTCACATCCGTGTTGCCACTGTCGAGGTCGGAGAAAGAGGTCAAGGATATAGTAGATCAGCCTCGAGTTCCTACTCCAGGAGCAGGTCGGAGCGGCCCCACCGTCGTCACCACAACGACAATGCCCCTCTTCCGCCCGTGGCAGAAGAGGGAGGTGGTGAGAATGAAGTCGTGCAGCCACCCAACGCCGCTACCCACGCAGCGGCCAATCCAGCTGGTAACGCTGCCAACGCCACCGGTAATGCTGCTGGTAATGCTGCCAATAACGCCGCCAACGCTGCTGGCATCCAGCAGCAGAACGCCGCCGGCAACGCAGGACAAAGCGCTGGAGCTCAACCTCCACTAGCACAAGCCACGCGCGTCCAGAGCAATCAGCGTCAGCCCATACGAGATGAAGCGGAGATCGAGCGCCATGCTAACAACAACCGCGACAACGGGGTCCCTGACCCCCTCGACACCAATAACACCATCCAAGCAGCAGAACTCCACAAGATGCACGATCGCGAGCTTCTACGTCTTGCCCAGTACGACCAAGATAACGATGCTCCCGATGACCTCTACGTCATCCCGTCAACCTGCGCCCCAGGATCTAGTTCTGGAACAATCAACAACTTCCCGGCATTCTCACGACGTCTCAGGACGATCAGATACCCGAAAGATTTCAAGCCAGCCATTGAAAAATATGATGGTCGCTCTAACCCAAGTATTTGGCTCAAGATGTACAGCATCGCTGCCTGAGCGTCAGGAAGCAACGAAGACCACATGGCAGGATACTTTCCTCTCGTAATCGGCCAAGCGCCACTCCTGTGGCTCGACAATCTCCCTGTGGAGTGCATCACTTTGTGGGCGACCCTATCACGGCTCTTCACGACCAACTATCATGCGACCTACAACCGCCCTGGCAACACACACCACCTCGCCAAAGTGAGGACGAGGAAAGATGAAACTCTCCGCGAGTACACCAACCGCTTCTTCGAGAACTGCAACACCCTCACTGGTGTCAAGGATGAAGATGTCATAGACTACTACAAGAAGGGAGTCACCAACCTCAAGCTCTTCGAGAAGATCCATGAAGCCGGCGCTGACTCTATCGCCGACCTCATGGCTTACGTCGACAAGCTCGTCGACACCCAAGACGCGGTGGTACATGATTTCAAAGGAGACAACCACATAGACACTGACAGTGGCGGCAGGTCGCGCAAGCGATCTGGTGAGGTCTACGCAACCGATCCTCCAAGACCCTCCACCTTCCTTGAAGGTGATTTCAACTGTACACTGGACGACCAGTGTCAATTCCATCGTGACGCCAAGCACACCATGAGGGAGTGTGAGCAACTGAAGCGCGCCATAGGCGTACCTCCAAAGCCAAAGAAGACCAAGAGCGGCAACAACGACGACAAGAATGGCCGCCGCTACGACAACCGCAATCGTCGACCTGATCGACGTGACTACCGTGACCGGCGACCTTACTGTCGCAACGACGACAGGGATCGCCGCGATTATCACTGTGATTACCGTCACGATGATCGATGCGACGACCACCGCGATGACCGGCGTGACGATCGCCGCGAGGAGCGACCTAACTATCCTCACTATGACGACCACAATAATGACGGCAACCGTCAAAAGGAGCATTCTCCTCCACCTCCACCTAAAGCGGGCAACCCCAACGGCGTATTCCAGAATGCCAACCAGCAGATCAACTTCATCGTCGGTGGCCGCCAAATAGCCAAGAGCAACAGACAGCAGCGATCGAACGCAAGGGAGATTGGCCAAGTCAACACCGAAACCCCACAACCTCTACGGTGGTCGGAGTTTCTCATCACTTTCTCCAGGAAAGACCACTAGGTGGACATACCTAACCCCGGGACCTACCCGCTGTTCGTCAACCCCATAGTGGACGGTGCCTTCTTGCCTAGGACCCTCATCGATGGGGGCAGCAGCTTAAACATCATCTTCACTGAAACGCTGAAGAAGATGGACTTCGACTTCTCCAAGATGACTGCTTGTGACGAACCCTTGGTCATGCCCAGTGTTGACGGTCAACTTTGACGCTCCTAGCCATGAGTTTACTTTCAATGTTGGCATTGATTTGATATCCGATCTAATGGTACTAACCCCCTTGATATAACAAGTTCTCTCTTGCATGTGGTTTTTAGAGTATGTTGTTTATGCAGGATTTAAGCACCTAAATAAGTACTTCTGGGTAAAGTTCATCAAGAACTTTATGAGAAGATAATGAAGCCCAGCACAAGTCAAGACTCGAAGTGAATATGACTCCAAATGACCCGAGGACCAAAGCATGAAGTCGTAAAACTCCAGGGACCTAAACAGAAGATGCAGGAGCTTGTGCAACAAGTACCCTTATCTAAACCACGGAGAAAACGACGTCAAGGGCCCACATGCAGAAGGGTGTTAATCAGTAATTACACGAGGAGCTCGCACGCGAAAAATGGGGCCGAACCGGGCCAAAAAGGGCCTGGGCCGACCAGCCTGGCCCGTTTTCGGCCCGGTTCGACCTCCCCTTTGACCTAGTACCCCTCGGGCTATTATCAGTTGGGACGCAAAGAGCCACGGGGAGATTCATTCGTCATCCGCCGCCACAAGACCGAGAACAAGAAGCAGATTGGATCGTGAAGGGAGCACTCGTGGCCTTCATCTACTTCGGAGGATTCTACACAATGACCAGCGCTACAATGTGTAACATTATGGGGTAAAGTCCTTGTTTGTCCTAGGGGTTGAAGGGGGATCTTGAGATGTAATCACCAAACCTTTGTTTTGGATCTATCTGCTATCATATTCTTGTTGATGGTGCCTCAATCTTAATTGCCGGCATGCTTGCTTTGGGGATGCATCACTCGTAGCTTCATGTATCGTGTTCCTCTTGTTCTTTATGCGATTACCGTCGTGTAGTGACAGTGCGCGGGAGGGAAAACATATCGAGCTTGGTTCACACACTTAGTCTTCCATACCTAGAACACATCAACGTCTTGTGCACTTGGTGTTTGATCACGGATTACCCTCGTGTAGTGACTAGTACGCGAGAGGGAAAGGGTTGAACTCGGTGCACCTTTACCTTTGATAGATTAGATCGGGTAGTTCTTGCTAGGTGGTTACATCTCCAAGTAATCCTAGATCCCTTGGACAAGCTTTCTACACTCTTGTGATCTCTATACCTTTGCTCTCTACATTGTTTTCTTTAATCTAGATTAGATTAGTTTAAGTTCTTTACTTATACATGCCTTCATTCGATAAGGAGTTTTAAATCAACGATATTAGTGCTTAGTTGAGCGTAGCAATCCACTTGTTCCGCGGATTGATTAACCTTGGGGGATACTCTAATGGAAAAGCTACAACCGACCCGTGCGCTTGCGGATCGTAATTTGACGCGTTATTTAACCGTCAACAAGCTCTTCTGGCGCCGTTGCCGGGGAACAAGCTAGTTTGCTACGTTTAACTTTGTATTAATTTTGTTGATTACTAACACCTAACCTTTTTTCTCGAAATCCTTGTTTTTGTTTTTTGTTTTTTGTTGTCTAGATGGCTTTTGTCAATCACCCCATGGAGGAAGAAGAAAAACCACTATTGTACTGTGCTAGCCCGCAATTGGAGGATATTAAAGTCCAAAAATCAGATTTGATACTCGAGGCTACCGAGTACAAGATCAAGCCTCGAATGATTGAGATGGCGGCAACAAATCCATTTAGAGGGGTGAAGATGGACAATCCATATAGGCACATCGAGCGTTTCACGATGCTATGCAACACGGTGCAACAAGAAGGAGTTCCGGTCGATTGGTACAAATAGAATCTTTTTCCATACTCAGTTGCGGATAAAGCAAAATGATGGCACTCACTTGCATCCTTCGAGGTGGAAGGAAATTGGAATCGATTGGTGAAGAAATTTTGTGAAAAATTCTTTCCGATAAGTAGGGTTCAAAATGTGAGGAGGCAAGTGATAAATTTTGCGCAAGGAGAAGAGGAAGGAATAGATCAAGCATGGGAAAGATTCAATGGATTGATCAAACAAGGACCAAGGCTCCGATTCTCCGGTGATGTACTCTTGCATACTTTTTATTTTTCCCTAACCTCCAAATGCATGCGGTATGTTCAAATGTGTGCAAGCGGAAGTATCATGGAGAAAACACTCACGGAGGCCACCCAATTACTACAAAGATTAAGCGAGGGGGTGGCCATGCAAAGAGATTGGGAAGAACATATTTCCGGAAGTGTTGAGCAAGAAACTCGTGTGGAGGTACTTGCTGGAATTTCAAGAAAAGAAGCCCCGGAGGTGAAGAAAGAAGAAGCAAGGCAAGAAAAGGTTGAAGGAGCAACCCATAATGAAGGAGGACCAATCCAAGGTATCAAAATTCGCAAGCTCGAAGAGGTACAAGGAAGAAGTTTGGCAAATGCAAAGCCGCTAAATGAGTTTGAACAAATGGATTGGATCCCAATTAACTTCGAAGAAATATTCAACAAGAGGAGACCATACCCAAACCAAAAAGAGTCGGCGAGAGCTATAGAATTCAAGTTTCCGAAGGAGAGGCACTCGGGGTACGAGTTGGACAAAGAATCCGCCGGAGAAATTATTCAAAGACTTTTCAATGAGGATGAAGAGGTAGATCCGGACCACATTGCCGAAGTAAAGAGGATTATGGGAGTGAAGCTGGAGGACTCACCATATGCACACCTAGCTGAAGTGTACGCGATAGGAGCTGATCATGTCGAAGGTACCTCTCTACCGACACCTCACATAAGTTGCAACATTAATGGAGAGAAAATTTGCAAAGCCTTATGTGACATAGGAGCTCATGTTAGTGTCATGTCTTCCAAAATTTATTATGAACTTTTTAGTAAAACTTTAAATCTTGCTCCAACACAAATAAAATTAATCATGGGAGATGGCAGAACGACAAGACCTTTGGGTGTGCTTAGAGATTTAGATGTTGCTATCTCGGGTAAAATTATTCCAACTGACTTTTTCGTAATTGATGCTTGCCATGATGAACATGATGATATAATTCTTGGTAGGCCTTTCTTAAGTTGGTCAATGTCGTTCTTGATGCTGGAAAGGGTAGAGTTACTATTGATCTAGATGGAAATAAATTCACATATGATTTCCTACCTGCTTCTCGTATTGCTTTACCTCTACCTCTTGATAACGAAGAGGTAGAGGATCTTTGTTTTGTTGATACTTTCAGGGATCCTCTCCAACGAGCAATGGAGAATGATGTTATGTATGATGATCAAGACAAAGAACTAGCGGAAGCAACCGAGGGGTTGAAGGCACAAGATGGAAGCTTGGATGAAGAAAATTATGAAGATATTGGAGACTTGCAACAATAAGGACCCGAAGCACCTGATATTGAGTTGAAGCCACTTCCCAAGGGACTAAAGTATGAATTTTTGGTAGCCGATAAGACCTACCTGGTCATCGTGAGCGATGAATTGAGTCCGGAAGAGATGGATAAGCCGCTGAATTTATTGAGAAAACACAAGAAGGTGATCGGGTACTCGATAAGCGACTTGAAGGGTATTAGTCCGGCCTTTTGCACCCACCGCATACCACTTGAAGAACAATGCAAGCCTGTTATCGAGCATCAAAGAAGATTGAGTCATGCCATGCATGAGGTGGTGAAGAAGGAGGTGATCAAATTGTTGGATGCCGGAATAATATACCCCGTGCCACATAGTGAATGGGTGAGCCTGGTGCATTGTGTACCAAAGAAAGGAGGAATAACCGTTGTGAAGAATGAGAAGCATGAGTTGATACCACAAAGGGTCGTAACCGGATGGAGAATGTGCATCGACTATGGAAAGTTGAACAAGGCAATAAGGAAGGATCACTTTCCGTTACCATTTATCGACGAGATGCTTGAAAGGTTAGCTAAACATTCTTACTTTTGTTTCCTTGATGGGTACTCGGGGTTCATGCAAATTCCCATTCACCCGGATGATCAACAAAAGACAACCTTCACATGTCCATATGGAACTTTCTCATATAGAAGAATGCCATTTGGTTTATGTAATGCACCGGCTACCTTCCAAAGATGCATGACGGCTATATTCTCAGATTTTATTGAAGAAATTATGGAGGTATTCATGGACGACTTCTCGGTGCATGGTACGTGTTTTGAAAGTTGCTTGAAAAATTTGGAAAAAGTCCTTGAAAGGTGTGGGGAAATTGACCTAGTGCTTAATTGGGAGAAGTGTCACTTTATGGTGAAACAAGGGATAGTCTTGGGACATGTAATCTTCGAGAGAGGAATAGAGGTGGACAAAGCTAAGATTGAAACGGTTGAAAAGTTGCCGCCTCTGACAAATATCAAATCGTTAAGAAGCTTTCTCGGGCATGCCGGATTTTATAGAAGATTTATAAAGGATTTCTCAAAGATCACCAAGCCATTGACACGACTTCTCCAAAAAGATGTGGAATACGAATTTGATGAAGAATGCTTGCATGCTTTCCGGACGTTGAAGCAATCTCTCATAAGTGCACCAATTATGCAACGTCCCGATTGAAATTTACCATTTCAGATAATGTGCGACGCAAGTGATTATGCCGTTGGAGCCGTTCTTGGACAAAGGAAGGATGGGAAGGTACACGCAATTTATTATGCAAGTAAAACATTAAATGAAGCTCAAGTGAATTATGCGACTACGGAGAAGGAATTGCTTGCCGTGGTGTTCGCATTTGAAAAATTCAGATCTTATATTGTGAACTCGAAGGTGAACGTGTACACCGACCATGCTGCAATCAAGTACCTTTTGTCCAAGAAAGATGCCAAGCCACGTTTGATTAGATGGATTCTATTATTACAAGAGTTTGATATGGAAATCAGAGACAAGAAAGGGTCGGACAATGTCGTAGCCGACCACCTATCAAGGATGCATCATGGAGATGATGGGATGGAGCTAATTGAAGATAGAATGAGAGATGACCATCTATATCGAATACTTGATAAGGGAGGATGGATGCATGATATCATAAGATGCCTACGGAAGATGCCATTAGATCACCTGGAGAGAAATGCTAAAAGAAGGGTAATTGCCAAAAGCAGAAAATTTTATTCGGATGCACCATACCTATATAGATGTGGAGATGATGGAGTGCTAAGAAGATGTGTGCCACAGGAAGAAAGAGAAGAGATTCTAAGAAAATGCCACTCGTCGGAATATGGAGGACACTATGGACATTTTAGAACACAAGCAAAGGTATGGGCAAGCGGATTCTATTGTCCTGAGATGCACGAGGATGCTAAAAGGTTTGTTGCAACTTGCCCGGAATGCCAAAGGAGTGGAAATATATCACAAAGGAATGCAATGCCGCTGAATTATAATTTACAAATTGATCTATTTGATGTTTGGGGCATCGACTTTATGGGACCATTCGTGAACTCGAATGGATATGAACACATCTTGGTCATAGTTGATTATGTATCAAAATGGGTTGAAGCAATTCCATGTCGGAAAGCATATACGGAAGAGGCCATTCAAATGATCAAGACGGTGATATTCCCTCGATACGGCGTTCCTAGAATTTTAATAAGTGATGGTGGATCAGACTTTATTGGCAAGGATATTAAAAGATGCTTGGCAAAGTTGGGAATCGAGCATAGGGTGTCTACGGCCTATCATCCACAAACAAATGGCCAAGCGGAAACATCGAACAAGCAACTCAAAGGCATCCTCATGAAGACGGTGACTAAAGGAGGAAAAGATTGGTCAAAGAAGCTAGACGGAGCGTTGTGGGCATACCGAACTGCACATAAAACACCGATAGGTATGACCCCTTATCAATTTGTCTATGGAAAAACATGTCATTTACCGATAGAACTAGAGCACAAGGCTTATTGGGCAATAAAGGAGATGAATCTTGATATTGATGCAGTGCAAATAAAGCAGAGGATTCAAATAAGTGAACTTGAAGAGCTAAGATTGAAGGCATATCACAACGCTAGCATCTATAAAGAAAGGATGAAGAGATGGTACGACAAAAGATTGCATAAGAAGGAATTCAAGGAAGGAGACAAGGTCCTACAATACAATTCTCGATACAAGGTCTTCGGCAAAGGAAAATTGCAAAGCAAATGCGATGGACCAGACGTCGTACATTCAGTGTCACCATCGGGAGCGGTAACAATCATGGACGCCAAAGGAGATCAATATGTTGTGAATGGACAACTACTCAAGGTATTCCTAGAGCCTGACGTTGTGCCCATTAAATACATTGACGTCTACACCTTGGATGGTGACCCGGATCATCAAGGCTAAGCAACGAAAACAAGGTAAGTTTGTAACTACTTTATTTATTTTCAGCATGCGTTTTAGTAGTAATTTTTGCTTCAAATCATCATGAATAAATATTGCCCCCTACTCATGACCTTTGGTGAGTATGGAAAATTATGCCAAGTTGATACATGATGCTCGTTGCCGCTTTGCTCGTCTTTGTGCTTGCTTTATGCATGATTAAGCTAATGCTCTCATTAATGCAAATCTGAAATTGAATTTAAATGCTAGCTTAATCCTTTGTGGAGGTTATGATAAAGATGAAGACCCATAGTTTTTCTCATGCTCTCAATTTTAGATGGGTTAAAGATGATTTATTTTTGTTCTTAAAAGTTATGCTAACCTTGTCATTAATACCACTTGCATGTTGCTCAACCTATCTAAAGCCTTATATTTAATTGAGTGCAGAAACTTAGTGTACAAGATTTATTTTTGGGTTCATTGATTCAAGGCTTGATTTCTCTGGTTCGAGACTAAAAAGCTGATCATTCCGTTTTTGTGTATCTATCTTATTGCTAGCCATTTCTATCCGTGCATTGTAAGTTTCCACATCGGAAATTTTGCAAACCTCGCCGGTATCCACCAACAAACCCAAAATATCTTTTTGTGTTATACCTCCTTGACCACAACCCACTTCTTGAGTATGGATGAATATTTTGAGGAAGATCAAAAGAATGAAGGTGCCAAAGATTAAAGTTTCATTTTGGGAGACCTCCAGGACGACATAAAGGGTGCGTGAAGGATCCCTAGAAGATTTCAAGTGTTTCTCTCCAGGAAAATTTAGGATTTTCAGTACCTACATTGGCACAAAAACTTCGTCACCTCTTTGCCCGAGGACGTGCAATCGTCTAAGCATGGGGGGAGCTGCCAAGAAGGTAGGTACTAATGTAGTCTAGAGTTTAGGGGAGTAAAAAGGAAAGAAAGAAAGGAAAAAAGGAGAAAAAAAGAAGAAAAAAAAAGAAAAAATGATGAAAACAAAGAAGAAAGAAAGAGAGAGAAGAAAAAAATATGTGTATATATATATATAACTCCCCGACTCTCTAGACGCATTAGGAATTTCAAGAGGATTCAAGATCAAGACCCATACTCATCTTTCCAACCATGTGCAATCCGATAACGAGGACTTTGTTTGTGTCTCGGGATCACTCTTTGCCATTTGCACATGTCCACTTATCTCAAAAAGTGTGTGTTCATCTCTCCCCCCTCCTTGAAAACATTTTTTTCCAATGACCTTTTTGACGAGGCTCGGTAAATCCATGAGTAGCTTGTCTTGTTTTGATAATATCTTGATTATAATATCTTGGTAGGACTAAACTTTTCCCAAAGCTCCAGATAAAGCCTTCCACTTATATAAAGTTTTTAGAGGGGAAAGGAGTAGAACATATAGGCTTGAGAGACAAGATGAGATGAGAGTTCATGAGCAGGATTCAAGGAGGTTTAAATTTTTTAACTTGGTTTAGCTCTTTCTTCATCTTACACTTCATTTTAAAATTTCTGAGATTCATTCAACATTTGGGAGCATGATTATTTACTTGTGGGATGAGCCTATTCGATATCCACCCTCCGTAGGGATGAAGGCTAGTACACTGAAACTCTTACAAATAAATTTAGAGAGCATTATGTTTTCTTCATGTATGATCAAGTGCAGGGTGTGAACAATGAAAGACAACACTGATATACATTGAAGGCTTACTCGAGGATGAGCAAGGTTTAAGCATGGGGGAGTTCTTGACGGTCGACTTTGATGCTCCTAGCCATGAGTTTAATTTCAATGTTGGCATTGATTTGATATCTGATCTAATGGTACTAACCCCCTTATATAACAAGTTCGCTCTTGCATGTGGTTTTTGGAGTATGTTGTTTATGCAGGATTTAAGCACCTAAATAAGTACTTCCGGGTAAAGTTCATCAAGCACTTTATGAGAAGATAATGAAGCCCGACACAAGTCAAGACTCGAAGTGAATATGACTCCAAATGACCCGAGGACCAAAGCATGAAGCCGTAAAACTCCAGGGACCTAAACAAAAGATGCAGGAGCTTGTGCAGGTACCCTTATCTAAACCACGGAGAAAACGACGTCAAGGGCCTACATGCAGAAGGGTGTTAATCAGCAATTACACGAGGAGCTCGCACGCGAAAAATGGGGCCGAACCGGGCCAAAAAGGGCCTGGGCCGACCGGCCCATGCCGATCGGCCTGGCCCATTTTTGGCCCGGTTCGACCTCCCCTTTGACCTAGTACCCCCTTGGGCTATTATTAGTTGGGACGCAAAGAGCCACGGGGAGATTCATTCTTCATCCGTCGCCACAAGAAGTAGATTGGATCACGAAGGGAACACTCGTGGCCTTCATCTACTTCGGAGGATTCTACACCATGACCAGCACTACAATGTGTAACATCATGGGGTAAAGTCCTTGTTTGTCCTAGGGGTTGAACGGGGATATTGAGATGTAATCACCAAACCTTTGTTTTGGATCTATTTGCTATCATATTCTTGTTGACGGTGCCTCAATCTTAATTGCCGGCTGGCTTGGTTTGGGGATGCATCGCTCGTAGCTTCATGTATCGTGTTCCTGTTGTTCTTTATGCGATTACCATCGTGTAGTGACAGTGCGCGGGAGGGAAAACATATCGAGCTTGGTTCACACACTTAGTATTGCATACCTAGAACACATCAACATCTTGTGCACTTGGTGTTCGATCACGGATTACCCTCGTGTAGTGACTAGTACGCGAGAGGGAAAGGGTTGAACTCGGTGCACCTTTACCTTTGATAGAATTGATCAAGTAGTTCTTGCTAGGTGGTTAGATCTCCAAGTGATCCTAGATCCCTTGGATAAGCTTTCTACACTCTTGTGATCTCTATACCTTTGCTCTCTACATTGTTTTCTTTAATATAGATTAGATTAGTTTAAGTTCTTTACTTATACATACCTTCATTCGATTAAGAGTTTTAAATCAACGACATTAGTGCTTAGTTGAGCGTAGCAATCCACTTGTTCCACGGATTGATTAACCTTGGGGGATACTCTAAGGGAAAAGCTACAACCAACCCGTGCGCTTGCGGATCGTAATTTGATGCGTTATTTAACCGTCAACACCCGGCAAGGCTGCATACCCCATAGGTCGTGTATGCCTGCCGGTCACGTTCGGCAAAGAGGACAACTTCCACACGGAGTACCTGACGTTCGAGGTCGCGGACTTCCGCTCCTCCTACCACGCCATCTTTGGTCGACCTATGTTGGCCAAGTTTATGGCCATCCCGCATCACACCTACCTCGTCATGAAGATGCCAGCGCCAAATGGGATCCTTTCCGTCTACGGCGACATCCTTGTCTCCTACAAATGCGAGAGTGACACCGTCAACCTCGCCAAGGTATCTACGTGTAAGGCCACAGCTACAGTCATGGTCGCTCAGGCCGCCAAGATCGACCAAACTACTCTGGAGGTGCCGGAACAGAAGCGCACAACCACTGCCTTGGACACAAGTCCTGCGGTGAAGAAAGTTTGCCTCGGCCTGCCCGACGCAACCAAGGAAGTCACCATCGGGGCCGACCTCGACCCCAAATAGGAACTCGCACTCACCAGTTTCCTCTGGGACAACGCCGACATCTTCGCATGGAGCCCATCCGACATGCCCGGTGTCCCCAGGGAGCTGGCTGAGCATGCCCTTGAAGTAAGCAAGACAGCAAGACCTATCAAGCAAAAGCTCCGGCGATTTGCGGAAGATAGAAAGCAGGCCATAGAAGTAGAAGTCTGTAAGCTCTTAGCTGCATGATTCATACGAC
The DNA here is from genome assembly GCA_036936925.1 of Cenchrus fungigraminus. Classification (NCBI taxonomy): domain Eukaryota; kingdom Viridiplantae; phylum Streptophyta; class Magnoliopsida; order Poales; family Poaceae; genus Cenchrus; species Cenchrus fungigraminus. The sequence goes on along the minus strand of CM072772.1, from coordinate 68,550,099 downwards.
AATGTAAACACCCAGTTTGGCTCGCAAACCCGGTCCTCGTACGCAAGAAAACTGGAGGATTAAGGATGTGTATCGACTACACTGACCTCAACAAGCACTACCCAAAAGATCCCTTCCCTCTTCCTCGCATCGACCAGGTCGTGGACTCCACGGCTGGTAGCGTCCTTCTATGCTTCCTCGACTGCTATTCAGGGTATCACCAGATAGCCCTGAATCCCGACGATCAAGACAAAACGACGTTCATAATGCCCAACGGAATCTACTGCTATAAGGTCATGACCTTTGGCCTGAAAAACGCTAGAGCTACTTACCAGAAGGCGATACAGAAGTGCCTGAAGTCTCAGATCGGGAAGAACGTGGAAGCCTATGTCGATGACGTGGTCGTCAAGACCACCGAAGGAGATCAGCTCATCAACGACCTCGTCGAAACTTTTGCCAATCTACGCACTTTTCAGTGGAAGCTCAACCCGACAAAGTGCATCTTCGATGTCCCCTCTGGGTTGCTCCTGGGCTTCATGGTGGGGCACCGAGGCATCGAAGCAAATCCTACCAAGATCGACGCAATTCACAACATGGCCAGACCATCTTGCAAGAAAGACATCATGAAACTCACTGGAATGATGGAGGCTCTAGGTCGTTTCATCAGCAAGCTTGGCGAAAAAGGCCTACCTTTTTGCAAGCGATTGAAGAAGGCAGATAAGTTTGCATGGGATGATGACGCACAGAAGGCTTTCGAGGCTCTCAAGGAGTCCTTGACCACGACTCCAATCATGACACCTCTGATCCCGAAGGAAACACTCCTCCTATACATCTCCGCCACCACTAATGTGGTGAGCACGGTCCTCATCGCCGAACGAGAAGAAGAAGGGTAGGTCTATCCTGTTTAGCGACGTGTGTATTACGTGAGCGAGGTCCTAGCCGACACCAAAACAGGTTATTCACAGCCTTCCCACTAGGGGAGATCACCTGCGGCGCTATTTCCAAGCTCACAAGATCAAGTTGCCCTCATCCTTCCCGCTAGGGGAGATCATCTGCAACCGCGATGCTAACGGCCGCATCGTCAAGTGGTCGGTTGAGTTGGGCGAGTTCGACATCGAATTTTGCCCCAGGCAAGCGATCAAATCACAAATCCTAGCTGTTTTTGTATCAGAGTGGACAGAAATCCAGGTGCCCCCTCCCAAGGAGCGGCCTGAACACTGGATCATGTACTTCGATGGTGCCCTTAACCTCGAGGGTGCTGGAGCAGGCATACTATTCATCTCTCCGCAGGGAGAACAGCTTAAATATGTCCTACAGATACACTACAAGGCCTCCAACAATGGAGCAGAGTACGAAGATCTAATCCATGGGCTCCGAATCGCAGTGTCCCTTGGCAAGTCAACAAGGAGTGGGATTGTGTGAAAGACATAATGGACGCTTACTGCGCTAAGATCCATAAGCTCGAAGGCCACTTCGAGGGGATCGAGTTTTAGCATGTGCCACGTAACAACAACATGGCAGGCGACGTTCTATCTAAACTAGGGTCCAAGACAGCTCTAGTCCCGATGGGTGTGTTCGTCCAAGACCTACGCAAGCCGTCTATCAAGCTACTAGATCCGGATGACTCGGACCAGAACCAGCCCGACGTAATTCCAGCACCTCCCCGCGATGTGCTAATGATAGAAAAAGAGGATGATTGGCGCAAGCCTTTCCTAGCCTTCCTACTCGATCAACGAGCTCCAGAAGACAAAGCAGAGAGGGAATGCATCACGCGGTGTACTGCTAACTACGTCGTGATCGGCAACGACCTCTACAGAAAAGCCACCTCTACTGGCATCTTGATGAAGTGTATCTTGCGATCAGAAGGTCTACAGCTCCTGGCTGAGATACACGACGGTGAATGTGGCTGCCACGCAGCGTCTGCCAATCTGGTCGGCAAGGCCTACCGATCTGGCTTCTACTGGCCCACGGCCATGACTGATGCCAAAGACCTCGTAAAGAGGTGCAAGGGATGCCAATTCTTTGCGAAACAGCAGCATCTGCCAGCTCAGATCCTACGCACGATTCCCCCATCTGGCCCTTTGCCATGTGGGACCTTGACTCCATAGGACCATACAGAACCGCTCCTGGTGGCTACAAGCACATCCTTGTGGCTGTCGACAAATTCACCAAGTGGATCGAAGTCCGACCTATTCCCAAGGTCACGTCAGAGGAAGCGGCGAAATTCATCCAAGAGATAACACATCACTTCGGTGTGCCTAACGGAATCATCACCGACCTCGGGTCGGCCTTCACAGGATCTGCCTTTTGGGATTTTTGCCAGGACAGCATGATTGATGTTTACTACTCATCGGTCGCCCACCCTCGGTGCAACGGCCAGGTCGAACGTGCCAATGGCATGGTTCTTCAAGCTCTCAAAGATCATATCTTTGATGATGCTTCAAATTATGCTTCCCGGTGGTTAGCCGAGCTACCACACGTGATTTGGGGTCTACGGACCCAAGTTAGTTACGCCACGGGCTTCTCGCCCTTCTTCCTGGTCTATGGCTCAGAGGCCATCCTACCTACCGATGTCACTTTTGGAGCTCCGCCTATACAGTTCTACGAGGAGGGACAAGCCGAACAAACTCGTCGCGTTGACCTCGACAGCCTCGAGGAATAGAGAGTAACAGTCGTCATGAGGCAAGCTCGCCATGATCAGCAGCTTCGTCGGTACCACGATCGCAACGTCAGGGAGTGCTCCTTCAACGTTGGCGACCTAGTCTTAAGGTGCATCCAGAAGACTGACGGCATGCACAAGTTGTCCGCCCCTTGGGAAGGACCTTTTATCGTCACAGAAGTTATCAGCCCGTCTACATATCGCCTCCAGTGGGGCGATAGCCAAGGGGTCCCCAACCCATGAAACGTGGAGCACCTCCGCCGATTCTATCCATAGAATAGTTTCATTACAGCTATGTACTCTTCGTCTTTGTATTTTCAGTCAAATAAATATTAGTTTTAAGCAGTCATTTGCTGTGTCCCGAGTTCTATCCTCTTTTCTTCCATGTCATGTACCCTCCCCCTCGACATGCTCGAGGGCTTAGCAAAAGCCAATACAGGGGTCGAAAGACCTGAGGGTGGCTTGGCTATGCCAACTCAAGGGTCATTCGACCTGAGGACGTCGTCTCTCACGATTGTTTACTTTATGTTGTCACGAGCCTGCTTGGTCGTATGGTTGCAAAACCAGAGTCCTAGACTCTCCCCGCGCGCCGGTCACACGTAAGTCTCCCTGCTGAGCTGTGGTGGTCAGTAAGCCAGCCTACCCTTGAGTAGTGGACAGCGGGGCATACTAAAACACAGTGCTTCAGGGCAACCAAGCTCGTGCAAACATAAACTAAGCATGACATGCGAGCCAAAAGATTATCATCATTGTTATTTACAAGACTGGAGGAAGAGAGGATACAACTTGGAGGCTACAACTACTCATCACCATCATCGCCCTCGTAATCGATGGCGTCCATTATCTTGTCAGCAGCTGGTTGCACCTCCGCCTCTATGGCCTTCAGGTCCTTTGATGCATCCGGGCCTTCCCCGACCTTGGCCATGTGGACCTCAAGGAAGTGCGACTTCACGAGCACCAGCGACTCCACCAACTTCTGGGGAGCACCTATGAGTCAGTCAATGGCTGGCTTGGGCTCCTCCCCGGCGACCTATGGCTCCACCATGTCCATGACAAGGTCGGCAGCATTCTTCAGGTTGGTGACTTCCTCCTCAAGCCTTGCAATGGTCACCTGGTCATTCTACAATGATTGCAAAGCTACCACGAGACTGACCTCAAGGTCCTTTCGTGCTCGTTTCTCATAAGCCAGCTTCTGGCACACAACATACTCACTGTCCACAGCGACCTTCATCACCTTCTTCAGCTTCTCGCTGCTCACGTCAGCCGCCCGCAGGTCTACCTCAAGGCTTCGGATTCTTTCCTTGGCAATCTTGAGGTCATCCTTAAGCTTGTCCTTATCCCTGTGAAATTTTGTGGCACAAAGATATTGTCAGATACAGGACATAGTTTAGCAACTCAGATGCACAAGGTCGTGGGTCGTTAGCCTTACCAGCACTCACAGACGACAACAGCTCGTCGGCGTCACGATTCTTGTGTTGTTCCTCTTTCAGCTCGTCTTCGAGCTTTTTCTTTTCAGCGGTGGCCTCCTCTCGAACCTGCTTGAGCTCTTGCTCGAGCTCTGCCACCCGCAGTTGCATGGCTGTGGCATTTCTACACTGATCGGCCCTGCCCTAGGCACGGTTCGCCAGTGACTGCTTCAAGGTCACAAGACAGGTCGTTGATAAAATTTACATGATAAGTTGCTCACTAAATTCAAAGGCAGATATTTACTGTAAACGCTTGGTTAAGCGTCAAGATGGCCTGGCGGACTTCCTTCATGTCTTCATCATCCTCGAAGATGTCTTCCTCCCAGGGGGTGCCATTCCAGTTGATCTCCCGCCTGCTCAAACCTGGCCCTGTCGACATCGAACTCGGTACCTCTCCACCAACTATTTCTGGGCCCTGTTGCGGCTGCTCGATCTGAGCTTGGTCCACCACCGGGTCCAGAGCCGACGTGGTTGGTACCGTGTTGATCGGGTCTACGTCAATGACGGGCGGGGGAGTCGACGTCCCCAAGCTGCCAACGGAACCCTGAGTTCTGACCTCCTACTCGGACGTCGTTGTCCTTGCGGGAGAACCTTGAGCACTCGAGGAGCTCTAGGGTCTAGCGTCCGACCTGCAGTAGTTCCTTCGTCAGTATGCTACGACCTCATAACTATAATTGATGAATAGATCGCAGTATTGGGTTCTTACCTCACGACCACTATCGCACGCGACTTCGACCTCAGCAGCCGACCTCGCACCTTCACAGGCATCTTAGCCTGAATGCCGGCTGCAGCCAGCTGCGGCTTCTTTATACTGCGGATCTCCTCCTCCGTCGTCTTCTTCTCCAGCTCCCGCTGCCTCTTGGTCGCGGGGCTCGGTGACCTTGGTGCTGCGCGATCATCAGTGACCGGTGGCTCATTAGTGGATTCATCCTCCTCCTCGATGTCTTGTGACGTCAGGGTGGGGTCCGTCTTCCTCTTCCTTTTCTTCTTCTTGGCCTCGAGCTTGGCAGTCTTTGCTGCCTCGGCCATTGCGGCAGCCTTTGACCTTGACTGCTTCGCTGTCGCTGCCCTTGTCCGGCACCCCGGCCTTGTGGCACTAGTCGACTCGGGCCGGCTTGTCATGGCGTCACCTGCCTCCTTGTCGCTGTCCTCATCCGCCCTCACAGACGAATCTGACAAATAATTCGCCAGCAGAGCAGCTGCTAAAGGCTAGTAGTCCTGCGACCTCAACTTCCGGCATGGCTCCTCGCCGGTCGGCAGAGGGGCAGGGCACCAGTACTGCATTTCCCGAGCCTGCAAAGACAAGAAACAAGGTCTAAGAGGTCTTCCTCTAAGGCACAAAAACAACTAAGCACTTCGAAATGAGCTGGTTGTTTCAAGACTTACTGGATCAGCCAATCGGGTCAGGGAGTGTGCCTTCGGGCACTTCTTATTCCGGATCCGCCCGGTGTACAGCTGAGTGACTCTGGTCACCATTTCATCTCTAGAGACCTTGCGGTTGACTTCGCGAGTAGGGTCTGACTGACCCCAGTACTCGTAGGCCAGATGCACCCAGTCCTTGATCGGCTGGATCAGGCGACGACAAAACGACATCACCATTGAGCCTCCCGTCAGACCTTTCTTCTTGAGGTCAGCGAGGAGGGCGAGCAACTCCTTAAGGTCTCCCATCTCACGGGAGGAGAGGGGCAGGTCCCTCTCAGGTATCTTCTTGGGCCTGTGCCTAGTTCGCTTCGGGAGCGCCGGCTTCTAGTTGGCGATGTAGAACCACTCCGACCTCCACCCAGAGGTGTTGTCCGGTAGGTCCATGTTAATCCATTCTGCCTTAAGACCTGGACTTAAGCAGAACATCACAGAGCCTATGACGCCAGTGCACTTGCCGGTGGTCTTGACGTTGAAGAAGTAGCACCACAACAAAAAATGGGGTGGTATCCCTAGATATGCCTCGCACAAGTGGATGAACGAAGACAATACGGTGATGGAGTTGGGAACGAGGTGTACCAGCTCCAGCTTGTAGTAGTACAGGAGACCTCTAAAGAAGTCACCGACGGGCACATTGAACCCGCGCACGAAGAAGGACGCAAAGACGACCTGCTCCTTGTCGTCCTCCGTCAGGAACGGCTCGCTGGTGGGCGCCTTCCACGCCACTTCCGCCTTGGACCTCAGCAGCCCACGCTCCACCAGCACCTGGATCTTCTCCTCGGTCATCACCGAGGGATCCCAGACCATCTCCGGGGTGGGCATCTGGGAAGCCACGGCCGCCATTTCTTTGGAATCTATGGGTTTGGATCTAAATGTCAGTAGGGTTTTCACGCGCATGTGGAGCGGCGCGGATCTGGGCTCTCGGCGGTGGCAGGTGGGCTGCTGTAGGTGGCGGTGAGCTCCGGCTTCGAATGCGGTGGGGTGGACGCGCAAGCACAGCGGCTACGGCAAGAAGGGTTCCGGCGAAGGCGGCAGGAGGAAGAAGACAATGGCAGGGGAGGGTCAACGCCCGTCCCCACGGCCGTATTTATATGGGCCTCGCCGCGGACGCCCATTGCGGATCTACCGCCGCAACAGATCTACCGTAACGGCTCTGTGCTACTAATTTCGCGAGACGATCTCGCCGGATTTCACACCAACAGCTATGTACGCAACAGATAGATTGGCGACCTAACACCCCGAGTTTAGGTCGTACACACATCGATGCTACCAGGTCATCCTGATAGCAAATTCGATCTCCATGAGGTCGACAAGCCTCCAAATCACACTATTTAAGGTCTTTGATGAATAATTTCTTCAAAACGACCAATACATGACAAAAGAGAGCGAACATTACATGAGAACTACGAAGGTACACAGGTTGCCTGCTACCTCATTGGATCCAGAACCTGTTACAATATACAAACATATTTGAAGACCTGATCTACCTAGAGCAATCTTTGCCATGTTCTCTGCTACAGCAGAGCACATCGCAAGAATTCTTCTAGCTTCAGACCCCCAATGGCGGCCTCGCGGTGAACTTCAACACAACGCTGCACCTAGCAGGTTGTGCTTTGTGACTGACTGCGGAATTCAGACACAGTCTTCCCAGGGGGAAGGTGCCGCAAGCCCTCGACGAGCATCTACTACTCACCAAGAACCTGCAGCATCACCTCGGGCCTCTACAACATCACCTCCAAACTCTCCATGACTCTTCACTGAGGCACGGTACAAAGAGTAGGGGAGATACCTACACTTCGCAAGCGTTCTTCTAGCTCCAAGCTTCTACAAACTTTGCATCCTATGCTCTGGTGGACGGTTACATGCCCATGGCATGGCTAAAATTCTACTCTGCGGCTTCATAGCTCAGCAATGCTCGGTGCTTGCCTCCTTCAGCCTTATGGTGCTATTTATAGCCAGAACCAGGCCTTGAGCAGCCGGTGAAGTGATGACACTGCTACCATGTGATTGAGAGGTCCTGTAGACATGTGGATGATTAAAAGCGATGCACTTTTTTCCTACCTCACGACGAATTTGTCGTTTGTGCATCAATGATGCCCGAGGCCGCTGCAGCGTCACATGGCTACAGTACACCTCTTGGTCAGTGGGTAGTTTGTCGTTTTGCGGGTGGCAAGAGAATCTCCGACCACTGTTGACCCGTGACCCTGCAGTCTACGGAGAAGATAAGACTGACTCCACGTCAGATGGTCCTGCGCCTCGCTACATCTATAGACGACGAGGATGATTAAATGCTACCTTTGCGGTTCTATGTCTTTATTGCACCCGCTAGGCTCTGCATCCTAGTGCACCCGCTATGGCTCTGCACGTAAGCGGACCTATTCCAATTAGCCTATATTTCTGTTTCCTGAGCAGAATGGTCGTAGGTTCGATTGAAGACCTCCCGGGGTAGGCGTGCCTTGCTGCTCTGCCAGATCAGTCTGGGCGCCTAGAGATCAGAAGCTTCACGTCTACAATTTCGTCGGGCCCCTGTGGTCGGTGTGCCTAGAACTAAGGTTGTCAATACCTTTGTACTATGGCTCCGCTGGATGACTAGCAGCTATGTTGGTCATCAAGACACCAAAATGGCCTTCCTAAGGTCAGCATGAAGGACCGGAATGGCGAACCAGAGAGGTGGGGAGTGAATGGGAGCCGATAAAAATTCTATTCAAGAATTCGGCCTATGAACCCAAAGTCACTCGGGTACCTCTGTTAACTTCTCTTGCCAAATCCACGTAGCTATTGGAGTGCTACTGGACCTAGGAGCAAGATCCAACCAACAGCCTCTGAAAACACACAGCGGAAAACAACACGAAACAGTTGCTGGAAGCCAAAACCGGTCAGGCCGGTTTCTAAAACCGGTCAGACCGATTCTTTGGGACTTAGCCTCTCACAGGCTGGGGAAACCAGTCAGGCCGGTTTGGCAAACCGGCCAGGCTGGTTTTGTCCAGGAAATCTCCAAAAGACCTTCGAGAACAAAACCCAGCAAAACCACCTCAAGAACCTTCCAGACTTTGAACAGGAAAAGCCATAGCCTGAAGAAAACTCTCCTGTCCAAAAACTCTTCACGACAGCCCACTGGGGCTAAACCGGTCAGACCGGTTTGGGAAACTGGTCAGGCCGGTTTTGCCTAGATAGTCGGGAAGAACTCAGCCCACGGGAAAAACTCAACCTTCTCCTTGATCGATCTCCCGATTCCTTCCACGGATTCAAGTGTGACTTTGGGGATAGCTGGGGTACCAGGTGGGCTACCTTTGGCTAGAAGCTCGGTCACCAAAACCTACCCAATCAAGAGGAATCGGAAGTCAACCCTCAAGAACACCTTTCCACGAACTCCACCGAAAACCACCAAATCGAAGCCGTTTCGGAGGGTTTGCTGGAGCAAAGTCACCAAGCAAAGAGGCACAAGGTCCTCATATGTGACATCCAACAAGAATCCCTCAAAGAAACGCCTCCTAAACCTCACCACGAAAATCGCCAAGAAAAGCTCTGAAAATCACCAAAAAGGGAAAACAGGAGAGACACAATCAAGCCTTGAGGAACCACGCCAGATCATCTATACATAATATGAAGGTTCATACAAGGTCTAGCTTGCCTCCCTATCATCCATCCCTCTCTCAAGATCTCACCATGAAGCTCTCATGCTAGTCCTAGAAAAACCTAAGGAAAAGAGGAAGGAAAATAGCAAAGGAAAATTGAGCTAGGGTTCCAAGAGATGGCTGCCATCCTCTCTCTACTTAGTTTATATGGAGGCAACCGAAAGACGAAACCACCCCTATTACATAAACAAGGATACACGCCCCCGAAGGGCACTTTGGAAAACTTTCATCGTAGAACCATCGGACGGATGCCCGGTGACTGCACTTCGCTTAACCTTGACGCAAGCCTTGCGATCCCGACGCGTGTCCTCCGCTTCAAAACACTTCGGTGCCCTGTGACCCCAAACCGGTCAGACCGGTTTCACCAACCGGTCACACCGGTTTTGGCCTGACAGCCACACCGAGCCTTTGGCCTTGGCTTTGTAGCTCAGTCAAGCAACCCAGTGGTTTTCTGGTGAACCACTGCAAACCCCACGAACTTGGTGTAGCCTCTGCCAATCACCACTCATGACTTGGCTCCCACGAAGTCCCGGCTCGACCTTGGTTTTGAGGCTCAACCAAGAAACCATCCACGACTTCGTCTTGCTATTCTTGCCACCATGCGGCCCGCACTTGACCCCGCTGGCCACCGGGTCCCTCGAACCAAGCCTACTTGTCTTCTCCACACCTAGAGGCCTCACCGGCAACGACCTTTCGCTCTTGTTCTTCACCTGCACCAACACCAGCCAAGCCGCAACCTGCACATGCAATACTTGGCCAAGAGTCAGTCCACACAACGTTGTCAATCACTCGTCACACCAGGAAGCGACCATCCACCGGTCCTCAAACCACACAGGCTCTCAATCTCCCCCTGGATGAGTGCATTGACAACACACACATTTGGTAACCAAAGAGAAAAGGACAAGAAAAAGGAACGACTAAAAGAACCTCAAATAAGCGATCGAAAGCCAAACAAAGGCAAAGAGCAAGATCACTTGAAAGAGGAAAGTCTCGGTCCCCTTAGGCAAGGGCAACGGCTCGACACAACCGAGACAAAAATAAGCTCAAACAAAGAGCAAAGACCACCAAAGCAAAGCTCAAAACACACAAGAGCTCCCCCTGCACATATGCACACTCCCCCTGAACATGTGCCAGCACTGGGCACAAACCGGTCAGGCCCGTTTCCCAAACCGGTCAGGCCGATTCCACCAAACCAGTCAGGCCGGATTTCAAACCGGTCAGACCGATTAAACTCGGCAGAAGCTCACCCCCAAAAGCCAAAAATTTAAAAGAAATGCACAAGCTCCCCCTTGACAGCTGGGATAGGTTCTAGGGATGCAATGCAACTTTTCTCAACCAACATTTCACCCCCTTGTTGCCAATGCATGAATCAAGGCTCAAATTTGAAAAAGATGCAACCTAGAGCTTCTCAAATAGACAAAAATCAACATAACATACTACATACATCCAAATGAGCAAGTTAGATACTCTATAGCTTCGTATGGACATAAACTACAAGATCACCAAGTTTCACAACCATTGGGTAAAGCTAAGATAGAGTTGAGCATTTTTGCGAAAATTTACCCTCTCAAGAGCAAAGTCCTAAACATGAGCAAAACATGTCAAAATGGCAAAGCCACACAAACTTCATGCTAGGACAACCATTCTAAGCATAAGATCATCATAAACACCCACAAGCATCTCATGTCATGTCAAAGCCACCGAGCCATGTGCTTACTTCTATATATGAGATTTCGCATTGGTAAGCAACATGGAACGGTTTAGCACCCAAAAGCAAGTAAATTAAGCACATATGACATGGGAGCACATTTTCCAAGCAATTTACATTTCATTTTCAGATTCATATTTGGTACATGAAATGTCTTTGCGACAAAAAGGAACTTATGCCCCTCCACAAGATAAAGCATGAGGGCTAAACATTCATGATGACAAATGAGCCTTTGGCCCCATACGCTCAAAATAAGCTATCCAAGCACAAGTTAAGCATAGAAATGCCACTAAAACATGTCATGATCATATAAAGGCATTTACTCACAAGAGAGCATACATATGACATTTTTCAAAAATATAGCTATCAACCATGGATGTAAATCAAGATCATCAAGAGCTAAGCCGCACTAAGCCATATCATACCAAACTAGCTCATAAGAGCATATATAGCACATCATGGAGAACAATGTATATAGGAGAAGCCTTTCCTACAAGATGCATATGATACAAAATGCATGCAACCTAAGATACAAAGATACCTATACATCATGTTACATATGCAATGCAAAATGCAAGAAATGCACAAAGGAAACTATACATATGCTACAAAGGAGCTCCCACACCCAACTCAAGAGACCAAACACACACCAAGTTCTCCCCGCAAACGAGTGAAAGTTACTTGATCTAGGGGCTTGGTGAAAATGTCCGCTAGTTGGTTTTGTGTGGGCACATGGATCAAAACGATTTTCCCTTTCTCAATATTGTCCCTCAGAAAATGGTATCTCACTTCTATATGCTTGGTTTTGGAATGAAGCACGGGATTCTTAGCAACACTTATCGCACTCGTGCTATCACAAAGAAGTGGAACCTGGGTATACTCCTCCGCAAAGTCACTCATGGTGTATGTGATCCAAAGGAGCTGAGAGTAACAACTAGCTGCGGCAACATATTCAGCTTTGGTTGTAGATTTAGCAACACTCGATTGTTTGTGGGAAGACCAAGACACCAAAGAAGAACCAAAAAACTGGCAAGTTCCAGAAGTGGACTTCCTATCCAGCCGACACCCGGCAAAATCCGCGTCTGAAAAACCGTGAAGCTCCAAAGAAGAAGACGCGGAGTACCAATGGCCGAAGTCGGGAGTGTATCGCAAATACCTGAAGATGCGCTTGACTGCTTGCCGATGCGAAGTCCTTGGAGACGCTTGAAAACGAGCGCACAGACATATTGAGAATTGGATGTCCGGCCTCGTCGCCGTCAGGTACAGGAGGGAGCCGATCATGCTCCGGTACTCCTTCTGGTCCACGTGTTCACCGTCCTCATCCGCATCAAGAGCTGTAGTCGTACTCATCGGCGTCGCCATGGCCTTGGAGTCCTCCATCTTGAACTTCCTCACTATGTCCTTGGTGTACTTGGCTTGGTGCACAAATGTTCCTTCCTTCGACTACTTGATCTGGAGGCCGAGGAAGAACTGCAACTCACCCATCATGCTCATCTCAAATTCCCTGCTCATGCCTTCTGCAAACCTTGCAACCAAAGAGTTAGACGAGCCACCAAAGACAATATCATCCACGTACACCTGCACAATTAGGATCTCTTTGCCCTGCCTGAGGAGAAACAAGGTCTGATCTACCTTCCCCATCTCAAAACCTCTCTCAAACAGGAACCCTCTCAACCTACCATACCAAGCTCTAGGCACCTGCTTCAGCCCGTATGTTGGCACTTCTTACGTCGTTACTAGATTTGCAACAGCACCAGAAAGCCTGTTGGTATACCACACAATCACAGATAGATCCGCAAGCGCACGGATACCGCTGTAGCTTTCACCCGGGAGTATTCCAAGGTATCGATTTCCACGGGGAACGAGAAGTGTTGTGAACCTGAGCTAATTCATCCGGGGGATATGGTGACGAAGGATAGAAAGGCAAGGGTAGATTTCGGGTAGAGAGAGGATAGCTGATGAAGTTTGGGACTCGTGAGAGTCACGGATAGAATCAAGGCAAAACTTGTCACTCGTCAGGGGCAAAGGGAAAAGAGCCACGGAAAGGGATGAGAAGGGGGATCTGATGTCGTAACTCCTACCTGCCGGAACTAATGTGGTGGACTACAAAGCCCGTCCGGAGCTGTCACCTCCCTAGGGTACCACAACTATTCCGTTGAACCAGGAAGCATTCCAAGGTACTGGAGAGCCTAGACACCACGTCTACACTAACCAAGCACTACTTTACTCGGATCCAAAGCAAAGCAATCACAACAAGTAGAAACTACTAATTGCAATCGAAGAACCTAAGAGCGAATGATGAAATGACTTGAGACTTAGTTACTCACGAATTCGAACTTACAAAACATCCCGGGTGTGGACAACCGTAGTTGTACCGCACCCGCCGAGGTACGAAGAGAAGACCGACACTCCGGCTTCTACTCCAACACTCAACTCTCTCTCCCTACTCTCTAAATACTAACTTGTATAGGGCTCTGCCACTTGCTTCTAATCACTTGTACATCCTTCTACAAGGAGCCAGGCTCTATATATAGCCCCAATGGGTCGGTGGCTGCAGGAGGGGGTACTTGTAGGCGAGAGGGAGCTGCAGTGCCGAGCAAGGAGGTGCGGCCGTATCTCTAGGTGCGGCGGGCCCTGTGATTTCCACCGCCTTCGATTGTGCATCCGTGATTTGGTCCCTGAGGCGGTTAGAAGGCGGTTGTGGGTCGGTTTGCTGAGTGGAGGAGGTGCGGCCGGACCTCTTGGTGTGGCCGGCCCTGGGCCCTCTTGTCATCCACTCCGGATCGTGCTCTAGTGGGTAGATGAAGTCTTGGACGCTGTCCCACGTCGGTTGTTCACTGGCTTGTGGGTCCATGGATCCAAGTGAGGCTAATCTCAATCTCTGGATCAAACCGACCTTGTTCCTTCGATCAGGATCATTCGTAGCTGTGTTCCCTTGAATGACCGAGGCTTGGTGGCACGTTTGGGCGAGTCGGGCAGGTGCGGCCGGCCCTAGTGGTGCGGCCGGCCCTGGTGGTTCGGCCGGCCCTAGTGGTACGGCCGGCCCTGCCTCCTAGCCCTTGTGCGGCTCGCCTGTGGTGTGTTTGCTTGATCCAACATGATCGTGATGAGTTTGGTCTTTTGGGAGCTGGTGCACAGGACTTCACTCGGTGTGAACCTAAATAGTGGTGCAAGGTAGGGCCGGGCGCACCACTAGGTGCGGCCGTGCCTACCTTATGTCGCTCGGTGCTCCGGAATTGCTCCCTAATCTTGATCCTGCAGATAAAACCTCAACACAACTCGTGGAACCTCGTTAGCACAAAAACATGCATGAAATTGGTGTCTGGCCCATGGACTTGGTCCCCTTGGATATTATGCTAGGTGTAGAGGCATTTGGCAAAGTTTGGTGTTGATCGGAGGAGGTTTATAGGTCCGGCCAAACCTACTAGGTTCGGCCGCACCTACCCCCGACATGCCTCGTGTCACAATCTTCCGTGAGGCATAATTTCTGCATCCGGACTCCGAATTGGGTGAACCAAAACTCCATTTCGATCATCTCGACGAGAACTTCGCAATGGTGCTATCAAACTAAGCATTTGATATTGTTTGTCAAGATGCTTTATTTGTGCTATGATGTCTCATTATGACCTGCATCCAAATATTCACCAAAGCTCGTGGAATCCGTTAGTTTATAACCCCACAGCTATGATGCAAGCTTTGATGGAGTGAAATTTGTTCAAAGTTGAGGGTCAAAAATATGGACCTAACGACCGTCAACACACCCCCACACTTGGCCCTTTGCTCGTCCTCGAGTAAAGGTTAAGGACCAAGGTGAAAACAAAAATTCCTATGGTATGAAGTGAGCATAAGAGATATTACGAATCATACCTTGCACTTATGAACTTTGAAGTGTCTATCATGCCATCTTGGGTAGTTGAGGAATGGAACGATCTTGAATCAAATCACTTCTACTCCTCATGTCAAGTAGCTTGGGATTTTTTAATAAGTTTTCAAAATAAACATTGCTTGGCTCCTCATTTGATTCTCTCAAATCGCTCAATGTGTATATTCCTCACCAAGGCATTAGACTTGCCTTTCTTCAACCTACTTCTAATGATGGCTATATATGGAGCTCAAGGTAGGGTATAAAGATGAGGCATACTTGCATCACATGTATTGCAAAGTCAAAAACCGGATCCAAGGAGAAAATCAAATCATACAATCAGATCAAGATGTGCATGTGTAGGGATATGATGGATATGGTAAGGTGGATACTAGGCCCAGAATGGGTGCTAGATATTACCATATGTATAATGAACATTGTGATGATGGTAAGGTGTACACTAGGCCCAGAATGGGTGCTAGTTATTACCATCTGATTTGTTGTAACTCCATTTTGCATGATCCTCTCTCTCTATTTTGACTCTTTTGTGGACAAGGCTATCTTTTCTTTTTTTTCTTTTTTTTCTTTTTTTTTCTTGGACCTTCATGTGTCCAACTTTTTTTTCTCGGACCTTCATGTGTCCATTTTTTTTCTATAGCCATGTCTCTTTTGTAATATTAACTTGGAGAGAGAGAGAGATCAACACATAGTGTGGAGCTTTATTTTGTGGAATAGATAGATGGTACAATGCTAGCTCTCAACTAAGCATAGCAAGGAGGATGTTGGCGTGTACGTGTATCTTGATCATGAAAGCATGAAAAGAATTCTCACAAGGGTCACAACAATTTCACAAAGCTCAATGCAATGACAAGTAGCATATGTGTATGAGGTTTTCAAGATGTCTCATCATATGGCACTGGTAGGACTTGGCATATCAAAGAGGAGCTTCGCAAAGGGTTTTCAAAATTATCAAATAAATTTCCCAAGCACTCAAACATTTGGAGCAAAGATCATTTCATCGGACCATATCTCAAACATCAACTACTTAGATGGGCATGGTTTCCTAAAGATATGTTGTTCACAAGCATCAAGATAATAAGTATGGAATAAAACTTATGCAAGCCAACCATATGAAACATGTCGAGCATTGGGAGCATGTGGATTCAATTGAGTTTGATTTACATGATCTTATTTAAAGCTCATTTAAACTCATGATTTCCAAAAGTAGAGAGGTAGGGGTGCACATACCATCGCTCTTGGAGAAAGTGGGGAATGAGACAGACAAATGGTGATTCGGCCAAACCACAGGGGCATCCGACATGCTCTAGTGCAATTACCTCATCCCTTGTCGATTAGTGTAGTTGGTGTTGTGCGGCACCATGGCGGGAGATCTTAATTTTGTGTTTTGACGAGCCTGAGAAATTGTGACAACCCGCCCAGGAAAATACCGTACTATCGCCTAAACCAATCCACTTTGGTCATTAAGCAATAATAAAGTATCATCCCGTCGTTAGTTGCTGGGTCAAGCCCGGCAAAATCACTTACATAGCAACAAAGGATCGACAACATGCATTAAAACTCACACGAAGGCGAGTCCAGAGTACAACACATGATTAAGTCCAAATCTGCCCCGCAGGGTTTAATTATTACAACCGAAGTACTTGACATGAAAGCGAAGTTTAGAGTTTCAAAAACAGCAGAATTAAACTAAATAGTGCGATGAGCATCACAGGAGGCCTGCCATGATGCCTTCATTGATCGTCTTCCACCCACTCCAGCTCCCAGCCAGGCAGGATCTCTCCAGGCCACACATCACTAAAAGCATTACCTGAAATCAATAAATTACAGCAAGACTGAGTATACTAATACTCGGCAAGTCTTACCCGTCGGTGACGACTACATCACCAAACTCTGGACATGAAAGGCTTTTTGGCTAGTGGGGATCTTTTGCTGAAAAGCAACAAGGAGTATGTCCTTACTTTCAATATTTTAGCTCAGATTCTAGTTGATTACTCTTTTCTAAACGAGCAAGCTATTGCAAGCATAATTGTGCACTTCAATTAATCAAACATAAATATTCACGAAGTTCCATCATTAAGGGATATCATGGCCAGTTGGATAAGTAGTCTCAGATAATGGTGAGAGGCCGACAACCGATTGATTTAAACCTTGCAAGGTAGACCTAAACACACGGTAGGGTGCCCTCACACTGGACAACCACCAGGCGGTTCCCAAAAATCCTCGGTTCAGGATAAAAGATCAAAGTCTTTGGTATAGGCTATCTGGCATACCCCGCGAGGCACCCAGAATCACACATGCACCACCGGTAGCTAGCCGTGGGACGCATCCCAAGATTAGTGACGGTAAAATCCCTTACCGCCTCATTAAGGTACTAGGCTTACCGGTCCCATTCCCGACAAGTGCTTAGTACTTTCAAACACTTAACCCACGAAAGCCATTGGACCGGAGCCCACATCCCATGCTCTTACCACATGAGCAATTCCATTTATAAAGATCTTATGATTCCATCATAAGAACCTATTCTCGCGAGTGACAAGCATCACTCGACTTGTAACGGTCCTATAGCATAGCAGCTACCGACATAGCATACTAGTGAAGGACACGGGTACCTAGGGATCATGCATCTAGGGTTTCATTTCAACTCCTGAACGTAAATGTACAAACATCCATAGATAGTGGCATAAATTTCCAGAAACACTTAGGTTAATGCACCGGGGCTTGCCTTCGTCAGCAAAGTTAGCCTAGGGCTCCTCGGTGTCCTCGTTCACCTCCACGTACTGCAGCTCTATGTCAACTCCTCCTTCCTCAGCTTCTGGCACGAGTGAGTAGTGTTGGACAGCTTGGCCTAGGGGAAAGGCGCAATGCGGGAAAACAAGCGACGGTGGGAGCTCCACTAGGTCCTAGGGGAGGTGCTGGACGGCTTGGCCGGCGGCGGGAGCGGGCGGAGATGCGTGCTCACCATGGCGGCGGCAATGGCAGGCGGTGGAGGTGCGTGCACGCGCGGAGAGAAACGGGGTGCCGTTTATATATGCGGGCGAGGCAGTGGGGGTGTTGGCGCGCTTCTCCTCGAAGCAAGGGAGGAGAGGGAATAGAGGACGGCCCAGCAGGCGAGGCACCGGCGGCAAGGGTGGCGGGGGGGGGGGGTCCGGCCAGGGTGTCGGCGGGGCGGCCACGCGCGGGGGAGCGCGTCCCCAGGCGGATTTCGGCTCGGGCGGTGCGCACGCGCGATGATGGTCTCCTCGGGTGCGCGGCCGACGGCAGGGGGGTCCGGACGCCGAGCGGCAGCGGCGTACGCCGGTCGCCGCGTGGCGGCGCGGGCGCGAGCCAGAGCGCGACGTCACCGGTTCAAATTTGAACTGCCCGTGTTTGCACGCCTTAAACTTTAAAATTTCAATTGAAACTTCAAAACCGCCAATAAGTGAAATTGTAGAGGGGACATAGGAGATCATCTTTTGTGCAGGTTGACCTATGATTTGAACCACGGTTTGAGCACGAACTGCAGGCAAAGTCGCTGACTTTCATGGCCCTGAGGAACAGTGAAATGAAGTTTGACTTGAGTTTTTGAACTACTTCCCCTCAGAATTTCAAATGCCACCTTAAAGATGAAATGTGTCCCACTAATTTCTGCACAACTTTTATATTGGCAGATTTTTGACTGTTTCGACAAAATTTGGAGAACGTGGCCAAAGTTCTAGGACAAGGGGTGGACATCAAGGGGTTTGACCACTTTGACTAGGGTTTTGACCATGGTAAAGGATGTTGACTTGCATAAGGTGCTCATGGGTGATTGTTGGCTAGGTTTTCGAGGTGATGACCCAGGTTGACCAAGATTTGACCAAAGTCAACAAGTTTGAATAGTCATTAGTGTTAATTAAAAACCTGGGGCGTCACAGCCTACCCCCCTTAAGCGGAATCTCATCCCGAGATTTGATTCTAAAGAACAAGGTAGGAAAAGGAACTTACGGTTTCGAGATTGTAGAAAACCCGGGTACTTGGTGTTGAGATAATTTTCTGTTTCCCAAGTCGCTTCTTCTTCCGTATGATGACTCCATTGTATCTTGTACATCTTTACGGTATGTCTTCGGGTCTTTCTCTCCTTTTGGTCTAACATCCTCATAGGATGCTCGATGAGCGAGAAATCCGGCTCAATCCAAGCATTTGCTTTCGTGATTACCTCGGTCTTAGGCACAGGCACGCCTTTCTTCAATTGGGTCACATGAAACACATTGTGGACTGCGGAGAACCGCTCCGAAAGTCAGATGCGATAAGCCACTGGCCCACATACTTCAATGATTTCATAAGGTCCAATATAGCGTGGAGCTAACTTTCCTTTAACACCAAACCTTTGCACACCTTTTGTTGGTGAAACCTTTAGGTATACGTAATTACCAACTTCATATTGCCGGTGTGCTGTCCCTCTATCGTGATAGCTCTTTTGCCTCATTTGAGCTAACTTCAAATTCTCTCTGATCACTTTCACCTTTTCTTCCGCGTCCTTGACTAAGTCCGGACCAAAGAGTGTCCTTTCTCCGGCTTCTGACCAGTTCAAAGGGGTGTGGCATCTCCGTCCATAAAGGGCCTCAAACGGTGCCATCTTCAAACTAGCTTGATAATTGTTGTTATATGAGAATTCTGCCAAGGACAAACACTTGTCCCAACTCTTATCAAAATGCATGATGCTGGCCCGTAGCATGTCCTCCACAATTTGATTTACTCTTTCCGTCTGACCATCAGTCTACGGATGATAGCTGGAACTACGGATCAATTTGGTTCCTAAACATTCATGCAATTGCTCCCAGAAACGAGCTACAAATTGAGTTCCTCGATCCGAAATTATGGCCTTTGGAATTCCATGCAAGCGGACTATTTGGTCCATATAGATCTCTGCATAGTCTTGAACTGAATAAGTGGTGTGAACTGTGATGAAGTGAGCAGTTTTGGTGAGTCTGTCCACGATAACCCAAATAGAATCCTTCTTTCTAGCAGTCCGGGGTAACCCTACAATAAAATCCATACTTATTTCATCCCACTTCCACATAGGTATCGACTAGGGTTGGAGTACAACTGCCGATTTCAAATGGCTTGCTTTCATTCTATGACAAGTATCACACTCTGACACATACTTTGCTATGTCGACTTTCATATTGGACCACCAGAAATTTTCTTTCAAATCTTGATACATTTTGGTGCTTCCAGGATGAATAGAGAATTTGGAGAGATGAGCCTCATCAAAAATTTCCTTCTTAAGGTCCGGGTCAGCAGGAATCACAAGACGTTTCCCAAACCATACCACTCAATTTGAATCCCTCTGGAAACAAGTGTACTTGGGGTCTCCTTCTGCTATTAGCTGTATGCCCTCATCATTGCATTGAGCAGTGACAATCTTATCATAAAGATTAGATTCTGCAGCTATGGCATATAAATTTCCTTGTTCTACCACTTCCAAATGAAGCTTCATCATGTCTTCACATAAAGTCTCACTATACGGCTCCACCTCTAGGCGGTTGCAGTGAACTTTGTGGCTAAGAGCATCCGCAACAACATTGACTTTTCCGGGGTGATAGTGCACTTCTAGATCATAATCTTTAATCAACTCGAGCCATCTTCTTTGTCTCATGTTTAGGTCTGATTGAGTGAAGATATATTTGAGACTCTTGTGATCGGTGAAGATATTGCAACGATTGCCCATCAGGTAATGCCTCCATATTTTGAGAGCATGAACAACCGCTGCTAGCTCTAGATCATGAGTGGGATAATTTATCTCATGGGGTCGAAGTGCCCATGAGGCATAGGCAATGACTCGGCCCTCTTGCATAAGAACACAACCGAGACCAGTGCCTGACGCATCACAGAAGACTTCAAAAGGTTTGGAATTATCCGGTTGCACTAGCACTGGGGCTGAAGTTAAGTGTTGTCTCAACGTGTGGAAAGCTTTCTCACATGCTTCACTCCACACGAATTTTACCCCTTTCTTGAGCAGTTCGGTCATAGGTCTGGCAATCCTGGAGAAGTCCGAGATGAATCGGCGATAATAACCTGCCAGACCCAGAAAACTGCGAATTTGGTGTACGGACTTGGGTGGTTTCCAATCCATCACCTCTTGTACTTTGCTAGGATCTACGGATATGCCATCTTTGGAAATAGTGTGCCCCAAGAATTTCACACTATCCAACCAAAATTCACATTTGGAGAATTTAGCATAGAGTTTGTGATCTCTCAAACGCTGTAGAACAATTCGAAGATGTTCGGCATGTTCCTTCTCATTTTTGGAATAGATCATAATATCATCGATAAAGACCACTACGAACTTGTCAAGCTCTGTCATGAATACGGAGTTCATAAGATACATGAAGTAGGCTGGGGCATTTGTGAGACCAAAAGACATCACTAGATACTCGTAGAGACCGTATCGGGTAGAGAAAGCAGTTTTAGGAATGTCACAAGGTCGAATTTTGATTTGATTATAACCAGACCGAAGATCGATCTTGGAGAAGACCTTGGCTCCAGCCAATTGATCAAAAAGAACATCAATGCGGGGAAGAGGATATTTGTTTTTGATGGTCACCGCATTGAGAGGTCTGTAGTCAACACATAACCTTAAACTACCATCTTTCTTCTTGACAAAGAGTGCGGGGCAACCCCAGGGAGAAGAACTTGGGCGAATGTAGCCCTTATCTAGCAATTCTTGAAGTTGATTTTTCAGTTCAGCTAGCTCCTTGGGTGGCATACGGTAAGGTCGTTTCAAAATGGGTGCAGTACCCGGTTGGAGTTCAATCACAAACTCGACATCCTGGTTTGGTGGCATGCCAGGTAATTCATCGGGAAAGACATCAGGATACTCACAAACTACTGGAATTTCTTCAAGGTGAGAGGTAATGGTCACATAGGCACAAGGGTCTGCACCGTCCTTAAAAGGTAGGTACAGGGTGGTGTGTCTGATGGTAGGTGAATTTATCGCCACAACTCTACCCGAGATATCTAGAACCACCTTATGTCGGGTCATCCAATCCATACCCAAGATAACATCCATACCCTCCAAACCTATGGCGATAAGGTGTGTCGGAAAGGTTTTACTACCCAAACCCAATTGTACTCCACGGATTAAGGTACTAGAAGAGATTTTTCCACCCGGAGTGACAATTTTATAGGCTGCATTAGTGTGAGAACCCATCAGACCCAATCTGCCTACTAACTTTTCACTTATGAAACTATGGGTAGCTCCAGAATCGAACAATATCTTAATGGGGGTGTCATTGATAGAGAATGTACCCGTAAGCACTGAAGCTCCTTCTGGAATGTCACTCATAGTGGTGATGTTCAGTTTGCCCTGACGAACTTGCACCATCGGCTTCTTGGCTAGGTTGACCGGCTTGGTCCCTGAACTTTGATTCTGCGAATTGGGCTTAATCTGCTTGGGCTTTGGGCAGTCACTTATATAATGCCCAGGCTGTCCACAATTGTAACAACGGCATTCACCGGTGTTGCGTGGGGGTGCGTTGGGCTTGGAAGCTTGCAGTTGAGTGTTGCGGAACTGGAAGTTCCCTGAAGGTTTGCTCTGTGATGGCTTCATCGTCTAGCGTCCAGTTGGAGATTGCTGGGACGAGTTAGGAACATTCTTCTTCACAAAGCGAAACTTTTTGTTAGTCCCGCTGCCCGAACCAAAACCAGCCAGCCTCTTCTTGCCCCTCTGGGCCTTTTTCATAGCATCCTTTGGGATATAGCCTTGTTCACCAACTCATGGAAGTTGTTGGGCTCGATTAAGTTTAGCCGTTCGTACAACTCACCATCCAGGCCATCACGGAACCTCTCCATCTTCTTTGCATCGGTATCCACATGATGCCCACCATACTAGCAAAGGCTATTGAATTTCTGTGCATAGTGATACTCAATGTCGGTTCATTCCCTCATCTTCCTATCCATAAGTCCCTTAGGAATGTGATGGCTTTTGAAAGCTTGCTTGAATTCATTCCAAGTGACAGCATGCCCGGCCTGCTGCATGGTCTTGAAATGTTCCCACCACATCAAGGCCTCACCTCAAAGTTGCAAGGCTGCGAAGTTGGCCTTGTTTTCCTCTGAGCACGGTAGCACAAAGGCAGAGAACTTGGCCTCAATGGCCTTAATCCACGCCTCAGCTTCAAGGGGGTCTTCCGCCTTAGTGAAGGTCGGGGGCATCATCCCGATGAACTGGGCGTAGGTGGTGACATGATTCGGCCCCTCATGATTTGCCCCATGGGGTGGCCTTTGGTTCAGCTACTGGGCGATCTGTTGCTGCGTCTGCAGGATCTGGCGCAGCACCTCGGTCTGAGTGGCCATGAATGCCTCCGACGGCGTCATGGGTGGTGGCGGTGGTAGTTAACCACTACCCGACGCTCCGAAACCATTGGGAGATCTGCGCGTTGGTCCCACCATCTGAAAATGTGAGCCCTTATTAGACACATAGCCATAGTCTTGCTTAGAACGAAATGACAAGTGTAAAACATGCATGACAAAAGCTCATTCGTGCAAGTTTCTTGAAATTTGCAGCAACACGGTCATAAGAAAATTTTCATATCCAACAGCTTAGTCACTGATAAATTTTCAATTCTGGTCAGTAGGTGTAGTATTTCATGCGCTTCAATGTTGGGATTCACTCCGCAGCGAATTTCCAAGTTCGCATGCCCGAAGAGTCTGATGTGCGAAACTCTGCCTAGCTGCCCTAGCAGCAGGCCGAAACTCACCAAAATTTCCGTAACTCTCAGTACCCTCATGCAAAAATGCTGAATTTTGGTGAGCACGGTCATCACAATATTTCGCACAACTTTGGTATTCAACGCATGAAAAGATTCTGACGTTCAATCGCTCGAAAAATTTCATTTCCAACGCTCTGTCTAGCTGTTTGGACAGCAGCCAGAACTGGATTAAAAATTGCATAACTCTCGGTAGGAAAATGCACAAATGCTAAATTTTGGCGAGCGCGATCGTCATAAAATTCTGGACAAGTTTGGTATTCAACATAGGACTCAGATCTGACAAAAAATAGCTTAAACTTTTTCCTTTACAACAACACTGCAGGAATGGTGTTCAACCAAGCATTACATGGATGCAAGTTTTTCGGATCACCAACATACATCAGGGGTTACATTGCTGTCGTGCTGCACAAAAGAATACTCCTACGTTAGCCTACCACAAAAACCAACCATAGTGGCTACACACAGGAGTATGAGTCATCCTACTACAACACTACGGCAACCTAGTTGCCAACCGAAGCGTCACTGGTGGCAGGTGAAGCAGGTGGGGTCAGTGGGGGTGGTCCTGCCTGACTCTCCTGGTCAAGACCGGACTGGCCCTGCTGTTCCTCGGGTGGTGCCTCCACCGGGGGTGGTGGCTGCAGAGCCACAATGGCCTGAAGTGCTGCTACCGCTCAGCCTCCTCAACCTGCTGCTCGGCGATGTTCTGCAGCAGTGTCAACCTCTCGTTGTCTCCGGCGTCCACGTCCTCCTGAAGGGTAGTGGTCTGCGCCTCCAGGTCAAGGATCCTCTGCAAGTGGTCTCCTCGCTCCAGCTCCAACTGGAACCTCCTGGTACGAAGCCAGTCGTTCTCCTGCTGGGTCTGAAAGAGAGTGAAGCCCTGCTGCTGGTAAGCTGCTGAGAGACTGTGCCAGGCTAGCCGAGCAGACTCCAGACGCTGGCTGATCATCAACTCGGTGGTGTTGCGCAGCGCCTGAAGTGTGAACACAGCGTCCAAGCAACGTCTCAGCATCTGCGTGACGTCCAGCGGAACCGCGAGTAGAAGTAGCTCCTGTAGGTGGTCCACACGGTCCAGCCACGCTGGGTCGTGCGGGCTCACTGCCGGAAACAGCCCAAACGGTGAGAGTGCCACAGCAGTCGGGTTGTGGTCGCAGAAGTCCGTCAGCCCCATAGGGCAGCCGACTCGAGAGACTCGTGCCCACGAAAACCCCAGTAGACGGAGCTCAAGTCGAACCAGTCGGGGTGGTCCGGGTGAGGTGGCACGGTGATGGTCACCCTGCAACGGGGCACGCCCAGGTGCTCGAACTCGAGCGTCTCGTAGACGGGCGGAGTGGTGTAGCCGGCAGCGCTGAGTGCCTCCCACGCAAGGCGTGGAAAACCCTCCCAGTGCAGCCCGTCGGTACAGACCGTACCGTCAGCGCCGTACTCAAGAAACACGGGGGCAGCCATCTGTACAAAAATGTAACTCATGTTAGAACTCAAAAAGAGAGCAACATGTCAAATGGTGCAAAATTCTGGCAGCTGTGAATAAAAATTCATAACTCAAAAACCAGAATCCCAACAATTCTCAAATTTCACCAGCAACTCCGTAAGGTTTTTATGCACATTTTTGGTATTCAAAGGTTGAGCTAGATCAATTAGGAACAATGTCGAAAGATGCAATGTTCAGAGTACTGTCCTCAGAAAAACAGCATGACCTAGGTTCACTAAAAAGGGTATAACTTGAGATTTACAAAAGCTATGACCATGAATTTTTGCGAGCAAAAATTAGATTAGATATGGAGAAACTTTGGTATAGATCATCTAGTCCAATTATTTCCAGAACATGGTGAAAAAATTTAACCTAGCAGCTATACAGATTTTTGGACAGCAACAACATCCTATACATGAGAGGCAAGGCTAGAACACAAAAACCGCGTACTAGCAAAATTTTTCCTTAGAGAGCACACAATTCAGGTTTGGGTCCATTTTTAAGTTGTTTCGATTTTTAACATGATGCAAGACGTCCTAATCGTCCTCACAAGGCGATCAAGCCAAAATCGAAGTTAGTGCCGGTGGCAAGGCTTTTATTCGTCTCTCCTTATAATAGCTAGTCGAGAACTACACGACACTCACTTAGCGACTGACAGAGCGTTGTTAGTGTACCTGTAGAAAAGAAGCTTCCATGCCAGCACGTCACAGAAGTGTCCACATACAGTACCGTTCACTATAGAAACGGTATCCATGCATCAAGCCGCTGCATGGACAGCGTCCAACCTCAAACACTCTCCTTTTGAATGGAGTCCAGAAACACTTAGGTTAATGCACCAGGGCTTGCCTTCGTCAGCAAAGTTAGCCTGGGGCTCCTCGGTGTCCTCGTTCACCTCCACGTACTGCAGCTCCGCGTCAACTCCTCCTTCCTCAACTTCTGGCACGAGCGAGTAGTGCTGGACAGCTTGGCCTAGGGCAAAGGCGCAATGCGGGAAAACAAGCGACGGTGGGAGCTCCACTAGGTCCTAGCGGAGGTGCTGGACAGCTTGGCCGGCGGCAGGAGCGGGCAGAGATGCGTGCTCACCGCGGCGGTGGCAATGGCGGGCGGTGGAGGTGCGTGCGTGCGCGGGGAGAAACGGGGTGCCGTTTATATATGCGGGCGAGGCAGTGGGGGTGTTGGCGCGCTTCTCCTCGAAGCAAGGGAGGAGACGGAAGAGAGGATGGCCCAGCAGGCGAGGCGACGGCGGCAAAGGTGGCGGGGGGGGGGGGGGCCCGGCCTGGGTGTCGGCGGGGCGGCCACGCGCGGGGGAGCGCGTCCCCAGGCGGATTTCGGCTCGGGCGGTGTGCACGCGCGATGATGGTCTCCTCGGGCGCGCGGCCGACGGCAGGGGGGTCCGGACGCCGAGCGGCAGTGGTGTACGCCGGCCGCAGCGTGGCTGCGCGGGCGCGACGTGCCGGCGCGCGGGCGCGAGCCAGAGCGCGACGACGCCGGTTCAAATTTGAACTGCCCGTGTTTGCACGCCTTAAACTTTAAAATTTCAATTGAAACATCAAAACCGCCAATAAGAGAAATTGTAGAGGGGACATAGGAGATCATCTTTTGTGCATGTTGACCTATGATTCGAGCCACGGATTGAGCACGAACTGCAGGCAAAGTCGCTGAATTTCATGGCACCGAGGAACAGTGAAATGAAGTTTGACTTGAGTTTTTGAACTATTTCCCCTCAGAATTTCAAATGCCACCTTAAAGATGAAATGTGTCCCACTAATTTCTGCACAACTTTTATATTGGCAGATTTTTGAGTGTTTAGACAAAATTTGGAGAATGTGGCCAAAGTTCTAGGACAAGGGGTGGACATCAAGGGGTTTGACCACTTTGACTAGGGTTTTGACCATGGTAAAGGATGTTGACTTGCTTAAGGTGCTCATGGGTGATTGTTGGCTAGGTTTTCGAGGTGATGACCCAGGTTGACCAAGATTTGACAAAAGTCAACAAGTTTGACTAGTCATTAGTGTTAATTAAAAACCTGGGTGTCACAGCCTACCCCCCTTAAGCGGAATCTCGTCCCGAGATTTGATTCTAAAGAACAAGGTAGGAAAAGGAACTTACGGTTTCGAGATTGTAGAAAACCCGGGTACTTGGTGTTGAGATAATTTTCTGTTTCCCAAGTCGCTTCTTCTTCTGTATGATGACTCCACTGTATCTTGTACATCTTTACGGTATGTCTTCGGGTCTTTCTCTCCTTTTGGTCTAACACCCTCATAGGATGCTCGATGAGCGAGAAATCCGGCTCAATCCAAGCATTTGCTTCCGTGATTACCTCGGTCTTAGGCACAGGCACGCCTTTCTTCAATTGGGTCACATGAAACACATTGTGGATTGCGGAGAACCGCTCCGGAAGTCAGATGCGATAAGCCACTAGCCCACATACTTAAATGATTTCATAAGGTCCAATATAGTGTGGAGCTAACTTTCCTTTAACACCAAACCTTTGCACACCTTTTGTTGGTGAAACCTTTAGGTATACGTAATTACCAACTTCATATTGCCGGTGTGCTGTCCCTCTATCGTGATAGCTCTTTTGCCTCATTTGAGCTAACTTCAAATTCTCTCTGATCACATTCACCTTTTCTTCCGCATCCTTGACTAAGTCCGGACCAAAGAGTGTCCTTTCTCCGGCTTCTGACCAGTTCAAAGGGGTGTGGCATCTCCGTCCATAAAGGGCGTCAAACGGTGCCATCTTCAAACTAGCTTGATAACTGTTCTTATATGAGAATTCTGCCAAGGACAAACACTTGTCCCAACTCTTATCAAAATGCATGATGCTGGCCCGTAGCATGTCCTCCACAATTTGATTTACTCTTTCCGTCTGACCATCGGTCTGCGGATGATAGCTGGAACTACGGATCAATTTGGTTCCTAAACATTCATGCAATTGCTCCCAGAAACGAGCTACAAATTGAGTTCCTTGATCCGAAATTATGGTCTTTGGAATTCCATGCAAGCGGACTATTTGGTCCATATAGATCTCTGCATAGTCTTGAACTGAATAAGTGGTGTGAACTGCGAGGAAGTGAGCAGTTTTGGTGAGTCTGTCCACGATAACCCAAATAGAATCCTTCTTTCTAGCAGTCCGGGGTAACCCTACAATAAAATCCATACTTATGTCATCCCACTTCCACATAGGTATCGACAAGGGTTGGAGTACACCTGCCGATTTCAAATGGCTTGCTTTCATTCTATGACAAGTATCACACTCTGACACATACTTTGCTATGTCGACTTTCATATTGGACCACCAGAAATTTTCTTTCAAATCTTGATACATTTTGGTGCTTCCGGGATGAATAGAGAATTTGGAGAGATGAGCCTCACCAAAAATGTCCTTCTTAAGGTCCGGGTCAGCAGGAATCACAAGACGTTTCCCAAACCATACCACTCCCTTTGAATCCCTCTGGAAACAAGTGTACTTGGGGTCTCCTTCTGCTATTAGCTGTATGCCCTCATCATTGCATTGAGCAGTGACAATCTTATCATAAAGATTAGATTCTGCAGCTATGGCATATAGATTTCCTTTTTCTACCACTTCCAAATGAAGCTTCATCATGTCTTCACATAAAGTGTCACTATACGGCTCAACCTCTAGACGGTTGCAGTGAACTTTGCGGCTAAGAGCATCCGCAACAACATTGGCTTTTCCGGGGTGATAGTGCACTTCTAGATCATAATCTTTAATCAACTCGAGCCATCTTCTTTGTCTCATGTTTAGGTCTGATTGAGTGAAGATATATTTGAGACTCTTTTGATCGGTGAAGATATTGCAACAATTGCCCATCAGGTAATGCCTCCATATTTTGAGAGCATGAACAACCGCTGCTAGCTCTAGATCATGAGTGGGATAATTTATCTCATGGGGTCGAAGTGCCCGTGAGGCATAGGCAATGACTCGGCCCTCTTGCATAAGAACACAACCGAGACCAATGCCTGACGCATCACAGAAGACTTCAAAAGGTTTGGAATTATCCGGTTGCACTAGCACTGGGGCTGAAGTTAAGTGTTGTCTCAACGTGTGGAAAGCTTTCTCACATGCTTCACTCCACACGAATTTTACCCCTTTCTTGAGCAGTTCGGTCATAGGTCTGGCAATCCTGGAGAAGTCCGAGATGAATCGGCGATAATAACTCGCCAGACCCAGAAAACTGCGAATTTGGTGTACGGACTTGGGTGGATTCCAATCCATCACCTCTTGTACTTTGCTAGGATCTACAGATGTGCCATCTTTGGAAAAAGTGTGCCCCAAGAATTTCACACTATCCAACCAGAATTTGCATTTGGAGAATTTAGCATAGAGTTTGTGATCTCTCAAACGCTGTAGAACAATTCGAAGATGTTCGGCATGTTCCATCTCATTTTTGGAATAGATCAGAATATCATCGATAAAGACCACAACAAACTTGTCAAGCTCTGTCATGAATACGGAGTTCATGAGATACATGAAGTAGGCTGGGGCATTTGTGAGACCAAAAGACATCACTAGATACTCGTAGAGACCGTATCGGGTGGAGAAAGCAGTTTTAGGAATGTCACAAGGTCGAATTTTGATTTGATGATAACTAGACCGAAGATCGACCTTGGAGAAGACCTTGGCTCTAGCCAATTGATCAAAAAGAACATCAATGCGGGGAAGAGGATATTTGTGTTTGATGGTCACCGCATTGAGAGGTCTGTAGTCAACACATAACCTCAAACTACCATCTTTCTTCTTGACAAAGAGTGTGGGGCAACCCCAGGGAGAAGAACTTGGGCGAATGTAGCCCTTATTTAGCAATTCTTGAAGTTGATTTTTCAGTTCAGCTAGATCCTTGGGTGGCATACGGTAAGGTCGTTTCGAAATGGGTGCAGTGCCCGGTTGGAGTTCAATCACAAACTCGACATCCCGATTTGGTGGCATGCCAGGCAATTCATCAGGAAAGACATCAGGATACTCACAAACTACTGGAATTTCTTCAAGGTGAGAGGTAATGGTCACATAGGCACAAGGGTCTGCACCGTCCTTAAAAGGTAGGTACAGGGTGGTGTGTCCGATGGCAGGTGAATTGATAACCACAACTCTACCCGAGATATCTAGAACCACCTTATGTCGGGTCATCCAATCCATACCCAAGATAACATCCATACCCTCCAAACCTATGGTGATAAGGTGTGTTGGAAAGGTTTTACTACCCAAACCCAATTGTACTCCACGGATTAAGGTACTAGAAGGGATTTTTCCACCCGGAGTGACGATTTTATAGGCTGCATTAGTGTGAGAACCCATCAGACCCAATCTGCCTACTAACTTTTCACTTATGAAACTGTGGGTAGCTCCAGAATCGAACAATATCTTAATAGGGGTGTCATTGATAGAGAATGTACCCGTAAGCACTGAAGCTCCTTCTAGAATGTCACTCATAGTGGTGAAGTTCAATTTGCCCTGACGAACTTGCACCATCGGCTTCTTGGCTGGGTTGACCGGCTTGGTCCCTGAACTTTGATTCTGTGAATTGGGCTTAATCTGCTTGGGCTTTGGGCAGTCACTTATATAATGCCCAGGCTATCCACAATTGTAACAACGGCGTTCACCGGTGTTGTGTGGGGGTGCGTTGGGCTTGGAAGCTTGCTGTTGAGTGTTGCGGAACTGAAAGTTCCCTGAAGGTTTGCTCTGTGATGGCTTCATCGTCCAGCGTCCAGTTGGAGATTGCTGGGACGAGTTAGGAACATTCTTCTTCACAAAGCGAAACTTTTTGTTAGTCCCGCTGCCTAAAGCAAAACCAGCCTGCCTCTTCTTCTCCCTCTGGGCTTTTTTCATAGCATCCTCTTGGGATATAGCCTTGTTCACCAACTCATGGAAGTTGTTGGGCTCGATTAAGTTTAGCCGTTCGTACAACTCACCATCCAGGCCATCACGGAACCTCTCCATCTTCTTTGCATTGGTATCCACATGATGCCCACCATACTGGCAAAGGCTATTGAATTTCTGTGCATAGTGCTACACAATGTCGGTTCGTTCCCTCATCTTCCTATCCATAAGTCCCTTAGGAATGTGATGGCTTTTGAAAGCTTGCTTGAATTCATTCCAAGTGACAGCATGCCCGGCCTGCTGCATGGTCTTGAAATGTTCCCACCACATCAAGGCCTCACCTCGAAGTTGCAAGGCTGCGAAGTTGGCCTTGTTTTCCTCTGAGCACGGTAGCACAAAGGTAGAGAACTTGGCCTCAATGGCCTTGATCCACGCCTCAGCTTCAAGGGGGTCTTCCGCCTTAGTGAAGGTCGGGGGCTTCATCCCGATGAACTGGGCGTAGGTGGTGACATGATTCAGCCCCTCATGATTTGCCCCATGGGGTGGCCTTTGGTTCAGCTGCTGGGCGATTTGTTGCTGCGTCTGCAGGATCTGGCGCAGCACCTCGGTCTGAGTGGCCATGAATGCCTCCGACGGCGTCATGGGTGGTGGCGGTGGTAGTTCACCACTACCCGACGCTCCGAAACTATTGGGAGAGCTTCACGTTGGTCCCACCATCTGAAAATGTGAGCCATTATTAGACACATAGCCATAGTCTTGCTTAGAACGAAATGACAAGTGTAAAACATGCATGACAAAAGCTCATTCGTGCAAGTTTCTCGAAATTTGCAGCAACACGGTCATAAGAAAATTTTCATATCCAACAGCTTAGTCACTGATAAATTTTCAATTCTGGTCAGTAGGTGTAGTATTTCATGCACTTCAATGTTGGGATTCACTCCGCAGCGAATTTCCAAGTTCGCATGCCCGAAGAGTCCGATGTGCGAAACTCTGCCTAGCTGCCCTAGCAGCAGGCCGAAACTCACCGAAATTTCCGTAACTCTCAGTACCCTCATACAAAAATGCTGAATTTTGGTGAGCACGGTCATCACAATATTTCGCACAACTTTGGTATTCAACGTATGAAAAGATTCCGAAGTTCAATCGCTCGAAAAATTTCATTTCCAACGCTCTGTCTAGCTGTTTGGACAGCAGCCAGAACTGGATTAAAAATTGCATAACTCTCGGTAGGAAAATGCACAAATGCTGAATTTTGGTGAGCGCGATCGCCATAAAATTCTGGACAAGTTTGGTATTCAACACAGGACTCGGATCTGACCACAAATAGCTTAAACTTTTTCCTTTACAACAACACTGCAGGAATGGTGTTCAACCAAGCATTACATGGATGCAAGTTTTTGGGATCACCAACATACATCAGGGGTTACATTGCAGTCGTGCTGCACAAAAGAATACTCCTACGTTAGCCTACCACAA
The DNA here is from genome assembly GCA_036936925.1 of Cenchrus fungigraminus. NCBI lineage: Eukaryota > Viridiplantae > Streptophyta > Magnoliopsida > Poales > Poaceae > Cenchrus > Cenchrus fungigraminus. The sequence goes on along the minus strand of CM072772.1, from coordinate 68,517,838 downwards.
AAACCAACCAAAGTGGCTACACACAGGAGTATGAGTCATCCTACTACAACACTACGGCAACCTAGTTGCCAACCGAAGCGTCACTGGTGGCAGGTGAAGCAGGTGGGGTCAGTGGGGGTGGTCCTGCCTTACTCTACTGGTCAAGACCGGACCGGCCCTGCTGCTTCTCGGGCGGTGCCTCCACCGGGGGTGGTGGCTGCAGAGCCACAATGGCCTGCAGTGCTGCTACCTGCACCTCAGCCTCCTCAACCTGCTGCTGCATCTCGGCGATGATCTGCAGCAGTGTCAACCTCTCGATGTCTCCGGCGTCCACGTCCTCCTGAAGGGTAGTGGTCTGCGCCTCCAGGTCAAGGATCCTCTGCAAGTGGTCTCCTCGCTCCAGCTCCAACTGGAACCTCCTGGTACGAAGCCAGTCGTTCTCCTGCTGGGTCTGAAAGAGAGTGAAGCCCTGCTGCTGGTAAGCCGCTGAGAGACTGTGCCAGGCTAGCTGAGCAGACTCCAGACGCTGGCTGATCATCAACTCGGTGGTGTTGCGCAGCGCCTGAAGTGTGAACACAGCGTCCAAGCAACGTGTTAGCGTCCGCGTGACGTCCAGCGGAACCGCGAGCAGAAGTAGCTCTTGTAGGTGGTCCACACGGTCCAGCCACGCTGGGTCGTGCGGGCTCACTATCGGAAACAGCCCAAACGGTGAGAGTGCCACAGCAGTCGGGTTGTGGTCGCAGAAGTCCGTCAGCACCCATAGGGCAGCCGACTCGAGAGACTCGTGCCCACGAAAACCCCAGTAGACGGAGCTCAAGTCGAACCAGTCGGGGTGGTCCGGGTGAGGTGGCACGGTGACGGTCACCCTGCAACGGGGCACGCCCAGGTGCTCGAACTCGAGCGTCTCGTAGACGGGCGGAGTGGTGTAGCCGGCAGCGCTGAGTGCCTCCCACGCAAGGCGTGGAAAACCCTCCCAGTGCAGCCTGTCGGTACGGACTGTACCGTCAGCGCCGTACTCGAGAAACACGGGGGCAGCCATCTGTATAAAAATGTAACTCATGTTAGAACTCAAAAAGAGAGCAACATGTCAAATGGTGCAAAATTCTGGCAGCTGTGAATAAAAATTCATAACTCAAAAACCAGAACCCCAAAAATTCTCAAATTTCACTAGCAACTCCGTAAGGTTTTATGCACATTTTTGGTATTCAAAGGTTGAGCTAGATCAATTAGGAACAAGGTCGAAAGATGCAATGTTCAGAGTACTGTCCTCAGAAAAACAGCATGACCTAGGTTCACTAAAAAGGGTATAACTTGAGAATTACAAAAGCTATGACCATGAATTTTTGCGAGCAAAAACTAGATTAGATATGGAGCATCTTTGGTATAGATCATCTAGTCCAATTATTTCCAGAACATGGTGCAAAAATTTAACCTAGCAGCCATACAGATTTTTGGACAGCAACAACATCCTATACATGAGAGGCAAGGCTAGAACACAAAAACCGCATACTAGCAAAATTTTTCCTTAGAGAGCACACAATTCAGGTTTGGGTCCATTTTTAAGTTGTTTCGATTTTTAACATGATGCAAGACGTCCTAATCGTCCTCACATGGCGATTAAGCCAAAATCGAAGTTAGTGCCGGTGGCAAGGCTTTTATTCGTCTCTGCTTATAATAGCTAGTCGAGAACTACACGACACTCACTTAGCGACTAACAGAGCGTTGTTAGTGTACCTGCAGAAAAGAAGCTTCCGTGCCAGCACGTCACAGAAGCGTCCACATACAGTACCGTTCACTATAGAAACGGTATCCATGCATCAAGCCGCTGCATGGACAGCGTCCAACCTCAAACACTCTCCTTTTGAATGGAGTGCATACTTGCCTCGCATATTCACAATGCGGAACGTCCACGTATGGCAAAACGTGACGAGACACAGACACGACGGTGGGTTCCCTTTGGATTAGGTCCCATCCATCCCTCACATGACTTCCATGCGGCACCACCACGTATGGCAAAATGTGATGAGACACAGACGCGACGTGGGTTCCCATTAGAATAGGTCCCATCCATCCCTCACAGGACTTTCCTGTGGCACCACCACATATGGCAAAATGTGATGAACTAGTATGGTTGTACAGAAAGTAAGTTCTAACAAAAATAAATGTGCTGGAAGTTAGCAAAATAAACCATAGATTTGTAAGTCACCTGAAAGAACCCAAAAAAAATTCCTCTAGGGCCTCTCGGTCTAAATCCATCCTTAACGGACCAACAAATTTTGCAAATCCAAACAATCTTGGCAAATTTTATTTGAAAATCAATGATTAAGGTTGTTAATTAAACTCTGGTGCATATAATCGCTCTGGTACCAGCTGTGACAACCCGCCCAGAAAAATACCGTACAATCGCCTAAACCAATCCACTTTGGTCATTAAGCAATAATAAAGTATCATCCCGTCGTTAGTTGCCGGGTCAAGCCCAGTAAAATCACTTACATAGCAACAAAGGATTGACAACATGCATTAAAACTCACATGAAGGCGAGTCCAGAGTACAACACATGATTAAGTCCAAATCTGCCCCGCAGGGTTTAATTATTACAACCGAAGTACTTGACATGAAAGCAAAGTTCAGAGTTTCGAAAACAGCGGAATTAAACTAAGCGGTGCGATGAGCATCACAGGTGGCCTGCCATGATGCCTTCATTCATCATCTTCCACCCACTCCAGCTCCCAGCCAGGCAGGATCTCTACAGGCCACACATCACTAAAAGCATTACCTGAAATCAACAAATTACAGCAAGGCTGAGTATACTAATACTCTGCAAGTCTTACCCGTCGGTGACGACTACATCACCAAACTCTAGACATGAAAGGCTTTTTGGCTAGTGGGGATCTTTTGCTGAAAAGAAACAAGGAGTATGTCCTTACTTTCAATATTTTAGCTCAGATTCTAGTTGATTACTCTTTTCTAAATGAGCAAGCTATTGCAAGCATAATTGTGCACTTCAATTAATCAAACATAAATATTCAACAAGTTCCATCATTAAGGGATATTATGGCTAGTTGGATAAGTAGTCTCAGATAATGGTGAGAGGTCGACAACCGATTGATTTAAACCTTGCAAGGTAGACCTAAACACAAGGTAGGGTGCCCTCACACTGGACAACCACCAGGCGGTTCCCGAAAATCCTCGGCTCAGGATAAAAGATCACAGTCTTTGGTACAGGCTATCTGGCATACCCCGCGAGGCACCCAGAATCACACATGCACCACCGGTAGCTAGCCGTGGGACGCATCCCAAGATTAGTGACGGTAAAATCCCTTACCGCCTCATTAAGGTACTAGGCTTACCGGTCCCATTCCCGACAAGTGCTTAGTACTTTCAAACACTTAACCCACGAAAGCCATTGGACCGGAGCCCACATCCCATGCTCTTACCACATGAGCAATTCCATTTATAAAGATCTTATGATTCCAACATAAGAACCTATTCTCGCAAGTGACAAGCATCACTCGACTTGTAACGGTCCTATAGCATAGCAGCTACCGACCTAGCATACTAGTGAAGGACACGGGTACCTAGGGATCATGCATCTAGGGTTTCATTTCAACTCCTGAATGTAAATGCACAAACATCCATAGATAGTGGCATAAATTTCCAGAAACACTTAGGTTAATGCACCGGGGCTTGCCTTCGTCAGCAAAGTTAGCCTGGGGCTCCTCGGTGTCCTCGTTCACCTCCACGTACTGCAGCTCCGCGTCAAGTCCTCCTTCCTCAGCTTCCGGCACGAGCGAGTAGTTACCGTCAGGAAGTTCTACACGGAATGCATATGCAGGGTTATTGTGTGGAGTGAGAGTTTACTTATCATATCCAACTCTTGTTGGCCACATTCACCTAGATAAGCACTCATGTAGTACAATCTTCCTACTAAAGGCATGACATGTGGAGGTTTATTAATTTAATCTTTTTTATGGTGACTGTGTACAGATTTAAGCAAATAAAACTATTTAATTTCACAAAACAGCAAGGGTGGATCTTTAGCTCCTAAATAAGCTACTCAACATTTTAACAAGGTCATTAAGTGAGTCATTGGGATTTTTCCCATTTAAACTTAGAGTGAAGCCTATTTGGATTTCAAGTCTTTTAATTACCAAAATAAATTATAAAAATAGGGAAAGGTGCACTGCAGGTCCTAATTCCCTAAACAAAGCCACTGATCCAAGATTTGTATTTAATTGAGCCACAAATTAAATATACCCAAAATGACATTTCCTAGCTACCAAAAATATGAGAAATACATAAATAAAGAAAATAAGCATCTCTGCAGCCAAACTCACTCCTACAACATCTCTGACCTCAAACAAGCCTAGGAAACTAACAAGCACATTAAGACCCAATTTAAAATTTGAACTAGACATTTAAATGTAAATCTAAGCATTAAATAAGAATAAATACTTCTGGCAGAGATAAAATCATAGTAAATGCAGGAAAGTTGAATCTAGGCATATCATGAGCATAGCCACAAGCTGAGCACAAAAATCTATCTACATTATGCTACAAAAATCATTAAGGCAGAATTAGCATAAATGCAAAGTAATTCATATAAAAAGATCTGTTCGATAACTTTGTGCAAATGTTTGACCAGAGCCTACAAATGACATAACTAGCAACATATCCAAAATTCAACTCCATAACTTTTCTAGATTTTGAACTATAGCAAAAGTGTGTCAAACTGAGTTTGAATTTTCATTCAAAATCTCTAAGTCAAAAGTATGGTCATGCTTTGTAGAAGTATTATATCTAGTCTCACTAAAACCAACAAAATTGGGTTTGCATTTTCTGATTTTTCTACGAATTTCTATGATTTTTCTAAGTGGCTGGACTAAGTTGCAAGGAAACTAAGATAAAGATCATTGCAGACAGGTCCCTGGTTTACAAATCAGTCCCTGGACTTCACATCCATGCCCTTGCTGGCGGCGGTGAGCTCGCCGGTGGCGAACGGCGGTCGGAGTAGGGCAACAAATGGCATGGGTGTTCGATTGAGCTTACCACGAACCGATTGGTGCTGGTGGCTTGGCCGCAGACGGCTCCGGCGAGCGCAGGCGCAATGCGGGAAAACAAGCGACGGTGGGAGCTCCACTAGGTCCTAGGGGAGGTGCTGGACAGCTTGGCCGGCGGCGGGAATAGGCGGAGATGCGTGCTCACCGCGGCGGCGGCAATGGCGGGCAGTGGAGGTGCGTGCGCGCACGGGGAGAAACGGGGTGCCGTTTATATATGTGGGCGAGGCAGTGGGGGTGTTGGCGCGCTTCTCCTCGAAGCAAGGGAGGAGAGGGAAGAGAGGACGGCCCGGTAGGCGAGGCACCCGGCGGCAAGGGCGCCGGGGGGGGTCCGTCCAGGGTGTCGGCGGGGCGGCCACGCGCGGGGGAGCGCGTCCCCAGGCGGATTTCGGCTCGGGCGGCGCGCACACACGATGATGGTCTCCTCGGGCACGCGGCCGACGGCAGGGGGGTCTGGACGCCGAGCGGTAGCGGCGTACGCTGGCCACCGCGTGGCAGCACGGGCGCGACGCGCCGACGCGCGGGCACGAGCCAGAGCGCGACGTCGCCGGTTCAAATTTGAACTGCCCATGTTTGCACGCCTTAAACTTTAAAATTTCAATTGAAACTTCAAAACCGCCAATAAGAGAAATTGTAGAGGGGACATAGGAGATCATCTTTTGTGCAGGTTGACCTATGTTTCGAGCCATGATTTGAGCATGAACTGCAGGCAAAGTCGCTGACTTTCATGGCGCTGAGGAACAGTGAAATGAAGTTTGACTTGAGTTTTTGAATTATTTCCCCTCAGAATTTCAAATGCCACCTTAAAGATGAAATGTGTCCCACTAATTTTTGCACAACTTTTATATTGGCAGATTTTTTAGTGTTTAGACAAAATTTGGAGAACGTGGCCAAAGTTCTAGGACAAGGGGTGGACATCAAGGGGTTTGACCACTTTGACTAGGGTTTTGACCATGGTAAAGGATGTTGACTTGCTTAAGGTGCTCATGGGTGATTGTTGGCTAGGTTTTCGAGGTGATGACCCAGGTTGACCAAGATTTGACCAAAGTTAACTAGTTTGACTAGTCATTAGTGTTAATTAAAAACCTGGGGCGTCACAGAAATCTCCCCCACACTTGCTCTTGTACCTGGTGTTATTATTCAAAGAAAAAGATGGAAACAAAAAGGGAGGCTCTGCAAGCTGAAGAGCTGGGAAGCCTTTATTCAAATTCAAATATTTTTGTGTTTTTTTTAAGAGAGCAAGATGCAAGAACCAACACCATCTTCAAACCAAAATAAGATTTAGCATGAGAGAAACTTACTCGGGATACTCACATATCTCCCCCACACTTGGAGTTTGCATTGCTAGGCAACACAACTCAAATGTGCAGAGTTCAAGCTTCCTTCATGATGTTCCCTCACCAAAAATTACCTAGGCATTGCAGTCGGTATAGCTCTCATATTTTTAGGCATCGCCTATCCATCGGTCATTTCAATCTCCACCTGAGACGGTTAGCGACAAAAATACCCGAAGGACGACTAATCCTAAAGACATGCTCTTGCTTTTATTTGAAAAGGAAATCTAAATGATTATTCGGGCTATCTCCCGATAGTGCTTTGTTTTCGGTCATAAGCTCGACCATGTGGAACCTTCATATTGCAGCCAATCGAGATGATGAAACCATCGTAGCTCTAGCTGCAAGGTTAGTACCAAAAAATGACCACGAAATTTGCAATGTTTATGGTAAACAAAAGCATCTACAACCTTCCTTTCAAAGTTAGCATGCACAAGGAAAATGAGGAGGTTGTAGGTTTCGTAAAGGTCATTGGTAATGGGGCTTGATAACTCTGGAAACCTTTGATGTGAGCATGGGATTTGTGATCCCTCTAGTGTAAAACCTTCATGCTCGAGTCTGTTTTGAGAATCCAGTGTCGACGCCTCAAGAATGTCCATAGACCACACATGTTCTTTCTTAACCTCAGGTCTATGACATTGGAGATGTGTATCTCGTACCTCAAGATGATATGGTTGCTTTTCATGGTCGAGCTCACTACTCAGTACCCCTTCAATGGGTCTTCCGATGAGAATGAAGGGTGGATCTCCTTTTGGGATGTCAAAGATGTGATAATCTAGGAAGATCCCATACTCTTCAATCTTTGTTTGGACGACTCTAAGGATTCCCTCCGTCTCTATGGTTTGACCCGAAATCCATTGGAGACGCTTCTGAGAGAAAGAGAGGGGTTCGTCGGGAAAGGCCTCTAATACTAAGGATTTAGGAATGATATTGATATCGACCCTAGGGTCATAGAACACATCCAGGTAAGAGAGGTTTCCTACTTGGCATGAGAGTGACTTTAGCTCGGGATATAGCTGGATTACTTGATCCATGCCTTCTGCTTCTCTCAACCATTCCCGGCTACTGATTGCGGAGATGTATTCCAACTTTTCTCTTCGTCTTTTTACCTCTTCTGAGTTGAGTAAGTTGACTAATTCTCTCTCGTGTGTTGAGTATCTTTCCCTTCTCGGGAAGGATTTCTCCGTCCAATGTTTATCAAATAACTCATCATAGTATTCATAGATGAAGTCACACAAGGGGTGATCGAACTCTCGATAAGGTTGGAATGGTTCCCCTGTGAACCAAGTTTTGGTAAGAGGAGGATGGGTGTCTGTGGATATGAATTTTTCTAGGATAGGTTCCTCCTCTATAAACTCTGTTTCAGAGAGTGGATCAGAGTTTGTTGATTCCTCGTCGAAGTCATACGAGAAATCAGCTGGGTACACACGGGGATAGAGGAGTGGTTCTTCATGCAAAAAAGGTGCTAGTGGGTTTCTCCTCTATGGGTTTTTGTTTCGAGATAACGTCGGGCTTGGGTTCTTCTTCTTCGTCTGGGAATTCGTCAAAAATTCTTGTGTAGGGAGTGTTTTCTAGGATTTTTCCTAGAACCACCTTCCCTTCACTAGGAGTCAAATGAGCAAACGAACCTCCTGATGAAGTATCCAAAAATTTGGCTGACTCGACATCGAGACCCATTCTAAAATGTTGTAGTAGAATAGGTTCTGAGATCCCAACGTCGGGTCCAGAGGCCAAAGAATTGGTGAATCGTGCCCAAGCGGTCCCTAGCGACTCCTTTTCTAGTTGTTTGAAAGAGAGGATTTCTAGCCGTAGGGTCACTACTCGAGACATAGGGAAGAAGGTCAGACAAAACTTTTCTCTAAGCTTTTCCCAACTTCCCTCCACGCTTCCGACTGAGGAAGAGTACCATTTCTTTGCTCCTCCCGTTAATGAAAACGGAAAGAGCTTCCATTTGAGGGTTTGTTGAGTCATTCCCTCAATTACGATTATCGAGCAAATTTGCTCGAAACCTCACAAATGAATGTACGGGCTCTCCTCTTTCATTCCGGCGAACGAATTCTCTCGGACCAAGGCTATAAGAGCAGGGCGAAGCTCATAGCCACGTGTTTTGATGGGATGCGATGATGATGGAGGCTCCAATAAATCACCCTTTGGAGCCAAAAAATCAAAAAGGGTTGGATTTGAATCCATGGGATAGATGGGGTGGTACACGGACCAACTAGGTTCCGGATCAGAACAGCTACCGTTCCCCGGCAACGGCGCCAGAAAGCTTGTTGGCACTTCTTACGTCGTTACTAGATTTGCAACGGCGCTAGAAAGCCTGTTGGTATACCACACAATCATAGATAGATCCGCAAGCGCACGGATACCACTGTAGCTTTCACCCGGGAGTATTCCAAGGTATCGATTTCCACGGGGAACGAGAAGTGTTGTGAACCTGAACTAATTCGTCCGGGGGATATGGTGACGAAGGATAGAAAGGCAAGGGTAAATTTCGGGTAGAGAGGGGATAGCTGATGAAGTTTGGGACTCGTGAGAGTCACGGATAGAATCAAGGCAAAACTTGTCGCTCGTCGGGGCCAGAGGGAAAAGAGCCACGGAAAGGGATGAGAAGGGGGCTCTGTTGTCGTAACTCCTACCTGCCAGAACTAACGTGGTGGACTACAAAGCCCGTCCGGAGCTGTCACCTCCCTAGGGTACCACAACTATTCCGTTGAACCGGGAAGCATTGCAAGGTACTGGAGAGCCTAGACACCACGTCTACACTAACCAAGCACTACTTTACTCAGATCCAAAGCAAAGCAATCACAACAAGTAGAAACTACTAATTGCAATCGAAGAACCTAAGAGCGAACGATGAAATGACTTGAGACTTAGTTACTCACGAATTCGAACTTACAAAACATCCCGGGTGTGGACGACCGTAGTTGTACCGCACCCGCCGAGGTACGAAGAGAAGACCGACACTCCGGCTTCTACTCCAACACTCAACTCTCTCTCCCTACTCTATAAATACTAACTTGTATAGGGCTTCGCCACTTGCTTCTAATCACTTGTACATCCTTCTACGAGGTGCCAGGCTCTATATATAGCCCCAATGGCTCGGTGGCTACAGGAGGGGGTACTTGTAGGTGAGAGGGAGCTGCAGTGCTGAGCAAGGAGGTCCGGCCGTATCTCCAGGTGTGGCCAGCCCTGTGATTTCCACCGCCTTCGATCGTGCGTCCGTGATTTGGTCCCTGAGGCGGTTAGAAGGTGGTTGTGGGTCGGTTTGCTGAGTGGAGGAGGTGCGACCGGACATCTTGGTGCGGCCGGCCCTGGGCCCTCTTGTCATCCACTCCGGATCGTGCTCTAGTGGGTAGATGAAGTCTTGGACGTTGTCCCATGTCGGTTGTTCACTGGCTTGTGGGTCCATGGATCCAAGTGAGGCTAATCTCAACCTCTGGATCAAACCGACCTTGTTCCTTCGATGAGGATCATTCGTAGCTGTGTTCCCTTGAGTGACCGAGGGTTGGTGGCACGTTTGGGCGGCCGGCCCTAGTGGTGCGGCCAGCCCTGGAGGTTCGGCCGGCCCTGCCTCCTAGCCCTTGTGCGGCTCGCCTGTGGTGTGTTTGCTTGATCCAACACGATCGTGATGAGTTTGGTCTTTTGGGAGCTGGTGCACAGGACTTCACTCGGTGTGAAGCTGAATAATGGTGCAAGGTAGGGCCAGGCGTACCACTAGGTGCGGCCGTGCCTACCTTATGTGGCTCGGTGCTCCGGAATTGCTCCCTAATCTTGATCCTGCAGATAAAACCTCAACACAACTCGTGGAGCCTCGTTAGCACCTAAACCATGCATGAAATTGGTGTCTGGCCCATGGACTTGGTCCCCTTGGATATTATGCTAGGTGTAGAGGCATTTGGCAAAGTTTGGTGATGATTGGAGGAGGTTGATAGGTCCGGCCGAACCTACTAGGTTCGGCCGCACCTACCCCCGACATACCTCGTGTCACAATCTTCCGTGAGGCATAATTTCTGCATCCGGACTCCGAATTGGGTGAACCAAAACTCCATTTCGATCATCTCGACGAGAACTTCGCAATGGTGCTATCAAACTATGCATTTGACATTGTTTGTCAAGATGCTTTATTTGTGCTATGATGTCTCATTATGACCTGCATCCAAATATTCACCAAAGCTCGTGGAATCCGTTAGTTTATAACCCCACAGCTATGATGCAAGCTTTGATGGAGTGAAATTTGTTCAAAGTTGAGGGTCGAAAATAGGGACTTAACGACCGTCAACACCATACAGCGCCTTCCTCAACTTGTACACCCTGTGGGGGGTACTTCTCACTCTCAAACCCAAGTGGTTGCCTCACGAACACTTCTTCCTCCAAAACACCGTTCAAAAAAGTACTCTTCACGTCCATTTGCTACAATTTGAACCCTTTAGCCACGGCAAAGGCTAGAAGGATCGTAATCACCTCCAAACAGGCCACGGGAGCAAAGGTCTCCTCGTAGTCTATCCCCTCTTTCTGTGTGTACCCCTGAGCAACAAGCCTTGACTTGTTTCTCACTACTTCACCTTTCTCTCCCTCTTTATTTTTCCACACCCATTTTGCCCCAATTGGCTTACACCCTGGTGGAGGCTCCACTAACTCCCAAACCTGGTTCCTCTCAAAATTCTCTAACTCCTCATGCATCGACTTAACCCAATTGTGATCAGATAGCGCATGTCCAATGTCTTTGGGCTCAAAAGTAGCAACAAATGTAGCTTGGGCAAAGTGAGAATCATTACGAAACCTTGACCGTGTAGTGCGTTCGTTGATGTTCCCGATGATCGTTGAAGCTGGATGTCCACTTGTACTCGTCGGGGAGCTTCTCGCTTCGAAGCCACCTCCCCCTCAGCTGGAGCTTCCTCACGATCTCGGCACGTCGTTGTAGGTGTGGGAGAGGGCCCATCCTCGATCGTAGTCGAAGTAGTATGTACATGCTCAACTGTGGGCGCCACACCACCATCTTCATCATCACCTTGCTGCACCTCATCCTCGAAAATCTCCTCGCCAAGTTCCTCGTCACCTGCACACTCAAAAACAAGCTGACTACGTGGCTGTGTCTCGTCGAAGGTAACCTCGCAAGTCTCCACAATTTCGTTAGTTTCAAGATTGAGCACTCGAAAGGCTCTAGAATGAGACGCGTAACCAAAGAAAATGCCATCGACAGACCTAGCCTCGAACTTGTGCAACTTCTTCCCTTTCTTAAGGATGAAACATTTGCAGCCAAAGACGTGAAAGTGACTCACCTTGGGGGTTCTACCGTGCATCAACTCGTAGCAAGTTTTCTTCTTATGGACCCTGAGGTAAATTCTATTTGACACATAGGACGCGGTATTGACCGCCTCAGCCCAGAACCTTCTCGGAGTCCTATGCTCATCGAGCATCGTCTGAGCCATCTCACACAGGGTTTTGTTTTTCCTTTCCACCACTCCGTTCTGGGGAGGCGTATACAGACTACAGAACTAGTGTTCAAGACCCAAGTCATGGCAAAAGGTTTCAAAGTGAGAGTTTTTAAATTCTGAGCCATTGTCACTGCGGATCGCTCGTATGGCATCTCCGTGCCCTTCGTTCCTCAACCTCAAGACAAGATCTCGAACAAAACCAAACGTCTCCCCTTTCTCCTCCAAAAAGAAGATCCAAGCATACCGAGAGTAGTTGTCCACCACAACTAGGACGTACCACTTCCCACCCACAGATCTCACACGAGCTGGGCCAACAAGGTCGATATGTAGCAGCTCGCATGGATGCTCCGTCATCACATCGGTGAGGGGTGGATGGGAAGAGGCTACCATCTTGGCATGCCTACACGGCGCACAAACCAACTCTTTCTCAAACCTCAACCGTGGCAATCCTCGGACCAAATTGAGTTTACTCAAGAGAGACAAAAGGTCAAAGCTTAAGTGACCCAACTTCCTATGCCACTTCCACAACTCACTCGAAGAACCAGCCAAAAAGCAACGAGCCACACCAGAAGACTGAGAGAAATCCGCTCGAAAAACTTGACCCTCAAGAATGACCATGCAAACTAGGTCCCCTTGAGAGTCCAAAATCCGAGAACCACCAGGCCGAAACAACACCTGAAAACCCTCATCCAACAGCTGGGACACGGAAAGCAAATTGAACCCGAGCGATTGAACAAGAGCAACACGCCTGAGAGTGACCTTGTCACTTACCTTAATCTCATCTTCTGAAAGCACACGCCCTCGCCCATTGTCCCCAAAGGTGATGTATGTCTTGGACACCACTGGGATGAGACTTGAGAACCACCCCTTGTCTCCGGTCATATGCCTCGAGCAACCGGAGTCAATCAGCCAAACGTTCCTCAAGTCTCCCACCTCAAATTCAAAAACGAGCACGTGAGTGAACAAACGACTCAGCACTGGGGTTAGTACCAAAAGAGTAAAACCAGTGCTAAGCCATACAAAGTGGGGTTAGCACAAGCCATATCATCACGCCTATCAAAGCTACCACCACGAAAGCCACCACGGGAACCACCATGAGGTAACCATCCCTGTCTTGCTCGAGGAGAACGAAAGCCACGAAAGGAAGATCGTGGACCGTTACTCCTCTCCAACTCAAAGCTACGACTCCTCCCACCCTCGTATTAAGCACGAGGTGGAGAATGCCTAGCAAACTCAACACCACCAGACTCTCGATGCCAAACATCTGTACCACGACCAAAGGACCTGAATCCAGCCTCATCACGAGCACAAAAACCAAACTAGTCACCCTGCTGCCTCCAAACCGATCTGACCGGTTCTAGAACCAGTCTGACCGGTTTCTCTGTACGAGCAGCCCAAACCGGTCTGACCGGTTTCCAAACCGGTCTGACCGGATTAACTCGTCCAGCAGGGTCCCTTCCACCCAAAGCACTCTTGACTCCCCAAGCCGGAACTGTGCGAACAATGGCTTTACCCCTAGGTAGTGGCATACGAGACTCAGGCACACCATGAGATGGGTTATACCTGTCCTTGTTTGCCCACTCCTTAGCCATTCTCTCCTCTCGCTTCCTCTTGAAGCAATACTCATCCTTGTGACCATCTCTCCCACAATAGTCACAATGAAACCGAATTGGTTTTGGCTTTGGTTTTGGTTGTGGTTGGGATTGCTCACTCAGCTTATCTTTTGGTTTCTCCTCACTCAGTTTCTCACCCTTCTTCTCTCCAACTACATCTCCCCTTGAGCTCACAAATCTCACCGGTTTTTGGAAATCATTTGTTGGGTGAAGGAATATGGGTGGATCTGGAGTTGTGTCAAGTTTGTTTCTGAGATGGTTGGGTTTTGGCTCAAACTTGTTCTTGTGGGTTGTTTGTGGTGGGATAGGAATCTCTCCAATTTTCTCATCGCTCTCACCACTGCTCTCTCCAATTTTGTTAGCCCCAAGTGCTTGACCATCATAGTGTTTGAAAGCCGCTATCAAGATACCAAGCTGAGGCTCCTGACCCGACAACCAACTCAAACACTTTCTCAACTCATCATTTTCATCCTGCAAGCAATCAACATAATGTGCAAGTTCTAGATTCTTCACAGCATGCAATTCACAAGTAGAGCAAGAAGTAGGAATAGGAACTTTCAAATCAGCCTCAAGTGAAACAATGCGAGCACGCAATTCATCAATTTTTCCATGCAACACAGGGCAAGACGTGCAAGCACCTAGCAAAGAGGGCCTAGATTGCATCTCAACCAACTCAACCCTAAGCACATCTAGTTCCTCACACTTGGAGGCATGCTTTTCCTTAAGAGCAGTAAGATCAGCTAGGAACACAGAGCAATCAGCACAATCAATCTCATCAGAAACAACAGGTGAAGCCTGAAGCAAATCAATTTCAAGCTTAGCATCTAGATTTTGTGTTTCTAGCTCAGCCACTCTAGTCCTAGCATCCTCAAGCGAGGCCCTAAGCTCCTTTCTCATCTTCTTTGCCTCTCTAAGCATATCATCACGGTTATCAAGCAACTTGCCAAGCCGCTCATTCTCCTCACGCAAGAAGGGAAGCACGTCATGTACCTCATCCTCGGAGTTAGAGTCCGAGTCACTCTCGTGACTCTTCTTGCTGCCCGAGCTACGTGCCATGCCGCAGAAGCCATCTCTTGCGAAGCAGCTCAGCCCGCTCAAGTTCTTGGATGACTTCTTGCTCTTGCACTGATCACCTTCATCTTCGCTGCTACTGGAGCTCGAGGAAGAGTAGGCAGAGCTGGAGTCGACGTCGCTTGCTCCGACCATCACTCGGGCCTTCTTGCCATGGCCGCCCTTCTTCCTCGATCCCCACTCGTCCTTGTTCTGATGCTTGTGCTTGTGATCGCGCCTGGATCGATGCTTGTTGTCCGACCTCGACCGGTGCTTGTAGCCATCCTTGTTCTCCATCTTCGTCGAATAGTCGGTGACGAAGTGTCCTGGCTTGCCGCACTGAAAGCATGTCCGTGTCGTCCTCCTTGTGTTCACCCGGTTCTCGTGCAACCTCTCGAACCTCCTAGTCAGCAATTCCAGCTCGTCCTCTCCAAGCACGTCGAACTCCTCATCTGGCAAAGTCATCAAGGAAGACAAAGAGTACATCCGGGAGGATGGATTAGCGTTAGACTTAGCACCTGAGCCACTGACGAGAGCAAGACTATGGGAGTCAATCGGGCTCTCAAGACGGGCTGTCACACCACGATCCACCTCAGCTGACTTGAGCTTCGAGAACAGCTCGTTCACCGTCAGGGTGTCATACTTCTCGGACTCAAGAATAGCCTCGACCTTTCCATCCTATATTGTACGATCCAGCGAGTGCAAGAGCTTTACGGCTCTGTCATGATCATCGTACGGGAGCACGGCCACATTGGCTCTCATGTTGTTCACAACAACTGTAAACCGCTGGAACAAGGCATCAATTAACTCACCGGGGAGATGAGTGAAGTTCTCGTACTCTCTCTGGTAAGTTGCATACATCCGAGCCTGAACCTGAGCATTTCCAGTGTGAGCATCCTTCAATTTCTTCCAAATCCTACAAGCTAGGTCCTCTTTCTGAACCCGATCGAATTCGGATTGACACAGAGCACGAAACAAGTAGTCGACTGCCTTATTGTTGGCGTTGTGCATGTCCCTCGATCCTGGAGCAAGGAAGTTAATCAGATGAACATAAGTTGTGTTCACCGTAACATCCCAAAAGATCTGACCCTAGCCGCGGAGGAACGCAGCCATCCGCCTCTGCCACATCTGGTAGTTCTTTCCATCGAAGTGCGGAGGACCCGATCCCCATTCCTGGTACGCCATCTTTGGATCTTAGACTGGTTAGAGTCCCGGAAGACCCGTAACCGGCTCTGATACCACTTGAAGGACCGGAACTGCGAACCAGAGAGGGGGGGAGTGAATGGGAGCCGATAAAAATTCTATTCAAGAATTCGGCCTATGAACCCAAAGTCACTCGGATACCTCCGTTAACTTCTCTTGCCAAATCCACATAGCCACTGGAGTGCTACTGGACCTAGGAGCAAGATCCAACCAACAGCCCCTGAAAACACACAGCGGAAAACAACACGAAACAGCTGCTGGAAGCCAAAACCGGTCAGGCTGGTTTCTGAAACTGGCCAGACCAATTCTTTGGGACATAGCCTCTCACAAGCTGGGGAAACCAGTCAGGCCGGTTTGGCAAACCGGTCAGGCCGATTTTGTCCAGGAAATCCCCAAAAGACCTTCGAGACCAAAACCCAGCAAAACCACCTCAAGAACCTTCCAGACTTTGAACAAGAAAAGCCATAGCCTGAAGAAAACTCTCCTGTCCAAAAACTCTTCATGACAGCCCACTGGGGCTAAACCGGTCGGACCGGTTTGGGAAACCGGTCAGGCCGGTTTTGCCTGGACAGTCGGGAAGAACTCAGCCCGCGGGAAAAACTCAACCTTCTCCTTGATCGATCTCCCGATTCGTTCCACGAATTCAAATGAGACTTTGGGGATAGCTGGGGTACCTCGTGGGCTACCTTTGGCTAGAAGCTCGGTCCCCAAAACCTACCCAATCAAGAGGAATCGGAAGTCAACCCTCAAGAACACCTTTCCACGAACTCCACCGAAAACCACCAAATCGAAGCCGTTTCGGAGGGTTTGCTGGAGCAAAGTCACCAAGCAAAGAGGCACAAGGTCCTCATATGTGACATCCAACAAGAATCCCTCAAAGAAACGCCTCCAAAACCTCACCACGAAAATCGCCAAGAAAAGCTCTGAAAATCACCAAAAAGGGAAAATGGGAGAGACACAATCAAGCCTTGAGGAACCACGCCGAATCATCTATACATACCATGAAGGTTCATACAAGGTCTTGCTTGTCTCCCTATCATCCATCCCTCTCTCAAGATCTCACCATGAAGCTCTCAAGCTAGTCCTAGAAAAACCTAAGGAAAATAGGAAGGAAAATAGCAAAGGGAAAATGAGCTAGGGTTCCAAGAGATGGCTGCCATCCTCTCTCTACTTAGTTTATATGGAAGCAACTGAAAGACGAAACTACCCCTATTACATAAACTAGGATACACACCCCCGAAGGGCACTTTGGGAAACTTTCGTCGTAGCACCATCAGACGGATGCCTAGTGAACGCACTTCGATTAACCTCGACGCAAGCCTTGCGATCCAGACGCGTGTCCTCCGCTTCGAAACACTTCGGTGCCCTGCGACCCCAAACCGGTCAGACCGGTTTCACCAACCGGTCAGACCGGTTTTGGCCTAACAGCCACACCGAGTCTTCGACCTTGGCTTTGTGGCTCAGCCAAGCAACCCAATGGTTTTCTGATGAACTACTGCAAACCCCGCGAACTTGGTGCAGCCTCCACCAATCACCACTCATGACTTGGCTCCCACGAAGTCCCGGCTCGACCTTGGTTTTGAGGCTCAAGCAAGAAACCGTCCACGACTTCGTCTTGCTGTTCTTGCCACCATGCGGCCCGCACTTGACCCTGCTGGCCAACGGGTCCCTCAAACCAAGCCTACTTGTTGTCTTCTCTACACCTGGAGGCCTCACCGGCAACGACCTTTCGCGCTTGTTCTTCACCTGCACCAACACCAGTCAAGCCACAACCTGCGCCTGCAATACTTGGCCAAGAGTCAGTCCACACAATGTTGTCAATCACTCATCACACCAGGAAGCGACCATCCACCAGTCCTCGAACCACACAGGCTCTCATGGCATGCCTTAATACCTAGGTCTCGAAATACCTCGGTATATCTACAGCTCTGCCAACCTAGTTGGGCGCCCTGGATGCGTTACCTTCCTGAGGTCAGTGTGCTTTGTAGCTCTGCCAACCTGCTCTGGACACCCAGGATTTTGCGTAAGGAATGAAGGCCTCCCTGTGGGGTGAGCACCTAATGGCCCTGCCAAGTATCTCCGGGTGCTTGGGTGCTTCTGATTTGAGACCTTCCTGAGGTCGGCATGCCTCGGGTGGCTTTGCCAGACTCTTTGCAGCTATGCAGGATATCTAGGTGTTCCTACACTCCATTCGTTCAAGATCCATATATTATCTTAGCTTCACCGACGATGATTCTGGACATCACAACTTCAGCTACGACATCATTGACGACCTCTTTATGCGACGAGGATTTAAAGATCTTATTAGGTATCCTCGGATACTGGGCATTGTTGATTCGAGGCCTCTTTGAGGTCGGCACGCCTACAAGGCCTCCTCGAGGTCGGCCCTGCCAGACTCCTTGCAGCTATGCTTGGAGATCTGGGTGTCTCTACACTTCGTTAAATCAAGACCATGACTCAGTTTTCTTCTCTTTTTTGAGCATCAAACCAGCCATGCTGCCTGCTTCATTGCTCGGGGACTACTCTACGAGAGCGTCTTCGACGCCCTGTTGTTTTCTTCGTCGTACCGACCTATTGAGAAACCTGTTTCTCAACAAGTTGTTACTCGACCTAATTTTTTTTTCTTTCTTTTTTGGATCATCATACCGACCATCCTGTCCACCACGATGCTCGGATACTACTCTATGAGTGCGTCCTTGACGCCCTCTGAAATTTTTTCATTGTCGTCTCGATCTATCGGAAGCTTGCTTCCTATAGGTCGTTACTTGACCTCTCTTCATTCCGCAAGACTTTAAACAGGTTGGCTGCTAAGCTGATTTTCCTTTCTTCTTTCTGGACCGACGTGCACGCTATTCGACCTGTCAATTGCTTCAAGACTTCGTCATGATCCTCTCGAGGTCGCTGCGCCTACACATCGCTCGGGGGCTTGTGAGACATGGGTACCCCCGGGTCCCCACCGACCAGGCTCATGGGCGTCCCCGACAAGTGGGTCCGGCCTACTAGAAGACCCACCGACCTAACAGTGGGCCCAACCGACCTGGTTGGTGGCCCACACGACCTCCTGAAGACTTTCCAGAATATTCCCCAGACGACCTTATCCGATCGGATAACTTGGCGTGCAAGACAAGGCAGAAGACGTCGGCTGCGCCTCTAGACAGTCCGAAGATCACGGGATTATGTTGTACGTTCCTTAGATTGGTTTCCCTGTTGTAACCGACCAAGACTCAGGGCCCACTGACCTTGTCCGTCAGCCAATATAAGGCGGACAAGGCCCGACCCCTGTGGCCAAGTCTCCCCAAGTCATCCACATCAATACAATCAAGAAGTGGACGTAGGGTTTTACTCTCCGGAGGCCCGAACTAGTATAAACTCGCCGTATTCCTTGTGTTCCGTGTGCTCGTGCGCAACCTTCGAGTTCTTAGCCCTAGATTTCACCCCGCCGAACAAATAAACCACCGGGGTTGATACCCCTGTGGGCTGTGCACATCTAAACATCTGACAGTGACTTTGGTGAGGAGTGTACCCATGTTCCTCTAATGTGTGATAGCACGAGTGCCATTAGTGTTGCCAAAAATCCCGTGCTACGCTCCAGAACCAAACATATAGATGTGAGGTACCACTTCCTGAGAGAATGTTGAGAAGGGAAACATAGACCTAATCCATCTGCTAACCGAGAAACAGCTCGCTGATATCCTGACAAAGCCTTTGGACCAAGCTACATTTGCTCGTTTGCGAGGGGAGCTTGGTGTGGTTTTTCCTTTTTGAGCTTCGGTTGGGAGTCTGATGTACATATGCATATTGCATTTTCATTCTTGTATCATATCATGTTTTGCATCTTTGTATCATAGACTACATTCGTATGATATGCTTTAGAGATGTGCTTCTCCTATATACATTGATCACTATGATATGCTGGATGTTAGCTTATGACCTTGCTAGTGAAGCTCTTGTGTTGTATAGCTATGCTCTTGGTAGCTTTGGGATGTATATGCATGTGGATGGCTTACTTTTGTGAAAATGCTATATATGATCTACTCTTATGAGTCGAATGCCTTTCATGCTCAAATTGTGCTCATATGGCTATATCTTGCTCAATTTGTGCTTGGGAATCATGCTCTTTTCGTTTGGGGTCAAAGACCCATTTGTCGTCATGAATGTTTAGCCTACATGTTACCTTGTGGAGAAGCCTAAGCTTCTTTTTGCCGCAAAGGCACTTCATGTACCATGCTTAATTCTAAATCATGAAATTGGTATATGAAATGTCTATGCTTGAAAAATATGCTTCCATGTCAAATTTGCTTTAAAATTCCTTATCTTGTGTGCTAAACCATTGCATGTTGTTCACCATTGAGAAGTCTCATATTTGGAAGTGGACACATGGCTCGGTGTCTTTGACATGACATGAGATAGCTTGCAGGTGTTTGTGATGAGAACTTGTGACCTTGCGTGAAATTTGTGAGTTATATGTTGTTTGTGCTCATTTTGGCCATGTTTAGGTCCTATGCTCATGAGAGGGAAATTTTGTTGAAAAATGCTTCATTTTGATCATGCCATGTCACATGCATATATGTTCCTATCTATCTTGTTGGCGATGTTTGTACTGAACTTGTGGCAATCTTGCTTGTCTATGTCTCATTTTTAACATGCTGTAGTGCTCTTTGTCTATTTGAGAAGCACAGGCTTGCATTTGTAGACTTGATTCATGCATTACCAACAAGGGGGTGGGGGAAGTACCCAATTCATGCATCCAGGGGGAGTTTTGCATCAAAGGGGAGAAAAATTGGGAGAAATGCATTTATTCAGGGGGAGCTTGCATTCATGTGCTTTGGGAGCTCCTTGTCGCCTGATTTTAGTTGTGCTCTTTTGCCGATGGTGTCGAGCCCTTTAGCCTCACCTTGAGGAGTCGACAATTTTGGAGCATTTTATCTCGGTTGTGTCGAGTTGTTGCCCTTGTCTTAGGGGACCGAGATTTTTTCTCTATCAAGTGATCTTGTTTCGGCTTTTGTTTGGCTTTTGATCACTTGTTTGAGTTTTTAGCTCGTTTCTTTTCTTTTTCTCTTTTCTCTGAATTGGTTACTATGTGTGTTGTCAATGCACTCATCAAGGGGGAGATTGAGGACCGGAGCGTCTGAGGACCGGTGGATGGTCGCTCCCTGGTGTGATGAGTGATTGACAACATTGTGTGGACTGACTCTTGGCCGAATATTGTAGGTGTAGGTTGCGGCTTGATTTGCATTGGTGCAGGTGAAGAGCGGGCGTGAAAGGTCTTAGCCTTGCGGGGGCTCCGAGGAGTGGAGAGACAAGTAGGCTCGGCTCGATGGACCCGGTGGCCGGACGGGATCAAGTGCGGGTCGCATGGTGGCAAGAAAAGCAAGACGAAGTCGTCGACTAGAGCCGGTGCAGGGTACCGGCTCACGACCGGAGTCTGCACACGGGGTTTGCGGCGGTTCACCACAAAACCGTCGGGTTACTTGGTTGAGCCACAAAACCAAGACCGGAGACTTGGCGGGCGGAGACGGGATCTAGGCGCGCCGAGAAGCTTCGATGCCGGGGGACACGCGGCAAGATCGCAAGGCTTGCGTCGGGAGGACGCGGACTATGGCAAAGGCATGGCTGCCCAATGGAGAGGAGTGCCACTTGACCATATTGCCCCTGAGGGGTGTGCATCTTCATTTATGTTCTAGGGGTAGCTTGGTCATTTGCCCAACCCGAAGAGACTTCATATATATAGCTCTTGGGTTTCATGGCAACTCATCCATCCGGACTGCTTCTCATTTCCCTGCTCTTTAGGCTTAGATTTTCTTTACCGTTTTGTAGAGAATCTGACCTCCGAGTGTGTGGAAGCATTCATGGTTGCGTCGATTTCCTTCTTGTGGCTCGAGTAATTTTCGTGTCTTTTTCAGGCTATTTTCGTTGGATTTTCGTGCGCGGCTTGTTCCTTCAATTCTGAGGCGTTTGTATACGGATTTCTTTGTGGGGATCATGGATAGATGTCTTGTGCATCTTTGTGCTTGATCTTGACCCCTCAAACTCCGGATTTGGCCTTCGATTGAAGGATTTTGGTTGGAACCCTAGCTTTTTGTGTGAGCTCCGTAGAATATCGATTCCTCTCGATTCAGTGGGTTTGAGGCTACAAATTCGTAGGTATAGCATCTCCTAGAGACGCTTCATCTTCACCTATGATTTGGTAGTAATCCCTTGGTTGATTCGGGAGATCGGGCAAAGGGAAGGAAGGGTTGACCTTCAAGAGGTCGGGCTCGGGCTGCTATCTGCGAGCCTGGCAGACAGTCCGTGACCCCCTTGCGGACCGTCCGTGAGGTGTTGACTAGCCAGTTGTTCGTCATGTTCTTCACGAGTTCTTGTGTTGCTTTGTTTCGATTCGTCGCGTCCGTAGGTTTTGGTTGGAAGAGGTTTGTCGGACCGTCCGCTCAGGGTGGCTGGACAGTCCGCGTGGCTCGGACCGTCCGCTATGCTCGCCCGGATCGTCTATTTTTCGCCGGTGCATACTGGAGGTTCGGGGCTGATTTTCGGATCATCCGCGCTCGACCTGCGGACCGTCCGCCCCCTCTGCATGGACCGTCTGCCCGTACACCGCAGACTGTCCGCCCCGGGCCTCGCAGATCGGCTAAGTCCTTTGCCTCTTCAGTTGTGCTTCTGCTTGGGATATGTTTGGGACTTGTTCCTTGGGCTCGTAGGTCTGTTGTGACTACGTGACCTTAGCAAGCTCGTGTGGGAATTCTTGGTTCTGAGTTTGGGGCATAGTCGAGTTCAACTCTTCGGAGAAGAAATTTTATCGGCTCCCATTCACTGCCCCCCCCCTCTCTGGTCGCCTAATCGGTCCTTCAGCAGCCGTGCAAAGAAAATCCAACAAGAGGTGCATGCTTTCCTCTCTGAGTTACGTTGTAATATTAATGAGAGTCATATACTACCTACGTCTTGTACTTTACTCCAAATCAGGTTTACACAAGAAGCCTCTCCGCTGGGTTACGTAGAGGACGCAGAAGGTTACATGGAAGACACCAAGACTGCTGCCCTAGCTGAGAAGGGTTACGCACACAAGACTCAGGGTTACGCCGTACAAGCATCAACTTCACGTCCAAGTTTGCACCATCTTGGGAAGAGACGGGGGTCAAGCCATAAATGAATGGAAGCGTCTTGAAGTCAAGATTCCAACCCAACAAATGGCACATCTTTTCGACTTCCGAGCTAGGAGTAATGGTCATTTTACTGAAGACTACGCAGAAGCTGGAAGGACGCGTGTGAACTGTAGACCACCTCGTGAATGCTTCAACCAGTTGGCCTTCCACCTCCCAACGTGGTTGCTGCAGTTCACACTTATCCCACACCCATATAGGAGTATTGTTCCTACCATAAATACCCCCTATGTACCCCAAGGAACTCAGTTTTTGATTATTGAGAATAGACAACCACATATTGTTTTCTTGCTGCCGAGCTGCTGAGTGCCTTGCACACCCTTGTTCTTCCTTGTTCTTCTTGGACTTGTGAAGAGATCTCTCTGGGTTCCACTACTTCGTGCTCTACGGATTCCAGCTTTGCTACGCCATATTGTGTGGATTAGTTCCGACTTGTGGTTTTGCGGTCGTTTAGAGATTGAGTCAAAGTCTTCGCGGTTCCGGTGACTTCTCCCCGACACTTGGTCGCAACCAACCTTTGTCAGGTATAAAGCATTTACCAGCTGCTTGCAGCAATTTATCTTGTTACGGAACCTACTACCGTGAAGATCGGGCCATCCCTAGGACCTTTCTTGCAATGGTCCCTATCAACACACCGGCTGGGACCAGAGCTCGCTTGGAGTCTAGTTTGGATAAAACGTCCGCAACAACATTGTTGTTGCGCAGCACATGCTGGAACTCGGTCCCTTCGAAGTGGCCTTCAAGTTTTTGAATCTCAGCGCAGTAAGCATCCATTGTGTCTTTGACACAATCCCACTCCTTATTGACCTGCTCGATGACGACCTTGGAGTCGCCATAGGCCAGCAGTCGCTTGATGCCAAGGGACACTGCAATTCGGAGCCTATGGATTAGAGCTTCGTACTCCGCTCCATTGTTGGAAGCCTTGTAGTGTATTTGCAGGACATATTTGAATTGTTCTCTTTGGGGAGAGATGAACAACATGCCTACCCAGACACCCTCAAGGTTGAGGGCACCGTCGAATTACATTATCTAGTGTTCAGGCCGCTCCTTGGGAGGGGGCATCTGGATTTTCGTCCACTCTGACACAAAGTCAGCTAAGATCTTTGACTTGATTGCCTGCTTGGAGCAGAACTCGATGTCGAACTCGCCCAGTTCGACCGACCACTTGACGATGCGGCCGTTGGCGTCGCGGTTGCAGATGATCTCCCCTAGCGGGAAGGAGGAAGGCACCTTGATCTTGTGAGCTTGAAAGTAGTGCCAGAGCTTCCTTGACGTGATCAGGAGCGCATAGAGCAACTTCTGAGGTTGTGAATAACGTGTTTTAGCGTCAGCCAGGACCTCGCTTATGTAATACACAGGTCGCTGGACAGGATAGACCTGCCCTCCTTCTCGCTCGGTGACAAGGACCGTGCTGACCACATTAGTGGTGGCGGATATGTAGAGGAGTGTTTCCTTTCGTATTAGAGGCATCATGATCGGTGGAGAGGTCAGGGACTCCTTGAGAGCCTCGAAAGCTTGTTCTGCTTCTTAGTCCCACACGAACTTATCAGCCTTCTTCAATAGCTTGAAGAAGGGCAAACCTTTTTCGCCAAGCTTGCTGATGAAACGACCTAGGGCCGCCATCATGCAGGTGAGCTTCATGACGTCTTTCTTGCAAAATGGCCTGACCATGTTGCGAATCGTGTCAACCTTGACGGGGTTGGCCTCAATGCCTCGGTGTCCCACAACGAAGCCTAGGAGCAATCCAGAGGGGACACCAAAGACACACTTGGTCGTGTTGAGCTTCCATTGGTAGGTGCGTAGGTTGGTGAAGATTTCGGCGAGGTCGGTGATGAGCTGATCTTCCTCGGTGGTCTTGACGAGCACATCATCGATGTAGGCTTCTACATTCTTCCCGATCTGGGACGCCAAGCACTTCTGTATCGCCTTCTGGTACGTGGCACCAGTGTTTTTCAGGCCAAAGGTCATGACCTTATAGCAATAGATGTCGTTGGGCGTTATGAATGCCATTTTTTCTTGGTCGTCTGGATTCAGGGCTATCTGGTGATACCCTGAATAGCGGTCGAGGAAGCATAACAGGATGCTCCCAGCCGTGGAGTCCACGACCTGGTCGATACGAGGAAGAGGGAAGGGATCCTTCAGGCAGTGCTTGTTAAGGTCATTGTAATCAATACACATCTTTAATCCACCAGTCTTCTTGGGCACAAGAACCGGGTTTGCGAGCCAAACCGGGTGTTTACATTCACGGATAAATCCTGTAGCTAAGAGCTTACAGACTTCTACTTTTATGGCCTCCTTTCTATCTTTTGCAAAGCGTCGGAGCTTTTGCTTGATAGGTCTTGTTGTCTTGCTAACTTCGAGGGCGTGCTCAGCCAGTTCCCTGGGGACACTAGCATGTTAGATGGGCTCCATGTGAAAATGTCGGTGTTGTTCCGGAGGAAATTGGTGAGCGTGAGTTCCTATTTGGGGTCAAGGTCGGCCCCGATGGTGACTTGCTTGGTTGCGTCGGGCAGACCAAGGCAGACCTTTTTTACCGCGGGATTGCCGTCCAGGGCGGTGGGTGTACGCTTCTGCTCTGGTACTTCCAAGGAAGTAGGATCGATCTT
The DNA here is from genome assembly GCA_036936925.1 of Cenchrus fungigraminus. Lineage (NCBI taxonomy): Eukaryota > Viridiplantae > Streptophyta > Magnoliopsida > Poales > Poaceae > Cenchrus > Cenchrus fungigraminus. Next base: position 68,492,404 of record CM072772.1, on the reverse strand, counting down.
GGAGGCCTAAGCGACCATGACCGTGGCTACAGCTGTACATGCAGAGGTTGCAGCGAGGTCGACTGTCTCATCTTCGCACTTGAAGGATATGATGAGGTCGTTGTAGATGGAAAGGATCCCGTTCGGCGCTGGCATCTTCATGATGAGGTAGGTATGGTGCGGGATGGCCATGAACCTGGACAACATAGGTCAGCCGAGGATGGCATGGTAGAATGAGCGGAAGTGCGCCACCTCAAACGTTAGGTACTCTGTGCGGAAGTTGTCTTCTTTGCCGAAGGTAACCGGCAGGCATACACGACCTATGGGGTATGCTGCCTTGCCGGGTACAACCCCATAGAAGGGTTCGTCGCACGCAGTCATCTTGGAGAAGTCAAAGTCCATCTTCTTCAGCATTTCGGTGAAGATGATGTTTAGGCTGCTGCCCCCATCGACGAGGGTCATAGGTAGGAAGGCTCCATCCACTATAGGATTGATGACCAGCGGGTAGGTCCCGAGGTCGGGTATGTGCACCCTGTGGTCTTTCCTGGAGAAGGTGATGGGGAACTCCAACCACCACAGGGGCTGTGGAGTTTTTGTGTTGACGAAGCCAATCTCCCTTGCATTGGATCGTTGCTGTCTGTTGCTCTTGACTGCACGGCGGCCGCCGACGATGAAGTTGATCTGCCGATTGGCGTTCTGGAATGCTCCATTGGGATTGCCACCTACAGGTGGTGGGGGAGGAGTAGGCTCTTTCCGGCGGTTGCCATCATCACGTATGTCATCGCGGTGATCATCGTGGCGATTGTCGCGGCAGTCATCTATGTGGTCATTTCGGCGATCATCGCGGCGATCGTCGCGGTGATCATCCCGGCGATCTCTATCGTCGTTGCGATGGTAAGGTCGGTGGTCACGGTAGTCACGTCGATCAAATCAACGATAGCGGTTGTCGTAACGATGGTTGTTGTTCCGTTCATCACTGTTGCCGCTCTTGGTCTTCTTGGGTTCTGGAGGGACGCCTAGGGTGCACTTCAGTTGTTCGCACTCCCGCATGGTGTGCTTGGCATCACGGTGGAACTGACATTGGGCGTCTAGCGTGCAGTTGAAGTCACCTTCACAGAAGGTGGACTGTCTTGGAGGATCGGTCGCATAGACCTCATTAGATCGCTTGCGCGACCTGCCACTAGCGTTAGACGCCAGAGCGTTGTCTGCTTTGTCGCCTTTGAAGTCGTGGACGACTGCTCTTGGGTATCGACAAGCTTGTCGACATAGGCCATGAGGTCGGCGATGTTGTTGGCGCCGGCTTCATGGATCTTCTCGAAGAGCTTGAGGTTGGTGACGCCTTTCTTGTAGTAGGCAATCACGTCCTCATTTTTGACACTAGCAAGCGTGTTGCGGTTCTCGAAGAAGCGGTTGGTATACTCCGGGGAGAGTTTCGCCAGACCTCATCTGCACTCTGGTGAGGTGGTGAGTGTTGCCAGGGCGATTATAGGTCGCTTGGTAGTTCGTAGTGAACAATCATGACAGGCTCGCCCACGAAGTGATGCACTCCGCGGGGAGGTTATCGAGCCACAAGAGTGGCACTTGGCCCATCACAAGGGGGAAGTATCCTGCCATGTGGTCTTCGTTTCCACTAGAGGCCTGGGCGGCAATGGTGTACATCTTTAGCCAAATACTAGGGTCAGAGCGACCGTCGTACTTTTCAATGGCTGGCTTGAAATCTTTCGGGTATCTCATCATCCTGAGACGTCGTGAGAAGGCCGAAAAGTTGTTGATGCCTCCTGATCCTGAGTTTTAGGTCGCCGGAGCGATGTAGAGGTCGTTAAGAGCGCCATTATCTTGGTCGTAACGGGCATGACGTTGGAGTTCGCGATCGTGCATCTCGCGGAGCTCTGCTTCTTGGATGGGGTTGTTGGCGTTAAGAGGGTCCGAGACCCCATTGAGGACCGGAGCGTCCGAGGACCGATGGATGGTCGCTCCTTGCTGTGATGAGTGATTGACAATGTGGTGTGGACTGACGCTTGGCCGAGTATGCAGGTTGCGGCTTGATTCTTGTTGGTGCAGGTGAAGAGCGGGCGCGAAAGGTATTAGCCTTGCGTTGACGGTTCAAAACCGTGCTCAAGTTCACCGCAAGTCTACAGGTGACTTGGTGCCTTTTTCACCAAGGAGGGTCCTCCCTAGATTTGTCAATCCAAGGATCGGAAGCAAACTCCTAAGTCTATCCATCTAATCTAATGATCTAACCTATCATGAAGCGTTGATTGCATAAAGGTAACATACAAACACGAAGGGATGTATGGATCTCATCCACCTAGCCATAAAGGTAAACACCAAAGGGTAACCCTAGCCTATCGTCTTCTTGTTGCCATTCCAGCCAAGGTGACAAACCAATCTAAACTATACTATGATAAGGAGTACACTCGATATGGAGTAACCCGATATGGAGTGGTCCGATACACGTTCGCTCGCCGCTTTCTCCTCCACCGTACTGTCACTACGCAAGGATATTCATCACCGAATGACAACCTCAGTCCGTGCACTACTACGATGTATCCGCAAGACAAGACTAATCACCATGATTCGATCTAATCCTACTAAAAGCATATGGTAGCTACACATATGAATAACCACAACTCGTAGTAGATCAAAGTAAGGACAAGTATTGATTTATATCACCATCGAATGTCGAAAGTACAAATGCCTTGATGGATCCAAGGCATGGCTCCGGAACTCCACCATGGCTTCACCACGCAGGGCCAACCATGGCGGCTAGGGCATGGCCTAAGCCATCTCCTAAGCAACTCGAGGACTTGCGGCGGCCGTTGGCTTCCTCCCGGTGCTTCTCCTTCGTGTCGGTGGCTCTCTGATGAATGGATGGATGTGGCGGCCGGCGGAGGTAGTGGTAATTTATAGAGGAACATCTAGGTCAAAGGGCGTCGCGAACCGGCACGAAAAAGGGCTGGGCCGGCCGGCCTGGGCCGACCAGCCTGGGCCCGTTTCGGCCCGGTTCGCTCCCCGACACTTCTCGGTCAATTGTTGACTTGCTCCCTTATGCATGTGGGTCCTTTACGTCGTCTTCTCCAGGGTTTAGATAGAGCTCCTTGTCGCGCAAGCTTCAGCATCTTCTATTCATGTCCCTGGAGTTTTACGGCTTCATGCTTCGGTCCCTGGGCCATTTGGAGTCATGTTCATCATGTGTCTTGACTTGTGCCGGGCTTCATGATCTTCTCTTGAAGTGCTTGATGAACTTATCCCGAAAGTCTCCCTTTAAGCGCTAGTTTCCTACGTAAACAATAAACTCCAAAATCGACATGCAAGAGTGAACTTGATACCTCCGGGGGGTTAGTACCATTAGTTAGAATATCAAATACGTGCAAATGTTGACGGTAAACTCATAGCTAGGTGTACCAAAATCGACTGTCAACATACCCCCATGCTTAAACCTTGCTCGTCCTCGAGCAAGTCCAAGATCTTTGCTTAACTTGGAAATCAGCGTTGCCTTTCAATGTCTTCCCTGCACTTAGTTATACACAACAAGACATATTGCTCTCTCAAGTATTTAGCATTTAAAGTTCAAGTTTTGACCGGCTACTTCATTATGGAAGATAGACTATCATTAAAGAACATGCCACAATAAAACAAATATAGTGCTCTCAAACTTAAGCAAACTTCAAACCTTTACCTTGTTGCATCGTGAAGGGTTTTCAAAAAGTTGCACATCTAACATAAGTGAGGTTCTCTTGCAAAAGCTCATGGAAACACTCATCTTGTCAAGTCACTCAAGCCTACACTAGATTAATCTCAACCTATTCTACTCATATATATGAAAGTGGAAAGCTTATGTGGAGCTTGATAGGTAAGAACAATCCTAGCAAAACATTATAATTGAAATATTGTCAAACTAAGAGAGAGATCTATTGGAATTACCGAGACTAGTCAAAAAGGCCATGGAAAATAAATGTTGGAAAGAGAGAGAGATGGAACACACGCATTTAGAAGGGTGGACATGTGCAAGTGGCAAATGGGTGATCCCGAGACACGAATGAAGTTCTCGTTATTGGATTGCACATGGTTGGAAAAAAATTGAGTATGGACTTGTGTTCAAAGCTCTCTAAGATTTAAATGAAGCTAAAAAGAACCGAGGAGCATTTTTATTTTTCTCGTTTTTTTGTTTTTTCTTTTCTTATTTTTTTTCTTTCTTCTTCTTTTTTTTCTTTTTTTCTTTTTTTTCATTCATTTTTCTCTTCTCTTTTTTTTTCATTCATCATTTTTATGCTCCTTCGAACTTTTAAGCAACATAGTACTTGCTATAGCAGTCCTCCCCCATGCTTAAATGATTGCTCGTCCTCGAGCATAAAAGTGTGGGGACGTATGGCTGTTAGAGATGTACAAAATCCTTGTGTTCCTCTATAAATCTTTTGAAATCTTCAAGGGCATCCTCCATGTCGAAACTCACATGATCATTGACGAGTCTCTCCATATGTTATGTCTTGAAATCTTGCCAGAAAATCTTCAGAAAATTCATCGAAAGATCATCCATACTTAATTTGGGTTGTGGTCAAGGAGGTAATCACAAAAAGATGTTTTGGGTTTAGGGTGGATGCCCAACGAAGTTTGTGAAATTTCCAATGTAGAAACTCACAATGCATGGACAAAAATGGCTAGCATGAAAAAGATACGCAAAGGAATGACCAGCTTCTTAGTCTCGTACCACAAAAATCAATCCTAATCCAACTCATCAAGATATAAGTTTGCAAACTAAAGGTTATATCATGAAAGTACTTGTATGTGTATAGGCTTTGGTAGGTAGAGCCTTGCAAGAGATTCACAAATGTAGATAGCATAATGATTTTAAATAAAACAAGAGCAAGGCATAGGTCATCGGTAAACTTAAGTCAAAGAGCAACATAAAGTATGTGGGTCTAAAAATTAGTCATTTAACCTCCACAAATGAAAGATCCGGTATTTAATTCAATTTAAGTTCCTTTTAATAGAGAGCAAAAAGTCATGTTATATAAAACATCATGCAAGTAAAACAAAGCGGCAACTTTCATCACTTTTCCATAAGTAAGGCATACAAATGATATTATTGTGGTAAGCTCAAAAAGAGATGGTGATTCATTTATTGAAAAATAAAACTAACAAACCTAGGTTGTCCTCCTAGTAGCCATGTTATTGATCAAGAGATAAGTACAAAGTTTGTTTAAGGTTGAAAGCATATATGTGCAAGCATTTAGAAGGAGATGAACAAAGATAAAGTTAAGGGCGAGTTACCGTCCTTTTCGATGCTCGTAATGAAGTGCAGCGATGCCTCCCCCATGCTTAAGCATTGTGCTTAGCATGGAAAAAGAATGATAAGCATCTTGTGGTGAAGGTGATCCTTGTACTCCACGTGGCCTTTTTCCCTTTCGTCCTTCAAATCCTCCCCCATGCTTAGCATGTTGCTAAGTGTGGAAGAACTTGAATCGCTTGTAATTCCCTATTGCCATGTGTTTGAGAATCATCTTCACTTCTTGCCTTTGTTACTCATTTGTCCTTCAACTTCTTCTTATTATCGTCAAGCCAAGGTTCCAATCCTTCATCATATCGTCATCACCGACTTCCATCCTGTCCTTGTTGCTGCCTCATCTTCCACAGTTTTTCTTTTACTTCCAGAACAGAACATGTACTGAAACACCCCTCCAAGTTGAAGTTCATGGAATTATCTTTCCAACGAGCTATCATACGCATGAAACGGGTTCCGAACAAGAGAGTTGTGCCTATTTTACTCCGGCGATGCAATCTGTCCAAAGCTGATTTCAGACTGCGCAGCGCTCAATGTTTCTGCCATATCTCCTTGTACGGATCTTCAAAATTAATGATCCTTGATGCGTTGGAAAGATGGTTTGAAGGAGCTTCTGAAAATTAACTTTTTTTCCATTGTACATCTCTGAACATGTGCTCAAATCTTGATGGAAACAGCAACTTCCTTCTCAAGCCTTGTAGATGACTAACGATCTTAATTGCAATTGGTCAAGAACTCATGGGAACACTTCGTCATGCCTGCAAAACAAATCAAATGCACATTCTACCCCCGGGGTGATGGTCGGGAGTAGAAACCATTGCCAACAAACCAAATACATCCCTAAGATCTTAACTTGTGTCATAGCTTACCTAGTAAAAAGAAAAAGAAGAACCTAATGGGTGTACGTGCGTGTAGGTGAAAAATGCAAATGAAAGAAAAGCATACAAACAAAGACAATGTTTACACCTAGTTCTAAACACCATGTTTACAACTAGGTTGCCGAATTCCTCCATAGCCATAAAGGTTTATTTATCCAAGGTTAAAACACCATGTCTATCCCAAGATTAATAAATCTTCATGTCGCAAGAAAGTTAAAGCGCATTGCAAAGCTTATAAACCAACCTAATACAATATGATAGCAAGGTTTATAAAATTTAATGATGGTGGTCTCCAATCATGTCTAAACACCATGTTTACACAAGATTGCAAAAGAAAATGCCTTGTCCACGAAGCACCATTATAGAAATAAAGTATTCATCAAAAAGTTTCGCAAAGAAACCAAGCTAACCTATGCATGATAGAACAAAGGAGGTTGATGCAAAATGCAAATGCAAAGGAGTTAGAAAAAAAAAGGTCAGCTATGTTTGAAAAAGGATTTCGATGTCGTCCCTCAATAAAGATAAGCAAGTCACTTTATAAGAGGTAAAGTCTTGGCAACAAAATTTTTATCAAAGACCTAATCAAACATGCTAACAAGGTTTTAAGGTAAGGCTTATGGGTATCCTATATTTTTGGCTTAAGACAAGAATTTTGAAAGGATAAGTCAGGTGAAGAAATTCTATCTAAGGTTGTTTTGGAAGAGAAGAAAAGCAAGGGTTAGATTTTTGGATGAAAAACAAACCTACGGTTTTAGGATTACTAAAGGTATGAGGGGTTTTTCCTAAGGGTTTAGGATGAGGCTAGTAAAAATTTTAATTAGAAAAGGGATAGAGATAGACTTGGTCGGATTGACATAAGTCGATTCCTCCCTTTGTTGGCCTAGGTTCTAGGTGTGGTTTGATAGGAAGGTTTAGACAAAGATGTATTTTTTTTCTTTTAAGGGTTATAAAAGATGAGATGCAACATGCAACATAATGCAAAGGTGGAGAACAAAGTGGAATGAAGTGCAACATGATATGAATCAACAAAAAGACATGAAATGATATGGTGGTGATCTAAACCAAAATGAAAGTTAGTCTAAGTTAACTAGCCACAAGTGTAGAATCAAAGGGATCATGCTTCATATTTCTCTCTAAAAAGGCACAAATAAAAAGACTCTAAACTCTAATAAGCACACAAAAAAGTGTTCTACAAGTTTTCCAAAATCAAGTAGCAAAGTGCTCACTCAATATCTATTGAAGCATACAAAATGTGGTTGTGACATTTGTAAGAGCAATGGTACGATGTTACTTGAAGTTTTCAAATAAAGAACACAATGTAGACCGTCATAGTTTATATGGATATATAAAAAGATCGGGTTGCCTCCCGCAAAGCGCTTCATTTAAAGTCATAGAGCTCGACTTTCTCATGTACCTTTTTATCGTCGTGAAGCCATGGTTCTTTGTGCGAGAATCCAAAGTAGCCATGCAGCTTGATGTTGCCTTATGGAAATCCGTCGTGGTTCACTTCCAACATCATCATGTGTTGAGTGTGCCTCTTGTGTATTCATTCATCCAAGCTCCAGAGGGTTTGTTTTAGTCCTTAGCTTCTGAATTTCATCATGTACGTGTTGTGGAACCGTTGCCCCATCTTCTCTTTATTGACACCATGTCCATCTCCTCTATCTTGTCGTCATCGCCTTATTACTGCCTCTTCTTCATGGATTTACCCCTGCATCCAGAACAGAACATATAACAAAATATGATTCTATTGAAAAATTTATAAAATTACCTTTCCAACGGGTACTCATTTGTCTTAATCGGAGTCCGGATGAGGGAGCTATGGCTGTTTCACTTCAGCATTGCTTGCTGTCCAGAATTTCAGCACGTGCAACCTTCGGTGATTCGGCCATATCCGCTTGTAGGAACCTCCGATTGCCTTGCCGCTTGATTCGTTGGAACGTAGACTTCATGGGGCTTTTGAAAATCCAAATATATCCAATTGTTTTCTGCTGAGGCTCATGCAAACATCGTGATGACATCGTTATCCTTTCGTCTATCGATCCGGAGATGTACGCGTGGTCTTTATCTTGAAGTCTTTTAGGGCACGATGTCACGCATCCCTTGGCTTCAAAAGTCATTACCATCGCTGCATGAGCATGATGGTAATGGGATCCTTCTCCATCGTGCTTGACATGGTCGTTTCCGAAACCTATACCTCGAACATACAAACCTCCAAAAGAAATTTGTCTTAAAAACTTAATTGACACACGTAGGCTTACCTCGTTCATCTTCATTCGCTTTGAGTGGGGGCTCAATAGAGGATGTTGGGCCACTAACCAAGGTTAGCACCTACCACTAAAGAGCAAATCATGTGTAGCCATCGACTTGGTTGAGCGAGGTTGGACTTGTCGAAGTCCGAATGTTGAAATCTTCTCGATCGCTTTGTGTCTAGGGTTTTACCTACATTCAAGGACACAAACAAGAAACATAGGGTATATGCAATAATAAAATTAGGGTTAGTTAAAAAGAAAGATAGATCACCCTAGGGTTCGAGTTGCTGATCCCTGGCAACGGCGCCAAAAAAAAGGGGTTTGTTGACGGTTCAAAACCGTGCTCAGGTTCACCGGAAGCCTACGGGTGACTTGGTGCCTTTTTCACCAAGGAGGGTCCTCCCTAGATTTGTCAATCCAAGGATCGGAAGCAAACTCCTAAGGCTATCCATCTAATCTAATGATCTAACCTATCATGAAGCGTTGATTGCATAAAGGTAACATACAAATACGAAGGGATGTATGGATCTCATCCACCTAGCCATAAAGGTAAACACCAAAGGGTAACCCTAGCCTATCGTCTTCTTGTTGCCATTCCAGCCAAGGTGACAAACCAATCTAAACTATACTATGATAAGGAGTACACTCGATATGGAGTAACCCGATATGGAGTGGTCCGATACATGTTCGCTCGCCGCTTTCTCCTCCACCGTACTGTCACTACGCAAGGATATTCATCACCGAACGACAACCTCGGTCCGTGCACTGCTACGATGCATCCGCAAGACAAGACTAATCACCATGATTCGATCTAATCCTACTAAAAGCATTTGGTAGCTACACATATGAATAAGCACAACTCGTAGTAGATCAAAGTAAGGACAAGTATTGATTTATATCACCATCGAATGTCGAAAGTACAAATGCCTTGATGGATCCAAGGCATGGCTCCGGAACTCCACCATGGCTTCACCATGCAGGGCCAACCATGGCGGCTAGGGCATGGACTAAGCCATCTCCTAAGCAACTCGAGGACTTGCGGCGGCTGTTGGCTTCCTCCCGGTGCTTCTCCTTCGTGTCAGCGGCTCTCTGATGAATGGATGGATGTGGCGGCCGGCGGAGGCAGAGGCAATTTATAGAGGAGCATCTAGGTCAAAGGGCGTCGCGAACCGGCACGAAAAAGGGCTGGGCCGGCCGGCCTGGGCCGACCGGCCTGGGCCCGTTTCGGCCCGGTTCGGCCCCGGTTCGCTCCCCGACGCTTCTCGGTCAATTGTTGACTTGCTCCCTTATGCATGTGGGCCCTTGACATCGTCTTCTCTACGGTTTAGATAGAGCTCCTTGTCGCGCAAGCTTCAGCATCTTCTGTTCAGGTCCCTGGAGTTTTACGGCTTCATGCTTCGGTCCCTGGGCCATTTGGAGTCATGTTCATCATGTGTCTTGACTTGTGCCGGGCTTCATGATCTTCTCTTGAAGTGCTTGATGAACTTATCCCGAAAGTCTCCCTTTAAGCGCTAGTTTCCTACGTAAACAATAAACTCCAAAATCGACATGCAAGAGTGAACTTGATACCTCCGGGAGGTTAGTACCATTAGTTAGAATATCAAATACGTGCAAATGTTGACGGTAAACTCATAGCTAGGTGTACCAAAATCGACCGTCAACACCTAGCGGGGCCTCCGAGGAGAGGAGAGACAAGTAGGCTCGGTTCGATGGACCCGGTGGCCGAACGGGATCAAGTGCGGTCCGCATGGTGGCAAGAAAAGCAAGACGAAGTCATTGACTGGAGCCGGTGCAGGGTTGCGGCTCACGACCGGAGTCTGCACGCGGGGTTTGCGGCGGTTCACCACAAAACGTCGGGTTACTTGGTTGAGCCACAAAACCAAGACCGGAGGCTTGGCGGGCGGGGACAGGATCCGGGCGCGCCGAGAAGCTTCGATGCCGGGGGACACGTTGCGGGATTGTAGGGCTTATGTCGAGAGGACGCAGACTGTGGCGAAGGCGTGGCCGTCTGATGAAGAGTGCTACCTGACCACATTGCCCCTAAGGGGTTTGTATGTCAGTTTAAGTTCTAGGGGTAGCTTGGTTATTTGCCCAACCAAGAGGGACTCCATATATATAGCTCTAGGGTTTCTGGGCAAACTATCCATCCCGGACTGCTTCTCATTTCCCTGCTCCATAGGCTTAGATTTTCTTCACCGTTTTGTAGAGAATTTGACCTCTGAGTGTATGGAAGCTTTCATGGTTGCGTCGATTTCCTTCTTGTGGCTCGAGTGATTTTCGTGTCTTTTTCGGGCTATTTTCGTTGGATTTTCGTGCGTGGCTTGTTCCACCAATTCTGAGGTGTTTGGGTTCGGATTTCTTTGTGGGGATCATGGATAGATGCCTTGTGCATCTTTGTGCTTGATCTTGACCCCTCAAACTCCGGATTTGGCCTTGGATTTGAGGATTTCGGGTGGAACCCTAGCTCTTTGGTAGACCTCGGTTGCGATTCAATTCCCGGCGATTTAGTGCGTTTGAGGCCTCAAGTTTTTGGGCATAGCATCCCCTAGGGACGCTGCACAACTCCCCCAAATCTTGTCTCAATCCATTTAGCCATTTGGGAGATCCATGGATGGGTAGGAGGAGTTGACTCCTCGAGTTCGTGCTTTTCTGCTTCTGTCCGAGCAGGACGGACAGTCCGTCCGTCCCTCACAGACAGTCCGTGAGGCGCTGTGTTCTTCATGTGTTTGTCCAATTCTTGCGAGTTCGCATGTTCGATCGGTTGGAGGCTTTGCTTTTGTTTGTAGCTGGTTTTCGGACAGTCCGCCAGGCAAGGTCGGACAGTCCGCTCGGGTCGGACAGTCCGAACTGAAGTGTCGGACGGTCCGCTTGGGTCGTGTTGGAGAGGTGTGTTTCTGGTGGTTTCTGGTGCGAAGTTCGGACGGTCCGAACTGAAGTGTCGGACAGTTCGCAAGGCCTAGATGGACGATCCGTGGTGCCCATACGGACAGTCCGTGCGAGGCGAGTTGGGTTGCACACCTTCTGGTGGTTCTGGTTGCAAATTCAGACGGTCCGTCCTTGACCCACGGACGGTTCGACCGGGTGCCGCAGACAGTCCGTCCTAGCCTGTCGGACAGTCCGTCCCTCGCGCTGCAAATCAGCCTAAGTCCCTAAGGATTCCGCTTTGAGTTTTGTTGGGACTTGTTCCTAGGGTTGTTAGGTCCGTTGTGACTACATGACCTTAGCAAGTTCGTTTGGGAATCCTTGTGGGTGATCTTGGGGCATAGTCGAGTTCGACTCTTCGGAGAAGAATTTTTATCGGCTCCCATTCACTCCCCCCTCTCTTTGTCGCCTAATCGGTCCTTCACCCATTGACACGGTCGTAGTTGGCGCGGCGTTGGATTTCCACTTCGTCCTGAGCGGGTTGGTGTTGATTTTGGCTGTCCCGAAGGACACGCGTAGCTCGTACTGGAGCAGGTTGGCGCTGGATTTCCACTTCGTCCCAAGCAGGTTGGAGCAGCGTTGGCGGCATTGGTGGTGTTGGTGGTGGCATTGGCAGCGGTGTTGGGCGGCTGCACGACTTCATTCTCTCCACCTCCCTCCTCAGCTATTGGCTGAAGGGGAACATTGCTGTTGTTGTGGTGGCTGCGAGGTCGTGCTGACCTACTCCTGGAGTGTTGTCTTGAGGCCGACCTGCTATAGCCTTGGCTTCATTCTTCGACCTGGGCGGCGGCAACGCGAATGTGGGCCAGGAGCCGATGCATCGCGGGTGTGTCTTCTAGCTGCCCTGCTTCGGCAAGGGCTGCCCCTAGGTTGGTTTGGGGCGAGTTGTAGACTTCATGGCCGACTTCTTCAAAGTCCCTCAGGAGGTCTCTGGCTCGCATGCAATGTCGCCGAGGCTCATCTTGCTGCTGCTGCTGATGGGCGATGACCGGAGCCGCGAGGGGTGGTCCACCGGCGGCGTTCTGTACGACATTGCCTACGGGCTGACCGGCGGCGTTGGGCACGACGTTGTGTTGAGGTGCGGCAGCTGCTGCGGCTGCAGCATCTGCTTCTTGCGGGCGGCGATGGGCTCGCGCAGCGTTAGCGTTCTCCCGTTGCTATCGTTGTTCTTCTGTTTCACCAGCTTGAGGAGGTACGTCGTCGAAGACCACAAGAACCTCGGGATCTGGCACTTCGGGCATGTTGTAGAGGTTGTTGGGGGAGATGACGACACGGGCGATCTGGAATGTACTGCAGTCCAGGGATGGCATACGATTGATCTGGCGACCCTGGGTCACGGTCGGAGGTCGGCGAAGCTTCTTCAGCACACGGCACTGGTGAGCTGTGTGTTTGGCTTTCTTGTGGATAGGGCAGAGGTCGTCTAGAGGGCCTTTCCGATTTCCACAAGATGGGGTGGTCGACCCAGATTGGATCTAGATCTTCTTCCTCATGTGGTCGGAGACTGCACGAGCTGTGTTCCGCAGGCCAAGAGGCATGCAGGGTGGAGGCAAAGCAGTCCTGCAAGAGCGCTTGACACTTTCGCAGACCTTGATTGTGTCGGAGAGCATGCTCTCGACACGGTCGAGTCTCGCGATCAGGTCGCGAGGAGTGGGTAGGTGGGTTTCCGCCAACAGATCGGATTTGACCTGCTGGAAAGAGGTGACTGCAGTGTTATCGATGACGAGACAGGCGGCTGGAGCGGTGGATTCCGCCGGCATTGAGCCGAAGAAGATGTCGACGGGATTGGTGAGGATGTCCGCCATGCTTGCAAGGAAGATGACGCCGCTTGGTGAAGCCATTGAGTTGCATGAAGAACCCTAGATCAACCCCTACCTGGCACGCCAACTGTCAGAGGTTTAGGTCTGAGCAGTCCAAAGGAGGGTTAGCCCCAGTGGTTTATTTGTTCGGCGGTGGGGAGATCTAGGGCTAAGAACTCGAAGGTTATGCAACAGCACATGGGACAATGGGGACACAACGAGTTTATACTGGTTCGGGCCTCTAGAGAGTAAAACCCTACATCCAGTTGTCGGTGTAGATTGCTTGAGGATTGCATATTTTTACAATGGGGTCGCCCTGCCCGCCTTATATTGGCTAGCGGACAAGGTCGGCGCCCAGACTCCGAGTCGGTTACGACCAGGAGACCTAAGTCTAGTTGATTACAACTGTTGCCATATACGTCGGGTTGTATGTCGATTCCACCGATGTCTTGTCTTGCACGCCATGTCTTGAAGTCGTTCTGGATAAGTTGTCTGGGAATCTTCTTGAAGGTCTTCAGGAGGTCGTGTGGGCCACAAATCAGATCTATTAGGCCCACTTGACAGGTCAGTTGGTCTTCTGGTGGGCTGGACCCACTTGTCGGGGACGGCTGTGAGCTTGGTCGGTGGGGACCCAGGGGTACCCATGTCTCATAGTTGCTGGCCGAGGACCACCGGTCAGACCGGTTAGGGTGACCGATGAAACCAATGCTAGGCAGAGTGCTGGGCGTTTTGAGTTTCGTGCCCGTGGTGATGCTCAGTTCAATTCCTTTGGTCGTGGTGTAGGTGGTAGTCATGTTGAGTATGGTGGTGTTGAGTTTGCTGGACGTTCTCCTCCTTGTGGTCGATACGAGTTTGGGAGAGGTCACAGCTTTGAGTCTCAGAGGAGCTACGGTCCACGGTCTTCCTTTCGTAGCTTTCGCACTCCTCCAGCGAGATGGGAGTGGTTTCCCCGTGGTGGTTCCAGTTTTGGTAGAGATGGTAGGATGGATTCGAGGTTTGATGGTCGTGATAGGATGGATTCCATAATTGGTAGGAATGTTAGGATGGATCGTGCTAACCCCACTTTGGAGCAGATGGCTCAGCACTGGTTTTAATCTTTTGGTACTAACCCCAGTGTTGAGTCATTTGCTCATTCACGTGCTCGTTTTTGAATTTTAGGTGGGAGTCTTGGGGAACATTTGGCTGATCGACTCCGGTTGCTCGAGGCATATGACTGGAGATCGGGAGTGGTTCTCCAGCCTCACCCCGGTGGTGTCAAAGGTGTACATCACATTCGAGGACAATGGACGAGGGCATGTTCTTTCGAAAGGTGAAGTGAGGGTAAGTGAAAAAGTGGTGCTGAAGCATGTTGCCTTAGTCAAGTCACTCGGTTTTAATTTGTTGTCAGTTTCTTAGATTCTTGATGAGGGTTTTGAGGTGTTGTTTAAGTCTGGTGCTTCTCGGATACTTGATGCTCGAGGTGACCTTGTCTGTATGGTCATTCCCGAGGGTGGGAAGTGGTACGTTCTGGTTGTGGTGGATGATTACTCTCGGCATGCCTGGGTTTTCTTTTTGGAGGAAAGAGGTGACGTTTGGTTTTGTTCGAGGTCTTGTCTTGAGGTTGAAGAACGAGAGGCACGGAGATGCCATACGAGCGATTCATAGTGACAATGGCTCGGAATATAAAAACTCTCGCTTCGAAACCTTTTGCCATGACTTGGGTCTTGAACACCAGTTTTTGAGTCCGTATACGCCTCCCCAGAACGACGTGGTGGAAAGGAAGAACAGAACCCTATGTGAGATGGTTCGGACCATGCTCGATGAGCATAGGACTCCGAGGAGGTTCTGGGCTGAGGCGGTCAATACCGTTGTTGACGGTCGTTAAGTCCCTATTTTCGACCCTCAACTTTGAACGAATTTCACTCCATCAAAGCTTGCATCATAGCTGTGGGGTTATAAACTAACGGATTCCACGAGCTTTGGTGAATATTTGGATGCAGGTCATAATGAGACATCATACCACAAATAAAGCATTTTGACAAACAATGTCAAATGCTTAGTTTGATAGTACCATTGCGAAGTTCTTGTCGAGATGATCGAAATGGAGTTTTTGTTCACCCAATTCGGAGTCCGGATGCAGAAATTATGCCTCATGGAAGATTGTGACACGAGACATGTCGGGGGGGTAGGTGCGGCCGAACCTAGTAGGTTCGGCCAGACCTATCAACCTCCTCCGATCAACACCAAACTTTGCCAAATGCCTCTACACTTAGCATAATATCCAAGGGGACCTAGTCCATGGGCCAGACACCACAAAAGTTGGTCCAGCCGCACCTCCTAGGTCCGGCCGCACCACCCAAAATCCTCCTCTCGAGTCCACGGCACCAACAATCCCACAAACACACCTTGGATGGATGAGATACACCGGTGAATGGTCGGTTTGATCAAAAGGCTAAGGTTGGAAGCACTTGGATCGATGGACCCACACTTAACCGCCGCAACCGCCATCAAGGAGTGATCCTGGACGTCCCTCAACACTGTCGGTGCATCACAAGGCCACTGGGTAGGGCCGGCCGCACCTCTAGGTAGGGCCGCACCTATGAACTGGTGAATCAGGCGAATCCGAGCTGGGAACCGATGTGCAACCGACCGAGGATCAGTGATCAGGGTCGTCCAAGTCCATAGGCGGTGGATCACAGGGCCGGCCGCACCTGGAGATACGGCCGCACCTCCTTGCTCGTCACTGCAGCTCCCTCTCGCCTACAAGTACCCCCTCCTGCAGCCATCGACCCAGAGGGCCTATATATAGAGCCTGGCACCTCATAGAAGGACATAAGTGATTAGAAGCAAGTGGCGGAGCCCTACATAAGTTAGTATTCAGAGAGTAGGGAGAGAGAGTTGAGTGTTGGAGTAGAAGCCGGAGTGTCGGTCTTCTTCCCCTTCCTCGGGGGGTGTGGTACAACTACAGTCGTCCACACCTGGGACATTTTGTAAGTTTGGATTCGTGAGTAACTAAGTCTCAAGTCATTCCATCGTTCGCTCTTAGGTTCTTCGATTGCATTTAGTAGTTTCTACTTGTTGTGATTGATTTGCTTTGAATTCGAGTAAAGTAGTGCTTGGTTAGTGTAGACGTGGTGTCTAGGCTTTCCAGTACCTTGGAATGCTTCCCGGTTCAATGGAATAGTTGTGATACCCTAGGGAGGTGACAGCTCCGGACAGGCTTTGTAGTCCACCACGTTAGTTCCAGCAGGTAGGAGTTATGACATCAGAGCCTCCTTCTCATCCCTTTCCGTGGCTCTTTTCTCTCTAGCCCCGACGAGCGACATGTTTTGCCTTGATTCTATCCGTGACTTTCACGAGTCCCAAACTTCATCAGCTATCCCCTCTCTACCCGAAATCTACCCTTGCCTTTCTATCCTTCGTCACCATATCCCCCGGACGAATTAGTTCAGGTTCACAACACTTCTCGTTCCCCGTGAAAATCGATACCTTGTAATACTCCCGGGTGAAAGCTACAACGGTATCCGCGCGCTTGCGGATCTATCTGTGATCGTGTAGTATACCAACAGGCTTTCTGGCGCCGTTGCAAATCTAGTAACGACGTAAGAAGTGCCAACAAGCTTTCTGACGCCGTTGCCGGGGAACGGTAGCTGTTTTAATCCGGAACCTAGTTCGTCTGTGTACCACCCCATCTATACCATCGATTCAAATCCAACCCTTTTTGATTTTTCGGCTCCAAAGGGTGATTTATTGGAGCCTCCATCATCATCGCATCCCATCAGAACACGTGGCTATGAGCTTCACCCTGCTCTTATAGCCTTGGTCCGAGAGAATTCGTACGCCCGTACATTCATTTGCGAGGTTTCGAGCAAATTTGCTCGATAATCGTAATTGAGGGAATGACTCAACAAACCCTCAAATGGAAGCTCTTTCCATTTTCATTAATGGTAGGAGCAAAGAAATGGTACTCTTCCTCAGTCGGAAGCGTGGAGGGAAGTTGGGAAAATCTTAGAGAAAAGTTTTGTCTGACCGTCTTCCCTATGTCTCGAGTAGTGACCCTACGGCTAGAAATCCTCTCTTTCAAACAACTAGAAAAGGAGTCGCTAGGGACCGCTTGGGCACGATTCACCAATTCTTTGGCCTCTAGACCCGACCTTGGGATCTCAGAACCTATTCTACTACAACATTTTAGAATGGGTCTCGATGTCGAGTCAGCCAAATTTTTGGATACTTCATCTGGGGGTTCGTTCGCTCATTTGACTCCTAGTGAAGGGAAGGTGGTTCTAGGAAAAATCCTAGAAAGCACTTCCTACACAGGAATTTTTGACGAATTCCCAGACGAAGAAGAACCCAAGCCCGACATTATCTCGGAACAAAAACCCATAGAGGAGAAACCCACTAGCACTTTTTGGCATGAAGAACCACTCCTCTATCCCCGTGTGTACCCAGCTTATTTCTCGTATGACTTCGACGAGGAATCAACAAACTCCGATCCACTCTCTGAATCGGAATTCATAGAGGAGGAGCCTATCCTAGAAAAGTTCATATCCACAGACACCCATCCTCCTCTTACCAAAACTTGGTTCACAAGGGAACCATTCCAACCTTATCGAGAGTTTGATCACCCCTCGTGTGACTTCGTCTATGAATACTATGATGAGTTATTTGATAAACATTGGACGGAGAAATCCTTCCCGAGAAGGGAAAGAGACTCAACACACGAGAGAGAAGAAGTCAACTTACCCAACCCAGAAGAGGTAAAAAGATGGAGAGAAAAGTTGGAATACATCTCCGCGATCAGTAGCCGGGAATGGTTGAGAGAAGCAGAAGCCATGGATCAAGTAATCCAGCTATATCCCGAGCTAAAGTCACTCTCATGCCAAGTAGGAAACCTCTCTTACCAGGATGTGTTCTATGACCCTAGGGTCGATATCAATATCATTCCTAAATCCTTAGTATTAGAAGCCATTCCCGACGAACCCCTCTCTTTCTCTCAGAAGCGTCTCCAATGGATTTCGGGTCAAACCATAGAGACGGAGGGAATCCTTAGAGTCGTCCAAACAAAGATTGGAGAGTATGTGATCTTCCTAGATTATCATATCTTTGACATTCCAAAAGGAGATCCACCCTTCATTCTCATCGAAAGACCCATTGAAGGGGTACTGAGTAGTGTGCTCGACCATGAAAAGCAGCCATATCATCTTGAGGTTCGAGATACACATCTCCAATGTCATAGACCTGAGGTTAAGAAAGAACATGTGTGGTCTATGGACATTCTTGAGGCGTCGACACTAGATTCTCAAAACAGACTCGAGCATGAAGGTTTTACACTAGAGGGATCACAAATCCCATGCTCACATCAAAAGTTTCCAGAGTTATCGAGCCCCATTACCAATGACCTTTACGAAACCTACAACCTCCTCATTTTCCTTGTGCATGCTAACTTTGAAAGGAAGGTTGTAGATGCTTTTGTTTACCATAAACATTGCAAATTTCGTGGTCATTTTTTGGTACTAACCTTGCAGCTAGAGCTATGATGGTTTCATCATCTCGATTGGCTGCAAGATGAAGATCTCAAGTGGTCGAGCTTATGACCAAAAACAAAGCACTATCGGGAGATAGCCCGAATAATCATTTAGATTTCCTTTTCAAATAAAAGCAAGAGCATGTCTTTAGGATTAGTCGTCCTTCGGGTATTTTTGGTCGCTAACCGTCTCAGGTGGAGATTGAAATGATCGATGGATAGGCGATGCCTAAAAACATGAGAGCTACACCAACTACAACACCAAGGTAATTCAGGGAGAGAAAGTATTACGAAGGAAGCTTGAACTCCGCACACTTGAGTTGTGTTGCCTAGCAATGCAAACTCCAAGTGTGGGGGAGATATGTGAGTATCCCGAGTAAGTTTCTCTCATACTAAATCGTAGTTTGGTTTGAAGATGGTGTTGGTTCTTGCATCTTGCTCTCTTAAAAAAACACAAAAATATTTGAATTTGAATAAAGGCTTCCTAGCTCTTCTGCTAGCAGAGCCTCCCTTTTTGTTTCCATCTTTTTCTTTGAATAATAACACCAGGTACAAGAGCAAGTGTGGGGGAGATTTCTCAGGCTCGTCGAAACACAAAATTGAGATCTCCCGCCATGGTGCCGCACAACACCGACTACGCTAATTGACGAGGGATGAGGTAAGTGCACTAGAGCAAGTCGGTCGCCCCTGTGGTTTGGCCGAATCACCATTTGTCTACCTCATTCCCCACTTTCTCCAAGAGAGATGGTATGTGCACCCTTACCTCTCTACTTTTGGAAATCATGAGTTTAAATGAGCTTTAAATCCGATCATATAAATCAAACTCAATTGAATCCTCATGCACCCAATGCTCGACATGTTTCATATGGTTGGCTTGCATAAGTTTTATTCCATACGTATTATCTTGATGCTTGTGAACAACATATCTTTAGGAAACCATGCCCATCTAAGTAGCTGATGTTTGAGATATGGTCCGATGAAATGATCTTTGCTCCAAATGTTTGAGTGCTTGGGAAATTTATTTGAAAATTTTGAAAACCCTTTGCGAAGCTCCTCTTTGATATGCCAAGTCCTACCAGAGCCATATGATGAGACATCTTGAAAACCTCATACACATATGCTACTTGTCGTTGCATTGAGCTTTGTCAAATTGTTGTGACCCTTGTGAGAATTCTTTTCACGCTTTCATGATCAAGATACACGTACACGCCAACATCCTCCTTGCTATGCTCAATTGAGAGCTAGCATTGTACCATCTATCTATTCCACAAAATAAAGCTCCACACTATGTGTTGATCTCTCTCTCTCTCCAAGTTAATATTATAAAAGAGACATGGCTATAGAAAAAAATGGACACATGAAGGTCCAATAAAAAAAAGTTGGACACATGAAGGTCTAAGAAAAAAAAAGAAAAAAAGAAAAGATAACCATGTCCACAAAAGAGTCAAAATAGAGAGAGAGGATCATGCAAAATGGAGTTACAACAAATCAGATGGTAATAACTAGCACCCATTCTGGGCCTAGTGTACACCTTACCATCATCACAATGTTCATTATACATATGGTAATATCTAGCACCCATTCTAGGCCTAGTATCCACCTTACCATATCCATCATATCCCTACACATGCACATCTTGATCTGATTGTATGATTTGATTTTCTCCTTGGATACGGTTTTTGACTTTGCAATACATGTGATGCAAGTATGCCTCATCTTTATACCCTACCTTGAGCTCCATATATAGCCATCATTAGAAGTAGGTTGAAGAAAGGCAATCTAATGCCTTGGTGAGGACTATACACATTGAGCGATTTGAGAGAATCAAATGAGGTGCCAAGCAAGGTTTATTTTGAAAACTTATTGAAAAAAATCCCAAGCTACTTGACATGAGGAGTAGAAGTGATTTGATTCAAGATCGTTCCATTCCTCAACTACCCAAGATGGCATGATAGACACTTCAAAGTTCACAAGTGCAAGGTATGATTCGGAATATCTCTTATGCTCGCTTCATACCATAGGAATTTTTGTTTTCACCTTGGTCCTTAACCTTTACTCGAGGACGAGCAAAGGCCCAAGTGTGGGGGTGTGTTGACGGTCGTTAAGTCCCTATTTTCGACCCTCAACTTTGAATGAATTTCACTCCATCAAAGCTTGCATCATAGCTGTGGCGTTATAAACTAACGGATTCCACGAGCTTTGGTGAATATTTGGATGCAGGTCATAATGAGACATCATAGCACAAATAAAGCATTTTGAAAAACAATGTCAAATGCTTAGTTTGATAGCACCATTGCGAAGTTCTTGTCAAGATGATCGAAATGGAGTTTTGGTTCACCAAATTCGGAGTCCGGATGCAGAAATTATGCCTCACGGAAGATTGTGACACGAGACATGTCGGGGTGTAGGTGCGGCCGGACCTATCAACCTCCTCCGATCAACACCAAACTTTGCCAAATGTCTCTACACTTAGCATAATATCCAAGGGGACCAAGTCCATGGGCCAGACACCACAAAAGTTGGTCCAGCCGCACCTCCTAGGTCCGGCCGCACCAACGAGGTCCGGCCGCACCACCCAAAATCCTCCTCTCGGGTCCACGGCACCAACAATCCCACAAACACACCATGGATGGATGAGATACACCGGTGAATGGTCGGTTTGATCAAAAGGCTAAGGTTGGAAGCACTTGGATCGATGGACCCACACTTAACCGCCGCAACCGCCATCAAGGAGTGATCCTGGACGTCCCTCAACACTGTCGGTGCATCACAAGGCCACTGGGTAGGGCCGGCCGCACCTCTAGGTACGGCCGCACCTATGAACCGGTGAATCAAGCGAATCCGAGTTGGGAACCGACGTGCAACCGACCGAGGATCAGTGATCAGGGTCGTCCAAGTCCATATGCGGTGGATCACAGGGCCGTCCGCACCTGGAGATATGGCCGCACCTCCTTGCTCGTCACTGCAGCTCCCTCTCGCCTACAAGTACCCCCTCCTACAGCCACCAACCCAGAGAGCCTATATATAGAGCCTGGCACCTCATAGAAGGACACAAGTGATTAGAAGCAAGTGGCGGAGCCCTACATAAGTTAGTATTCAGAGAGTAGGGAGAGAGAGTTGAGTGTTGGAGTAGAAGCCGGAGTGTCGGTCTTCTTCCCCTTCCTCGGCGGGTGTGGTACAACTACGGTCGTCCACACCTGGGATATTTTGTAAGTTTGGATTCGTGAGTAACTAAGTCTCAAGTCATTCCATCGTTCGCTCTTAGGTTCTTCGATTGCATTTAGTAGTTTCTACTTGTTGTGATTGATTTGCTTTGAATTCGAGTAAAGTAGTGCTTGGTTAGTGTAGACGTGGTGTCTAGGCTTTCCAGTACCTTGGAATGCTTCCCGGTTCAACAGAATAGTTGTGGTACCCTAGGGAGGTGACAGCTCCGGACGAGCTTTGTAGTCCACCACGTTAGTTCCGGCAGGTAGGAGTTACAACATCAGAGCCCCCTTCTCATCCCTTTCCGTGGCTATTTTCCCTCTGGCCCCAACGAGCGGCATGTTTTGCCTTGATTCTATCCGTGACTTTCACGAGTCCCAAACTTCATTAGCTATCCCCTCTCTACCCAAAATCTACCCTTGCCTTTCTATCCTTCGTCACCATATCCCCTGGACGAATTAGTTCAGGTTCACAACACTTCTCGTTCCCCGTGGAAATCGATACCTTGGAATACTCCCGGGTGAAAGCTACAACAGTATCCGTGCGCTTGCGGATCTATCTGTGATCATGTAGTATACCAGCAGGCTTTCTAGCGCCGTTGCAAATCTAGTAACGACGTAAGAAGTGCCAACAACCGCGTGCTATGTGTCGAACATGAATTTTCTCTGAGTCCACAAGAAGAAGACTTGCTAGGAGTTGATGCATTGTTGTACCCCCAAGGTGAGTCACTTTCATGTTTTTGGCTGCAAATGCTTCATTCTTAAGAAAGGGAATAATTTGGACAACTTCGAGGCTAGGTCTGTCGATGGCATTTTCTTTGGTTACACTACGCATTCAAGAGCCTTTCGGGTGCTCAATCTTGAAACTAACCAAATCGTGGAGACTTGCAAGGTGACCTTCGACGAGACACAGCCACGTAGTTCGCTTGTTTTTGAGTGTGTGAGAGCCTGTGTGGTTCGAGGACTAGTGGTGGGTCGCTTCCTGGTGTGATGAGTGATTGACAACGTGGTGTGGACTGACTCTTGGCTAAGTATTGCAGGTGCAGGTTGCGGCTTGACTGGTGTTGGTGTAGGTGAAGAGTAAGCACAAAAGGTCGTTGTCGGGTAGGCCTCCAGGTGTGGAGAAGACAAGTAGGCTTGGCTCGAGGGACATGGTGGCCAGCGGGGTCAAGTGCGGGCCGCATGGTGGCAAGAACGGCAAGATGAAGTCATGGACGGTTTCTTGGTCGAGCCTCAAAACCAAGGTCGAGCCGGGACTACGTGGGAGCCGAGTCATGAGTGGTGATTGGCGGAGGCTACACCGTGTTCGCGGGGTTTCCAGTGGTTCACCAGAAAACCACTGGGTTCCTTGGTTGATCCACAAAGCCAAGACCAAAGACGGAGGTGCAGCAGCATCGAACCAGTCTGATCGGTGGGTACCGGTCTGACCGGTGTGCGACGACGTAGTCCGGAGACTTCGAAGCGGAGGACACGCGTCGGGATCGCATGGCGTGCGTCGAGGCTACGTAGGGTGCAGTCGCCGGGCATCAGTCCGATGGTGCGAAGACAAAGATTCCCAAAGTGCCCCTCGGGGGTGTGTATCCTAGTATTATGTATTAGGGGTAGTTTCGTCTTTCGGCTAGCCTCCATATAACCCAAGTGGTGAGAGGATGGCAGCCATCTCTTGGAACCCTAACTCATTTGGTTTTGCTATTTTCCTCTTCCAATTTCCTTTGGAATTTCTAGGACTAGCTTGAGAGCTTCATGGTGAGATCTTGTGAGAGGGAAGGATGATCGGGCGGCAAGCTAGATCTTGTATGAACCTTCATGGTATGTATAGATGATTCGGTGTGGTTCCTCAAGGCTTGGTTGTGTCTCTCCCGTTTTTCCTTTTTGGTTATTTTCGGAGCCTTTTCTTGGCGATTTTCTTGTGGCGGTTTTGAGACCTTTCTCTTTGGGATTTGGTGGGGGGTGTATGCATGAACCCTTCGTGGTTCTTTTCCCTTTGATTCCCCTCCCAAATCCGTGAGTAAAGGGGCTCAATTTTGGGGTTTTCGTTGTCCTAGGGTTTGTGGTGTTCTTAGCGGAAATCCTTCGATTCCTCTTGATTCAACGAGTTTTGGTGGACCAAATCGTAGCTATGGGATGCCCATGAGGTACTCCTAGTATCCCCAAAGTTTCGTGTGAATCCGTGGAGCGAATCGAGAGATCGGGAAGTGGATTTGGGGGAGTTGACCCGCGGCTCGCTGTTCATCCCGAGCTGCCCAGGCGCGACCGGTCTGACCGGTGCTCTTGACCGGTCTGACCGGTGCAAGCCCTTTGTGGGATTTGCCTCGGGTGAACGTCTTGGTGTGTTCCCTGTTGTCGTGTGTTGCTGCTGGTCAGTTCTTGGCAGGTTTCGAGGAGTTTGGCTAGGCTTTGTGTAGGGTTTTCTTCCCTTGCAGGTTGTGTTTTTCTGAGGTGGTTTTGTTCCCGGCCCTAGAGGAGTCACTGAGGCTACCTGGAACATTTTCTGTGCGGCTGCTGTAGCCACTGGCATGACCGGCTCTGTCCACCGGTCTGACCGGTGTCACCGGTCTGACCGGCGAAGGCCATCGGTCTGACCGGTGTAGCACAGGCAGCAAGCCGTGCAGATTTCCACTGTGCGTGTTGGTGTGTTTTGGTTCGGAAGGTGTGTGTTGGTTCCTAGGACCAGTAGCACTCCAGTGGCTCCGTGGTCTTGGCCACCTTGGGCAGTTGAGTCGGAGACATGTTTGGGTGCCGCGTTCATCTTGTAGGAGTAGCCATCTCCTTTGAGAAGAATTTTTATCGACTCCCATTCACTCCCCCCACCCTCTCTGGTCGCCAGTTCGGTCCTTCAATTGGTATCAGAGCCAGTTCGGGTCTTTCGAGGCTCTAACCAGTCTAAGATCCAAAGATGGCATACCAGGAACGGGGATCGGGTCCTCCGCACTTCGATGGGAAGAACTACCAGATGTGGCAGAGATAGATGGATGCGTTCCTCCGTGGAAAGGGTCAGATCCTTTGGGATGTTACGGTGAACACAACTTATGTTCATCCAATTAACTTCCTTGCTCCAGGATTGAGGGACATGTTCGATGCCAACAACAAGGCGGTCGACTACTTGTTTCGTGCTCTGTGTCAATCCGAATTCGATCGGGTTCAGACAGAGGACCTAGCTTGTAGGATTTGGCAGGAGCTGAAGAATGCTCACGCTGGAAATGCTGATGTTCAGGCACGGTTGTATGCGACTTACCGGAGAGAGTACGAGAACTTCACTCATCTCCCCGATGAGTCAATTGATGCCTTGTTCCAGCGGTTCATGGTGGTTGTGAACAACATGAGGGCCAATGTGGACGTCCTCCCGTACGTTGACCATGATAGAGCCGTGAAGCTCTTGCACGTGCTGGATCGTACCATGTGGGATGAAAAGGTCGAGGCCATTCTTGAGTCAGAGAAGTATACCACTCTGACGGTGAACGAGCTATTCTCTAAGCTCAAGTCAGCTGAGGTTGATCGTGGTTTAACAGTCCGTCTTGAGAGCCCGACTGACTCCCATAGTCTTGCTCTCGTCGGTGGCTCAGGTGCTAAGTGTAACGCTAACCCATCCTCCAGGATGTTCTCTTTGTCTTCCTTGATATCTTTGCCAGATGAGGAGTTCGACGTGCTTGGAGAGGACGAGCTCGCGCTGTTGACCAGGCGGTTCGAGAGGATGCACGTGAACCAGGTGAACACAAGGAGGACCACACAGACATGCTTTCAGTGCGGCAAGCCAGGACACTTCGTCGCCGATTGTCCGTAGAAGGTGGAGAACAAGGACGGCTACAAGCACCAGTCGAGGACGGATGGCAAGTACCAATCGAGGCGCGATCACAAGCACAAGCACAAGAACAAGCACAAGGACGAGCGACGATCGAGGAAGAAGGACGGCCGAGGCAAGGCCCGAGCGATGGTCGGAGCGAGCGACGTCGACTCCAGCTCCGCCTACTCTTCTTCGAGCTCCAGCAGCAGCGAAGATGAAGGTGATCGGCGCAAGAACAAGAAGTCATCCAAGAACCTGAGCGGGCTGAGCTGCTTTGCGAGAGATGGCTTCTGCGGCATGGCACGCAGCTCCGGCAGCAAGAAGAGTCACCAGAGCGACTCGGACTCCGTCTCCGAGGATGAGGTACGTGACGAGCTTCCCTTCTTGCGTAAGGAGAATGAACGGCTTGGCATGCTGCTTGATAATCGTGATGATATGCTTAGAGAGGCAAAGAAGATGAGGAAAGAGCTTAGGGCCTCACTAGAAGATGCTAGGAACTGAGTAGCTGAGTTAGAAACCCAGAACCTTGATGCTAAGCTTGAGATAGATTCGCTTAAGGCTTCACCTGTGGTTTCTGATGAGATTGATTGTTGTGATTGCTCTGTGTACCTAGCTGATCTTACTGCTCTTAAGGATAAGCATGCCTCTACTTGTGATGAACTAGATGTTCTTAGGGTTGAAGTGGCTGAGCTTAAGTCTAGACCTGCTTTGCTAGGTGCTTGCACTTCTTGCCCTATTTTGCATGGAAAGATTGATGAGATGCATGCTTACACTGTTTCGCTTGAGGCTAAGTTGAAAGAACCAATTCCCACTTCTTGCTCTACTTGTGAATTGCATGCTTTGAAGAATCTGGAACTTGCACATTATGTGGATCGCTTGCAGGATGAGAATGATGAGTTGAGGAAAATGATGGGTTGGTTGTTGGGTCATGAACCACAGCTTAGGATGATGATAGAGGCATACAAGCGCTATGATGGGCAAGCGCTTGGGTCCGATAAGATTGGAGAATGCAGTGGTGAGGGAGGAGAGAAGATTGGTGATATCCAAACTCCACCAAAAACCTTCCACAAAAATGCCTATGCTCCTAAGCCCAACCCACTGAGAAACAAACTTGACACAACCCCAGATCCTCCCATATTTCCTCGCCCCACAAATGATTTCCAAAAACCCATTAAGTTCAAGAGTGACTTGGGGAATGAGTTCGTTGGGAAAAAGGGTGAGAAGCCGAGTGAGGAGAAACCAAGTGAGCAGCCCCAACCCGAGCCTAAACCTAAGCTCATACGGTTTCATTGTGACTATTGTGGGAGAGATGGTCACAAGGGTGAGTTTTGCTTCAAGAGGAAGCGTGAGGAGAGAATGGCTAAGGAGTGGGCTAACAAGGACAGGTACCACCCTTCAAATGGTGTACCTGAGCCTCGTATGCAAATGCCCAGGGCCAAGGCGATTGTGAGGACGGTTCCGGCTTGGGGAGATCGAAAGGTGGCAGGTGGTGCTGCTGGCCGAGCACCACCGGTCAGACCGGTGCACTCCACTGGTCAGACCGGTGCTAGTCTGGGCAGGCAGTGGTTTGGTTTCCGTGCTCGTGAGGATGCTCGGTTTGGTTCAGGAGGTCGTGGTTCTGGTGGTTGGCATGGAGAGTTTGCAGGTGGTCAGTTTGCTAGACGTTCTCCACCTCGTGCTCAATACGAGGGTGGGAGGAGTCGTAGCTATGAGATGGAAAGGAGGAACGGTCCACGGTCTTCCTTTCGTGGTTTTCGTTCTCCTCCAGCTAGACAGGGGTGGTTCCCTAGTGGTGGTTCCCGTGGTGGTTTTCGTGGTGGTAGCTTTGATAGGTGTGATGATATGGTTTGTGCTAACCCCACTTTGGAGCAAATGGATCGGCATTAGTTTTACTCTTTTGGTACTAACCCCAGTGCTGAGTCGTTTGTTCACTCACGTGCTCGTTTTTTAATTTCAGGTGGGAGACTTGAGGAACATTTGGTTGATTGACTCCGGTTGCTCGAGGCATATGACAGGAGACAAGGGGTGGTTCTCAAGTCTCGTCCCGGTGGTGTCCAAGACATACATCACCTTTGGGGACAATGGGCGAGGGCGTGTGCTTTCAGAAGGTGAGATTAAGGTAAGTGAGAAGGTCACTCTCAGGCGTGTTGCTCTTGTTCAATTGCTCGGATTCAATCTACTTTCCGTTTCCCAGCTTTTGGATGAGGGTTTTGAGGTGTTGTTCGGCCTGGTGGTTCTCGGATTTTGGATTCTCGAGGGGACCTAGTTTGCATGGTCGTTGCCGAGGGTCAAGTGTTCTGAGCGGATTTCTCTCAGTCTTCGGGTGTAGCTCATTGCTTTTTGGCTGGTTCTTCGAGTGAGTTGTGGAAGTGGCATAGGAAGTTGGGTCACTTAAGCTTTGATCTTCTGTCTCGCTTGAGTAAACTCAATTTGGTCTGAGGATTGCCACGGTTGAGGTTTGAGAAAGAGTTGGTTTGTGCACCGTGCAGGCATGCCAAGATGGTAGCCTCTTCCCATCCGCCCCTCACCGATGTGATGACGGAGCGTCCATGCGAGCTGCTCCATATGGACCTTGTTGGCCCAACTCGTGTGCGATCTGCGGGTGGGAAGTGGTACGTCCTAGTTGTGGTGGATGACTACTCTCGGTATGCTTGGGTCTTCTTTTTGGAGGAAAAGGGGGAGACGTTTGGTTTTGTTCGAGATCTTGTCTTGAGGTTGAGGAACGAGAGGCACGGAGATGCCATACGAGCGATCCGCAGTGACAATGGCTCGGAATTTAGAAACTCTCGTTTCAAAACCTTTTGCCATGACTTGGGTCTTGAACACCAGTTCTCTAGTCCGTATACGCCCCCCCCAGAATGGTGTGGTGGAAAGGAAAAATAGAACCTTGTGCGAGATGGCTCGGACGATGCTCGACGAGCATAGGACTCCGAGGAGGTTCTGGGCTGAGGCGGTCAATACCGCGTGCTATGTGTCCAACAGGATCAACCTCAAGTTCCACAAGAAGAAAACCTGCTATGAGTTGATGCACCGTCGCACACCCAAGGTGAGTCACTTCCATGTCTTTGGTTGTAAATGCTTCATTCTCAAGAAAGGGAAGAAGTTAGACAAGTTCGAGGCTAGGTCTGTTGATGGCATTTTCTTTGGTTACGCATCTCATTCTAGAGTATTTCGCGTGCTCAATCTTGGAACTAACCAAATCGTGGAGACTTGCGAGGTAACCTTCGACGAGACACAACCACGTAGTCAGCTTGTTTTTGAGTGTGCAGGTGACGATGAACTCGGCGAGGAGATTTTTCAAGAGGAGGAGCATGAACATGGAGATGATGAAAATGGTGGTGTGGTGCCCGCGGCTGAGCATGTACCGACTACTTCGACTACGATCGAGAACGGGCCCTCTCCCACACCTGCGATGACAAACCCAGATCAAGGAGAAGCTGCTGTTGAGGGGGAGGTAGCATCAAGGCGAGAACCTCCCCGGCGAGTTCAAGTGGATCACCCAGCTTCGAGGATCATCGGCGACATCAATGAACGTACTACACGGTCAAGGGTTCAAAACAATTCTCACTTTACTCATACTGCTTTTGTTGCTACTTTTGAGCCCAAAGACATTGGACACGCGCTATCTGATCATAATTGGGTTAACTCGATGAATGAGGAGTTGCAGAATTTTGAGAGGAACCAAGTTTGGGAGTTGGTGGATCCTCCACCAGGGTGTAAGCCGATTGGGACAAAATGGGTGTGGAAAAATAAAGAGGGAGAGAAAGGAGAGGTGGTGAGAAACAAATCGAGGTTTGTGGCGCAAGGGTATAGTCAAAAAGAGGGGATCGACTACGAGGAGACCTTCGCTCCTGTAGCCCGTTTGGAGGCTATTAGGATCCTTCTAACCTTTTCCGTGGCTAAAGGGTTCAAGTTGTACCAAATGGACGTGAAGAGAGCTTTCCTGAATGGTGTTTTGGAGGAAGTAGTGTATGTGAGGCAACCACCGGGGTTTGAGAGTGAGAAGTACCCCCACCGGGTGTATAAGTTGAGGAAGGCGCTGTATGGGTTGAAGCAGGCGCCTAGAGCTTGGTACGGTAGGTTGAGGGGGTTCCTGTTTGAGAGAGGTTTTGAGATGGGAAAGGTCGATCAGACCTTGTTTCTCCTCAGGCAGGGCAAAGAGATCCGAATTGTGTAGGTATACGTGGATGATATTGTCTTTGGTGGCTCGTCTAACTCTTTGGTTGCAAGGTTTGCAGAGGACATTAGCAGGGAATTTGAGATGAGCATGATGGGCGAGTTGCAGTTCTTCCTCAGACTCCAGATCAAGCAGTCGAAGGAAGGAACATTCGTGCACCAAGCAAAGTACACCAAGGACATTGTGAGGAAGTTCAAGATGGAGGACTCCAAGGCCATGGCGACACCTATGAGTACGACTACAACTCTTGATGCGGACGAGGAAGGTGCGCACGTAGACCAGAAGGAGTACCGAAGCATGATCGGGTCACTCCTGTACTTGACGGCAATGAGGCCGGACATCCAATTCTCGGTATGTCTGTGCGCTCGTTTTCAAGCGTCTCCGAGGACTTCGCATCGGCAAGCAGTCAAGGGCATATTCAGGTATTTGCGACATACTCCCGACTTCGGCCTTTGGTACTCCGCGTCTTCTTCTTTGGCTCTTCATGGATTTTCAGACGCGAATTTTGCCGGGTGTCGGTTGGATAGGAAGTCCACTTCTGGGACTTGCCAGTTCTTGGGTTCTTCTTTGGTGTCTTGGTCTTCCCGCAAACAATCGAGTGTTGCTCAATCCACTACCGAGGCAGAGTATGTGGCCGCAGCTAGTTGTTGCTCTCAGCTCCTTTGGATCACATACACCATGAGTGACTTTGGTGAGGAGTATACCCACGTCCCACTTCAATGTGATAGCACCAGTGCCATAAGCGTTGCAAAGAACCCAGTGCTCCACTCCAAAACCAAGCACATAGAAGTGAGGTATCATTTCCTAAGAGACAACGTTGAGCAAGGGAAAATCGCTTTGATCCATGTACCCACACATGACCAGCTAGCCGACATTTTCACCAAACCCCTAGATCAAGCAACTTTCACTCGTTTGCAGGGGGAGCTTGGTGTTTGTTTGATTTCTTGAGTAGGGTGTGTGGGAGCTCCTTTGTAGCATATGTATAGCTTTCCTTTGTGCATTTCTTGCATTTGGCATGGCATATGTAACATGATGTATAGGCATCTCTGTATCTTCGGTTGCTTGCATTTTGTATCATATGCATTGAGTAGGAAAAGCTTCTCCTATATACATTGTTCACCATGGTATGATATATATGTCCTTGTGATCTAATTTGGTAAGCTATGGTTAGTTTGGCTTAGCTCTTGATGATCTTGATTTATATCCATGGTTGCTTGCTATGCTTTTTGAAAATTGTCACATACATGCTCTCTTGTGAGTAAATGCCTTTATATGATCTTGACATGTTTTAGTGGCTTTGCTATGCTTAATTTGTGGTTGGATAGCTTATTTTGATCATATGGGGCCAAAGGCTCATTTCCCATCATGAATGTTTAGCCCCCATACTTTATCTTGTGGAGGGGCATAAGTTCCTTTTTGTCGCAAAGACATTTCATGTACCAAATTTAAATCTTAAAATGAAATGTAAATTGCTTGGAAAATGTGCTCCCATGTCATATGTGCTTAATTTACTTGCTTTTGGGTGCTAAACCGTTGCATGTTGCTTACCAATGAGAAGTCTCATTTTTAGAAGTAAGCACATGGCTCGGTGGCTTTGACATGACATGAGGTGCTTGTGGGTGTTTATGATGGTCTTATGTTTAGAATGGTTGTCCTAGCATGAAGTTTGTGTGGCATTGCCTTTTTGACATGTTTTGCTCATGTTTAGGACTTTGCTCATGAGAGGGAATTTTTCGCAAAAATGCTCAATTCTATCTTAGCTTCGCCCAATGGTTGTGAAACTTGGTGATCTTGTAGTTGATGTCATTACGAAGCTATAGAGTATCTAACTTGCTCATTTGGACATGTGTAGCATCCTATGTTGAATTTTGTCTATTTGAGGAGCTCTAGGTTGCATTTTTTGCATTTTTGGCTTGATTCATGCATTGTCAACAAGGGGGAGAAGTTTGAGCATGTTTTGGCCTACTGAATGCATCTAGAAGGTTTCCAAGTGGTTTTGAGCCATTTCTGGGCTCTGTTGTGCACCGGTCTGACCGGTTGAGGTCACCGGTCTAACCGGTCAGAGTGCTGGCTCCTGTTCAGATGTTGGGCACCGGTCTGACCGGGTCTGTTGACCGGTCTGACCGGTTAGAGCTGAGCTGGTGCAGCTGCTCTGTTTTGCGATGTGGTTTGCATGCATTCGTCTAGGGGGAGTTGCATTGGTTCAGGGGGAGCTCTTTGTGGTTTTGGAGCTTTGGTTTGGTGGTTTGTGCTCTTTGTTTGAGCATGTTTTTGTCTCGGTTGTGTCGAGCTGTTGCCCTTGCCTAAGGGGACCGAGACTTGTCTTCTTCAAGTGATCTTGCTCTTTGCCTTTTCTTTGGCTTTCGATCGCTTGTTGGAGTTTCTTTTAGTCGTTTCTTTTCTTTTCCTTTTCTCTTTGGTTACCAAAACGTATGTGTTGTCAATGCACTCATCAAGGGGGAGATTGAGAGCCTGTGTGGTTTTAGGACCGGTGGTGGGTCGCTTCCGGGAGTGATGAGTGATTGACAATGTGGTGTGGACTGACTCTTGGCTAAGTATTGCAGGTGCAGGTTGCGGCTTAACTGGTGTTGGTGCAAGTGAAGAGTAAGTGTGAAAGGTCGTTGCCGGGTAGGCCTCCAGGTGTGGAGAAGACAAGTAGGCTTGGCTCGAGGGACCCGGTGGCCAGCGGGGTCAAGTGCGGGCCGCATGGTGGCAAGAACGGCAAGATGAAGTCATGGACGGTTTCTTGGTTGAGCCTCAAAACCAAAGTCGAGCCGGGACTACGTGGGAGCCGAGTCATGAGTGGTGATTGGCGGAGGCTACACCGAGTTCGCGGGGTTTCCAGTGGTTCACCAGAAAACCACTGGGTTCCTTGGTTGATCCACAAAGCCAAGACCGAAGACGGAGGTGCAGCAACATCAGACCGGTCTGACCGGTGGGTCTGACCGGTCTGACCGGTGGAGGACACCGGTCTGACCGGTGTGCGACGACGTAGTCCTGAGACTTCGAAGCGGAGGACACGCGTCGGGATCGCATGGCGTGCGTCGAGGCAGCGCAGGGTGCGGTCGCCGGGCATCCGTCCGATGGTGCGAAGACAAAGATTCCCAAAGTGCCCCTCGGGGGTGTGTATCCTAGTATTATGTATTAGGGGTAGTTTCGTCTTTCGGCTAGCCTCCATATAACCCAAGTGGTGAGAGGATGGCAGCCATCTCTTGGAACCCTAGCTCATTTGGTTTTGCTATTTTCCTCTTCCATTTTCCTTTGGAATTTCTAGGACTAGCTTGAGAGCTTCATGGTGAGATCTTGTGAGAGGGAAGGATGATCGAGCAGCAAGCTAGACCTTGTATGAACCTTCATGGTATGTATAGATGATTCGGCGTGGTTCCTCAAGGCTTGGTTGTGTCTCTCCCGTTTTTCCTTTTTGGTGATTTTCGGAGCCTTTTCTTGGTGATTTTCTTGTGGCGGTTTTGAGACCTTTCTCTTTGGGATTTGGTGGGGGATGTATGCATGAACCCTTCGTGGTTCTTTTCCCTTTGATTCCCCCCCAAATCCGTGAGTAAAGGGGCTCAATTTTGGGGTTTTCGTTGTCCTAGGGTTTGTGGTGTTCTTGGCGGAAATCCTTCGATTCCTCTTGATTCAACAAGTTTTGGTGGACCAAATCGTAGCTATGGGATGCCCATGAGGTACTCCTAGTATCCCCAAAGTCTTGTGCGAATCCGTGGAGCGAATCGGGAAATCGAGAAGTGGATTTGGGGGAGTTGGCCCGCGGCTCGCTGTTCATCCCGAGCTGCCCAGGCGCGACCGGTCTGACCGGTGCTCTTGACCGGTCTGACCGGTGCAAGCCCTTTGTGGGATTTGCCTCGGGTGAACGTCTTGGTGTGTTCCCTGTTGTCGTGTGTTGCTGCTGGTCAGTTCTTGGCAGGTTTCGAGGAGTTTGGCTAGGCATTGTGTAGGGTTTTCTTCCCTTGCAGGTTGTGTTTTTCTGAGGTGGTTTTGTTCCAGGCCCTAGAGGAGTCACTGAGGCTACCTGGAATGTTTTTTGTGCGGCTGCTGTAGCCACCGGCCTGACCGGCTCTGTCCACCGGTCTGACCGGTGTCACCGGTCTGACCGGCGAAGGCCATCGGTCTGACCGGTGTAGCACAGGCAGCAAGCCGTGCAGATTTCTGCTGTGCGTGTTGGTGTGTTTTGGCTCGGAAGGTTGTGTGTTGGTTCCTAGGACCAGTAGTACTCCAGTGGCTACGTGGTCTTGGCCAACTTGGGCAGTTGAGTCAGAGACGTGTTTGGTTGCCGCGTTCATCTTGTTGGAGTAGCCATCTCCTTCGAGAAGAATTTTTATCGGCTCCCATTCACTCCCCCCCCTCTGGTCGCCAGTTCGGTCCTTTAGTGTGCAGGTGATGAGGAACCTGGCGAGGAGATATTTTAAGATGAGGTGCAACAACCAGGAGATGATGAAGATGGTGGTGTAGCGCCCGCGGCTAAGCATGTACCTACTACTTCGACTATGATCGACGACGGACCCTCTCCTACACCCACAACGACGTGCCAAGATCGAGAGGAAGCTGTTGCTGAGGGGGAGGTGGCTTCAAGGCGAGAAGCTCCCCAGTGAGTACAAGTGGATCACCCAGCTTTGAATGTCATCGAGGACATCAACAAACGTACTACACGGTCGAGGTTTCGAAACAACTCTCACTTTGCCCATGCTGCTTTTGTTGCTTCTTTCGAGCCCAAAGACATTGGACACGCGCTTTCTGATTCCAATTGGGTGAATGCAATGCATGAGGAGTTGGAGAACTTTGAGAGAAACCAAGTTTGGGAGTTAGTGGAGCCTCCACTGGGTTGTAAGCCGATTGACACAAAATGGGTGTGGAAGAATAAAGAGGGAGAAAATGATGAGGTTGTGAGAAACAAAGCGAAGTTGGTTGCTCAGGGGTACACACAAAAAGAGGGGATAGACTATGAGGAGACATTTGCTCCTGTGGCTCGTTTGGAGGCGATTAGGATCCTTCTAGCTTTTTCAGTGGCTAAAGGGTTCAAATTGCACCAAATGGATGTGAAGAGTGCGTTCCTGAATGGTGTGTTGGAGGAAGAAGTGTATGTGAGGCAACCACTAGGGTTTGAGAGTGAGAAGTACCCCCACAGGGTGTACAAGTTGAGGAAGGCGCTGTATAGGTTGAAGCAGGCGCCTAGAGCTAGGTATGGTAGGTTGAGGGGGTTCCTGTTTGAGAGAGGCTTTGAGATGGGGAAGGTAGATCAGACCTTGTTTCTCCTCAGGCAGGGCAATGACATTTTGATTGTTCAGGTGTACGTGGATGATATTGTCTTTGGTGGCTCGTCTAACTCTATGGTAGCAAGGTTTGCAGAAGACATAAGCAGGGAATTCAAGATGAGCATGACGGGTGAGTTGCAGTTCTTCCTCGGCCTCCAGATCAAGTAGTCGAAGGAAGGAACGTTTGTGCACCAAGCAAGGTACACAAAGGACATTGTGAGGAAGTTCAAGATGGTGGACTCCAAGGCCATGACGACGCCGATGAGTACGACTACAGCACTGGATGCGGACGAGGAAGGTGAACACGTGGACCAGAAGGAGTACCGGAGCATGATCGGCTCCCTCCGGTACCTGACGGTGATGAGGCCGGACATACAATTTTCTATGTGTCTGTGCGCTTGTTTTCAAGCGTCTCTAAGGACTTCGCATCGGCAAGCAGTCAAGCACATCTTCAGGTATTTGCGATACACTCCCGACTTCGGCCTTTGGTACTCCGCGTCTTCTTCTTTGGAGCTTCATGGTTTTTCTGACGCGGATTTTGTCGGGTGTCGGTTGGATAGGAAGTCCACTTCTGAGACTTGCCAATGCTTGGGTTCTTCTTTGGTGTCTTCGTCTTCCCGCAAACAATCGAGTGTTGCTCAGTCCACAACTGAAGCCGAATATGTAGCCGCTGCTAGTTGTTGCTCTCAGCTCCTTTGGATTACATACACCATGAGAGACTTTGGTGAGAAGTGCCATTAGTGTTGCAAAAACCCAGTGCTCCATTCCAAAACTAAGCATATAGCAGTGTGATATCATTTTCTGAGAGACAATGTTCCAAAAGGGAGAATTGTTTTGATCCATGTGCCCACAGAAAACCAAATAGCGGATGTTTTCACCAAGCCCCTAGATCAAGCAACTTTCGCTCGTTTGCGGGGAGAACTTGGTGTGTGTTTGGTTTCTTGAGTTGGTGGTGGATGCTCTTTTGTAGTATATGTATAGCTTTCCTTTTGTGCATTCTTGCATTTTGCATTGCATATGTATCATGATGTATAGGCACCTTTGTATCTTAGGTTTGCATGCATTTGTATCATATACATTTTGTAAAAAAAGCTTCTCTCATATATATAGTTCACCGTGACATGCTATGGATGATCTTGTGAGCTAGTTTGGTATGATATGGTTTAGTTTGGCCTAGCTCTTGATGATCTTGCTTTACATCCATGGTTGATAGTTATGTTTTTGAAAAATGCTAGTTGTATGTCCTCTTGTGAGTAAATGCCTTTATATAATCATGATATGTTTTTGTGGCAATATTATGCTTAATTTGTGCTTGGATAGTTTATTTTGATCATATGGGGCCAAAGGTCCATTTGTCATCATGAATGTTTAGCCTACTTGCTTATCTTGTGGAGGGGCATAAGTTACTTTTTGCCGCAAAGGCATTTCATGTACCAAATATAAATCTGAAAATGGAATGTTAATTGGTTGGAAAATATGCTCCCATGTCATTTGTGCTTATTTAAATTGCCTTTGGGTGCTAAACCGTTGCATGGTGCCTACCATTGAGAAGTCTCATGTATAGAAGTAGGCACATGGCTCGGTGGCTTTGACATGACATGAGGTGCTTGTGGGTGTTTATGATGATCTTATGATTAGAATGGTTGTCCTAGCATGAAGTCTGTGTGATATTGTCACTTTGGCTTGTTTTGCTCATGTTATGACTTTGCACATGAAAGGGAATTTTTTCGCAAAAATGCTCAATTTGATCTTAGCTTTGCCCAATGGTTGTGAAACTTGGTGATCTTGTAGCTGATGTCAATACGAAGCTATAGAGTATCTAACTTGCTTATTTGGATATGTGTAGCATCTTGTGGTGAATTTTGTATATTTGAGAAGCTCTAGGTTGAAATTTTCCTAATTTTGCCATGACTCATGCATTGGCAACAAGTGGGAGGTGGTTGTAAAAGAAAAGTGCTTATGGATGCATTTATAAGGTTTTCAGGTGGTTTCGAGCCATTTTTGGGCTCTTGCTGGTTACAGGTGGTCACCGGTCTGACCGGTCAGGGTATTGGCCCTGTTCAGATGTTGGCCACCGGTCTAACCGGTGCTGTGGACCGGTCTGACCGGTCAGAGCTGAGCTGGTGCAGCTGCTCTGTTTCATGAAGTGGTTGGCATGCATTTGTCTAGGGGGAGTTGCATTGGTTCAGGGGGAGCTTGCAGGTGTGCAGGGGAGCTCTTGTATGTTTTTGAGCTTTGCTTTGGTGGTTTGTGCTCTTTGCTTGAGCTTGTTTTGTTCTCGGTTGTGTCCAGCCGTTGCCCTTGCCTAAGGGGACCGAGACTTTCCTCTTTCAAGTGATCTTTCTCTTTGCTTTTTTTCATGGCTTTCGATCGCTTGTTTGAGTTTCTTTGTTCGTTTCTTTTCTTTTTCTTTTTCTCATTGGTTACCAAATGTGTGTGTTGTCAATGCACTCATCAAGGGGGAGAAGTTTGAGCTTGTTTTGGCCTACTGAATGCATCTAGAAGGTTTCCAGGTGGTTTTGAGCCATTTCTGGGCTCTGTTGTGCACCGGTCTGACCGGTTGATGTCACCGGTCTGACCGGTTAGAGTGCTGGCTCCTGTTCAAATGTTGGGCACCGGTCTGACTGGTGCTGTTGACCGGTCTGACCGGTCAGAGCTGAGCTGGTGCAGCTTCTCTGTTTTGCGATGTGGTTTGCATGCATTCGTCCAGGGGGAGTTGCATTGGTTCAGGGGGAGCTTGCATGTGTGCAGGGGGAGCTCTTTGTGGTTTTCGAGCTTTGGTTTGGTGGTTTTCGATCTTTGCTTGAGCTTGTTTTTGTCTCGGATGTGTCGAGCCGTTGCCCTTGCCTAAGGGGTCCGAGACTTGTCTTCTTCAAGTGATCTTGCACTTTGCCTTTCCTTTGGCTTTCGATCGCTTGTTGGAGTTTCTTTTAGTCGTTTCTTTTCTTTTCCTTTTCTCTTTGGTTACCAAAACGTGTGTGTTGTCAATGCACTCATCAAGGGGGAGATTGAGAGCCTGTGTGGTTCGAGGACCGGTGGATGGTCGCTTCCTGGTGTGATGAGTGATTGACAACGTGGTGTGGACTGATTCTTGGCCAAGTATTACAGGTGCAGGTTGCGGCTTGACTGGTGTTGGTGCAGGTGAAGAGCAAGCGCGAAAGGTCATTGCCGGGTAGGCCTCCAGGTGTGGAGAAGACAAGTAGGCTTGGCTCGAGGGACCCGGTGGCCAGCAGGGTCAAGTGCGGGCCGCATGGTGGCAAGAACGGCAAGATGAAGTCATGGACGGTTTCTTGGTTGAGCCTCAAAACCAAGGTCGAGCCGGGACTACGTGGGAGCCGAGTCAAGAGTGGTGATTGGCGGAGGCTACACCGAGTTCGCGGGGTTTCCAGTGGTTCACCAGAAAACCACTGGGTTCCTTGGTTGATCCACAAAGCCAAGACCGAAGACGGAGGTGCAGCAGCATCGGACCGGTCTGACCGGTGGGTCTGACCGGTCTGACCGGTGGAGGACACCGGTCTGACCGGTGTGCAACGACGCAGTCTGGAGACTTCGAAGTGGAGGACACGCGTCGGGATCGCAAGGCTTGCGTCGAGGCTAAGCAAATTTGCGGTCGCTGGGCATCCGTCCGATGGTGCGAAGACAAAGATTCCCAAAGTGCCGTCGGGGGTGTGTATCCTAGTATTAGGCCTTAGGGGTAGTTTCGTCTTTCGGCTAGCCTCCATATAACCCAAGTGGTGAGAGGATGGCAGCCATCTCTTGGAACCCTAGCTCATTTTGTTTTGCTATTTTCCTCTTCCATTTTCCTTTGGAATTTCTAGGACTAGCTTGAGAGCTTCATGGTGAGATCTTGTGAGAGGGAAGGATGATCGGGCGGCAAGCTAGACCTTGTATGAACCTTCTTGGTATGTATAGATGATTCGGCGTGGTTCCTCAAGACTTGGTTGTGTCTCTCCCGTTTCTTCTTTTTGGTGATTGTCGGAGCCTTTTCTTGGTGAATTTCTTGTGACGGTTTTGAGACCTTTCTCTTTGGGATTTGGTGAGGGATGTATGCATGAACCCTTCGTGTTCTTTTCCCTTTGATCCCCCTCCCAAATCCGTGAGTAAAGGGGCTCAATTTTGGGGTTTTCATTGTCCTAGGGTTTGTGGTGTTCTTGGCGGAAATCCTTCGATTCCTCTTGATTCAACAAGTTTTGGTGGACCAAATCGTAGCTATGGCATGCCCATGAGGTACTCCTAGTATCCCCCAAAGTCTTGTGCGAATCCGTGGAGCGAATCGGGAGATCGGGAAGTGGATTTGGGGGAGTTGACCCGCGGCTCCCTGTTCATCCCGAGCTGCCCAAGCGTGACCGGTCTGACTGGTGCTCTTGACCGGTCTGACCGGTGCAAGCCCTTTGTGGGATTTGCCTCAGGTGAACGTCTTGGTGTGTTCCCTGTTGTCGTGTGTTGCTGTTGGTCAGTTCTTGGCAGGTTTCGAGGAGTTTGGCTAGGCTTTGTGTAGGGTTTTCTTCCGTTGCAGGTTGTGTTTTCTGAGGTGGTTTTGTTCCAGACCCTAGAGGAGTCACTGAGGCTACCTAGAATGTTTTTTGTGCGGTTGTTGTAGCCACCGGCCTGACCGGCGCTGTCCACCGGTCTGACCGGTGTCACCAGTCTGACCGGCGCAGGCCATCGGTCTGACCGGTGTGGCACAGGCAGCAAGCCGTGCAGATTTTCGCTGTGCGTTTGGTGTGTTTGGTTCGGAAGGTTGTGTGTTAGTTCCAAGGACCAGTAGCACTCCAGTGGCTACGTGGTCTTGGCCAACTTGGGTAAGTGAGTCGGAGACGTGTTTGGTTGCCGCGTTCATCTTGTTGGAGTAGCCATCTCCTTCGAGAAGAATTTTTATCGGCTCCCATTCACTCCCCCCCTCTCTGGTCGCTAGTTTCGGTCCTTCAAGATTGAGAGCCTGTGTGGTTCGAGGACCAGTGGATGGTCGCTTCCTGGTGTGATGAGTGATTGACAACGTTGTGTGGACTGACTCTTGGCCTAGTATTGTAGGTACAGGTTGCGGCTTGATTTGCGTTGGTACAAGTGAAGAACAAGCACGAAACATCGATGCCGGTGGGCCTCCAGGTGTGGAGATACAAGTAGGCTTAGTTCGAGGGACCCGGTGGCCGACGGGATCAAGTGCGGGCCGCATGATAGCAAGAAGAGCAAGACAAAGTCGTGTATGGTTTCTTGGTTGAGCCTCGAAACAAAGACTGAGCCAGAATGACCGTGGTGGCCAAGTCATGAGTGGAGATTGGTGTGAGGCTGCACCAAGTCCACGGGGTTTGCAGTGGTTCACCACAAAACCACTGGGTTACTTGGCTGAGCCACAAAGCCAAGACCGAAGACCGAAGCGCGCGCGGCTATAGCACTAGGCCGGTCTGACCGGTGGGACCAGTCTGACCGGTGAGGAGCACCGGTCTGACCGGTCTGCGTCGTGGGCTTCCAGAGACTTCGAAGCGGAGGACACGTGGCATGATCGCTAGGGTTGCGTTGGTGCTACGAAGGCTTGCGGTGGATGCGCATCCGTCCGATTGTGCTACGACGAGATTTCCCAAAGTGCCCTTCGGGGGTGTGTATCCTAGTATTATGTAATAGGGATAGTTTCGTCTTTCGGTTCCCAAGTTCATTTGCTTCCAAATAAACTAAGTGGAGAGAGGATGACAGCCACCTCTTGGAACCCAAGTTCATTTGCTTCCTAGTTTTTCTCTTTTCCCTTAGGTTTTCCCTAGGCTAGCTTGAGAGCTTCATGATTCATCTTGAGAGAGGGTTGGATGTTCGGGTGGCTTGCTAGACCTTGTATGAACCTTTCATGGTATGTATAGAAGATTCGGCGTGGTTCATCATGAGTTCTTCCCAACGTTTTCCCTTTTGGTGATTTTCGGAGCTTTTTCTTGGGATTTTCGTGGGAAGGATTTGGAGGTGTTTCTTTGCGGGATTTGTGTGGGGAATAACACATGAGGTTGGTGTGCCTCTTTTCTTGCTGATATTGACCCCCAAATCCTGTGGGAAGGCCTTCGATTTTGGTGGTTTTTGAGTTCTTCGGGTTCTTGAGGTAGAGGCACGAGATTTGCAATTCCTCCTTTTCCAGAGAGTTTTGGGGCTTGAGATTCGAGCTAGAGGTCACCCATGAGGTGTTCCTACCTTCCCCAAAGTTCTCTTGAAATCGTGGAGCGAATCAGGAGATCGGGAGGCTTGATTCTTGGAGTTGACCCGCGGGTGGAGTTTATCCTGAGCTGCCCAAGTGTGACCAGTCTAACTGGTGCTCTACACCGGTCTAACCGGTGCTGCCCTCCGTTCAGTTTTGCCTCGGGTCAACATTTGGGTAAGAAGAGCTTTGTCTTGTGTTGCTCTGGGTCAGTTCTTACCAAGATTCAAGTTGGTTTGCTAGGGTTTGAGGTGCTTCTTGTTTTCCTCGGTTTGTGTTTCTGAGGTGGTTTTTGTTCCAGGGCCTAGAGGAGTCACCGAGGCTCTCTGTAATGTTTACTATGTGGTTGTTGTGCCACCGGTCTGACTGGCGCAACTGGCCGTCCTGATCGGCGTCACCAGTCTAACCAGTGCGCACCATCAGTCTGACCAGTGCAGCACTGGCAGCAAGCCGTGCAGTTTTCTGCTGCGTGTTGTGTGTGGTTGAGTTGGTTCGAAGTGTGGTTTGCTCCTAGGATCAGTAGCACTCCAGTGGCTACGTGGTCTTGGTAAACTTGAAGAGTTTGAGTCGGAGGTGATTTTGGGTTTCGGTCATGTTCGTCTTGTTGAAGAAGACATCTCCTTCGAGAAGAATTTTTATGGGCTCCCATTCACTCCCTCCCTCTCTGGTCGCCCAATTTGGTTCTTCACATATGATTCTTCGAAACCCCTTGATACTAGCAACTTCACTTTTGCAACTCGCTCATGGTCGCTATCCATAGCTTTTGCTTGGTCCCTCGTTCTAGTCATCTTGATTTCTTCATCACTTACCCTTGCCACATTGAGTTTAGCTTTGCATCATTAACATTGAATTTCCATTTGAGATATTACTCAAACACTTGTCCTTTGATTGATAAGGAATATCCATGTTTTGCAAGCTTCCACTTGTAGGTCCATCATCTTGGAGATAGGTACATGACCCTTCACTATATTCTTCTTGAAGCCTTGCAAAGTCCTCTTGTATAGAACATCAAATCCCTTTTGATAATAAGAATAAAGTCCACTTGATGCTATATTTCTCTTTGACTTAATTATCCCATTTGTATACAACAAGCTTCACTTCCTTCATATAGAGGCCGACCAAGAATCTTATACAATTAAACCTCTTTCTTCACCTTGAGTTGCTTGTTGTATGTCTCTGAAGGACCGGATTGGGCGACCATAGGGGGGAGTGAATGGGTGTCACACCCTGAAATTTCCAATTTCAGGATGTGAATAGAGAGAATAATAAAATAATAATTTTCTTATAATTTTAAAATTTTTCCAACATTTATTTTTCTTTACCGAAAATATAGTATAGGAAAAAGCTATTGATTGATTTTTAAATAAATTAAATGGTACAATGTATGTCGCATTCATGCTGATGCATTTGGGGTTTTATGAGTGCAAAAGGTTTTTAAATGCGCTTAGGTGCTGACCAAACCCTTCCGAGAATTTTCCGGATTTTTTTTCTGGAATTTATTCTCATTTTCCCCGAGTTATTTCTATTTATTAGAAGGCTCCAAAATCTTTTTCATGAGCTCCAAATACCTTATTTGGATTGTTCATGTCCCAATGTACCTTTGGGAATTTTTCTGGAATTTTGGGAATTTTCGGAGTATTTTTCGTGCCTTGTAAGCATTTTCTGGAATTCCCTAAATTTGTTTTTGCACTGAAAAATATTTCAAAAAAAAACAAATCTTATCCTTTCCTACTAGACAGAGCCCGTGGGCCCGACCCAGTCCATCCCGACCCAGCCGCCAGGCCCACAAGGCCCATCGGCCACCCCGGCCAGGCAGGGCCATTGCCATGGCCGCCGCCGCTCCTTGGCGTGCGCGCCACGCCAGGCCCCACCCACGCCTCTTTATAGCAGGGAGCTCGAGGCCCGCGCGTGCCCTAGACGTCGCCATCGCCGCGTCTCGCTCGCCTGCGCCGCACCGCGCCGCCGACCGGAGCTGCCGAGCTCGCCGCCGGTCGCCCACCCGATTCGCCGCCTCCGTCGACCTTTGGGACAAGTGAGCACCGCACGTAGTTTCGCTACGTCGAGACGGATCCAAGGAGCAGCCTACCGACGCCGGATTTCCACAAGAGCGCCGCCGCTGTGAAGGAACAAGCCGGCCACTGGTCAACCATCCGCCGCCGTTCGTTTTCCGGCCGCCCCCTTCCGTCTTCGCCGCCGGTGAGCCACCTCACCTGACCACCTCGACC
Organism: Cenchrus fungigraminus; assembly: GCA_036936925.1. NCBI lineage: Eukaryota > Viridiplantae > Streptophyta > Magnoliopsida > Poales > Poaceae > Cenchrus > Cenchrus fungigraminus. The sequence goes on along the minus strand of CM072772.1, from coordinate 68,448,971 downwards.
TCCTCTCCCGTTTCCACACCTCAATCGAACCCGAAGTCGCCTGGACTGCCAGCGATTTGAACCACAGAGCCGCCGTCCGCCCCTGGACGGAGGAGGAAGAAGACCTCTGTTGGTTTTGCATCTAAGCCCCTGAGGTTATCAGTAAATCCATAGATTTGTTTTGTGTCTTGCAGCTCTTCCAGATAACCCTTAGAACTTTTTAGTTTCCTGCATCTAGATCCAACCCGAGCTTTTTTATACTACTCTATTCGCGAGTACTGTTCATAGTGTCTTGTGAATCTTACCTGTTAACCCTAAAATCTTTTGGTTATCGCAACTAGGTCCTTTTCATCTTGTTTATCTCATAAAATCCATGTTTTAGCTCCGTTTTAATCTGTTCAAGTTGCGTTAGGTTCAGAATAATGTAAAGTACACGTTAGTGGAGAGTTTTCATCATGTTTGTTTTCTGAAAAATAATTTAAAATTAATTTTGATTAATGGATAGTTATACATGCCTTTTATAAATAAAAGCAATATAGTGCTACGCACCGTTTTTCATAATTAATGTTAATTTGATTAATAATATTTCACACGCTTTTATACATAAAATCTAATCAGATCTTTACCTCGGTTTTCGTAAACCAAATGTTAATTTGTTTAATAGTTAATTAACTTTTGTAATTAAAAGTTGATTAGGTTTCTACATCGTCTTTTTTTAATAAATGTTAATTGGATTAATACCAACATGCATGTGTCTTCTAATAAAGTGTGTTTAGCTCAACACGACATATGCTTTAATTCAATTAGTTGTTCTAACCTTTTCTAAAGTAAAGTGTGTAATTGGTATAATTGACACATGAACATTTATAAATAAAATTTGACTAGTTCCTTACTTCAATTTTGCAAATAAAAATGCAATTTTCATTAATGTCAACATAGGGTATTTTGTTTCTGAAATATCCTTTATATATTTTTGCTAATTAAAATAAACCTAAGCTTATAGTCTTTTATGTTTCATAAATGAAATCGATCGTTAGACGTTCTTTATCTCTTTTGATCAAGTCTATCTGAAGCTCTAAATCTTTCTAGTGTTAGCTTAAGCTCAACCTTGTGCATCTAATCAGACCTTTCCCTTCTAAGCACGTTTTGTGTGCTAGTGATCCATAGAATCTAAGCCTATCCTTTAGTGCATTCTTTTAAAAGCTTTTCTTTTGAGTGGTGCATTATTCTTAGTTGGCTTGTTTGTTTGCTTTGTATGATTGTACCGATGATTGATGCACATAGAGTGAACGCTGTTCGAGAAGCTTTGAAGAGCTTGAAGTTGAAGACATTCTGAGCAACAACATTACTTTGGTTAAAGGCAAGTGTGTCCTTGTTCTTTTATCCCAATAACTATATTTAATCACTTTGCATATGCTTTGCATTTAATTTGATGGGTCCTATTAAGGTTTGCCTAGTCTTTAATATCATTCCTTGTCAACCTGGGTTTATCTTTTTGTTGGGTAGCTATGCTTAGTTGCTATACCTGGGTTATGGTGGTTTAATGAACATTAATGATGAACTTGCTTTACCTTAATGCTATATCTCTGGTTAATACAAGATCACAATGTTTAATCGGAACATGGAGAACCACCCAGGACAACAGTGCAACCACAAGAACTATATGGCTCTGGTCTTGGCCGAGTAATTAGGGAAGTCTTTATGTGGCCATTACTCGCATGGTAGTTTGGGTATGGAGGAATGCTTTTATGGCTCTTCTATTCCGGATAGGTATTGGAACGGAAGTACTCTATGGCTGACCGTCCGTGAGTAGAAGTGTGGTACGAAAGATAGCCTCTATGACATACTACTATGGACTAATACACATGGGAGGACTCTTTGTAAAGGCCTCGTATCGTCCCTATGCAGCCACACCTCGGTAGTGTGGTATTATGCCTACTTTTGCACAGCGTGGTTGGGTCCAAAGCTCTTCGGATTTTTTACGCGACTTGTGGTGAAAGTGTACAACCTCTGCAGAGTGTAAAACTAATCGATTAGCCGTGCTCACGGTCAAGAGCGGCCTGGACCCTCACATGATAATTAAACTTGAAGATGGACTTAAATCGTGGTTTCTGGTTCTGTTAGCCATATGCTTATGGCGTATCTTACCTTTATGCTTAATGTGGGTTGGTATATACTTATACTTTATTAGTAATCAGGTGCTAATAAAATTTGACCAACTAAAATTGCTTAATGCAGTAAACCTGTCAGCCTTTCCTTGTTAAGCCTTTGCATTCATACTTTCCCCACACTTACTGAGTATGACATGTGCTCACCCTTGCTATAAACAATGTTGCTCAGAAGGAGGAAGCTGCTATGAAGATGTTGCTGGTGCTAGGCGTACGCAACCCCCAGTCGACTGCCTGTGATGTTTGAAGCCTTCGTTTCCAGGATCTAGCATAAATCTCTGATAATCTCCCTTTTCCTTACGTGATATTGTTTTTGTTATTCAATTATGTCAACTATATGCATGAAACTTGATCCTGGCATGCATATAGGTTTGCACTTGGTTTTCTTTGGAAAAACAGGTGTGACAATGGGAGCTGATAAAAATTCTTCTCGAAGGAGATGACTTCTCCCACAAGATGAACACGGCTGGAATCCCAAAATCACTTCCACCACAACTTCTACAAATTTGCGAAGACCACGTAGCCACTGAAGTGCTATTGATCCTAGGAGCAAACCACCGAGACTACTCAAGAACACAGTGGATCAACCTCTTGAGCAGCACACACTCTACACCGGTCAGACCAGTCCCTTGCACCAGTCAGATCAGTCCTGGCCAGGTCACCCGAACAACACCAGCAGATCACCCGACACAAAACAGAGACGAACCGGGTCACCTAACACCTCTAGCCGAGTCACCCAAACAACACAGAGATTTTCCACAGAAAGCCACTGCACCGGTCAGGCCAGTACTGCACACCGGTCAGACCAGTCCTGGCTGGAAAACCCCATGTGCAATAAATCAATGCTCCAAAGGCCAAACCAGCACTGGATCGAAACAGCTGCAAGCCTAGAGCCAAACCAACACTCCGGAACATCCCTGAGAAACACCCAATTGGGTAGGCACTGGTAGACCTGAGCATTCCACGGGCCGGGCCGGGCTGAAAAAAAACCCGGGTTTTTCGGGCTGTGAAAATCCTGCCCATGACCGTCCCATGGGACGTGTCGGGCCTCAGTTTTCGGGCCGGGCTCGGGCCGGGCCCGGGCTTGGGCGGGCCGCCCGCGCATTTTATAGTGTAAAGTAACTAAAAACAGCATTTCGGGCCGGGCTCGGGCCAAAAAAAATTTTCGCGGGCTTCAAGATCTCTGCCCACGCCCATCCAGTAAGGTTCGTGGGCGGGCCTGGCGCGGGCCGGGCCCGGGCCGGGCCAAAAATGCTCAGGTATAGGCACTGGTCAGCCGGTCCCCGGCACCGGTCAAACCGATCTTGCTTGGGCGCTCGGGAAGAACTGCGAGCCGCGGGTCAACTCCTCGAAAGATCTTCCCCGATCTCTCGATTCACTCCATGGATTTGCACAAGACTTTGGGGATAGTAGGAGTACCTCATGGGTATCCCATAGCTATGATTTGTGCCCCCAAAACTCACCATATCAAGAGGAATTGAAAGATGAACACCAAGAACACCTCTCCATGAGACCCCAAAGAAAACCCCAAATCGAGCAACTTTCCCACGGATATGAGAGGGGGATCACCAAGAAAAGAACCACAAGGAGCTCATGTGTGCATCCTGGAATACGATTTACAAAAGAGATGTTATGGTTTGGGTATGGAAATTCAGTGATGTACAGGACTTTCAATGTGAGAGTCTCGTTACCGAATACATGACGAGGCTAGCAATAAAAGATACATAAGACAAGGACATGATCATTGCTCGAAATTAAAACTTCCAAGAGAGAAGGATCCTAGCCCAACTCATCATGCTAACCGCACTTATGGTGGAGCGGATATTGAATCGGCCATGTATAGGATTTTTCTTTGTCTCTCAACTTGGAAAAAGAGATTTTGCTAACCTTTATTACAAGGGTTTTGATATAACTTTCAGAATTAAACTCCTCCAACATTAGCATCAAACTTAGCATAACCGAAACAAGGTTCTAGATCAGAGTATAGTGCGGGCACTTTTAGAGGTGAAAACTCCACTAAGCACCACGGTAAACTTTTCAAACTAAATGCTCATGCTCACATATCAAAGATTAAAGAAAAACATACGAGTAAAGAAAGAAAAAACATCGCATGAGACAAAATAAATTAAAAGACACTTTTTATTTGATTTTTCCGACTCAAAGGCTAAATTAACACACTTTCAAGCTAAAAATTTAAAAACACACCTAAAAGTTTAACTCGCAAACTCTAAGCCAAACCAAGCTAATCTACTAAGGCAAAAATTCAACCTAGCTAGCTAGCTCTCACCCACGCTAAGATCATACAATGTCCTCGTCGTATTTTACAAAAATCATAAGGGGAAGAACCCTAACTATTTAGTGGAACTTTCCACAATCTTTGCACCACTTTTTCTTGATGTTGCCGACCATCCTGAAGAGCTTCCGTACGTTTCGATTAAGGAACTTGTAGTCGTCGTCGACTACACGCTCCAAGTCCTCCATTCTCTGCCTCATTGCCTCCATAGCTTGGAAGTTCTCCTCGATCAACATGTAGAGGTCCGATATGGCGTGACGGCAAGCAGCACAACATATTGGGTGCATTCCAAATGGGTCATCATCGCCGGGGTCGTCGCTTGTCACCGTCGGGATCACCACCGCCATTGGGACCTTCGGGAGTCGGCTCCTTAGGCACCTCCTCCCAGTAAAAGAGGTCATTGTCGTCCCTCCCGGCGGCTGCCCACGACCTCAGGCTGCGGTCATCGGAGTAGTTGCTCCCCCCGTAGTCCTTCGGCTCGGGAGTCTCCTCCTTGTAGTCTTTCCTCTTCATCCCCTGAAGATGCTCCGATCTCCGGACGAGAGTTGAGACCTTCTCCTCCTTGACATGGTGACGGGATGCGATTGGCCTGGTCGGGACACGCCCTCCGCAACGGATGTGGGCGGTTCTCTTGATCTCCATTGTAGGCTTGAGCTCGCATTGCCGCACCTCCTCTGACTCCAAAGGCTTCTCGGCGCCTAGCTTCACCTCCTCGCTCCTTGGGGACGTCATGGCTGCTACTCTAGCTAATGCGGGGGCAAAAGAATGCGAATTGGGATGGATTCCCGAGCTCCAATCTCGTTCCTTGAAATAGTCCCAGAAGGAATGCCCTAAAACCCATCCTTTCCTTTTCTTGACTTCCCTAAAATTTTCTGACCAATCATGGAAATCGAAAGCGCGCGTCCCAGAGAAAAATGGGGGCGAACCACCGCCCGGGGCCCCTAGGTCAATCAGAACGGGCCGGCCGGCCTGCCTTGGTTCGCGGGCCAGTTCGGTCCAATTTTCCGCGTACTCCACTATTTTTTGATTGTTAGTCCGTGTACAAAAGTTGGCCTAGTAAATCTTTGTGAAAAACTCCAAAAAATAAGAGCTATTTACAAGTTGCTCACCTCGTTTTACGTCCTAGACTTGACGTTCGGGCTCATCCTCCATGATGAAAATATCAATATGGTGAAGGGGCACGACATCAGGTTCGAAATACACCTTGAGCCGTTGACCAATCACCATGAATTGATCTCCTTTCATATCCATGATGGTGACCGCTCCATTGGAGAGCACCGAATGAACAACATAAGGTCCATCCCACTTGCTTTGCAACTTCCTGTTGATGGCTGTTAAGTACCTACTTTAGCCGTCAATATACTCATAAATAAAGGAGCAAAAGGCATTTCTTACATGCATTTAGTTAAGAATAATGTAGTTCCACTTGTCCTTGGAGCTTTTGTGATTGTAGGTAAAATAAGCATAAACGAAGTGACAACTCACCTTCTATGGGGCCAAGCCACGTCACCTCAGCCAAGGAAGGGCTGCCACCTAAGATCTCATGCATGCAAGCCATGTCACCAATCCAAGGGAAGCAACCCCGACGAATCAGAGGGAGACACATGGATATCACAAGGATTGAAGGGCCCACGGGCAGGCAAACCGCCTCAAAACCAGGTGGACACCGGGGACCGACCTTAGGACCCACAGGACAGCCACCACGAGAAAGCACAGGCTGAGGTGGTGAGAGCCTGTGTGGTTCGAGGACCGGTGGATGGTCGCTTCCTGGTGTGATGAGTGATTGACAACATTGTGTGGACTGGCTCTTGGCCTAGTATTGTAGGTGCAGGTTGCGACTTGATTGGTGCTGGTGAAGAACAAGCACGAAAGGTCGATGCCGGTGAGGCCTCCAGGTGTGGAGCAGACAAGTAGGCTTGGTTCAAGGGACCCGGTGGCCAGCGGGGTCAAGTGCAGGCCGCATGGTGGCAAGAACAGCAAGACGAAGTCTTGGACGATTTCTTGATTGAGCCTCAAACCCAAGGTCGAGCCGAGACTTCGTGGGAGCCGAGTCATGAGTGGTGATTGGCAGAGGCTACACCGAGTCCGCGGGGTTTCCAGTGGTTCACCACAAAACCACTGGGTTCCTTGGTTGATCCACAAAGCCAAGACCGAAGACCGAAGAGCAGCAGCACTGGACCGGTCTGACTGGTGGGTACTGGTCTGATCGGTGAGGAGCACCGGTCTGACCGGTGTGCGACGACGCCTTCCGGAGAATTCGAAGCGGAGGACACGCGTCGGGATCGCAAGGCTTGCGTCGAGGCTAAGCAAGTTTGCGGTCGCCGGGCATCCGTCCGATGCTGCTACGACGAAGATTCCCAAAGTGCCCTTCGGTGGCGTGTATCTTAGTTTAATGTAACTAGTGGAAGTGCACGCACGACACGTGCGTGATATAAAAATAAAGCCATAATGTTTATATAATTATAAGACACATAGTTATCGTTATGCTAACATTGCATCATAATTGATTATGAACTTGTTTTGAACCCGTGCCCATGGGTTGCTATGGGCTACAAAATATTTATATTGTATAAATGTACAAAATAATAATTGTACGAAAATAAATACAAAGTATTTATTAGAAGAACATAGTTTTTGAATTAAACCACTGTATTCCAAGGAGTGACCCATGTCTATGCATAAGTGATCAATACAATGATCATTATCAATTGCCCTCAGCCTCAAGGCCTCAATGTATTTCCTGAGCTTGACAGAAGAACATATGTTGATTATTTATCATCAAAATTCTAGGAACAGGGGAAACTAAAAAACAATATAGTAGAAGAGAAAATACATCCTTAATCATGATATCTCCAATCTTAGCAAGGTACCTTCGAACTTTACAGTAGCATTTTCTAGCTTTCAAAATTTTACCCTCCGAGCTTCCAGATAACTAACACTTGGCGGTTACAATTTACATTAAACAGGCTGAAATTACAATATATACAATTATAAAGGGAGTAGTAAGGAGCCTTAAATCCTCGGCTTTCGTGATGGAGTCTGTGGTATGACACTGCCACGGTAAGTGTTTTTATGCATCAATTACATAGTAGTATGAACAATCTATACTAAATGCCAAAAGATTGATGTGTAGCAAACTAAAAATTAAACATATCCCTTGTGAATGTTGTCAGTTTGGGGGTTATCCGAACTTTTACTACACATTTGAGAGTAGCATTTTGGACATTTTTATTTTCATGTACCTTTATAAAACTTAACATATGATTAGACTGATTCTCAAATATAGCGCACGTGATGTCAAAAATTATAGTAAACAAGATTTTGCTGATCGACAAATTTGGCATCAAGTCGATCAAACCGATCGATCCGACCCGTCTAAACCCTATAGCCACTCTGGCAATACAAACCAATCTGAAAGGTTCATTCAAGGTAGGAGCTTCCAAGGTTATTTCCACTACACACGAGCTAGCGCAATTTGAAGTGATATTAACCAGAAAAGGCATCAACGCTTTGAACGAAAATTTTAAGCACATGCAAATTATTAATGTATTTCCATTTAAATTTGGGGCGCATGCAAGAGCAACATAAGAATAAAACTAACAAATTTCAAGATCTATGTACACAATCTTTCAAACAGCAATGCACATACACACATATCGAAAAAACACAATTACTCTTTCCCTGTCATTCACACAGTCAGGTCAAAGAAAGAGGTTCCACACTTCTAAATATATAGTGCAGGTGCCTATGATCCATGGAATCTGAGACCTTAACTCCCATAAAGCTACCAAAGATCTGCATTTTCTGATAGCCACCTCATGATTCTTTGTCCGCCGGCTTTTCCATATCAATATCATAAATGTTACATAGTATCATTCGGTCGAAAAGTTTTTACTGAGCCATTTCTTCTCCCGTCATTCAAAAACTGATTGAGTGAAAGTTGTCTGACAAGCATCCTAAATCTCCTACTGCTTCTTTAGAATCTACAACCTTCAATAAGAAAGATTATGAGTTTAGAGTCACCCTAAATATTGACAAAGAAGAAAGCATAGAGTTTTAGTTTTGGCGCACTCAACCAATACGGACCTTTGGTTTTTTCTGTCTTGGCTCACTCAACCAATGTATTAGGCTGAGAAAGCATGTTATCCTGTTATAAATCTTTCAGAACTTACCTTTCAAATTTTACACCAGCAACTGCTACCTGCAACTGTACAATTTCTTAAGTAGTATTCCTCCCACCATGCAAAAAGACAACAAGCAACTCTTTGTTACCAACCTGTAAGGAAGATAATATCAATGATTTTTTTCTGAACAGTCATGCTGCATTTACAAGGAAAAAAGAACTAATAATCATTAAATTCAATAAAGCATGCAAAGAATCGAGAGATCAATGATACCACAAGTTTCCTCACCTATGCATATCCAGCGGTACATATTAGGCACCAAAGGAAAAAGTCAAGGGGGAAATATTTATCTTTCTTATATGCAGGAAAAGAGGTTGAAATGATTTTCTTATACAACCATTTTGAACCAAGCAATAATCTATACTATATGGATGGTTGTACATATACCTTGCATGTTCATCCTTGCCTACCACAGCAATAGCATCAGAAGGAAAGGCATTGGCAATTTACTTTCCAACTAAACTTTGTGATCAAAGTGGGCTATGATAAAAAAATCCTTTAACTTGTTCTGTTATTTCTTTCTAGCATGGTGATGTAAAATGATCAAATGGGATAATGTCAACAACCACAGAAGTGTTCCACGGAGGACTCCTCTTACGCCCCACCAGAGCACGCAGGTCGCAAACAATTTTTTTCAAAAATGATAAGGTAACCAGTGAGAATCTCATGCCCATACCCTTTAATTACGTGCAATATCCATTTCTAAGACACATTTTTTTGATCGAAGTCAGTAGGGTGGCCGTACACATCTTTCTAAGACATTTTTAGTAACAAAAAAATTTAACCAATAACTGTTGCACACTGATCTGAAATATTTCCACTTTTATTATTTTCAGATGATATAATTATTCAGGCATGTACTTTCTACTTGGTATACTTGTAGAACTCACATGTGGTGGATATAGTTCCTTGAAAACAAAAGCATCACAACTGCTTGATCCTGCAATCACCATGATTTCTGATCCGCATACTGCTGCAGCAAAGTGCATCATTATTCAAGAATGAAGATTAGCAAGTGAAATATGCTTTATTAATAGCAGTAGCATTACACTTCCAGAGAAAATGTGACAATATTCTCATCTGGTAAACTACCTACACCACAATTAATGTGAATTGCAATATGTGTATCTGTACAGGGGGCCAGCTAAGATGGAAAATTTTTATCATAAAACTGTTGGGATGTTGGCTTTAGTTGAACATCATAAAAATTGTGATGTTCAAATTATCGCATAGAGTCCTCGCAATTTCATTAAAGTCAGTATCAAGGTTTCTGGTATCATGACCATCATAATTAGGGTGAATTAAAGCTAATCTTCAGAACAACTCATAAAACCTACAAATACACACATACATACCCATAGTTATGAGTATAAAAAATACAAGAGGTTATGAAATAGCGCAGACATGTCCAACAATTAGCAAGAGAAGCAAACCAAACCTTGAGAAGCACAATCTTTTACTTCATCTTCATCTCCTGCCTCTTTTTTAATGCAACAGTTAAACTTCACTTCCCTTGCAGCTGTAGTCACACTAATGTCAAAATTAATCCATTAAATGAATCAGGACATTTATTCTCACATGTTTAAAACAAACAAAAACATCAGATAGTTACCTAGTAATCTTGCAAGTGATTTATGAACCTACATGATTCAGGGAAACAGACAACAGGAAATTAGGGAAAGGGAACACCTAAAAAGTAGTCATCCTAATATTGTAAATTAGTTTATATGCCACACACAACACATGTCTGCAATTTGTCTCCATTTGCCCTGCATAACAAATCAAGTGTACATGCTGCTCCAGACAAGAAAACTTTGAATTTACCACTTTGTCTAGAAATAAAATATTAAAATTGGAATGTAGATGGCTCGACATACATGGCTTGTACTAATAAATTCAAATATAAGTACGACAAAGGATACATAACCACACAGTTGTACCTGTATGCTTCCTTTGCATGAAAAAAGAATTTGAGCATCTTCATCCTTCAGAGTTCAGAATTACATATATTCAAATATAAGTACCACAAAAGGATACATAATCACACAGTTGTACCTGTGTGCTTCCTTTGCATGAAAAAAGAATTTGAGCATCTTCATCCTTCAGAGTTCAGAATTACATATATTCATTTTCTTTTGCCTTGAATTCCAACAGATTGAGAATCATGTATTATCAGCTAATGGCATCTTGGATATATATGCAATTGATAAATGAAGAAAGGTATGAAACAAAACCAGTGACATCTGCTCATCGTGATAAAGTAGACCTGTCAGAGGAGACAACACAGTGCTGATGAGCACGACAAAAATTAGCCAGAAATTAAATATTCAGATAAAAAAAATTAGTTGTTGCTTGTCCCCATCGACGGGTTTATTCCACCACCAGCTCCATGATAACCAAGAAGGGAATAAAGTAGAAGAGTCAGTTGAAGCAGCTCCTGAGCTCGAGGAGTTTGTTTCTCTTGCTCTGCTTGAGGTAGCAGTGACGGGATGTCCTCCACCAGATGTCAGTAACTAAAAGAGGACATGTCGATCAATCATCCAACAAAGGACATTAATTACGACACGTACGTGATGCAGCGGAAGCAGTAGATGTCGGACAGCCACTGCCGCCGCACGTCGCGTCGGGCTTCGAGGTGCGTAGCCGCCCACCAGCACGTCAGCAGCGAGGAGGTTGAGGGCGCCGCGATGAGCGTTGCCACTCTGGTGCACCGTGCACTGCAGACCAGCGCAGAGGCACCAATCGCGCCCTTGAGCCGCTCGACCCTGCCCCACCGGCAGTTGCCTCCCTCCGTCGGTGACGTACCGTCGGACATCCCAATGCCCGGTGAGGAGAGGGACCGAGAGTGGTTGGAGAGGAAGGGCCGCTGGGGACTTCGCCGCCTCCGAGCTCCGCGCCGCCGCAGCCGTCCTCGGGCCGCCCCTGGTTCTCCCGCCGCCCCAGGGGTCCCCCCTGCTCATCCGCCCCAGATCGAGGGGCCGGCGGCGTGGGGAGAAAGAGGAGGCCCCACCGCTGGAGTCCCCTGCTCCTCTGCCCCAGATCGAGAAGCCGCTGTGGCCTCAGACCTCCCCGGCGGAGGGAGCAGGGGAGGGGCAAAGTGGGGAGTGGCGCGGCGTGCCGCCGGGCGCCGGGATCGCGAGAGAGGGGCGCAGCCGCCTGTGCTCCTATGCCGTGTGCCAGAGAGGGAAGCAAGGAGGCAGCAAGGAGGAGGCCGTCATGGTTGAGTAGGTGAAGGAGGTTGCTGGGCTACCGCCGGATGCGGCGGATCCGCCGCCGATGCCCCCTCTGAGGAGGTCCGCCACCACGACCAACGCGCGCGAGAGGAACCCCACCGCCGCGGTCGTCGCGTGCGAGAGGAGCTCAACCGCACACACCAAAGGAGGGAGCACAAGAGACCCGGCGCGTGGAGGATGGAGCTGGGGAGGAGAGGAGAAGGAGGAGGCGGAGAGGGAGAGAGGGCTGTCGCGGGGAAGAGGGAAGGAAGGGAGGGTGGGCGGCGGACGACCACAAGGAAAGTCCGATCGTGATTCCCGGGCGGGATTGGGAGTGGGTACGGCAGGCGGGTAAGACCACCCACATCGGGGGACGGGATCCATCCCTCCATCCGTTTCGCGTGGGATTTTCCCGGAATCGAGCCTGCAGCGGGGGACGGGATCGACGACGCCAAAATCCCGTCGGCCCCCGCCTCCTTCAGATTTGGCGCGATGGAGGGACCTCCTGGAGCCTGCGACGGGCCCACCACCTGCCGCGGCCGCCAACTACCTCGCGCGCAGAGCAGAGGAAGGGGGAGGAGAATGGATGGCCGCGCCGCCGCGAGGAAGCCCGTCGGAGCAGCACGGAGTCGCGGGCGAAGCAGCAGGAGCTCCTCGTCGTCGCGGAGCTGCCTCCGGTGCTCGTCGTCGGCGCGGAGCTCGCCGTCGTCCGGCCCTGCCTCCGTTTCTCGTCGTCGTCGCGGAGCCCGTCCTCCGCTTCGCGCCATCCCGCCGCCAAAGAGGAGGGTGGACCGGCCTCCGCGCCCGCCGGCGCAGGCGGAGGCGGTCCGGGACCGTGCAAGCTCGGCCATGGCCGCGTCGTGCTCCACCTCGCCTCGCCGCCGTGTCTTGCTCCACCTCGCCCGGACCTCGCCTCGCCGCGCTGTGCTCCACCTCGCCTCGCCGTGCTCCACCTCGCGCGCCTGAGCTTGATGGCCGTCGCAGGGGAGGTCGGCCGTGCCGTTGCTCGTCCTCCTCGCACTGCTCGCCGGCGGAGGAGGAGCAGGGCGGCTCGCCGGTGGAGGATGGAGGCCGGGGAGCGCCGCCGAGGCAAGGAGAGCAGGGGCGGGCGGAGAAACAGAGTGGGGGGGAGAGAGAGACCGGGGGACGCCGGATCCCGGAGCCCGCTGCCGTCGCATCCGGAGGCGGCGCCCGTTGCTCGGAGGTCGCATCCGGGAGCCAGCTCGCCGCCGCCGCCGGTGCTCGACGTCCTCTTCTCCCCTGCTCCTCCCCCGTGCAGGGAGGTCCGCCGGCGGAGATCTTGGGAGAGAGGTCGGGGAAGAGGGGGCGCCGGGAGGAGCTGCAGGCCGACGCAGGCGGAGGATCGGTGGGGAGACCTCCATGGCCGCCACCTCGAGCTGCTCTGCTGCCGCCTCGCCTCGCGCGCGCGCCGGCCCTGCTCCTCCACCGCGCCGGATCCCGCGCGCGTGAGCAGGGGAGGGAGGAGGTGCGCGCCGACGGCCGGCGGAGGGAGTGCCGCGCGTCCGGCCATGGGTGCCGCCGCCGGCCTCCACGCCCGACGCCGGCCTCGGCTCCTCCGCCGGCGCACTCGGTGGGTGCAGGGAGGGAAGGGGAGAGAGAGGCGGGTGGGTGGGGTGGGGGTGGGGAGAGAGGGGATTAAAAAACTTTGTGTGGGCCGTGAAGGAGAGATATGAAGGAATATGGATGCGGGAGTAGTGAATATGAAGGAGAGAATATGAATGAGTAGGATGGAATATTCCGTTTTGAAGGAGAAGATGAAGGAGAACGAGTGTGGATAGTCTAAGGAACGCCTTGGGTGAAAAAACAGGTGTTTTTGGCAGAAACATTTTAGATCTCGCAATTTCTTCGTCATTTCGTCTTTCGTCGTTCCATTTTGGGTGGGCCTAGCCTGACAGGTGGGTCCTCTGTGAGAGGTGGGTATGTTTTCTTTCGGGTGAGAATTGTTTTCAATTTGCTCAACTCTTATAGTATAGATAGGGGTAGTTTTGTCTTTCGGTTGCCTCCATATAACCCAAGTGGTGAGAGGATGGCAACCATCTCTTGGAACCCTAGCTCATTTTGTTTTTGCTATTTTCCCTTCCTATTTTCCTTAGGATTTTTAGGACTACCTTGAGAGCTTCATGGTGAGATCCTTAGAGAGGGATGGATGATCGGGTGGCAAGCTAGACCTTGTATGAACCTTCATGGTATGTATAGATGATTCGGCGTGGTTCCTCAAGGCTTGATTATGTCTCTCCCGTTTTTCCTTTTTGGTGATTTTCGGAGCCTTTTCTTGACAAATTTCTTGTGGTGGTTTTGAGGCCTTTCTCTTTGGGATTTGATAGGGGATGTATGCATGAACCTTTCGTGGTTCTTTTCCTTGTGATTCCCCTCCCAAATCCGTGAGTAAAGGTGCTCGATTTTGGGGTTTTCTAAGTGTTGACGGTTCAAAACCGTGTTGAAGTTCACCGCAAGCGTACAGGTGACTTGGTGCCTTTTTCACCAAGGAGGGTCCCCAAGGTTTGTCAATCCAAGGATCAGAACCAAACCACTAAGGTTCTCTATCTAACCTACCGGTCTAACCCTATGTGAAGCATTGATTGCATAAAGGTAACATTCAAACATTAAGGGATGTATGGATCACATCCACCTAGCCATAAAGGTAAACATCAAAAGGTAACCTTAGCCTATCATCTTCTTGTTGCCGTTCCGGCCAAGGTGACAAACCAATCTAATCCTACAACATGAGAATGAGTCATCGACTCAACATTACACGTTCGCTCGCCGCTTTCTCCTCCACCGTACTGTCACTACGCAAGGATACTCATCACCGAACGATAAACCTCGGTCTGTGCATTACTACGATGTATCCGCAAGAGATAGACTAACCACCATGATTACTCTATTCCTACTAAGGGCATATGCTAGCTACACATATGAATAAACACGTATCGAAGTAACACAAAGTAAGGAAAAGACATGATTTATATCACCATCGAATGTCGAGTGTACAATTGCCTTGGTGGAATCAAGGCATGGGCTCCGGGTGTCCAAGTTGTGTGCCACGAAATTATCTCCAACTTTGGTATTCATTGCTTTCCTTGGAAACGAAGATAAGATTCCCAAAACAGCCTCGGAAAATAATCTGTCTGATTTCGGATTTGTCTACGCAACTGGCATTTCGGGGGGCATATCTCCTAGATACTTGACCCGAATCGGGCCTTCCATATGTCCAAATCGAAACTATCGTCGAGGCCCGCAACTTTGGTAGTCAAACTTTTTCCATTAGAGGCCATTTAAGTCTCCGAATCTGCACCGAAAGATCATGTTGTTCTGGGCTGCGAGAATATCTCTCAGGCTGAGTTGATCTCGTTGGTAAACCTCCAAGTCCCGGGAGTTTTACATGTTGATGCTTCGGTCCTTGGGTCATTTGGAGTCGTGTTCACTTCATGTCTTGACTTGTGACGGGCTTCATGATCTTCTCATAAAGTGCTTGATGAACTTTACCCGAAAGTACTCCTTTAAGCGCTTAAATCCTGTGTAAACAACATACTTCAAAACCACATGCGAGTGCGAACTTGTCATATCAAGGGGGTTAGTACCGTTAGTTAGGATATCAAATATGTGCGAATGTTGACGGTAAACTTATAGCTAGGTGTACCAAAATCGACCGTCAACATACCCCATGCTTAAATCTTGCTCGTCCTCGAGCAAGTCCATGATCTTTGCTTAACTTGGAAATCAGCGTTGCCCTTCAATGTCTTCCCTGCACTTAGTTATACACAACAAGACATATTGCTCTCTCAAGTATTTAGCATTTAAGGTTCAAGTTTTGACCGGCTAATTCATCATGGAAGATAGACTATCATTAAAGAACATGCCACAATAAAACAAATATAGTGCTCTCAAACTTAAGCAAACTTCAAACCTTTACCTTGTTGCATCGTGAAGAGTTTTCAAAAAGTTGCACATCTAACATAAGTGAGGTTCTCTTGCAAAAGCTCATGGGAACACTCATCTCGTCAAGTCACTCAAGCCTACACTAGATTATTCTCAACATATTCTACTCATATATGAAAGTGGAAAGCTTATGTGGAGCTTGGTAGGTAAGAACAAACAATCCTAGCAAAACATTATACTTGATATATTGTCAAACTAAGAGAGAGATCTATTGGAATTACCGAGACTAGTCAAAAAGGCCATGGAAAATAAATGTTGAAAAGGGAGAGATGGAACACATGCATTTAGGAAGGTGGACATGTGCAAGTGGCAAATGAGTGATCCCGAGACACGAATGAAGTTCTCGTTATCGGATTGCACATGGTTGGAAAAGATTGGACTTGTCTTTAAAACTCTCTAAGATTTTAATGAAAGCGAAAAAGAACCGAGGAGCATTTTTATTTTTCTCTTTTTTTTGTTTTTTCTTCTCTTATTTTTTTCTTTCTTCTTCTTTTTTTTTCTTTTTTTCCTTCATTCATTTTTTTTCTTCTCTCTTTTTTTATTCATAATTTTTTATGCTCCTCCGAACTTTTAAGCAACATAGTACTTGCTATAGTAGTCCTCCCCCATGCTTAAATGATTGCTCGTCCTCGAGTATAGATGTGAGGGGACCTATGGCTGCTAAAGAAGTACAAAATCCTTGTATTCCTTTATAAATCTTTTGAAATCTTCAGGGGCATCCTCCATGTCGAAACTCCGCATGATCTTGGTTGCATTGATGAGTCCCTCCATATGTTAGATGTCTTGAAATCTTGCTAGAAAATCTTCAGAAAATTCGTGGAAAGATCATCCATACTCAATTTGGGTTGTGGTCAAGGAGGTAATCACAAAATGATGTTTTGGGTTTAGGGTGGATGCCCAGCGAAGTTTGTGAAATTTCCAATGTAGAAACTCACAATGCAAGGACAAGATTGGCTAGCATGAAAAAGATACACAAAGGAATGACCAGCTTCTTAGTCTCGTACCACAGAAATCAATCCTAATCCAACTCATCAAGATATAAGTTTGCAAACTAAAGGTTATATCATGAAAGTACTTGTATGTGTATAAGCTTTGGTAGGTAGAGCCTTGCAAGAGATTCACAAATGTAGATAGCATAATAATTTTAAATAAAACAAGTACAAGGCATAGGTCATCGGTAAACTTAAATCAAAGAGCAACATAAAGTATGTGTGTCTTAAAAATTAGTCATTTAACCTCCACTAATGAAAGAGCCGGTATTTAATCAATTTAAGTTCCTTTTAATAGAGAGCAAAAAGTCATGTCCTATAAAACATCATGCAAGTAAAGCAAAGCGGCAACGTTCATCACTTTTCCATAAGCAAGGCATACAAATGATATCATCGTGGTAAGCTCAAAAGAGATGGTGATTCATTTATTGAAAAATAAAACTAACAAACCTAGATTGTCCTCCTAGTAGTCATGTTATTGATCGAGAGATAAATACAAAGGTTGTTCATAGTTGAAAGCATATATGTGCAAGCATTTAGAAGGAGATGAACAAAGATAAAGTTAAGGGCAAGTTACCGTCCTTTTCGATGCTCGTAGTGAAGTGCAGTGCGGCCTCCCCCATGCTTAAGCATTGTGCTTAGCATGGAAAAAGAATGATGAGCATCTTGTGGTGAAGGTGATCCTTGAATTGCATGTGACCTTTTTCCCTTTCGTCCTTCAAATCCTCCCCCATGCTTAGCGTGTTGCTAAGTGTGGAAGAACTTGAATCACTCATAATTCCCTATTGCCATGTGTTTGAGAATCATCTTCACTTCCTTGTCTTTGTTAACTCAGTTGTCCTTCAACTTCTTCTTATTATCATCAAGCCATGGTTCCAATCCTTCATCATATCGTCATCACCGACTTCCATCCCGTCCTTGTCGCTGCCTCATGTTTCATAGATTTTCTTTTACTTCCTGAACAGAATATATACTGAAACACCCCTCCAAGTTGAAGTTCATGAAATTATCTTTCCAATGAGCCATCATTCGCATGAAACGGGTTCCGAATAAGAGAGTTGTGACTATTTTACTCCGGCGATAAAATCTGTCCAAAGCTGATTTCAGACCGCGCGGCGCTCAATGTTTCTGCCATATCTCCTTGCACGGGTCTTCAAAATTGTTGATTCTTGATGCGTTGGAAAGAGGGTTTGAAGGAGCTTCTGAATATTAATTTTTCTTCCATTGTACATCTCTGAACAAGTGCTCAAACTTTGATGGAAACAGCGACTTCCCTCTCAAGCCTTGTAGATGACTAACGATCTTGATTGCAATTCGTCAAGAACTCATGGGAACACTTCGTCATGCCTGCAAAACAAATCAAATGCACATTCTACCCCCGGGGTGATGGTCGGGAGTAGAAATAATTGCCAAGAAACTAAATACATCTCTAATATCTTAACTTGTGGCATAGCTTACCTAGTAAAAAGAAAAGTAAGAACCTAATGAGTGTACGTGCGTGTAGGTGAAAAATGCAAATGAAAGGAAAGGATATAAACAAAACAATGTTTGCACCATGTTCTAAACACCATGTTTACAACTAGATTGCTTTATTTTAAATATAACCATAAAGATTTAACCAAGGTCAAAACACCAAGTTCATTTCGAGGTTAATAATTCTTTATGTCGCAGGAAAGTTAAAGCACATTGCAAAGCTTATAAACCAACCTATGCAACGTGAAAGCAAGGTTCATAAAACTGAATGATTGCAGTCTCCAATGATGTCTAAACACCATATTTACACAAGATTGCAAAAGTAGATATGCTTGATCAAAGCATTATCGTAAACATGAAAGCATCTATCATAAAGCTTCACGAAAGGACCTAGCTAACATAAGGTGGGTGATGACAATGAGGTGGATGCAAAAATGCAAATGCAAAAAGTTAGCACAAACAAACATTAGCAAGGTTTGAAAAACACTTTCAATGTGGTCTATAATAAGCAAAGGACAAAGCTTGATCTTCACACTTCATACGAAGTAAGCATTGTCAACAAAGAAGTCACCCATCGAAAAGAATTAATCAACCAAACTAACAAGGTTTAAGGGTAAGTTATGGGTATCCTATATTTTGGCTCAAACAAGGATTTTGAAGAGAGGAAGTTAAGTATAGAAATTCTAACTAAGGTGGTTTTGGAAGAGAAGAAAAGAAAACAAGGGTTAGATTTTCGGATGAAAAACAAACCTATGGTTTTAGGATTACTAAAGGTATGAGGGGTTTTTCCTAAGGGTTTAGGATGAGACTAGTCAAAATTTTAATTAGAAAAGGGATAGAGATAGACTTGGTCGGATTGACACAAGTAGATCCTTCCTTTGTTGGCCTAAGTTCTAGGTGTGGTTTGATAGGAGGGTTTAGGTAAAGATGAGAGATTTTTTTTCACAAAAAGAGTTTTAAATATGGGATGCAACATGCAAGACAATGCAAAGGTGGAGAACAAAGTGGAATGAAGTGCAACATGATTATGAATGAATAAAAGGTATGATATGGTGGTGATCTAAACCAAAATAAAAGTTAGCCTAAGTTAACTAGCCACAAGTTTAGAATCAAAAGGGATCATGCTTCATATTTCTCTCTAAAAAGACACAAATAAAAAGACTCTGAACACTAATAAGCACACAAAAATAAGGGGTCTACAAGTTTTCCAAAAATCAAGTAGCAAAGCGCTCACTCAATATCTATATTAAAGCATACAACATGTGGTTGTGACATTTATTAGTGCAATGGTACAATGTTACTTGAAGTTTTCAAATAAAGAGTAGTCATAGTTTATATAGATATATAAAAAGATCGGGTTACCTCCCGCAAAGCGCTTCATTTTAAGTCATAGAGCTCGACTTTCTCACGTATCTTTCCATCGTCGTGAAGCCATAGTTCTTTGTGCGAGAATCCAAAGTAGCCATGCAGCTTGATGTTGCCTTATGAAATCGGTCGTGGTTCGCTTCCAACATCATCATGTATTGAGTGGTGCCTCTTGTGTCTTCATTCATCCATCCTCCAGAGAGTTTTGTTTCTGTCCTTAACTCCTGAATTTCATCATGTACGTGTTGTGGAACCGTTGCCCATCTTCTCTTTATTGTCACCGTGTCCATCTCCTCTATCTTGTCGTCATCGCCTTATTGCTGCCTCTTCTTCATGGATTTACCCCTGCATCTAGAACAGAACATATATGAAAATATAGTTCTATTGAAAAATTTATAAAAGTACCTTTCCAACGGGTACTCATTCGTCTTAATCGGAGTTCAAATGAGGGAGCTATGGCTGTTTCACTTCAGCACTGCTTGCTGTTCGTATTTTCAGCACGTGCAACCTTCGGTGATTTGACCATATCCGCTTGTAGGAACCCCCGATTGCCTTGCCGCTTGATTCATTGGAACGTAGACTTCATGGGGCTTCTGAAAATTCAAATATATCCAATTGTTTCTGCTGAGGTTGTGCAAAACATCTTGATGACATCGTTATCCTATCGTCCATCGATCCGGAGATGTACGTGTGGTCTTTATCTTGAAGTCTTTTAGGGCACCATGTCACGCATCCCTTGTCTTAAAAAATCATTACCATCGCTGCATGTGCATGATGGTAATGGAATCTTTCTCCATTGTGCTTGACATGGTTGTTTCCGAAACCTATAGCTCGAACATACAAACCTCCAAAAGAAATTAGTCTTAAAAGCTTAATTGACACACGTAGGCATACCTTGTTCATCTTTGTTTGCTTTGGGTGGGGCTTCAATAGCGGATGTTGGGCCACTAACCAAGGTTAGCACCTACCACTAAAGAGCAATTCTTTGCGTAGCCATCAACTTGGTTGAGCGAGGTTGGACTTGTTGAAGTTCGAATGTTGAAATCTTCTCGATCGCTTTGTGTCTAGGGTTTTACCTGCATTCAAGGACACAAACAAGAAACACAGGGTATATGCAATAATAAAATTAGGGTTAGTTAAAAAGAACACAAACAAGAAACAAAAAAGATAGATCTCCCTAGGGTTCGAGTTGCCGATTCCCGGCAACGGCGCCAGAAAAAGGGCTTGTTGACGGTTCAAAATCGTGTTGAAGTTCACCGCAAGCGTACGGGTGACTTGATGGCTTTTTCACCAAGGAGGGTCCCCAAGTTTTGTCAATCCAAGGATCGGAAGCAAACCACTAAGGTTCTCTATCTAACCTACCGGTCTAACCCTATGTGAAGCATTGATTGCATAAAGGTAACATACAAACATGAAGGGAAGTATGGATCACATCCACCTAGCCATAAAGGTAAACATCAAAAGGTAACCCTAGCCTATCATCTTCTTGTTGCCGTTCTGTCCAAGGTGACAAACCAATCTAATCCTACAACATGAGAATGAGTCATCGACTCAACATTACATGTTCGCTCGCCGCTTTCTCCTCCACCGTATTGTCACTACGCAAGGATACTCATCACCGAATGATAAACCTCGGTCCGTGCATTACTACGATGTATCCGCAAGAGATAGACTAACCACCATGATTACTCTATTCCTACTAAGGGCATATACTAGCTACACATATGAATAAACACGCATCGAAGTAACTCAAAGTAAGGAAAAGACATGATTTATATCACCATCGAATGTCGAGTGTACAATTACCTTGGTGGAATCAAGGCATGGGCTCCGGGACTCCACCATGGCTTCACCACACAGGGCCAACCATGGTTTCTAGGGCATGGCCTAGGCCATTTCCTAAGCAACTCGAGGACTTGCGGCGGCCGTCGGCTTCCTCCCGATGCTTCTCCTTCGTGTCGGCGGCTCTCTGATGAATGGATGGATGGGTCACCCCCTTGGGGCGCCTAGGGGGTTGTATTTATACCCTTGGGGTGCCTTGGGGCGTACTCCACCTTGCCTTGCATGAGATCTTACTTGGGAGAGAAGCGAACTTGGTTTCCATAAACTCAGCTTCGTCCAGATTTTTCTGATTCGCAGCCCTTCCTTGCCGGCACCATATATCCCACATCCGGACTCCAAATAATGCAAATTCGGTGTCCAGGTTGTGTGCTACGAAATTATCTCCAACTTTGGTATTCATTGCTTTCCTTGGAAACGAAGATAAGATTCCCAAAACAGCCTCGAAGGATAATCTGTCTGATTTCGGATTTGTCTGCGCAGCTGGCATTTCGGGGGGCATATCTCCTAGCTCCTTGACCCGAATTGGGCCTTCCATATGTCCAAATCGAAGCTATCGTCGAGATCCACAACTTTGGTATTCAAACTTTTTCCATTAGATGCCATTTAAGTCTCCGAATCTGCACCGAAAGATCATGCTGTTCTAGGCTGCGAGAATATCTCTCAGGCTGAGTTGATCTCATTGGTAAACCTCCAAGTCCCCGGAGTTTTATGTGTTGATGCTTCGGTCCTTGGGTCATTTAGAGTCGTTTTCACTTCATGTCTTGACTTGTGACGGGCTTCATGATCTTCTCATAAAGTGCTTGATGAACTTTACCTGAAAGTACTCCTTTAATCGCTTAAATCCTGTGTAAACAACATACTCCAAAAACCACATGCGAGTGCGAACTTGTTGTGACAACCCGCCCGAGAAAATACCGTACTATCACCTAAACCCATCCACTCTGGTCATCAAGCGACAGTAAAGTACCATCCCGTCCTAAGTTGCCGGGTCAAGGCCCGATAAATCACTTGGATAACACACAGAGGATCGAACATATGCATTAAAACTCACTCGAAGGCGAGTCCAGAGTACAAACACAAATTAAATCACATTTACCCCTAAGGGTTATTTATTACAAATCATGGTTCATGACATGATAAGTAAAGGTTCAGAGTTCGAAAACGACGGAAAATAAACTAACGATACGATAGACATCACAGGAGGATATCCGTGATGCCGTCACTCGTCATCATCCACCCATTCCAGCTCCCAGCCGGGTGGAATCTCACCAGGCCAAACAACACCTGCAACAACATATATAAAGCAAGGCTGAGTATACTAATACTCAGCAAGACTTAACCGTCGGGTGATAACTACATCACCAAACTCTAGACATGAGAGGCTTTTTGGCCGGTGGAGTTCTTTTGCTGAAAAGCAACAAATAGTAGGTCCTTACTTTCAATATTTTAGCACAAATTCTTGTTAATTACCATTTCTAAGTGTGCCAACTATTGCAATCAAGAATTGTACAATACAATTAATCCACACAGTAATATTCACATAGTTCCATCATTAAAGGATATCATGGCCAGTTGATTAAGCAGTCTCAGATAACGGTGAGAGGCCGACAATCGATTGATTAAACCCTTGCAAGGTAAAACTAAACACACGGTAGGGTGCCCTCACACTAGACAAGCACTAGGCAGTTCCCAAAAGTCCTCGGCTTGGGATCGAAGCTTACAGTCCTGGGTACAAGGCTATCTGGTATGCCCCACACAGTACATCCAGCCTCACACATGTACCCCCCTCCCGGTGGCGAGCCGGGCAGGTGAATACTCAAGATTAGTAATAGTAAGATCCCGCACCGTCTCATTAAGGTACTAGGCTTACCGGTCCCATTCCCGACAAGTGCTTAGTACGTTCAAAAGCTTAGCCCACGAAAGCCACTGGACCGGAGCCCAAATCCCATGCTCTTACCACATGAGCAATCCATTTATAAAGATCTTATGATTCCAACATAAGAACCTATTCTCGCGAGTGGCGAACATCACTCGACTTTTACCGGTCCTATAGCATAGCAGCTATCGACCTAGCATACTAGTAGAAGAACATAGGTACCTAGGGATCATGCATCTAGGGTTTCAATTCATCTCCTGAAAAGTAAATGCACAAACATAGCAAAGGTAAGTGCATAATTTTAAAAGGAGGGCTGATGATCCGGGGCTTGCCTCCATTGGCAAGGTTGGCCTTGGGCCCTTCTGGACTTTGGTCCAGGTCCTGAGCTACGTCCACGTACTGCAGCTCACCGTCAGCTCCTTCGTCTCCTCCTTCCGGCACGAGCGTGTAGCTACCGTCGGGAAGATCTACACGAGGATGCATATGCAAGATTTAATTGATGGTTTTCATGTAATTAACTACAAACAACACATGACAACCATGGGGTGCATGGTTGACCACATTCACCTAGATAATAATACATTCAGCGTACTCTTCCAATAAAGAAACAATATGTGGTTCTTTATTAATTATTCTTTTTGATAGTGACTGTGTACATATTTATGCAAATAAATTAATTTAATTTCCCAAAACAGCAAAGGGTTGGTCTCAGCTCACAAGTATGTTCCACAACACAAACATAGGGTCTCTAGGTGTGGTGATGGAGGTTTTTCCATTTAACTTTAATATTTAGCTTAAATTGGCTCCCATAGCTTTTATTCATAAATAAATTAACAAAATATAGCAAGTGGTGTTTCTAAAGCTCTATAGACCCAAACAAAGCCACTGCACAAAACTCTACCTTTAATTGAGCTATAAATTAATTATATCACAAAAGACAAATTCTAACTACCAAAACATGAGAAACGCATATAAAAATAAATAAACAACAAATGGATTCCAACTTCCTCCCACTGGTTCTCTGACTCAAATCAAGGTTAGGAAATCAACAAACACACCAAGAGCTACTCTAGATCTTGAGCTATGCAATTACATTGAAAATTAAGCATAAAACAAGAATAAATATTTCTGACAGATATAAAATCATGATTAATTCACCAGAGGTGTATTTAGGCATAACAAGATCACATGCAGAAGTTGAGCACAAAAATCTATTTATTTTTAGCTACAAAAATCATTTGGACAGATTTAGCTTAAATACAAAATAAATCATATTAAAAGATCTACACAGTAACTTTGTGCAATTTTTGGTGCAGAGCCTAGACATGGCATGACTCACAACATATCCAAAATTCAGCTTGATCACTTGTAGATTTTGAACTACAGCATATCTAGGTTAAACTGTTTTCAATTTTTCATGCAAAAACTATCAGTTAAAAGTAGGGTCATGCTTTGTGAAAGTTGTAGAGTTATTCACAAGGAAACCAACAAAATTGGTTCTGCATTTTTCCAATTTTTTTATGATTTTCTACGATTTTTCTAAGGTTCAGCTGAAACATCCCAAAGTCTTAAGAATCTAATTACGAGCAGGCCCCTGGAAAGTTTCTAGGCTTCATAGAAATGCTCTCGTTTCTCACACATATGCCCTCGAGCACAAGACCTTCAAAACTATGCCCTTGGCGGCGGCGGCGGGCTCGCCGGCGGCGAGGGGCGGCCGGAGGTGGCAAACAAATAAGCCGAACGTGTGATTGGACCCACCTAGGCTCGATTGGTGGCGGTGGGTTGGTCGGAGAAGCCTCCGGCGAGCGCCAGCGGCGGAGCAGGGGCGGCGCGTCAGCCTCGGTTTGGCTTCCGGCGAGGTGAGGGGCGGCGCTAGGCAATGCGTGACGGTGCGAGCTCCAGCGGGTCTCAGGGAAGGTACGTGAGTGGTTGAGCGGCCGAGGGAGCGAGCGCAGGGGCTAGCTCGGCGACGGCGGCGGCAATGGAGGTCGGCGGCATGGCTGGCACGCGCGAGGAAGAGCGCCGGCTGCTTTTATAGGTGAGCGAGCCGCGCGCGGGCGTCACGCCTTCGCCTCGAAGCAAAGGAGGGAGAGCGAGGGAGGCCCGGCCGCGGTGGAGCGCGTGCGGCGCCTGACCGACGGACGGTGCGGGACGGACCCGGCGGCGGGCGCGCGGGGCGTGACACGCGCGCTGGAACGCGAGCCCCGAGACGTGTGGCTCGGCAGCGTGCGGCCAAGAGGGAGCTGCGGCCTCGGGAGGCGCGGGCCGGCGTGGGGGCCCGGACGCTGAGGCAGCGGCATCGCCGCGTGGCGACACACGCAGGCGCGCTCTAGAGCGCGGGTGCGCAGCGCGGCGCGACGTCGCTAGGTTCAAAATTCGTTTACACATGTTTGACTAGCCATTACTCGAATTTTTCAAACCAAACTTTAAAAACTGTGAATAGCAAAGTTGTAGAGCATCTATAGGAGAGCACGTTTTGTAAAGGCTGACCTATGTTTTGATCATTGGTTTGAGCACAAATTGCTAGCAAAGTTCATGTCTTTCTCGGCTCGGTCAAAAAGTGTAGGCTGGTGTTGACCGTGTTTTTGAACAATTTCCACTCAAAAATTCAAATGCCGCCAATTAGGAAAAGTGTGTCCCTCGAAAAGACGAACAACTTTTGTATTGGTCGATTTTGAAGTGTTTAAGTGAAATTTGGAGAACACGGCAAAAGTTCTAGGGGAGGTTCAAAGACATCAGGGGTTTTGACCATCCTTTGACTAGGGTTTGACCACTAATGCATGTTGACTTGCTTAAGATGACCATTAGTGATTGTTGGCTAGGTTTTCGAGGTGATGACCCAGGTTGACCAATGTTTGACTAGAGTCAACGTGTTTGACTCGGTTGATTAGGTCATTAGCACTAATGACGCTAATTAAAAACCTGGGGCGTCACAGCCTACCCCCCTTAAAGAGAATCTCGTCCCGAGATTCTAAAGTAAAAGACGAAAGTAGGGAGGTGTGCTCGGATAGAGATGTTACCCATGAAGTTAAGTTGGCCTTGCTTCACTTGAATTGTCGGCTTCTTGCCGTGATTGCCTTTATCCGCTCCGGAGCCTTGATTCTGCTGCTGGGGCTTGTGCTGCTTAGGATTCGGGCACTCATTTGCATAATGCCCGGGCTGTCTACAGTTGTAGCAAATGCGGGGTGGAAGTTCCTTAGGCTTGGAAACTTGCTGCTGCTCCTTCCGATACTGGAAATTTTCCGAAGGCTTATCCTGGGAAGGGGTCACTGTCCAGTGCCCAGATGAAGAGGATTGGGACGACCCATGAGTATTCTTCTTGACAAATCGAAACTTCTTGCCCGGTCCACTTCCCGAAGAAAAATCAGCTTGTCGCTTCCTATCTTTCTGTGCCTTCCTCATGGCATCCTCCTGAGAGATAGCTTTGTTTACCAACTCATGATAACTATTGGGCTCCAGCAGATTTAGCCTTTCGTACAAGTCACCATTGAGACCATCACGGAAACGTTCCATCGTCTTGTCATCGGTGTCCATGTGATGTCTTCCGTACTGGCAGAGACTGTTGAACTTTTGTGCATATTGATACACAGTATCGACTCCCTGCTTAAGAGCCAGCAACTCTTTAATCTTTCTATCCATGAGTCCTTTAGGGATATGGTGGTCCTTGAAAGCTTGCTTGAATTCAGCCCAAGTGACTTCGTGTCCAGCAGGCTGCATGGATTTGTAGTGCTCCCACCACATCAGTGCTTCACCACAAAGTTGCAAGGTCGCAAAGTTGGCCTTGCGCTCCTCAGAGCAAGGAAGGGTAAACGCAGAAAATTTGGCCTCTATGGCCCTGACCCATGCATCAGCTTCAAGGGGCTCTTCTTCCTTAGCAAACGTTGGGGGCTTCATCCCAAGAAACTGGGTGTAGGTGGTGACCGTATGCGGTCCATCCTAATTAGCCCCATGTGGAGGTCTCTGTTGCAGCTGCTGGGCCATCTGCCGCTGCGTCTGTAGGATCTGGCGCAACACTTCGGTTTGCGTTGCCATGAAAGTCTCCGCCGGCGTCATGGGAGGTGGCGGCGGTGGGTCACCACTACCCGACGCACCAAAACCGTTAGGAGAGCTGCGTCTCGGTCCAACCATCTGAAAATTTTTGAGTTTTCATTAAACACATATTCATCAGCTTGCTCTTAAAAAATAACAAGTCGAATATGCACGACAAAAACTCATTAATGGTAAGTTTTGCGAAACCGAACGTCACAGCGGTCATAAGCATAAAATTCACAAATCTTTGCTCAGGTATCGAAAAAATCTCATTTTTGGTCAGTAGGCGTAGGATTTCATAAGCTCCAATGTTGGTATCCAACTCCGAGGCAAACTCCGAAGTTAACATGCCTGAAAAGTTCCATCACCGAGGTTTTCTCTGGCTGGTTTGGACAGCGAGTAGAGTTTTACTAAAAATTTCATAACTCCCGGTATGGATGTGCAAAAATGCTTAAATTTGGTGATCATGACCATCACAATATTTCACACCACTTTGGTATTCAACTCGAGGTCCAAATTTGATCACAACTAGCTTAACTCAAGCATTCAACACCCCGCAACCGAGGGGGTGTTCAACCATAGCATTACATCGATGATAAGTTTCGGGATCACCATAATAATACATGGGGGTCACAAATGTAGCTTAGCTGCACAAAAGAAAGCTCCTAGTTCAGCCTACCACAACAACCAACCAAAAAGCGGCTGCACACACTAGGGGATTCCTTCCTACTACCAGACTCGTACAACTCCTTACTTTATTACAAGCATACCCACTTCCAACTAGACAACAAGCTAGTCTTAGGTTTACTTCCTACTGGTTTGGTTTTCCATGCCGAAGAAAGGCTAAGGTGAAGCAGGTCCAGACTCTACTCCAGATTCTCCTTGAATGTCCTCAGCATCTCCTTCTTCTTATGGTCCGGGAAAGACAGGTTCCGGAGGTGGGGCTGCTATCGCTTCCAGTTGATTCTCTAGTTCAAACATATATTGGTCATTATGTTGTAACATGAAGTTCTGCTCATGAATAACTTCACTCAATTCTCGTATTTTTGCCTTGTCCTTGCGTCTTCTCTTCTTGAGAGTGTCTATCATTGCTCGGGCTTCCTTCAACTCTTGGGTGGTACTTTCCACTTCTTTAACTTGTTGCCTATAAATTTGGCGTCTATAGAACGCACTTTCTCCCACCATCAGTTGATATGTGTCCAACATAGCTTTGGAGAAACGGACTGAGGTAACATGGTCAGGACTATAGTGAGAGTTGCCCTGAGCGGAGAGAAAAGCTTCGCGTTTGACCCATAGTCCAGTGTGTCGCTTAGGTAAAGGAATCACTTTGGTTGCAGTGCCCGCTACTGAGTCAGAATGCTTCCCACAAAAAGTTGTGAGCGCTTCAAGAGCAGCCTTTTGCACAGTGTCAGCCAGGTTCAACCCTTGTTCCTTACTCTCCCATGCTTCCCAAGCAGGATTTGTCGGGCACATGGGGACTTTCACCTTCACTTCACAACGAAGGAGCTGGCCTGTGGTCATGACCTCACGTGTCAAGTACTCTGGATAAGCAGTGTACCCAAAGTCCTTCAGGGTGTCCCACAAGAGCGTAGGGAATCCACCCTCCTCGAGGCAGTTCACGGGAGTCCATGCTTCCACATCAGCAGATCCAACGCTGTCCATCTGGACATAACGACAAATGCGAAAACCAGACGAATGTGAGTGTGCAAGGATAGATTCGGTCGACGATAAAAAGAGTACGTGGTTTAGAAATGGGGTAGCCATTGGTACGAACATACAACTTGGCAAAGTTCTGGTAGTTGTAAACAAAAATTCATAACTTAAAAACCAGAGCTCCAAAAATTTCCAAATTTCTGTAGCAACTCAGCAAGGTTATGAGGCACATTTTTGGTATTCCAAGGTTGATCTAGAAAGGTTAGGAAGGTGCTTCAACTAAGCAAGGTTTCAGATTAGGTTTCTGGAAAAATAGCACAATAGAGGTTCACTAATCTAAGCATACTTGAGGTATACAGAAGCCATAGCCGTGAATTTTTGCGAGCAAAGACTAGATTAGATATGGAGCAACTTTGGTATAGATCATCTAGTAAAATTAATTCTTCAACAGGGTGCAAATATTTAAGCAAACAGCCCTATCAATTTTTGGACAGCAACTACATCTATGCATGTGAAAGGCTATGCAAAGGATCGCACACTAGCAAAATTTCACCTTAGAGAGCACACAAACATGTATAGGGTTCAGTTTTAACTTTCCACAATTTTTAACATGATGCATGACGTCCTATTCATCCTCACAAGGCAATCACGCCAAAAATCGAAGTTAGTGCCGGTGGCAAGGCATATATACGTTTCTCCCTATAATAACTACTCGAGAACTAGTCGATACTCACTTAGCGACTTACGAAACGTGGTTAGTGTACCTGCAAAAAAGAACCTTCTGTGCCAGCACTCACAGAAGCGTCCACATACATTACCGTTCACTATAGAAACGGCACCCATGCGTTTACCGCTGCATGGACAGCGTCCAACCTCAGACACCCTCCGTTTGAATGGAGTGTATCCTTGCCTCGCATATTCGTAATGCGGAACGCACACGTATGGCAAAACGTGGCGACATCATAACCCATGACATGTTCATCTTGAATAGAACACGTCATGCTTCGCATGACTTGCATACGGAAAGCGCACGTATGAAACACGTGGGCATCCAACCGAGAAGATAGGATCCGTGGAATGGATTGCCCTATCGACCCTCGCATACTCGTGATGCGGCACAGCACACATATGAAACACGTGGGTTAAGAAGTGCTGGAAGTTAGCAAAATAAACCATAGATTCTTACTAGCCACCTGAAAGTATCCAAAAATCCCTCTATGGCCTCTCGATCTATATCCATCCTTAACGAACCAACGTATTTTGCAAATACAAACAATCTTGGCAAGTTTTATTCAAAAACATGTGATTAAGATTGTTAATTAAACTCCGGTGCATTTAATCGCTCTGGTACCAGCTGTGACAACCCGCCCTAGAAAATACCGTACTATCGCGTAAACCCATCCACTTTGGTCATCAAGCGACAGTAAAGTACCATCCCGTCGTAAGTTGCCGGGTCAAAGCCCGGTAAATCACTTGGATAACACACAGAGGATCGAACATATGCATTAAAACTCACTCGAAGGCGAGTCCAGAGTACAAACACAAATTAAATCCCACTTACCCCTAAGGGTTAAAACAGCAGAAAATAAACTAACGATACGATAGACATCACAGGAGGCCATCCGTGATGCCGTCACTCGTCGTCATCCACCCATTCCAGCTCCCAGCCGGGTGGAATCTCACCGGGCCAAACAACACCTGCAACAACATATATAAAGCAAGGCTGAGTATACTAATACTCAGCAAGACTTAACTGTCGGGTGATAACTACATCACCAAACTCTAGACATGAGAGGCTTTTTGGCCGGTGGAGTTCTTTTGCTGAAAAGCAACAAAGAGTAGGTCCTTACTTTCAATATTTTAGCACAAATTCTAGTTAATTACCATTTCTAAGTGTGCCAACTATTGTAATCAAGAACTGTACAATACAATTAATCCACGCAGTAATATTCACATAGTTCCATCATTAAGGGATATCATGGCCAGTTGATTAAGCAATCTCAGATAACGGTGAGAGGCCGACAATCGATTGATTAAACCCTTGCAAGGTAAACCTAAACACACGGTAAGGTGCCCTCACACTGGACAACCACCAGGCAGTTCCCAAAAGTCCTCGGCTTGGGATCGAAGCTTACAGTCCTAGGTACAAGGCTATCTGGTATGCCCCACACAGTACATCCAGCCTCACACATGTACCCCCTCCCGGTGGCAAGCCGGGCAGGTGAATACTCAAGATTAGTAATAGTAAGATCCCGCACCGTCTCATTAAGGTACTAGGCTTATCGGTCCCATTCCCGACAAGTGCTTAGTATGTTCAAAAGTTTAGCCCACGAAAGCCACTGGACCGGAGCCCAAATCCCATGCTCTTACCACATGAGCAATCTATTTATAAAGATCTTATGATTCCAACATAAGAACCTATTCTCGCGAGTGACGAACATCACTCGACTTTTACCGGTCCTATAGCATAGCAGCTATCAACCTAGCATACTAGAGAAGAACATAGGTACCTAGGGATCATGCATCTAGGGTTTCAATTCTATTCCTGAAACGTAAATGCACAAACATAACAAAGGTAATTGCATAATTTTAAAAGGAGGGCTGATGATCCGGGGCTTGCCTCCGTTGGCAAGGTTGGCCTTGGGCCCTTCTGTACTTTGGTCCAGGTCCTGAGCTACGTCCACGTGCTGCAGCTCACCGTCAGCTCCTTCGTCTCCTCCTTCCGGCACGAGCGTGTAGCTACCGTTGGGAAGATCTACACGAGGATGCATATGCAAGATTTAATTGACGGTTTTCATTTAATTAACTACAAACAACACATGACAACCATGGGGTGTATGGTTGACCACATTCACCTAGATAATAATACATTCAGCATACTCTTCCAATAAAGGAACAATATGTGGTTCTTTATTAATTATTCTTTTTGATAGTGACTGTGTACATATTTATGCAAATAAATTAATTTAATTTCCCAAAATAGCAAAGGGTTGGTCTCAGCTCACAAGTATGTTCCACAACACACACATAGGGTCTCTAGGTGTGGTGATGGAGGTTTTTCCATTTAACTTTAATATTAAGCTTAAATTGGCTCCCATAGCTTTTATTCATAAATAAATTAACAAAATACAGTGTGTGGTGTTTCCAAAGCTCTATAGACCCAAACAAAGCCAATGCACAAAACTCTACCTTTAATTGAGCTATAAATTAATTATATCACAAAAGACAAATTCTAGCTACCAAAACATGAGAAACGCATATAAAAATAAATAAACAACAAATGGATTCCAACATCCTCCCACTGGTTCTCTGACTCAAATCAAGGCTAGGAAATCAACAAACACACCAAGAGCTACTCTAGATCTTGAGCTATGCAATTACATTGAAAATTAAGTATAAAACAAGAATAAATATTTCTGACAGATATAAAATCATGATTAATTCACCAGAGGTGTAATTAGGCAGAAAAAGATCACATCCAGAAGTTGAGCACAAAAATCTCTTTATTTTTAGCTACAAAAATCATTTGGACAGATTTAGCTTAAATAAAAAATAAATCATATTAAAAGATCGACATCGTAACTTTGTGAAATTTTTGGTGCGGAGCCTAGACATGGCATGACTCACAACATATCCAAAATTCAGCTTGATATCACTTGTAGATTTTGAACTACAACAGATCAAGGTTAAACTATTTTCAATTTTTCATGCAAAAACTATCAGTCAAAGGTAGGGTCATGCTTTGTGAAAGTGTTGAGTTATTCACAAGGAAACCAACAAAATTGGTTTTGTATTTTTCCGATTTTTCTATGATTTTCTACGATTTTTCTAAGGTTCAGCTGAAACATCCCAAAGTCTTAAGAATCTAATTACGAGCAGGCCCCTGGAAAGTTTCTAGGCTTCACAGAAATGACCTCGTTTCTCACACATATGCCCTTGAGCACAAGACCTTCACAACTATGCCCTTGGCGGCGGTGGCGGGCTCGCCGGCGGCGTGGGGCGGCCCGAGGTGGCAAACAAATAAGCCGAACGTGTGATTGGACCTACCTAGGCTCGATTGGTGGCGGTTGGTTGGTCGGAGAAGCCTCCGGCGAGCGCCGGCGGCGGAGCAGGAGCGGCGCGTCCGCCTCGGCTTGGCTTCCGGCAAGGTGAGGGTCGGCGCTAGGCAATGCGTGACGGCGCGAGCTCCAGCAGGTCTCAAGGAAGGTACGTGAGTGGTTGAGCGGCCGAGGGAGCAAGCGCAGGGGCTAGCTCGGCGACGGCGGCGGCAATGGCGGGCGGCGGCACGGCTGACACGCGCGAGGAAGAGTGCCGGCTGCTTTTATAGGCGAGCGAGCCACGCGCGGGTGTCACGCCTTTGCCTCGAAGCAAAGGAGGGAGGGCAAGGGGGGCCCGGCCGCGGTGGAGCGCGTGCGGCGCCTGACCGGCGGACGGCGCGGGACGGAAAGATGCCTATACATCATGATACATATGCTATGCAAAATGCAAGAATTGCACAAAGGAAAGCTATACATATGCTACAAAGGAGCTCCCACACACAAAGCTCACACACGGCCGGCTCCTCGAGGGGAGGCAAAAAGGGCTCGACACCACCGGCAAAAGAGCAAAGGAACGCAAAACTCACAAGCTCCCTCTAAACACATGCACTAGGGCCAAAGAGCATACAAAGCTCACCCTTAGTACACATGATAGAGCAAAGAGCACACTAAGCACACAGGCTCCCTCTAAACTCATGCATTAAGGTCAAAGAGCATACAAAGCTCACCTTACACACATGAGATAGGACAAGGAGCAAAACGAATCAAGTGGCTTGACCAAGGCCACACACTTGAAGATCACAAATTCACTTACCTTGATCATTTCTTCAGAAGTCACCCGTCCTTGTCCACCATCCCCGAAAGTGATGTCCCTCTTTGACACCACCGGGGTATGAGGCTGGAGAACCACCCCCGATATCAACCAAACGTTCTCCGAGCCTCCCACTTGCAACTCAAAACCAAGAGCGAGAGCGAGCAAATGACTCAACACTGGGGTTAGTACCATAGGTGTCAAACCAGTACCGAGCCATCTCCTCAAAAGTAGGGTTAGCAACATCCATCCTACCGCGCCTATCAAAACTGCGACCCATCCTATCAAACCTATCAAACCTGGAACCACCATGGGAAAACCACTCCCGTCTCACTGGAGGAGTACGAGTACCAGGAAAAGGAAAACGTGGTCCGTAGCCCCTCTAAGACTCAAAAATGCGACCTCTCCCAATCTCGTATTGATCACGAGGTGGAGAACGTCCAGCAAACTCAACACCACCAGACTCAAAGCGCCTACCACCTGTTCCACGACCAAACGGGCTGAACCCTCTAGCATCACGGCCCCGGAAACCAAACTGTCCAGCACTCTGCCTAGCACCGGTCTGACCGGTCACTCTGACCGGTCTGGCCGGTGGTCCTCGGCCAGCAAACTTGCCTCCACCTGAAGCTCTCCTATCTCTCCATGCTGGAACCGTATGCACAACACCCTTTCCCTTAGGCAGTGGCATACGAGGCTCAGGCACACCCTAAGAAGGGTGGTACCTGTCCTTGTTTGCCCACTCCTTAGCCATTCTCGCCTCTCTCATTCTCTTATAGCAAAACTCTCTCTTGTGACCATCCTTCCCACAAAACTCACAATGGAAACGGATTGGTCTTGGCTTAGGCTTGGGGTGAGGCTCTTCACAAGGCTTCCCACTTGGTTTCTCACTAGGTTTTTCACTTGCCTTCTCACTTGGTTTTCCTCTCGGTTTAAGCAACTGGTTTGGCTTAGGTGCAAACTTGTCTTTGGGTGTGGGTTGTGGTGGAACTGGAATATTCCCAAATTTCCCTTCTCTCTCACCACTGCTCTCACCAGACTTATCAGATCCCAAAGCCCAACCATCAAAGCACTTATAACTGGCAATCATCATACCAAGCTGAGGTTCCTGACTAGACAACCAACTCAGCACTTCACGCAACTTATTATTTTCATCTTGTAAGCGATCAACACATTTTGCAAGATCCAAATTCTTCACAGGTAGAACAGGAAGTAGGAATAGGTACTTTCAAATCAGCCTCAAGTGAAATAATGCGAGAACGAAGCTCAGCAATTTTTTCATGCAAACCAGGGCAAGAAGTACATGCACCAAGCAAAGTGGGTCTAGATTGCAGCTCAGCCAACTCAACCCTAAGCACATCTAGTTCCTCACACTTGGAGGCATGCTTTTCCATAAGAGCAGTAAGATCAGCTAGGAACACAGAGCAATCAACACAATCAGCCTCATCAGAAACAACAGGACTAGCCTTAAGCAAATCTATCTCAACCTTGCCATCAAGAACTTGTGTTTCTAACTCTGCCACTCTAGTCCTAGCATCTTCAAGCAAAGCTCTAAGCTCCTTCCTAAGCTTCTTAGCCTCTCTAAGCATGTGATCGCGATTATCAAGCAAGTCAACCAACTCCTCATTCTCCTTGCGCAAAGAAGAGAGCTCATCACATACCTTATCCTCGAAGTCGGAGTCTGAGTCCGAGGCGTTCTTCTGGCTTCTCTTGCTGCCAGAGCTGTGTGCCATGCCACAAAGACCATCCTTCTTGTTGTAGCTTCTCGAAGTCTTGCTTGCGGTACAGCAAAGGCCGTTCAAGTACTTGCCGAAGTCCTTCTTCTTCTTCTTCTTCTTCTTCTTCTTCTTCTTCTTCTTCTTCTTGTCTTTCCTCTTGCTGTCCTCTGCATCTTCACTCGAGCTTGATGACATGTCCTCAGAGCCAGAGTCGATGTCGCTCGATCTCTTGATCTTCTCTCGGGTCCGTGTCTTCCTCCCATGTTCATGCTCCTTCTTCTTGGATCTTCTTACTTTGTCCTTGGACTTGTGCTTGTCGTGGTTGTTCACCTTCGGACACTCGGCGAAAAAGTGTCCGGTCTTGCCACACTTGAAGCACGTCCTCGAGTTCCTTCTTGAGTTCACCCGGTTCTCGTGCATCCTCTCGAATCTCCATGTCAGCAACGCTAACTCGTCCTCTCCAAGTGCATCAAACTCCTCGTCTGGCAAAGACATCAAAGAGGACAAAGAGTACATTCTGGAGGATGGGTTAGCGTTAGACTTAGCACCTGAGCCACCGACGAGAGCAAGACTATGGGAGTCAGTCGGGCTCTCAAGACGGGCTGTCAAACCACGATCAACCTCAGCTGACTTGAGCTTAGAGAACAGCTCGCTCACCGTCAGAGTGGTATACTTCTCTGACTCAAGAATGGCCTCGACCTTTCCATCCCACACGGTACGATCCAGCGCGTGTAAGAGCTTCACGGCTCTATCATGGTCATCGTACGGGAGGACATTCACATTGGCCCTCATGTTGTTCACAACCACCGTGAACCGCTGGAACAAGGCATCAATTGACTCACCGGGGAGATGAGTGAAGTTCTCGTACTCTCTCCGGTAAGTCACATACAACCGTGCCTGAACTTCCGCATTTCCTGCGTGAGCATTCTTCAGCTCCTGCCAAATCCTACAAGCTAGGTCCTCTGTCTGAACCCGATCGAATTCAGATTGACACAAAGCATGAAACAAGTAGTCGACCACCTTGTTGTTGGCGTTGAACATGTCCCTCGATCCTGGAGCAAGGAAGTTAATCAGATGAACATAAGCTGTGTTCACCGTAACGTCCCACAGGATCTGTCCCTTGCCACGAAGGAATGCAGCCATCCGTCTCTGCCACATCTGTTAGTTCTTCCCATCGAAGTGCGGAGGACCCGATCCCCGTTCCTGGTACGCCATCTTTGGATCTTAGACTGGTTAGAGCCTCGAAAGACCCGAACCGGCTCTGATACCAATTGAAGGACCGAAACTGGCAACCAGAGAGGGGGGGAGTGAATGGGAGCCGATAAAAATTCTTCTCGAAGGAGATGGCTACTCCAACAAGATGAACGCGGCAACCAAACACGTCTCCGACTCAACTACCCAAGTTGGCCAAGACCACGTAGCCACTGGAGTGCTACTGGTCCTAGGAACCAACACACAACCTTCCGAACCAACACACAACCTTCCGAACCAAACACACCAAACGCACAGTGGAAAACTGCACAGCTTGCTGCCTGTGCTACACCGGTCAGACCGATGGCCTGCGCCGGTCAGACTGGTGACGCCGGTCAGACCGATGGACAGAGCCGGTCAGGCCGGTGGCTACAACAGCCGCACAGAAAACGTTCCAGGAAGCCTCAGTGACTCCTCTAGGCCCTGTTGGCACTTCTTACGTCGTTACTAGATTTGCAACGGCGCCAGAAAGCCTGTTGGTATACTACACGATCACAGATAGATCCGCAAGCGCACGGATACCGCTCTAGCTTTCACCCAGGAGTATTCCAAGGTATCGATTTCCACGGGGAACGAGAAGTGTTGTGAACCTGAACTAATTCATCCGGGGGATATGGTGACGAAGGATAGAGAGGCAAGGGTAGATTTTGGGTAGAGAGGGGATAACTGATGAAGTTTGGGACTCGTGAGAGTCACGGATAGAATCAAGGCAAAACTTGTCGCTTGTCGGGGCCAGAGGGAAAAGAGCCACGGAAAGGGATGAGAAGGGGGCTCTGATGTCGTAACTCCTACCTGCCGGAACTAACGTGGTGGACTACAAAGCCCGTCCGGAGCTGTCACCTCCCTAGGGTACCACAACTATTCCGTTGAACCGGGAAGCATTCCAAGGTTCTGGAAAGCCTAGACACCACGTCTACACTAACCAAGCACTACTTTACTC
Source organism: Cenchrus fungigraminus (assembly GCA_036936925.1). Lineage (NCBI taxonomy): Eukaryota > Viridiplantae > Streptophyta > Magnoliopsida > Poales > Poaceae > Cenchrus > Cenchrus fungigraminus. The sequence goes on along the minus strand of CM072772.1, from coordinate 68,411,194 downwards.
GGATCCAAAGCAAAGCAATCACAACAAGTAGAAACTACTAATTGCAATCGAAGAACCTAAGAGCGAACGATGAAATGACTTGAGACTTAGTTACTCACGAATCCGAACTTACAAAACATCCCGGGTGTGGACGACCGTAGTTGTACCGCACCCGCCGAGGTATGAAGAGAAGACCGACACTCCGGCTTCTACTCCAACACACAACTCTCTCTCCCTACTCTCTGAATACTAACTTATGTAGGGCTCCGCCACTTGCTTCTAATCACTTGTGTCCTTCTTCGAGGTGCCAGGCTCTATATATAGCCCCAATGGGTCAGTGGCTGCAGGAGGGGGTACTTGTAGGCGAGAGGGAGCTGCAGTACCGAGCAAGGAGGTGCGACCGTATCTCTAGGTGCGGCCGGCCCTATGATCCATCGCCTATGGACTTGGACGACCCTGATCACTGCTCCTGAGGCGGGTGTAGGTCGGCTCCTTGGGTCGGATTCGCCCGGCACGCCAGTTGATAGGTGCGGCCGGCCCTATAGGTGCGGCCGGCCCTACCCAGTGGCCTTGTGATGCACCGACCGTGTCGAGGGACGTCCAGGATCACTCCTTGATGGCGGTTGCAGCGGTTAAGTGTGGGTCCATCGATCCAAGTGCTTCCAACCTTAGCCTTTTGATCAAACCGACCATTCACCGGTGTATCTCATCCATCCAAGGTGTGTTTGTGGGATTGTTGGTGCCGTGGACCCGAGAGGAGGATTTTGTGTGGTGCGGCCGGACCTAGTAGGTGCGGCCGGACCTTGTTGGTGCGGCCGGACCTAGGAGGTGCGGCCGGACCAACTTTTGTGGTGTCTGGCCCATGGACTTGGTCCCCTTTGATATTTTGCTTAGTGTAGAGGCATTTGGCAAAGTTTGGTGTTGATCGGAGGAGGTTGATAGGTCCGGCCGAACCTACTAGGTTCGGCCGCACCTACCCCCGACACGTCTCGTGTCACAATTTTCCGTGAGGCATAATTTCTGCATCCGGACTCCGAATTGGGTGAACCAAAACTCCATTTTGATCATCTCGACTAGAACTTCGCAATGGTGCTATCAAACTAAGCATTTGAGGTTGTTTGTCAAGAAGCTTTATTTGTGCTATGATGTCTCATTATGACCTGCATCCAAATATTCACCAAAGCTCGTGGAATCCGTTAGTTTATAACCCCACAGCTATGATGCAAGCTTTGATGGAGTGAAATTTGTTCAAAGTTGAGGGTCAAAAATAGGGACTTAACGACCGTCAACAGGCCCTGGAACAAAACCAACTCTGAAAACACAACCTGCAAGGGAAGAAAACCCTACACAAAGCCTAGCCAAACTCCTCGAAACCTTCCAAGAACTGACCAGCAGCAACACACGACAACTGGGAACTCACCAAGATGTTCACCCGAGGCAAATCCCACAAAGGGCTCGCACCGGTCAGACCGGTCAAGAGCACTGGTCAGACCGGTCATGCCTGGGCAGCTCAGGATGAACAGCAACCCGCGGGTCAACTCCTCCAAATCCAAATCCCGATCTCCCGATTCGCTCCACGGATTCGCACAAGACTTTGGGGATAGTAGGAACACCTCATGGGCACTCCATAGCCAAGATTTGGTCCACCAAATCTTGCTAGAATGAGAGGAATCGAAGAAATCCCACCAAGAACGCCTCTAACCCTAGAGAGGAGAAAACCCCAAAATCGAGCTCCTTTGCTCATGGATTTGGGAGGGGAATCAAAGGGAAAAGAACCATGAAGGGTTCAAGCATACATCCCCCACCAAATACCAAAGAGAAAGGTCTCGAATCTGCCGCAAGAAATTCGCCAAGAAAAGGCTTCAAAAATCACCAAAAAGGAGAAACGGGAAAGACGCAACCAAGCCTTGAGGAACCACGCCGAATCATCTATACATACCATGAAGGTTCATACAAGGTCTAGCTTGCCTCCCGATCATCCTTCCCTCTCACAAGATCTCACCATGAAGCTCTCAAGCTAGTCCTAGAAATTCCAAAGGAAAAATGGAAGAGGAAAATAGCAAAACAAAATGAGCTAGGGTTCCAAGAGATGGCTGCCGTCCTCTCACCACTTGGGTTATATGCAGGCTAGCCGAAAGACGAAACTACCCCTAAGGCCTAATACTAGGATACACACCCCCGAGGGGCACTTTGGGAAACTTTGTCTTCGCACCATCGGACGGATGCCCAGCGACCGCAAACTTGCTTAGACTCGACGCAAGCCTTGCGATCCCGACGCGTGTCCTCCGCTTCGAAGTCTCTGGACTGCGTCGTCACACACCAGTCAGACCGGTGTCCTCCACCGGTCAGACCGGTACCCACCGGTCAGACCCACCGGTCAGACCGGTCTGATGCTGCTGCACCTCCGTCTTCGGTCTTCGGTCTTGGCTTTGTGGATCGACCAAGGAACCCAGTGATTTTCTGGTGAACCACTGGAAACCCCGCGAACTCGGTGTATCCTCCGCCAATCACCACTCATGACTCAGCTCCCACGTAGTCCCGGCTCGACCTTGGTTTTGAGGCTCAACCAAGAAACCGTCCATGACTTCATCTTGCCGTTCTTGCCACCATGCGGCCCGCACTTGACTCCGCTAGCCACCGGGTCCCTCGAACCAATCCTACTTGTCTTCTCCACACCTGGAGGCCTCACGGGCAATGACCTTTCGTGCTTGTTCTTCACCTGCACCAACACCAGTCAAGCTGCAACCTGCACGTGCAATACTTAGCCAAGAATCAGTCCACACCACGTTGTCAATCACTCATCACATCAGGAAGCGACCATCCACCGGTCCTCGAACCACACATGGCTCTCAGGCCTCCAGGTGTGGAGCAGACAAGTAGGCTTGGTTCGAGGGACCCGGTGGCCAGCGGGGTCAAGTACGGGCTGCATGGTGGCATGAACAGAAAGACGAAGTCATGGACAGTTTCTTGGTTGAGCCTCAAAACCAAGGTCGAGCTAGGGCCTTCTGGGAGCCGAGTCATGAGTGGTGATTGGCGGAGGCTACACCGAGTCCGCGGGGTTTCCAGTGGTTCACCACAAAACCACTGGGTTCCTTGGTTGATCCACAAAGCGAAGACCGAAGACCGAAGAGTAGCAGCACTGGACCAGTCTGACCGGTGGGTTGGACCGGTCTGACCGATGGGTACCGGTTTGACCGATGAGGAGCACCGGTCTGACCGGTGTGCGACGTCGCCTTCCAGAGACTTCGAAACGGAGGACACGCATCGGGATCGCAAGGCTTCCGTCATGGCTAAGCAAGTTTGCAGTCGCCGAGCATCCATCCAATGGTGCTACGACGAAGATTCCCAAAGTTCCCTTCGGGGGCGTGTATCTTAGTTTAATGTAATAGGGGTAGTTTCATCTTTCGGTTGCCTCCATATAACCCAAGTGGTGAGAGGATGGCAGCCATCTCTTGGGACCCTAGGTCATTTTGTTTTTGCTATTTTCCCTTCCTATTTTCCTTAGGATTTTTAGGACTAGCTTGAGAGCTTCATGGTGAGATCCTTAGAGAGGGATGGATGATTGGGTGGCAACCTAGACCTTGTATGAACCTTCATGGTATGTATAGATGATTCGGTGTGGTTCCTCAAGGCTTGATCGTGTCTCTCCTGTTTTCCCTTTTTGGTGATTTTCGGAGCCTTTTCTTGGCGAATTTCTTGTGGTGATTTTGAGGCCTTTCTCTTTGGGATTTGATAGGGGATGTATGCATGAACCCTTCGTGGTTCTTTTCCTTGTGATTTCCCTCCCAAATCCGTGAGTAAAGGTGCTCGATTTTGGGGTTTTCTTAGGTTTCGGGAAAGTGGTGTTCTTGGTGGAAATCCTTCGATTCCTCTTGATTCAACGAGTTTTGGTGGACCAAATCGTAGCTATGGGATGCCCATGAGGTACTCCTAGTATCCCCAAAGTCTTGTGCGAATCCGTGGAGCGTATCGGGAGATCAGGATTTGGATTTGGAGGAGTTGACCCGCGGGTTGCTGTTCATCCCGAGCGCCCAGGCCCTGACCGGTCTGACCGGTGCCTTCCACAGGTCTGACCGGTGCAGACCCCTGTTGGCTTTTTGCTCAGGTGAACATGCTGGTGAATTCCCTAGTCTCTAGGCTTGCTGTTGTTTCGAGTTTGGTGCTGTTTGGAGCTCGGGAGGTTGGTTTCTTGGATTTGGGGTTTCCAGGCTTGGACCGGTCTGACCATTGTAGGAGCCTTTCTATGGAAATTGTCAAGTCTTGCTCGGGTGATCCGGCTTGAGGTCCAGGGTGACCCGGTGTGTCTTCGGTGGGTGTCGAGTGATCCGGCGGCTTAGTCCGGGTGATCCGGCTGAGACCGGTCTGACCGGTGGTGCTCACCGGTCTGACCGGTGTGGTCTATGTGCTGCTCGAGTTGTTTGTTCCACTGCGTTCTCGAGTTGGTTTCGGTGGTTGTTGGTTCCTAAGACCAGTAGCACTCCAGTGGCTACGTGGTCTTGGTCAACTTGGGTAGTTGAGTCAGAGAAGTGATTTAGCCAAGCCGTGTTCATCTTGTTGGAGAAGACATCTCCCTCGAGAAGAATTTTTATCGGCTCCCATTCACTCCCCCCCTCTCTGGTCGCCAATTCGGTCCTTCAGGTGGGCCCACAAGGGGTCGGCCGACCCCACAGGTCGGCCGAACCGACCTTGTGTCGGCTCGTCCTGGCCTTCCACGTGGTGCTTCCTGGTCGGCTCCTGAACCACTCCCGGGGTGCTCACGCCATTCTCCTGAAGTTGTCCTAGGTCTATAAACAGGAGGGAGGGAACTCATTTCTTACCCAACTCACATTCGAACTCCTCTCTCACTTTTGGTTTCCAAGGCTAGGAGGTAGGCTAGAGTAGTTCTACTTCAGGTTCCAAGTCTACTTTGGGATCTAGATATGTGTTCTCTTGTATCTTTATTTTATTGTATGACTTTGATCTACTTCAGTTATTCAGCTATTTCATATAAAGTAGTGTTAGCATATACGGGTGATTTGTTCATGTGTTCTTCGTTCGTTCATCATTTGGAGGCTCCAGTTCTTGATGAACAAGGCCTTTCGATCCACTTGACGAATGATTTACTCATGTCTTCAGTGTTTGTTCATAAGTTAGAGGCTTGTGTTCTTCATGAACACGACCCTTTAATCCTATTGAATAGATATAGTAGAACACGAATCCGTTTGTGTGCCTAGCCTAGTTTGATCCAGTTAGATCACGTGTTCGTATTGTATGAAGTTCGAGTTCAAGCTATGGTACTCGGTGTAAGTGGCCAGTTATCTGGTGGCACTGACTTGGGTCATAATAGCCCGTGACGGCCAGTGTCTAGTTAACAATGCAAGCATGGTGCTTGGGTTGAGTAGCTGCGTTGCTGAAGGACCGAACTGGCGACTAGAGAGGGGGGAGTGAATGGGAGCCGATAAAAATTCTTCTCGAAGGAGATGACTACTCCAACAAGATGAACTCGGTCGGATACCCAAAATCATACGCTCCGTACTCAACCTTCAGTTTGCCAAAACCACGTAGCCACTGGAGTGCTACTGGTCTGAGGAACAAACACTACCTGCAGCCACAACTCCTACACACTCACGGTAGCGGAAACAACTCGGAAGCTGTCTGGCCAGCAGGGGGCGGTTAGACAGGGTATGGGGGCGGTTAGACCGCCTCCACCTGGTAACCGAGAAATCCTCCGAACGACCTCTTCTGAGCACCAAAACTCTCCATGGTTTCACCCACTGCATCCTCTGGTCAAGGCCAAGCTAGCTACCAGAGAATCTTGGAGAAAACCAAAACTTCATCCAGGGGCCTAGGGGTGGTTTAACTTGCTCATGGGGGCGGTTCAACCTCCTGTACCCAGCAAGGAACACAAGCGAAGAACTCCTAGCAAACAGCACCAAAATGGACCCCAATTTCACCAGAACGCTCCTCTGATCAAGGCGAACAAACTCACAAAGGAAAATCTGGCAAAATCAAAACTTCCACCTGGGAGACCCAGGTCGGTTAGACCGCCCCCCTATGGTGGTAAGACCGCCCCTCCCAGAAAACCTGGTCGCGGGTCAACCCTCAACTTCCCATCGCCCGATCTCCCGATTCACCCCACGGATTGTAGTGAAACTTCAGGGATATCTGGGTTACCTCCTAGGCAACCTCTCCACCAAAGGAATTGCATCGAAATGCTCTCAATCAAACGGAATCACGGATCTTGACCCTCTAGGTCATGAACTCAAGCAACTCGAAAAACCACCAAATCGAGGTCGATTCAAGGGAGTTCTTGGGGCAAAGTCACTAGCCAAAGAGGCACAAGGTCCTCATACGTGACACCCAACAAGAATCCCACAGGAAATCACCCTCAAAACTCCGCCAAGAGAATCACAAGAAAGAGCTCCGAAAATCACCAAAAAGACAAACGGGAGAGGCAACACAAGGCCTTGAGGAACCACGCCAAATCATCTATACATACCATGAAGGTTCATACAAGGTCTAGCTTGCCACCCGGTCATCCATCCCTCTCTCAAGATCTCACCATGAAGCTCTCAAGCTAGTCCTAGAAATTCCTAAGGAAAATAGGAAGGGAAAATAGCAAAGGGAAAATGAGCTAGGGTTCCAAGAGTTGGCTGCCATCCCACAACTCAAGTGTTTATATGGGGGCAACCAAAAGACTAAACTACCCTTACTAGCAACTAGGGATACAAGCCCCTCAAGGGCAATTTTGGAAGTCTTCAGTTCAGCACCATCTGACGGATGCGCATCCACCGCAAGCCTTCGTAGCTCCAACGCAACTCTTGCGATCATGCCGCGTGTCCTCCGCTTCGAAGCTTCTCGACGGCAGCGACCTGGGCGGTCTAACTGCCCCTCCTGGGCGGTTGAACCGGCCTGGCCGGCCACACTCCTCCGTTGAGTTTTCGGCCTCGGTTTTGTGGCTCAACCGAGTAACCTAGTGGTTTTGAGGTGAACCACTACAAATCCCGCAATCTTGGTGTAGCCTCCGCCAATCTCCACTCATGACTCGGCTCCCGCCATGTCCCGGCTCGACCTTGGTTTTGAGACTCAACCAAGAAACTGTCCACGACTTCGTCTTGCTGTTCTTGCCACCATGCGACCCGCACTTGACGCCACTGGCCACCGGGTCCCTCGAACCAAGCCTACTTGTCTTCTCCACACCTGGAGGCCTACTCGGCAACGACCTTTCGCGCTTGTTCTTCACCAGCACCAGAACCAATCAAGCCGCAGCCTGCACCTGCAATACTTAGCCAAGAGTCAGTCCACACAACGTTGTCAATCACTCATCACACCAGGAAGCGACCATCCACCGGTCCTCGAACCACACAGGCTCTCAGTTGCATATGAGCGTATCCCATGGATAGTTAGGGGTAGGCCGCGGTAGTGATAGGCGTTGGACCCTTTGTACTCCCCCACGTTCGGGTACACTGTAGGAGTCTAAGATCTAGCAACCGATGTCGTGTAGAAGCGACGCGGGCGGTTAGCTCCCCGTTTGTGCCTCGGTGCTGAGCTGATATTCATACAATGCTTAAGTGATTGACTGGCTTCTACTAACTTTATATGTTTAGTACCTTAGAACCTAGAGTTAACTCGTATGTTGCCTCCTAAGCCATAGTGTACCATAGAGAGAACGAGTTCGGGTGTGTTCACACTACCCCATCCTTGTCATATCTTACCCCTGTGTTTGGGACCTAACTTATTCTTGTCATTGATCTATACTCATTGCAATAGTGTTGCACATGTTAATCCAACCATGGCTTCCTTGGATTCGATACCCTCTAGAATACTCCTTTGGGGAAATGCTACAATGGTATATCCGTGCGCTTGCGGATTCTTTGTAAACGTTAGGATTACCATCGGAACATTTCTGGCATTGTTTCTAGGAACTCACGAACTTAGCAAAGATGTTAAGGAATGTCGACCACCATTTCTGGCGCTGTTACTTGGTATACAAACCTAGTGATGACGTTAAGAAATGTCAACAAGCATTTCTGGCGCCGTTGCCAGGGATACAAACCTAGAGATGACATTACGAAACGTCAACAAGCATTTCTAGCACTATTGCCGGGGAAGGCTAAAGGATAACATGACAATACTTTGCATCTGTTTATAATCATGACAGGGTAAAGCAGTTCTCAATGCAGGCTAACCTTGATTGTCTTCTTTGTCTTTGGATGATGAAGACAGGTAGTGCATGACTGGTTTCGACTTACCACCGAATTTCACTGAAGGTCCTGAGTCACTTGTAAGGAGAGCTAGAACTCATTTCGGTTCTCCCCAGCGTGTACGTACGGAAGTCGACCCAGCTTCCTTTGTGCCATCTACATCAACTCCTATGGCCAACCCCGAGAAGACTCTCTATGAGTACTCTGCTCCCTCTGCTGATCAGGTGCCCACAGGCCCCGAGATCAACACCAGAAACGGAAACTTCGAGATCAAGACTGGCCTCATTACGATGGTACAGGCTAGCCCATTCTGTGGCAAGCCTAATGAAGACGCGAGCGCCCATTTGCAATAGTTCCTAGAACTGTGCAGCACCTTCACCATACGGGGAGTGGAGGAAGATGCTATTCGTCTACGACTGTTTCCATTCTCACTCCTAGGAAAGGCGAAGCAGTGGTTCTATGCGAACCGTGAGGAGATTAATACTTGGGCAAAATGCTTGGCAGCTTTCCTCGCGAAGTTCTTTCCATTGGGTAAAACCAATGCCCTGCGGGGAAGAATTTCAAGCTTTCAGCAAGCAGCAAATGAAACTATCCCAGAAGCTTAGGAGAGGCTTCAAGAGTACATCTTCGCCTGTCCTCATCATGGGATGGACAACTGGCTTATTCTGCAGAACTTCTATAATGGGCTGATTCCGACAGCCCGAGGACATGTCGATGCTATTGCTAGAGGAGCTTTCTTCTCACTCACTATTGCTAATGCAACTCAGCTTATTGAGAAGATGGTCTCCAACCAAGGGTGGAATGATGATCGACTCGAGCCACGTCAAAGGGGTACACATACTATCAAGGAAGCAGCTATGTTGAACGCCAAGATGGACCTATTGATGAAGCGAATGGATGATCTAACCAATGAGTAGGCTGCCATGGACACCACTACTCAAGCTATGGATTCTCGCATGACCTGTGAGGTCTGTGGTAACACTGGGCATTCAGGGAATCACTGCCCTACTACCTAGGAGGATGTGATGGTCATGAACGGCAACAATAATGGTTATCGTCCACAAGGAGGTCAAAAGTGGAATCAACACCCTTATTATCAAGGATGTAATCAAGGTAATTCCTACAATCCCAACCAACCTTCCAACAATGCATCTGCATGCTAGAATTTTTCTAGCCAATTTCCCTTTTTAAATAAAATTTCTGAAAATAATTTTTGAGCTTAGAAAAACCTTGAAAAATTATTTGGGCCACTTTGTGGGTGAATTTGGACCGAGGCACTTGGGCAGGACACCAGGTAGCCGTTAGAGAGCCGTTGCAAAAAGCTGGAGGCGAACAGACCCGAGGTGGGGTCGGCCGACCCCACGGGTCGGGGGACCCAGGCCAACGGCCAAATGGTTCCCACTTCCTCCAACGGCTCCTAGCCATTGCCACCGGCCCATGTCTCGGTGCCCGGCTCATTTGCCTATAAATAAAACGGGGATTGGGGGTATTCTTCACCCATTCACTCATTTTCACCACACTCCCCCTCTCTACTCTTTGGTTCTTTGGTTTTCTTGGATTTCTTGCTTGAGATTGAAGTGACCAGCACCCTCTCCAAATTGTTTCTAAATATTGATCATTGGTGGAGCAACCTCGGTAAGAATTTCATTCAGTTGTACTAATCCATCACCGAGTTGCTTGTGTTCTTCATTGTGCACCATGAGTTGTGTCGCCGGTGTGTTCCGAAAGGTCACTCGCTCCCGCCGTTCACGAGACGAAGGAACCTCATCCTGCCGCTCCGAAGCCACACCAAGCCCAATGTCGACGGAGCATGAAGAAGAAGAGGAGGAGCTCCCTACGCCGCAAGCCAAAGGAGTGTACGCCGTTGACGCCTCCTTCATCGACTCGAGGGACGAACAAGAGAGACAAGCCTACACCATCCTGAAGGATCGAGTCTTCTCCAACACGAGGGAATTCGACCCGACTCTTCTGGAAAGGACAGGAATGGACCCCAAGTTCGATTCCATTTGGCAAGATCTTGGTTAGGAAGGTTTTGTCCCGGTTCAGGAGATCGGTTCTAGGACTATCACCATCCAGTTTCTCTGCACTCTTCAAGAGGATGCATCTGGTATTTCAAATCGATTTCATGGAGTTCCGTATCGGGTTTCGTGGAAGGATCTTAGTTGCACCCTCGGTTTTCATCGCCGTTGTGCTATTCCTCTTAAGCAAGCTTGCAGTGATTTTACTCGCGAAAGTTTTTGGGAAGGACTTTCTGGTCGGCCTGTTCGTGGCAAGTTGACACCTCGGTGCAATGATATCTTGCATCCCACTCTCCGACTGTAGCACAAGTGGCTCGCCATCACTCTCTTTCCAAGGGATGATGTCCGACCTGTGCGCACTGACGAGATGATTTTATATGCCGCGGTCAGACGGATCAAGGTCTCCCCCGTTCAAGCTATGATTCGGCAGTGGTTGATGAACTATAAGATGACAAGTCTTATTGAGTGTACGTCTTTGATTTCGCGCATCATCACGAATCTTGGGGTTACGCAAGGGCCCAATGTGCCCTACATTGCTAATCCTCGGACTCTGATCGATGAGGTTTATTTGACTCAGGGGCATATTCTTAAGAAGGGTCGGGATGACTCTTTGGTTTTCTTTTACCCTGGCTATGCAAACCAAATTCGGTTACCTAACTTGGATTTTAGGTTGTACGACCAAGGGCCACTGACCGTTCCTCTCGAGGAGCCTCGTTGTTCTAGTGTCTTTAGTGACAGGGTTACTAGGAGTGCATCGAGGAGAGCAGCCAGGGCACAACAGCCGCCACCACAGCCATCTCCGCAGCTGTCGCCTCAGCCACAGCCTCAGCCTACCACACCTCCGCCAGGCACATGGACCTCTACCGAGTACATGCCTGGGGTTACTCCCGGATATGCTCTCAGTTGGGATCAGCCCATGTACCAGCAGGGTGCGAGTAGCTCGGCTTGGGCTAGTGCAGGCAGTGGCGAGTGGGCCATGCCTGCCGGTACTACCTACGGAGACGCGACATCTTCGTCGTCCGGGTTGCGCTCATCATCTCGTGGGGTTACCCTCACTCAGCAGATGAGCGAGCTGAACATCCGAGTCGGTGATGTGGAGGAGGCTGTGCACCAGCACGCTGAGTCCACCCGGGACTGGTAGCGTATGTCAAGCGAGAGACTTCACGCCATCGAGCAGGCACAACAGCAGTAGTTGGAGGAGCAGAGGGCGTACTATCAGTGGATGGGATATCCCCCTCCACAGTAGTGAGCCTGAAGCTAGCTTGGGGGAGGACCCCCAGTCTAAGGTAACTTGTATCTTCAATTGTTTTCAGAACCTCATATGCTAAAAACACATAAAAATCTGCAAAATTAAAAAGACCAAAAATATTTATTTGCTTTCCTAAATTAGTTTTCTTTCATATGCGCGGTAAGAATGCTTTCGTTCCTATGGTTGAAATGATGAATAGTTGCTCTGTTTATTCCTCTTGTATGCCTTGCTTACAGCTTAGTATCCTATTTAAGTTTTGAGTTAGTTGGCTTGCATGATCAACCCTTAGCTTGAAACTTGTGGGTAGCAAAAAGCATGACCTTTGCCTAGGTTGTTGTGAGGTATGATATGGTATAATAGAGTTGCTATGAGCTTGTGTCGAGTAATGTTTGATTTCCAGAGATTTCTTTTGAAAAATGCTAAAATGATAAGTTCCTCAATGATGAGAGATTCCTATCCAAGGCCATATGTAGATTCTAGCTTCTGTTATCTTCCACATATGCTACCTGATTTCTTCATTGAGTCTTGTCGAATTGTCATGACCCTCGGCGAGAAACTTGTCATGCTCCTATGATCAAGATCACGTACAGAGCCACCATATGCTAGACTTCCACCCTGGAAGTTAGCAACCATCATTCCATCAATTCCCCATCCATTCCACAAATAAATCTCCGCGCATTCTTCATGATTTTATCCCTCTCTAAAAATATTCAAGGACTATGAGCTATATAAAAATAAAAAAAGAGAGATACATGCTCAAGGGTGTGCATAAAAAAAAGAGAAGAAGAATGAAGAAGCATAGACCAAGTCTCAAAATCATAAAAAAAGAGAGAAGAAAAAATCATGCCAAAAGGAGTCCATTCTCCATCCACCATATATACACACACATGCACATCTTGATAAGGTTGTATGGCTTGTTGCTCCCAAGGATCTGGTTTTCGACTCGACAATACATGAGAAACATGTATGCCACATGTTTTCCCTACCTATAGCTCCACGTATAAGCTTGTTAGGAGTACGTTGTGAAAGAAGGCAACCCAATGCCTTGGTGAGGAACTATACACATTGAGCGATCCAAGAGAATCATTTGAGGAACTTTGTTTTCTTTTGAAAACTTGCAAAACCTCCGGATTGATAACTGATCAAGGTACAAGTAATTGGCAATCTCTATATAACCATTCTATCTTTCAACCACCCAAGGCAAGGTGAAGCTACATGCCCCACATCGATCAAGCGAAAGGTAAGGTCAATGCCAACTCATTCAACTCTGGATAGAATATCTAGCAGTATACTTGTCATAAATTAGGAATACAACATCGTAGCAACTCCTGATCAACCAACCTATGTCCTTAGTGTCTTGCTCGGGACGAGCAAGAGGCTAGCTTGGGGGAGTTGTTGACGGCTGTTAAGTACCTACTTTAGCCGTCAATATACTCATAAATAAAGGAGAAAAGGCATTTCTTACATGCATTTAGTTAAGAATAATGTAGTTTCACTTGTCCTTGGAGCTTTTGTGATTGTAGGTAAAAATAAGAATAAAAGAAGTGACAACTCACCTTCTATGGGCCAAGCCACGTCACCTCAGCCAAGGAAGGGCTGCCACCTAGGATCTCATGCATGCAAGCCATGTCACCAATCCAAGGGAAGCAACCCCGATGAATTAGAGGGCAACACATGGACATCACAAGGATTGAAGGGCCCACAGGTAGGCAAACCGCCTCAAAACTAGGTGGACACCGGGGACCGACCTTAGGACCCATAGGACAGCCACCACGAGAAAGCACAGGCCTAGGTGGGCCCACAAGGGGTCAGCCGACCCCACAGGTCGGCCGAACCGACCTTGTGTCCGCTCATCCTGGCCTTCCACGTGGTGCTTCCTGGTCGGCTCCTAATCCACTCCCGGGGTGCTCACGCCATTCTCCGGAAGTTGTCCTAGGCCTATAAATAGGAGGGAGGGGACTCATTTCTTACCCAACTCACTTTCCAACTCCTCTCTCACTTTTGGTTTCCAAGGCTAGGAGGTAGGCTAGAGTAGTTCTACTTCAGGTTCCAATTCTACTTTGGGATCTAGGTATGAGTTCTCTTGTATCTTTATTTTATTGTATGACTTTGATCTACTTCAGTTATTCAGCTATTTCATATAAAGTAGTGTTAGCATATATGGGTGATTTGTTCATGTGTTCTTCGTTCGTTCATCATTTAGAGGCTCCTGTTGTTGATGAACAAGGCCTTTTGATCCACTTGACGAATGATTTACTCATGTCTTCGGTGTTTGTTCATAAGTAATAGGCTCGTGTTCTTCATGAACACGACCCTTTGATCCTGTTGAATAGACATAGTAGAACACGAATCCGTTTGTGTGCCTAGCCTAGTTTGATCCAGTTAGATCACGTGTTCGTCTTGTATGAAGTTCGAGTTCAAGCTACGGTACTCGGTGTAAGTGACCAGTTATCTGGTCGCACTGACCTGGGTCACAATAGCCCGGGCCGGCTAGTGTCTAGTTAACAACGCAAGCATGGTGCTTGGGTTGAGTAGCTGCGTTGCATATGAGTGTATCCCACGGATAGTTAGGGGTAGGCTGCGGTAGTGACAGTCGTTGGACCCTTTGTACCCCCCACGTTCGGGTACGCTGTAGGAGTCTAAGATCTAACAACCGACGTCGTGCGGAGGCGACGCGGGCGGTTAGCTCCCCGTTTGTGCCTGGGTGTTGAGCTGATATTCATACAATCACTACAAGAAAAACGCCGACTAGTGACGCAAAAAAAGGCCATTTCTCGTCATAAACCGTGATTAATGACGCCAGTTGTTACGAAAACGCTCCGTCATTAATCGAGCGTCACAAACCGTGATTAATGAGGAGACCTTATTTCGCGGCGTCATGAGTTTAATGACGCGTATAAATTCGTAACACTAAGGTGTCATAAGGTACATGCCATGTCTAACCGAGATCCAACGTGGCTCCGACGTGGCAGGGGGTTATGACGATTTCGATTCGTCACAAATTGAGGTCTGGTCCATGTAAGAGCCTTTGTGCGCCTAATATTGTTGGGCCAATTTTAGCCCGTTTCAGGTTTTCGTGTTATTTTTTTGGCCATTCCCGAAATGTTTGTTGCACGCTATATTGGGCTATTTTATTTTGGGCCCTAGTCAATCTAACGAACTTGGCCCATATTGCATTATGCTTGGACATTTGATTTTGGGCAATTATCCACAGGGCCTATCCTGGGCCTTGGCCCATATTGCTTATTTTTAGATCAGCCCATATTGCATTTCGCAAGCCACTGTATACTGTTCTGGCTGCTGCTGATCGCCAGCACATAATCAGAAAACAAAACAAAACATTCCCACTTCCATATAATTCACACCAGATTCAGGGAATAGTTCAACCAGTACAATTGTGCAACATACATCAAGTTAGCATCAAATCGAATCAACGTACAACAAGTCATCAGCAACAGAAGTTCACCAGGACCACACTTCAGTTGAGAGGAGGATAAACCTGGCTGAAATTTATCAAGCCTTGGATCAATTTATGCATGTCAGTTGTGCTCTTCTTCAAAGCTTCAAGCGCTTCTGTTTGAGACTTCAATGTTGTCTCCTGTTCTTGAGCCTTCAATCTCAGTTCGCTCATCTCAGCCTCCTGTTCAACAATCTTCTGCCGCAGTTGTGCCCCCCCCCTTGCTTCTCATTGTTAAGTCCAGCTCGTATTTCCAGAACCTGAAGTGCAGTAGTAACCCTAGTCTTTTTCATGGAGGGCGGGCGAATGCCAGCAACCTCCCGAGAAGTCCTAGATTGGACAACTTCCGCCACTGCTTCAGCAGCAGTCTTTCTTGGTTGGTCACCTTGAGGTTCAGCGACAATTTGTTCCATGCAAGCCTAAAAAAGGAAATAAAATGAAAGGTTTAAAATAAAATAGTCACACATGTTTCTAGTATTGTTGCAAAGAAAAATGCAAAAGCAGATAAGTACTTACAATGGCTGCCTGTACTGGAGCGGTGAAGCCATCTTGCTGCAGTGGAAGGAATTGAAATAATCAAGTGGACTTAGCCCTTCTCCTTCAGCAGTATACTTCTGCCTCTAAATATGTGTCGAAAACAGGCATAATTATTAAAGTGCTAGCATTGTAAAATGGTTCATGAAATGAACTACAGAGCAAAAACATGACTTGTTCATCTGCTTACCACAAGATTAGCTTGTACAATGTAGCTTCGAAATCCCGTGCGCTGAAGGTACTTGACCTTTCCTCGATTACTAGTGTTTGTACTACACCTCGCCTTTACAATAATAAGAACTCGTGTAAGAAATAAGATTAAGAACAATTTATAAGTACATGAAAATGTGGTAGTGGCAAGTTGAAGTTCTATCATACCCTGTGCTCAGGGGAAGACAACATGTTAACCAGTGCCTTCCATTGGGCGTCGGTCAGATAGGGCACAGGAGATTTATGTTAGGAGCTAGTACCTTGCTGGGCTGATATGGGCTTAATGTTTTGGGCCTGCGTGCCTATCGTGCTGGGCCAAGCCCATGTGACTAGGAGAGTTGGAGCTGAATATATAGCCCAACCAGGAGAGAGAGTGAGGCATCGATTATCATTTGTATCAGACTAAATACCTTCGTCTTCCTCGGTTCGCCGGCCATGGATGCCGTGCTCCTATCTCTACCTGCCTCAATTCCTGCTTCCTTTCCCTGATTCCTATGCTTCCTTTCCCTATCCCCTGCTGATTGCTAACAATTGGTACTCAGAGCTGTTCGGTTCCTGGAAAATTTTTTCCCCCACCGGATCCGTGTCTGACAGTTAATTCCTTCGGTTGAATCGATTCAGTTCTTTGGGTGAGATTGGTGAGCGCGATTTGTCGTGGCCAATTTTGTCCCCTGAACCTCGATTTGGACCACGTCATGTCGGATTCCTGGAGTTTGAGCAAGGGGAACAACCACCGGATGAGTGCAGAGTACCTGTTCGACGAAATGTCCAGCCGCGATTTTGTTGAGTGGAGGTCGCCAAATCGCATCCTGGAGGTCACCATTCACAGTGTTTGCTATCCTATCACTGAATTCGTGCTTCATCAAGTATTTGGTCCATTTGGAGGAGTGGTGCAACATATTATGGTGATTGGGGGATCTGATGTTGTGTTGGGCAGTATAGTGTTCGATTCTGTGGAGGCTGCAGCAGATGCTTATGGGGGGTTGCATGGGCGCAACATCTATGATGGTTGTTGCCAGACGCATATCAAGTGGGCATTGCAAACACAGGCAGCTAGCGGTGCACACAAGAGGGCCTCCATGGTTGCGCTCACGGCCGCGCCTTCCGCCGCTGCCTCAGTCGCGCCCGCGGCCGCATCCACGCCTGCGACCTCAACCTCGATGGTGCCGACTTCGTCTGCGACCCCGACATCTACCACCGTGACCGCGCCTTCTGCCGCAGCCGTGGCTCCTGCTCCTACCGCCACCACCGGGGAAGCGCCAGTGGCCGTGCCTCCTGCTGCCGCACTGGCCTCTACCACGGCCTCCTCCGTCGTCACAGCATCCGCGCCCGAGCCTTCAGTCTGCATCACGCCAAGCACCGTCTCCACCGAGCTCGCTTTTCCCAACATCGGCAAGCACGGCGGCGACAACTCAACCCGTGTTCGCTCGTTCCCGATCCAGACCAAGGAGCGTGAAGGAGAGCGCAAAGAGATGGAGGTGGATGAGCTCATCGACGACAGCCTTAGGGCTTCACGTCCGTGTCGAGCTCCTCTGCGCCAGCCTCATCCTCGACACCCGGGAGCGCATCTGCGTGTGCCTCGGCTTCGACGGCTGCAGCGAGCCCCACCGCGCCTGCCTCGACCTCGGCGTCCATGCCGAGCTCGTCTAAACTCGCCTCGTCTTCGACGTCCGCGGCGAGCTCCTGTGTGTGTGCCTCAGCTGCCACGACTGCGGCGAGCTCCACCGCACCCACCTCAGCCTCAACGTCGATGGCAAGCTTCACCTCGGTCGATTCGGCCTCCGTGGAGTTATCCTCCGCGGCCACCGTGGCTTTTCTGCCATGACTCCGCCACTCTCCAGGAGTTCGCGCACCTATCTCCGGGAGCTGCTCAGGCTACCGAGGGGCTGGGTAATTTCAGGGCACTCGTCTTCGCCGGTGTCGGCTCCAACCTCGACATCAAGTTGTTCCTGCTAGTGACAGCACAATTCAGTTGCTCTGTTATTGCTGGCGATGTGCTGCATCCCGAATTGAAGCTGGATACACAAGTGATCTTGAAGTTGGCTAAATTGGTGTCTGAAGAGTTGTCAACATTCACTACATTTGTGCTCGCTGTGAGTTCTCTGCTTTTCTCTGGTGCCATTTACATCTCCTTGGACTCAGTTGGCGAAAGACTTCCATGTTTGGCCACCCAAGCTCACACTGAATATATTGTGCTGCAACAAATGGTTGTGCATAATCCAGTAGTGTCAGACCCATTGCTTGCTCTTCTAGTTGACAAGGATCAATGGTCATACATTCTGACAGCCGAGCAAGTTTGCATCCCACCTAAACCACCATGGTCATTAGTGAGTCTACAACTTGGCAGTTTCCATAGTGAATGTGCTAGTCAGAATTTTGGGATGCTTTACTCATATTTTCTAAAGAACAACATTGTCTTGCTTTCTGAGGATGCTCAGCTCCGCCCAATACCCTGGCCATCTTTTGGCTGTCAAGTACTTACTTTCAATTGGAGTCCACTCATGCTAGTGTACTTCAAATTAAGAGTTTCACAGTATGCTCTGCAAGCTACGTTGGTGATTGGTGCTATGGATTTCTCACTCTGGTGCTTAACAGTGGAAATTCACAGCAATGTCTATGATATGTTACTTCTCAGCTTATCAATTAAGTGTTGGGGAGATGTGTGTTGGCTGTTATTTAATTGTCATCATAATCTAGTCATGTGGAAACTCTTCTGGGTGTATCAGATGTGCTTTTACATGAGTAGTTGCTGTTTTATCAGTAAAATTCATATCCAGCACTTTGGAATGGTAAATTTGACTTGGTGGTGTATCACAAATATGAGGCTCTATGATCTCCTGGGCATCAGTTACCAGATGCATCAGTCTGTTATTCATCAAAGGCTGTTGCACTCGTGTGGACAGGCACTTCATGTTGCATGCTCTTTCAGTAAAGCTTTCACCATTAGCACTACTGATAATTCCAAGCTAGATTCATCAAAGTGTGCAATATTTTGGCTATTTGAATGTTGTGCGTATGAAGCTGGCAATATTTCTGTTCGCCGGATGACAATTCTGCCACTTATTCAGTTTCTTCAGTTTCAGACTAATATGACAACTCAATTGTGGAAACAACCTTTATTTGGTCCTGCGACAGTCATGGCAAATGCTTGTGGATGCTCAATTTTCCATGAATATTGGATGAGCTTTTCTGACTCTGCCAATTCCTTCAGCTTTGTCCAACGACATTCTGATGGCTATATCTCCTATGTTGTCCTCCCGTATTCATCTATTGGTGTTCATGGGACAAACATGCAACTGACAACTAGGCTCTTACCATTGATTGCTGAATTAATGTCCAGATTGCAAGGGCATTTTCTGCTAGCTGCTTACTTTATGGTGACCAAGATCCATAATGTGACTACTACCAAGTACTTGCAAGCTGCCAGTACAATGTTGTGGCTGTGTTTTAATGGAAGGGTTCCAGATCAGAGAGCAAAATTGCAATGTTTCGCCCTTCTGACAAAACAACAGCTCAGTGAAGTGCTATTGACAGGCATCATAGTGATTAAACAACTGACTCTTTGGGATCCAGGTGGTGATCCTTATGGTCTCGATGGATATATATCTCTCGATTGTTTGATTGATCTGGACAAAGGTGTGAGTCGGTTGACACCTCTCTGGCTGCACTGGAAGTATGTGGTTCTCTGGAAGTGTGGCGATGGAATTGGCATCATGATCATCAACTACTGGAAATTCTTACTCTGCATGATTCAATTTTACCTTCAAGTGGTGGATGATCCATGAGAATTGTTGTTGCAAGATGAAGATACCCGAGTGTTGTTGCAAGATGAAGATACCCGAGTCTGGCACTATCATATCACAGTATATGATTTTATCATCCTATTTGCTGTCAAAGTTCAGAAATATTCATTGAGAGCTACATTGTGCATTCTTCAACCTTTACAACTGCAGATTAAGCAGCTTGGGGGCAAGTTGCTCTTTAAGAAGGGGGGAATGTTAGGAGCCAGTACCTTGCTGGGCTGATATGGGCTTAATGTTTTGGGCCTGCGTGCCTATCGTGCTGGGCCAAGCCCATGTCACTAGGAGAGTTGGAGCTGAATATATAGCCCAACCAGGAGAGAGAGTGAGGCATCGATTATCATTTGTATCAGACTAAATACCTTCGTCTTCCTCGGTTCGCCGGCCATGGATGCCGTGCTCCTATCTCTACCTGCCTCAATTCCTGCTTTCTTTCCCTGATTCCTATGCTTCCTTTCCCTATCCCCTGCGGATTGCTAACAATTTAGTTGGGACTACATTTGCTGGAACATCATTAATGTACTTTTGCTTTAGGCGATACCTCGCCTGTGTCTGATCGACTTCAGCATGTCAGTGCATGCCACCCTTACAGTCTCACTGGTGGTGTCAATGTCGAATTTCCCCTAGCACGAGACAATTATCAGAAAAATGGATGACAAGAATAGATGCAAAGAACTATGGTAGTAGATGAGTGGACATATGCACACTGCTAGTTTGCCCATGTAGTTCTTGAGATGATCTTCAGTCTTTTCACCATCTTGCTGGTTCTTCTTTGGCTTGTAGTCCTTCCAGCTAGGAAGGATCGGTATGTGCCCACGCACTATGATCCCACCTTCTGATGCAAACTTTGCAGCTTGTATTGGTGCCTCTGGGCATTTCAGCCCTTCTTGAATGTGTATAGGGATCTTGCCATTTAAGCTTCAGCTAATTCGGTCCAGATCTCTGCCCAATCTTCTTGAATCCCGCGGCCCCCGTTGTGCTCTGGAAGGGCGTGCATCACCTAACAAGTTTGTTACAGCCATACAAGTTAATAATTATTCGGTTGGTAATTAGGACATTCGAATATGAGATCAAATGACTTGCCTCCTGCAGTCGTCATGTCAATGATGTTCTCATCGTGGGTTTCTGTTGCTTGGCCTTCAGTGGGCAATTCTTGTGTATCAAGAGTTGTCCCACTCCCATCAGCTAAAGCCAATTCCCTTGCCTTGGTCCTAGTCAGTCTAGGAGGCATTCTGGTAGGGTCATCCGGTGCCCGAATTCTCTTGGTCCCTCTTCCTCCACTGACAGGTATGCTATGAGTGACCTGATTATACAAAATTCAACATAGAAAGAGAAGATCAGAAGCAATCCTGCATAACTAGTACATGAAATGAGTTCATGATAAGATTACCTCTTGTTGACATGTCTCTGGGTCAGATTCATGTTCATCAGAAGGGTTGTACTCCGGATCTGAATCTTGTATTGTTGTATCGTTGGTAACCTTTCTACTTGGTCGGTCAGCTGCTAAAAGTGCTTTCATTTTCTTGATGCCAAGACTAGAGAAGAAATTGTGATTCTTCAAGACATTAATGTCCCTCTGCCGCTCGTAATCGCCGCGCTCGTCTACTTCTGTTAGGAAAGCAGAGAAACTTCTGTAAGGTTGGCCTACCACTGTAAATAAAACTAGATCTAAACACTTCTATAAGAACCAGTAGGATGTTCCTAGCCGAAACATGATCCTGAAAAAGATGTTCCTAGTCAAAACAAGATCCTGAGAAGAAGTAGTGTAGACATGGGATTTGTCAGATCTAAAAACTTCTATAAGAACCAGTAGGATGTTCCTAGCCGAACAAGATACTGAAAGGATGTTCCTAGTCAAAACAAGATCCTAAAAAGAACTAGTGTAGACATGGGATCTACCTGATAAAAAAAACTAGTGCACACATAGGATCTGCCGCATGGGAAAACACACAAGTACGAATCCACCGGGGAAGCTGAACCGAGGAGGAAAACATTGTACCTTGTTCTGGATATTTCCTTCGTACGACCTTCCCTCCTGGTGCCATTGTGTCGTCGCCGCTGCTACTACAGAGGCAGATGGGAAAGGGGTTGAAGCTATGAGCGGTAGATTTGAGACGATGGAGGAGAGGAGGTGAAGATTTGGGCTGCCGGCGAGGAGGGAAGGTGAAATGGGGGCGGAAAGATTTGAGATGGCGAGGAGAGGAGTAGAAGGGAGGGAAGGGACGGGGGCGGGGGTAATTTATCCATTTTGGTGGAGGGCCTTGTTAGATTACCAATATACCCTTTCATTATGGTGGTGACTGAAATGGGGTGCATTGGGAAGGGGGAAGCAAAAAGGACATTTAACATCTGCTTTGCCCGGGTGTCCGAAATTCCGAATATTTGAATCGCGCGCCGGTTTGTTCTGGGGGCTGGTCAGCACTATATACTGGCGGCAAAGGATGTTCCTCTTATCAAGATACTACTACATAAGATATTCCTTTATTAGGAACTACTCATTTCGTTTATGTACTGCTCCCCTTATATTGATCAACACATCCCTTCCTTCGTCGATTCAATTCGCCTAGTACCACATGATCATGAGCACGTCACATTGCATACTCCTCGATCATACCCACATTGGAGATCAACACATCCCTTCCTTCGTCGATTCGATTCGCTTAGTACTACAAGATTATGAGCACATCACGTTGCATACTCCTCGATCATGCCCACATTGGAGATCAACACATCCCTTTCTCGTCGATTCAATTCGCCTAGTACTACATGATCATGAGCGCGTCACATTGCATACTCCTTCATCATGCCCACATTGGAGATCAACACATCCCTTCCTTCGTCGATTCGATTCGCTTAGTACTACAAAATTATGAAAATGTCAGGTTGCATACTCCTTGATCATACCCACATTGGAGATCAACACATCTCCCTTCCTTCGTCGATTCGATTCACTTAGTACTACAAGATTATGAGCACACCACGTTGCATACTCCTCGATCATGCCCACATTGGAGGTCAACACATCCCTTCCTTCGTTGATTCGATTCGCTTACTACTACAAGATTATGAGCACGTAACATTGCATACTCCTCGATCATGCCCAGATTGGAGATCAACACATCCCTTCCTTCGTTGATTCGATTCGCTTAGTACTACATGATCATGAGCTTGTCACGTTGCATACTCCTCGATCATGCCAACATTGGAGATCAACACATCCCTTCCTTCGTCGATTCGATTCGCTTAGTACTACAAGATTATGAGCACGTCACGTTGCATACTCCTCGATCATGCCCACGTTGGAGATCAACACATCTCTTCCTTTGTCGATTCGATTCGCTTAGTACTACAAGATTATTAGCATGTAACGTTGCATACTCCTCGATCATGCCCACATTGAAGATCAACACATCCCTTCCTTCATCGATTCGATTCTTAGTACTACAAGATTATGAGCACGTCATGTTGCATACTCCTCGATCATGCCTACATTGGAGATCAACACATCCCTTCCTTCGTCTATTTGATTCGCTTAGTACTACAAGATTATGAGCACGTCACGTTGCATACTCCTCGATCATGCCCACATTGGAGATCAACACATCCCTTCCTCTCATCAAACATTAGTATTGTGACATGATTCAAGGATTACATTGAAAATTACAAATAAAAGCATGTGTAGGGAGTGTTGGGTTCGTTTTATGCATAGCACGACTCATGCATTGCGTGATGTCGAGGCCGTAGAACTCTCTGTTTTGGTTGTAGGAATCCCGCATTGATCCAAGCCATTAATCCAATCGGAGGATTCAATCGTATGGAAGTCGGAGTCTTGAACGTCATGACACAAGTACGATGTTCTATTCTGAAAACGAAGTGCTGGTACCTGTATCTCATTCTGCAACCCGGTACAAGAGTATTGGGAGTCTTCTGACTCCGGTATAGTTTCATCTTGGTCAGCAATTGTGAAGACCTGAGGACAAAGCCCAGGCAAAACGATTATTTATGGCTGGTTCGCACATGTGAAGAAAAATGTATTGTTCAACTCAAATACAACAATCAAATGGAATCAATGACAATAAAAGGAATGTTTAATATTCTACCTCTTTTTCATCGGTGTTTGAAGGTGCTGATATAACAAGATTGTGAAGAGGGTCATCAAGAGCTGGAGCTAGAACAGGAGCAGGAGAGCCATCTTTGGTAGTAGGAGCAGGAGCTAGAGCAGGAAAGCCTTCTGAGGTAGCAGGAACTAGAGTAGGAAAGCCTTCTGAGGTAGCAGGAGCAGGAGCAGGAGAGCCTTCTGAGGTAGCAGGAGCTGGAGCTGGAGCAGGAGAGCCTTCTAAGGTAGCAGGAGTAGGAGCAAGAGAGCCTTCTGAGGTAGCAGGAGCAGGAGCAGGAGAGCCTTCCGACGTAGCAGGAGCTGGAGCAGGATCAGCTGCACGAGAGCCTTCCGAGGTAGCTGGAGAAGGATCTTCTGGACCATTTGCTGTTGCCACCAAAGGATCTTCCTTATTCGTTTCATCTGCTGCAATATCAGATAGAACCTTGAGTATTGTTGCATCTGCTTCCTTTTCTTCTTTGGAATCCTTTTCTGTCATCCATTGTGAACCAATTGCTGAACTGTGAGGCAGCTCATAGACTTCAGATGATTTATCCAAGTTAGAAGGAGGCATGAGTTGCAAGAGGGTGTGACCAATAGGTGTGAGTAGAGCGAGCGATGGCGGTAAGCCATTAACTTGGTGAAGGTGACTGAGTGAAGCATTCACAAAATTCTCCATAGTGCGTTGCTGCTGTGTTACCATTTGTACTATCTGCTCCGAGTGTGCGCGGTTTAACTCCTCCTGCCGTGCCATCCTCTTCTCCATCATTGTCTGGAACTTGGTTTGCTCGCGCTGATTTTCAAGGATCAGTTTCAGAAAGAAGGAAGAGTCCACTGGCTCACTGGTTGTTGCTGGAGTGACTGGAACTGTTTCTGTTTTTGTAGTGGGTAGCGATGCACCATCATGTACTCGGAGATGTCTCACTGGAGATGCCTCATTGTCTTCATTGTCTGAGGAACAAATGTCATCAGGAGATGGCTCAATTGTAGCCCTTAGGCCACGATGTCTGTCTCCTGGTCTCACAAGCCTGTATTCCTTGAAATGTGTCTCGGACATCATGTACTCGGGACGCCAATCTTTGGGTCCGGTTCGCACCCTTTCCCCATCTTCATCTACCCTGGTAACATGATTCAGGATGAAGGAGATCCAGTGAGCATACGGCATATGTCAGGCCACGGTCAACCCATCAAAGATAACATCTTCAATCTCGGCTAAAATGAAGTCCACGATGTCGAAGGACCGGCCAGTCATGACGTGAAGGAGAAGCCACTGCTGAAGACTAGTGATCGACTCTGCATTGCCAATCCGTGGTAACAATGTCTTCCGTAGTGCCCAGTGAACCACATTTGCCTCAGGGGTAAGCATGTCAGGCGTGCGATATGCTTGCCGACCTGTGAACGACTCAACAAAAAGTCCGGCCATCTCCTCGTCAGATGGGAACGACCCACCGAGCAAACTACGTCGAGGTGGTTCACGATCCCCGTAGACAATATTAGGTAAAGATGGCTTATGGTCGTACTTTCCTATTTCACAATCCCTCAATACAAGAGTGTCAGCAATATGGTGTCGGAAAAGAGTATACTGGCGTCCCTGAAACAAGAACATGATGTAGTCCCTAGTATCGGCAATGTACACGGTAGCATAAAAAACTCTCACCTAATCCTCAACATACTGATGATGCAATGAGACAAAATCAGCCAATCCGGGATGATCATCGAAGTATACCTTAACATCCCCTCCCGCGGCCAACTTCATATGATCCCAATTTATAATCCTGTGCTGGTACGGTTTCATGGGCAGGTATTTGTAGCTGTAATAGAAAGTTTGCTGAACGACATTCCTAAATCTTGGTTCGACCCGTTTTTCCTTGGTTTTGTCCCACCACTGATTCTCAGGCACCCATCTAAGACCTTTAATCACTTGGTAGGTGTGGTTGCACAGGTCCATCATCTTAAGCGGCTCTTCCGGTGGAGGGTGAAGCTGTACCTGTGTCTCCTTCCTGGGATCTGGCGCAGGAAACTCTGAAGGGCGGGGCGGGCGACGGCCCGCGGTTGACCCACCCCGTGTACAGTAGGAAGGCGCCGAGCTTGACCTACCCTGTGTGCGGAAGGAAGGTGCCGAGGTTGACCCACCCCGTGTGCAGTGTGTAGGGGTAGAGGAAGAATCCCGTGCCACAGGCCTGCACCTTAGCCTCGTCTAAGGACCAGACGTGCCTGCAGAAGTCGGCTGCGACTTTCGTTGTCGTTTCACCGGAGGAGGATCAAGCGCCTTTCCACCTCTCTTGCCACCATCTCGGCCCATCTGCAATAAATTTCTCGAATTAGTGCCATTCCAAGAATTCGACGGCGGATTGCGGTATCCGCTGGAGCCTGGAGGCGGACGCATACCTTTGATTTCAATGACGGATTGAGGTATCCGCTGGAGGCTGCTGCTGGCGGCGGCGGTAGCAGCAGCGGCGGAACCCTACGAAGGGGTTGCGCCGCAAGTGAGGAGGCAGTAAATGGGGGGATGGCAGGTCAGCACGAGTGACACACCGTTGGATAAAGCCATAAAGGTGTGTGTAGTGCGCTGTTGGCACCCTGTGACTAGGAAATGGGAAGCGCCTTTCGTACCTACAATTTACAAGGAAGTTCCTCTGTTCTGATGTATACCAAACCGGATCATCCTCCGGACGTATGTCGATGAGTATGAAAGTCATCACAGGATGGTCTTGTCGTAAATAACACAAAGAATCGGACAATCCATTCGCATACTGACGTCACGTTGCATACTATTCGATCATGCCCACATTGGAGATCAACACATCCCTTCCTTCGTCGATTCGATTCGCCTAGTACTACATGATCATGAGCACGTCACGTTGCATACTCCTCGATTATGCCCACATTGGAGATCAACACATCCCTTCCTTCGTCGATTTGATTCGCCTAGTACTACATGATCATGAGCATGTCACATTGCATACTACTCGATCATGGCAACATTGGAGAGGATAAGAAATGGATATTTTCTAACCTACCATTCACGTAGCCCATACAGGACGTTCCGCTTTTTTATAATACAACGCATCAGATAATCGGTCATCCCCATGCGCGATCGTATATTTTGTATAAGTCGCAAAAGGAAGTTCTGATGCTACATAATACAGTGAACCAGATAGTAGGCACCTATGGCAGGTTTAATATTTAGGAAAGTGCAATTCAACTACATATAAATTACATATAAATCATAAGGTCCACATGATTTCAGTTCGGATCGACTTAAACATTTACTGATTTGATATCCTAGTCGTCGTCACTTTCATCGGCAGCATTTTCATCTTCATCGACGTATTGCCATAGAGTGTAATCATCCTCATCTTCAGAATTGAATCCATCCACATCAGACAGCTCCTGCTGGCGAATTGCGTCAACTTCAGCCGCTGCAACCATAGTCTCCTCGCCAGTAATAGGCACCGAAACCTGCGAACCATCACTGAGATCATCATCAAGTATAACATCATGCAAGGTTTGGTCAATTTCATCATCTTGATATGCAAGTACCATGCCAGTGGGAGCTATGTCCTCATTTTCATTATAGCTCCACAAATGCCTGTGCTCAAATTTTTGCGCCACTCTCCATGGGTGTTGTAGCAGGGTGTCTGGCAAGTCAAAGACCTTCGTTGCTTGTTCAGCAAGAATGTAGGGATCATCTTGGTACTAGTAATCTCCAGTATTAATGCTTGTGAAGTAACCATCATTTCTAATCTTCGGTTCCTTCTTGGTCCCTTCCAGATCATACCATTCAACCTGGAATAAAACAATAGTTCTATCTCTGTCAAGCCCTGAGTTTAACCGCAGCTCAATAATGTCTCTTAGTGAACCATAAAACTCAATTTCTTTAATGTCTTTATGTGATCCTGTAGTCATGATTCCACTGTTCTGTGTCTTCCTATTTGCCTCTCAGGCTTTGGTGTGGTACCGGACACCGCCTACAATACATGTTGTATAAGTTTTTGCGCGCCGGTCTGGTTCAGCTGATAATGCATATAGGTTGTCATCGCTCACTGGATTGTTTGTAATCTGTACAGAAGAGCCATAGTTTTTTTTAATATAGTCTTGTGTAAAGGTCCTCACCAGGTAATATAAGCTAGCTACCAAACAAAAAAATGGATACTAACATGCGATCTAAACCAGTGCTGAAATTCTGTAACAATTGACGATCAATTTCCTCTCCGACACACCCTTCGCTTTTAATTCATTCTTGAACACTCTGCAAAGCAGTACCATCTCAAACTTAGAACGAAATAATTGTAGTTCTATCATTGTAATGGTGATTTACTTACTCGATATATGGCTTCACCTCTTCACAATTGTTTAGCACATACCAAACCACCTTGTCGTACTTTGACCCAAGCCAACAAGTGGTCCCTGCTCCACGTACTTGAACATTGTGATCGAAACAGGATGTTCCATCTATAGACAAATCAGCATTCTCTATGTTCCTTCCAACCTGATTGAATCGTGTGGCCACATCATCAGCCGCGAAGTACCTAGAGAAAAATGTCAAGGCCTCATTAGCAACATATGCTTCTGCAATGGATCCTTCAGGACTAGCTTGGTTTCTCACTGAACGCTTCAATGTGCATAGCCTTCTTTCGACGGGGTACATCCATCCATATTGTACTGGACCTCTCAGGATTGCTTCCTCAAGCAAATGGACAGCCAAGTGGACCATAACATCAAAGAAGGCAGGAGGGAAAATTTTCTCAAGCTTGCACAGAATTATTGGGATATCTGTTTTCAGTTTTTGCAAGACATCCAACTTCAGAGTTTTGCAACATAGTTGCCAAAAGAAGTTTCCTAATTCTGCAATTGCTGTGTATATCTCTTTGTCCACTAAACCGCGAAGACAAACCGGCAAAACCCTTTGGAGTAGGATATGACAATCATGAGTTTTCAGTCTTTGTAGTTTGCATCCATCTGCAGCAATACACCTAGCTAAGTTTGAAGCATATCCATCTGGGAACTTCACCAAACTTATAAAATCACAAAACAGCTTCTGTTTCGTTTTTGAAAGTACATACGGAGCTTCTGGCATTTTGCATGACTCACCATTCTCAGTTGCCACCATGTGTAGATTTGATCTTGCGCCCATCTCTTCCAAATCAACCCTAGCATTGATGGTGTCCTTTGTCTTCCCAGCAATTTTAAGCAATGTTCCAATAAGGTTTTGGCATATGTTTTTCTCAGTGTGCATCACATCAAGGTTATGTGCCAACTTCAGAGATGACCAGTACGGCAAGTCCCACAAACAAACCCTTCGGCTCCAGCACTGTCCGGATTCCCGCTTCCTTTTCTTTCCTTGAGGTAGAGGATGCTTTCCAAGTCTAACGTCTTTAACCTTCTCCAGTTGCTGCTTCAGCTCCTCATGGGTAAACTGCCCTGGCTTTTCTTGGTTTTCAACAGTACCATCAAAATCTGCTCTCTTTCTTCTCCATGGATGGTCAGTTGGAAGGAAACAACGATGCCAGATGTAACATATCTTGTTCTTCAATCTCCTTGAGCAAGGATCCTTGTCGCAACGCACACTGGCAAAATAGACTTTTGTGACTCGCCCAGACAACGTGCTCAATGCTGGATAATCATGTATGCACTAAAGAACCGTAGCATGCAATTTAAATTCTTTACCCTCAACAGCATCGATTGCCCATACACCCTTCCAAAGTTGCTGCAGCTCTTCGACGAGAGGTTCCATGAAGATATCAAAATCCTTTGATGGAGGACTTGACCTAGGGATCAATAAGGCCATCATGAAGTTTGATTCTTCCATGCATACCCATGGTCACATGTTATACAGCACAATAAATACTGGCCACATACTATATGAGTTGTTCATGTTGCCAAATGGATTGAAACCATCGGTTGCAAGACCAAGTCTAAGATTCCTAGCATCTTTTGCAAATTTTTTCCAACTTTTATTGAATTGTTTCCATGCCTCACCATCAGCTAGATGGCTAAGCTCATTCTTCACCGGTTTTTGCTTCGACTCGTGCCATCGTGCATCCTTTGCTGTTTATGATGAAAGAAACATCCTCTTCAGCTTGGAAATCAGCGGAAAATTCCTCAATACCTTTTGAGGAACGCACTTGTTGGTGTCTGCATCCTTCCATCTTGAATCCGCTTAACAACATATTGGGCACACATCAAGTTTGACATACTTCTCCTTGCGAAACAATATACAATTATTTTTGCAAACATGGATTTTTTCATAGCCGAGTCCCATGGAACATATGTACTTCATTGCCGCATCGAAAGATTCTGGAAGACACGCTTCTGGGAATCCTTTTTGTAACAAATTCATCGTTGCATTGAATGCAACGTTGCTCATCCGATTGAAAGACTTTATATGAAGTAACTTCACAACAAATGTAAATTGTGCATATGAAGATGTCGGTGACACCTTACAGTTCAGATGTTCCTTTACAAATTCATACATTTTCTCACCGAGCACTTGACCCTTGCCCAAGTCAGCAATCAATTCAGACATCCCATCATCTCCAGGGCCTTCATCCTCCTCCATACCCGATATGTATTGGTTTTCCCGTTGTGGGGCAGCGGGCTGCGGGAAAACTATTTTTCGCTACAGTGCGGGCTTTTCTCCCGCCAACTTATCAGAACCGCTCTATGCTGTGGTTGGGGTGGAAAGTGTGTCCCATTAAATTGACACAACCAAGAGGTGGTGCAGTGGTAGATAGTGTTGTCTTGTTCCTATAGGTCTCTAGTTCCAAACCCCTACTATGGCAAATTGTTTTTGCAACATTTCTTGACTGACAGTAGGAAACAAGCAGTTTCACAATCGTTACTCAGGAAGGTCCTTCCAGCAAAACATCAACAGAATGGCCAACAAAACATCAGCAAAATTAATTCAGAATGGTGAGTATGCTCAACTCAATTTGAAATAGATTAAACCGAATCGGCATAATAAGATGGAATCTCATAGCACTCATCACCACAAAGTTCACACCACCAAGTAGAAAACATCATAAGATGATGAGGTAGAAACATGTTTCTTAAGATTGTTGGAACTTCTCCAGCTCATTTCTGGCCTCCTGCAGTTTCACACTAGCAGCTTCACACTTCATGTTACATTTTTTCAACTGGGATATCTTCTCCTGGGTCACTTGGTTAGCCTCTTCCATCAATTTGTAAGCCACTTTCAACACGTCAGTATGATCGTTCTGTAACTCATTAAATTCTTTCAGCGCGGCGTTCTCCCATTGTAACAATAGTAGAGACAAATCATTCAGCTGTTGTAATGATTGCTTATATAGTCCCTTGTATAGTGCAGCCTCTTGCTCTTGGTCTTGCAGGTCTCTCTTCACTTTCTGGAGCTCAGTGACAGTGGCTTGAAGCTCCTGCAGAAGCTAGTAGAATACAAGAACCTATAAATCCATCAAATGATGCAAATTAGAAACTAACAGAATCTAACACCTATGAGTTGTGCATAGGATAAGAATCATGACAGAATCCAGATGTCCCTTCACAGTCTGCAGCTTAGAGATAGTCTCTTCAATCTATCAATCCATAAAATGATGCAAATTGAAAATATAAGGATCTATCAATCCTATCAATTGTGCACCTTCAGAAAAATCTATAAAACGAGTGGCATGAAGAACATCCGGAAGCTACTAAAATATAATAACCTATCGTAAGATGATGTAAATTGAAAACTAACTGAATCTAACACCTATGAATTGTCTATAGCCTATCAGCTTCTAACACCAATCGAAGTGCAAATCTAAGAGTGCGATGAAATCTAAATCTAACATATATGATCATCAATCCTCCAGATACCTAAATCTCGATATCCCCAAACCTAGGAAGATAGGGGAACATATAGCGGCTCAAACCAGAGGACTGACCTCATCGATAGGGGAACATATAGCGGCTCAAACCAGAGGACTGACCTCGTCGTGCTGTTTCATCCTCTCATTGCTTGGATATGGAGGCGCAACCATCTTCCCGTCGCCGCTAGGATCCGCCATTCGTGCCAAAAGTCTCACCTTGGAATTGCTGATCTGCGTAGCAAAAGTCGAGAGTCTTTGCGAATGCAGTGAAGCGTTTCGCCTTCAAATTACCGATTTATATTAAAGACTCGTATGAAATTTACAGGTGGGACCTGGTCAATGTAAAAAAACTTCCTTCGAGTGGGACCCTGGAACTATTTATGACGACTTGGAACACTCTATTTTCGAAAAAAATGCTTACATGTGGGACCAAAGTTGGTTTATGACGCCGCTGACATGGCGAAAATGCTTAGATGTGGGACACTGGAGAATTTTATGACGACTTGGAACACTCTATTTGCGAAAAAATGCTTACATGTGGGAACCAACTAAATTTTATGATGACTTGGAACACTCTATTTTTAAAATAATGCTTACATGTGGGACCAAAGTTGGTTTATGACACTATTGCGAAGCTTATGGCGTCACAAAACAAGCATGGAACAGTGAACGCTCGGCTACAGTAGCAACCGTTATGACGAAAGTTTTTTTGTCACTAAATTTGCTTGGAAGTGAAATATTATGACGAGATCAGCTAGGAACGTCATAAATCAATAACACTAAAATGTGGTTGTGTCACTAGTCAACGATTTTCTTGTAGTGAATGCTTAAGTGACTGACTGGCTTCTACTAACTTTATATGTTTAGTACCTTAGAACCTAAAGCTAACTCGTACGTTGCCTCCTAAGCTGTAGTGTACCATAGAGAGAACGAGTTTGTGTGTGTTCACACTCCTTATCATATCTTACCCCTGCGTTTGGGACCTGACTTATTCTCGTCATTGATCTATACTCATTGCAATAGTGTTGCACATGTTAATCCAACCATGGCTTCCTTAGATTCGATACCCTCTGGAATACTCCTTTGGGGAAATACTACAATGGTATATCCGTGCGCTTGCAGATTCTTTGTAAACATTAGGATTACCATCGGAACATTTCTGGCATCGTTGCTAGGAACTCACGAACTTAGCAAAGATGTTAAGGAATGCCGACCACCATTCCTGGCGCCGTTACTGGGAATACAAACCTAGTGATGACGTTAAGAAATGTCAACAAGCATTTCTGGCGCCTTTGCTGGGGATACAAATCTAGTGATGACGTTAAGAAATGTCAACACTTCCCTTTTCGGAAAGTTTTGAATCTTGAATTGTAGAGGAGGACCTTATATCCTTCTTTGAATTCCTTCTTTTAAGTCTTTTATCGTACAATCTCTTGATTCTCTCTTTGTAGATGCTTGCATTTTCATAAGCTTTCAACCTCATCTCCTCTAGCTCGCTAATTTGGATCCTTCGTTATATTCCCGCGGCGTCTAGATCGAGGTTCATCTCCTTTATTGCCCAATATGCCTTGTGTTCTAGTTCAACCGGAAGATGACAAGCTTTGTTATAGAAAAATTGGTATGGAGTCATACCTATCGGTGTCTTGAACACCGTCCTATATGCCCAGAATGCTCCTTCCAATTTCTTTGACCAATCCTTGCCTCCTTTCTCTATAGTCTTGTTGAGAATGCTCTTTAGTTGCCTATTCGATGTTTCTGCTTGTCCATTGGTTTGCGGGTGATATGCCGTAGCCACTCTATGTTCAATCCCTAACTTGGACAAGCACTTCTTAAAGTTCTTCCAGGTGAAGTGAGTTCATCCATCGCTTATCAATATTCTCGGCGTACCGAAGTGAGGGAAAATCACACTCTTAATCATCGTGATGGATTCTTCTGTGGAAGCTTTACGACATGGGATGGCCTCTACCCACTTGGATACATAATCAACCATGACTAGGATATGCTCATATCCATGTGAGTTTTTGCAAACCGAAGGCGAGTCCAGAGTACCACACATAGATTAAATCCAAATCTGCCTCGAAGGGTTTAATTATTACAAACCGAAGTACTTGGCATGAAGAACGAGGTTCAGAGTTCGAAAACAGCGGAAATTAACTAAGCAGGGCGATGAGCATCACAGGAGGCCTGCCATGATGCCTTTACTCGTCATCTTCCACCCACTCCAGCTCCCAGCCGGGTGGTATCTCTCCAGGCCACACATCACTAAAGGCAATACCTGAAATCAACAAAATTATAGCAAGGCTGAGTATACTAATACTCAGCAAGTCTTATCCATCGGGTGACAACTACAACTCCAACTCTAGACGTGAGAGGCTTTTTGGCCAGTGGGGTTCTTTTGCTGAAAAGCAACAAAGAGTATGTCCTTACTTTCAATATTTTAGCTCAGATTCTAGTTGATTACTCTTTTCTAAATGAGCAAGCTATTGCAAACATAAGTTGTGCAATTCAATTAACCAAATATCAATATTGACAATATTCCATCATAAGGGATATCATGGCCAGTTGGATAAGCAGTCTCAGATAACGGTTAGAGGCCGACAACCAATTGATTTATAACCTTGCAAGGTGGACCTAAACACACGGAAGAGTGCCCTCACAAAGAGTGCACCAACTAGGTGGTTCCCAAAACTCTTCAGCTCAGGATCGAATCTTACAGTCTTTGGTACAAGGCTATCTGGCACGTCTCACACTAGCACCCAGAATCACACATGCACCACCGGTAGCTAGCCGTGAGACGCATCTCAAGATTAGTAATAGTAAGATCCCTCACCGCCTCATTAAGGTACTAGGCTTACCGGTCCCATTCCCGACAAGTGCTTAGTACTTTCAAACACTTAACCCACGAAAGCCATTGGACTGGAGCCCAGATCCCATGCTCTTACCACATGAGCAATCCATTTATAAAGATCTTGTGATTCCAACATAAGAACCTATTATCGAGAGTGACGAACATCACTCGACTTGTACCGGTCCTATAGCATAGCAGCTATCGACCTAGCATACTAGTAAAGGACAAAGGTACCTAGGGATCATGCATCTAGGGTTTCATTCCAACTCCTGAACGTAAATGCACAAACATTCATAGATAGTTGCATAATTTCCAAAAGTACTTAGGTTAATGCTCCGGTGCTTGCCTTCGTCAGCAACGCTAGCCTGGGGCTCCTCGGTGTCTTCGTTCACCTCCACGCACTGCAGCTCCGCGTCCGCTCCTCCGTCCTCAGCTTCCGGCACGAGCGAGTAGTTACCGTCGGGAAGTTCTACACGGGATGCATATGCAAGATTTAATGGGGTGGATTGAATTAGACATAAAGCTATGCAACACATACAAACATGGAGTGCATGATTGGCCATATTCACCTAGACAAGCATTTATTTAGCATATTCTTTCTATTAAAAGCATGACATGTGGTGCTTTATAATTTAATCTTTTTGATAGTGACTGTGTACATATTTAAGCAAATAAAATAATTTAATCTCACAAAAACAGCAAGGGTGGTTCTCAGCTACTAAACATGCCCCACAACACTTTCATAAGTCATTAAGTGAGCAAGGGTGATTTTTACCGATTAAACCTATTATGAAGCTTATTTTGATTCCAAAGCTTTTAACCACAAAATAATTTACAAAAATAGTGGATGGTGCCATTTAGGCTCTATTTACCTAAACAAAGCCACTGATCAAGGATTCACATTTAAATGAGCCATAAAACAATTATACCAAAAACGACATTTCCTAGCTACCAAAAATATGAGAAAAGCATATAAAAATAAATAAAACACTTCTGGAACCAAACTCACTCCTACATCATCTCTGACTTAAAACAAGCCTAGGAAACCAACAAACACATCAAGAGCTATTTTTAAAATTTGAACTAGGCATTTAAATGTAAATCTAAGCATAAAACAAGAATAAATACTTCTTATAGAGATAAAATCAGGATAAATACAAGAAAGGTGAATCTAGTCATTTCATGATCATAACCAGACATTGAGCACAAAAACCTATTTATATTTTGCTACAAAAATCATTAAGGTAGACATAGCATAGATGCAAAATAAATCATATTAAAAGATTTGCTGAATAACTTTGTGAAAATTTTGGTCCAGAGTCTATACATGACATGTCTAGAAACATATCCAAAATTCAGCTCCATAGCTTCTCTAGATTTTGAACTACAGCAAATGTGTGTCAAACTGAGTTTGAATTTTAATTCAAAATCTAGCAGTCAAAAGTATGGTCATGCTTTGTATAAGTTGTAGATATAGTCACACTGAAACTAACAAAATTGGGTTTACATTTTTCTGATTTTTCTATGATTTTCTACGATTTTTCTAAGGTGCTGGACCTAGTTGGAAGAAAACTAAGATTAAGATCATTGCAGATAGGTCCCTGGTTCACAAATAGGTCCCTGGAATTCACAACCGTGCCCTCTGACGGCGGGGTGAGCTCGCCGGCGGTGATGTACGGCCGGAGGAGGCAAACAAATGGCCTAGGGCTCCGATTGGACTCACCACGGTTCAATTGGTGGTGGTGCCGTGGCCGGAGATGGCTCCGGTGAGCGGCGGCGGTGAGGTCGCGGCGGCGCGGCCACAGTCACTTGAATCCCGGCAAGGCTCGAGGCAATGCGGGGCAAAAAGCGGCTCGGCACGCTCGGTGGTGACCTAGGGAAGGGATTGGAGGGGTGGACCGGCGGCGGGAGCTAGAGGCGTGTGCGCGCGCGGGGAGGACGGGCTCGCTTTTATAAGTGGCCGAGCGAGGTGTGGGAGCACGGAGGCTTTGCCTCGAAGGAAAAGAAGGAGAGGAGAGAGAGCCCGGGCGTGGAAGGAGCTTGCACAGGCGAGTTGCCGGCGGGTGGCGCGGCGGGGACCCGGCCACGGCGCTGGCGGGCGTCCACGCGTGGAGGAACGCGACCCCAGGGGTTGCTCGGGCTGCGGGCGCCAATGATGGTGTCGGACCTTGGGATATGGCGAACCGGCGGGGAAAGGGGGAGCCCGGACGCCGAGGTGCCGCTTGGCAGTGCGGGCGCGACGCGTGGCGCGTGGGCGCGGTCCAGAGCGCCGGTGCAGCCGAAACATTTAAAACAACCGATGTTCAAACACGAATTGCTCCAAATTTTGAATTGCAACTTCAAAAAGTGTAGATACCAAAGTTGTAGAGGAGCTAACCACCTACAAAACTTGCAAAGGGTGGCATGGGCTTCGTGGACTGGTCTGGCTGGGAACGTAATGCCAAGATGGGCATTTTCTCGGTGCGGTCAAAGGGTAGATGTCTGCGTTGACCGAGTTTTTGGATGTTTTCCTCTCAAAATTTGAATGTCCACCCAAAAACAAAAATGTGTCCCATGAAAAACTATACAACTTCTATATTGGCCGATTTTTTAGTGTTTAAACAAAATTTGGAGAACGTGGCAAAAGTTCTAAGACAGGGTGTGGACACTAAGGGGTTTGACTCTGTTGACTAGGGTTTTGACCATGCCAATGTGTGTTAACTTGCTTAAGATGATCATGGGTGATTGTTGGCTAGGTTTTCGAGGTGATGACCCAGGTTGACCGAGGTTTGACCAAAGTTAACGCGTTTGACTGAGTCATTAGCACTAATACTGCTAATTAAAAACCTAGGGCGTCACAGCCTACCCCCCTTAAGAGGAATCTCGTCCTGAGATTCGAATTTTGAAAAGACAGAGGTAGGTGCGGGTGCTTACGGTTTCGAGATTGTAGGAAGCCCGGGTACTTGGTGTTAAGATAGTGTTCCGTCTCCCAAGTTGCTTCTTCTTCCGTATGGTGACTCCATTGTATCTTGTACATCTTTACGGTATGTCTTCGGGTCGTTCTCTCCTTTTGGTCTAACACCCTCATAGGATGCTCAATGAGTGAAAGATCCGGCTCAATCCAAGCATTTGCTTCTGTGATTATCTCGGTCTCAGGCACAGGCACACCTTTCTTCAATTGGGTCACATGAAACACGTTGTGAACTGCAAAGAATCGATCCGGAAGTCGAATGCGATAAGCAACTGGCCCACATACTTCAATGATTTCATAAGGCCCAATATAGCGTGGAGCTAACTTTCCTTTAACCCCAAACCTTTGCACACCTTTAGTTGGTGAAACCTTTAGGTATACATAATTACCAACTTCATATTGCCGGGGTGCTGTCCCTCTATCATGATAGCTCTTTTGCCTCATTTGAGCTAACTTCAAATTTTCTCTTATCACCTTCACCTTCTCTTCAGCGTCTTTGACTAAGTCTGGACCAAAGAGTGTCCTTTCACCGGCTTCTGACCAGTTCAACATGGTGCGGCATCTCCATCCATACAGGGCGTCAAATGGTGCCATCTTCAAACTAGCTTGATAACTATTGTTATAAGAGAATTCTGCCAGGGATAAACACTTGTCCCAACTCTTGTCAAAATGCATGATGCTTGCTCGTAGCATGTCTTCCACAATTTGATTTTCCCTTTTAGTCTGACCATCGGTCTGAGGGTGATAACTTGAACTACAGATCAATTTGGTTCCTAGAGACTCATGCAACTGCTCCCAGAAACGAGCTACAAATTGAGTACCTCTATCAGAAATGATGGTCTTGGGAATTCCATGCAAACGTACTATTTGGTCCATATAAATCTCTGCATAGTCTTGCACTGAATAAGTGGTGTGAACTGCGATGAAATGAGCAGTCTTGGTCAGTCGGTCCACTATAACCCAGATAGAATCCTGATTTCTGGCAGTCAGGGGTAAACCCACAATAAAATCCATACTTATGTCATCCCACTTCCACGAAGGTATCGACAAAGGTTGGAGTACACCTGCCGATTTCAAATGACTTGCTTTAACTCTATGGCAAGTATCACACTCTGACACATACTTTGCTATGTCTACTTTGATATTTGACCACCAAAAATTTTCCTTCAGATCTTGATACATTTTGGTGCTTCCGGGGTGAATAGAGAATTTAGAAAGATGAGCCTCATCAAAGATTTCTTTCTTAATTTCCTGGTCAGCAGGAATCACAAGACGTTTCTCAAACCATACCACATCCTTCGAATCCCTATGGAAACAATTATACTTGGGGTCTCCTTCAGCTAATTTCTGTTTTATTAGCTGTATGCCCTCATCCTTGCGTTGAGCCGTGACAATTCTGTCATAAAGATTGGATTCTGTAGATATGGCATATAGATTTCCTTGCTCTACAACTTCCAAATGAAGCTTCCTCAAGTCTTCACATAGGGTGTCACTATACGGTTCCACCTCTAAACGGTTGCAGTGAACCTTGCGGCTAAGAGCGTTCGCAACAACATTGGCTTTTCCGGGGTGATAGTGCACTTCTAGATCATAATCCTTAATTAACTCGAGCCATCTTCTTTGTCTCATATTTAGGTCCGATTGGGTGAAGATATATTTGAGACTCTTATGATCGGTGAAGATATTGCAACGATTTCCCATAAGATAGTGTCTCCATATCTTGAGAGCATGAACAACCGCTGCTAGCTCTAAATCATGAGTGGGATAATTTATTTCATGGGGTCGAAGTGCCTGTGAGGCTTAGGCAATGACTCGGTTTTCTTGCGTAAGAACACAACCGAGACCAGTGCCTGAAGCATCACAGAAAACTTCAAAGGGTTTGGAATTATCCGGTTGTACTAGCATTGGGGCTGAAGTTAAGTGTTGCCTCAATGTGTGGAAAGCTTTCTCACATGCTTCACTCCACACAAATTTTACTCCTTTCTTTAGCAGCTCGCTCATAGGTTTGGCGATCCTGGAGAAATCCGGGATGAATCTACGATAACCTGCCAGACCCAGAAAGCTGCGAATTTGGTGCACGGACTTGGGTGGTTTCCAGTCCATCACCTCTTGTACCTTGCTAGGATCTACAGATATACCATCCTTGGAAATAGTGTGCCCCAAGAACTTCACACTATCCAACCAGAATTTGCACTTGGAGAATTTAGCATATAGTTTGTGATCTCTCAAACGTTGCAGAACAATTCTGAGATGTTCGGCATGTTCTTCTTCATTCTTGGAATAGATCAGGATATCATTGATAAAAACCACTACGAACTTGTCAAGCTCCGTCATGAATACGGAGTTCATGAGATACATGAAATAGGCTGGGGCATTGGTGAGACCAAAAGACATCACCAGATACTCGTAGAGACCATATCGGGTGGAGAAAGCAGTTTTGGGAATTTCACATGGTCGAATTTTTATTTGATGATAACCAGACCGAAGATCGATCTTGGAGAAAACCTTGGCTCCGGCCAATTGATCAAAAAGAACATCAATACGGGGAAGTGGATATTTGTTTTTAATGGTCACCGCATTGAGAGGTCTGTAGTCCACACATAACCTCAAACTACCATCTTTCTTCTTGACAAAGAGTGCGGGGCAGCCCCAGGGAGAAGAACTCGGGCAAATGTAGCCCTTATCTAGTAATTCTTGGAGTTGAGTTTTCAGTTCAGCTAGCTCTTTTGGTGGCATACGGTAAGGTCGCTTGGAAATGGGTGTAGTACCAGGTTGGAGTTCAATCACAAACTCGACATCCCGGTGTGGTGGCATGCCAGGCAATTTATCGGGAAAGACATCAGGATATTCACACACCACTGGAATTTCTTCAAGGTGAGAGGTAATGGTCACATAGGCACAAGGGTCTGCACTGTCCTTAAAAGGTAAGTACAGGGTGGTGTGTCCGATGGTAGGTGAATTGATCGCAACAACTCTCCCCGAGATATCTAGAACCACCTTATGTCGGGTCATCCAATCCATACCCAAGATAACATATATGCCCTCTAACTCTAAGACAATGAGGTTTGTTTGAGCTGTCTTACTTCCCAATTTCAATGGTACTCCGAAGGTTAAGGTGTGGGAAGAGATTTTTCCACCCGGCGTGACAATTGTATAGGCGGATTTAGTGTGAGAGCCAATCAAACCCAATCTGCCTACTAACTTTTCACTTATGAAACTATGAGTAGCTCCAGAAGCAAACAATATCTTAATAGGGGTGTCATTGATAGAGAATGTACCCGTAAGCACGGAAGCTCCCTCTGGAATGTCGCTCATAGTGGTGAAGTTCAGCCTACCCTGCTTGACTTGCACCATTGGCTTCTTGGCTAAATTGACTAGCTTGGTCCCTGACCCTTGATTCTGCTGGTTGGGCTTAATTTGCTTGGGCTTTGGGCAGTCACTTATATAGTGCCCAGGCTGTCCGCAATTGTAACAACGGCGTTCACTGTTGTTGCGTGGGGGTGCGTTGGGCTTGGAAGCTTGCTGCTGGGTGTTGCGGAACTGGAAATTCCCTGAAGGTTTGTTCTGTGACGGCTTCATCGTCCAGCGTCCGGTTGAACATGGCTGGGATGAGTTGGGAACATTTTTCTTCACAAAGCGAAACTTTTTGTTAGTCCCGCTGCCCGAAGCAAAACCAGCCTACCTCTTCTTGTCTCTCTGGGCCTTTTTCATAGCATCCTCTTGGGATATAGCCTTATTCACCAACTCATGAAAATTGTTGGGCTCTATCAAGTTCAGCCGTTCATACAATTCTCCATCAAGGCCATCACGGAACCGTTCCATCATCTTCGCATCAGTGTCCACATGATGCCCACCATACTGGCAAAGGCTATTGAACTTCTGTGCATAGTGATACACCATGTCAGATCCCTGCCTAAGGGCCAGCAATTCCCTCATCTTCCTATCCATAAGTCCTTTAGGAATGTGATGGTTTTTAAAGGCTTCTTTGAATTCATTCCAAGTGACCTCATGCCCGGCCTGCTGCATGGTCTTGAAATGTTCCCACCACATCAAGGCCTCACCTCGAAGTTGCAAGGCTGCAAAGTTGGCCTTGCTTTCTTCTGAGCATGGTAGCACAAAGGCAGAGAACTTGGCCTCAATGGCCTTGATCCATGCCTCAGCTTCAAGGGGATCTTCCGCCTTAGTGAATGTCGGGGGCTTCATTCCGAGGAACTGAGTGTAGGTAGTGACATGATTCGGCCCCTCATGATTAGCCCCATGTGGTGGCCTTTGGTTCAGCTGTTGGGCTATCTGTTGCTGCGTCTGTAGGATCTGGCGCAGCACTTCGGTTTGAGTGGCCATGAATGCCTCCGACAGCGTCATGGGCGGTGGCGGCGGTAAGTCACCACTACCCGACGCTCCAAAACCGTTGGGAGAGCTGCGCATTGGTCCCACCATCTGAAAATGTGAGCTCTTATTAGACACATATTCATAGCCTTGCTTAGAAAGAAATACAAGTGTAGAATATGCATGACAAAAGCTCATTCATGGCAAGTTTCTCGAAATTGGCAGCAACACGGTCACAAGCAAAAATCCATATCCCTCTGCGCATTCACCAAAAAATTTTCATTTGTGGTCAGTAGGCGTAGACTTTCATAAGCTCCAGGGTTGGTGTTCGACTCCGAGCCAAAATTCGACGTTCACATGCCCGAAGAATCCTATTGGCGAAGCTCTGCCTAGCTGCCCTGGCAGCAGGCTGAAATCCACCGAAAATTTTGTAACTCTCGGTACCCACATGCAAAAATGCTGGATTTTGGTGAGCATGGTCATCACAACATTTCGCACAACTTTGGTATTCAACTCATGAGAAGATTCGGACGTTCCATTGCTCGAAAAATTTCGTTTCCGACATTCCGTCCGGCTGTTTGGACAGCAGGCAGAACTGGACCAAAAATTGCATAACACTTGGTAGGAATGTGCACAAGTGCTGAAATTTGGCGAGCGCGAGCGTCATAGAATTCCGAACAAGTTTGGTATTCAACACAGGACTCGGATCTGACCACAACTAACTTAAACAATTTCCTTACAATGATCGCTGCAGGGAAGGTGTTCAACCAAAGCATTACATGGATGCCAAGTTTTGGGATCACCATCATACAACATGGGGTTACATTGCAGTCGTGCTGCACAAAAGAATACTCCTATGTTAGCCTACCACAAAAACCAACCAAAAAGCAGCTACACACAGGAGTATACATCATCCTACTACAACACTATGGCAACCTAGTTGCCAACCGAAGTGTCATTGGCTGCAGGCGAAGCGGGTGGTGTCGGTGGAGGTGGTCCCGCCTGACTCTCCTGGTCCAGGTCGGACTGTCCCTGCTGCTCCTCGGGAGGTGCCTCCACTGGGGGTGCCGGCTGCAGAGCCACGATGGCCTGCAACACTGCCACCTGCACCTCTGCCTCCTCCACCTGCTGCTGCATCTCTGCTATGTTCTGAAGCAGTGTCAACCTCTCTATATCACCGTGGTCCACGTGCTCCTGAAGGGCAGTGACCTGTGCCTCCAGGTCAAGGATCCTCTGCAAGTGGTCGCCTCTCTCCAGCTCCTACTGGAACCTCCTGGTACGAAGCCTGTCGCTGTCCTGCTGAGTCTGAAAGAGAGTGAAACCCTGCTGCTGGTAAGCCGCAGAGAGACTGTGCCAGGCTAGCCGAGCAGACTCCAGACGCTGGCTCATCATCAGCTCAGTGGTGTTGCGCAGCGCCTGAAGTGTGAACACAGCGTCCAAGCAACGTGTCAACGTCCGCGTGACGTCCAGCGGAACCGCGAGTAGAAGTAGCTCCTGTAAGTGGTCCACACGGTCCAGCCACGCTGGGTCGTGCGGGTCCACTGCCGGAAACAGCCCAAACGGTGACAGGGCCACCACAGTCGGGTTGTGGTCACAGAAGTCCGTCAGCACCCATAGGGCGGCCGACTCGACGGTCTCCTGCCCACAAAGACCCCAGTACACGGAGCTCAAGTTGAACCAGTCGGGGTGGTCCGGATGAGGAGGCACGGTGACGGTCACCCTGCAGCGGGGCACGCCCAGGTGCTCAAACTCTATCGCCTCGTAGATAGGCGGGGTGGTGTAGCCTGTGGCGCTAAGTACCTCCCACGCAAGGCGCGGAAAGCCCTCCCAGTGCAGCCCGTCGGTACGGATCGTACCGTCAGCGCCAACCTCGAGGAAAATGGGGGCAGCCATCTATACAAAATGTAACGCATGTTAGACCCCAATAAGAGAGTAACATGTCAAATGGTGCAAAAATTCTAGCAGCTGTGAATAAAAATTCATAACTCAAAAACTAGAATCTCAAAAATTCTCAAATTTTATCAGCAGCTCAATAAGGTTAGGATACCCATTTTTGGTATTCAAGGGTTGAGCTAGA
This sequence comes from Cenchrus fungigraminus, assembly GCA_036936925.1. Classification (NCBI taxonomy): domain Eukaryota; kingdom Viridiplantae; phylum Streptophyta; class Magnoliopsida; order Poales; family Poaceae; genus Cenchrus; species Cenchrus fungigraminus. The sequence continues at coordinate 68,367,638 of CM072772.1, read as the reverse complement.
TCAATTAGGAACAAGGTCAAAAGATGCGATGTTCAGAGTATTGTCCCCAGGAAAACAGCATGACATAGGTTCACTAAAAAGGGTATAACTCTAGATATACAGAAGCTATGACCATGAATTTTTGCGAGAAAAAACTAGATTAGATATGGAGGAACTTTGGTATAGATCATCTAGTCCAATTCTTTCTAGAACATGGTGCAAAAATTCAAGCGAACAGCTCTAACAGATTTTTCGACAGCAACAACATCTAGACATGTGAGAGGCTAGGCAAGGAACAAAAATCGCGCACTAGCAAAATTTCACCTTAGAGAGCACACAATTTATGTATGGGTCCATTTTCTAAGTTTCCACGATTTTTAACATGATGCATGACGTCCTATTTGTCCTCACAAGGCGATCAAGCCAAAATCGAAGTTAGTGCCGGTGGCAAGGCTTTTATTCGTCTCTTCCTATAATAACTAGTCGAGAACTATTCGATGCTCACTTAGCGACTAACGGAACGTTGTTAGTGTACTTGCAGAAAAGAACCTTCCGTGCTAGCACGTCACGGAAGCGTCCACATACATTACCGTTCACTATAGAAACGGTATCCATGCATCAAGCCGCTGCATGGATAGCGTCCAACCTCAGACACTCTCCGTTTGAATGGAGTGCATCCTTGCCTCGCATATTCATAACGCGGATTGTCCACGTATGGCAAAACGTGGCGAGACACAGACGCGACGGTGGGTTCCCATTGGATTAGGTCCCATCCATCCCTCACATGACTTTCATGTGGTACCACCACGTATGGCAAAACGTGACGAACTAGTATGGTTGTGCAAGAAGTAAGTTCTCACAAGAATAAAATGTGCTGGAAGTTAGCAAAATAAACCATAGATTTGTAAGCCACCTGAAAGAACCCAAAAATTCCCTCTAGGGCCTCTCGGTCTATATCCATCCTTAACGGACCAACGTATTTTGCAAATCCAAACAATCTTGGCAAGTTTTATTCAAAAACAAGTGATTAAGGTTGTTAATTAAACTCTGGTGCATATAATCGCTCTGGTACCAGCTGTGACAACCCGCGCAGGAAAATACCGTACTATCGCCTAAACCAATCCACTTTGGTCATCAAGCGATAATAAAGTATCATCCCATCGTTGGTTGCCGGGTCAAGCCCGGTGAAATCACTTACATAGCAACAAGGATCGATAATATGCATTAAAACTCACACGAAGGCGAGTCCAGAGTACCACACATAGATTAAATCCAAATCTGCCCCGAAGGGTTTAATTATTACAAACCGAAGTACTTGGCATGAAGAACGAGGTTTGGAGTTCGAAAACAGCAGAAATTAACTAAGCGGGGCGATGAGCATCACAGGAGGCCTGCCATGATGCCTTTACTCGTCGTCTTCCACCCACTCCAGCTCCCAGCCGGGTGGTATATCTCCAGGCCACACATCACTAAAGGCATTACCTGAAATCTAGCAAGGCTGAGTATACCAATGCTCAGCAAGTCTTATCCGTCGGGTGACAACTACAACTCCAACTCTAGACATGAGAGGCTTTTTGGCCAGTGGGGTTCTTTTGCTAAAAAGCAACAAAGAGTATGTCCTTACTTTCAATATTTTAGCTTAGATTCTAGTTGATTACTCTTTTCTAAATGAGCAAGCTATTGCAAACATAAGTTGTGCAATTCAATTAATCAAACATCAATATTGATGGTATTCCATTATAAGGGATATCATGGCCAGTTGGATAAGTAGTCTCAGATAACGGTGAGAGGCCGACAACCGATTGATTTATAACATTGCAAGGTGGACCTAAACACACGGAAGAGTGCCCTCACAAAGGGTGCACCAACCAGGCGGTTCCCAAAACTCTTCAGCTCAGGATCGAATCTTACAGTCTTTGGTACAAGGCTATCTGGCACGCCTCACACTAGCGCCCAGAATCACACATGCACCACCGGTAGCTAGCCGTGAGACGCATCTCAAGATTAGAAATAGTAAGATCCCTCACTGCCTCATTAAAGTACTAGGCTTACCGATCCCATTCCCGACAAGTGCTTAGTACTTTCAAACACTTAACCCACGAAAGCCATTGGACCGGAGCCCAGATCCCATGCTCTTACCACATGAGCAATCCATTTATAAAGATCTTATGATTCCAACATAAGAACCTATTCTCGCGAGTGACGAACATCACTCGACTTGTACCGGTCCTATAGCATAGCAGCTATTGACCTAGCATACTAGTAAAGGACAAAGGTACCTAGGGATCATGCATCTAGGGTTTCATTCCAACTCCTGAACGTAAATGCACAAACATTCATAGATAGTTGCATAATTTCCAAAAGTACTTAGGTTAATGCTCCGGTGCTTACCTTCATCAGCAACGCTAGCCTGGGGCTCCTCGGTGTCTTCGTTCACCTCCACATACTACAGCTCCCTGTCCGCTCCTCCTTCCTCAGCTTCCGGCACGAGCGAGTAGTTGCCGTCGGGAAGTTCTACACGGGATGCATATGCAAGATTTAATGGGGTGGATTGAATTAGACATAAAGCTATTGAACATATACAAACATGGAGTGCATGATTGGCCATATTCACCTTGACAAGCATTTATTTAGCATATTCTTTCTATTAAAGGCATGACATGTGGTGCTTTATAATTTAATCTTTTTGATAGTGACTGTGTACATATTTAAGAAAATAAAACAATTTAATCTCACAAAAACAGCAAGGGTGGTTCTCAGCTACTAAACATGCCCCACAACACTTTCATAAGTCATTAAGTGAGCAAGGGTGATTTTTCCCGATTAAACCTATTATGAAGCTTATTTTGATTCCAAAGCTTTTAACCACAAAATAATTTACAAAAACAGTGGGTGGTGCCATTTAGGCTCTATTTACCTAAACAAAGCCACTGATCAAGGATTCACATTTAAATGAGCCATAAAACAATTATACCAAAAACGACATTTCCCAGCTACCAAAAATATGAGAAAAGCATATAAAAATAAATAAAACACTTCTGGAGCCAAACTCACTCCTACATCATCTCTGACTTAAAACAAGCCTAGGAAACCAACAAACACATCATGAGCTATTTTAAAATTTGAACTAGGCATTTAAATGTAAATCTAAGCATAAAACAAGAATAAATACTTAGGATAGAGATAAAATCAGGATAAATACAGGAAAGGTGAATCTAGTCATTTTATGATCATAACCAGACGTTAAGCACAAAAACCTATTTATATTTTTCTACAAAAACCATTAAGTTAGACATAGCATAGATGCAAAATAAATCATATTAAAAGATCTGCTGAATAACTTTGTGCAAATTTTGGTCCAGAGTCTACACATGACATGTCTAGCAACATATCCAAAATTCGGCTCCATAGCTTCTCTAGATTTTGAACTACAGCAAATGTGTGTCAAACCGAGTTTGAATTTTAATTCACAATCTAGCAGTCAAAAGTATGATCATGCTTTGTAGAAGTTGTATATCTAGTCACAGTGAAACCAACAAAATTTGGTTTACATTTTTCTGATTTTTCTATGATTTTCTACCATTTTTCAAAGGTGCTGGACCTAGTTGGAAGGAAACTAAGATTAAGATCATTGCAGATAGGTCCCTGGTTCACAAATAGGTCTCTGGAATTCACAACTGTGCCCTCCGGTGGTGGGGTGAGCTCGCCGGCGGCGATGTACGGCCGGAGGAGGCAAACAAATGGCCAGGGCTCCGATTGGACTCACCACGGTTCGATTGGTGGTGGTGGCGTGGCCGGAGATGGCTCCGACGAGCGGCGACGGTGAGGTCGCGGCGGCGCGGCCGCGGTCACTTGAATCCCGGCGAGGCTCGAGGCAATGTGGGGCAACAAGCGGCTCGGCAAGGTCGGTGGTGACCTAGGGAAGGGATTGGAGGGGTGGACCGGCGGCGGGAGCTAGAGGAGGGTCGAGCTCGCAGCAGCGGCGGCCATGGCGGTTCGGCGGAGGCGTGTGCGCACGCGGGGAGGACGGGCTCGCTTTTATAAGCGGCCGAGCGAGGCGTGGGAGCATGGAGGCTTTGGCTCGAAGGAAAAGAAGGAGAGGAGAGAGAGCCCGGGCACGGCAGGAGCTTGCACAGGCGAGTTGCCGGCGGGCGGCGCGGCGGGGACCCGGCCACGGCGCTGGCGAGCGTCCACGCTTGGAGGAACGCGTCCCCAGGGGTTGCTCGGGCTGCGGGCGCCAATGATGGTGCCGGACCTCGGGATATGGCGAACCAGCGAGGAAGGGGGGCCGGACGCCGAGGTCCCGCTTGGCGGCGCGGTTGCGGTCCAGAGTGCCGGTGCAGCCGAAACATTTAAAACAGCCGATGTTCAAACACGAATTGCTCCAAATTTTGAATTGCAACTTCAAAAAGTGTAGATACCAAAGTTGTAGAGGAGCTAACCACCTACAAAACTTGCAAAGGGTGGCATGGGCTTCGTGGACTGGTCTGGCTGGGAACGTAATGCCAAGATGGGCATTTTCTCAGCGCGGTCAAAGGGCAGATGTCTGCGTTGACCGAGTTTTTGGATGTTTTCCTATCAAAATTTGAATGTCCACCCAAAAACAAAAATGTGTCCCATGAAAAACTACACAACTTCTATATTTGCCGATTTTTGAGTGTTTAAACAAAATTTGGAGAACGTGGCAAAAGTTCTAGGACAGGGTGTGGACACTAAGGGGTTTGACTCTGTTGACTAGGGTTTTGACCATGCCAATGTGTGTTAACTTGCTTAAGATGATCATGGGTGATTGTTGGCTAGGTTTTCGAGGTGATGACCCAGGTTGACCAAGGTTTGACCAAATTCAACGCGTTTGACTGAGTCATTAGCACTAATACTGCTAATTAAAAACCTGGGGCGTCACACATTCTCCGAATTGCCCGAATGATATCGATCATCCAAGTATCCTTGTCGATTATTCGATAGAGGTGGTCATCTCTCATTTTGTCCTCTATGGGCTCCTTGTCATCTTGTCCACAGTTCATCCTTGACAAATGATCGGCAACATTTTCCACTCCCTTTTTATCACGAATTTCAACATCGAACTCTTGGAGAAGAAGGATCCAACGAATCAATCTTGGTTTAGCATCCTTCTTAGCCAAAAGATACTTGATTGCCGCGTGATCGGTGTAGACAATGACTTTTGAGTTCACGACGTAAGATCTGAATTTTTCGAAGGCAAAAACCACCGCTAACAACTCTTTTTCCGTTGTGGCATAATTTAATTGTGCCTCATTGAGAGTTTTACTAGCGTAGTATACGGCGTGAACTCGGCCTTCCTTTCTTTATCCTAAAACTGCCCCTACGGCATACTCACTTGTGTCGCACATGATCTCGAAAGGTTGACTCCAATCTGGAGGTTGAATGATGGGGGCACTCACTAAAGCGTTTTTCAAGGTTCAGAATGCCGCTAGGCACTTCTCATCAAAGTCGAAAGCCACATCTTTTTGAAGAAGTTGAGTTAAAGGCTTAGTGATGTTTGAGAAATCCTTGATGAATCTTCTATAGAATCCGGCATGGCCTAGAAAGCTTCTCAAAGACTTTACATCCGTTGGAGGTGGGAGTTGCTCAACCGTCTCCACTTTAGCTTTGTCCACTTCAATCTCTCTTTCGGATATAACGTGTCCGAGCACTATGCCTTGCTTGACCATCAAGTGGCACTTTTCCCAATTTAGTAGTAAATCGACCTCCGCACACCTCGTGAGAACCTTGTCCAAGTTTGCCAAGCAATCCACAAAAGTTTTCCCATAAACGGAAAAATCATCCATGAACACCTTGACAATTTCCTCGATAAATTCTGAGAACACCGCCATCATGAGGCCGGAGCGTTGCATAAACCGAAGGGCATCCTTCTATATGCAAACATTCCATAAGGGCAAGTAGAATTTGCCTTGTGTTGATCGTCTGGGTGAATAGGAATTTTCATGAACCCCGAGTATCCATCGAGAAAGAAAAAATATGCGTGATTTGCTAATCTCTCGAGCATCTCATCAATGAACGGCAAGGGGAAGGGATCTTTCTTCGTTGCTTTGTTCAACTTTCGATAATCGATACACATTCGCCATCCCGTCACAGTTCTTTGAGGTATTAACTCATCCTTCTCATTCTTCACCACGGTCAAACCTCCTTTCTTCTGCACACAATGTACGGGGCTCACCCACTCGCTATGTGGCACCGGGTAGATGATTTCGGCTTCTAAAAGCTTGATAACCTCCTTCACTACCTCTCACATGGCATGAGTTAGCCTCCTTTGATGGTCCACTACGAGCTTGCATTGGTCTTCCATTGGTATACGATGAGTGCAAAAGGCTAGGCTAAGTCCTTTGAGATCATTGATTGAATATCCGATCACCTTCTTGTGCTTTTTCAATAAATTCAGTAACTTCTCATTTTCTTCGGGACTCAACTCGTCACTCACGATGACTGGATAAGTCTTGTCCGGGCCCAAAAATTTGTACTTCAATCCCTTCGGCAAAGGTTTGAGTTCCACCTCAGACACTTGTGGTTCTTCGGGTTTAGTGTCTCCTATGTCTTCGAATTTTTCTTCCTCCACGCTTCCATCTTGTGGTTCTAATCCTTTCGTTGCTTCCTCTAGTTCCTCGTCTTGTTGATCATTGGATTGGTTTTCTATCGCTCTTTGAAGCGGGTCTCTAAGAGTTTCAACAAAACAAAGACTACCTACCTCCTCTACTTCATCCTCGGGAGGAAAGGGTGAAGGAAAGCAAGAAGCGTGAAGAAAATTATATGTGTACTTATCTCCATTAAGGTTTATTGTTACTTTGCCTTCTCCGGCATCCAACACGGCATCAACCAACTTAAGGAAAGGCCTACCTAAGATAATGTGATCATGATTATCATAATAGGCATCTATAATAAAGAAGTCAGTTGGTATGCACTTTTCAGAGATGATTACATTAATGTTGCAAGCAATACTTAGAGGTTTAATAGTTCTACCATCTCCCATAATTAATTTTGTTGAAGTTGGAGCTAAGTCTAGGTTATGGTCTTGAACTTTATCGTAAATCTTGGAGGATGGGACACTTACTTGAGCTCCGATGTCGCATAAAGCCTTGCATTGAATTCCATTAATCTAGCAACTCAAGTGTGGGGTTGTCTTCTCCTCTTGATCGGATCCTATTATACAAACTTCGGCGAGGCAAGCGTAAGGCGATGCTTCGGGCTTGATCCCCATGATTCTTTTCACCTCGGCTATGTGATCCGGATCCACTTCATCATCACTAAAGAGCTTTCGAAAGATCTCACCAGTGGTTTCAAGATCATAAAGATTTCCGCTTGCTTTTTCGGTGGGAAGTCCACTTCCAATGCTCTTGCCATCCCCTTTTGGTTAGGGTATGGTCTTCTCTTGTCGAATACTTCTCCATAATCAATTGGAACCCAATTCATTTGCTCGAACTCCCATAATGGCTTCGCGCTTGACATACTCCTTTTATTTGTTTCATTTGACTTGGCGAAGTCAACGCTTGGGGTAGTTCTTGTCTCGGTGTGTACTTCTTCAAGCTTTTCCAGGATTGGCTCCTCCTTCTTGTCTTCCGGGGCTGCCTTTTTAGAAATTTCATCACATATCTTCATACTTGAATCATGTTCCAGCCCTCCCGAAAGTCGTGTTTCCCAATCTCTTCACATGGCCGCCGCTTTGCTAATCTTTTGTAAAAGTTGAGCGGCTTCCGTGAGTGTTTTCTCCATGAGATCCCCACCTGCACACATTTGAACATGTTCCATGCAACTAGGGGTTAGGGAAAAGAAAAATGTATGCAAAAGTACGTCACCGGAGAAGCCGAGTCTTGGTACTTGTTCAATTAACTCATTAAATCTATTCCAAGCTTGGTCTATCCCTTCCTCTTCTCCTTGCGTGAAGGTGATCACTTGCCTCCTTAGATGTTGAACCTTGCTTATTGGAAAAAACTTCTCACAAAATTTCTTCGTCAACTTGTTCCAATTCTCTTCAACTTTGAAGGACGCAAATGAGTACCATGTCTTTGCTTCGCCGACAAGTGAGTAGGCGAAGAGATTCCACATGAACCATTCATCGAAAACTCCTTCTTGACGCACCGTGTTGCATAGCGTCGTGAAATGCTTTATGTGTCTATACGGGTTCTCCATCTCCATCCCTCTAAATGTGGTTGCCGCCGCCATCTCGATGATCCTAGCTTTGATTTCGTACTTGGTCGCTTCGAGCTTCGAATCCGACTCTTGTACTTTGATATCTTCACATCGAGGGCTAGCGTAATCCCATAGCGATTTCTCCGGTTCTTCCAAAGGGTGGTTGGCGAACGCCATCTAGACAACAAAATAAGAAACAAAAACAAAACAAAGTGGTTTTCTAGGTAATAGGGGTTAGATGTTAGCAGTAAACAAAAATAAATGCAAAACCAAATGATGTAAACTGGCCTGCTCCCCGGCAACGGTGCTAGAAAAAGGGGCTTGTTGATGGATAAAACTCGTATCCACCTACGATCTGCAAGCGTACGGACCTACACCTTTTTCACCATGGGGATTGCCTAGGTTCTTGTCAATCCGCGGATCAAGGGGATTACAAGCGTTTGATCTAGCACTAACCTAGTTAACTAACCAAACCCTAAACTAAGATTAATCTAATAAGGACTACTACTCTACACCTGAGAGGGTTGTGAGACTCACAAGATATAAAGACACTTGCCCATAGGGTCTACGATACTTGAACATGCAACCGCTTAGAGATACAAAACCGATCTAATCTACTGGGGGTTGTGACCACGGTTTCGCCCTTTCCCTCCCCTCGTACTGTCACTGCGTGGAGGTATTCATGACTAGACCTATGATGATCATGGCGTATTGAAGGGTTCTAAGGGAGTAGAGAGATCTATACTCCCGAAAAGCATGGTAGCTAACCTTAAACATGAAAGCACTTCAACACTAGATTGATAGATTGAATCCATAAAGAGTAGCGATTACATCTCAAGAACGTTTACAACCCCATGGACAAATGAGAAGTATTACCCCATCAAGGCGCTAAGCATGGCGCCATTGATCATGGTGACGCTTCCGACGGTGACTTCCTTCTCCTCCGGGGGTGTCGTGGCAGGGCCTCGACATCCTCCTCCTCTTGTGGTTCCCTCCTTGGACTCGAGCGATCCTTCTCGCGAATGATCTCTCTCCTCTCCTTCGTCTCTAGCTTGTGGATGACCTCTCGGGCGAATGGCTCCCTCTCTGCGAATGGCGGCGCCCACACGTACTTAGGGTTGCATCATCTTCACGCTCAAAAAATGGGGAGCCGAACCGACCCAGGAATGGGCCAGGCCGGCCGGCCTGGACCGAGCGGCCCAGGTCCATCTCGGCCTGGTTCGGTCGCCCCTTCGCCCACGTGGGTCCTCTTGCCATTTTGCAATTTTCCCCCTTCAATTGCGTCATTTTGGCGACGTCATCTTCGCGTCCAAGATAAAGGGTCTTCTCACATGAAGTCTGGTCTTTATGCTTTAATCCTCAGGGATGTTCCTTTGTAACACTTCGGTCCTTGCCACCTTTGGGAGTGATTTCATCATGCACTTGAACACGAACGGGACTCCTCATTTGCTCCTTTGAACTTGTTGTGACTCCGTCCTTTTAGTCCATGTTTTCCTACAAAAACACAACACTTCCAAATGCACATACAAAGATGAACTTGCTATATCATTAGTGTGCCTAGTGGTGGGCTACTTCCATAATAAAGCTCAAACCAAAGTGTAATGAACATGTTTGGTGCACCAAAATACACCGTCAACAGGGACAATGGGTGAGGTAGAGTGCTTTCAGTAGCCACGGTGAAGGTAAGTGAGAATGTGACCCTCAGGCATGTTGCTCTTGTCAAGTCTCTTGGGTTCAATCTTCTTTCGATTTCCCAGTTTCTTGATGAGGGTTTTGAGGTCTGTTTCAAGACGGCCACTTCTCGTGTGTTGGACTCTCGAGGTGATCTTGTGTGTATGATAGTTGACGGTGAATTTCCGTCAACCTAGCCATGAGTTTACCTTCAATGTTGGTATTGATTTAATATCCAAACTAACGATCCTTACCCTCATCATATATCAAGTTCGCACTCGCATGTGATTTTTGGAGTTTATTGTTTACGCAGGGTTTCAATGCTAAAAGGGAGACTTCCTGGGAAAGTTCATCAAGCACTTTGTGAGAAGATCATGAAGCCCGGCACAAGTCAAGACACGAAGTGAACATGACTCCAAGTGGCCCAAGGACCGAAGCGTGAAGCCGTGAAACTCCGAGGACCTGGACAGAAAATGTTGAAGCTTACGCGACAAGGAGCCCTATCCAAACCGTGGAGAAACTAACGCCAAGGGCCCACATGCAGGAAGTGGAAACTTCTAGAAGACACGAGAAGCAACCGGGAGGAAGCCGGGGCCGAACTGGGCCGAAATGGGCCCAGGCCGGTCGGCCCAGGCCGGCCGACCCAGCCCATTCCGGGCCCGGTTCGGCGCCCCCTTTGACCTAGACGCCCCTCGGACTATTTATAGTCCCCCTGCCAAGAGCCACGCATCAATTCATTCGTCATCCGCCGCCGAGGGGCAGAGAAGGGAGGGACACCATTCCGGAGAGGAGAGGGTCGAGATGGTTGACTAGGGTTTCCCTAGCCGACGTGGGAACCTTGCATGGAAGACCACGTCGGAGTTCCCGGAGCTAGGATCAAGATCAAGGTAGGATCCCGGTGGTGATCTTGTCCATGTATTATACTCTCATGTTGAATTTGCAACTTTGAATCCAATTTCTAGCGATCAGGTGCTTTCACTATGACTTTGTCTTCGCTTGGGTTTTCTTCTTCTCCAATCTATTCCGGATAGATTGCATAGGATGTTCTTGTAGCCATGGTGGCTAGAGGTGCATACCTGACCTACCGAGCGTTTTCATCTTGTCCTTTGGACTCGCCCTAGGCTAACCCGCACGAATAGGAGTGCGTTGTGACAGAATGGTGGCTCCAAAAGGCGGGCGTCTTCGAAGTTGGAACAGAAGCCACGATTTAAAGAGGCTTTTTATGAGATTCGATTTGCTTTGTTCATCTATGCTTGGAACTTCAACAAGTGCTTGATCCAATCTCTCTAGATTGGTTTTACCTATCCCTCTCTATCACTTGCTACCTCCGGTGTTTCTTAGATTAGATTGGTTTTCTTGGTGTTTCATTAGATTAGATGCAAAACCCATTTTCAAGATCAAAGTGTTCTTAACTTTATTAGATTGGATCTTGCGTTACACATTGTTCCACGGATTCGATACCTTGGGTTCACACTTAAGGGAAGAAGGGTCCCTTGACTACGACGGAGGATTTGTCCGCTTGTAAGTCCAAACGAAGTTTGATACACATATTGACCGTCAACAAGCCCCTTTTTCTGGCACCGTTGCTGGGGAACAAGTAATCAAGATTCAATCTAGTATTGCGTTTGTAAATATTTTTGATTTTTCTCTTGATTTTTCTTTTGCATCTCTTGATTTCGACCATCCTTGAAAAAAAATCAATCTAATCTAGGGTCTTGCTAAACCCTAGTTTTCTTTTAGTTTTTTTGTTTACTAACCCTAACCGGAGATGGACGGCTACATCTCCAACAAAAAAAACATATATTTTGTGGATGGTCTAGAAAAATTTTGCAGGCAAAGGTGACATGCAACATGAGCCAAGAAGATCTTAAAGCGGAGGCCGAAGATCGTCAGAATCTCCAAGAGAAACTCCACCTCTAAGATCGAAAGAAGATCAACCTCATCCGCCACTCATCCTAGGGAGATCGTTCCTCAAGACCGTTGGAGCAATAGACGTCGGCAAGGGGGAGATCAAGTTCGACATCGATGGCGTGAGGAGTGCATTCAAGTCGACCATGATTCGAGGTATGTAAAGTGGTCAATATTAAATACATTCTACCTCATTGTCACATCGGAAGGGAGGAGTCAAGGGAGAATGAAGCGAAGAAGACGCAAAAGTTGTTGCATCCGTCGAGACCAAGAATCAACGCCCGCCTGTGAAGACCAAAAAAGATGACTATGCCGAAGAATAAACCTACACCGAAGCCAAGGATGGTGTAGAAGTGCGATCCCCAAGATTGCAACGCCCACAAAGAGCGTTGATCCGAAGTGAAGAAGAGAAGAAGTCTAGCTATAGACTATAAACGAAGCACTTGCGGGAGGCAACCCATTCGTCGAGTCAAGAATAAGCTACCGGGAGGACAACCCGTTGAAGAGTCAAGCTACCGGGAGGGCAACCCGAAGAATTTTTCAAGTTTTCCAAGTAAGTTAGTCTTAGAATTTGCTACGCATTACATATTATAAATTTCTATGTGGTTGAATAATTTTTGGAGACATTATAATTGCTTGGTCATTTTATTTGAATTTTATATTGCTCATAAACCGATGACTTGAGCCATCCCAAGTTTTATTTGCTTATTTTTGAGAAACTAGTACCAAAAATTCTGAACCTACCCCAACCTTTCATCCTCTCCATGGTGTTAAGGTTGGCTTGTTTTACATGATAAAAACACACGAGTGGAGCCTTGCTATGTTTCTTAATGTTTTTAATCTTTGACACATGGTCGGACTTGTGTGAACCTAGAAAACTTGATTTTTGGTTTCATTCAACTTGACATCCATTAGTTTCTCTAGATTTAGAATTTTTCTAAGCCCCATTGACTTAATTTTTGTTCAAAATATCTCTCTCATGTTTGGCCAAAATTAGAACCTAAACCTATACCCCCACGGTCAAACCGGAGGAACTTGCTATCAATTAATGAAAGCAATCAATCCCGGTGCAACCAAAAAAAATGTATAATTGTTTTTGATGCCTAAAAGCTCCTCTAATGATATATTTGGACTCATCGCTAGCGCTGAGTTAATTTTTAAAGTTTCAAAATTAGAGGAGTGATTAGCATCTAAACATGATTAAGGGAGGTTTTTGAGCTTAATTAACATATAGTGCCCCACGATGCATCACGTATCCATTATTTGGCATCTTGGGCACGTGCAAAGGACAAGCATGGGGGAGCAAGGGCTTTGTTTTGTAGGAAATTGGTAGAAGCACATGAGGCAAGGGAACAAGATGGAACAAGAAGTAAAACAATGGAGGTGGAACCCTTAATCGCGCAAGCAAAGGAGTGGTTGTGAACATTTGGGTGGAGGAATCTCGTGGATCACGCGGACACAAGGCAAGAACGGAGCAAGAAGTATCTCGGAGAAAGATCAAAGCAAATGGAGTAGGAGGGCCCCTAGGCCGATCAGCCTAGGCCGGCCAGCCTAGCCTCCACTTATGGCTCCCGGTGCTCCCCTTCACCTAGTAAGTATTTTATGCATTTGATAATTCGTGTTCTTGAGTTCATAGCCCATAAGTTCTAGAAACAACCTAGATATATTTGAGTTCCATGGGGATGAAGATCTTGTCATGTTATCGCCGATTCTTTTGTTTCAATCTTTTTTTTATGTTGATAATGCTTTTATGCCTAAGGTTAGCCACCATGCTTTTCGGGAGTATAGGTCTCACTACTCCCGTAGATCCCATCAACATATCATTTGTAGGTTTAGCTAAAGTGGCCTCATGTTCACACCTCGATGAATTAGTTAAGCTTCACCATGATAGGCGGTTGCATGTTCAAGAATCCACAAACCCTATGGGCTCATTTTCATCCTATCTTGTGCACCTCACGCTCCACCCTCTAAAATAATAATCATCATAATAATAAACTCCACCCTCCATATACTTCCCTTGTGTGTTTCTCCCACCGGCAAGCAACCCCCGGTGTGCTCGTTGTGAGTTAGTGCAGCAACAATAGGGAAGATAGCCACCAATGTCTTCACCAAGAAGACATGTTCATCGTCATCAAAGGTGCCATCATCAAGCTCTTCGAGGAGGCACTCGATTTCCGAGTCTCCCCGAAGCATGGAGGAAGACATGGCACCACCGAGGAGCAACATGCTGCCCCTTGGTGGCATAAGGAGTACATGAAGTTCGTCCATGCGGGACACCGAACTGCGAGGACACACGGAAAAGCCACCCATTCCACCATGACGCTCAACTCGTTCATCCGCTCCACCACCATACACTCTGAGGTGTTCCAATGGATTCATCATGAAGGCGGAGGAGGAGGAGGAGAGGCTTGTTCGTCTTGAGAGGAGGCTTGTGCCAAATGTTGACTTCGATGACAATGCCCTCCAAGTGTTGGGATTCTACTCTTGAGCAACCTTGGATGGGTGAAATTCTTTAATGGAGTTGGTGTAAGCACTCACAAGGAGCTTGCCTTGGAAATTCTTATATATTAGCACCGGTAATTGATGAAGGAGTGTCGTGCCTCTCATTCCACCTTGAAGGAGAAGGGAAACTAGTTCCTTACGGATATATTAAAGAACTACTCGGTCCCAAGAAGGAAGCCCCAGAGCAAGTTGAAGTCCAAGAAAATATGCTACAAGGATTTTGGGGAATGATTTCAGGAGAAGACTATAAGGAACCTAAAATTTCTCCTTGTTGGGATTTCTTTGGGGCTCAAGTACATGAAGCAAGGAAAATATATTAGTGGAGATGAGAGGGTGCAAGTTGATGTTCCTCTTTCCAACATGGGGCTGAAATTATTTGTTGAATGGAGATAAAATTTGGTTAGAGGAAAGACTTCTTGTGCCGGCAAAGAAGAATAAAAAGGAAGAATTGTTGAAGAAGGATCATCCTCTGTAGCCCAAGATGAAGGAGGGGCTGCACATCAAGCTAATAAACAACCATATGGAGGGATCCCGATGCCACCACCTTATGGAGGAATACCAACGCCTCCACCATATTATGAAGTGTGCCGATGCAAGCATGGGGGAGTGGGGCAGCCGTGCCACCACTTCCTCCACCATACATGGCGCCCAACGAAGCTTTCATGGCGCCTCATCCTAACCAAGTCAAGTAAAAGAAGAGACCGGCACGATCATGCTACGAGCAAAGATACAACGCACAAGATCATCAATCTCAACCACCGGAAGATGAAGAATGGAGGAGGAAGAAGAAAAATAATAATGATGCCTTCAACTTCGGTTAGATTTTCTCTTTTCTCTTTTCTTTATTTTCAGCTTTTATGCAAATTTGTGTATGCATAGCATTTTCTATTTCTATTTGTTTTCAGCATGTGTTTTAGTAGTAGTGTTTGCTTTAAATCAACATGAATAAATTTTGCCATCATGATTATCACCTTTAGTAAAGATAATAAGTTGATGCCATGTTGATATATGATGAAAGTTGCCGCTTTGTTTATCTTTGTACTTGTTTTATGCATGATTAAGCTAATGCTCTCTATAAATGCAAATCTGAATTTAAATTAAATGCTAGCTTAATCCCTTGCGGAGGTTACGATAAAGATAAGACCCATAGTTTTCTTTTCATGCTCTCAATTTTGGATGGGTTAAAGATGATTTATTTTTGTTCTTAAAAAACTATGCTAACCTTGTCATTAATACCACTTGCACGTTGCTGTACCTATCCAAAGCCTTATATTTATCTCAGTGCAAAGAAAAACTGAGTATACAAGATTTATTTTTGGGTGAGTTAATTCAGGGCTTGATTTCTCTGGCCCGAGACTAAGAAGCTGGTCATTCCGTTTTTGCGTTTCTATCTTATTGCTAGCCTTTTCTATCCGTGCATTGTGAATCTCCACATCGGAAATTTCACAAACCTCGCCGGATATCCACCCATAAAACCATAAATATCTTTTTGTGTTTACCTCCTTGACCACAACCTATCATTTGAGTATGGATGAATATTTTGAGGAAGATCACAAGAATGAAGGTGCCAATGATTGAAGTATAATTTTGGGAGACCTCCAAGACGACATGGTTGCGTGAAGGATCCCTAGAAGATTTCAAGTGTTTCTCTCCAGGAAAACATAGAACTTTTAGTACCTACCTTGGCACACAAATTTTCCCACCTCTTTGCTCGAGGACGTGCAATCGTCTAAGCATGGGGGGGAGCTGCCAAGGAGTAGGTACAATGTAATCTAGAGTTCAATGGGAGCATATAAAAAAAGAAAAAGAAAAAAAAAGAAAAAAAATACAGAGAGAAAGAAGAAGTATGAAAAAAAAGAGAAGAAAAAGTATGAAATAAAAAAAAGAGAAAGAAAAAGGAGAGAAGAAAATAAATAAATAAATAAAGCTCCCCGGCTCTATAGATGCATTAAGAGTTTCAAGAGGATTCAAGATCAAGACCCATACTCATCTTTCCAACCACGTGCAATCCGATAACGAGGACTTTGTTTGTGCCTCAGGATCACTCTTTGCCATTTGCACATGTCCACCTATCTCAAGTGTGTGTATTTTTTCTCTCTCCCCTCCTTGTAACATTATTTTTCCAATGACCTTTTTGACGAGTCTCGGTAAGACCATGAGAAGCTTGTCTTGTTTTGATAATATCTCAATAATAATATCTTGATAGGACTAAACTTTTCCCAAAAGCTCCATATAAAGCCTACCACTTATATATATTTTGAGAGGGGAAAGGAGTAGAATAAATAGGCTTGAGAGACAAGATGAGATGAGAGTTCATGAGCAAGATGCAAGAAGGTTTAATTTTTGAACTTGGTTTAGCTCTTTTATTCATCTTACTCTACACTTCAAAATTTCTAAGATTCATTTGAAATTTCAGAGCATGACTAATTACTTGTGGGAAGAGATTAATTTGATATCCACCCTCCGTAGGGATGAAGGCTAGTACACTACAGAACTTTAACAAATATAAATTTAGAGAGCATTATGTTTTCTCGTGTATGATCAAGTGCAGGGTATGAACAATGAAAGGCAACGCAGATATCCATTGAGGGCTTACTCGAGGACGAGCAAGGTTTAAGCATGGGGGAGATGTTGACGGTGAATTTCCGTCAACCTAGCCATGAGTTTACCTTCAATGTTGGTATTGATTTAATATCCAAACTAACGATCCTAACCCTCATCATATATCAAGTTCGCGCTTGCATGTGGTTTTTGGAGTTTATTGTTTACGCAGGGTTTTAACGCTAAAAGGGAGACTTCCCGGGAAAGTTCATCAAGCACTTTGTGAGAAGATCATGAAGCCCGGCACAAGTCAAGACACGAAGTGAACATGACTCCAAGTGGCCCAAGGACCGAAGCATGAAGCCATTAAACTCCGAGGACCTGGACAGAAAATGCTGAAGCTTGCGCGATAAGGAGCCCTATCCAAACCGCGGAGAAACTGACGCCAAGGGCCCACATGCAGGAAGTGGAAACTTCCAGAAGACACGAGAAGCAACCGGGAGGAAGCCGGGGCCGAACTGGGCCGAAATGGACCCAGGCCGGTCGGCCCAGGCCGGCCGGCCTAGCCCATTCCGGGCCCGGTTCGGTGCCCCCTTTGACCTAGACGCTCCTCAAACTATTTATAGTCCCCCTGCCAAGAGCCACACATCAATTCATTCGTCATCCGCCGCCGAGGGGCAGAGAACGGAGGGACACCATTCCGGAGAGGAGAGGGTCGAGATGGTTGACTAGGGTTTGCCTAGCCGACGTGGGAACCTTGCATGGAAGACCACGTCGGAGTTCCCGGAGCTAGGATCAAGATCAAGGTAGGATCCCGGTGGTGATCTTGTCCATGTATTGTACTCTCATGTTGAATTTGCAAGTTTGAATCCGATTTTTAGCGATCAAGTGCTTTCACTACGACTTTGTCTTCGCTTGGGTTTTCTTCTTCTCCAATCTATTCCGGATAGATTGCATAGGATGTTCTTGTAGCCATGGTGGCTAGAGGTGCATACCTGACCTACCGAGCGTTTTCATCTTGTCCTTTGGACTCGCCCTAGGCTAACCCGCACGAATAGGAGTGCGTTGTGATAGAACGGTGGCTCCAAAAGGCGGGCGTCTTCGGAGTTGGAACGGAAGCCACGATTTAAAGAGGCTTTTTATGAGATTCGATTTGCTTTGTTCATCTATGCTTGGAACTTCAACAAGTGCTTGATCCAATCTCTAGATTGGTTTTACCTATCCCTCTCTATCTCTTGCTACCTCCGGTGTTTCTTAGATTAGATTGGTTTTCTTGGTGTTTCCTTAGATTAGATGCAAAACCCCTTTTCAAGATCAAAGTGTTCTTAGCTTTATTAGATTGGATCTTGCGTTACACATTGTTCCACGGATTCGATACCTTGGGTTCACACTTAAGGGAAGAAGGGTCCCTTGACTACGACGGAGGATTTGTCCGCTTGCAAGTCGAAATGAAGTTTGATACACATATTGACCGTCAACAATGATCATCCCCGAGGGTCAAATTTTCAGAGCTGATTTTTCTCAGTGTGTTGGCTCTGCTCGTTGTTTGGTTGTGAGTTTTTTGGCGGAGCTTGAAAATGGCATAGGGGGCTAGGTCACTTGAGTTTTGACTTGTTGTCATGCTTGTGTGGACTTGGTTTGGTTCAAGGATTGCCTAGGTTGAAATTCCAAAAGGATTTGGTTTGTGCTCTGTGTAGGCATGGCAAGATGGTAGCCGCCTCCCATCTGCCCCTGACTGCTATCATGAAAGAGCGTCCATGCGAGTTGTTCCATATGGAGTTTGTTGGTCCAGCTCGTGTGTGCTAGGCAGGTGGGAAATGGTATGTCCTATTGATAGTGGACGACTATTCTCGCTATGCTTGGGTCTTCTTTTTGGCTGACAAGGGGGAGACATTTGGTTTTGTTCGGGATCTGAACTTGAGGTTGAAAATGAGGGGCATGGAGATGTTGTTCGAGCTATTCGTAGTGACAATGGCACATAATTTAAAAATTTTCAATTTGAAACCTTTTGCCGTGATCTGGGTCTCGAACATTAGCTTTGCTCTCCCTATGTCGCTTGTCAGAATGGTGTGGTAGAGAGGAAAAACTGTTCCCTCTGTGAGATGGCTCGGACGATGCTTGATGAGCATAGGACTCCGAGGAGATATTGGACTGAGGTAGTGAATACCGCGTGCCATGTGGGTAATCGGATTTTTCTTCGGGCTTTTATGAAAAAGACGTGCTATGAGCTCAAGCATGGGCGAGCACCTATAGTGTGTCATTTTTAGGCTTTTGCTTTATTCTCAAGAAGGGCAAGCTAGATAAGATTGAGGCAAGGTCCTCCGATGGCATCTTTTAGGTTATGCTAATCATTCTAGAGCATATCGTGTGCTCAACCTTGATACTAACCAAATCATAGAGACTTGCGAGGTTACCTTCGACAAGACACAACCATGTAGTTCTTCTGTTTTTGAGTGTGTAGGTGACGATGAAGTTGGCAAGAAGATCTTTGAGGATGAGGAGGATGATGTTGGAGAAGATGATGGTGATGACGGTGAAGCTCCATGTTGGGGAAATATTTCGTTGCTAACCCCTTCCCTTCGTCTTCGGCTCATCGGAGAGGAGCGGGCCTCGTACTTGTGCTTGCCTTAGCTGTTTCAGGTTGAAATCGGAGGTTGATAAGCGAAGGCCTGGCAAAGCACGGGATCTTCGCTTAGTGAGATGGCACCAACTCGCAAAGATGATGTGAAGCAGTTGCCGCGAAGGTATTCCATGTCTGTGCAAAGAGGGGACGTGAAGAAGCCAAGTCAAGAGAAGGGCCGCGAGGCGTTCGTTCGAGAAACAACCCGCGACGAGATTGAAGAATTGAGCACATGGCGAAGTCTATGGGAGAGGTGCGAAGAGGTCAAGCATCGAAGTGGCCCCGATGACAGGTGGGGAAAGGTGCTCGAAGAAGAGGCGGGAGAAGCTTCGGTGGAGAAGAAGAAGCGTAACTGAAGATCAGTGTGCCACGGGAGTAGACACGTTGGCCGACATGTAATGTGAACATCTATAAAGTGTGTGAGTACGGGCTCTGCGAGGTTACCAAATGCCCCTGATTGCTTCACACGATGTGAAAAAGTGATGGCATGGGATGTAAAGTGTAATTGTTACGGGCCTATAAAAAGGACCCATCGAGAATAGAGAAGGGGCGATTGGAAGGAGGCTGGGTTACATTACACTCAGCCTTGTTTACGTTTCTTGTTCTTCGGTGTCTCTTACTTTTCCTTAGTATAGTTTACTCTAGCTGTTGGTCCCTCTTCGGGGAAGATTTTTATCCCAACAGTTAAGGCGCCCACTGTGTTTCGTCCCAGCAAATCCAAATGCCACTGAAGATACCACCGAAGAACCCACAACCACACCCAAACAGCGCAACCGATGATCTGTCGGAAGCAGAGAGCGAAAACCCAAGAGAGAGGCAAACAGCTAAAAACACAAACAGAACCAGGGACATGGTATTAAGTCCACACAACCAGAGGGGCGGAGAAGATCAAGAACGAGAAGCTAAAGATGTAGCAGAAGAAAACTTTGAGGTCAGCCTTGTGGACGCAGGGGTTGAAGATGAGGATATTGCTTAATTAAGAAGAATCGAAGAAAGGCTTGCTGCGAAGATGAGAGAAAGAATGATGCCAGCAAACATTCGAACAAGAGCTCAAGTAGAAGCTGCTATTCTCAGGGCGAAGGAGATACAGAGTGGAGATCCAGTGCAAGAAAAAGCTAAGTACAATGAGATGCTGCAACAAGTAAAGAAGAAGAGAATGTTGCTGCAATAACTACAGGAAGACGAAGTACAGCAAGCAATAAGGCACAAAACATTATAGCTTCAAGAGCAAATGGCACTCCTGCAGGCCAACTGAATTCTCTTCAGCAACAAGAACAGACCCAACAACCTCGCAAGACGCCAGTACAAAACAGAAAGCGAAGACCTATAATCATAGACGAAGAAGCTGATGAAGATGAAGATGACGAAGATTCCTGGTATTATGACTCAGACGAAGAGGCGTTTGTGGAATGTAGACCACACAAGATATACAGAGAATCATTCTCAAGCAAGGTGAAACCCGGTTCTCCTCTTTCATTAGAGCTCGAACAGCCAGAATGGCCACCGAAGTTCAAGTTACCCGCGTCTTTGCCAGAATATGATGGTGAATCAGACCCCATACAGTTCCTCTAGAAATACATTGTGGCAATATCTTCGGTTGGGGGAAATGATGTAGTAATGGCAAGAGCTATGATAATGGCCTTAAAAGGCTCAGCCCAACAGTGGTATGCTTCGCTACCAAAAGGAAGCATCAGTTCATGGGAACAACTTCGACAGAGAATAGAGAACAATTTTCAGGGGTATCAACCTCAAGACCTCACATCAGGTGATCTTCACCTCATAAAACAAGGAGACAAAGAACTGTTGCAAGAGTACATCAAAGGGTTTGCCAAAGCAAGGGCTAAAGCACCACACATACAAGCCACAACTGTCATTGATGCAGCAATAGATGGTCTCAAAGTAGGACCTTGTGGAAAATACTTAGACCGAAGAAGACCAAAAACAGAGAAGCAGTTGTTTGACATAATGCAAGAATACTGCAAGTTAGATAGAGGCAAGCAACGAAGAATCAATTAGTATAATAAAAGAAAGAGCCAAGCAAAGTCCCAAGCAGAGTGGGGGAACAAGTCTCAGAACAATCAAGGACCTTCTTTGAGAGAAAACTTTTACAACAGAAACAATGTAAACAACGTTTCAGCAAACAACACACAAATGGCATCTTCGGCAGTCACAGGAAACAGAGAACCAAGCAGAAGCCAAGGCTCTGTCAGAGGACCACCACCCCAATCTGTATGCTCCTTACATGGCATCAACAAAGGGCACTGGTCTTAAGAATGCAGAACGTTGCTTCAGAAGAAGCAGATTGAAGAAGATAAGGGCGAACACCGCAGAGTCAGTCGAAGACGGTCAATCATACATCTTCAACGGCACCTTCGATGGCCTAGAGTTCAATGCAAAACTGGCAACCGTACATTGCACAGCCATGCTTCCAACAGATACCATTTCCACCACCACCAATGTTCAACCAAAACATGATGCAAATGCAACAACAAAGCACAGCTTCATGCCAACCAAAACCAAATTTTACTCATCAGGCACCTTCGCAGGCTAACCGGAACAGAGATGACGACGATCGCTACTGAAGAATGAACATAATTAATGCTATAACAGGCAGGTGCAATTCTCCCGAACAATTGACAAAGAGGCGGAAAAAGACCAGCAAAGAGAAGTGAGTCATGTATGCGTAGGAAAAGTCTTCGAAACAGAGTGGTCACATATCCCAATCACTTTCACAGAGGTAGATCTCAAGCTAAAAAAGTACCCTCACGAAGATCCACTAGTATTTAGAGCAGTGCTGGGAAAGAACACAAAATATTTGTTAGGTAACGATGTGGGAGGCATCTTAGTAGACAATGGGAGTTCCGCAGATATCATAACTTACGAGTTGTTCAAGAGAATGGAGTTCAGAGACGACCAATTACAGAAGCCATCAAAGCCATTATATGGTTTTGGCAACAAGAAGGTTGAGGCCCTCGGAACAATTGAAATGAATGTAAGCCTTGGAACAGGAGCACTGATGAGAACAGAGATGGTAACCTTCGATGTGGTTGATATTCCATACGCCTACAAAGCTATCTTCGGTAGGGGAATCATAAACAAGTTCACAGCAGTAATACACATGCCATTCTTGTGTATGAAGATACCAACCAGCAACGGGATTCTCACAATATATGGAGACCAGGAAGAAGCACATGATAGAGAATACAATGTAGGCAAGAACCAGAAGCCAGTACATGCAGTCGGGAATAACGAAGAAAGAATAGAAAGCGAAGAAGAGAGCGAGCCCGAAGAGCTCGAAACAAAAAAATTTTTGCCAAGACTAAAAGAAGAGAATGCAACCCCATGAACACACAAAGAAGGTGCGTCTTTGCGAAGACGTGCATGATAAACTAGTCACTATAGCAAAGGGAATGACCGAAGAAGAAGAAAATGCTCTGATCACATGTCTTCGCAACAATGAAGATGTATTTGCTTGGAGCAAAAGAGACCTTAAGGGAGTGCCTCGCGAAGTAATAGAGCATGCACTGCGCCTAGATCCAAAGATTCCACCGAAGAGACAAAAGCTCAGAGTCATCTCACCTCAGAAAGAACTAGCAGCACAAAACGAAGTAGAAAAGTTGTTGGATGCTGGGGTCATCAGAGAAATACAATTCACAACCTGGCTTTCAAATATAGTGATGGTGCTGAAGAAAAACAGAGGACAGAGGATGTGCATTGACTTCACCCTTCTAAACAAAGCTTTCCCAAAATATGATTACCCACTACCACGAATCAATGTGCTGGTAGATGCAGCAGTAGGTTGAGAGAGAATGTCTTTGTTAGATTGCTTTTCTGGATATCACCAAATCTAGATGAAGAAGGAAGACGAAGACAAAACAAGTTTCATAACACCTTTTGGAGTATATTGCTTTGGGAGAATGCCCGAAGGCTTGCACAACGCCAGCCCAACATTTAAGAGAATGGTAAAGATTGTAATTGGCCCATAGTTGAGGAGAAATGTATCAGCCTATGTAGATGATGTTGTCATACACAGCAAAAAGAAAGAACAGCATATTGAAGATCTCAGAGAAACCTTCGCGAACTTAAGAAAATATGGCCTCATGCTAAACCCAGAAAAGTGTATCTTTGGGTATCTAGAGGAAAGTTGTTGGGTTGCATGGTGTCGAAGTCAGGCATACAAGCGAATCCAGAGAAAATAGAGGCAATAAGAAACATGAGGACACTGCAAACAAAAAAAGATATCCAGAAGCTCACTGGAACAATAGCAGCGTTGGGTTGCTTCATAGCGCGATCAGCAGAACGAAGCTTACTGTTCTTCAGGCTATTGTCTGCGAAGAACAAGATCAATTGGGGTCCCGAAGAGCAAGAGGCATTTGAACAGTTTAAATCTTACCTAGAAAATCTGTCAATACTAACAAGTCCAGGAGACAAAGCGAAGCTATTATTGTATATTGCAGCTTCAGCCAGTGCAATACCCGCAACTCTAGTGGAAGAGAAATATGAAGAAGGGCATCTTAAGCAAGTACTAGTATACTTCGTCTCTGAGGCTCTATCAGGAGCGAAAAAATTTTACTCTGAACTTGAGAAGATGACATATGCAGTGATAATGGTGGCAAGGAAGCTAAAGCACTATTTTCCAAGTTATTCAATCATAGTTCCCACGTCATACCCTCTTCGAGAGATACTAGAGAACAAGGAATCTTCAGCGAGGATAGGAAAATGGGCTACATAACTATCCCAGTATGCAATAGAATTCACGGCAAGAACAGCCATCAAGTCACAAGTCATAGCAGACTTCATCGCAGACTGGACTCCAAGTAGAAGCGAAGAGAAGAAAGAAGAAAGGCCAGAAACACCATGGGTAATGTATTGTGATGGAGCATATTGCGATGATGGAGCCACATCTTCGGCAACCTTAATGTCACCATCGGGCATAAAGATGAGATATGTCGTGAGATTGGATTTCGAAGGCAAGACAAACAACATGGCAGAATATGAAGGATTATTACTAGGCCTTCGCAAAGCAAGGGCAATAGGGGCACGAAGGGTGGTCATAAACACAGACTCAGAACTCATCACAAGGCAGATAGGCAAGACATATAAAGCAAAACATGATGAAGTGACAAAATACTTGAAAATTGTACGAGCCATGGAAAAATACTTCTTTGGCTTTACCGTCAAGAAAATACCAAGAGACCAAAACAATGAAGCAGACATGCTAGCGAAGGCAGCAGCACAGAAAGAGCCGTTACCACTAGATGTTTTCTATGAAGTCCTGAAATGGAAGTCAGTAGATTGTGACAAGGCACCAGTAAGGTACATAAATGCAATATCTAGCGAAGACTGGAGATCTTCGATCTTGGCATTTTTGAGAGGTCACTACGAGCCACAGTAAAAGGAGGAGAGCAAAAGAATGGCCTTGAGAGTGAGGGCATATGAAAAAAGAGGAGACAACTTATACAAAAGCGGAGTTTGCGCGCCATTATTAAAGTGCATCTCCACAGAAGAAGGGCGTGATTTGTTGCAGCAAATTCATTCAGGAATGTGCACATCTCACATTGGGACTAGAAGACTAGTGGCGACGGCATTCCATCAAGGATTCTATTGGCCCATGGCAGTTCGTGATGCATAAGATATAGTGCGAAGGTGCGACAATTGCCAAAAGCATTGCAACTATACAAAAACCTCTCCTTATGAGATACAATTGCTACCGCTGGTATGGGCCTTCGCAAGATGGGGAATCGATATAGTGGGGCAGCTGCCAATAGCACCAGGCAACTACAAGTATGCAATAGTAGCAGTGGAGTATTTCTCAAAGTGGATAGAGGCAAAGGTAGTGCACAGAATCACTTCGTAAGTAATACAAAAGTTCTTCTGGCAAAACGTCATGTGCAGGTTTGGAGTACCATATGAAGTGATAGTAGACAATGGCAAACAATTTGATAGCACAGATTTCAGGGGTTTTGCTTCAACCTCGGAACAAAGCTATGCTTCGCTTCAGTGTTTCACCCAGAATCCAATGGAGCAGTGGAAAGAGCCCATGGCATCATCTTCACAAGAATCAAAAAGAACTTGACAGGAATGGCTAGGGGGAAGTGGACTGAAGAGCTACCAAGAGTCATATGGTCTCACAACACAACTACTTCTAGAACCACAAATTTCACACCTTTCAGATTGTTGTACGGAGAAGAAGCTGTTATACCCGAAGAGGTTAAACTGGGGTCGTTGAGAATAGATCGAGAGCCACAAAATGAAGAAGACACAAATTTGACAATTGATACAAGAGAAGAAGACAAGCTGCAAGCTCTGAGCAACACAGAAAAATACCAAGATGAAACGAGGAAGAGGAGAAACAAGAAGGTTCGTGAGCAAAAGATATCTACTAGAGACATGGTTTTGAGAAGAAAAATAAGGGGCATAGGAAAATTGGAAGAAAAATGGGAGGGTCCATTCTTAGTATCAGAGACAAGACAAGGGGCTTACAGATTGCAAACCTTAGAAGGAGAAGAGGTTCCTTACTCATGCAATCAACACAAACTGCAGAAGTACTGGCTTTGAGAATAAGTGTAGCAAGAGTAGCATTTACTAAGTTTCTTCGTTTTCTAGTTTCTTTTCATTTTGAATTTTTGCAATCTTCATTTCAAGTTCTTTTGCACTTTCATCTTTTGTAAAATATGTAGTTGAAGTCGTACTCTTTTCCTTGCGGGGAGAGTCTTCGGTGTTCTTACAACAGGAACACCGAAGATGCGAGGTTTTTAACGAGGCGGACTTCTTGTGTAATATCCCCTTGAGAAATATAACAAGGGTTCCCCAAAAAAGACCACTGTTATCTATCATCGGTCCCGAATTAACAATCACCCAAAGAAGATTGTTACTTTCCGGAAAACATTGCAGAAATAAGTGAACACATGCGCCTAGCTTGGTGAAGACAAGTCGCATTTAGTTCACTTAAGGAAAATATATACAAGAGAGGGCGCAAGTGAATACTATTCTGCAAAGGTCGCGAAGATGTTAAGGAACATGCAACAATCTGTCCCAAAGAGGAGTGCATGATTCGCTTAAAGGCCTACTTTTCTGCGAACAAATAAAAAGTCTTCGGCGGTCAATGTGCGAAGCCCCTCAGTAAAATACTATAGGGATAAGTCGACTCGTTAAACGGTATAGTCGCAAAATCATTTGCTTTATCACAAGCGAAGAAGCCTTCGGCGGTGAATGCGCGAAGCAAAAAGCAAGGGACTGGCTGACGAGCCGCCTCGGGGTCCAATTTATCACGAAGATTGAAACAGGAAACTAGGGGGAGGCGCTTTCAAGCGCAGTTCCCATGTCTCAATCTTCGGAAGCAGAAAAGGAGCAAAGATAGAACAAGCGCGTACAAAAATGCATAGAACAAAGGAATACACGCATGCATCATCGAACGATTACGTATCATCTTCGCATGAGTCTAATAAAACCATGATACTCATACATCATCAACGCAAATGTTGCTTACAAACACAAGGTATTTTCATACATCAATACAGTCGCAGTGACTCCAAATAGCGCAGAGTACATAAACCACATGTCAAAGGCAAATACATCACAACAGAGTTCAACGAGGACGCTTTGTACATGTACTCGTATTCAGCATCTTCGGTAAGATCAATAACTTCAACTTCAACTTTGGGAACAGCAAGGGGGCTCGAAGACAAAGGAACGTCTTCCAAGGCAGGCACAACAGAAGAAGATTTGGTTCCACGGATTCGGCGACGACGAGTACCATCATGAGAAAGAAGGTTGCAAGTAAATTGTTCGTAGACATTTTTCGCTTGGAGATTCTTCTTTTCATATTTTTCTATCTTGCGAGACCAAAAATGTCAAATGGAACATCGGGACACTTAGAACAAAACTTGCGCCATATAGAACCAGACATGAATAATCGCCACAGTTAATAGTTACAGGACACACAACTTCGGCAACCTGCGCAGGATACACCTTCGGCACATGCGCAGAATTGCAAATGTCTTAGAACAACCATTCACAAAATACCCTAAGTGTCCAAACCCCTAAACCTACGCACTCCCTCACACCTCAGGGGCTCCCGAAGTAATGTCAGTAGGTCGAGCTTCGTGCGGAGAGGCAGCTTGAGTGGAAGGAGCAGCCGAAGAAGGATCGGCCACCCCTCCAAAAGACGTAGCAGCAGGCGAAGGAGCGGCCACAGAACCAGACGTCGCTTGGGAGCCCTGAAACAAAAAGAAAAATCAAACATAGGAAAAAGGGAACACGCAAGTTCAATACAGGCAAAAACGAGAAGGAGCATGAAGAACCTTATGAAGCACGCGGCGACCTTCGACGACAATTAATCCATAGCCAAACTTCTTGAAGAATTGTTGACGCTCTTTAGCCTCACCACTAGGTTTGCACTCACGGCGACGGCGCCAGAAATGCCTGTTGGCACTCGCTAGTGTCGCTACCGAGTTTATACCCCTAGTAATGGGGCTAGGGAACGTCTTTGGTAAAACACACGTCACAAAAAGGTCTGCAAGCGCACGGATTACCGTTGTAGCACTTCACCCGGTGGTATTTAGGTTATCGTATTTATATTTTCCCAAGGGAGGCACTACGGCAAAGATGATCGAATAAACGGTGGAGAGTAACAAGACTCGATAAAGAGCTATAGCGGGGGTAACGAATAAAGATATTCCGGGATAACTTGACACACACAAGGAGATCTTGATAAAGGGTTAGAGAGGACCTAGTGAGCTGCGAGGACAACGAGACAAGAAATGTTCCTAACACAATCTATCTATTCTTGTCAACTCCAGGCAAAGAACTAAGGCAAAGGATAACCAAGGCAAGCTAAACTCGACAAGCTCTTCTAGTACTGCAGGGGCATGCAAAGCCGCGCTCTCGGACAGGGATGAGAAGGGAGAACGACGACGCGCTGAATCCTACCGGCCCGAACTAACGTGGTGGACTACTGAGCCCGTTCGGAGCTGTCACCTCCTTAGGGTACCACAACTATTCCGTTGAACGGGACACCAATCTAAGACTAAGGTAAGCTCTGAGCACCACACTCACAACGAACCAAAGAACCTTTCCCCGGATATCACGAAGGAAGGTCTCTCTCTACGGTGAAACACCGAAGATCAAGCGAAGAACGACCACAACACTATAGGGTTCAAGAGAGCTATGCTAACCAAGATTAAACTAACTTTAGTCTAAACCAAGAATAAAACTTCTAGAGCAAAGTAAAAGCTGAATGTAATTGACTCGAAAGGTAAGATAGAAAGATAACTTGAATTGTACTTGAGTCTAAACAAAGAAAGGATACAAGAGTAGTACCGGAACCCTGAAGAAGACTCCTCCGGAACCCCGAGACTAGCTCGACTCGACTCTAACTCCCAAGCTACACTAATCCTACTCTAAGTGAACAAAAGAGAGAAATGGAGATGCTCCTGCGTCGTGTGTCCATTCCAGCGAGTGGGAGGTGGCTTTTATAGGCAAGTGAGGTCGGTGGAGCGCAGGAGGGCCACATGCCAGGTGCAGCCGGCTCACTAGGTGCGGCCAGCCTTGGGATGTGCCGCCTCTGGCCTTGGACGCCCCTGATCACTGCTCCTGAGGTGGTTGTAGGTCGGCTCCTTGTGTCGGTTTTGCCCGGCACGCGAGTTGATAGGTGCGGCCGTCCCTCTAGGTGCGGCCGGCCCACCCTGTGCCGTGTGATGCACCGACCATGCTCAGGGACGCCTAGGATCACCTCTGGATGATGGTTGCGGCGGTTGAGTGACCAGATAAGTGGACCCATTGATCCAAGTGATCCTAACCTCCACCATTTGATCAAACCAACGTTTCCTTAGTGAATCTCGTTTGCCCAAGTTGTGCTCGAGGGAGAGGCGGTGCTTAGGACCAGAGACACGCCACGGGGCAGGGCCGGCCGCACTAGGTAGGGCCGGCCGCACCTGCAGGGCCGGCCGAACCTGCCAGGCCGGCCGCACCTGCAGGGCCGGCCGGACCAGGTGGTTCGGCCGTGCCTTGCACGTGTGGTGTGTTGGTCCCAAATTCTCCCAAAATGTGTACCTGCTAATGAAATTCACAACACAACTCGTGGAACTTTATTAGTACTAAAAATGTGCATGAAACTTGTCGTATACTCCTCTCAAACCCGAGGTTTTGATGGTCAAATTTTTGTTGTAAGGACCGTCAACAAACTCCCCCAAGCTAAACGTTTGCTCGTCCTCGAGCAAAGCCTAGACTTGGCCTCGGCGGATTGGTAGTTGCATGATGTTACCACTCGGCAAGTACCTATGCAGAAACCCATGCTCTTCTTGCTATTTGCAAAGATTGGTACGAGAGAAACTTAGCCTTATCTTACCTGTGGGGCTTGTAGCTTTCCACCTTGCCTTCGGAGGTTGAAGAGTAGAATGGTTTTTTGACTTTGCATCTCTCACTCTTCTTCTTTTCTGGATCCTATCTCGAAGTTTTTTGAAAATTTTTCAAAGAAAGACAAGGTTCCTCGGATGGTTCCCTCGATCGCTCAAGTGGTATTTGTTACCTCACCAAAGGCTTTTGAACGAGCCTCAACTTCCTACTCTATGGCTTGTATGTGGAGCTTTGGGTAGGGTAAGCATGAGACTCACTTGTGCCACATGATGTTGTTGAGCCAAAGACCAGATCCAAGAAGAAGCTAGTCATGCAACTTGATCGAGATGTGCAAGTGTGTGGAATTTTTTTGTTTGTTTTTCTAAGTACTCCTTGCTTTGAAGATTCTCCTCTTGCTTTTATTTTGGAGGGGGGTCATGCTTCATTTTTTTTTCTATGCTCTTTGATTGGAGCACATTTTTTTTCTATGCTTCTTGAGCATACACTTCTTCTTTTTTTTCCCTTTTTTTTCTTTTGATGACCCCTCTCTCCTTTTGCAAGATTACAAGAAGAGAAATCTCTCAAGAACTTTGGAGTATTTATTTTTGGTGGGTGGACGACATGTTTTGCGTAACTCTCGGTGTGGAAGTTAGCATGTATATGTGGGTGTACGTGATCTCGATCGTGGGAGCATGAAAAGATTCTACCAAGGGTCACAACAATTTGGCAAAACTCAATGGGTCACAAGCAAGCATATGTAGAAGGTTTATACTTTGATATCGACATATGGCTTTAGTAGGTGATATGACCATTGAGGAAATTGTCTTGTTTTATTTTCAAAAGAAAATCATCCGAGATTTTCACCATACTAGGAGATAGAGCAAGATTAACATTGTCTTACCATATCATACTAGTCAACACCCTAGGTTTGGTCATAAGCATTTGCTTCCCACAAAGTTTTATTTCAGGCTCTTGTCTCAAAATATACCAACAAATTCAAATGCTCAAAGAGCACAAGGTTGTACACTGGGTTCTTGCAAAGTTTTAACATAGCAACCATTCATCATTTCCAAAGTGAGGATATAGACAAGATTTCAAGCACATGGTTGAAGCAAATATTTTTGTTGTTTTCTTTTATTCAAATGTGGTAAACAAGATGTTGAAAGTTGGTTTGGATGGACATACCTTCCTTGATTGAAAATGGGGTCTCCCCTAAGCTAATTTTTGGCTACCTGGTTGGCGTGTCTTCATTTTGGTGATGAGTTGAGCACCTGGAAGCTTGTAGTGGTTGGCTTGATGAATTTGTGAAAAATCATAGGTACAGCCGTACCACTAGGTTCGGCCGGCCCTACTATAATTGCTCCAAGCACTCGTGTCCCCTCCTGAAAACATCCTGCACAAAAATTTTGTCGAGGGGAGGTACGGCCGTACCTCTAGGTTCGGCCGTATCACCAAAAAATCTCCAAAACTGTTTTTCTATGTCTTGTTTACTTACTAATGCAATGGTGAAATCAAATTTGAAATTTAAATATGCTTGATTCACGAAATAAAATGTTGGAAGGGAAATATGAGATAAATACCGGTTTTAGCTCACGGCGAGGGCTCGTGGTTTAGAGTCCGTGAGCGGGACTCCTCCATTTGCTCAATTGATCTTGGATTCGTCCGGTCCTGGAGTGGAAGACTCAGACGATGCTTTCTTCACACGCCACACCTTCTTTGTTTTCTTCGGTGGCGATGAAGTCGGTGGGGCTTTAGCGGGGGTGTTCTTGGTTTCCGTCTTCTTTTCCCCCTTAGACTTGTTGATTGCCTTCGGCTTCCTTGTTTGGTGGCGCCCTTTGAATGCTTTGTCTTGCTCCCAATGCTTCCTCATTGTTGTGATGAGGCTATCCACCTTGGGCTTGGTCGGGGCTGCCTTCTCTTTCTTGTATTGGGGCCGTGGCTTCCTCCACTCCCTAGATTCCTCATCTTGCACTAGGTAACATTGCTCTTCTTTTGCTTGGAATTTGAATGTCATGTTCCTTCGCCCTATGCGGAATTGAATCTTTCCGGCTCCGACATCAATCCTTGCATTGACATCTCTTAGGAATGGTCGCCCGAGAATAACTGGTATTTCTCCATCATCTTGTGTGTCGAGGACCACGAAATCCGCAAAGAAATAGGAGCCCTTGACATTCACCAAGAGGCTCTCCACTATGCCCTCGGGATATCTAATTGACGAGTTGGAAAGCTGGACTGTCATCATTGTCGGAGAGAGAGCAGGATATCCTAACTCCTCGAACATGGCCTTGGACATGAGGTTGACACTCGCACCAAGGTCACAAGGAGCATTCTTGATCTTTTGATAGTAGATCATGCATGTGATGGCCGGATATCCATTGTCCTTCCTGTGCAAAACTGCTGATTCCTCCCATGGGTCTTGGATTTGGTGTATGAGCTTCCCTACATGGTTAGGTGCATACATCCTCCTAGATGGCTTACCCCATCTGGTGGATACAACGCTAACATTTTCTCGAGTAGGCTCGGGTTGCCCCGGGATTCCACCCGACTCGGGAGAAGGAAAAGAAGTAGCAAGCTGAGCAAGTTGAGTTTCTATCATTTTATTAAAGCTTAGCTGATTCTTCATAGCAGTAGTGAAGGATTCTATGGTGGAATTTAGATTTTCAAGAACTTTATCATTGGTGGCTAGCTTCTTGATTAAGTTTTCATTAATTCTAGCTTGGCCAAAGACAAGATCTCTAATGGAAGGCTGATTATTGAAATTGTTAGAATAATTACCTCCATTTTGATTGTTGAATGGGAAGTTGGGCCTTGAGTTCCACCCTTGATTGTTGTAGTTGTTGTTGCGGAACCCATTGTTGTTGCCATTGTTGACGAAGCTGGCTTCTTCCCTTGTCTCGGGACAATCATTTCCCGAATGACCCACATTACCGCAAACCTCGCACGTGATGCGTGCGTCCATAATCTTAGCGGTTTCCATGTTGCTTGGTGCCTCCAATTTCTTCATGAGGAGGTCCATCTTGGCGGCGAGCATGTCGATTCCATCGACTTGGTGTACACCGCGGGTACAGGATTAGAGACGATCTCCATCCCAACCTTGATTTGCCACCATCTTCTCGATCAATTCCTTGGCGGCGGGTACTTGTAGCGAGAAGAAGGCTCCTCCAGCCTTCTATGTGCTAACTTCTATGTGCTCACGGGTGGTACGCTTGAGCCCATGGTAGAAGGTCTGAATTAAGAACCACCCCTGCATGCCATGGTGCGGGCACGCGGTGATGTACTCCTGGAAACGTTCCCATGCTTCCGGGATACTCTCATCATTCTGCTAATGGAAGCCTGAAATTCTAGCGCAGAGGGCATTGGTTTTGCCCACCGGGAAGAACTTCGCGAGAAATGCCTTAGAGCACTTATCCCATGTGTTGATGGCATCTCGCTCCGCATAAAACCATTGCTTCGCCTTCCCGAGCAATGAGAACGGGAATAGGCGAAGACGAATTGCGTCGTCCGTCACTCCGCGGATAGTGAAGGTCCTGCACACCTCCAGGAAATGCTGGAGATGTACATTGGCATCTTCATTAGGCTTGCTGCAGAACAGATTTGCTTGCACCATGTTGATCAACGCCATCTTGAGTTCAAAGTTTCCGTCTCCCACCGTTGTGTTCGGTCCGGTAGGGACATTGGTGTTGGAGGGAGCGGAAAACTCGCGGATCGTCCTCTCGGCCATTGGTGCTGACGAGGCGCTGTCTACGGGATCGACGGTGTTTGTCTCTTGATTCGAGAGTAACTTCTGAGGAATGAGAACACGAGGTCGCACTCTCCTCACAAGTGACTCCGGATTGTCGTGAAAGTTGGATGGTAGGTCGAAACCGGTCATGCACTACTCTGCGTACACGAGAGTAGAGCAAGGGTAAACCCGCTTAAATAGCGGTTCACCGAACCTAGATAACTCTACCACTAAGTTTAAACGATATCTTTTGCCTATTGCCACCCTGGCAATGGCACCAGAAATGCATGTTGACGCACCTTAGCCTCACCACTAGGTTTGCACTCACGGCGACGGTGCCAGAACTGCCTGTTGGCACTCGCTAGCATCGCTACCAGGTTTATACCCCTAGTAATGGGGCTAGGGAACGTCTTTGGTAAAAATCACGTCACAGAAAGGTCCGCAAGCGCACGGATTACCGTTGTAGCACTTCACCCGGTGGTATTCGGGTTATCGTATTTATATTTTCCCAAGGGAGGCACTACGGCAAAGATGATCGAATAAATGGTGGAGAGTAACAAGACTCGATAAAGAGCTATAGCGGGGGTAACGAATAAAGATATTCGGGGATAACATGACACACACAAGGAGATCTTGATAAAGGGTTAGAGAGGACCTAGTGAGCTGCGAGGACAACAAGACGAGAAATGATCCTAACACAATCTATCTATTCTTGTCAACTCCAGGCAAAGAACTAAGGCAAAGGATAACCAAGGCAAGCTAAACTCGACAAGCTCTTCTAGTGCTGCAGGGGCATGCAAAGCCGCGCTCTCGGACTGGGATGAGAAGGGAGAACGACGACACGCTGAATCCTACCGGCCCGAACTAACGTGATGGACTACTGAGCCCGTCCGGAGCTGTCACCTCCTTAGGGTACCACAACTATTCCGTTGAACGGGACACCAATCTAAGACTAAGGTAAGCTCTGAGCACCGCACTCACAACGAACCAAAGAACCTTTCCCCGGATATCACGAAGGAAGGTCTCTCTCTACGGTGAAACACCGAAGATCAAGCGAAGAACGAGCACAACACTATAGGGTTCAAGAGAGCTATGCTAACCAAGATTAAACTAACTTTAGTCTAAACCAAGAATAAAGCTTCTAGAGCAAAGTAAAAGCTAAATGTAATTGACTCGTAAGGTAAGATAGAAAGATAACTTGAATTGTACTTGAGTCTAAACAAAGAAAGGATACAAGAGTAGTACCAGAACCCTGAAGAAGACTCCTCCGAAACCCCGAGACTAGCTCGACTCGACTCTAACTCCCAAACTACACTAATCCTACTCTAAGTGAACAAAAGAGAGAAATGGAGATGCTCCTGCATCGTGTGTCCATTCCAGCGAGTGGGAGGTGGCTTTTATAGGCAAGTGAGGTCGGTGGAGCGCAGGGGGCCACATGCCAGGTGCGGCCGGCTCACTAGGTGCGGTCGGCCCTGGGATGTGCCGCCTCTCGCCTTGGACGCCCCTGATCACTGCTCCTGAGGCGGTTGTAGGTCGGCTCCTTGCGTCGGTTTTGCCCGGCGCGTGAGTTGATAGGTGCGGCCGGCCCTATACGTGCGGTCGGCCCACCCCCGTGCCTTGCCGGCCGGACCAGGTGGTTCGGCCGTGCCTTGCACATATGGTGTGTTGGTCCCAAATTCTCCCAAAATGTGTACCTGCCAATGAAATTCACAACACAACTCGTGGAACTTTATTAGTACTAAAAATGTGCATGAAACTTGTCATATACTCCTCTCAAACCCGAGGTTTTGACGGTCAAATTTTTGTTGTAAGGACCGTCAACAAGAATGTTTGCATAAAATTCTTCACTATATTCTTCGGCAAAGTAGGGATTTTGTCAACTGACGTTTCCGTTGGCCAAGCAAAGTTCGCGTCACGAAGCTAGAAAAGATCAGACTTTCTCATGCTAGGCTCACCATCTCCAGAAGTCTTCAATAAGGAGCATATTGAATGAGCAAGACTTCGCGCAGCAACAATAGTTTGCCAAATTTGTGTCTTCTTCGTTTTGTGGCTCTTGATCTGTTCAACGACCCCAGTTTAACCTCTTCAGGTATAACAGCTTTTTCTCCGTACAACAATCTGAAAGGTGTGAAATTTGTTGCTATAGAAGCAGTTGTGTTGTGAGACCATATGACTCTTGGCAGCTCTTCAGCCCACTATTGACGGCTGTTAAGTGCTTACTTTAGCCGTCAATTTACTCATGAATAAAGGAGCAAGAGGCATTTCTTACACGCATTTTAGTTAAGAATAATGTAGTTCCACTTGTCCTGGGAGATTATGTGATTGCAGGAAAATAAGCATAAAAGAAGTGGCAAACTCACCTTCTCTAATTCATGCCACGTCACCTCAAGGAGTGGCAGCCACCTCAGGTGCCATGCGTGCAAGCTAAGCCACCTCAAGTGCCATGCATGCACGCCATGTCACCGATCCAAGAGAGGCAAGCCCCAACGAATCAGAGCGTGACACGTGGACTTCACATGGATCCATGGGCCCACCAAAGCGCCTAAACCTCCTCAAGAGCACGTGTACACCAGGGACCGACCTAAGGGCCCACAGGACAACCACCCCGAGGAAGCACACCCCGAGTGGGACCCACCTGGGGTCGGCCGACCCTAGGATCGGCCGAACCAACCTTGGGTCGGCTGATCCTGGGCTTCCACGTGGTGCTTGTCCATTGGTCCTAGAGGCCGTTCCCGGGGTGTTTCACTCCTCCTTGCGTCGGTGCTCAAGCCTATAAATAGAAGGGGAGGGGGTTCATTTCTTACCAACACACCTTACTCCTCTCTCACTTTTGGTTTCTAAGGCTAGGAGGTAGGCTAGAGTAGTTCTACTTCAGGTTCCAAGTCTACTTTGGGATCTAGGTATGAGTTCTCTTGTATCTTTAGTTTATTGTATGACTTTGATCTACTTCAGTTATTCAACTATTTCATATAAAGTTGTGCTTGTATACACGGGTGATTTGTTCATGTGTTCTTCGCTTGTTCATCATTTAGAGGCTCATGTTCTTGATGAACAAGGCCTTTTGATCCAGTTGATGAGTGACTTATACATGTTTCCGGTGTTTGTTCATAAGTTAGAGGCTCGTGTTCTTCACGAACACGACCCTTTGATCTTGTTCAATGAGCATAGGAAAGCACAAATCCGTTTGTGTACATAGCCTAGTTTGATCTAGTTAGATCCCATGTTTGTGTTGCATGAAGTTCATCCTCAAGCTACGGTACTCGGTGTAATTGGCCGGTTTATCTGGCGGCTCTGACCTGGGTCACAATAGCCCGGGCCGGTCAGGGTCCTGCTAACAACGTAAGCGTGGTGCTTGGGTTGCGTAGCTACGTTGCTTACGAGTGTATCCCACGGTTTGTCTTAGGGTAGGCCGCAGTGGTGACAGCTGTTGGACCCTTCTGGAATCCCCCACGTTCGGATACGCTGTAGGAGTCTAAAGTCTAACAACCGGAGTCGTGCGTAAGCGACGTGGGAGGTTAGCTCCCCATTTGTACCTGGGTGCTTGAGCCAGCAATCATGCAATGCTAGTGTGTATCTAACTCGTCTGACTAACTTTGTGTGTTTAGTACTTTAGAACCTAGAACTAACTCGTATGTTGCCTCCTAAGCCTAGGACCTTTAGAGAGAGTGTGTTTGTGTGTTCACACTACCATCTTATCTATCATACCTTACCCCTGTACTTGAGTGTCTGGTTTGTTTTCGTCTATGATTTATACTCCTTGCACTAGTGTTGAACTTGTTAATCCGCCCAGCCTTCCTTGGATTCGATACCCTTTGGAATACTCCTTTGGGGAAATGCTACAATGGTGCTTCCGTGCGCTTGCGGACTCTTGTAATCGTTAGGATTACCATTTGGTTATTTCTGGCATCGTTGCTAGGAACTCATAACCTAGTGATGACGTTAAGAAATGCCAACAAGCATTTCTGGCGCCGTTGCCGGGGAAGGCTAAGGATAACGTGTCAACACTTTGTAATGTTAATAATCATGACAGGAATAAAACAGTTCTCAATGCAGGCTAACTTTGAATGTCTTCTTTGTCTATTGATGATGAAGACAGGTAGTGTATGACTGGTTTCGACTTACCACCGAATTTCACTGAAGATCCTGAGTCACTCGTAAGGAGAGCTAGAACTCATTTCGGTTCTCCCCAACATGTACATATGGAAGTCAACCCAGCTTCCTTTGTGCCATCTGCATCAACTTCCATGGCCAACCAAGAGAAGACTCTTCGCGAGTACTCTGCTCCCTCTGCTGATCAGGTGCCCACTGGCCCCGAGATCAACACCGGGAACGGAAACTTCGAGATCAAGACTGGCCTCATTACGATGGTACAGGCTAGCCCATTCTATGGCAACCCCAATGAAGACGCGAGTGCCCACTTGCAACAGTTCCTGGAGCTGTGCAGTACCTTCACTATACGAGGAGTGGAGGAAGATGCCATTCGTCTACGACTGTTTCCATTCTCACTTCTGGGAAAGGCGAAGCAGTGGTTCTATGCAAACCGTGCAGATATTGACACTTGGGCGAAGTGCTCAGTAGCGTTCCTCGTGAAGTTAATTCTGTTGGGCAGGACCAATGCCCTCCGGGGGAGAATTTCAAGCTTTCAGCAAGCAGCAAATGAAACCATTCTAGAAGCTTGGGAAAGGCTTCAGGAGTACATCCTGTCTTGTCCCCATCATGGGATGGACAACTGGCTTATTCTTCAGAGTTTCTATAATGGGCTGACTCCGACAGCCCGGGGCCATATTGATGCTGCTGCTAGAGGGGCTTTCTTCTCTCTCACTATCGCTGAAGCAACCAAACTTATTGAGAAGGTGGTCTCCAATCAAGGGTGGAGTGATGATCGACTCCAGCCACGTTAGAGGGGTACACATACCGTCAAGGAAGCGGATATGCTGCACGCCAAGATGGACCTACTCATGAAGAGAATGGATGCTCTGACCAGTGAGAAGGCTGCCATTGCCGTCACTACTCAAGCTATGGATGCTCTCATGACCTCCGAAGTCTGTGGTGACACTGGGCATTCCGGGAATTATGCCCTACTACCCAGGAGGACGTGGTGTACATGAACAGCAACAACAATGGTTATCGTCCACAAGGAGGTCAAACGTGGATTCAGTCACGCCCTTACTATCAGGCAGGTAATCAAGGTAATTCATTCAATCCAAACCAACCTTCCCTGAGAGATCAGGTTTTCGGGCAAGCTAAGATTAATAATGGTTTTAATAAGAAGATAGCTGCCTATGATAAGGCTTTGGAAAGCCTTAACGTTAAAATTGATATCCTTTCTTCTGCTCTTAAGAACCAGCTGAGCTTTAACAAAATGATAGAAACCCAGTTGGCTCAGTTAGCTACTTTGGTTCCTTCTGCTGAAGACGGGAAGATTCCGGGGCAACCCGTGTCTTGTTGTGAGAATGTTTGTGCAGTGTCCACCAGATGGGGTAAGCCATCTGGGAGGGCACGAGCTGCTGACTATGCAGGTCGACCCATACAGCAGGTTCTTGATCCATGGGAATCTTCAGCAATTGTGCACAGGAAAGATCCTGGTTATCCGGCTATCACTTGCACAATATACTACCAGAAAATCAGGAATGCTCTCTGTGATCTTGGCGTGAGTGTTAACCTCATGTCCAAGGCGATGTTCGAAAGATTGGGATATCCTACTCTTACTCCAACCTCGAGGACAGTTCAACTTGCTGATGCATCGATCCGGTATCCGGAGGGGATTGTGGAAAGCCTACTGGTATTTGTCCAAGGTTCCTGCATCTTCGCAGACTTTGTGGTCCTTGATATGCAAGATGATGCGGAAATGCCACTCATTCTTGGGAGGTCGTTCCTAAGTGACGCTCGGGCGAGGATCAATGTGGAAAATGGGACCATCCGTTTCCGCATTGGGAAGAAGAACTTGATGTTCCGAATTCGACCAACAGAAGAGCATTGCTATTCAATGCAAGGAAATGATGAGCAAACTTGGGGATGGACGGAGCCACAACCCCAGCTCACGCAACCTCTGACCGCACCAAGAAAATCAAGGAAAACACGGAAGGTGTGGCGGGAGGTACAGAGATCACACCCCTCTACTTCTCGGGAGTGGGGTGACGAGTGGAACTGATCACGGAGAAAAGTCCCATTCTCGGACATAAAATAATGAGTCCTTTCGCCAAAAGGTAAAATTGGTGAGTTATCTCATATTTCCCATTTCACAATTTAATTTAATTTAATTTTTCCAATGCATA
This sequence comes from Cenchrus fungigraminus, assembly GCA_036936925.1. NCBI lineage: Eukaryota > Viridiplantae > Streptophyta > Magnoliopsida > Poales > Poaceae > Cenchrus > Cenchrus fungigraminus. The sequence goes on along the minus strand of CM072772.1, from coordinate 68,327,926 downwards.
TTTGAATTTTCCATCCTTGCATCTGCATGTTAGAATTTTTTCTAGCCAAATTCCCTTTTTAAATAAAAATTCTGAAAATAAAATTTTGAGTTAGAAAAATCCTTAAAATTCTTTTGAGCAAGTTTTGGGCAAGTTTGGACCGGGACACCTAGGCAGGCCATCACATGACCGTTAGAGAGCCATTGCAAAAAGCTGGAGGCGAGCGGACCTGAGGTGGGTACGGCCGACCCCACAGGTCGGCCGACCCAGCCTAACGGCTACCTCGGCCCCCTTCCTCCAACGGCTCCTAGCCGTTGCACACGGCCCATGTCTCGGTGCCCGGCTTCATTGCCTATAAATACCAGGGGGTTTGAGGGGTGTCTTCACCCATTGCATCACTCTCTCCCTCCCTTGCTCTTGCTGTCTGGTTTTCATGGATTTCTCGCTCGAGATTGAGGTGCCAAGTATTCTCTCCAAGTGCTGCTGAAATATTGATCATTGGTGGAGCAAACTCGGTAAGGATTTCATTCGGTTTCACTAACCCATCATCGAGTTGCTCGTGTTGTCCGATTGTTGTGCAAGATGAGTTGGGCCTCTGGCGCGTTCCAGAAGTTGACTCGCTCACGCTGTTCACGTGACAGGGGAAGCTCGTCTCGTCATTCCAAAGCTACACCAAGCCCAATGTCAACCGACCGGTAAGAGGAGGGAGAGGAAGAGCTACCCACGCCACAAGCCGAGGAAGTGTATGCCGTCGACGCCGCCTTCATCGACTTGAGGAATGATCGCGAGAGACAAGCCTACGCTCTCATCAAGGACCGAGTCTTCGCCAACACCAAGGAGTTCGACCCGGACCTTCTCGAGAAAACAGGTACGGACTCTGAGTTCGATTCCATTTGGCAAGCTCTAGGATGGGAGGATTTTGTCCTAGTTCAGGAGATTGGTTCTAGACCTACCACCATCCAGTTCCTTTGCACTCTTCAAGAGGATGCGTCCGGTATTTCATTCCGATTTCATGGAGTTCCATATCGAGTTTCATGGAAAGATCTTAGTCGCACCCTCGATTTTCATCGTCACTGCGCTATTTCTCTTGAGCAAGCTTGCGCTGGTTTTAATCGCGAGAGTTTTTGGGAAGAGATCTCTGGTCGTCTTGTTCGCGGCAAGTTGACACCTCGGTGCAACGTTATCTTGCATCCCACTCTCCGACTGTGGCACATGTGGCTCGCCATTACTCTATTTCCAAGGGATGATGTACGAACCGTGCGCACTGACGAGATGATGATCTTATATGCCGCAGTCAGACGGATCAAGATCTCCCCTGTGCAAGCTATGATTTGGTAGTGGTTAACGAATTTTAAGATGATGGGTTCTATTGAGTGTACGTCTCTGATTTCTCGCATCGTCACAAATCTTGGGATTACGCAAGGGCCCAACGTGCCCTTCATTGCTAATCCCCGGACTCAGATTGACGAGGCTTATTTGACTCAGGGGCATATTCTTAAGAAGGGTTCGGATGATTCTTTGGTTTTCTTTTACCCGGGCCATACAAACCAGATTCGGTTACCTAACCCGGATTTCAGGTTGTACGACCAGGGGCCACTGACCATTCCTCTCGAGGAACCTCGTCGTTCTAGTGTCTCTGGTGATAGGGTAACTAGGAGTGCATCGAGGAGAGCAGCCGGAGCACAATAGCCGCCACCACAGCCGTCCCCGCAGCTGTCGCCTCAGCCACAGCCTCAGCCTACCACACCTCCATCTGGTACATGGACCTCTACCGAGTACATGCCTGGGTTTACTCCCGGATATGCTCCCGGTTGGGACCAGCCCATGTACCAGCAGGGTGCGAGTAGCTCAGCTTGGGCTAGCATGGGCAGTGGCGTGTGGGCCGTCCCTGCCGGTACTGCCTTCGGAGATGCGACGTCTTTGTCGTCCGGGTTGCGCTCATCATCTCATGGGGCCACCCTCACTCAGCAGATGAGCGAGCTCAACATCCGAGTCGGCGACATGGAGGAGACCGTGCACCAGCACGTCGAGTCCACCCGGGACTGGCAGTGGATGTCTAGCGAGAGACTACACGCCATCGAGCTGGCACAGCAGTAGCTGCTGGAGGAGCAGAGGGCCTACTACCAGTGGATGGGATTTCCCCCTCCACAGTAGTGAGCCTGAAGCTAGCTTGGGGGAGGACCCCCAATCTGAGGTAACTTGTATCTTTATTTTCAGAATCTCATATGCTAAAAACACATAAAAATCTGCAAAATTAAAAAGACCAAAAATATCTATTTGCTTTCTTAAATTAGTTTGCTTTCATATGCGCGGTAAGAATGCTTTCTGTTCTTCATGGTTGAAATGATGAATAGTTGCTCTGTTTATTCCTCTTGTATGCCTTGCTTACAACTTAGTATCCTATTTAAGTTTTGAGTTAGTTGGCTTGCATGATCAAACCTTAGCTTGAAACTTGTGGGTAGCAAAAAAGCATGACCTTTGCCTAGGTTGTTGTGAGGTATGATATGGTAAAATAGAGTTGCTATGAGCCTGTGCTAAGTGATGTTTGATATCCGGAGTTTTCTTTTGAAAAATGATAAAATGATAAGTTCCTCAATGATGAGAAATTCCTATCCAAAGCCATATGTAGATCCTAGCTTTTGTTAGCCTCCACATATGCTACTTCTTTTTTTCATTGGGTCTTGTCGAATTGTTGTGACCCTCGGCGAGAAACTTGTCATGCTCCCATGATCAAGATCACGTACACAGCCACTATATGCTAAACTTCTACACCAGAAGTTAGCACCCATCATTTCATCCATCCTCCATCCATTCCGCAAATAAAGCTCCGCGCATTGTTCTATGATTACTCTCTCTCCAAAAATATTCAGCAAGGACTATGGGCTATAAAAAAAGAAAAAAAAGAAAGAGAAAGAATAAAGAAACATAGCCCAAGTCACAAAAATTTCAAAAAGAGAAGAGAGAATAATATACAAAAAGGAGTTCTTCATCCATCCACCATATACACACACATGCACATCTTGATCAGGTTGTATGACTTGTTGCTCCCAAGGATCCGGTTTTCGACTCGACAACATATGAGAAACAGGTATGCCACATGTTTTCCCTACCTACAGCTCCACATATCAGCTTATTAGGAGTAGGTGGAGAAAGAAGGCAATTTAATGCCTTGGTGAGGAATCATACACAATGAGCGATCTGAGAGTATCATTCGAGGAACTTTTGATTTCTTTGTGAAAATTTGCAAAACCTCCAGATTGACGACTGATCAAGGTACTTGTGATTAGTAATTTCTATACAACCGTTCTATCTTTCAACCGCCCAAGGCAGGTGAAGCTACAAGCCCCATATCAGTCAAGCATAAGGTAAGATCAATGCCAACTTATTCAATCCTTGATAGAGTACCTAGTCGTATGCTTGTCATAAACTAGGAATACGACATCGTAGCAACTCTTGATCAACCAACCTAAGTCCTAAGTGTCTTGCTCAGGGCGAGCTAGAGGCTAGCTTAGGGGAGTTGTTACGGCTGTTAAGTGCTTACTTTAGCCGTCAATTTACTCATGAATAAAGGAGTAAGAGGCATTTCTTACACGCATTTTAGTTAAGAATAATGTAGTTCCACTTGTCCTTGGAGATTATGTGATTGCAGGAAAATAAGCATAAAAGAAATGGCAAACTCACCTTCTATGATTCATGCCACATCACCTCAAGGAGTGGCTGCCACCTCAGGTGCCATGCGTGCAAGCTAAGCCACCTCAAGTGCCATGCATGCACGCCAAGTCACCGATCTAAGAGAGCCAAGCCCCGACGAATCAAATCGTGACACATGGACTTCACATGGATCCATGGGCCAACCAAAGCGCCTAAACTGCCTCAAGAGCACGTGTACACTGGGGACCGACATAGGGGCCCACAGGACAGCCACCCCGAGGAAGCACACCCCGAGTGGGGCCCACCTGGGGTCGACCGACCCTAGGATCGGCCGAACCGACCTTGGGTCTGCTGATCCTGGGCTTCCACATGGCGCTTGTACATTGGTCCTAGAGGTCGTTCCTGGGGTGTTTCACTCCTCCTTGCGCCGGTGCTCAGGCCTATAAATGGAAGGGGAGGGGGTTCATTTCTTACCAACACACCTTACTCCTCCTCTCTCACTTTTGGTTTCTAAGGCTTGGAGGTAGGCTAGAGTAGTTCTACTCAGGTTCCAAGTCTACTTTGGGATCTAGGTATGAGTTCTCTTGTATCTTTATTTTATTGTATGACTTTGATCTACTTCAGTTATTCAGCTATTTCATATAAAGTTGTGCTTGTATACATGGGTGATTTGTTCATGTGTTCTTCGCTTGTTCATCATTTAGAGGCTCATGTTCTTGATGAACAAGGTCTTTCGATCCAGTCGACGAGTGACTTATACATGTTTCCGGTGTTTGTTCATAAGTTAGAGGCTCGTGTTCTTCACGAACACGACCCTTTGATCTTGTTGAATGAGCATAGGAAAGCACAAATCCGTTTGTGTACATAGCCTAGTTTGATCTAGCTAGATCCCATGTTTGTGTTGCATGAAGTTCGTGCTCAAGCTACGGTACTCAGTGTAATTGGCCGGTTTATCTGGCAGCTCTAACCTGGGTCACAATAGCCCGGGCCGGTCAGGGTCCTGCTAACAATGTAAGCGTGGTGCTTGGGTTGCGTAGCTACGTTGGTTACGAGTGTATCCCACGGTTTGTCTTGGGGTAGGCCGCGGTGGTGACAGCCGTTGGACCCTTCTAGAATCCCCCACGTTCGGATACGCTGTAGGAGTCTAAAGTCTAACAACAGGAGTCGTGCGTAAGCGACGCGGGAGGTTAGCTCCCCATTTGTACCTGGGTGCTTGAGCCAGCAATCATGCAATGCTAGTGTGTATCTAACTCGTCTGACTAACTTTGTGTGTTTAGTACTTTAGAACCTAGAACTAACTCGTATGTTGCCTCCTAAGCCTAGGACCTTTAGAGAGAGTGTGTTTGTGTGTTCACACTACCATCTTATCTATCATACCTTACCCCTGTACTTGAGTATCTGGTTTGTTTCCGTCCATGATTTATACTCCTAGCAATAGTGTTGAACTTGTTAATCCGCCCAGCCTTCCTTGGATTCGATACCCTTTGGAATACTCCTTTGGGGAAATGCTACACTGGTATTTTCGTGCGCTTGCGGACTCTTGTAATCATTAGGATTACCATTTGGTTATTTCTGGCATCGTTGCTAGGAACTCATGACCTAGTGATGACGTTAAGAAATGCCAACACCCACTTCCCCCTAGCCATTCCTATCAAGTTCTTTTTGATTCTTATGAAGATGATGTCATTGGCTCTTTCGACTACTCCATTGGATTCTGGGTGATACACTGAAGCGAAGCATAGCTTTGTTCCGAGGTTGAAGCAAAACCTCCTGAAATCTGTGCTATCAAATTGTTTGCCATTGTCTACTGTCACTTCATATGGTACTCCAAACCTGCACACGATGTTTTGCCAGAAGAACTTTTGTATTAGTTGCGAAGTGATTCTGTGCACTGCCTTTGCCTCTATCCACTTTGAGAAATACTCCACTACTACTATTGCATACTTGTAGTTGCCTGGTGCTGTTGGCAGCTGCCCCACTATATCGATTCCCCATCTTGCGAAGGGCCATACCGGCGGTAGCAATTGTATCTCATAAGGAGAGGTTTTTGTATAGTTGCAATGCTTTTGGCAATTGTCGCACCTTTGCACTATATCTTCTGCATCACGAACTGCCGTGGGCCAATAGAATCCTTGACGGAATGCCTTCGCCACTAGTCTTCTAGTCCCAATGTGAGACGAGCACATTCCTGAATGAATTTGCTGCAACAAATCTCGCCCTTCTTCTGTGGAGATTATTGAGGGCTGTTAAGTAACACTTTTACACCGTCAACTCCTGCATAAAATAAATAAAAAGTGAGCATCAACACTAGGATAGGGGTTTATACTGACAAATTCCACAAGTGTTGTTGTTTCCATCTTTTGTTGCAGGACACATTAAAATGCACATGAACTGATAGAGTTGAGAGCAAGCAAACCAATGGCATGAATATGGCGTCATCATAAACAATCTCAAATGCCAAATTGTATTGCACCACTGCGATCGGCTCGTCGAGACGATCGAAATGGATATATCATTTGCCTACTTTGGAGTTCGGATGAAAGAGATATGCACAAGATATCATGTGGGCCCGGTGGGACCCACACCAGGCCACATGGTGACGTGCTGCCACACAAGAGTCCACATGTCCATGAAACCTCATCGATCCAAGGAAACACACCTTCGACCAATTAGGAGCCAGTACACAGATCCAAGGGCCCACTTTCCCATGAAAATGGGCCAAAAACACCGCAAACACCCCCATACCCACCTTGGGACCCACCTGGCAGTCACCCAGATGAAAGGCAGCGCAAACGGAGCCGACTCGGGATCGACCGACCCCACAGGTCGGCTGACCCCACCTTAAGGCGGTTCGCTCCCATCTTCCACGTGTCGTCTCTCCATTGGATCCTAAGGGCATTGCCGGGGTGCTTGGGGTGTCCTCACGAAGTTGTCCAGCCCCTATTGAGAGCCATGTGTGGTTCGAGGACCGGTGGATGGTCGCTTCCCGGTGTGATGAGTGATTGACAACGTGGTGTGGACTGACTCTTGGCTAAGTATTGCAGGTGCAGGTTGCGGCTTGACTGGTGTTGGTGCAGGTGAAGAACAAGCGCGAAAGGTCGTTGCCGGTGGGGCCTCCAGGTGTGGAGAAGACAAGTAGGCTTGGTTCGACGGACCCGGTGGCCAGCGGGGTCAAGTGCGGGCCGCATGGTGGCAAGAACGGCAAGATGAAGTCATGGACGGTTTCTTGGTTGAGCCTCAAAACCAAGGTCGAGCCGGGACTACGTGGGAGCCGAGTCATGAGTGGTGATTGGCTGAGGCTACACCGAGTTCGCGGGGTTTCCAGTGGTTCACCAGAAAATCACTGGGTTCCTTGGTTGATCCACAAAGCCAAGACCGAAGAACCGAAGACGGAGGTGCAGCAGCTCCAGACCGGTCTGACCGGTGGGTCTGACCGGTCTGACCGGTGGGTACCGGTCTGACCGGTGTGCGACGACGCAGTCCGGAATCTTCGAAGCGGAGGACACGCGTCGGGATCACAAGGCTTGCATCGAGGCTAAGCAAGTTTGCGGTCACTGGGCATCCGTCCGATGGAGCGAAGACAAAGATTTTCGAATTCGCCCTTGAGGGGCATGTATCCCTAGTTAGCTAGTAAGGGTATTTTCGTCTTTCGGCTGCCTCCATATAACCCAAGTGGTGAGAGGATGGCAGCCATCTCTTGGAACCCTAGCTCATTTGGTTTTCCTATTTTCCGTCCTATTTTCCTTAGGATTTTCATAGGACTAGCTTGAGAGCTTCATGGTGAGATCTTGTGAGAGGGAAGGATGATCGGGCGGCAAGCTAGACCTTGTATGAACCTCTTTGGTATGTATAGATGATTCGGCGTGGTTCCTCAAGGCTTGGTTGTGTCTTTCCCGTTTCTCCTTTTTGGTGATTTTCGGAGGCTTTTCTTGGCGAATTTCTTGTGGCGGTTTTGAGACCTTTCTCTTTGGGATTTGGTGGGGAATGTATGCATGAACCCCTCGTGGTTCTTTTCTCTTTGTTCCCCTCCCAAATCCGTGAGTAAAGGGGCTCGATTTTGGGGTTTTCGTGGTTCTAGGGTTCGTAGTGTTCTTGGCGGAAATCCTTCGATTCCTCTTGATTCAACGAGTTTTGGTGGACTAAATCTTGGCTATGGAGTGACCATAAGGTGTTCCTACTATCCCCAAAGTCTTGTGCGAATCTGTGGAGCGAATCGGGAGATCGGGAGTTGGATTTGGAGGGGTTGACTCGCGGGCGCTGTTCATCCCGAGCTGCCCAGGCGCGACCGGTCTGACCGGTGCTCTTGACCGGTCTGACCGGTGCTAGCCCTTGGTGGGATTTGTCTCGGGGAACAGCCTTGTCCGTGTGGTTTTGTCCTGTGGTCCAGCTGGTCAGTTCTTGGCGTATTTGGAGTTGTTTTGCTAGGTTTTGTGAGGGGTTCTTCTTCCGTGCAGGTTGTGTTTCGGAGGTGGTTTTTGTTCCAGGGCCTAGAGGAGTCGCTGAGGCTTCCTGGAACGTTTGCTGTGCGGCTACTGTAGCCACCAGCCTGACCGGAGTTGTCCAACGGTCTGACCGGTGTCACCGGTCTGACCGGCGCAGGCCATCGGTCTGACCGGTGTAGCACAGGCAGCAAGCCGTGCAAGTTTCCGCTGTGCGTTTGGGGCGTTAGGTTGTGTGTTGGTTCCTAGGACCAGTAGCACTCCAGTGGCTGCGTGGTCTTGACCAACTTGGGTAGTTGAGTCGGAGAAGTGTTTCGAAAGCCGTGTTCGTCTTGTTGGAGTTCCCATCTCCTTCGAGAAGAATTTTTATCGGCTCCCATTCACTCCCCCCCTCTCTGGTTCGCCTAATCGGTCCTTCAATTGGTATCAAAGCCGGTTCGGGTCTTCATTGACTCTTACCAGTCTAAGATCCAAAGATGGCATACCAGGAACGAGGTTCGGGTCCTCCGCACTTCGATGTGAAGAACTACCAGATGTGGCAGAGGCGGATGGCACTGTTCCTCCGCGGAAAGGGTCAGATCCTTTGGGACGTTACGGTGAACACAGCTTATGTTCATCCGATTAACTTCATTGCTCCAGGATCGAGGGATATGTTCGAAGCCAACAACAAGGCGGTCGACTACTGGTGGTCGTGGTTCTGGTGGTTGGTCTGGAAAGTTTGCAGGTGGTCAGTTTGCTAGGCGTTCTCCACCTCGTGCTCAATACGAGGGTGGGAGGAGTCGTAGCTTTGAGATGGAGAGGAGGAACGGTCCACGGTTTTTCTTTCATGGCTTTCGTTCTCCTCCAGCTAGAGAGGGTTGGTTCCCTCGTAGTGGTTACCGTGGTGGTGTTCGTGGTGGTAGCTTTGATAGGCGTGATGATTTGGTTTGTGCTAACCCCACTTTGGAGCAAATGCCTCAGCACTGGTTTTACTCTTTTGGTACTAACCCTAGTGCTGAGTCGTTTGTTCACTCACGTGCTCACTTTTGAATTTCAGGTGGGAGACTTGAGGAACGTTTGGTTGATTGACTCCGGTTGCTCGAGGCATATGACCGGAGACAAGGGATGGTTCTCAAGTCTCGTCCCGGTGGTGTCCAAGACATACATCATCTTTGGGGACAATGGGCGAGGGCGTGTGCTATCAGAAGGTGAGATCAAGGTAAGTGACAAGGTCACTCTCAGGCGTGTTGCTCTTGTTCAATCGCTGGGGTTCAATTTGCTTTCCGTGTCCCAGTTGTTGGATGAGGGCTTTGAGGTGTTGTTTCGGCCTGGTGGTTCTCAGATTTTAGATTCTCGAGGGGACTTTGTTTGCATGGTCGTTCCTGAGGGTCAAGTGTTCCGAGCTGATTTCTCTCAGTCTTCTGGTGTGGAGCGTTGCTTTTTGGCTGGTTCTTCGAGTGAGTTGTGGAAGTGGCATAGGAAGTTGGGTCACTTGAGCTTTGACCTTTTGTCTCGCTTGAGTAAACTCAATTTGGTCCGAGGATTGCCACGGTTGAGGTTTGAGAAAGAGTTAGTTTGTGCGCCGTGTAGGCATGCCAAGATGGTAGCCTCTTCTCACCCGCCTCTCACTGATGTGATGACTGAGCGTCCATGCGAGCTGCTCCATATGGACCTTGTTGGCCCAGCTCGTGTGCGATCTGCGGGTGGGAAGTGGTATGTCCTTGTTGTGGTGGACGACTACTCTCGGTATGCGCGGGTGTTCTTTCTTGAGGAGAAAGGGGAGATGTTTGGTTTTGTTCAAGATCTTGTCTTGAGGTTAAGAAACAAGAGGCACGGAGATGCCATACGAGCGATCCGCAGTGACAATGGCTCGGAATTCAAAAACTCTCACTTCGAAACCTTTTGCCATGACTTGGGTCTTGAACACCAGTTTTCGAGTCCGTATACGCCTCCTCAGAATGGCGTGGTGGAAAGGAAAAATAGGACCTTGTGTGAGATGGCTCGGACGATGCTCGACGAGCATAGGACTCCGAGAAGGTTCTGGGCTGAGGCGGTCAATACCGCGTGCTATGTATCGAACAGGATCTACCTCAGGGTTCACAAGAAGAAAACCTGTTACGAGTTGATGCACGGTCGCACACCCAAGGTGAGTCACTTCCATGTCTTTGGTTGTAAATGCTTCATTCTGAAGAAAGGGAAGAAGTTGGACAAGTTCGAGGCTAGGTCTGTCGATGGCATTTTCTTTGGTTATGCATCTCATTCTAGGGCATTTCGTGTACTCAATCTTGAAACTAACCAAATCGTGGAGACTTGCGAGGTAACCTTCGACGAGACACAGCCACGTAGTCAGCTTGTCTTTGAGTGTGCAGGTGACGATGAACTTGGCGAGGAGATTTTCCAGGAGGAGCAGCATGAACATGGAGATGATGAAGATGGTGGTGTGGTGCCCGTGGATGAACATGTACCTACTACTTCGACGACGATCGAGAACGGGCCCTCTCCCACACCTACAACGACAAACCCAGATCAAGGCGAAGCTGCTGTTGAGGGGGAGGTAGCATCAAGGCGAGAACCTCCCCGGCGAGTGCAAGTGGATCACCCAGCTTCGAGAATCATCGGCGACATGAATGAACGTACTACACGGTCGAGGGTTCGGAACAATTCTCATTTCGCTCATGCTGCTTTTGTTGCCACCTTTGAGCCCAAAGACATTGGACACGCGCTATCTGATCATAATTGGGTTAATTCAATGCATGAGGAGTTGGAGAATTTTGAGAGGAACCAAGTTTGGGTGTTGGTTGACCCTCCCCCAGGGTGTAAGCTAATTGGGACAAAATGGGTGTGGAAGAACAAAGAGGGAGAGAAAGGAGAAGTGGTGAGGAACAAGTCGAGACTTGTTGCTCAGGGGTACAGTCAGAAAGAGGGGATCGACTACGAGGAGACTTTTGCTCCTGTAGCTCGTTTGGAGGCGATCAGGATCCTTTTAGCCTTTTCTGTGGTTAAAGGGTTCAAGTTGTACCAGATGGATGTGAAGAGTGCTTTCCTGAATGGTGTGTTGGAGGAAGAGGTGTATGTGAGGCAACCACCGGGGTTTGAGAGTGAGAAGTACCCCCACCGGGTTTACAAGTTGAGGAAGGCGCTGTACGGGTTGAAGCAGGCGCCTAGAGCTTGGTATGGTAGGCTGAGGGGGTTCCTGTTTGAGAGAGGGTTTGAGATGGGGAAGGTCGATCAGACCTTGTTTCTCCTCAGGTAGGGCAGAGATATTCTGATTGTGCAGGTATACGTGGATGATATTGTCTTTGGTGGCTCGTCTAACTCTCTTGTTGCAAGGTTTGCAGAAGACATGAGCAGGGAATTTGAGATGAGTATGATGGGTGACTTGCAGTTCTTCCTCGGGCTACAAATCAAGCAATCAAAGGAAGGAACATTTGTGCACCAAGCAAAGTACACCAAGGTCATTGTGAGGAAGTTCAAGATGGAGGACTCCAAGGCCATGGTGACGCCTATGAGTACGACTACAGCTCTTGATGCGGACGAGGAAGGTGAACACGTGGACCAGAAGGAGTACCGGAGCATGATCGGGTCACTCCTCTACTTGACGGCGACGAGGCCGGACATCTAGTTCTCGGTATGTCTGTGCGCTCGTTTTCAAGCGTCTCCGAGGACTTCGCATCGGCAAGCAGTGAAGCGCATATTCAGGTATTTACGACACACTCCCGACATCGACCTTTGGTACTCCGCGTCTTCTTCTTTGGCTCTTCATGGATTTTCAGACGCGGATTTTGCCGGGTGTCAGTTGGATAGGAAGTCCACTTCTGGGACTTGCCAGTTCTTGGGTTCTTCTTTGGTGTCTTGGTCTTCCCGCAAACAGTCGAGTGTTGCTCAATCCACTACCAAGGCAGAGTATGTGGCCGCAGCTAGTTGTTGCTCTCAGCTCCTTTGGATCACATACACCATGAGTGACTTTGGTGAGGAGTATACCCATGTCCCACTTCAATGTGATAGCACTAGTGCCATAAGCGTTGCAAAGAACCCAGTGCTCCATTCCAAAACCAAGCACATAGAAGTGAGGTATCATTTCCTGAGAGACAATGTAGAGAAAGGGAAGATAGCCTTGATCCATGTACCCACACATGACCAGCTAGCCGATATTTTCACCAAACCCCTAGATCAAGCAACTTTCACTCGTTTGCGGGGGGAGCTTGGTGTGTGTTTGATTTCTTGAGTTGGTGTGTGGGAGCTCCTTTGTAGCATATGTATAGCTTTCTTTTGTGCATTTCTTGCATTTGGCATGGCTTATGTAACATGATGTATAGGCATCTTTGTATCTTAGGTTGCATGCATTTTGTATCATATGCATTGTTTAGGAAAAGCTTCTCCTATATACATTGTTCACCATGGAATGATATGTATGTCTTTGTGAGCTAGTTTGGTAAGCTATGGTTAGTTTGGCTTAGCTCTTGATAATCTTGGTTTATATCCATGGTTGATGGCTATGTTTTTGAAAAATGTCACATGTATGCTCTCTTGTGAGTAAATGCCTTTATATGATCTTGACATGTTTTAGTGGCTTGGCTATGCTTAATTTGTGGTTGGATAGCTTATTTTGATCATATGGGGCCAAAAGCTCATTTGCCATCATGAATGTTTAGCCCCCATGCTTGATCTTGTGGAGGGGCATAAGTTCCTTTTTGTCACAAAGACATTTCATGTACCAATTTCAAATCTGAAAATGAAATGTAAATTGCTTGGAAAATGTGCTCCCATGTCATATGTGCTAATTTTAATTTGCTTTGGGTGCTAAACCGTTGCATGATGCCTACCAATGAGAAGTCTCATATCTAGAAGTAGGCACATGGCTCGGTGGCTTTGACATGACATAAGGTGCTTGTGGGTGTTTATGATGGTCTTATGCTTAGAATGGTTGTCCTAGCATGAAGTTTGTGTGGCTTTGCCATTTTGATATGTTTTGCTCATGTTTAGGACTTTGCTCATGAGAGGGTAAATTTTCGCAAAATTGCTCAATTCTATCTTAGCTTCGTCCAATGGTTGTGAAACTTGGTGATCATGAAGTTGATGTCATTACGAAGCTATAGAGTATCTAACTTGCTCATTTGGACATGTGTAGCATCCAATGTTGAATTTTGTCTATTTGAGAAGCTCTAGGTTGCATTTTTTGCATTTTTGACTTGATTCATGCATTGTCAACAAGGGGGAGAAGTTTGATCATGTTTTGGCCTACTGAATGCATCTGGAGGGTTTTCAGGTGGTTTCGAGCCATTTCTGGGCTCTGTTGTGCACCGGTCTGACCGGTTGAGGTCACCGGTCTGACCGGTCAGAGTGCTGGTCCTGTTCACATGTTGAGCACCGGTCTGACCGGTGGTGTCGACCGGTCTGACCGGTCAGAGCTGAGCTGATGCAGCTGCTCTGTTTCGTCAAGTGGTTTGCACGCATTCGTCCAGGGGGAGTTGCATTGGTTCAGGGGGAGCTCACATGTGTGCAGGGGGAGCTCTTTGTGGTTTTCGAGCTTTGGTTTGATGGTTTGTGCTCTTTGCTTGAGCATGCTTTGTCTCGGATGTGTCGAGCCGTTGCCCTTGCCTAAGGGGTCCGAGACTTGTCTTCTTCAAGTGATCTTGCTCTTTGCCTTTTCTTTGGCTTTTGATCGCTTGTTGGAGTTTCTTTTAGTCGTTTCTTTTCTTTTCCTTTTCTCTTGGTTACCAAAACGTGTGTGTTGTCAATGCACTCATCAAGGGGGAGATTGAGAGCCATGTGTGGTTCGAGGACCGGTGGATGGTCGCTTCCTGGTGTGATGAGTGATTTGACAACGTGGTGTGGACTGACTCTTGGCTAAGTATTGCAGGTGCAGGTTGCAGCTTGACTGATGTTGGTGCAGGTGAAGAACAAGCGCGAAAGGTCGTTGCCGGTGGGGCCTCCAGGTGTGGAGAAGACAAGTAGGCTTGGTTCGAGGGACCCGGTGGCCAGCGGGGTCAAGTGCGGGCCGCATGGTGGCAAGAACGGCAAGATGAAGTCATGGACGGTTTCTTGGTTGAGCCTCAAAACCATGGTCGAGCCGGGACTACGTGGGAGCCGAGTCATGAGTGGTGATTGGCGGAGGCTACACCGAGTTCGCGGGGTTTCCAGTGGTTCACCAGAAAACCACTGGGTTCCTTGGTTGATTCACAAAGCCAAGACCGAAGAACCGAAGACGGAGGTGCAGCAGCTCCAGACCGGTCTGACCGGTGGGTCTGACCGGTCTGACCGGTGGGTACCGGTCTGACCGGTGTGTGTCGACGCAGTCCGGAATCTTCGAAGCGGAGGACACGCGTCGGGATCATAAGGCTTGTGTCGAGGCTAAGCAAGTTTGCGGTCGCTGGGCATCCATCCGATGGAGCGAAGACAAAGGTTTTCGAATTCGCCCTTGAGGGGCATGTATCCCTAGTTAGCTAGTAAGGGTATTTTCGTCTTTCGGCTGCCTCCATATAACCCAAGTGGTGAGAGGATGGCAACCATCTCTTGGAACCCTAGCTCATTTGGTTTTCCTATTTTCCTTCCTATTTTCCTTAGGATTTTCATAGGACTAGATTGAGAGCTTCATGTTGAGATCTTGTGAGAGGGAAGGATGATCGGGCGGCAAGCTAGACCTTGTATGAACCTCTTTGGTATGTATAGATGATTCGGCGTGGTTCCTCAAGGCTTGGTTGTGTCTTTCCCGTTTCTCCTTTTTGGTGATTTTCGGAGGTTTTTCTTGGCGAATTTCTTGTGGCGGTTTTGAGACCTTTCTCTTTGGGATTTGGTGGGGAATGTATGCATGAACCCCTCGTGGTTCTTTTCCCTTTGATTCCCCTCCCAAATCCGTGAGTAAAGGGGCTCGATTTTGGGGTTTTCGTGGTTCTAGGGTTCGTAGTGTTCTTGGCGGAAATCCTTCGATTCCTCTTGATTCAACGAGTTTTGGTGGACCAAATCTTGGCTATGGAGTGACCATGAGGTGTTCCTACTATCCCCAAAGTCTTGTGCGAATCCGTGGAGCGAATCGGGAGATCGGGAGTTGGATTTGGAGGAGTTGACTCGCGGGCGCTGTTCATCCCGAGCTGCCCAGGCGCGACCGGTCTGACCGGTGCTCTTGACCGGTCTGACCGGTGCTAGCCCTTGGTGGGATTTCTCTCGGGGAACAGCCTTGTCCGTGTGGTTTTGTCCTGTGGTCCTGCTGGTCAGTTCTTGGCGTGTTTGGAGTTGTTTTGCTAGGTTTTGTGAGGCGTTCTTCTTCCGTGCAGGTTATGTTTCGGAGGTGGTTTTTGTTCCAGGGCCTAGAGGAGTCGCTAAGGCTTCCTGGAACGTTTGCTGTGCGGCTGCTGTAGCCACCGGCCTGACCGGAGCTGTCCAACGGTCTGAGCGGTGTCACCGGTCTGACCGGCGCAGGCCATCGGTCTGACCGGTGTAGCACAGGCAGCAAGCCGTGCAAGTTTACGCTGTGCGTTTGGGGCGTTAGGTTGTGTGTTGGTTCCTAGGACCAGTAGCACTCCAGTGGCTGCGTGGTCTTGACCAACTTGGGTAGTTGAGTCGGAGAAGTGTTTCGGAAGCCCTGTTCGTCTTGTTGGAGTTCCCATCTCCTTCGAGAAGAATTTTTATCGGCTCCCATTCACTCCCCCCTCTCTGGTTCGCCTAATCAGTCCTTCCATTGGTATCAAAGCCGGTTCGGGTCTTCATTGACTCTTACCAGTCTAAGATCCAAAGATGGCGTACCAGGAACGAGGTTCGGGTCCTCCGCACTTCGATGGGAAGAACTACCAGATGTGGCAGAGGCGGATGGCACCGTTCCTCCGCGGAAAGGGTCAGATCCTTTGGGACGTTACGGTGAACACAGCTTATGTTCATCCGATTAACTTCCTTGCTCCAGGATCGAGGGATATGTTCGAAGCCAACAACAAGGCGGTCGACTACTTGTTTCGTGCTCTGTGTCAGCCCGAATTCGATCGGGTTCAGACAGAGGACTTAGCCTGTAGAATTTGGGAGCAGTTGAAGGATGCACATGCTGGGAATGCTCAGGTTCAGGCTCGGATGTACGCGACTTACCGGAGAGAGTACGAGAACTTCACTCATCTCCCCGGCGAGTCCGTCAATGCCCTTTTCCAGCTATTTACGGTCGTTGTGAACAACATGAGAGCCAATGTGGCCGTGCTCCCATACGATGTTCATGATAGAACCGTGAAGCTCTTGCACTCGTTGGATCGTACCGTATGGGACGGGAAGTTTGAGACTATCCTTGAGTCCGAGAAGTATGACACCTTGACCATGAACGAGCTGTTCTCAAAGCTCAAGTCGGCTGAGTTGGACCGTGGTATGACAGCCAAGATCGAGAGCCCGACTGATTCTCATAGTCTCGCTCTCGTTGGTGGCAAAGGAGCTAAGTCTAACGCTAACGCATCCTCCAGGATGTACTCTCTGTCTTCTTTGATGTCTTTGCCAGACGAGGAGTTCGACGTGCTTGGAGAGGACGAGCTGGCGTTGCTGACCAGGCTGTTCGAGAGGCTGCACGAGAACCGGGTGAACACGAGGAGGACAGCACGGACGTGCTTTCAGTGCGGCAAGCCAGGACACTTCGTCGCCGACTGCCCGGAGAAGATGGAGAACAAGGACGGCTACAAGGACGGCTACAGGCACCGGTCGAGCAGGGACGGCAAGTACCGATCAAGGTGCGATCACAAGCACAAGGACGAGCGATGGTCGAGGAAGAAGGACGGCCGCGGCAGGAAGGCCCGAGCGATGGTCGGAGCGAGCGACGTCGACTCCAGCTCCGCCTACTCTTCCTCGAGCTCGAGTAGCAGCGAAGATGAAGGTGATCGGCCCAAGAACAAGAAGGCGTCCAAGAACTTGAGCGGGTTGAGCTGCTTCGCGGGAGATGGCTTCTACGGCATGGCTCGTAGCTCCGGCAGCAAGAAGAGTCACCAGAGCGACTCGGACTCCGACTCCGAGGATGAGGTATGTGATGAGCTCTCTTCTTTGCGCAAGGAGAATGAGGAGTTGGTTGACTTGCTTGATAATCGCGATCACATGCTTAGAGAGGCCAAGAAGATGAGGAAAGAGCTTAGGGCCTCACTAGAAGATGCTAGGAACCGTGTGGCTGAGCTAGAAACCCAGAACCTAGATGCTAAGCTTGAGATTGATTCGCTTAAGGCTTCTCATGTGGTTTCTAATGAGATTGATTGCTGTGATTGCTCTGTATATCTAGCTGATCTTACTGCTCTTAAGGATAAGCATGCTTCTACTTGTGATGAACTAGATATGCTTAGGGTTGAAGTGGCTGAGCTTAAGTCTAGACATACTTTGCTAGGTGCTTGCACTTCTTGCCCTGTTTTGCATGGAAAGATTGATGAGATGCATGCTTACACGGTTTCGCTTGAGGCTAAGTTGAAAGAGCCTATTCCCACTTCTTGCTCTACTTGTGAATTGCATGCGGTTAAGAATTTGGAGCTTGCGCATTATGTTGATCGCTTGCAGGATGAGAATGATGAGCTGAGGAAATGTATGAGCTGGTTGTCAGGTCAGGAGCCTCAGCTTGGTATCATGATAGCGGCTTTCAAACGCTATGATGGTCAGGCACTTGGGGCTGACAAGCTTGGAGAGAACAGTGGTGAGGGAGTTGAGAGAGTTGGAGAGATCCCTATCCCACCATCAAACAGACACAAGAACAAGTTTGAGCCCAAGCCTAACCATCTTAGAAACAAACTTGACACTACTCCAGATCCACCCATATTCACTCACCCAACAAATGATTTCCAGAAACCGGTGAAGTTTGTGAGCCAAAAGGGAGGTGAGGAAGGAGAGAAGAAGGGTGAGAAACCGAGTGAGCAGCCCCAACCCAAGCCTAAGCCTAAGCCACAGCCCATGAAGTTCCATTGTGGGTATTGTGGGAGAGATGGTCACATGGATGAGTTTTACTTCAAGACGAAGCGTGAGGAGAGAATGGCTAGAGAGTGGGCTAACAAGGACAGGTACCACCCCTCTAATGGTGTACCTGAGCCTCGTATGCAGATGCCCAGGGCCAAGGCGATTGTGAGGACGGTTCCGGCTTGGGGAGACCGAAAGGCAGCAGGTGGTGCTGCTGGCCGAGCTACACCGGTCAGACCGGTGCGCTACACCGGTCAGACCGGTGCAGGTCTGGGCAGACAGCGAGTTGGTTTTCGTGCTCGTGAGGATGCTCGGTTTGGTTCTGGTGGTCGTGGTTCTGGTGGTTGGTCTGGAAAGTTTGCAGGTGGTCAGTTTGCTAGGCGTTCTCCACCTCGTGCTCAATACGAGGGTAGGAGGAGTCGTAGCTTTGAGATGGAGAGGAGGAACGGTCCACGGTTTTTCTTTCGTGGCTTTCGTTCTCCTCCAGCTAGAGAGGGTTGGTTCCCTCGTAGTGGTTACCGTGGTGGTGTTCGTGGTGGTAGCTTTGATAGGCGTGATGATTTGGTTTGTGCTAACCCTAATTTGGAGCAAATGGCTCAGCACTGGTTTTACTCTTTTGGTACTAACCCTAGTGCTGAGTCGTTTGTTCACTCACGTGCTCGCTTTTGAATTTCAGGTGGGAGACTTGAGGAACGTTTGGTTGATTGACTCCGGTTGCTCAAGGCATATGACCGGAGACAAGGGGTGGTTCTCAAGTCTCGTCCCGGTGGTGTCCAAGACATACATCACCTTTGGGGACAATGGGCGAGGGCGTGTGCTATCAAAAGGTGAGATCAAGGTAAGTGACAAGGTCACTCTCAGGCGTGTTGCTCTTGTTCAATCGCTGGGGTTCAATTTTCTTTCCGTGTCCCAGTTGTTGGATGAGGGCTTTGAGGTGTTGTTTCGGCCTGGTGGTTCTCGGATTTTAGATTCTCGAGGGGACTTTGTTTGCATGGTCGTTCCCGAGGGTCAAGTGTTCCGAGCTGATTTCTCTCAGTCTTCTGGTGCGGAGCGTTGCTTTTTGGCTGGTTCTTCGAGTGAGTTGTGGAAGTGGCATAGGAAGTTGGGTCACTTGAGCTTTGACCTTTTGTCTCGCTTGAGTAAACTCAATTTGGTCCGAGGATTGCCACGGTTGAGGTTTGAGAAAGAGTTGGTTTGTGCGCCGTGTAGGCATGCCAAGATGGTAGCCTCTTCTCACTCGCCTCTCACTGATGTGATGACTGAGCGTCCATGCAAGCTGCTCCATATGGACCTTGTTGGGCCAGCTCATGTGCGATCTGCGGGTGGGAAGTGCTATGTCCTTGTTGTGGTGGACGACTACTCTCGGTATGCGTGGGTGTTCTTTCTTGAGGAGAAAGGGGAGACGTTTGGTTTTGTTCGAGATCTTGTCTTGAGGTTAAGAAACGAGAGGCACGGAGATGCCATACGAGCGATCCGCAGGGACAATGGCTCGGAATTCAAAAACTCTCGCTTCGAAACCTTTTGCCATGACTTGGGTCTTGAACACCAATTTTCGAGTCTGTATACGCCTCCTCAGAATGGCGTGGTGGAAAGGAAAAACAGGACCTTGTGTGAGATGGCTCGGACGATGCTCGACGAGCATAGGACTCCGAGAAGGTTCTGGGCTGAGGCGGTCATTCTGAACAGTCGCAACAGGATCTACCTCAGGGTTCACAAGAGGAAAACCTGTTACGAGTTGATGCACGGTCGCACACCCAAGGTGAGTCACTTCCATGTCTTTGGTTGTAAATGCTTCATTCTGAAGAAAGGGAAGAAGTTGGACAAGTTCGAGGCTAGGTCTGTCGATGGCATTTTCTTTGGTTATGCATCTCATTCTAGAGCATTTCGTGTGCTCAATCTTGAAACTAACCAAATCGTGGAGACTTGCGAGGTGACCTTCGACGAGACACAGCCACATAGTCAGCTTGTCTTTGAGTGTGCAGGTGACGACGAACTTGGCGAGGAGATTTTCCAGGAGGAGCAGCATGAACATGTAGATGATGAAGATGGTGGTGTGGTGCTCGCGGATGAACATGTACCTACTACTTCGATGACGATCGAGAACGGGCCCTCTCCCACACCTACAACGACAAACCCAGATCAAGGCGAAGCTGCTGTTGAGGGGGAGGTAGCATCAAGGCGAGAACCTCCCCGGCGAGTGCAAGTGGATCACCCAGCTTCGAGAATCATCGGCGACATGAATGAACGTACTACACGGTCGAGGGTTCGGAACAATTCTCATTTCGCTCATGCTGCTTTTGATTCCCCTCCCAAATCCGTGAGTAAAGGGGCTCGATTTTGGGGTTTTCGTGGTTCTAGGGTTCGTAGTGTTCTTGGCGGAAATCCTTCGATTCCTCTTGATTCAACGAGTTTTGGTGGACCAAATCTTGGCTATGGAGTGACCATGAGGTATTCCTACTATCCCCAAAGTCTTGTGCGAATCCGTGGAGCGAATCGAGAGATCGGGAGTTGGATTTGGAGGAGTTGAGTCGCGGGCGCTGTTCATCCCGAGCTGCCCAGGCGCGACCGGTCTGACCGGTGCTCTTGACCGGTCTGACTGGTGCTAGCCCTTGGTGGGATTTGTCTCGGGGAACAGCCTTGTCCGTGTGATTTTGTCCTGTGGTCCTGCTAGTCAGTTCTTGGCGTGTTTGGAGTTGTTTTGCTAGGTTTTGTGAGGGGTTCTTCTTCCGTGCAGGTTGTGTTTCGGAGGTGGTTTTTGTTCCAGGGCCTAGAGGAGTCGCTGAGGCTTCCTGGAACGTTTGCTGTGCGGCTGCTGTAGCCACCGGCCTGACCGGAGCTGTCCACCGGTCTGACCGGTGTCACCGGTCTGACCGGCGCAGGCCATCAGTCTGACCGGTGTAGCACAGGCAGCAAGCCGTGCAAGTTTCCACTGTGCGTTTGGGGGCGTTAGGTTGTGTGTTGGTTCCTAGGACCAGTAGCACTCCAGTGGCTGCGTGGTCTTGACCAACCAGGGTAGTTGAGTCGGAGAAGTGTTTCGGAAGCCGTGTTCGTCTTGTTGGAGTTCCCATCTCTTTCGAGAAGAATTTTTATCGGTTCCCATTCACTCCCCCCTCTCTACTTCGCCTAATCGGTCCTTCACCTATAAATAGAAGCGAGGGGGTAAGAATAGGGACACACCATCTCACCCAAGGATGAGAGCTTCTCTTCAAAGGAGAGGCCTCTACTTGCTAGATTAGAGAGTAGGAAGAGTAAGAAAGAGAGAGAGAGTTGTATCTCTATGAATGCTTGTTCTTCAATTAGAGTAAAGTAAGTATTTCCGCATTTTCTATTTAGACTAAAGTGTTATTCATACTTGAGAGATATGTTCTTATGTTCTTCGCATGTTCATCATTTAGAGGCGTGTGTTCTTCACGAACACGCCCCCTCGATCTAGTTGATTAGGTGCACAAGTTTGTATCCCGTTGGTATGATTAGTCTATTAGAACAAAGTGGATGCTTGCATGCTCTGATTAGAATAAAGTGTGTTCGTGATTCCTTTCTAATAATTTATGCTAGGTTGCATGAGTAGCCTTTTTCCTCTGCTAGTGCGTAGATGCTGGGTTTATGCGTTCGTCTGCTGCAAGTCATTCGTATACGTTGGAAGCATAGTACGGGACTGAGTGCTCTCTCATATGCCTTTAGTATAAGCTAGTAGTACCTGTACTGAGTGAGATCAGTTCGCTTCCGTGGTCGTAGTTCTATTAGTACAGAGTGCCATAGTCCATTGGCTACGGCAGTAACCACAGCGTGGACATTGTGACACGCTATCGGTTATCATTCGTTCGGCTTATCCCAAGGTTAGGTAGAGGCAGTCCAGGAGGTGGTGACAGCCCTTCTGGCCCTCATTGATCCTCTGTTGATGGTCGTTAAGTCCCTATTTTCGACCCTCAACTATGAACAAATTTCACTCCATCAAAGCTTGCATCATGGCTGTGGGGTTATAAACTAATGGATTCCACGAGCTTTGGTGAATATTTGGATGCAGGTCATAATGAGACATCATAGCACAAATAAAGCATCTTGACAAACAACGTCAAATGCTTAGTTTGATAGCACCATTGTGAAGTTCTTGTCGAGATGATCGAAATGGAGTTTTGGTTCACCCAATTCGGAGTCCGGATGCAGAAATTATACCTCACGGAAGATTGTGACACGAGACATGTCGGGGGGTAGGTGCGGCCGAACCTAGTAGGTTCAGCCGGACCTATCAACCTCCTCCGATCAACACCAAACTTTGCCAAATACCTCTACACTTAGCATAATATCCAAGGAGACCAAGTCCATGGGCCAGACACCACAAAAGTTTGTCCGGCCGCACCTCCTAGGTCCGGCCGCACCAACGAGGTCTAGCCGCACCAACTAGGTCCGGCCGCACCACCCAAAATCCTCCTCTCGGGTCCACGGCACCAACAATCCCACAAACACACCTTGGATGGATGAGATAAACCGGTGAATGGTCGGTTTGATCAAAAGGCTATGGTTGGAAGCACTTGGATCGATGGACCCACACTTAACCACCACAACCGCCATCAAGGAGTGATCCTGGACGTCCCTCAACACCGCCGGTGCATCACACGGCAATTGAGTAGGACCGGCTGCACCTCTAGGTACGGCCGCACCTATCAAACCCCAGGATTTCGCTCCACCGACTTGGGAACCGACCCAGGATCGTCGATCAGGGCCGTGCACGATCAAAGGTGGCAAAGCATAGGGCCGGACGCACCTGGAGATACAGCCGCACCTCCTTGCTCGTCACTACAGCTCCCTCTCACCTACAAGTACCCCCTCCTGCAGCCACCGACCCAGAGGGCCTATATATAGAGCCTGGCACCTCATAGAAGGACACAAGTGATTAGAAGCAAGTGGCAGAGCCCTACATAAGTTAGTATTCAGAGAGTCAGGAGAGAGAGTTGAGTGTTGGAGTAGAAGCCGGAGTGTCGGTCTTCTTCCCCTAGTGTTGGAGTAGAAGCCGGAGTGTCGGTCTTCTTCCCCTTCCTCGGCGGGTGTGGTACAACTACGGTCGTCCACACCTAGGATATTTTGTAAGTTCAGATTCGTGAGTAACTAAGTCTCAAGTCATTTCATCGTTCGCTCTTAGGTTCTTCGATTGCATTTAGTAGTTTCTACTTGTTGTGATTGCTTTGCTTTGAATTCAGAGTGAAGTAGTGCTTGGTTAGTGTAGACGTGGTGTCTAGGCTTTCCAGTACCTTGGAATGCTTCCCGATTCAATGGAGTAGTTGTGGTACCCTAGGGAGGTGACAGCTCCGGACGGGCTTTGTAGTCCACCACGTTAGTTCCGGCAGGTAGGAGTTACGACATCAGAGCCCCCTTCTCATCCCTTTCCGTGGCTCTTTTCCCTCTGGCCCCGACGAGCGACAAGTTTTGCCTTGATTCTATCCGTGACTCTCACGAGTCCCAAACTTCATCAGCTATCCCCTCTCTACCCGAAATCTACCCTTGCCTTTCTATCCTTCGTCACCATATCCCCCAGACGAATTAGTTCAGGTTCACAACACTTCTCGTTCCCCGTGGAAATCGATACCTTGGAATACTCCCGAGTGAAAGCTACAACGGTATCCATGCGCTTGCGGATCTATCTGTGATCGTGTAGTATACCAACAGGCTTTCTAGCGCCGTTGCAAATCTAGTAACGACGTAAGAAGTGCCAACAAGCTTTCTAGCGCCGTTGCCGAGGAGTGGTAGCTTTTTTGATTCTGAACCCAGTTCGTTCGTGTATCACCCTATTTATCACATGGATTCCAATCCAACCCTTTTCGATTTTGCCGCTCCAAAGGGCGATCATTTGGAGCCTCCACCTTCATCATATTCCATTCAAACATCTAGCTATGAGCTACATCCCGACTTCATAGCTATGGTCCGAGAGCAAAGCTTCTCCGGAGATAAGGATGAAAGTCCTTATTCCCACCTGCGCGAGTTCGAACAACTTTGTTCATGTCTTGTGATCGCAGGAATGAGTCAAGATACCTTGAAATGTAAACTCTTTCCGTTTTCATTAACGGGGAGAACAAAACAATGGTATTCGCTCAGTGTGAGAAGTATGGAGGGGGACTGGGTAAGTTTACGAAAGGCTTTTTGCCTAACATTCTTCCCGACTCCCCAAGTAGTGAAACTCCGACGAGAGGTAATCTGTTTTGAGCAACGGAAGACCGAATCTCTAGGAGCCGCATGGGCAAGATTTACAAAAATCGTAGATTCTGGTCCAGACCTTGGTATTGCAGAGCCCGCTCTTTTGCAACACTTTCGCAATGGTCTTGGACCAGAGTCAGCAATTTTCTTAGACTCTTCTTCCGGAGGATCTTTCACTCATCTCACCTTGTCTGAGTGTAAGGACATTCTAACAAAAATCCTTCAAAATACCCCTTACATGAGAGTTTATGATGAATTCCCAGATGAGGAAGAGATCACTCAGGAGGAGCACATGCCAAACACTCTCTCGGAACCGAAACCCATAGAGGAGAAACCCACTAGCACTTTTTGGCATGAAGAACCACTCCTCTATCCCCGTGTGTACCCAGCTGATTTCTCGTATGACTTCGACGAGGAATCAACAAACTCCGATCCACTCTCTGAATCGGAATTCATAGAGGAGTAGCCTATCCTAGAAAAATTCATATCCACAAACACCCATCCTCCTCTTACCAAAACTTGGTTCACAGGGGAACCATTCCAACCTTATCGAGAGTTCGATTACCCCTCGTGTGACTTCATCTATGAATACTATGATGAGTTATTTGATAAACATTGGATGGAGAAATCCTTCCTGAGAAGGGAAAGAGACTCAACACACGAGAGAGAATTAGTCAACTTACCCAACCCAGAAGAGGTAAAAAGACGGAGAGAAAAGTTGGAATACATCTCCGCAATCAGTAGTCGGGAATGGTTGAGAGAAGTAGAAGGCATGGATCAAGTAATCCAGCTATATCCCGAGCTAAAGTCACTCTCATGCCAAGTAGGAAACCTCTCTTACCAGGATGTGTTCTATGACCCTAGGGTCGATATCAATATCATTCCTAAATCCTTAGTATTAGAGGCCTTTCCCGACGAACCCCTCTCTTTCTCTCAGAAGCATCTCCAATGGATTTCGGGTCAAACCATAGAGACGGAGGGAATCCTTAGAGTCGTCCAAACAAAGATTGGAGAGTATGGGATCTTCCTAGATTATCATATCTTTGACATCCCAAAAGGAGATCCACCCTTCATTCTCATCGGAAGACCCATTGAAGGGGTACTGAGTAGTGTGCTCGACCATGAAAAGCAGCCATATCATCTTGAGGTGCGAGATACACATCTCCAATGTCATAGACCTGAGGTTAAGAAAGAACATGTGTGGTCTATGGACATTCTTGAGGCGTCGACACTGGATTCTCAAAATAGACTCGAGCATGAAGGTTTTATACTAGAGGGATCACAAATCCCATGTTCACATCAAAAGTTTCCAGAGTTATCAAGCCCCATTACCAATGACCTTTACGAAACCTACAACCTCCTCATTTTCCTTGTGCATGCTAACTTTGAAAGGAAGGTTGTAGATGCTTTTGTTTACCATAAACATTGCAAATTTCGTGGTCATTCTTTTTGTACTAACCTTGCAGCTAGAGCTATGATGGTTTCATCATCTCGATTGGCTGCAAGATTGAAGGACCGGATTGGCGACAAGAGAGGGGGGGGGAGTGAATGGGAGCCGATAAAAATTCTTTCTCAAAAGAACTCGGCCTATATCCCAATCGCAACTCCGAGGGTCACACACGAACAAGCGGAAGCACACACAAACCTCTCTCGAGACCTTAGGAACAAAGCTTGAAAGGCTAGGAAGCAAAGCGGAAGCAAGCACGAAAGAACTCGAGCAACAAAGAGGAAGGCTGAGACCTACCGGGTCAACCGGCACAAGTGACCGGGTCACCCTGAGCCTTCCAGAGCCGCACCGGGTCACCCGGGCACAAGTGTCCGGGTCAACCTACCCCTTCGGGTCACCCGGCACGAGTGACCGGATCACCCGGGACAGCTCAGAAAACTGCCCGCGAATTCGCCCCAAACTTTCGATCAATGGATCTCCCAAACCACTTGGAGTCTTGAGACGAAATTTTGGGGAGATGATGAACACCCCAAGGAGAGGATATGCCCCAAAAATTACAGCCTCAAACTCCCTACAACTCCCGGAATCGCAAATCTTGGCCAAGAACACTATGAACTAGGGTTCATCCGAAAAATCAACGAATCGAAGGCCAAATCCGGTGTTTGAGGGGTCAAGATCATCCACAAAGAGGCACAAGGCACTCACCCATGATCCCCTCAAAGAAATCCGGAGAGAAACGCCCTCAAATCGACGAATCGAGCGATGAACGAAAATCCTCCAAAAATATCTCCGAAAATCGCAGAAAAAGAAAAACGCCGGGAGCAAAGGATTTGGCACGAGATTGAGAAGGAAGATTTCACTATGAATATCTTAGCCAAATCCGGTTACAAGCCACTCAAAAGAATCACAAATCTTGGATGGCAAAAAGCTCAAACAAAGAGCCACTCACACCTCTCTCCCTCTCTCCCCAAGAGCACCCCAAAATGAAAGAGCACTCCCACCAACTAAGCCAAAGAGTTGGCTGAAAATTCAGCCCCCTCCTCGTATATATAGGCCCTCCGGAAAAGACCGAAGTGCCCCTACACTAGGAGATACAATACAAACCCTCACAGGGGCATTTTGGTCAACACATGAAGTTCTCCATCGGACGGCCGCGCATCCATCGGGCCTTCGCGTCCTCCCAACGCAAGCACCTCGATCATGTCGCGTGTCGCCCGCTTCGAAGCTTCTCGGCGCTCCCGGATCCCGTCTCCGCCCGCCGAGCCTCCGGTCTTGGTTTTGTGGCTCAACCAAGTAACCCCGACGGTTTTGTGGTGAACCATCGCAAACCCCGCGGACTCGGTGCAGCCTCCACACCAATCCCACTCATGACTCGGCAGCCACGTCGTCCCGGCTCGGTGTTGGTTTTGTGGCCAAACCAACAAACCGCCGTGCTCGGCTTTGTGGAGCAACCGAGGAACCCGGCAGTTTTCTGGTGAACCGCCGAAAACCCCGCATGCAAGCTTCGGCCTCACCACGCCAAGCATCGGGCCCGCCAAGCCTTTCACCTCCGTCTCCCAGACGGTCTACTCAGTCGTGCCCCATTCAATGACTTGGCCGCTACCTTGCACCGGCTCCTGTCCACGACTTCGTCTTGCTTTTCTTGCCACCATGCGGCCCGCACTTAATCCCGTTCGGCCACCGGGTCCATCGAGCTGAGCCTACTTGTCTCTCCACTCCTCGGAGGCCACACAGGCTAAGACCTTTCGCGCCCGCTCTTCACCTGCACCAACGCAAATCAAGCCGCAACCTGCACCTGCAATACTCGGCCAAGAGTCAGTCCACACAACGTTGTCAACCACTCCTCACGAGTGCATCGACAACACACCACATAAACAAATGAGTAAAAGACACACAACCGACAACACAACCCGACGAAACACACTCAACACAAAGCCTCAAAACATCCGGTCAATCGCTCATCATATACAAACCAAGGCACATATCAACTTGGTTTCTCAATCTCCCCCTTGATGAGTGCATTGACAAAAGATGGTTTGAAAGCAAACGGAAAACTCATTCAAGTGCCTAAAAGCCAACAAAAAGCAAACACAAGGTAACTTGAAATGAGAAGAGCTCCAACCAAAGACTCTCAGAACCAAAGGAAGCACAAAGGCTAAACACCACCAAAGAGTCAGGCAATCCACAAGAGCTACAAGCAATCCCGAAAGCCATCAAACCAATTTCAGCTCTTAGCAAAGCACTTGTCAACCGCTCATCACTATCAAATCAAGGTTCATATTAACTTGATTTTCCAAATTTCTCCCCCTTGAGGAGTGGGTTGACAACATGCGAGCACAAAGAAATGGTTTGAGAAAGCAAAGGCCGAACAACTCATCCAAGTGAACGAAAGCCACACAAGGCAAAGAAAAAAAAACACTTGGCATGAGGGAAACCACAAAGGCCACCACCACTGACAATCTCAGTCCCCAAAGACATGGGCAACGGCTCGACACAACCGAGACAAAAACGCATGATCCCTCAAGAAGAGGCACAAAGGGCTCAACACCGATCATGGACAAACGAAAGCACATGATCCCTCAAGAAGAGGCACAAAGGGCTCAACACCAATCATGTGACGATCGAAAACTCAAATCAACCACCGGCTCCTCAAGAAGAGGCAAAGGGGCTCAACACCACCGGCAAAAGAGCAAAAGAGCATAAAACTCACAAGCTCCCCCTAAACACATGCACTAGGACCAAAGAGCATACAAAGCTCACCCTAAATATATGTGATAGAGCAAAGAGCAAAACACCAAAGCACAACTCAGGCAAACAAAGGAAACTCTCCAAAGCTCCCCCTACACAAATGCATACTTACCCTGAAAAAGTGCATACAAACTCAAGTTCTCCCCCTGAACTGAGTATCCCTCTGGATGCCACAAATGTATGTAAATTGAAACATTTTCTCCCCCAAAAACAACTTTTCCCCCTTATTAACAATGCATGAATCAAGGCAATTTTCCAAAAGATTTAACTACTAGCTTCTCAAATATACAAAGAGCACTATAAAATGCTACAAGTGAGATAATGAGCAAGCAAGATAGTTCATAGTTCCATAAAAGCATAGCCATCAAGATAGTAAAGCTATATAGGCATAAGACAAAGGCATGATCAAATTAAGCACTTTTGTGAAAAAATTTCCCTCTCAAGAGCAAGGACCTAAACATGAGCAAAACATGCCAAAGTGAATCTAAATCACACAAATTTCATGCTAGGTCACATATCCTCATCACAAGATCATTACAAACACCCATAAGCATCTCATGTCATGTTAAAGCCACCGAGCCATGTGTCTACTTCTTAAAATGAGACTTCTCATGGTAGACAACATGCTACGGTTTAGCACCCAAATTATTGCAATTTTAAAGGATTTTATGACATGGAACAAGTGAGAGCATAACTTCAAGGAAAGCATTTCATACCAATTTCATTTTTCAATTTTAAGCTCAAAATGGTACATGAAGTGCCTTTGTGGTAAAAAGAAGCTTATGCTCCCCCACAAGGTATCACATGGGCTAAACATTCATAATGACAAATGGGTCTTTGACCCCAAGTGAAAAGCACATGATATCCAAGCACAAATTAAGCATGATATAGACCACCAAAGCACACTAAGATCATGCAAGGCCTTAAACCCACAAGAGAGAGCCTATCCTAGCATTTTTCAAAAATAGCCATCTCAACATGCATATATAGCAAAACTATCAAGAGCATAGCTATCCATCACCAAATCATATCAAACATGCTCAAAAGCTCACAAATAGCATATCATAGTGTTCATGGCATATAGGAGAAGCTCAACCTACCATGCATATGATACA
This sequence comes from Cenchrus fungigraminus, assembly GCA_036936925.1. Lineage (NCBI taxonomy): Eukaryota > Viridiplantae > Streptophyta > Magnoliopsida > Poales > Poaceae > Cenchrus > Cenchrus fungigraminus. The sequence continues at coordinate 68,298,497 of CM072772.1, read as the reverse complement.
AATGCAACAAAGGTAGATAAGTACATCAAATGCAACATGATATATGACACAAATGCAATGCAAAATGCATAGGGAGACACGGAATCTTGACTCAACAACAAGAAGGCTCACAAGGGGACACACCAATCAAGAACCGCTCCAAGCGAGAGAAGAACCGCCAAAGATCCCAATTGAGTACCATAGAAAAGATACCAATTGCAAGACCGCCGAAGATCCCAATTGAGTACCATAGAAAGGATACCAATTGAAGGATCAAGAATGGCTACCAAAAGCCAAAGCACACCTTGAAACCAAATTCCCCAGCGAAAGAAGCCGAGCTCCCCCTCAACCAAAGACAACTAGCTAAGCAAAAGCTAAGAAAAGAAAGAGCAAAAGAGAAGCTCTAAAACCAACCTAAAAAGGAGAAAACCAAATAAGGAACAAAACACTACCCGAAGACACGACAAGCTCAAAACCCAAAGCAATCTCACATGCTACACAATGCATTGACAATACCAAACAAAATAAATAAAGCATTGTAACATGATTCCACATATATGAATAAGAATAGGCTAGCAAGCATGTCAACAAGGTACAACCCTATACAAGGATACTAAACCAAAATGATACCAAAGAACAACATGCCAAACATGATACACGAACTAAACAAAGGCATGATACAAGTTCATTTGGATCAACCACCAACATATATTACAAAGCTAGCACGACAAGATATACATGGAGGACAAACATGCTATCAAGAAAGGTACCATCAAGCTAGACAAAATGATATGGATGAACAACATGACATATCCAAGCAATCAACCATAAAGCATGACATGATGTTGATAAATACCATCTACCATAATATCATACAAAGATAGCAAGATAGATATGCAAGATCACAAAGCTATCATGAACAAGGTGGCTAGCCTACCATGGTTTTCACATAAGCAAGACACAAGTATATACAGGAGAGCATAAGGGTAAAAGAAAAACTCACTATACATGTGTACAAAGGCTTTCAAGAGCCAAAGCGGTGTGGAGAACCATCTTGTCTTGATCACGTCACGGGCAAAGATCAAGCACCACCCGACTCATGTTCTCCAACCGCATCTCCAAACCTACACATAAGGAGACGAGAAAGACCGAGCCTTGGATCCCAAAGGGTTACCAAGCACATACTTGGGAATCCAATACTTGGTCACACGAGTAAGTGATGCACTCAACTTATCATGTGGGTTAGCATGATGCAAATGCTGGTTCGAATGAAAAGTCTTTCGAACACCCTTAGAACCATGCCTCAAAGGAGCCATTCGCGAAGGAAGCCGAGTGCTACCACAAGCAAAAAGGCAAAGATCATTCGGGATCGTAGGTGAAGAACCAACACAAGCACCAAGGGAAGCATGTCGCGGACCAACACAAGAAACACTAGAAGCATGTCCACGAGCATGGCCTAACTCACTAGAAAGAGTATCATAAAACCCGTCCACAAATCGCGCCTTCTTAGGCTCACAAGTGTTCATGCCATGAGAAGGGCTATGAACAACCAAAGGCCTAGAAGCACCTCCTCGCCGTATTCTCCTTGCCCGGCGGTAGCAAAAACTCTCTTGATGTCCATCCTTCCCACAATGAGAGCAATGGTACAAAGGCCTATCGAGAGGCACGGTCCGAGTGGATGAATCACCATTCTCTTGTAAGTGGGACGTCCCTTGGGACTTAGAGCAAGAAGCATCAACCCCAACATCCAACTTGGTGCCCACATTAGAATCACACGTGCCATGAGAAAGGCTACGTGGCTTCTTAAAAGCTTTGGCACGCACACGTCGCTCATGCTTGACACGGCGAAAGCAAAACTCAACGGTATGCCCATCCTTCTTGCAAAAGGTGCATTGGAACCTCGGCTTGGGAGTATGAGTTCCAAATATGTGGGAGGCACCCTTGCCATTCAAATTACCTTGGGCAATACCGGAAGATCCACCAAACTTAGGAATAGCTATGGGAGAGCTATCCAAAGCACCACCACCTGTGCCACCATCCAAAGACTCACGCTTAAGAGAGGAAGTCAACTCCGGTTGAGAAGAAGCAAATGTAAAAGCATCAACATCGGAGTGACAAGAAATGCGAGAATCCAAACCCTTTGCACAAAGACTCTTGCACCTTGTGCGCAAAGCCTCATTTTCAAATTTGAGGCTCTCACAAGTACCACATATCATATTTCTCAAATTCTCAATTTCCGCCTCAATGCATCTAGCATATGTGGTACGCAAGAGTTCATTCTCTTTCTCAAGGTTGGCACTCATCTCATCATGCGCAACCAACTTGGCACTCATATCATCGTGCATTTTCTTTAAAGCCAAAACTTCACTTTCCAAATCAATGCATGAAGTGCAAATGAGACCACATGAACAAGTATCATCATTTACATCAACCAAAGCATCATCATCATCACAAGAAGTATGGCAAGCATCAACATCAATGAGCAAAGAGCATTTGTAACAAGGCATGAATTTCATATTACAAATTTCAGCCCTAGCATGCTCAAGATCATCTACACAAGTGGTGTGAGTCAATTTTAATTGATTAATTTCAGCAAGCAAAGACTCACAAGAAACACATGGTAGAGAAGCATTTGACTCTAACAAAGAAATCTTACTCCTAGCCTTAACAAGATCATCATCCAAAGCAATACAAGAATTGCAAGGCATGGAAGCATTGGATTTCAACAAGTCAATTTCAGATTTCATGTTAGCAAGAGCCATATCAACTTCATCACTCAAGGCATCACATGATTTGCAAGGCAAAGAAGCTTTGAAATTTAACACCTTAATTTCAGATTTCAAGCATGCAATGGAAGAAATCAAAGCATCATTCTTAGCATGCATGGTGTTACAAGAAGTGCAAGAATTCAAAGCACAAGACTTCCAATGAGCCATACCACATTTCAACCTAGCAAGGGAGCATTTCATCTTCTCATTCTTCCTATGCAAGGCATCACACAAATCTATGTTTCTCCTATGCAAGTCACCACAATCACATTCACAATCATTCAACCTATCGCATAGGATCAAGATGCCTTTGGCAAGCGTACCTTGGTTCATGTCCCTTAGCTTGTGGTGGAGCTCTCCCTTCTTGAGATCACCATCTTGATAGTCCTCGATGAGGGACATCATCTTCTCTACACCGGCTTCCGCCTCAACCTCCATGCTCCTCCTACTCAAAGAACCACAAAGGGAAGAGCTTGGTGCTATACACAAAGCACTGATTAGGATTAGCTGAAAACAAGCTCAAAGCGCGCAAATCAAATCCACAAGCAAAAAGCACCCTTTTCTTTGTCGCCCTATGGATCCTAGACTTGTTAGAGTCATACGAATCCGCAACCGGCTCTGATACCAATTGAAGGACCGGATTGGCGACCAGAGAGGGGGGGGGGAGTGAATGGGAGCCGATAAAAATTCTTTCTCAAAAGAACTCGGCCTATATCCCAATCGCAACTCCGAGGGTCACACACGAACAAGCGGAAGCACACACAAACCTCTCTCGAGACCTTAGGAACAAAGCTTGAAAGGCTAGGAAGCAAAGCGGAAGCAAGCACGAAAGAACTCGAGCAACAAAGAGGAAGGCTGAGACCTACCGGGTCAACCGGCACAAGTGACCGGGTCACCCTGAGCCTTCCAGAGCCGCACCGGGTCACCCGGGCACAAGTGTCCGGGTCAACCTACCCCTTCGGGTCACCCGGCACGAGTGACCGGATCACCCGGGACAGCTCAGAAAACTGCCCGCGAATTCGCCCCAAACTTTCGATCAATGGATCTCCCAAACCACTTGGAGTCTTGAGACGAAATTTTGGGGAGATGATGAACACCCCAAGGAGAGGATATGCCCCAAAAATTACAGCCTCAAACTCCCTACAACTCCCGGAATCGCAAATCTTGGCCAAGAACACTATGAACTAGGGTTCATCCGAAAAATCAACGAATCGAAGGCCAAATCCGGTGTTTGAGGGGTCAAGATCATCCACAAAGAGGCACAAGGCACTCACCCATGATCCCCTCAAAGAAATCCGGAGAGAAACGCCCTCAAATCGACGAATCGAGCGATGAACGAAAATCCTCCAAAAATATCTCCGAAAATCGCAGAAAAAGAAAAACGCCGGGAGCAAAGGATTTGGCACGAGATTGAGAAGGAAGATTGCACTATGAATATCTTAGCCAAATCCGGTTACAAGCCACTCAAAAGAATCACAAATCTTGGATGGCAAAAAGCTCAAACAAAGAGCCACTCACACCTCTCTCCCTCTCTCCCCAAGAGCACCCCAAAATGAAAGAGCACTCCCACCAACTAAGCCAAAGAGTTGGCTGAAAATTCAGCCCCCTCCTCGTATATATAGGCCCTCCGGAAAAGACCGAAGTGCCCCTACACTAGGAGATACAATACAAACCCTCACAGGGGCATTTTGGTCAACACATGAAGTTCTCCATCGGACGGCCGCGCATCCATCGGGCCTTCGCGTCCTCCCAACGCAAGCACCTCGATCATGTCGCGTGTCGCCCGCTTCGAAGCTTCTCGGCGCTCCCGGATCCCGTCTCCGCCCGCCGAGCCTCCGGTCTTGGTTTTGTGGCTCAACCAAGTAACCCCGACGGTTTTGTGGTGAACCATCGCAAACCCCGCGGACTCGGTGCAGCCTCCACGCCAATCCCACTCATGACTCGGCAGCCACGTCGTCCCGGCTCGGTGTTGGTTTTGTGGCCAAACCAACAAACCGCCGTGCTCGGCTTTGTGGAGCAACCGAGGAACCCGGCAGTTTTCTGGTGAACCGCCGAAAACCCCGCATGCAAGCTTCGGCCTCACCACGCCAAGCATCGGGCCCGCCAAGCCTTTCACCTCCGTCTCCCGGACGGTCTACTCAGTCGTGCCCCGTTCAATGACTTGGCCGCTACCTTGCACCGGCTCCTGTCCACGACTTCGTCTTGCTTTTCTTGCCACCATGCGGCCCGCACTTAATCCCGTTCGGCCACCGGGTCCATCGAGCTGAGCCTACTTGTCTCTCCACTCCTCGGAGGCCACACAGGCTAAGACCTTTCGCGCCCGCTCTTCACCTGCACCAACGCAAATCAAGCCGCAACCTGCACCTGCAATACTCGGCCAAGAGTCAGTCCACACAACGTTGTCAACCACTCCTCACGAGTGCATCGACAACACACCACATAAACAAATGAGTAAAAGACACACAACCGACAACACAACCCGACGAAACACACTCAACACAAAGCCTCAAAACATCCGGTCAATCGCTCATCATATACAAACCAAGGCACATATCAACTTGGTTTCTCAAAGATGAAGATCTCCAGTGGTCGAGCTTATGACCCAAAACAAAGCACTATCGGGAGATAGCCCGAATAATCATTTAGATTTCCTTTTCAAATAAAAGCAAGAGCATCTCTTTAGGATTAGTCGTCCTTCGGGTATTTTTGGTCGCTAACGTTTCAGGTGGAGATTGAAAGGACCGATGGATAGGCAATGCCTAAAAACATGAGAGCTACACCAACTACAACACCAAGGTAATTCAGGGAGAGAAAGTATTACGAAGGAAGCTTGAACTCCGCACACTTGAGTTGTGTTGCCTAGCAATGCAAACTCCAAGTGTGGGGGAGATATGTGAGTATCCCAAGTAAGTTTCTCTCATACTAAATCTTGTTTTGGTTTGAAGATGGTGTTGGTTCTTGCATCTTGCTCTCTTAAAAAACACAAAAATATTTGAATTTGAATAAAGGCCTCCTAGCCCTTGAGCTAGCAGAGCCTCCCTTTTTGTTTCCATCTTTTTCTTTGAATAATAACACCAGGTACAAGAGCAAGTGTGGGGGGGATTTCTCAGGCTCGTCGAAACACAAAATTGAGATCTCCCGCCATGGTGCCGCACAACACCGACTAAGCTAATCGACGAGGGATGAGGTAAGTGCACTAGAGCAAGTCGGTCACCCTTGTGGTTTGGCTGAATCACCATTTGTCTACCTCATCCCCCACTTTCTCCAAGAGCAATGGTATGCGCACCCCTACCTCTCTACTTTTGGAAATCATGAGTTTAAATGAGCTTTAAATCCGATCATACAAATCAAACTCAATTGAATCCTCATGCACCCAATGCTCGACATGTTTCATATGGTTGGCTTGCATAAGTTTTATTCCATACCAATTATCTTGATGCTTGTGAACAACATATCTTTAGGAAACCATGCCCATCTAAGTAGTTGATGTTTGAGATATGGTCCGATGAAATGATCTTTGCTCCAAATGTTTGAGTGCTTGGGAAATTTATTTGAAAATTTTAAAAACCCTTTGCGAAGCTCCTCTTTGATATGCCAAGTCCTACCAGAGCCATATGATGAGACATCTTGAAAACCTTATACACATATGCTACTTGTCGTTGCATTGAGCTTTGTCAAAATGTTGTGACCCTTGTGAGAATTCTTTTCATGCTTTCATGATCAAGATACACGTACACGCCAACATCCTCCTTGCTATGCTCAGTTGAGAGCTAGCATTGTACCATCTATCTATTCAACAAAATAAAGCTCCACACTATGTGTTGATCTCTCTCTCTCTCTCTCCAAGTTAATATTACAAAAGAGGCATGGCTATAGAAAAAATATGGACAGATGAAGGTCCAAGTGAAAAAAAGGAAAAAAAGTTGGACACATGAAGGTCCAAGAAAAAAAAAGAGAGAAAAGATAGCCATGTCCACAAAAGAGTTAAAGTAGAGAGAGAGGTTCATGCAAAATGGAGTTACAACAAATTAGGTGGTAATATCTAGCAACCATTCTGGGCCTAGTATCCACCTTACCATATCCATAATATCCCTACACATGCACATCTTGATCTGATTGTATGATTTGATTTTCTCCTTGGATCCGGTTTTTGACTTTGCAATACATGTGATGCAAGTATGCCTCATCTTTATACCCTACCCTAAGCTCCATATATAGCCGTCATTAGAAGTAGGATAAGGAAAGGCAAGTCTAATGCCTTGGTGAGGATTATACACATTGAGCGATTTGAGATAATCAAATGAGGAGCCAAGCAAAGTTTAATTTGAAAACTTATTAAAAAAATCCCAAGCTACTTGACATGAGGAGTAGAAGTGATTTGATTCAAGATCGTTCCATTCCTTAACTACTCGAGATGGCATGATAGGCACTTCAAAGTTCACAAGTGCAAGGTATGGTTCGGAATATCTCTTATGCTCGCTTCATACCATAGGAATTTTTGTTTTCACCTTGGTCCTTAACCTTCACTCGAGGACGAGCAAAGGGCCAAGTCTGGGGGTGTGTTGACGGTCGTTAAGTCCCTACTTTCGACCCTCAACTTTGAACAAATTTCACTCCATCAAAGCTTGCATCATAGCTGTGGGGTTATAAACTAACGGATTCCACATGCTTTGGTGAATATTTGGATGCGGGTCAAAATGAGACATCATAGCACAAATAAAGCATCTTGACAAACAACATCAAATGCTTAGTTTGATAGCACCATTGCGAAGTTCTTGTCGAGATGATCGAAATGGAGTTTTGGTTCACCCAATTCGGAGTCCGGATGCAGAAATTATGCATCACGGAAGATTGTGACACGAGACATGTCAGGGGGTAGGTGTGGCCGAACCTAGTAGGTTCGGCCGGACCTATCAACCTCCTCCGATCAACACTAAACTTTGCCAAATGCCTCTACACTTAGCATAATATCCAAGGGGACCATGTCCATGGGCCAGACACCACAAAAGTTGGTCTGGCCGCGCCAACGAGGTCCGGCCGCACCTACTAGGTCCGGCCGCACCACCCAAAATCCTCCTCTCGGGTTCACGGCACCAACAAACCCACAAACACACCTTGGATGGATGAGATACACCGGTGAATGGTCAGTTTGATCAAAAGGCTATGGTTGGAAGCACTTGGATCGATGGACCCACACTTAACCGCCACAACCGCCATCAAGGAGTGATCCTGGACGTCCCTCAACACCGTCGGTGCATCACACGGCAATTGAGTAGGACCGGCCGCACCTCTAGGTACGGACGCACCTATCAAACCCCAGGATTTCGCTCCACTGACTTGGGAACCGACCCAGGAGTGTTGATCAGGGCCGTGCACGATCAAAGGCGGCAGATCATAGGGCTGGCCGCACCTGGAGATACGGCCGCACCTCCTTGCTCATCACTGCAGCTCCCTCTTGCCTACAAGTACCCCCTCCTGCAGCCACCGACCCAAAAGGCTTATATATAGAGCCTGGCACCTCATAGAAGGACACAAGTGATTAGAAGCAAGTTGCGGAGCCCTACATAAGTTAGTATTCAGAGAGTAGGGAGAGAGAGTTGAGTGTTGGAGTAGAAGCCGGAGTGTCGGTCTTCTTCCCCTAGTGTTGGAGTAGAAGCCGGAGTGTCGGTCTTCATCCCCTTCCTCGGCGGGTGTGGTACAACTACGGTCGTCCACACCTGGGATATTTTGTATGTTCGGATTCGTGAGTAACTAAGTCTCAAGTCATTTCATCGTTCGCTCTTAGGTTAGTGTAGACGTGGTGTCTAGGCTTTCCAGTACCTTGGAATGCTTCCCGGTTCAACAGAATAGTTGTGGTACCCTAGGGAGGTGACAGCTCCGGACGGGCTTTGTAGTCCACCACGTTAGTTCCGGCAGGTAGGAGTTACGACATTAGAGCCCCCTTCTCATCCCTTTCTGTGGCTCTTTTCCCTCTGGCCCCAACGAGTGACATGTTTTGCCTTGATTCTATCCGTGACTCTCACGAGTCCCAAACTTCATCAGCTATCCCCTCTCTACCCGAAATCTACCCTTGCCTTTCTATCCTTCGTCACCATATCCCCCAGATGAATTAGTTCAGGTTCACAACACTTCTCGTTCCCCGTGGAAATCGTTACCTTGGAATACTCCTGGGTGAAAGCTACAACGGTATCCGTGTGCTTGCGGATCTATCTGTGATCGTGTAGTATACCAACAGGCTTTCTGGCGACATTGCAAATCTAGTAACGATGTAAGAAGTGCCAACATCCTCCACGACTGGATATAGTTAGAGCTCCTTCCACATAGATCCGCGTACCGGAGTCGCCTGTTTAGTCAGGGCTATCGGTACCCTAAGACAAGTTCTATCTAGAGATCGACCTTTAATCTCATCTATAGTGCTATCTTTAGTAATCCTCTCTATCCTTGCATCTTATCTGAGTGTGTCCTTGGACCGACTGTACGAAGTTAGTACACACACGTTCCCTTAGATTCGATACCCTTGGAATACTCTGAGGTGAAAGCTACAATGGTATCCGTGCGCTTGCGGATTTATTCGTGTGACGCTAAAATACCCAACAAGCTTTCTGGTGCTGTTGCCTGGGAATGGTTGCTGTATCTGTCGGGGTTTGATACCGTCGGCAAGTAAATTTTGGTATGTTCGTGCGTCTGATCCGGATGGTTGGGCTTAGAGACACCAGGATTATACTAGTTCTGGCATCGGGGGGTGCCCTACGTCTAGTTCGAAGGAGTGTTGTATATGCCCACGGGGGCTTGTAGTAGGGGGTACAAGCTTATGTCGAGAGAGGGAGAATGTCCCAAGTCTCTGGATGCGGTGGTGAGCTGCGAATGCTCAACGAGTGTTGTGGCGAGCTCCTCGATCGTGTAGTGATCGCTGAACCCCTGTTGTGTGTGTGGGTTGCTTGGCTCTGATGCCTTGTTCGCCCCCTGTTTACGGTGCCAGCCTCCCCATTTATAGTCCAAGGAGGGCTAGTGTACAAGGGTTAAGATGGTAAAACGGCGTCTTGCTACAGTGTGGTAACAGTGTCGGAACAGTGCTGGAACAGTGTCACATCGTGGGCCTTCGTCTCCTGTTGGTGCCGTACGCTGTGCTAGCCGCAGTAGCCTCTGTAGGGCGGTGTAGCTACGGCTCCTGTTCCAAGGTGGCTTCTCCCGACTTAGAGCTGCACTGGTCTTGTTGGGTCGAGGCTTCTCGTGCAAGCCCCGACCTTCCCTCTGATGCCTGCTGGGTCGGGTCTTGCCGTTCGATGTCTTGCAGGCGAAGGATTCACGTGTCCTTTGCCACTGTTCATTATCCAGGTGATGGGACGCTGGGGCAGTCCGCTTCCCACGCCGGGGAAAATCTCATCATGGCTTGGCCGTCTGACAGGGCAGATCCGCCCACCATGCTGCTCCTGCACGTCCTGGGTGGCGCGGGGTTGCTTGCGCCACGTTACAGCTCTCGCCCCGGGGGCCCCGCCGGGGGGTTGCAACAGAAGGAACCTTAGGTCGTGCGAGGCAAAGCCACCTGTCGAGGTAGCCGGGACGACCGCCTAAGTCGGAGGTGGCCCGGCAGATGATGTCAGGCAGTCGCCTTTGAGAAAGGAAAGCTGGGTCTGGCTTGCTGGTTGCCGATGTTGGGCCTTCACGATGCGGCCCATCATTAGTATTCATGATTTCGGGGATTTAGGGGCTAAGATAATTGCCCCTAGTTTCTCCCCTCTTCAGTAGCCCCCGAGCCTAAGGGGGAAAGAGTAAATTTCTCCCTTAGGGTCAGTGACGTTGAGCTTCTTCTTCTGTTCTTTGCTTCGGTGGGGGCGTTCGAGCGCACCCGCCGGTTGTAGCCCCCGAGCCCGTAGTAGAGCCAAGGGCTCTGTTGCAGGTTGTTTATTTTAGCCGCTATGAGTACCGGCTCGCCTTTTGAGGCTGATGTGGCCAGACGGGGGAGTTGACCCGGCGTCACGGGGAACTGTGGCCGGCCTCTGCCGATGTGACGGTGATGCTCAGCGGGTCTTCAATACGCCGCCTGGTAGGGTGGGTGGCCGTTTTAGCTTGTTTCGTAACCTAAACCGTGCCAGCCGTGGTCCTCATGTGGTTGGGCTGGTGTCACCCTATAAAGGAGCTCCACTTTGTCCCGGTGAGACTCCATGTTGCCACATGGAGAGGGAAAGAAAACAACTACTTCTCCCGTCATGGGGGGTTCGTCCCCCTGAGTGTAGTGCCACCCTTCGAGCCTTCTGATGTTGGTGGGAGTTCAGCGAATGGGGAGGCGTGCTAGAGTTAGGCGTTCGGTTTCCCGGAGAGGTTCGACCTATCATAGGCCAGGCACATTCGCTCGGGATCAGAACTTCCTGCTCTTATGCCCTGGGGGCGTAGATCCCCCCTGAGTTTGGTTCGGCCGCCTGTGTCTCCGCTTGAAGTGCCCTCCTTCCGTTTCGAGGAGGATGCTTCATCGTCAAGATCACGAGCGCGCCGATGACATCTCAGCCCCGGGGGCCGTCAGGCGCCCTGTGCTTGGTGGCCAACGACGGGATTGCGGTGAGCATTGGATCCCTGAGAGTCCCGGCCCGTCGCCTTGTGCCCGGTCTACTCTTGGGCAATCGCTCCTTCGCACCCTTGACAGTGCTTCACTCAAGAACTGGGGCGCCGTTTGTTGCGGCATCCTACTCGTCTTGTTCCCTTTTATTTTCAAGCTTCTCGGTCGTTCTAGCTTTTTCCTTATGTATTTTACATGGAGAAGATTCGCCGTTGGGGCCTTTGAGCATGGTATTTTACTGTGTTTTACCCCCTTTGGTCAAGCTTCGTCGCTGTCCGCCTGAGTGGGCGACGCATGCTGTTTGTTCGGGGCGTGTCTTGGGTTTAGGTCGGGTTTCGACCGCTCGAGGGGTGGCTAGGCTAGGAGGCTGCCGGCCCCTTCGTGGGGCTCGTTGGTTAGTTCGGGTCATTCGGTTAGTCCCGTGGGCTTAGCGCCTGTTTGGTTCTCCTCACGCATCCCTTTCATTAGGGAAGGAGGGGTGAGCAGAACCACGGCTTACCTCGGGGGCTGAGTCGTGGTGCTCGTCGAGCTATTAGCGGGTAGTTCGAGTAAGACCCGGGTCTCGTTCGTGGGGTCCCGACAGGATCAGCTGGTGATAGATCTTATCAACCCCTCCGAGTATCTCATTTATCTCCAAGGTCGTTCGATTGACCCTGGCAGCTCGTTGTCTCCCCTCCGATGGGGATTCCATGAAACTTTTCGTTTGGGGCTCGAACACGATCCAGGACGCCCGTGGCACTCGTGCGCCCGGGTTTCGGCCGCTTGTGGGCCCATCCCTTATCGTCCCTCGCTCTGGTGACGGCGGCGATTGTTTGGAACCCTTCGCTGGGCCAGCCTTCGAACCGCACGTCGGTCCTAGACCTCTGGGGGCTAGTGATGGCTCGCGTCCTAGTGATTATTTCTCCCGCGGGGGGACTTTCATCGGCTCGGACGATCGTGCCTCTGACCGAGGTGGGTCATCTGATCATGGCGATCGTGGAGGAGTGCATCGGTCCTGCTCTCCCTGCTGACGACCCTTTAAATCCCCCTTCTTGGAGGTTTTCTCCTCATTCTCCTCACCAGCTCTTGCAGTAGCATTTGTGGAGGAAGTGAAAAGACTTAGGCAGGGGGTTCGGAAGAGGTGTTACCTCGACTCTTTCGTCTGCGATGGATATGGGGAAGCGCGCCGCGTCGGGTGATGTGGCGCAGCCGCCGTCGCCACGCCGCCGGAGGTAAGCTCCGTCGCTTGGATGGCGGTGGTCGTCCCGCTCTGGCCTCTTGCGTTTATCATCACCTTTGACTCCTCTCTTCATGTGCAGGGCCTCTGGGGGTGCGGCGGCCTCGAGTGTCGAGCCTCAGCTTGGTGGTGCGGCCCCTGGAGTTGGGGCGTCTCAAGAGGACGTCCTCTTCCTGATGACGCAGGTGGCGGAGACGGGGAGCCACCTGGAGGAGGCTCTGTGCGATCGCCGCCATCTTGAGGAGGCGTTGAAGGCTACCCGTGCAGCACTCAATGCCATCGAGGCAGAGGTCGAGGCGGCTCGTCTTGCCACTGATAGGGCGGAGGCTCGCCGCGTTGGTATGTTCCTTGGACGATTCCTGTTCCCCCGGCTGCCTTCCAGAGGGGTGGGGTTTCCCTAATTTCCATCACCTTGCAGACATGGAAGAGAGGATACTCGACCTCCGGCGAGAGATGGGGGTCCTGCAGCGGCGAGAGTTCGACGCGGAGACACGCCTTGACATTCTCACGACCACGGCGCAGGCGGCCGTCGACGTCGTGGCTTCTCCCCCGGCCCTGCTGGTGGATCAGCTTCGAGCGCTGCCTGACCGTGTCAGGGGGGCGGTGCGTGTCGGGGTGCGCCGAGGAGCGTCGGAAGCTTTGGCCGCGGCCGACACGCAGTCGGACGAGCCGTAGGTTTCGTTCATCCCGCCAGGGTGGCCCGAGGACTACGACGCGGATCGCCATCACCTTCACTCGCTGGAGTTCTCCAGAGCTGCCAACACCATCTCCGACGGAGTCGACGTCGGCGAGATCCTTCGCAGCGACGGTGTTGGTGGAGTCAGCGGTGTGTAGGCGGCGGGGTCAAGCCCGCCAATATGTACCGTAGCCATGTCCACCATGCTGGGCCTTTTTAAAGATCTTGAAGTGTTTGCCTTCCTGTCTCTTTTCCTTTCCCTTTCCTTGTTGCGTCGAAGTACGAGCATTTTCCTGGGCTCTGGGAAAGAGAAAAGAAAAACGCCGTTTTCCTGAGTGGGAGGCCCCCGAGCTACAAGGGATTTGTTGGGTGTCAAAAAACGCCTTGTAGCTAGAGAGGAAAAACTAGGCTATTCTTTCTACTGGGAACACAAGAGCTTTCTTTTTTCTTAAGGGTAGAAACGACGTAGCTGTTCGATGTTCCAGGCGTTGGTGATGAGTCGGCCTTCCTCGTCCTTAAGCTTGTAAGTGCCGGGGCGCAGGACTTGGTCGACGATGAAGGGGCCTTCCCATGGAGGTGATAGCTTATGGCGATCCTTGTTGCTCTATGCCGGGAGGTGCGTTTGCCGAGTGTGGAACTGGCAACCTTCACAGCTTCGTACAATGCTCTTGGCGGCAGCGACCGCTGTGGGCCAGTAGAAACCTTGCCGGAAAGCGCTACCAACGATCGCTCTGGGGGCCGCATGATGGCCGCAGGCCCCCGCGTGGATGTTTTGTAGCAGTTGGCGCCCTTGGTCTGCGAGGATGCAGCACATGAGTATTCCGACCGCGCCTTGCCGGTAAAGGTCCCCGTCGATGAGCCTGAAGGATTTGGCCTGTCGTGCGATGCATCGGGCCTCGGTGCTGTCGGTTGGGAGCTTCCCTTCCACCAACCATTCCAGGATCGGGATCCTCCAATCAGGGTCCTCAAGGTTGGGCTCGGGAGCCTCTCCCAGCGCCATGACCTCCTGAAGATCTGGCGGTGACGGGTGGTCATCCTCACCGCAGCAGACAGAGGGCTCTCGTAGGTCGCTTGCGAACACGCCATTAGGAACTGGCGTTCGGTTGGAGGTTGCCTTTGCCAAAGTGTCAGCTGCCTCATTATACTTTCATAGCACATGATTGAGCTCGAGTCCGTGGAACTTGTCCTCGAGTCCTCTGACGGCCTTGCAGTAGGCCGTCATCTTGGGGTTGACGCAGTTTGCTTCCTTCATCACCTGATTGACAACGAGCTCGGAGTCCCCTCGAACCTCGAGGCGTCGAACCCCTATCTCGAGAGTGATCTTGATCCTGTTGAGGAGAGCCTCGTACTCCACGACATTGTTGGATGCCGGGAAGTGGAGCCGGATCATGTATTCCATACGCACGCCCAGAGGCGAGATGAAAACGAGTTCGGCCCCTCCTCCCTCCTTTGTGACGCATCCGTCGAAGTACATGGCCCATGTCTCTTTCTCGATCGGGGCCGCGGGCGTTTGGATCTCTGTTCATTTGGCAACGAAGTCGGCTAAGACCTGGGATTTGATGGCGGTGCGAGGAGCATAAGTGATGCTCTGCCCCATCAGCTCCAGGGCCCACTTAGCGATCCTTCCCTCCGCTTCCGGGCTCTGGATTACCTCTTCGAGTGGGTACTTCGAAACCACCATGATAGGATGTGCGTCGAAGTAGTGTCTGAGCTTCCTTTTGGAGATCAGCACGGCATAGATCAGCTTCTGGATCTGCGGGTGGCGGGTCTTGGAATCAGAGAGTACCTCGCTAGCGAAGTAAACGGGCCGCTGCACTTTCAACACCTTGTCCGGCTCATTGCGCTCGACCACCAGAGCTGCGCTGATGACCTGAGTCATGGCAGCGATGTATAGCAACATCGGCTCCCCAGGCGCTGGCGCCGTGAGGATAGGTGGTTTCTCGAGCAGCTTCTTGAGGGACTCCAGTGCCTCCTGCACTTCTAAGGTCCAGGTGAAGTGCTCCGACTTCTTCAAAAGCTGATAGAGAGGTAGGCTTCGTTCACCCAACCGAGCGATGAATCGGCTGAGGGCCGCCAGACACCCAGTCACTCGTTGGACTCCATTGATGTTTTGAATCGGCCCCATGCTGGTGATGGCTGTGGTTTTTTCTGGGTTGGCCTCTATGCCGCATTCCGATACGACGAAGTCCAGGAGCATCCCTCACGGGACCCCGAAGACGCGTTTCTCGGGGTTAAGTCGGACCTGGAATTTTCTCATCTTCTCGAAAATGGCCGCTAGGTCGGGGACCATAGATTTGACTAGCCACCTGAAAGAACCCAAAAATTCACTCTAGGGCCTCTCGGTCTATTTTCATCCTTAACGAACCAACGTATTTTGCAATTACAACCAATCTTGGCGAGTTTTATTCAAAAACACGTTATTAAGGTTGTTAATTAAACTCTGATGCATATTAATCTTTCTGGTACCAACTGTGACAACCCGCCCGAGAAAATACCGTATTATCGCCTAAACCAATCCACTTTGGTCATTAGGTGACAATAAAGTATCGTCTCGTCGTAAGTTGCCGGGTCAAAGCTCGGTAAATCACTTGGATATCATACAGAGGATCGAACATATGCATTAAAACTCACACGAAGGCGAGTTCAGAGTACATTACACAAATTAAATCCAAATTTACCCCTAAGGGTTAATTATTACAAACCATGATTCATGACATGATAAGGAAAGGTTCAAAGTTTTAAAACAGCGGAAATTAAACTACGATACGGTAGACATCACGGGAGGCCATCTGTGGTGCCATCACTCGTCGTCATCCACCCATTCCAGCTCCCAGCCGGGTGGAACGTTCACTACTACAAAACATGGATACTGTAACACACTCTTGTAACACATTCATCAGTGTGTTACAAAGACAATTCATAGTAACACAAAACTATGTGTTCCAATAGATGTTGTAACACATACAAGTTGGTCTATAAAATTGTGTTACAAAAACCATTATTGTAACACAAAAATAGTGTTACACAAAAAATGTTACAAAAATGATAGTATGTTGTAACACATAACACAAAATAATGTTACAACTTAAGTGTTACTAAGAAACTTATATACTCCCTCCGTCTCAAAGTAAGAGGTGTTGAAGAAGCGTGTTTGTGAACCGTGTTTGTCTCACAAACACACTTCTCCAACACCTCGGACGGAGAGAGTATGTATGTGTCATTAATATTGAACACATGAAGGTTAAACATATAACCGATATCTGTCAATTTTACTAATATCGAACACATAAGTGATTGTAACGGGACCCATATAATCATAAACCACTAGTAGAATAATAAGATACAATAAATAAATGGTCGCTAGCTACAAGGACTGAAATAAAAAAAAGGAGCATTTAACTTGAAATTTTTTTTACGTAATTTAACCATATCTTTTAAATGTGTATTGGATTATTGGAGTTACTTAGCATCACTTTGGCCTATATTTTAGAGCAGCTTCAAAGTCTTTCTCTCCTATCGTCAGCAGGGTTTAATAATGTCATTAATAGCAAACATTACTTTCTTTACATTAATTTTTAACTTTTAATACAAATATTAATTAATGTAATTATATGCTTAATTTGCTGGCAATTAATAGTTAAATTTTCAATTTTTTAAAAATAGAGTCACTTTCATCTCAAAACTATGGTTGAAAAACTTCCACCTCTATATTCCAAAAGTTTGGAACTGCTTATCTACTGCCCGGCTTGTATCAGCGGTTCCATCTTATCTGTTCATGATGGCAGATTGCATCTATCGTGGGTCACAGGGGCTCCTTCACGGCTGGTGGTTGGTGATTGCGATGGCAGCGCGGCCCTCCTTTTCTGATCTGTAGCGGCGTGACCCTGCCCTCCATGATCGAGCCCGACGCTAGTCGTTTTGGTGTCCTCGCAGGCTGGCACGAGACCGAGCCGGCGAGGCGGACGGGTGCTGCGGCATGCGGTTCGGGCATGAGCGCTCGATCTGCTGGTGCGACGCCTCCGTTGGGGTGCAGGGAGGGAACATGTGTGTGCGCACGCCGCTCCTAATGTGCAGCACAGCAGGGGGTCCTGCCGTGGATCATCCTCATCCTGGCAATGTAAGCCCCTCCATGCCGTTCGTTCCATGTCCATATGGCTGGCAAGACAAATTGATTAGGCCCCTTGCTTCTCAGGCCAGTCCGCTACTTACCTCTTCAAGTTTGCATTATTCCTCTTGATATCAATATATCATGAATTTGTTGTTCGTTGATCAGAATTGGCCTTCTGAGTCGCGATGTGTTATAATTTGTATCTAAATCTGCATGGTTGCCCTTGGTATCATGGATTCGTGGTGGGCTGATTGCTACTATAACTTGTGATATTGTGACTGAACCAGTCGACCTTTATGGTGTGCTGCAGCCTGCACTGCACAGCGTGCCTCGTAAAAATGTACTCCTACATAACTACATATGCTCAGAAATATGAGAGGCAAATCTCTTATGCTCTGCTTTAAACTACTGAACCCATGTTGTGTGCTCCGCTGCTGTCATGTCCCTGGTAGCAAGCAATGGCAGAAGTGGCATAGTTGTGATGCTCCAAAATAGTGTTTTTTTACCATCACTTTTATACACTGGGGCTGTGATATTTAGTACTGCACACTTTTAAAATAAAATCAATTAGATAAACATGAACCTATTTATTATTTACGCCTCAGGTTTTCCCCTAAAACTTAAAAGTGCAAGGTGAAATATATCACATATTGCATATTGCTACAGGATAAATCATAAGCAATATATATATGAGCACTGTAGATATCATTCACAAGTCTATGTGTTGCATATTACTTGCATATTGTTTTTGCTCCTAAAATTCGCATATATAATATCTCAGTTGTGAATATAATATACTGCAGCATTTTTTCAATTTTGGAGTAAATGCTACTTATAGACTCCCACTTTAGTGAAAGTTAAATTTCAAACAAAGATCATCTGATAGTCCTCCCTTCTCTTTTTGTGTGTCAAACCATCAAAGTCATGTACCATGCTTTTCACTTTGATTATTTACAGTCATTGAGTCATATTTAATTTTCAGGTATTTATCTGATTCAAGATTGAGAAACTAAATTCAAGATTGGAAAGAGAGAAAAAAGGGGCAAAAAGTGACAAGTAGCTTAGGTTTACTACTTTCTTTGTGCCTGGTATGTGTCCTTAGTTCTATTGCATATGCCTTGTTGTAACCAGCTATTTTGATTTAACTTCAACCTATTTTTTGTTTAACTTGTGGATGCTGTAGAACAAGAATCCAACTTTATGTATGTTGAAGCTAGCTTTCTGAAAATTCAGTGTAGCTCCATACAGAATGATCAATGGCTACTAGTTTTCTGAATATGTTGCAATTAGCTTTCTCTATGCAGGTTTAAGTGTTCAATTTTATAACTACATTTTCCCATGCAGGTTGAAATGATCAATAGTTGAAGTTGAATATTTGCATGTGGCCAGCAATGGATCAAGAAGCAATGGATTTAAAGAGTTCATTTTATTTCCGTTTCATTTCTAGTAGCTTGGACATGTACAACCACTTCTATTTGTATATATGCTCCCTAGAACAAAGTCATTATGTGTATCCTATCAGATGATGTGAACAAAGCAGTATGCTTGCTTTCTTCCCAGAAAAAATGAACCTTTTTTACCATTTAAATTTGAATATTTTGTGATTGTTCAATGCGTCATTGTCCCTTTCAAAATTTCACGCAAATATTATATGCTATAGGAAATTGATTATTAAATGTTACAATGTGATACAGTAGATAAAATATGTGTTACCAACTATATGTTCCTAAAATTCCAAAATACGACCTCACAAAGTGTCACAACCACAAATTTGAAGTGTTACGAGAGCAAGAAAAAAGTGTTACACAAGAGTGTCATAGTAACACTTGAAAATGATCTACTATATAAGTAAATGTGTTACAAAGTAGTAACACTTTTTTTTGGATAAAGTAACACATATTATATGTTCCAATAGATCAGACCATCGTAACATTGAAAATAAGAACACAAACAAGTTGTGTTACTAGGTATTATAGTAACACATCTTCTGAGCTACTATAACACAAGTTGGTGTTACCGTAGCTATGTTCTGTAGTAGTGACCTCTCCAGGCCAAACAACACCTGCAACAACATTTATACAGCAAGGCTGAGTATACTAATACTCAACAAGACTTAACCGTCGGGTGATAACTACATCACCAAACTCTAGACATGAGAGGCTTTTTTGGCCGGTGGAGTTCTTTTGCTGAAAAGCAACAAAGAGTATGTCCTTGCTTTCAATCTTTTAGCTCAATTTCTAGTTAATTACCATTTCTAAGTGAGCCAACTAATTCAATCAAGAATTGTACAATACAATTAATCCATGCAGAAGAATTCACATAGTGCCATCATTATGGGATATCATGGCCAGTTGATTAAGCAGTCTCAGATAACGGTGAGAGGCCGACAATCGATTGATTAAAACCCTTGCAAGGTAAACCTAAACACACGGAGCGGTGCCATCACAAAGTTGGCACCGACCAGGCGATTCCCGCCGATCTTTGGTTCGGGATAAGGATTATAGTCCCGGGTACACGGCTATCTGGTATGCCCCCACAATGCATCCAGCCTCACACATGTACCCACATCCTAGTTGCAAGTCAGGCAGGTGACTACTCAAGATTAGTAACGGCAAATCCCTTACCGCCTCAATCGGGTACTAGGCTTACCGGTCCCATTCCCGATAAGTGCTTAGTACGTTCAAAAGCTTAGCCCACGAAAGCCACTGGACCGGAGCCCAAATCCCATGCTCTTACCACATGAGCAATCCATTTGTAAAGATCTTATGATTCCAACATAAGAACCTATTCTCGCGAGTGACGAACATCACTCGACTTGTACCGGTCCTATAGCATAGCAGCTATCGACCTAGCATACTAGTAAAAGAGCATAGGTACCTAGGGATCATGCATCTAGGGTTTCATTCAACTCCTGAAATGTAAATGCACAAACATAGCAAAGGTAATTGCATAATTTTAAAAGAAGGGTTAATGATCCGGGGCTTGCCTTCGTCGGCAAGGTTGGCCTTGGGCCCTTCTGGACTTTGGTCCAGGTCCTGAGCTACGTCCACGTACTGCAGCTCACCGTCAGCACCTTTGTCTCCTCCTTCCGGCACGAGCGTATAGCTACCGTCGGGAAGATCTACACGAGGATGCATAGGGATGGCAGTTTTGCCCGCGGGCGCGGGTATCCGCGGATACCCGACCCGACGGGCGCGGGCGCCAAAATCCGCCCGCGGGCGTGGGCGCGGGCGCCAAATTCCACCCGCGGGCAGCAAGCAGGCGGAACTATTCACCCGCGGATATAACCGCAACCCGCAAAATACTACAAAGCCCATTAAATATTTAGCCCAGCCCATTAACAGAAACCCTAATTGATCCTATTCCCCACCCCCACCCCGCGACCTACCTACCCCCAGTCCCAGTCCGCACTCCGCACCGCAGTCCCCCACGGCTGCCGCCTCCTACTCCCCATTCCGCACCGGCGTCCGCGCGGCACCGCAGACGCATCCGAGGAGGCGAGGACCAAGACCGAGGGACGGAGGGAGTGAGGGACTGCCGCACCGGCGCACCGCGCCGCCGCCGCGCACCGCGCCGCCGCCGCGCACCACGGGTCCACGGACCACGGCGGATCGGCGGCGCACGGGGAGTCGAGACGACGACCTCGCCCGACGGCCGACGCCCTCCCTCGCTCCGCTCGCGACCTCGCCCCTCCGGCCCTACACTCCCTCGGGCGGATCAGCGGCGCTCGGGCGGGTCTCCTCGGGCGGCGCACGGGCCCTCGCCCCTCCAGCTTCACTCCCCGTCGGCCGTCAGCTCCACTCCCCGTTGGCGGATCTCCTCGGGAGGCGCACGGGCATGGGCGCACGGGCGGAAGAAGAAAGGCGCTCGTGCGCCGGTGCCGACGCGCAGGGCCCCAGGTTCGCGAGCCACGTCAGGAGGGGCGGCCGGATTTGGTGCCGGCCTCGACAAGGAGGAGGCGGCGGCCACGACAAGGAGCTAGGCCGCGGCCGCGGGGGGCGCGCGGGCTTGCTTGGCCAGGAGGCACGCGGGAGAGGAGGCGGCAGCGCCCACGGGAGTGGCGGTGCGTGGGGAAGAGCAGCGGCGGCGGGTGCGGGTAAACCCGATACCCGCGGATATCCACTGGGTGCGGGCACGGGCAAGATTTTTTGCCCGCGGGTATGCTCGCGGGCGGGTACAGGGCGGCAGCGCGGGTATGCTCGTGGGCGGGTAAATGCCTTACCCGCACGTACCCGACCCGCTGCCATCCCTAAGGATGCATATGCAAGATTTAATTGGCAGTTTTAATTTAATTAATTACAAAACAACACATGACAACCATGGGGTGCATAGTTGACCACATTCACCTAGATAAATAATACATCCAGCATACTCTTCCAATAAAGGAACAATATGTGGTTCTTTATTAATTATTCTTTTTGATAGTGACTGTGTACATATTTAATCAAATAAATTAATTTAATTTCACAAAATAGCAAAAGGGTTGGTCTTAAGCTTCTTAGCATGTTTCACATCACAAACATAGGGTCTTTAGGTGTGGTGTTGGTGGTTTTCCAATTTAACTTAATATTAATCTTAATTGACTTCTATTGTTTTTATTCATAAATAAATTCATAAAAACACAGTGAGTGGTGTTTTATAAGCTCTATAACTCTAAGCAAAGCTACTGAACACACATGCACACTTATAAGAGCTATGAATTAAATATACCGAAAATGACAAGTTTTATCTACCAAAGCAAGATAAATGCATATAAAATTAAATAAAGCACTTTTGGATCCAAACTTTCTCTCACTGCTTTTCTGGCTCAAAGCAAGGCTATGAAACCAACATATACACCTAGGGCTACTATAGATCTTGAGCTATGCATATACATTGAAAATTAAACAAAAATGAAGAATAAATATTTATGACAGATGTAAAATCATGATTAATTCACCAGAGGTGTATTTAGGCATAAAAAGATCATATACAGAAGTTGAGAACAAAAATATATTTATTTTAAGCTATAAAAATCATTAAGCCAGATTCATCATAAATACAAAATAAATCATATTAAAAGATTTACTTAGTAACTTTGTGCACATTTTGGTGCAGAGCCTAGACATGGCATCACTCACAACATATCAGAAATTCAGCTTGAGATCACATGTATATTTTGAACTACAGCAAATCTAGGTCAAACTGATTTCAATTTTTCATGCAAAAACTATTAGTCAAAAGCATGGTCAAGCTTTGTAAAAGTTGTAGATTTACTCACAAGGAAACCAAAAAAATTGGTTTTGCATTTTTATGATTTTTCTGTGATTTTATATAATTTTTCTAAGATTCAGCAAAACTCAACAAACTATAAGAATCTACTTTCACTGAGGTCCCTGGAAAGTTTTGGGTTTTCACAATCATGCCTTCGCCTCTAACACAAATGCCCCCGAGGCCAAAATTTCTCACAAGCATGCCCTCAGCGGCGGAGACGGGCTCGCCGACGGCTAGAGACGGCCGGAGGTGGGCAACAAACGGCACAGGCGTGTGATTAAGCTCACCACTTGTCGATTGGTGGCGGTGGATTGGTCGGGGAGGTCGCCGGCGACGGCGCGCGGCGACACCAGGCGGCGGCGGGCGCTGCGGCTTGTAATCTGGCGAGGAGCGAGGCGCGGCTGGACAACACGCGGGTGCTAGAGTGCTAGGGGGATCTAGGGAGGGTGCCTGGGGGTGGAGCGGCCGAGGGAGCGAGCACAGAGGCGAGCTCAGCGACGGCGGCGGCTATGGCAGGCGGCGAAGCTCAGGCGCACGCGAGGAGGAGCGGTGGGTGCCTTTTATAGGCGGTGAACGGAGCAGGGACGGGCAATGCTTCACGGTGAAGGATCCCCAGCGAATATGCCGCGGATACGGCGGCTTTGCCTCGGCGGGCGTGCGCGGCAGGGGGGTCTGGCGTCGCGGGCGCGCGTGCGCGCCACGTGGCCTGCGCGGCTCCACTGGCCGAGGCGCGGGCTTGGGGCGCATGCGCGGCTGACGCCAGCGCCGGGCGCACACAGTGCCCTCCCTGCCGGACCCTGGGTAAGGCGGCGCACGACGGCGACGCGGTGGCGACGTGTCGTGCCCACGCGCGCACGACGTCGCGCCGACGCGCGCTCAGCCCCGGTCAAGCCCCGTGATGACATGTTTGACCGTGTTTTGTTCAAAAATTCGAATTCAAACTTCATTTTCGGTAGATGTGAAACTTGTAGACGAGTCATCCCTCTACACTTTAGGCCCAAACCTAACTGGATTTGGATTCGATATGAAGTAGAAATTCGAATGCCAACTTGGTGAAAAACTTGGCTCGGGTGAATAGTGAAACTGAGTTTGACTAGCATTTTTGAACCATTTCCTCTCCAAATTTGAAATGCCACTCTGAAGATGAAATGTGTCCCATGAAAATATGCACAACTTC
Source organism: Cenchrus fungigraminus (assembly GCA_036936925.1). Taxonomy (NCBI): domain Eukaryota; kingdom Viridiplantae; phylum Streptophyta; class Magnoliopsida; order Poales; family Poaceae; genus Cenchrus; species Cenchrus fungigraminus. The sequence continues at coordinate 68,274,769 of CM072772.1, read as the reverse complement.
TAGTTCAACATTTTTTTAAGTGTTTAAGTGAATTTTTGAGAACGTGGCAAAAGTTTCAGGAGTCAACTAGGACATGCTAGGGTTTTGACTTGATTTTGGGAATGTTTGACCATAGATTGACATTTGTGGGTGTTGACTTGATTAAGATGACCATTAGTGATTGTTGGCTAGGTTTTCGAGGTGATGACCCAGGTTGACCAAGGTTTGACCAAAGTCGACATGTTTGACTCGGTTGACTAGATCATTAGCACTAATAATGCTAATTAAAAACCTGGGGCGTCACAGATACCCAGAATAGGCATCGAGGAAGCAGAGGGTTTCACACCCTGCGGTTGAATCCACAACCTTGTCTATGCACGGCAGAGGGAATGAATCCTTCGGGCATGCTTTGTTGAGACTGGTGTAGTCGACACACATCCTCCATTTGTCGTTCTTCTTTTTTACCAGCACAGGGTTGGCCAGCCACTCGGGGTGGTATACTTCTCTGATGAAACCCGCTGCAAGGAGTTTCTTGATTTCCTCTCGGATAGCTTTGCACTTGTCGCCATCGAAACGTCGCAGCTTCTGTTTAACCAGCTTAGCGCTCAGTTTGATATTGAGCTTGTGTTCGGCGACCTCTTTGGGGATGCCCGGCATGTCGGATGGCTTCCATGCGAAAACATCGAGATTCGCCTTTAGGAAGAGCGTGAGTGCTTCCTCTTAAGTCGGCCTTGTATAGGATTTTTCTTCGTCTCTCAACTTGGAAAAAGAGATTTTGCTAACTTTTATTACAAGGGTTTTCATATAATTTTCAGAATTAAACTCCTCCAACATTAGCATCAAACTTAGCATAACCGAAACAAGGTTCTAGATCAAAGTATAGTGCGGGCACTTTTAGAGGTGAAAACTCCACTAAGCACCATAGTAAACTTTTCAAACTAAATGCTCATGCTCACATAATAAAGATTAAAGAAAAACATACGAGTAAAGAAAGAAAAAGCATCGCATGAGACAAAAATTAAAAGACACTTTTTATTTGATTTTTCGACTGAAACACTAAATTACCACACTTTCAAGCTAAAAATTTAAAAACACACCTAAAAGTTTAACTCGCAAACTCTTAGCCAAACCAAACTAAACTACTAAGGCAAAAATTTAACCTAGCTAGCTAGCTCTCCCCCACGCTAAGATCATACAAAGTCCTCGTCGTATTTTACAAAAATCACAAGGGGAAAAGCCCTAACTATTTAGTGGAACTTTCCACAATCTTTGCACCACTTTTTCTTGATATTGCCGACCATCCTGAAAAGCTTCCGAACGTTCCGATTAAGGAACTTGTAGTCGTCGTTGACTACACGCTCCAAGTCCTCCATTCTCTGCCTCATTGCCTCCATAGATTGGAAGCACTCCCCGATCGATGTGTAGAGATCCGATATGGCGTGACGGCAAGCCGCACAACATATCGGGTGCATTCCAAATGGGTCGTCATCGCCGGGGTTGCTGCCATTGTCGTTGTTTGGATCACCACCGCCATTGGGACCTTTGGGAGTTGGCTCCTTAGGCACCTCCTCCCAATAAAAGAGGTCATTGTCGTCCCTCCCAGCAGCTGCCCACGAGCTCGGGCTGCGGTCGTTGGAGTAGTCGCTTCCCCCGTAGTCCTTCGGCTCAAGCGTCTCCTCCTTGTAGTCTTTCCTCTTCATCCCCCGAAGACGCTCCGATCTCCGGACGGGAGTTGAGACCTTCTCCTTCTTGACATGGTGGAGGGATGCGATTGGCCTGGTCGGGACACACCCTCCGCAACGGATGTGGGTGGTCCTCTTGATCTCCATTGTAGGCTTGAGCTTGCATCACCGCACCTCTTCCGGCTCCAAAGGCTTCTTGGCGCCAAGCTTCACCTCCTCGCTCCTTGGGGACGTCATGGCTGCTGCTCTAGCTAATGCGGGGGCAAAAGAATGCAAATTGGGATGGATTCCCGAGCTCCAATCTCGTTCCTTTAAATAGTCCGAGAAAGAATGCCCTAGAACCCATCCTTTCCTTTTCTTGACTTCCCTAAAATTTTCGGACCAAACATGGAAGTCGAAAACACGGTCCCAGAGAAAAATGGGGGCAAACCGCCGCCCTGGCCCTCTGGGCCGATCGGACCGGGCCGGCCGGCCTGCCTCGGTTCGCGGGCCGGTTCGGTCCAATTTTTCGTGTACTCCACTGATTTCTAATTGTTAGCCCGTGTAGAAAAGTTGGCCTGGTAAAACCTTGCAAGAAACTCCAGAAAAATAAAAAGAGCTATTTACAAATTGCTCACCTTGTTTTACGTCCTAGGCTTGGCGTTCGGGCTCATCCTCCATGATGAAAATATCAATATGGTGAAGGGGCACGACATGAGGTTCGAAATACACCTTGAGCCGTTGACCATTCACCATGAATTGATCTCCTTTCATATCCATGATGGTGACCGCTCCATTGGAGAGCACCGAATGAACAACATAAGGTCCGTCCCACTTGCTTTGCAACTTCCCTTTTCCGAAAGTTTTGAATCTTGAATTGTAGAGGAGGACCTTATCTCCTTCTTTAAATTCCTTCTTTTTAAGTCTTTTGTCGTACCATCTTTTGATTCTCTCTTTGTAGATGCTTGCATTTCCATAAGTTTTCAACCTCATCTCCTCTAGCTCGCTAATTTGGATCCTTCGTTTTATTCCCGCGGCGTCTAGATCGAGGTTCATCTCTTTTATTACCCAATATGCCTTGTGTTCTAGCTCAACCGGCAGATGACAAGCTTTGTCATAAACAAATTGGTATGGAGTCATACCTATCGGTGTCTTGAACGCCGTTCGATATGCCCACAATGCTCCATCCATTTTCTTTGACCAATACTTGCCTCCTTTCTCTATAGACTTGTTGAGGATGCTCTTTAGTTACCTATTCGATGTTTCCGCTTGTCCATTGGTTTGTGGGTGATAAGCCGTAGCCACTCTATGTTCAATCCCTAACTTAGACAAGCACTTTTTAAAGTCCTTCCCGATGAAGTGAGTTCCTCCATCGCTTATCAAGATTCTTGGAGTACCGAAGCGAGGGAAAATCACACTCTTAATCATCATGATGGATTCTTCCGTGGAAGCTTTACCACATGGGATGGCCTCTACCCACTTGGATACATAATCAACCATGACTAGGATGTGCTCATATCCGTGTGAGTTTTTGAAAGGCCCCATGAAGTCAATCCCCCAAACATCGAATAAATCGATCTGTAGATTGTAATTCAAGGTCATAGCATTCCTTTGAGATATGTTTCCGGTCCTTCGGCATTCGGGGCATGAGGCAACATACCTTCTAGTATCTTCATGCATCTCCGGCCAATAAAATCCGTTGGACCATACTTTTGCTTGTGTTCGAAAATGACTATAGTGTCCATTCTGCCGAATGACACTTCCTCAAAATCTCTTGCCTCTCTTCTCTTGGAACAAATCTTCTCATTACTCCGTCATTCCCAAGCTTAAAGAGGTAAGGTGAATCCCAAAATTATTTCCGACTTTCGGATATTATCCTCCTTTGAGTGTTTTTATCTAGGTGATCAAGAGGCATTCTCCGAATTGCCCGAATGATATCGATCATCCAAGTATCCTTGTCGATTATTCGGTAGAGGTGGTCACCTCTCATCTTATCCTCTATGGGCTCTTTGTCATCTTGTCCGCGGTTCATCCTAGACAAATGATAAGCCACAACGTTTTCCATCCCCTTTTATCACGAATTTCAACATCGAAGTCTTGGAGAAGAAGGATCCAACGAATCAATCTTGGTTTAGCATCCTTCTTAGCCAAAAGATACATGATTGCCGCGTGATCGGTGTAGACAATGACTTTTGAGTTCACGATGTAAGATCTAAATTTTTCGAAGGCAAAAACCACCGCTAACAACTCTTTTTCCGTTGTGGCATAATTTAATTGTGCTTCATTGAGAGTTTTACTAGCGTAGTATACGGCGTGAACTCGGCCTTCCTTTCTTTGCCCTAAAACTACCCCTACGGCATGGTCACTTGCATCGCACATGATCTCGAAAGGTTGACTCCAATCCGGAGGTTGAATGATAGGGGCACTCACTAAAGTGTTCTTCAAGGTCCGGAATGCCGCTAAGCACTTCTCATCAAAGTCAAAATCCACATCTTTTTGAAGAAGTTGAGTTAAAGGCTTAGTGATCTTTGAGAAGTCCTTGATGAATCTTCTATAGAACCCGGCATGGCCTAGAAAGCTTCTCAAAGACTTTACATCCGTTGGAGGTGGGAGTTGCTCAACCGTCTCCACTTTAGCTTTGTCCACTTCAATCCCTCTTTCGGATATAACGTGTCTGAGCACTATGCCTTGCTTGACCATGAAGTGGCACTTTTCCCAATTTAGCACTAAATCGACCTCCGCACACCTCGTGAGAACCTTGTCCAAGTTTGCCAAGCAATCAACGAATGTCTTCCCATAAATGGAAAAATCATCCATGAACACCTCGACAATTTCCTCGATAAATTCCGAGAACACCGCCATCATGCAACATTGAAAAGAGGTCGGAGCATTGCATAAACCGAAGGGCGTACTTCTATATGCAAACGTTCCATAAGGGCAAGTAAATGTTGTCTTGTGTTGATCATCCGGGTGAATAGGAATTTGCATGAACCCCGAGTATCCATCGAGAAAGCAAAAATATGCGTGATTTGCTAACCTCTCGAGCATCTCGTCAATGAACGGTAGGGGAAGTGATCTTTCTTCGTTGCTTTGTTCAACTTTCAATAATCGATACACATCCGCCATCCGGTCACGGTTCTTTGCGGTATTAATTCATCCTTCTCATTCTTCACCACGGTTAAACCTCCTTTCTTCGGTACACAATGTACGGGGCTCACCACTCGCTATGCAGCACTAGGTAGATGATTCTGGCATCAAGTAGATTGATAACCTCCTTCACTACCTCTCGCATGGCATGGGTTAGCCTCCTTTGATGGTCCACTACGGGCTTGCATTGGTCTTCCATTGGTATACGATGAGTGCAAAAGGTTGGGATAAGTCCTTTGAGGTCATTTATTGAATATCCGATCACCTTCTTGTGCTTTTTCAATAAATTTAGCAACTTCTCATTTTCTTCGGGACTCAACTCGTCGCTTATAATATCTAGATAAGTCTTGTCCGGGCCCAAAAAATTGTACTTCAATCCCTTGGGCAAAGGTTTGAGATCCACCTCAGGCACTTGTGGTTCTTCGGGTTTAGCGTCTCCTATGTCTTCAAATTTTTCTTCCTCCACGCTTCCATCTTGTGGTTCTAATCCTTTTGTTGCTTCCTCTAGTTCCTCGTCTTGTTGATCATTGGATTGGTTTTCTATTGCTCTATGTAGCGGGTCTCTAAGGGTTTCAACAAAACAAAGACTACCTACCTCCTCTTCTTCTTCATCCTCAGGAGGAAAGGGTGAAGGAAAACTAGAAGCGCGAAGAAAATTATATGTGTACTTATCTCCATTAAGATTTATTGTTACTTTGCCATCTCCCGCATCCAACACAGCATCAACCAACTTAAGGAAAGGCCTACCTAAGATTATGTGATCATGATTATCATAATACGCATCTATAACAAAAAAGTCGGTTGGTATGCACTTTTCAGAGATGATTACATTAATGTTGCAAGCAATACCTAGAGGTTTAATAGTTCTACCACCTCCCATAATTAAATTTGTTGAAGTTGGGACTAAGTCTAGGTTATACTCTTAAACTTTATCATAAATCTTGGAGGATAGGACACTTACTTGAGCTCTGATGTCGCATAAAGCCTTGCATTGAATTCCATTAATCTTGCAACTCAAGTGTGGGGTTGTCTTCTCCTCTTGATCGGATCTTATTACATAGACTTCGGCGAGGCGAGCATATGGCGATGCTTCGGGCTTGATTCCCATGATTCTTTTCACCTCGGCTATGTGATCCGGATCCACTTCATCATCACTAAAGAGCTTTCGAAAGATCTCACCGGTGGTTTCAAGATCATATAGATTTTCCGCTTGCTTTTCCGGTGAGAAGTCCACTTCCAATGCTCTTGCCATCCCCTTTTGATTAGGGAACGCTCTTCTCTTGTCGAATACTTCTCCATAATTGATTGGAACCCAATCCATTTGCTCGAACTCCCTTAATGGCTTCGTGCTTGACATACTCCTTTTGTTTGACTCATTTGACTTGGCGAAGTCAACGCTTGGGGTAGCTCTTGTCTTGGTGTGTACTTCTTCAAGCTTTTCCGGGATTGGCTCCTCCTTCTTGTCTTCAGGGGCTGCCTTTTCAAAAATTTCAGCGTGTGTCTTGATCCTTGAATCATGTTCCGGCCCTCCCGAAAGTCGTGTTTCCCAATCTCTTCGCATGGCCGCCACTTTGCTAATCTTTTGTAAAAGTTGAGCGGCTTCCGTGAGTGTTTTCCCCATGAGATCACCACCTGCACACATTTGAACATGTTCCATGCAACTAGGGGTTAGGGAAAAGAAAAATGTATGCAAGTGTACGTCACCGGAGAAGCCGAGTCTTGGTCCTTGTTCAATCAACTCATTAAATCTATTCCAAGCTTGGTCTATCCCTTCCTCTTCTCCTTGCGTGAAGGTGATCACTTGCCTCCTTAGATGTTGAACCTTGCTTATTGGAAAAAAACTTCTCGCAAAATTTCTTCGTCAACGTGTTCCAATTCCCTTCAACTTCAAAGGATGCAAACGAGTACCATGTCTTTGCTTCGCCGGCAAGTGAGTAGGGGAAGAGATTCCACTTGAACCATTCGTTGGGAACTCCTTCTTGATGCACCGTGTTGCATAGCATTGTGAAATGCTTTATGTGTCTATACGGGTTCACCGTCTCCATCCCTCTAAATGGGGTTGCCGCCTCCATCTCGATGATCCTAGCTTTGATTTCATACTTGGTCGCTTCGAGCTTCGAATCCGACTCTTGTACCTTGCTATCTTCACATCGAGGGCAAGCGTAATCCCGTAGTGATTTCTCCGGTTCTTCCAAAGGGTGGTTGGTGAACGCCATCTAGACAACAAAATAGAAAAACAAAAACAAAACAAAGTGGTTTTCTAGGTAATAGGGGTTAGATGTTAGCAATAAACAAAAATAAATGCAAAATCAAATGATGTAAACTGGCTTGCTCCCTGGCAACAGAGCCAGAAAAAGGGGCTTGTTGACCGATAAAACTCGTATCCACCTACGATCCGCAAGCGTACGGACCTACACCTTTTTCACCACGGGGATTCCCTAGGTTCTTGTCAATCCGCGAGGCAAGGGGATTACAAGCATTTGATCTAGTACTAACCTAGTTAACTAACCAAACCCTAACTAAAGACTAAACTAAAGACTTCTACGCTACACTAGAGAGGGTTGTGAGCCTCACAAGATATAAAAGACACTTGCTCATAGGGTCTACAATACTTGAACATGCAACCGCTAAGAGACACAAAACCGATCTAATCTACCGAGGGTTGTGACCACGGTTTCGCCCTTTCCCTCCCCTCGTACTGTCACTACGCGAAGGTATTCATGACTAGACCTATGATGATCACGGCGTTTTGAAGGGTTCTAAGGGAGTAGAGAGATCTACGCTCCCAAAAAGCATGGTAGCTAACCTTAATCATGAAAAGCACTTCAATACTAGATTGATAGATTGAAACCATAAAAGTAGCGATTACATCTCAAGAACGTTTACAACCCCATGGACAAATGAGAAGTATTACCCTGTCAAGGTGCTAAGCATGGTGCCGTTGATCATGGTGACACTTCTGACGGTGTCTTCCTTCTCCTCCGGAGGTGTCGTGGCAGGGCCTCGACGTCCTCCTCCACTTGTGGTTGCCTCCTTGGACTCGAGCGATCGTTCTCGCGAATGATCTCTCTCCTCTCCTTCCTTTCTAGCTTGTGGACGACCTTTCGGGCGAATGGCTCTCCCTGCGAATGGCGGCACCCACACGTACTTAGGGTTACATCATCTTCACGCTGAAGAAATGGGGGGTCGAACTGACCCAGGAATGGGCTAGGCCGGCCAGCCTGGGCCGACTGGCCTAGGTCCATCCCGGTCCGGTTCAGTCACCCCTTCGCCCACGTGGGTCCTCTTGCCATTTTGCACTTTTCCCCTTTTAATTACGTCATTTTGGCAACGTCATCCTCGCGTCCAAGATAGAGGGTCTTCTCGCATGAAGTCCGGTCTTTTACGCTTCAATCCTCGGGGATGTTCCTTTGTAACACTTCGGTCCTTGCCACCTTTGGGAGTGATTTCATCATGCACTTGAACCCGAACGGGACTCCTCATTTGCTCCTTTGAACTTGTTGTGACTCCGTCCTTTTAGTCCATGTTTTCCTGCAAAAACACAACACTTCCAAATGTACATATGAAGATGAACTTGTTATATCATTAGTGTGCCTAGTGGCGGGTTAGTTCCATAATTAAGCTCAAACCAAAGTGTAATGAACATGTTTGGTGTACCAAAATACACCATCAACATGGACTAACCCTTGCAGGAATTTTCGAATCCAAATGGGGTAAGTCATCAAGCTTGATTCAAATGGAAAGGTAAGCCAAGGTATGCCAGCCTTGTTTGAGCTAGGTCTCATGGTGAATTTATATTTAAATTTGAATAAAAGGCTCCCTGGTTCTTGAACCAGTAGAGTCCATCTTTGGTTTTTTCCCATTTTGTTTGAAGACAGCACCATGTACATGAACAAGTGTGGGGGAGATCTCCCAAGCTTATCATCGACATACACACTTGAGATCTCCCACATAGGCGTTGCACAACATCGACTGCGCTTTCATGACAAGGGACAAGGTAAACTAGAGTAATCCGTCTACCCCATGGGTCAGCCGAACCACTGTTGGTCCTCCTCGATTCCCATGTTCTTCAAGAGCGATGGTATGTGCACCCTTTATCTCACTCTCTTAGATTCATGAGTTTGAATGAGTTTCAATTCTTATCTGCTAAATCAAACTCTTGGAATCATGCTCTACTTGCTCTACATGTTTCCTGTGGTTGGCTTGCATATGTTTTATTCCATACTTATTATCTTGATGCTGGTGAACAAAAATCTTTAGGAAAGCATGCTCATCTAAGTAGTTGATGTTTGAGATATGGTTTGATGATATGACCTTCTCTCTAATTGTTCGAGTGCTTGGGAATTTTATATGAAAAATTGAAAACCCTTTGCAAAGCTCCTGTTTGATATGCCAAAGTCCTACCAAAGCCATATGATGATTTATCTTGAAAACCTTGTACTCATATTGTTAGCATTGAGCTTTGTCACATTGTTGTGACTCTTGTGAGAATTCTTTTCATGCTTTCATGATCAAGATTCATGTGCACACCATATCCCCTTGCTATGCTTCTACACTGGAAGTTAGCATTGTACCGTCCATCCATCCCTTAAAAATAACGCTCCGTATGTGGTGTGACCTCTCTCTCTCCAAAAGTGTCCTTGAAAAAGAGACATGGACTATGCAAAAAAACAGAGAAAAAAAACACCATGCTCAAAGCATGAGTGAAAAAAATGCCTAAGGCATGAAAAAAAAGAAGAAAGAAAGGATAGCCCATGTCCAAAATAAACAAGGAAAAGGAGAGAGATGTGATCACGCAAAAAGGAGTTCCAATAAATTTGATGGTAATAACTAGTACCCGTTCCCGGCCTAGTGTCCACCTTACCATCACCACAACATTCATCATATATACGGTAATATCTAGCACCCATTCCGGGCCTACTATCCACCTTACCATATCCATCAAATCTCATACATGTGCACATCCTGATCTGATTGTATGATTTGATTTTCTCCTTGGATTCGGTTTTTGACTTTGCAATATATGTGATGCAAGTATGCTTTATCTTTTATCCTACCCTGAGCTCCACATATAGCCATCATTAGAAGTAGGATGAAAGAAAGGCAAATCTAATGCCTTGGTGAGGACATATACACATTAAGCGATCTGAGAGAATCAAATGAGGAGCTAAGCAAAGTTTGTTTTGAAAACTTATTGCAAAACCCCAAGTTACTTGACATGATGAGTAGAAGTGATTTGATTCACTAACCGTTCCATTCCTCAACTACCTAGGATGGCATGATAGACACTCCATAGAGTTCACAAGTACAAGGTATGGTTTGAAATATCTCTTATGCTTGCTTCATACCTTTAGATATCATGTCCCACTTGATTTGTTCTCCCTTCACTCGGGACGAGCAAAGATCAAGTGTGGGGGTGTTGTTGACGGCTGTTAAGTAACACTTTTACGCCGTCAACTCCTGCATGAAATAAATAAAAAGTGAGCATCAACACTAGGATAGGGGTTTATACTGACAAATTCCACAAGTGTTATTGTTTCCATCTTTGGTTGCAGGACACATTAAAATGCACATGAAATGAAAGAGTTGAGAGCAAGCAAACCAATGGCATGAATATGGCATCATCATAAACAATCTCCAAGGCCAAATTGGATTGCACCACTGCGAACGGCTCGTCGAGACGATCGAAATGGATATATCATTTGCCTACTTTGGAGTTCGGATTAAAGAGATATGCACAAGATATCATGTGGGCCCGGTGGGACCCACACCAGGCCACATGCCGACGTGTTGCCACACAGGAGTCCACGTATCCATGACACCTCATCGATCTAAGGAAACACACCTTCGACCAATCAGGAGCCAGTACATAGATCCAAGGGCCCACTTACCCACGAAAATGGGCTAAAAACACCGCAAACACCCCCGTACCCACCTTGGGACCCACCTGGAAGTCACCCAGACGAAAGGCGGTGCAAACGGAGCCGACCCTGGATCGGACGACCCCATAGGTCGACCGACCCCACCTTAAGGCAGTTCGCCCCCATCTTCCATGTGTCGTCTCCCCATTGGATCCTAAGGGCATTGCCGGGGTGCTTGGGGTGTCCTCACGAAGTTGTCCAACCCCTATAAATAGAAGTGAGGGGGGTAAGAATAGGGACACACCATCTCATCCAAGGATGAGAGCTTCTCTTCAAAGGAGAGGCCTCTCCTTGCTAGATTAGAGAGTAGGGAGAGTGAGAGAGAGAGTTGTATCTCTATGGATGCTTGTTCTACAATTAGAGTAAAGTAAGTATTTCCACATTTTCTATTTAGATTAAAGTGTTATTCATACTTGAGTGATATGTTCTTGTGTTCTTCGCCTGTTCATCATTTAGAGGCGTGTGTTCTTCACGAACATGCCCCCTCGATCGAGTTGATTAAGTGCACATGTTTGTATCCTGTTCGTATGATTAGTTTATTAGAATAAAGTGGATGCTTGCATGCTCTGATTAGAATAAAGTGTGTTCGTGATTCCTTTCCAATAGTTTATGCTAGGTTGCATGAGTAGCCTTTTTCCTCTACTAGTGCGTAGATCCTGGGTTTATGCGTTCGTCTGCTGCAAGTCGTTCGTATACGTTGGAAGCATAGTACGGGACCGAGTGCTCTCTCATATGCCTTTAGTATAAGCTAGTAGTACCTATAATGAGTGAGATCAGTTCTCTTCCGTGGTCGCAGTTCTATTAGTAAAGAGTGCCATAGTCCATTGGCTGCGGCAGTAACCACAGCGTGGACGTTGTGACACGCTACCGGTTATCATTCGTTCGGTTTATCCCAAGATTAGCTAGAGCCAGTCCAAGAGGTGGTGACAGCCCTTCTGGCCCTCGTTGATCCTCTACGGCTGGATATAGTCAGAGCTCCTTCCACATAGATCCGCGTACCAGAGTCACCTGTTAGGTCAGGTCTATCGGTACCCTAAGCCAAGTTCTATCTAGAGATCGACCTTTAATCTCATCTATAGTACTATCTTTAGGAATCATCTCTATCCTTGCATCTTATCTGAGTGTGTCCTTGGACCGACTATACGAAGTTAGTACACACACGTTCCCTTGGATTCGATACCTATGGAATACTCTGAGGTGAAAGTTACAACGGTATCCGTGCGCTTGCGGATTTATTCGTGTGACGCTAAAATACCCAATAGAGATGCACTTTAATAATGGCACGCAAACTCCGCTTTTGTATAAGTTGTCTCCTCTTTTTTCGTATGCCCTCGCTCGTCACAATCTACTGACTTCCATTTCAGGACTTCATAGAAAACATCTGGTGGTAACGGCTCTTTATGTGCTGCTGCCTTCGCTAGCATGTCTGCTTCATTGTTTTGGTCTCTTGGTATTTTCTTGACTGTGAAGCCAAAGAAGTATTTTTCCATGGCTCATACAGTTTTCAAGTATTTTGCCATTTCATCATGTTTTGCTTTATATGTCTTGCCTATCTTCCTTGTGATGAGTTCTAAGTCTGTGTTTATGACCACCCTTCATGCCCTGATTGCCCTTGCTTTGCGAAGGCCTAATAATAATCCTTCATATTCTGCCACTTGTTTGTCTTGCCTTCGAAATCCAATCTCACAGCATATCTCATCTTTATGCCCGATGGTGACATTAAGATTGCCGAAGATGCGGCACCATCATCGCAATATGCTCCATCACAATACATTACCCATGGTGTTTCTGGACTTTCTTCTTTCTTCTCTTCGCTTCTACTTGGAGTCCAGTCTGCGATGAAGTCTGCTAGGACTTGTGACTTGATGGCTGTTCTTGCTGTGAATTCTATTGCATACTGGGATAGTTCTGTAGCCCATTTTCCTATCCTCGCCGAAGATTCCTTGTTCTCTAGTATCTCTCGAAGAGGGTATGACGTGGGAACTGTGATTGAATAACTTTGAAAATAGTGCTTTAGCTTCCTTGCCGCCATTACCACTGCATATGTCATCTTCTCAAGTTCAGAGTAAAATTTTTCGCTCCTGATAGAGCCTCAGAGACGAAGTATACTAGTACTTGCTTAAGATGCCCTTCTTGATATTTCTCTTCCATTAGAGCTGCGCTTACTGCACTAGCTGAAGCTGAAATATACAACAATAGCTTCGCTTTGTCTCCTGGACTTGTTAGTATTGCCAGATTTTCTAGGTAAGATTTAAACTGTTCAAATGCCTCTTGCTCTTCAGGACCCCAATTGACCTTGTTCTTCGCAGACAATAGCTTGAAGAACGGTAAGCTTCGTTTTGCTGATCGCGCTATGAAGCGACCCAATGCTGCTATTCTTCCAGTGAGCTTTTGGATATCTCTTTTTGTTTGCAGTGTCCTCATGTTTCTTATTATCTCTATTTTCTCTGGATTCGCTTGTATGCCTGACTTTGACACCATGCAACCCAACAACTTTCCTCTAGATACCCCGAAGATACAAGGGTTTATCATGAGGCCATATTTTCTTAGGTTCGCGAAGGTTTCTCTGAGATCTTCGATATGTTGTTCTTTCTTTTTGCTGTGTATGACGACATCATCTACATAGGCTGATACATTTCTCCTCAACTGTGGGCCAAGTACAATCTTTATCATTCTGTTAAATGTTGGGCCGGCGTTGCGGAAGCCTTCGGGCATTCTCATGAAGCAATATACTCCAAAAGGTGTTATGAAACTTGTTTTGTCTTCGTCTTCCTTCTTCATCCAGATTTGGTGATATCCAGAAAAGCAATCTAACAAAGACATTCTCTCGCAACCTGTTGCTACATCTACCAGCACATTGATTCGCGGTAGTGGGTAATCATCTTTTGGGCAAGCTTTGTTCAGAAGGGTGAAGTCAATGCACATCCTCTGTCCTCCATTTTTCTTCGGCACCATCACTATATTTGAAAGCCAGGTTGTGAACTGTATTTCTCTTATGACCCCAACATCCAACAACTTTTCTACTTCACTTTGTGCTGCTATAGTTCTTTCTGAGGTGAGATGACTCTGAGCTTTTGTCTCTTCGGTGGAATCTTTGGATCTAGGCGCAGTGCATGCTCTATTACTTCGCGAGGCACTCCCTTAAGATCTCTTTTGCTCCAGGCAAATACATCTTGATTGTTGCGAAGACATGTGATCAGAGCATTTTCTTCTCTTCGGTCATTCCCTTCACTATGGTGACTAGTTTATCATGCACGTCTTCGCAAAGACACACCTTCTTTGTGTGATCATGAGGACCGAAGCGTCCGAGGACCGGTGGATGGTCGCTCCCTGGTGTGATGAGTGATTGACAATGTGGTGTGGACTGACTCTTGGCCGAGTATTGCAGGTGCAGGTTGCGGCTTGATTTGCGTTGGTGCAGGTGAAGAGCGGGCGCGAAAGGTCTTAGCCTTGCGGGGCCTCCGAGGAGTGGAGAGACAAGTAGGCTCGGCTCGATGGACCCGGTGGCCGAACGGGATCAAGTGCGGGCTGCATGGTGGCAAGAAAAGCAAGACGAAGTCGTGGACAGGAGCCGGTGCAGGGTAGCGGCTCACGACCAGAGTCTACACGCGGGGTTTGCGGCGGTTCACCACAAAACCATCAGGTTACTTGGTTGAGCCACAAAACCAAGACCGGAGGCTTCGAAGCAGAGGACACGTGTCGGGATCGCAAGGCTTGCGTCGAGGCTAAGCGAGGTGCGGTCGCCAGGCATCCGTCCAATGGTGCTACGACGAGAATTCCCAAAGTGCCCTTCGGGGGCGTGTATCCTAGTATTATGTAATAGGGGTAGTTTCGTCTTTCGGTTGCCTCCATAAAAACTTAGAGGAGAGAGGATGGCAGCCATCTCTTGGAACCCTAGCTCATTTCCCTTTGCTATTTTCCCTTCCTATTTTCCTTAGGTTTTCCACAGGACTAGCTTGAGAGCTTCATGGTGAGATCTTGAGAGAGGGATGGATGTTGAGGAGGCAAGCTAGACCTTGTATGAATCTTTCATGGTGTGTATAAAAGGTTTGGTGTGATTCCTCAAGAGTTCTTGTTGCTCCTCCCGTTTTTCTTTTTCTGCGATTTTCGGAGGTACTTTTGGAGGTTTTCGTTCGTCGCTCGATTCGTCGATTTGAGGGCGCTTCTCTCCGGATTTCTTTGAGGGGATCATGGGTGAGTGCCTTGTGCCTCTTTGTGGATGATCTTGACCCCTCAAACGCCAGATTTGACCTTCCATTCGTTGATTTTCGGATGAACCCTAGTTCATAGTGTTCTTGGCAAGGATTTGCGATTCCGGGAGTTGTAGGGAGTTAGAGGCCGAAATTTTTGGGGTATATCCTCCCCTTGGGTGTTCATCATCTCCCAAAGTTTCGTCTCAAGGCTCCAAGTGGTTTGGGAGATCCATCGATCGAAAGTTTGGAGTTGACCCGCGGGCGTTTTTTCTGGGCTGTCCAGGAAGTTCCGACCCTGAGGCTGTATGTAGGGTGCCGGAAGTTCTGACAATATCTTCCGTTGAGTCTCGGGCTTGGTCCGGAAGTTCCGACCTCTTGGTCGTATGTTCCTGTAGGTTGCTGCAGTTCTAGGTTTCGCTGAAAGTTCCGACAATATCTTCCGGTGGGGCTCGGGCTTGGTCCAGAAGTTCCGACCTCTTGGTCGTATGTTCCGGTAGGTTGCTGCAGTGCTCGGTTTTGCTCCGTTTTGTTCGCGGTTGCTTCCATCTTGCGTCCAAGCTTTTCAATCCTTGTTCTAGGGTCTCTAGAGAGGTGTGTGCTTCCTTCCGCTTGTTTGTGTGTGACTCTTAGAGTTGCGATTGGGACATAGGCCGAGTTCTTTGAAGAAGAATTTTTATCGGCTCCCATTCACTCCCCCCTCTCTGGTCACCAATCCGGTCCTTCAATTGGTATCAGAGCCAGTTATGGATCTTCATGATTCTAACCAGTCTAACATCCAAAGATGGCGTACCAGGAACGGGGTTCGGGTCCTCCACACTTTGATGGTAAGAACTACCAGATGTGGTAGAGGCGGATGGCTGCTTTCCTCCGCGGCAAGGGTCAGATCCTTTGGGATGTTATGGTGAACACCGCTTATGTTCATCCGATTAACTTCCTAGCTCCAGGATCGAGGGATATGTTCGACGCCAACAACAAGGCGGTCGACTACTTGTTTCGTGCTCTGTGTCAATCCGAATTCGATCGGGTTCAGACAGAGGACTTGGCTTGTAGGATTTGGGAGCAGTGGAAGAATGCTCATGCTGGAAATGCTCAGGTTCAGGCTCGGTTGTTCGCGACCTACCGGAGAGAGTACAAGAACTTCACTCATCTCCCCGGTGAGTCCATTGACAGCATGTTCCAGCGGTTCACTGTGATTGTGAACAACATGAGGGCTAATGTGGTCGTGCTCCCATACGATGATCATGACAGGGCCGCGAAGCTCTTGCACGGCCTGGATCGTACTGTGTGGGGTGAGAAGGTCGAGGCCATCCTTGAGTCGGAGAAGTATGAGACCCTCACGGTGGACGAGCTGTTCTCCAAGCTCAAGTCATCCGAGGTGGACCGTGGGGTGCGAGCAAGGATCAAGAACCCAACTGACCCTCAAAGTCTGGCTCTCGTTTCTGGACCAAGGACTAATTCTAACATGTCTTCGAGACAGTTCTCTTTGTCTTGTCTTGTGTCCATGCCAGATGAGGAGTTTGACGTGCTGGGCGAGGAGGATCTTGCGTCGCTGAGCAGGCGGTTCGAGCACATGTACACGAACCAGAAGAACGCTCGGAGGAGCTCGGGCATGTGCTACCGGTGCGGGAAGCATGGGCACTTTATCGCTGAGTGGCCGGAAGCCATGGAGGTCAAGCTCGAGCACAAGCACCGTCCGAGGACCGACCACAAGCACCGCTCGAGGGATGACCACAAGGGCAAGAACAAGTCCGAGCGGAGGTCGAGGAAGAGTGGTGGTCACAAGAAGAAGGAGCGCGCGATGGTTGTCGGAGCGAGCGACATCGACTCAAGCTCCTGCTACTCTTCATCGAGCTCAAGTGATGAAGAAGACCGGCACAAGGGCAAGCGGTCAAGCAAGAACATCAACGGCCTGTGCTTCGCCGCCCAAGGCTTTTGCGGCATGGCACACAGCTCCGCAAGCAAGAAGAGCAACAAGGATGACTCGGACTCTGACTCCGAGGATGAGGTAAACAATGATCCATCCTTCTTGGTAGCGGAGAATGCTAGGTTGAATGAATTGCTTGACAACCGTGATGATGTGCTTAGAAAGACCAACAAGGAGAAGAGGGAGTATAGGTCTTTGCTTGGAGAGGCTAAGGAGAAGGTGGTTGAGCTAGAGTCTTTGCTTGTTGACGCTAGGGCTCAAATAGATTCTCTTAAGTCTACTCCTATTGTGACCGATGAACCTGAATGCACTGATTGTTCTGTTTTCCTTGGTGATTTGACTGTGCTTAAGGAAAAGTATTCCTCCAAGGTTGAGGAACTAGATGTGCTTAGGGTAGAGCTAGATGAGATGAAATCTAGGCCCTCCTTGCTTGGTGCTTGCACTTCTTGTCCTATTTTGCATGAGAAGCTAGATGTTTCGCTTGCTTATGCTAGATCTCTAGAGGCTCAGCTGAAAGCTCCTATCCCTACATCATGCTCTACCTGTGAAGTAACTGCTGTGAAGAATATGGAGCTTGCACACTATGTTGATCGCTTGCAGGATGAGAATGATGAGTTGAGGAAGATGATGGGTTGGTTGTCGAGTCATGAGCCTCAGCTCAGGATGATGATTGAGGCATACAAGCGCTATGATGGGCAAGCGCTTGGGGCAGATAAGGTTGGTGAGGGAAGTGGTGAGAATGAAGGGAAGATCGGTGATATCCCAGAACCACCAAAAACTCACCACAAAAATACCTATGCTCCCAAGCCAAATCCTCTTAGGAACCGACTAGACACAACCCCAGCTCCACCTGTGTTTCCTCCACACACAGACAACTTCCAGAAACCCATCAAGTTCAAGAGTGACTTGGGGAATGAGTTCTTTGGGAAGAAGGGGGAGAAACCGAGTGAGGAGAAGCCAGAGCCCAAAACCAAAGCCAAAACCAAAACCCTTCCATTGTGAGCATTGTGGGAGGGAGGGGCACCTAGCTGAGTTTTGCTTCAGGAGGAAGCGTGAGAAGAGGTTTGCTAGGGAGATGGCAAATAAGGACAGGTACCGCCCTTCTCGTGGTGTGACTGAGCCTAAGATGGTGCCAAGGGGCGAGGGTGTGGTGCGTACCATCTACCCTCG
This sequence comes from Cenchrus fungigraminus, assembly GCA_036936925.1. Taxonomy (NCBI): domain Eukaryota; kingdom Viridiplantae; phylum Streptophyta; class Magnoliopsida; order Poales; family Poaceae; genus Cenchrus; species Cenchrus fungigraminus. Next base: position 68,256,774 of record CM072772.1, on the reverse strand, counting down.
GGAGAGGCGTGAGTTTGTGCCTCGAGGTGAGCCACCACAGAGAGATGGTGGTAGGTGTGTTGGGTTTGGGCGTGGTGAGTTTGCTGGACGTTCCTTCGCTCATGGCCAATACGAGTATGGGGGAAACGATCATAGTTTTAGGTCTCAGAGGAGCTATGGGCCACGGTCTCCACCTCGTGGTACGCGTAGTCCTCCAAGGGGACATGTGGGTGTTCCACCTAGGAGAGATAGTATGGATTTTGCTAACCCCACTTTTGAGCAAATGGCACGGCATTGGTTTGATTCATTTTGTACTAACCCTAGTGCTGAGTCGTTTGCTCACTCTCGCTCTCGTTTTTGATTTGCAGGTGGGAGACACGGAGGGCTTTTGGTTGATCGACTCCGGTTGCTCTCGACACATGACCGGAGATCGAAGGTGGTTCTCCGGCCTCACCCCGGTGATGACCAAAGAGTACGTCACTTTTGGGGACAATGGGAAAGGTAGAGTGCTTTCAGTGGGCACGGTGAAGGTGAGTGAGTCTGTGACTCTTAGGCGTGTTGCTCTTGTCAAGTCTTTGGGGTTCAATCTTCTTTCGGTTTCCCAACTTCTTGATGAGGGTTTTGAGGTCCGTTTCAAAACGGGCGCTTCGCGTGTCTTGGATTCTCGAGGTGATCTTGTGTGCACGATCATCCCCGAGGGTCAGATTTTCAGAGCTGATTTTTCTTAGTGTGTCAGCTCTTCTCGTTGTTTGGTTGCTGGTGTTTCGGCAGAGCTTTGGAAATGGCATAGGAGACTAGGCCACTTGAGTTTTGACTTGTTGTCACGCTTGAGTGGGCTAGGTTTGGTCCGAGGATTGCCTAAGTTGAAATACAAAAAGGACTTGGTATGTGCTCCGTGTAGGCATGGTAAGATGGTCGCCGCCTCTCACCCGCCTCTGACATCCGTTATGACAGAGAGGCCATGCGAGCTGTTCCATATGGACTTGGTTGGTCCAACTCGTGTGTGCTCGGCGGGTGGGAAATGGTACGTCCTTGTGATAGTGGACGACTATTCTCGCTATGCTTGGGTCTTCTTTTTGGCTGACAAGGGAGAGACGTTTGGTTTTGTGCGGGATCTAATCTTGAGGTTGAAGAATGAGAGGAATGGAGATGCTATTCGAGCTATTCGTAGCGATAATGGCACTGAATTTAAAAACTCTCGTTTCGAAACCTTTTGTCGTGATTTGGGTCTCGAACATCAATTCTCTTCTTCCTATGTGGCTTGTCAGAATGGTGTGGTTGAGAGGAAAAATCGTTCCCTTTGTGAGATGGCTCGGACGATGCTCGACGAGCATAGGACTCCGAGGAGATATTGGGCTGAGGCGGTGAATACCGCATGCCATGTTGGGAACCGGATTTTTCTTCGGGCCTTCTTGAACAAGACGTGCTATGAGCTCATGCACGGGCGAGCACCTAGAGTGAGCCATTTCGGGGCGTTTGGTTGTCGGTGCTTTATTCTCAAGAAGGGTAGGCTTGATAAGTTTGAGTCGAGGTCTTCCGATGGGATCTTTTTGGGTTATGTGAGTCATTCTCGAGCATTCCGTGTGCTCAACCTTGATACTAACCTAGTCATGGAAACTTGCGAGGTTACCTTCGACGATACCCAACCATGCAGTTCGTCTGTTTTTGAGTGTGCAGGTGACGACGAGATTGGCAAGAAGATCTTTAAGGATGAGGAGGATGATGCTGGAGAGGATGATGGTGATGATGGTGAAGCTCCAGCCGAGCATGTACCCTCTACTTCCACTACGACGACTACGGTGCGGGATGGCCCAGCCCCTACACCGACTACGATCCAGCAAGATCAAGTGGAAGCTGCAGCTGAGGGGGAGGTTGTCTCCAGGTGAGAGGCACCGAGGCGCGTTCAAGTTGATCATCCTCCCTCAAGAATCATCGGAGACATCAATGAACATACGACACGGTCAAGGTCCAGGAATGTTTCTCACTTTGCTCAGTCGGCTTTTGTTGCTACCTTTGAGCCGAAAGACATTGGACACGCCCTCTCTGATCCTAATTGGGTGAACGCAATGCATGAGGAGTTAGAGAACTTTGAGAGAAACCAAGTTTGAGAGTTGGTAGAGCCACCACCACATTGCAAACCTATCGAGACAAAATGGGTGTGGAAGAACAAAGAGGGTGAGAATGGTGAGGTGGTGAGAAACAAATCGTGGATGGTTGCTCAGGGGTATAGTCAGAAGGAGGGGATAGACTATGAGGAGACATTTGCTCCTGTAGCCTGTTTGGTGGCAATTAGGATTCTTCTAGCCTTTTCCGTGGCTAAAGGGTTCAAATTGTACCAAATGGATGTGAAGAGTGCCTTCTTAAATGGGTTTTTGGAGGAGGAAGTTTATGTGAAGCAACCACCGGGCTTTGAGAGTGCTGAGTTTCCCCACAGGGTGTATAGGCTGAGGAAGGCGTTGTATGGGCTGAAACAAGCTCCTCGTGCTTGGTATGGCCGTTTGAGGGGGTTCTTGTTCAGCAAGGGGTTTGAGATGGGCAAGGTAGATAAGACTCTTTTTATCCTAATTGTTCAGGTGTATGTGGATGATATTGTCTTTGGCGGCTCATCTCACTCTTTGGTTGCAAGGTTTGCAGAGGATATGAGCAAAGAATTCGAGATGTCCATGATGGGAGAATTGCAGTTCTTTCTCGGGCTTCAGATCAAGCAAGCGAAGGAGGGAACCTTTGTACATCAAGCCAAGTACACGAAGGACATTCTCAAGAAGTTCAAGATGGACGACTCGAAGCCCCTGTCGACACTGATGAGTACGACTACAGCGCTGGACGCGGACGAGGACGGAGAGCCCGTGGACCAGAAGGAGTACCGGAGCATGATCGGCTCCCTCTTGTACTTGACGGCGACGAGGCCGGACATCCAGTTTTCTGTGTGTCTGTGCGCTCGTTTTCAGGCGTCGCCGAGGACTTCACATCGGCTGGCCGTCAAGCAGATCTTCAGGTATCTTCGACACACTCCTGAGCTCGGTCTTTGGTACTCGGCGTCCTCTTCCCTTTCGCTTCTTGGTTTTTCGGATGCCGATTTTGCAGGGTGTCGAGTCGATCAGAAATCGACTTCGGGTACTTGCCAGTTTCTGGGTTCCTCGCTTGTTTCTTGGTCATCTCGCAAGCAGTCAAGTGTAGCTCAGTCTACCACAGAACCCGAGTATGTCGCTGCCGCTAGTTGTTGCTCCCAGCTGCTTTGGATCACGTACACTTTGAGTGACTTTGGTGAGGAGTGTTCCCATGTACCTCTTATGTGTGACAGCACCAGTGCCATAAGCGTAGCCAAAAATCATGTGCTTCACTCAAGAACCAAACACATAGAAGTGAGCTATCACTTTCTGAGAGACAATGTTGAGAAGGGAAACATAGACCTCATCCATGTTCCAACCGAGAAACAGCTCGTCGATATCCTGACAAAGCCTTTGGACCAAGCTACATTTGCACGTTTGCGGGGTGAGCTTGGTGTGGTTTTTCCTTTTTGGGTTTTGGTTGGGGGATCTCGTGTACATATGCATGTTGCATGTTCATTTCTGTATCATATCATGCTTGCATCTTTGTATCATAGACTGCATTTGTATCATATGCTTTAGAGATGAGCTTCTCCTATATACTTTGTTCACCATGAAGTGCTATACATAATCTTGTGAGCTAGTTTGGTATGCTATGGTTAGTTTGTCTTAGCTCTGGATGATCTTAGTTTATGCCCATGGTTGCTAGCTATGTTTTTGAAAAATGCTACATGTATGCTCTCTTGTGGGTAAATGCCTTTATATGATCCGGACATGATTTTGTGGCTATGCTTAATTTATGATTGGATAGCTTATTTTGATTATATGGGGCCAAAGGCTCATTTGTCATCATGAATGTTTAGCCCGCTTGCTTTATCTTGTGGAGGGGCATAGGTTCCTTTTTGTCGCAAAGACATTTCATGTACCATTGTGAATCTGAAAATGAAATGTAAATTGCTTGGAAAATGTGCTCCCATGTCATATGTGCTTAACTTTTATAGCTTTGGGTGCTAAACCGTTGCATGATGCCTACCTATGAGAAGTCTCATACATAGAAGTAGGCACATGGCTCGGTGGCTTTGACATGACATGAGATGCTTGAGGGTGTTTATGATGATCTTATGATTAGAATGGTTGTCCTAGCATGAAGTTTGTATGGCTCTGCCATTTTGACATGTTTTGCTCATGTTTAGGACTTTGCTCATGAGAGAGTGATTTTTTGAAAAATTGCTCATGTTTATCTTAGCTTTGCTCAATGGATGTGTAACTTGGTAATCTTGTAGCTAATGTGCATACGAAGCTATAGAGTATCTCACTTGCTCATTTGGACATGTGTAGCATCTTGTGTTGAATTTTGTTTATTTGAGAAGCTCTAGGTTTCATTTTGGCTTGATTCATGCATTACCAACAAGGGGGAGGAAAGTACCCAATTCATGCATCCAGGGGGAGTTTTGCATCAAGGGGAAGAAAAATTTCGGAGAATGCATTTGGTCAGGGGGAGCGCATTTGGTCAGGGGGAGCTTGCATTCATGCATTTGGGAGCTCTTTTTCGCCTGATTTTAGTTGTGCTCTTTTGCCGGTGGTGTCGAGCCCTTTTGCCTTACCTTGAGGAGTCGGCAATTTTGGAGCATTTTGTCTCGGTTGTGTTGAGCTGTTGCCCTTGCCTTAGGGGACCGAGACTTTCTCTTTCAAGTGATCTTCTTTGGCTTTTGTTTGGCTTTTGATCACTTGTTTGAGTTTTTGGTTCGTTTCCTTTCTTTTTCTTTCTTTCTCTGAATTGGTTACTATGTGTGTTGTCAATGCACTCATCAAGGGGGAGATTGAGGACCGGAGCGTCCGAGGACCGGTGGATGGTCGCTCCCTGGTGTGATGAGTGATTGACAACGTGGTGTGGACTGACACTTGGCCGAGTATTGCAGGTGCAGGTTGCAGCTTGATTTGCGTTGGTGCAGGTGAAGAGCGGGCGCGAAAGGTCTTAGCCTTGCGGGGCCTCCGAGGAGTGGAGAGACAAGTAGGCTCGACTCGATGGACCCGGTGGCCGAACGGGATCAAGTGCGGGCTGCATGGTGGCAAGAAAAGCAAGACGAAGTCGTGGACAGGAGCCGGTGCGGGGTAGCGGCTCACGACCGGAGTCTGCACGCGGGGTTTGCGGCGGTTCACCACAAAACCGTCGGGTTACTTGGTTGAGCCACAAAACCAAGACCGGAGGCTCGGTAGGCGGAGATGGGATCCGGGCGCGCCGAGAGACTTCGAAGCGGAGGACACGCGTCGGGATCCCAAGGCTTGCGTCGAGGCTAAGCGAGGTGCGGTCGCCGGGTATCCGTCCGATGGTGCTACGACGATAATTCCCGAAGTGCCCTTCGGGGGCGTTTATCCTAGTATTATGTAATAGGGGTAGTTTCGTCTTTCGGTTGCCTCCATAAAAACTTAGAGGAGAGAGGATGGTAGCCATCTCTTGGAACCCTAGCTCATTTCCCTTTGCTATTTTCCCTTCCTATTTTCCTTAGGTTTTCCATAGGACTAGCTTGAGAGCTTCATGGTGAGATCTTGAGAGAGGGATGGATGTTGAGGAGGCAAGCTAGACCTTGTATGAATCTTTCATGGTGTGTATAAAAGGTTTGGTGTGATTCCTCAAGAGTTCTTGTTGCTCCTCCCGTTTTTCTTTTTCTGCGATTTTCGGAGGTATTTTTGGAGGTTTTCGTTCGTCGCTCGATTCGTCGATTTGAGGGCGCTTCTCTCCAGATTTCTTTGAGGGGATCATGGGTGAGTGCCTTGTGCCTCTTTGTGGATGATCTTGACCCCTCAAATGCCGGATTTGACCTTCGATTCGTTGATTTTTGGATGAACCCTAGTTCATAGTGTTCTTTGCGATTCCGGGAGTTGTAGGGAGTTAGAGGTCGAAATTTTTGGGGTGTATCCTCCCCTTGGGGTGTTCATCATCTCCCCAAAGTTTCGTCTCAAGGCTCCAAGTGGTTTGGGAGATCCATCGATCGAAAGTTTGGAGTTGACCCGCGGGCGTTTTTTCTGGTTTTTCTGGGCTATCCAAGAAGTTCCGACCCTGAGGCTGTATGTTCCGGTAGGGGGCCGGAAGTTCTAACAATATCTTCCGTTGAGTCTCGGGCTTGGTCCGGAAGTTCCGACCTCTTGGTTGTATGTTCCGGTAGGTTGCTGTAGTTCTAGGTTTCGCTGAAAGTTCCGACAATATCTTCCGGTGGGGCTCGGGCTTGGTCCGGAAGTTCCGACCACTTGGTCGTATCTTCCGGTAGGTTGCTGCAGTGCTCGGTTTTGCTCCGTTTTGTTCGCGGTTGCTTCCATCTTGCGTCCAAGCTTTTCAATCCTTGTTCTAGGGTCTCTAGAGAGGTGTGTGCTTCCTTCCGCTTGTTTGTGTGTGACTCTTGGAGTTGTGATTGGGACATAGGCCGAGTTCTTTGAAGAAGAATTTCTATCGGCTCCCATTCACTCCCCCCCTCTCTGGTCGCCAATCCGGTCCTTCTGTTCATGGGGTTGCATTCTCTTCTTTTCGTCTTGGCAAAGTTTCTTTTTTGTTTCGAGATCTTCGGGCTCGCTCTCTTCTTCGCTTTCTATTCTTTCTTCGTTATTCCCGACTGCATGTACTGGCTTCTGGTTCTTGCCTACATTGTATTCTCTATCATGTGCTTCTTCCTAGTCTCCATATATCGTGAGAATCCCGTTGCAGGTTGGTATCTTCATTCACAAGAATGGCATGTGTATTACTGCTGCGAACTTGTTTATGATTCCCCTACCGAAGATAGCTTTGTAGGCATATGGAATATCAACCACATCGAAGGTTATCATCTCTGTTCTCATCAGTGCTCCTGTTCCAAGGCTTACATTCATTTCAATTGTTCCGAGGGCCTCAACCTTCTTTTTGCCAAAACCATATAACGGCTTTAATGACTTCTGCAATTGGTCGTCTCTGAACTCCATTCTCTTGAACAACTCATAAGTTATGATATCTGCGGAACTCCCATTGTCTGCTAAGATGCCTCCCACATCGTTACCCAACAAATATTTCATGTTCGTTCCCAGCACTGCTCTGATTACTAGTAGATCTTCGTGAGGGTACTTTTTCAGCTTGAGATCTGCCTCTGTGAAAGTGATTGCGATATGTGACCACTCCATTTTGAAGACTTTTTCTGTGCATACATGACTCACTTCTCTTTGCTGGTTTTTTTTCTGCCTCTTCGTCAAATGTTCGGGAGAATTGCACCTGCCTGTTATAGCATTAATTATGTTCATTCTTTGGTAGTGATCATCATCATCTCTGTTCTGGTTAGCCTATGAAGGTGACTGATGAGTAAAATCTAGTTTTGGTTGGCATGAAGCTGTGCATTGTTGTTGCATTTGCATCATGTTTTGGTTGAACATTGGTGGTGGTGGAAATGGTATCTCTTGGAAGCATGGTTGTGCGATGTACGGTTGCCAGTTTTGCATTGAACTCTGAGCCATCGAAGGTGTCGTTGAAGATGTATGATTGACCGTCTTCGACTGACTCTGTGGTGTTCGCCTCTTATCTTCTTCAATCTGCTTCTTCTGAAGCAACGTTCTGCATTCATAAGACCAGTGCCCTTTGTTGATGCCATGTAATAGCATAAAGATTGGGGTGGTGGTCCTCTGATAGAGCCTTGGCTTCTGCTTGGTTCTCTGCTTCCTGTGACTGCCGAAGATGCCATTTGTGAGTTGTTTGCTGAAACGTTGTTTACATTGGTTCTGTTGTAAAAGTTTGCTCTCGAAGAAGGTCCTTGATTGTTCTAAGACCTGTTCCCCCACTCTGCTGGGACTTCGCTTGGCTCTTTCTTTTGTTATACTCATCGATTCTTCGCTGCTTGCCTCTATCTGACTTGCAGCATTCTTGCAATATGTCAAACAATTGCTTCTCCGTTTTTGGTCTTCTTCGGTCTAAGTATTCTCCACAAGGTCCTAATTTGAGACCATCTATTGCTACATCAATGACAGTTGTGGCTTGTACGTGTGGTGCTTTAGCCCTTGCTTTGGCAAACCTTTTGATGTACTCTTGCAGCGGTTCTTTGTCTCCTTGTTTTATGAGGTGAAGATCACCTGATGTGAGGTCTTGAGGTTGATACCCCTGAAAATTGTTCTCTATTCTCTGTCGAAGCTGTTCCCATGAACTGATGCTTCCTTTTGGTAGCGAAGCATACCACTGTTGGGCTGAGCCATTTAAGACCATTATCACAGCTCTTGTCATTGCTACATCATTTCCCCCACCCGAAGATATTGCCACAGTGTATTTCTAGAGGAACTGTCTGGGGTGTGATTCACCGTCATATTGCGGCAAAGACGTGGGTAACTTGAACTTCGGTGGTCATTCTGCCTGTTCGAGCTCTAATGAAAGAGGAGAAGCGGGTTTCACCTTGCTTGAGAATGATTCTTTGTATCTCTTGTGTGGTCTACGTTCCACAAACGCCTCTTCGTCTGAGTCATAATACCAGGAATCTTCATCATCTCCATCTTCATAAAACAGAAGTCAAACAGCCAAAGTTTTAACCGCAGTGAAAGAAAATTCAGGCAGGGCCGAAACTTATATAGGCTTCTAAAGGAGGAAATCTCAGAGGTTGTGTACCGTTGATAATATGGCGAAAATCCAAGAACATCAGGATGAGGTAGCGAAAATCACGGAGCTTCTTAGATAGGCACGCGAAAATCTCAGAGAAATAATACAAAAAAATAAATAATAATAAATAAAATGACGAGTCGAAGAGGGGAGGCGCTTTGGGACGAAACATTTTCACCTGCCACGAAGAAGTTTTTCTAGTTCGGCTCGTCCTTGGTTAAAACCCTCACTAGGAAGGGGCTGAATGTTGGGAAAATATTTCGTTGCTAACCCCTTCCCTTCGTCTTCGGCTCATCGGAGAGGAGCGGGCCTCGTACTTGTGCTTGCCTTGGCTGTTTCAGGTTGAAACTAGAGGTTGATAAGCGAAGGCCTGACGAAGCACGGGATCTTCGCTTAGTGAGATGGCGCCAACTCGCGAAGATGATGAGAAGCAGTTGCCGCGAAGGTATTCCATGTCCGTGCGAAGAGGGGACGCGAAGAAGCCAAGTCAAGAGAAGGGCCGCGAGGCGTTCGTTCGAGAAACAACCCGCGATGAGATTGAACAATTGAGCATGGAGCGAAGTCTATGGGAGAGGCGCGAAGAGGCCAAGCATCGAAGTGGCCCCGAAGATAGGCAGGGAAAGGTGCCCGAAGAAGAGGCGGGAGAAGCTTCGGTGGAGAAGATGCGTAACCAAAGATCAATGTGCCACGGGAGCGGACACGTAGGCCGACAGGGTGTAAAGTGAACATCTGTAAAGTGTGTGAGTACGGGCCCTGCGAGGTTACCAAAATGCCCCTGAGATGCTTCACACGATGTGAAAAAGTGATGGCATAGGATGTAAAGTGTAATTGTTACGGGCCTATAAAAAGGACCCATCGGGAATAGAGAAGGGGTGATTGGAAGGAGGCTGGGTTACATTACACTCAGCCATGTTTACATTTCTTGTTCTTCGGTGTCTCTTGCTTAATATAGTTTACTCTAGCTGTTGGCCCCTCTTCGGGGAAGATTTTTATCCCAACACTCCAGCCACTCATGTACCCTCTACTTCCACTACTTCGACTACGGAACAATGCCCCAACAGAGCTGACACTGACCAAGCAGTTCCCAAAAATCCTCAGCTTGGGGTCATAGCTTACAGTCCCGGGTACGAGGCTTATCTAGCATGCCCCACACAGTACATCCAGTCTCACACATGTACCCTCCTCATGGTTGCAAGTCGGGCAGGAGAATGCTCAAGATTAGTAATAGTAAGATCCCGCACCGTCTCATTAAGGTACTAGGCTTACCGGTCCCATTCCCAACAAGTGCTTAGTACGTTCAAAAGCTTAGCCCACGAAAGCCACTGGACCGGAGCCCAAATCCCATGCTCTTTCCACATGAGCAATCCATTTTTGAAGATCTAATGATTCCAACATAAGAACCTATTCTCGCGAGTGACGAACATCACTCGACTTTTACCGGGTCCTATAGCATAGCAACTATCGACCTAGTGTTGACGGCTGTTAAACACCATATTTATAACCATCAACTCCTGCATTTTGGCATGATAAATATACATCCACAGTAGAATAGGGGTTTATACTGACAATTTCCACAAGTTGTGGTGAATATTTGAATGCAAGAAATTAGTATGAGAAATAGAGCAAAAGCACACCTTATCCTTCCACCTCATCAAGCCAAGCCTCTCCACCTCAGCCAATAAGAGCCAACCATGCAGTATGCCAAGGATCGCTGATGTCATCAGTCCAGAGGAAAGAGGCCCGACGAATCAGGAGCCGCCACATTGTTGACGGTCCTTACAACAAATATTTGACCGTCAACATCTCGGCTACGGTAGCGCTTTATAACGAATTTCATGCATGTTTTAGGTGCTAACAAGGTTCCACGAGTTGTGTTGAGATTTTATTTGCAGGTTCAAGATTAGGGAACAATTCCGGAGCACCAAGCCACATGAGGTAGGCACGGCCGCACCTAGTGGTATGCCCGGCCCTACCTTGCACCACTATTCAGGTTCACACCAAGTGTAGTCCCGTGCACCAGCTCCCAAAAGACCAAAATCATCACGATCCTGTTGGATCAAGCAAACACACCACAGGCGAGCTGCACAGGGGCCAGGAGGCAGGGCCGGCGGCACCACTAGGGTCGACCGAACCTCCAAGGCCGGCCGCACCACTAGGGCCGGCCGCACCTGTCCGACATGCCCAAATGTGCCACCAAGCCTCGGTCACTCAAGGAAGCACGCTAGAAATGATCCTGATCGAGTTAACAAGGTCGGTTTGATCCAGAGGTTGAGATTAGCTTCACTTGGATTCATGGACCCACAAGCTAGTGAACAACCGACGTGGGACAGCATCCAGGACTTCATCTACCCACTAGAGCATGATCCGAAGCGTATGACAAGGGGGCCCAGGGCCGGCCGCACCAAGAGGTACGGCCGCACCTCCTTCATAGAGCCGACTGACCCACAACCATCTTCAAACCGCCTCAGGGACCAAATCACGGACACACGATCGAAGACGGTGGAAATTGGAGGGCCGGCCGCACCTAGAGGCACGGCCGCACCTCCTTGCCGGGCACTGCACCTCCCTCTCGCCTACAAGTACCCCCTCCTGCAGCCACCGACCCATAGGGGCTATATATAGAGCCTGGCACCTCGTAGAAGGGACACAAGTGATTAGACGCAAGTGGCGGAGCCCTGCATAAGTTAGTATTCAGAGAGTAGGGAGAGAGAGTTGAGTGTTGGAGTAGAACCCGGAGTGTCGGTCTTCTTCCCCTAGTGTTGGAGTAGAAGCCGGAGTGTCGGTCTTCTTCCCCTTCGTCGGCGGGTGCGGTACAACTACAGTCGTCCACACCTGGGATATTTTGTAAGTTCGGATTCGTGAGTAACAAGTCTCAAGTCATTTCATCGTTCGCTCTTAGGTTCTTCGATTGCATTTGGTAGTTTCTACTTGTTGTGATTACTTTGCTTTGAATTCGAGTAAAGTAGTGCTTGGTTAGTGTAGACGTGGTGTCTAGGCTTTCCAGTACCTTGGAATGCTTCTCGGTTCAACGGAATAGTTGTGGTACCCTAGGGAGGTGACAGCTCCGGACGGGCTTTGTAGTCCACCACGTTAGTTCCGGCAGGTAGGAGTCACGACATCAGAGCCCCCTTCTCATCCCTTTCCATGGCTCTTTTCCCTCTGGCCCCGACGAGCGACAAGTTTTGCCTTGATTCTATCCGTGACTCTCATGAGTCCCAAACTTCATCAGCTATCCCCTCTCTACCCGAAATCTACCCTTGCCTTTCTATCTTTCGTTACCATATCCCCCGGACGAATTAGTTCAGGTTCACAACACTTCTCGTTCCCCGTGGAAATCGATACCTTGGAATACTCCCGGGTGAAAGCTACAACAGTATCCATGCGCTTGCGGATCTATCTGTGATCGTATAGTACACCAACAGGCTTTCTGGCGTCGTTGCAAATCTAGTAACGACGTAACAAGTGCCAACAAGCTTTCTGGCGCCGTTGCCGGGGAACGGTAGCTGTTATGATCCCGAACCTAGTTTGTTCGTGTATCACCCCATTTATCCCATGGATTCAAATCCAACCCTTTTTGATTTTTCCACTCCAAAGGGTGAATTGTTGGAGCCCCCATCATCATCACATCCCATCAAAACACCGTGTTATGAGCTTCGCCCTACTCTTATAGCCTTGGTCTGAGAGAATTCGTTCGCTGGAACGAAAGAGGAGAGCCCATACATTCATTTGCGAACAAACTAGGTTCGGGATCATAACCCTCGAATGGAAGCTCTTCCCATTTTCTTTAATGGGAGGAGCGAAGAAATGGTACTATTCCTCAGCCGGAAGCATGGAGGGAAGTTGGGAAAAGCTCAGAGAAAAGTTTTGTCTGACCTTCTTCCCTATGTCTCGATTAGTGACCCTACGGCTACAAATCCTCTCTTCCAAACAACTAGACAAGGAGTCACTAGGGACTGCTTGGGCACGATTCACCAATTCTTTGGCCTCTGGACTTGACATTGGGATCTCAGAACCTATTCTTCTCCAACATTTTAGAATGGGTCTCGATGTCGAGTCAGCCAACCCTCGAATTCTTTGCCCATACACGGGAATTTTTGACGAATTCCCAAACGAAGAAGAAGAACCCAAGCCAGATGCTCTCTCAGAACCAAAACCCATAGAGGAGAAACCCACTAGCACCTTTTGGCATGAAGAACCACTCCTCTATCCCCGTGTGTACCCAGCTGATTTCTCGTATGACTCCGACGAGGAATCAACATACTCCGATCCACTCTCTGAATCGGAATTCATAGAGTAGGAGCCTATCCTAGAAAAAATCATATCCACAAACACACATCCTCCTCTTACCAAAACTTGGTTCACAGGGGAACCATTCCAACCTTATCGAGAGTTCGATCACCCCTCGTGTGACTTCGTCTATGAATACTATGATGAGTTATTTGATAAACATTGGACGGAGAAATCCTTCTCGAGAAGGGAAAGAGACTCAACACACGAGAGAGAATTAGTCAACTTACCCAACCCAGAAGAGGTAAAAAGACGGAGAGAAAAGTTGGAATACATCTCCGCAATCAGTAGCCGGGAATGGTTGAGAGAAGCAGAAGGCATGGATCAAGTAATCCAGCTATATCCCGAGCTAAAGTCACTCTCATGCCAAGTAGGAAACCTCTCTTACCAGGATGTGTTCTATGACCCTAGGGTCGGTATCAATATCATTCCTAAATCCTTAGTATAAGAGGCCTTTCCCAACAAACCCCTCTCTTTCTCTCAGAAGCGTCTCCAATGGATTTCGGGTCAAACCATAAAAACTGAGGGAATCCTTAGAGTCGTCCGAACAAAGATTGGAGAGTATCAGATCTTCCTAGATTATCACATCTTTGACATCCCAAAAGGAGATCCACCCTTCATTCTCATCGGAAGACCCATTGAAGGGGTACTGAGTAGTGTGCTCGACCATGAAAAGCAGCCATATCATCTTGAGGTTCAAGATACACATCTCCAATGTCATAGACCTGAGGTTAAGAAAGAACATGTGTGGTCTATGGACATTCTTGAGACGTCGACACTGGATTCTCAAAACAGACTCGAGCATGAAGGTTTTACACTAGAGGGATCACAAATCCCATGCTCACATCAAAAGTTTCCAGAGTTATCAAGCCTCATTACCAATGACCTTTACGAAACCTACAACCTCCTCATTTTCCTTGTGCATGCTAACTTTGAAAGGAAGGTTGTAGATGCTTTTGTTTACCATAAACATTGCAAATTTCGTGGTCATTTTTTTTGGTACTAACCTTGCAGCTAGAGCTATGATGGTTTCATCATCTTGATTGGCTGCAAGATGAAGGTCTCCAGTGGTCGAGCTTATGACCCAAAACAAAGCACTATCGGGAGATAGCCCGAATAATCATTTAGATTTCCTTTTCAAATAAAAGCAAGAGCATGTCTTTAGGATTAGTCGTCCTTCGGGTATTTTTGGTCGCTAACGTTTCAGGTGGAGATTGAAAGGACCGATGGATAGGCAATGCCTAAAAACATGAGAGCTACACCAAGGTAATTCAGGGAGAGAAAGTATTACGAAGGAAGCTTGAACTCCGCACACTTCAGTTGTGTTGCCTAGCAATGCAAACTCCAAGTGTGGGGGAGATATGTGTGTATCCCGAGTAAGTTTCTCTCATGCTAAATCTTATTTTGGTTTGAAGATGGTGTTGGTTCTTGCATCTTGCTCTCTAAAAAAACACAAAAATATTTGAATTTGAATAAAGGCTTCCTAGCTCTTCAGCCAGCAGAGCCTCCCTTTTTGTTTCCATCTTTTTCTTTGAATAATAACACCAGGTACAAGAGCAAGTGTGGGGGAGATTTCTCAGGCTCGTCGAAACACAAAATTGAGATCTCCCGCCATGGTGCCTGTTGACATTGCTAACGTCATCGACTAGAAACGGATATAAGATCCATCTCTATCGACGGCACCAGAAATGCAAAGGTATATCTTAACATGAGGCTAAGTGTATATCAGATGTTGCTTTCAGATTAAACTAAAAGGTGAACTCCAACACGATTCATAGCACAACTCGATATAGGTTGTCAGCCCTGACAGGTGTGCCAGAAAACGCATGGATATGGTACTCTTACATATGCCTTGGATCTCTAGAAAAGAAGATATATATAAACTGGGAATCCGCAAGCGCACAGATATGAATATACCATTGTAGCATTTTAACCAGGAGTAAAACCAGGTATCGTATTTATATTCTACCACAGGGAAAGAAGTCTTTCTAATCCATAATAGCTAATACATGCTCATCTCTCAGTTTTATAATGTAGAGTGGCCAAAATATATCAATTGCTATAAACAGGGGTAAGTCACATAAAGATAAAGATATTGATAGCATTGTTCAAGTCATAACATCATGAGCAGCTAGAAAGTGTCATTATAGCAAGAGAAACATAGCAAAGTCTAGTTAGAGAGGATACTCCTCGGTAACTCTAAACTATATGTCAATGCAAACTATGATTAGTGCAAACATTTAACAATCATGGAAGAAGAACTATTATATCAATGCATGGGGAGACTATCCAGGAGGATCAAGGCCGAAACTTGAAACAACCCAAACAGTATAAGGTTCCACTAGTCCTATACACGGGGGGTGGACTGCGAAGGACTCAATAGTGCTGTCACCACCACGATCTACCACACAACCCGGCATATAGGGTGCAATCGCAGATAAATACAATATAAGCACCACGCTTACACTGTCTTTACCATTCACCCATGTTAACAAATGATCTAGGTGAGGGCTATACGACTCCATACATGAATATAAAGGCAAATCAACTATGCTAAATATGTAATCATAATAAACACCAAAGCATATAATGTCGAATATAATCATTGATAAGAACATATGTCTGTATAACAAATGTAAGGAACTAGATAAGAACTTACAAGAGCGAAGCTAGATCAGTATCTCGATCAGCCTCTAGACGATCAGGAGCCAAGTAGACGCCTTGCCTCCTCCTGGATCTAGACTAGCTAGCTACTCTGCTATATGGTGTTTCTAGGGCGTAGTATCTCTGACTTGATGACTTGATCTGGTGTATGCAAACTCAGGTTTCCAGATGCCTCTGCCAGGGGGCAGGGGGGCTGCTTATATAGCCCTGAGGGGTAGACGTGCGCCGTTTGATCAAACCGACCTAACGAGTGGTTTAGATTGATCCTCATAGGCGGTGGAAGAACCTTCTGGAAGTAGGGCTGAGGTGGCGCCCGGGGGAGGCCGACCGGCCCCACCACCAAGCCGATCGGGCTGGGGTGGGCTCCCCTCGGGGCCCACTTCGGCCAGGTGGTGCGTCGCTTCTTCTAGATGCTTCTTTCTTGGGTGCCAAGTCACGTTGAGTTCCGGAGCCTTCTGGAGTCTTCTAGATTTGATTCTTTTAGCACTTTTCCCGAATGGTTCCTGGATTTATATGATTTACCAAATCTCCAGAAAAACTGTTAGTGGCACCCTATTCTAAGTTGATATTAACATTTATGCCCTTTTCTCATGTTTAGTTGACTTATAAATATATAGGATAAGATGTGTCAACAAACTCCCCCAAGCTTACCCTTTGCTAGTCCCTAGCAAAGATATGCTTTAGCAGGATCAGGAGTTGCTACAACACTTTCACACCTCAAAAGTACAATAGTTTTCAAAAAACCAATTCTCCTCAACAAGATTGCTCTCTCTTACCTTCAACCTTTAAGCATAGCCTTTTCATAAATCTTGAGCAAATAAAAGACAAAACAATCAAGTCAAGCAGTATATCTCAAATTCTTTGATCAGCTATCATCCTGGGGTTTTGCACATTTTTCAGATAAAACTCAGAGATCCTGTGTATGACCTTCTCAAGCATGGAGTCACACTTGGCAAGATATGGATGATAGTGTTGGATGGATGAGGGTGAAAGGTGGTAAGCCTTTTAGCCTAGCTCTTGGACTATATCTCTCTTTCTAAGATTTTTAAGATCTGGGCTTTCCATTCTTGGAGAGGTGGGCTCTACTCGCCCCGGACTTTTGTCCATTTTTCTCTCTCCTTAGAGATGTGGGCTCTACTCACCCTCGGACACGTGTCCATTATTCATCTCTAAATTTATTTTAGGGAGGTAGGCCCTTCTCGCCTAGTATGACACTTGTTCTTTTCTCTCCCTCTCTCTTCTCACTTTTTCCTCTCTCTTTTTTTTGAATGTAGCCCCAGAATCCTTTTTAACATTGAGAGAGATATATCGTAGAGTTGCATGAGCTATATGGCTTGATGGAAAATGCGTACTTCCATGTCAGAAGCAGCATAAATGGTGGAATGGAATGATCTTGATGTGTATGACAAGCTCTTAAGGATCATAGACACAGGAACTCATCATATAAAATTTCATGATTTTTAAGATAAATCCAGGAATCAAGCTTCTCTAGGAAAATGATCAATAGCAACCCAACTTTTCATGAATCATCTTTCAAAGCCTAGACTCAGATTAAGCATGTACTTGCACAGGTTTTGGGTATAGAGCAAATTAAGCATTTAACCTTCAAGAGAATCTAGGTCTGAAAACTAAGCACTTTTAAAAGGAATTACGGCGGAGCAACTATTCATCATCTCCAAGCATATATCATCAAGATCATTATTAAAGAGAAAAGCCAACTAGCAGACTCTAGCATTTTATTCAAACTAAGACTTTTAACTAATACTCAAATAACTAGCTAATACTAAACACCTAGGATAGTGATACTTATCGTGATAACTGGGGGTGCTCTCCCCCAAGCTGGATCTTGAAGTGATTCTTGATTCATCCTTGGAACTTGTTTGCCTTCAGGTCCTTATTAAATTCTCCCTGTAAATATTAGTCTTCGCACATACCCGAAGGAACAAATTCTAGGATTATGCTGTGAGCCTTCATGTGCCCACTTCTTTTTGGGTTTTTTTATATACAAAAGGTATGCTAAAACAAAAACATGTGAATGCAATTTTTTTTATTTATTTTTTATGCCGCCACGGTACGGAGTACATGGGGCCTTAAAGAATGCAAAAGCAGAAAATATTTTTATGATTTTTTTTTCAATGCAGGTATAGGGAAATAAACATGCTAAAATATGCAGTGCAGAATATAAAGATAAATACCGAGTTACCTCTCGGCGAGAGTTTAGAGTACTTACTCCCATGGCGTAGATGTAGTGGCCATTGATTGATCAGTTGATGACGCGGGTAGTGATTGGTCTTCTGAAGGTGTACTTTGATCTTTCTTCCTCCAAACTTGTTTCTTCGGTGGAGACCTTTCTGGAGTAACAGGTTCAGAATACTGGGATGGTAGAAGCTGAGCGGACTTCTTGATCTCTTCTTCAATGTTCTTGACATCCGTCAACTTTGTGTTCAGCTTGCGTTGTAATTTCTGAAGGCGTCTCCGTGTCTTGTTCTTCTTGGGCTGCTTAGGATCAGTATAAGTATTGAAGTAGCAGCATACCTTTTCAGTTCTGAACTGGAAGTGGATCTTGCAAGTCCTGATGTAGATGATTGCTCTTGTTGTGTTTAGGAACGGTCTTCCAAGCACGATGGGAGGATCCTGCTCATCTCCCATGTTTATGACTAAAAAGTCAGTCAGGACATAGTGGTCCTTTATCTTGACAGGTACATCTCGTGCAATTCCTTCCGGGAACCGTTGTGATTGATCCGCCATCTGCAACATTATATATGTGGAATACAAAGGCAGGTCACCATATATTAATTCATAGGTTACCTTAGACATTAGGTTGGTGCCCGATCCCATGTCGCAGACAACTCGCTGGAAGTTCCATTGATTGATGGAGCAGTGGATTGATGGAACTCCAGGGTCTTCAAGCTTTGGCAGTAATGGTGAAGGGAACAGGTTCTCATTCTCTGATTGAATCGTGTTGATCATCCAAACTTCCTCCACATGCGGTTGAGGTCGATTGTTCTTCTTATTCCTCCTTCTATCTCTTCTCTTCTTCTCGACAACTGGCTCGTGTTCTTGGGGGTAAGGGTATCGGGGTGTGCAGGAGCTTTTAGGATCTTGTTCTTGAAATTGAATCTCTCCTTCCTCCCATTGATGGTGAAGACGATCTTAGCGGCGTCGGCGTAGATGATGGCTTTGGCTGTGGCAAGGAAAGGACGTCCCAAAATGATTGGAGCGTTCTCACTTCCCCCAGTCTCGACAACAGCGAAGTCGGCAGCCACGTAGGAGCGTCCTACCCCCAGACATATGTCGTCTAGGATGCCCTCGGGGTAGCATAGTGACAGGTCTGCAAGCTGCAAGCACATGGTTGTATTCAATAAAGGTGAACCATTGATTTTCTTATATATTACCTTAGGCATTATGTTGACGCTAGACCCAAAGTCACAAAGTGCATTCTTGAAGGTGTAGGCTCCAATAGTGATGGTGATGACAGGCCTTCCTGGATCTCCTCTTTTGGCGGGCATGCCCTAGTCAGTCCATCTTGGGCCTTCTTCTGTCTTACTCGAACACAAATCTGCAGAATAGATATCGACAAGATTTGCAGATTCTAATTCTTCTGGTTGGCCCGGAATCTTACCTGGGTTAGCCGTGGGAACAGATGATGCCAGCTGAGAAATCTGAGATTCTAGCATTTTATTAAAGCTATGTTGGTTCTTGATGGCAGAAGAAAAGCTTTCCATTTTATTACTAATAGTTTCTAGCATTTTATCATTGGAAGCTAACTTCTTAGACAGATTATCCATAATTCTACCCTGGTTTTGGACTAAGTCTCTTAAAGGTGAGAAATTATTGGAAGAATTATTACCTTGATAATTACCTGAATAGTTACCTGGGTAGTTGGTCCTCTGCTGAGTCCATCCTTGATTCTGCTGGGGACGATATTGGTTGTTATTGTTGATGTAGTTCACGTCCTCCTCCAGCTGAGGGCATTGACTCCCTGAGTGTCCAGTGTTTCCACACTCTTCACAGGTCATGCGGGATTCGAAGAGTTGCATGACTTCCTTCTTCTCAGGGGCTTTGTCTTCAAGCCTCTTCATTAGTAAATCCATTTTGGCAGACAGCATGTCTACCTCCTTGAGCTGGTGCATTCCTCTTTCTTTCTTGCGGGGTTGACGTTCCTCGTTCCAAGCTTGATTGGACGCCATCTTTTCCACAAGGTTAGTAGCTTGAGTAAGTGTAAGGGACAGGAAAGCACCTCCAGCTGCAGCATCCATCGTTTCACGGGTGTTGGTAGAGAGCCCGTGGTAGAAGGTCTGCAAGAGCAACCAGTTTTCCATTCCATGATGTGGGCATTCTGAAATGTAGTCTTGAAAGCGCTCCCATGCTTCAGGAACAGATTCCTCGTGTTGTTGCTGGAAACTCGAAATTTTCCCCCGTAAGGCATTGGTTTTTCCTATAGGAAAGAACTTTGCCAGAAAGGCAGTAGAACACAATGTCCAAGTTGTAAATTTGTCTTTGTTGGAGTAAAACCATTGCTTCGCTCACCCCAATAATGAGAATGGGAATAAACGAAGTAGGACTACATCATTTGGCACATCTTTGATCGTGAAGGTGCTACATATCTCCAAGAAATGTTGAAGGTGTTTGTTGGCATCTTCATGAGCTTTTCCACAAAATTGGCTAGCTTGTACCATGTTGATCAGTGCAGGCTTGAGCTCAAAAGCAGCATTTCCTACAGCGACTGTCGGACCAGTACGAATGTTGTCCGGGGTCGGTGCGGAGTATTCGCGTAGGGACTTGTTTGCCATTACTTCAAACGTGGGTGTTAAGCTTCGCGCTGTTGAATCTCCCAAGGCAGAAGTCGTGGGCCGAGAATCAGGAGACCTGAGCTTTGACCTTGCCTTCCTTAAGATTTTCTCTGGATCTAAAACGAAGTTTTCTGGAAGATTCTTATTCATACATTACCCTGAAATAAGATAGACAAAAGTGGAAAGAACAAGGGTAAGCCTGTTTAAGCAATGATAATTTGGGTTCTCGATACATTATGTGTGAGAGATGCATGCATGCTATTACTGAAACTTTTTCATCTAGGCTATAGACTTTCTTTCCCTGGCAACGGCGCCAAAAATGCTTGTTGACATTGCTAACGTCATCGACTAGAAACGGATATAAGATCCATCTCTATCGACGGCACCAGAAATGCAAAGGTATATCTTAACATGATGCTAAGTGTATATCAGATGTTGCTTTCAGATTAAACTAAAAGGTGAACTCCGACACGATTCATAGCACAACTCGATATAGGTTGTCAGCCCTGACAGGTGTGCTAGAAAACGCATGGATATGGTACTCTTACATATGCCTCGGATCTCTAGAAAAGAAGATATATATAAACTGGGAATCCGCAAGCGCACAGATATGAATATACCATTGTAGCATTTTAACCAGGAGTAAAACCAGGTATCGTATTTATATTCTACCACAGGGAAAGAAGTCTTTCTAATCCATATTAGCTAATACATGCTCATCTCTCAGTTTTATAATGTAGAGTGGCCAAAATATATCAATTGCTATAAACAGGGGTAAGTCACATAAAGATAAAGATATTGATAGCATTGTTCAAGTCATAACATCATGAGCAGCTAGAAAGTGTCATTATAGCAAGAGAAACATAGCAAAGTCTAGTTAGAGAGGATACTCCTCGGTAACTCTAAACTATATGTCAATGCAAACTATGATTAGTGCAAACACTTAACAATCATGGAAGAAGAACTATTATATCAATGCATGGGGAGACTATCCAGGAGGATCAAGGCCGAAACTTGAAACAACCCAAACAGTATAAGGCTCCACTAGTCCTATACACGGGGGGTGGACTGCGAAGGACTCAATAGTGCTGTCACCACCACGATCTACCACACGACCCGGCATATAGGGTGCAATCGCAGATAAATACAATATAAGCACCACGCTTACACTGTCTTTACCATTCACCCATGTTAACAAATGATCTAGGTGAGGGCTATACGACTCCATACATGAATATAAAGGCAAATCAACTATGCTAAACATGTAATCATAATAAACACCAAAGCATATAATGTCGAATATAATCATTGATAAGAACATATGTCTGTATAACAAATGTAAGGAACTAGATAAGAACTTACAAGAGCGAAGCTAGATCAGTATCTCGATTAGCCTCTGGACGATCAGGAGCCAAGTAGACGCCTTGCCTCCTCCTGGATCTAGACTAGCTAGCTACTCTGCTATATGGTGTTTCTAGGGCGTAGTATCTCTGACTTGATGACTTGATCTGGTGTATGCAAACTCAGGTTTCCAGATGCCTCTGCCAGGGTCAGGAGGGCTGCTTATATAGCCCTGAGGGGTAGACGTGCGCCGTTTGATCAAACCGATCTAACAAGTGGTTTAGATTGATCCTCATAGGCGGTGGAAGAACCTTCTGGAAGTAGGGCTGAGCTGGCACCTCGGGGAGGCCGACCGGCCCCACCACCAGGCCGATCGGGATGGGGTGGGCTCCCCTCGGGGCCCACTTCGGCCAGGTGGTCCGTCGCTTCTTCTAGATGCATCTTTCTTGGGTGCCAAGTCACGTTGAGTTCCGGAGCCTTCTGGAGTCTTCTAGATTTGATTCTTTTAGCACTTTTCCCGAATGGTTCCTGGATTTATATGATTTACCAAATCTCCAGAAAAACTGTTAGTGGCACCCTATTCTATGTTGATATTAACATTTATGCCCTTTTCTCATGTTTAGTTGACTTATAAATATATAGGATAAGATGTGTCAACAAACTCCCCCAAGCTTACCCTTTGCTAGTCCCTAGCAAAGATATGCTTTAGCAGGATCAGGAGTTGCTACAACGCTTTCACACCTCAAAAGTACTATGGTTTTCAAAAAACCAATTCTCCTCAACAAGATTGCTCTCTCTTACCTTCAACCTTTAAGCATAGCCTTTTCATAAATCTTGAGCAAATAAAAGACAAAACAATCAAGTCAAGCAATATATCTCAAATTCTTTGATCAGCTATCATCCTGGGGTTTTGCACATTTTTCAGATAAAACTCGGAGATCCTGTGTATGACCTTCTCAAGCATGGAGTCACACTTGGCAAGATATGGATGATAGTGTTGGATTGATGAGGGTGAAAGGTGGTAAGCCTTTTAGCCTAGCTCTTGGACTATATCTCTCTTTCTAAGATTTTTAAGATCTGGGCTTTCCATTCTTGGAGAGGTGGGCTCTACTCGCCCCGGACTTTTGTCCATTTTTCTCTCTCCTTAGAGATGTGGGCTCTACTCGCCCTCGGACACGTGTCCATTATTCATCTCTAAATTTATTTTAGGGAGGTAGGCCCTTCTCGCCTAGTATGACACTTGTCCTTTTCTCTCCCTCTCTCTTCTCACTTTTTCCTCTCTTTTTTTTCGAATGTAGCCCCAGAATCCTTTTTAACATTGAGAGAGATATATCCTAGAGTTGCATGAGCTATATGGCTTGATGGAAAATGCATACTTCCATGTCAGAAGCAGCATAAATGGTGGAATGGAATGATCTTGATGTGTATGACAAGCTCTTAAGGATCATAGACACAGGAACTCATCATATAAAATTTCATGATTTTTAAGATAAATCCAGGAATCAAGCTTCTCTAGGAAAATGTGCACCCCTACCTCTCTACTTTTGGAAATCATGAGTTTAAATGAGCTTTAAATCCGATCATATAAATCAAACTCAATTGAATCCTCATGCACCCAATGCTCGACATGTTTCCTACGGTTGGCTTGCAAAAGTTTTATTCCATACCTATTATCTTGATGCTTGTGAACAACAAATCTTTAGGAAACCATGCCCATCTAAGTAGTTGATGTTTGAGATATGGTCCGATGAAATGATCTTTGCTCCAAATATTTGAGTGCTTGGGAAATTTATTTGAAAATTTTGAAAACCCTTTGCGAAGCTGCTCTTTGATATGCCAAGTCCTACCAGAGCCATATGATGAGACATCTTGAAAACCTCATATACATATGCTACTTGTCGTTGCATTGAGCTTTGTCAAATTGTTGTGACCCTTGTGAGAATTCTTTTCATGCTTTCATGATCAAGATACACGTACACGCCAACATCCTCCTTGCTATGCTCAGTTGAGAGCTAGCATTGTACCATCTATCTATTCCACAAAATAAAGCTCCACACTATGTGTTGATCTCTCTCTCTCCAAGTTAATATTACAAAAGAGACATGGCTATAGAAAATAAAATATGGACACATGAAGGTCCAAGAAAAAAAAGAAAAAAAAAGTTGGACACATGAAGGTCCAAGAAAAAAAAAGAAAAAAAGAAAAGATAGCCATGTCCACAAAAGAGTTAAAGTAGAGAGAGGATCATGCAAAATGGAGTTACAACAAATCAGATGGTAATAACTAGCACCCATTCCGGGCCTAGTGTACACCTTACCATCATCACAACGTTCATTATACATATGGTAATATCTAGCACCCATTCTGGGCCTAGTATCCACCTTACCATATC
Source organism: Cenchrus fungigraminus (assembly GCA_036936925.1). Lineage (NCBI taxonomy): Eukaryota > Viridiplantae > Streptophyta > Magnoliopsida > Poales > Poaceae > Cenchrus > Cenchrus fungigraminus. The sequence goes on along the minus strand of CM072772.1, from coordinate 68,232,678 downwards.
CATCATATCCCTACACATGCACATCTTGATCTGATTGTATGATTTGATTTTCTCCTTGGATCCGGTTTTTGACTTTGCAATACATGTGATGCAAGTATGCCTCATCTTTATACCCTACCCTAATCTCCGTATATAGCCATCATTAGAAGTAGGATAAGGAAAGGCAAGTCTAATGCCTTGGTAAGGATTATACACATTGAGTGATTTGAGAGAATCAAATGAGGAGCCAAGCAAAGTTTATTTTGAAAACTTATTGAAAAATTCCAAGCTACTTGACATGAGGAGTAGAAGTGATTTGATTCAAGATCGTTCCATTCCTCAACTAACCAAGATGGCATGATAGACACCTCAAATTTCACAAGTGCAAGGTATGGTTCGGAATATCTCTTATGCTCGCTTTATACCATAGAAATTTTTGTTTTCACCTTGGTCCTTAACCTTTACTCGAGGATGAGCAAAGGGCCAAGTGTGGGGAGTTTGTTGACGGTCCTTACAACAAAAATTTTACCGTCAACATCTCGGCTACGGTAGCGCTTTATAACGAATTTCATGCATGTTTTAGGTGCTAACAAGGTTCCACGAGTTGTGTTCAGATTTTATCTGCAGGTTCAAGATTAGGGAACAATTCCGGAGCACCAAGCCACATGAGGTAGGCACGGCCGCACCTAGTGGTACGCCCGGCCCTACCTTGCACCACTATTCAGGTTCACACCGAGTGTAGTCCCGTGCACCAGCTCCCAAAAGACCAAAATCATCACGATCGTGTTGGATCAAGCAAACACACCACAGGCGAGCTGCACAGGGGCCAGGAGGTAGGGTCGGCGGCACCACTAGGGCCGGCCGAACCTCCAAGGCTGGCCGTACCTGCCTGACACGCCCAAATGTGCCACCAAGCCTCGGTCACTCAAGGAAGCACAGCTAGAAATGATCCTGATCGAGGAAACAAGGTCGGTCTGATCCAGAGGCTGCGATTAGCTTCACTTGGATTCATGGACCCACAAGCCAGTGAACAACCGACGTGGGACAGCATCCAGGACTTCATCTACCCACTAGAGCATGATCCGAAGCGTATGACAAGGGGGCCCAGGGCCGGCCGCACCAAGAGGTACAACCGCACCTCCTTCATAGAGCCGACCGACACACAACCATCTTCAAACCGCCTGAGGGACCAAATCACGAACGCACGATCGAAGACGGTGGAAATTGGAGGGCCGGCCGCACCTAGAGGCATGGCCGCACCTCCTTGCCAAGCACTGCACCTCCCTCTCACCTACAAGTACCCCCTCCTGCAGCCACCGACCAATAGGGGCTATATATAGAGCCTGGCACCTCGTAGAAGGGACACAAGTGATTAGAAGCAAGTGGCGGAGCCCTGCATAAGTTAGTATTCACAGAATAGGGAGAGAGAGTTGAGTGTTGGAGTAGAAGCCGGAGTGTCGGTCTTCTTCCCCTAGTGTTGGAGTAGAAGCCGGAGTGTCGGTCTTCTTCCCCTTCCTCGGCGGGTGCGGTACAACTACGGTTGTCCACACCTGGGATATTTTTTAAGTTCGGATTCGTGAGTAACTAAGTCTCAAGTCATTTCATCGTTCGCTCTTAGGTTCTTCGATTGCATTTAGTAGTTTCTACTTGTTGTGATTGCTTTGCTTTGAATTCGAGTAAAGTAGTGCTTGGTTAGTGTAGACGTGGTGTCTAGGCTTTCCAGTACCTTAGAATGCTTCCCGGTTCAATGGAATAGTTGTGGTACCCTACGGAGGTGACAGCTCCGGATGGGCTTTGTAGTCCACCACGTTAGTTCCGGCAGGTAGGAGTTACGACATCATAGCCCCCTTCTCATCCCTTTCCGTGGCTCTTTTCCCTCTGGCCCCGACGAGCGACAAGTTTTGCCTTGATTCTATCCGTGACTCTCACGAGTCCCAAACTTCATCAGCTATCCCCTCTCTACCCGAAATCTACCCTTTCCTTTCTAACCTTCGTTACCATATCCCCCAGACGAATTAGTTAAGGTTCACAACACTTCTCGTTCCCCGTGGAAATCGATACCTTGGAATACTCCCAGGTGAAAGCTACAACAGTATCCGTGCGCTTGGTGATCTATCTGTGATCGTATAGTATACCAACAGGCTTTCTGGCGCCGTTGCAAATCTAGTAACGACGTAAGAAGTGCCAACACACATGTCTAACACAAGGATTCAAGGGTTCATAACCCGAGCAAACTGCCTTCAACTGACCCATACATCGGGAACCACCTTAGGGACCCACCTGCCAGCCACCTGGAGAAAGCACAAGGTGAGTGGGGCCACCCTGGGGTCGGCCCACCCCTAGGATTGGCCGAACCGACATTATGTCGGTTCATCTCAGCCTTCCACGTGGTGGTCTCTGGTTGGTTCCTGGTTGCATTCCGGGGGTGCTCGGGGTGTTCTCGCGCCGATGCTCTGGCCTATAAATAGAAGTAGAGGGGGTAGGAATAGAGACATACACTTCTTCTCCTCATTTTGCCTTTGGGCTCCTACCTCTCTAGGAGAGGAGTGCCTTTGCATAGGATTAGTGCTGGCTTGCTAGTGCTTTAGAGATTAGAAGGAAGGTGAGGGGGTGACTTGGGGACGTGCCATGGTGTTTGGCACCTTTCCCCAAGAACGAACCTCTACGGAAGCTTCTGTTCTTCATTTAGAATAAAGTGAGTATTTCGGCATTCTCTATTTAGACTAAAGTGGCTCCTTGCATGGGTGAATAGTTCTTGTGTTCTTCACTTGTTCATGATTTAGAGGCTTGTGTTCTTCATGAGCTTAGTCTTTGATCTTCTGGTGTAGTTCATAAGTTGCTAACTCCGTTTGTATGTCTGTTAGTCCAATTAGAGTAAAGTGGATGCTCCTGCATTCTAGTTTAGACCAAAGTCCTTCCGTGATCCTTGTATAGATAGCGGTTACCTGAGTGAGTTCTGGTCTCTCCCTCGTGGGTTCGTCACTCCGTCTTCGTACGGAGTGCTATAGTGTTGTTACGGGTCAACAGACGTAGACGTACTATAGTAGTAACCGGTGGTGTAGACATGGTGTCTAGACGACGGGTTATCCTTCGATTGCCCTGTATCCCACGGTTTGTCTTGGGGTAGGCCGCGGTAGTGACAGCTGTAGGACCCTTTCGGAATCCCCCATGTCCGGATACAGGTGTAGGCAACCATATGTCGTGAACTGACTGTTATAGCCAGGAGGGTCCGGTGTCCGAAACGAGAGTCCCTAACCGAGAGATTGTTCTCAACTCTGCCCACTATCCGCAGGATCCTTTCCATCTTCATCTCATCCTATAGAGTTGTGTCCTTGGACCGTTCTCCTAGGGTAGAAGGTAGTACACACCGTTCCTTGGATTCGATACCCTTGGGAGTACTCCTGAGGTGAAGTGCTACAACGGTATTTTTGTGCGCTTGCAAATTCTTTCGTACCCGTCGGTATCCCCAGGTGGATCTTACGCTCACGCTAGGTGCGCAACTAGTGGTGAGGTTAAGAAATACCAACACCTAGCATACTAGTAAAGGAGCATAGGTACCTAAGGATCATGCATCTAGGGTTTCATTCAATTCCTGAAACGTAAATGCACAAGCATAGCAAAGATAGTTGCATAAATTTAAATAAAACATGGGTTAATGATCTGGTGCTTGCCTTTGTTGGCAAGGTTGGTCTTGGCACCTTTTGGACTTTGGTCTAGGTCTTGCTCTACAGCGACATAGTGCACATCCCCGTCAGCTCCCTCGTCCCCTCCTTCCGGCACGAGCGTATAGCTACCGTCGGGAAGATCTACACGAGGATGCATATGCAAGATTTAATTGGAAGTTTTAATTTAATTAATTACACACGACAAGTGACAATCTTGGAGTGCATGGTTGACCACATTCACCTAGATAATAATATATTCAGCATACTCTTACTATAAAGGAACAACATGTGGTGCTTTATTATTTACCCTTTTCTTATGGTGATTGTGTACACATTTAAATAGATAAATTAATTTAACTCACAAAAACAGCAAGGGGTTAATTCTAAGCTTTTTAGCATGTTTCACATCACACCCATAGGGTCATTAGGTGTGGTTGTGGTGGTTCTCCAATTTAACTCGATTATTAAGCTTAAATTGGCTTCCAAAGTTTTTATCCATAAAATTAATTTATAAAATACAATGGGTGACACTTCTTAAGCTCTTTATCCTCATACAAAGCCATTGGATAAGATTTCACACTTAATTGAGCTATAAATTAATTATACCAAAAATGACAATTTCTAGCTACCACAAATATGCTAAATGCATACAACAATAAATAAACATTTTCTGGATCCAAATTTTCTCCACATCCACCTCTGGCCCAAAACTAGGCTACACACACCACAAGTGGTTCATGGGCCCTTCTAAATTTTAAACTATGCAATTACATTTAAAACTAAGCAATATTCAAGAATAAATACTGCTAAAAGTTATAAAATCATGATTAATTCACCAAACGTGAATCTAGGCAAAAGAAGACTATACTAAGAAGTTGGGCACAAAAATATATTTATATTTAGCTACAAAAATCTTTTAGGCAGATCAAGCATAAATACAAGATAAATCATATTAAAAGATATACTCAACAACTTTGTGCAAATTTTGGTGCAGAGCCTACACATAGCATTTCTAACAACATATCCAAAGTTCAGCTCAAGATAACATCTAGATTTTGAACCACAACAAAAGTAGGTCAAACTGAGTTTGAATTTTCATTCAAAAACCACCAGTCAAAAGTAGGGTTATGCTTTGCAAACGTTGTAGATCTACTCACAAGGAAACTAACAAAATTGGTTTTACATTTTTCTGGTTTTTCTGTGATTTTCTACATTTTTCTAAGATGCTGGACTTATGGGTGAAAAACTAAAGAATCTATTTCTAGTGAAGCCCCTGGAAAGATTTTTAACTTCGCAGATATACCCTCAGAATTTACTCCCAATTCCCTGCAACCTTTTGACCTTCACAGCTATGCCCTCGACGGCGGGACGAGTTCGCTGCCGGCGAGGTAGGGCCGGAGGTGGCCAACACGTGTCACAGGCATGAGATTGGGCTCACCAGGAGTCGATGGGTGGTGGTGGCTCGGCCGGAGGTGGCGTCGGTGAGCGGCGGTGGCGAGGCTGTGTCGGCGCGGCCGTTGCGAACCGAAATCTGGCGAGATGAGGGGTGGTGCAGGGCAACAAGTGAGTGCTGGGGATCCTACGTGGTCTAGGTGAGGCGCTGGAGTGGTTCCTAGGCGGTGGAGGCGAGCGGAGAGAGGAGCTCGTTGAGGCGGCGACAATGGCGGGCGGCGGCGCTCTGTGCTCGCGTGACGGGGGGGAGGGATGCTTAAATAGGCGGATCGACCGCGGAGAGGCGGTTTCCGTGAGTGTCAAGTCGTCGGGCCAGGCCGCGGTATGGGCGAGAGGCGGTCGTGACGTGCAGCGGAACGGGGAGCCAATGGCGGGCGGCAGTGAGGCCAGCTGGCACGCGCGCCGGGTGGCACCGACCAACGGGCCCACAAGCGTCACGCACAGTGCCCTCGTCGTTGCGCACGGACCGGCGGTCACTGGTGTGCCTCGGCGTGCCGTATGACGGCGTACGGCGGAAGCCGACGTGGCGCGCAGGGCGACGTCGTGCGTGTGGGTGCGTTCCGGTGCAGTTTCATTTTGGTTTCGCTCGGTTTGACTAGGTTTTTCTCCAAATTTTGCAACTAAAGTGCTCCAAGATGTTTATACCAAAGTTGTATATCTCACTACCCTCTACAACTTTTACAAAGGCTCATAGGTGGTTTGAGCAATAGATTTTGCATAAATTGCTTGCCAAGATGGGGATTTTCTCGGCGCCGGCAAACAGTGCTTGCTGCCGTTGACCGAGGTTTTTCACAAATTTACACTTCGAATTTGAAATGCCACTCAACAGCAAAGTTGTGTCCCATGAAAAACTGCACAACTTTGGTACTGGGATATTTTGAAGTGTTTTGGTGAAATTTGGAGAACGCGGCAAAAGTTCTAGAAAGGTTCAAGGATGTCAAGGGTTTTTGACTAGGGTTGACTAGGACTTTGACCAAGGTTTGACAACTAATGCTAATTGGCTTGATTAAGATCATGATTAGCACTAAATAGCATTGATTAAAAACATGGGGTGTTACAGGTCAGACCGGTCCACAGCACCGGTCAGACCGGTGCCCAACATCTGAACAGGGCAAACACCCTGACCGGTCAGACCGGTGACCAACCTGTAACCAGCAGAGCCCAAAAATGGCTCGAAACCACTTGAAAACCTTCTAAAAGCATCCAGTTTCACTTTTCCATTACAACCATCTCCCCCTTGTTGCCAATGCATGAATCAAGGCAAAATTAGGAAAATTTCAACCTAGAGCTTCTCAAATAGACAAAATTCACCACAAGATGCTACACATGACCAAATGAGCAAGTTAGATACTCTATAGCTTCGTATGAACATCAGCTACAAGATCACCAAGTTTCTCGAAAAATTTCCCTCTCATGAGCAAAGTCCTAAACATGAGCAAAACATACCAAAGTGACAATATCACACAAACTTCATGCTAGGACAACTATTCTAATCATAAGATCATCATAAACACCCACAAGCACTTCATGTCATGTCAAAGCCACCGAGCCATGTATCTACTTCTATACATGAGACTTCTCAATGGTAGGCATCATGCAACTGTTTAGCACCCAAAAGCAATTTATATAAGCACAAATGACATGGGAGCATATTTTTTAAGCAATCAAAATTCCATTTTCAGATTTATACTTGGTACATGAAATGCCTTTGCGGCAAAAAGGAACTTATGCCCCTCCACAAGATAAGCAAGTAGGCTAAACATTCATGATGACAAAAAGACCTTTGGCCCCATATGATCAAAATAAGCTATCCAAGCACAAATTAAGCATGACAAAGCTACAAAAACATGTCATGATCATATAAAGGCATTTACGCACAAGAGGACCAACAACTAGCATTTTTAAAAAGCATAGCTATCTCACATGGATATAAAACAAGATTATCAAGAGCTAAGCCAAACTAAACCATATCATACCAAACTAGCTCACAAGATCATCCATAGTATGTCATGGTGAAGAAAGTATATGAGAGAAGCTTTTCCTACCACAATGGATATGATACAAATGCAATGCCACCTAAGATATAAAGTGCCTATACATCATGATACATATGCAATGCAAAATGCAAGAATGCATAACAGGAAAGCTATACATATGCTACAAAGGAGGTCCCAACACCAACTCCAGAAAACACACACAAATCTCACAAACGGTCGGCTCCTCAGGGGAAGGCAAAACGACTCGACACCACCGGCAAAGGAGCAAAAGAGCGCCAAACTCACAAGCTCCCCCTAAACACATGCACTAGGGCCAAGGAGCATACAAAGCTCACCCTAAATACATGTGATAGAGCAAAGAGCACACTAAGCACACATCCTCCCCCTAAACTCATACATTAGGGCCAAAGAGCATACAAAGCTCACCCTACACACATGAGATAGGTCAAAGAGCAAAAGAAACTGAGTGGCTTGACCAGAGCCACACACTTCAAGGTCACAAAACTACTTACCTTGACCACTCATTTGGAAATCACTCGTCCTTGTCCATCATCCCCAAAAGTGATGTACTCCTTTTACATCACTGGGATGAGGCTGGAGATCCACCCCCGATCTCAACCAAATGTTCTCCAAGCCTCCCACCTGCAACTCAAAACCAAGAATGAGAACGCGCAAACGACTCAACACTAGGGTTAGTACCGAAAGAGTCAAATCAGTGCCGAGCCATCTCCTTAAAAGTGGGGTTAGCAAAATCTATTCTATCACGCCTTTCAAAACTATGACCACCATAGGGAATCATCTCACATCTCGCCAGAGGAGTACAAGCACCACGAAAGAGAAAGCGTGGTCTGTAGCCCCTCTGAGACTCAAAGTTGCGACCTCTCCCAAACTCGTATTGATCACGAGGTGGAGACCGTCCAGCAAACACACCACCACCAAACTCAACACGCCTACCACCTGCACCACGACCAAAGGAACTGAACCGATCAGCATCATGGGCACGAAAACCAAACTGACCTTCACTCTGAGGTCCACCGGTCTGACAGGTCGCCCTGACCAGTCTGACCGATGCCTCCCAGCCAGCAAACCTCCTTCTTTCCGAAGCACTCCTATCTCTCCAAGCTGGAACCGTATGCACAACAGCCTTTCCCTTGGGTAGTGGCATACGAGGCTCAAGCACACCATGAGAAGGGTGGTAATGTCCTTGTTCGCCCACTCCTTAGCAATTCTCGCCTCTTTCTTTCTCTTGAAGCAAAAATCTTCCTTACGACCGTCCCTCCCACAATACTCACAATGGAAGCGGACTGGTCTTGGCTTGGGTTGTGGTTTCTCACAAGGCTTCTCTCTTGGTTTCTCTCCCTCCTTCTTTCCAAACCCATTTCCCGTAGGACTCACAAATCTCACCGGTTTTAGGAAGTTGTTTGTTTGGGGAGGAAAGACTGGTGGATTTGGGGTTGTGTCAAGTTTGTTTCGGAGATGGTTGGGCTTAGGATCAAACTTGTTCTTGGGTATTGTTTGTGGTGGGATAGGGATCTCTACAACTTTCTCATCTCTCTCACCACTACTCTCTCCAATCTTGTCAGCCCCAAGAGCCTGACCATCAAAGCGCTTGAAAGCAGCTATCATGATACCAAGCTGAGGCTCTAGGCCCGACAACCAACCCAACAACTTTCTCAATTCCTCATTCTCATCCTGCAGACGATCAACATAATGTGCAATTTCCAAATTCTTCACAGCATGCAATTCACAAGTAGAGCAGGAAGTAGCAATGGGAGATTTCAATTCAGACTCAAGCGAAACAATGCGAGAACGAGACTCAGCAAGCTTTTCATGCAAAACGGGACATCTAGTTCCTAAGTGCACGCCCCGAGCAAAGTAGGTCTAGACTTCAGCTCAGCCAACTCAACCCTAAGCACATCTAGTTCCTCACACTTGGAGGCTGTTGACGTTCCTTAGTGTCGCTACTAGGTTTGTATCCCTAGCAACAGTGCCAGAAATGCTTGTTGACACTTACTATTGTCGCTACCGGGTTTATATCCCTAGTAACGACGCCAGGAATGCCTTGGTAAAACACACGTCACAGAAAAGGTCCGCAAGAGCACGGATTACAGTTATAGCACTTCACCCGGTGGTATTCGGGTTATCGTATTTATATTTTCCTAAGGGAAGCACTACGTCAAAGATGATCAAATAAACGACAGAGAGTATCGAGGCTTGGTAAAGAGCTATAGCGAGGGTAATGAATAAAGATATTCAGGGGATAACTTGACACACACAAGAAGATCTTGATAAAGGGCTAAAGAGGACCTAGTGAGCTAGGAGGACAACGAGACGAGAAAGGATCCTAATGCAATCTATCTATTCTTGTCAACTCCGGGAAAAGAACTAAGGTAAAGGAGAACCAAGGTAAGGTAAGCTCTGAGCATCGCGCTCACAACGAACAAAGAATCTTTCCTCGGATATCACAAAGAAAGATCTCTCTCCTCTACTAAGCACAAATGTACTCGGTAGAAGATCAAGCGAAGAACGACCACAACACTATAGGGTTCAAGAGAGCTAAACTAACCAAGGTTAAACTAACTTTAGTCTAAACTAAGAATAAAGCTTCTAGAGTAAAGTAAAAGCTGAATGTAATTGACTCGAAAGGTAAGATAAAAAGATAACATGAATTGAACATGAGTCTTAACAAAAGAAAGGATACAAGAGTAGTACCGGAACCTTGAAGAAGACTCCTACGGAACCCCGAAACTAGCTCGACTCAACTCTAACTCCCAAACTACACTAATCCTACTCTAAGTGAACAAATGAAGGAAATGGAGATGCTCCTGCGTTGTGTCTTCAATCCAGCGGGTGTGAGTTGCCTTTTATAGGCTAGGGAGGTCGGTGAAGCACAGGAGATCAATACCCTAGGTGCGACCGGATCAAGAGGCATGGCCGGCCCTAGGATACACCGCCTCTCGCCTTGGACGACCCTATCACTAGTCCTGAGGCAGTTGTAGGTCAGCTCTTTGGATCCATTTCGCCTGGCGTGCCACATCGTTGGTGCGCCCAGCCCTCTTCCGTGTCGTGGGATGCACCGACCGTGTTGAGAGACGCATGGGATCGTTTCTGAATGATGGTTGTGGTGGTTGATCGAGTGGATAAGTGGACCCAACCTTAACCCTTTGATCAAACCGATGTTTAACTAGTGAATCTCACTCGTCCAAGTTGTGCTTGAGGGAGTGAGGGTGCCTCAGACCAGAGATGTGCTACCGGGCAGGGCTGGCCGCACCTGGTAGGTCCGACCGCACCTACAGGTGAAACAGACTGGATTTCCAAAAAGGAGAATCCAACCCTCTGCACCGTCGTGATAGTCCTAGGAAGCGGCTATCTCGTGCAATCCCTGTCTCAAGTGGTACAAATCCATACAACACAGAAATATAAAAGTATTACATAATAATATTATAATATCCGAGTACAACTCTTCGGCACAAGCCGGGTACAAGTCCAACAGGACTGAATCAAGAAAGGTAAAACATCTACGCAGCAGATCTATAGAAGCGAAGCGACTCCGTCTCCAAAGGCAACTCGAGTATAGGACCAGCTCTAGTTTTCGTACTCTTCATCGTTGACGTCGTAGTTTGTCTTCAAGTCTGAAATGCCACCATCTACCCGATAAGCGGGTAGGTCATGTCAGCTTCCCAACAAAGAGCAAAAGCGGTGGTTGAATCTAATATGCATGGATAATCCTATATTGGGCTGTAGAAAGCTAAGCAAAGCTGCAGCGCGAAAGCAACGGCAAGGAAAGCGGTATGCAACGAGGTCAACACCTCCTGGAGGTTTAAATCTCCGAGGTCATCACCTCCGAGGCCCACGCCTCTAGGATCAACACCCCACAACAAGGAATCCAACACCAAAGCACTGAATCAAACCCACGATCTAGCTCCCAATACTCATCTACGATGTGGGGCCCACCTGCTCCTATCCCCACATCTCAACGGCCGACGGCCGGGCTCACTCACTCGGGGGAGAGAAGAAGCACAAGAAAAGTCTAGCTAGAGTAATAGATCTGTGGATTGTCCATAACCAGTGGACACGAACTATAGCTATAGGTTTAACACTCTGCAGAGGTTGTACAACTGTACCCGTCCGAATAGAGCCGGGAACGGTGAACGCCGATCCCGAACCCTACCATACGGCTTGAGTCCTAGCCAAAGGATAGCATTACTCTACATCCTCAAGTCTGGTACCGTCCACAACTGTAGAGCACGTCTGCCAGCTATAGTCCACGAGGTTGTGAAACCTACACTGCCGGCTCCTGCCCGGGCTTAGTCTAGTCGGAGGCTATTTTCGCCGCCCTCCTACACGATCTCTACGATCCGCCTATAGAGTAATTCCATCCAATACTAGTCTCGCACCGCACACCCGCCTATAACAAGGCGGCCGGTTTGTACGTAAATAGTCCATACTCTAGTTGCTGTTTGAAAATATTGGTACGAAAGAAACTTAGCCTTGTTTTGACTTGTGGGGCTTGTAACTTTCCACCGTGCCTTCAGAGGTTGAAGAGTAGAACTGTTTTGACTTTGCATCACTCACTCTTCTTTTTTCTAGATCCTATCTCGGAGTTTTGAAATTTTTGTAAAGAAAAGACAATGTTCCTAGGATGGTTCCCTCGATCGCTCAAGTGGTGTTTGTTACCTCACCAAAGGCTTTTGAATGAGCCTTAATTTCCTACTCTATTGCTTGTATGTGGAGCTTTGGGTAGGATAAGCATGAGACTCACTTGTGCCACATAATGTTGTTGAGCCAAAGACTGGATCCAAGAAGAAACTAGTCATGCAACTTGATCGAGATGTGCAAGTGTCTGGAATATTTTTCTTTGATTTTCTAGATACTCCTTGCTTTGAGATTCTCCTCTTGCTTTTATTTTGGAGGGGGTCATGCTTTATTTTTTTTCTATGCTCTTTGATTTGAGCACATTCTTTTCTATGCTTTTTGAGCATATACTTTTTTTTCTTTTCTTGATGACCCCTCTCTCCTTTTGCAAGAATACAAGAAGAGAAATCACTTTGAAACTCTGGAGTATTTATTTTTGGTGGGTGGATGGCATGTTTTGCTTAACTCCCGGTGTGGAAGTTAGCATGTATATGTGGGTGTACATGATCTTGATCATGGAAGCATGAAAAGATTCTACCAAGGGTCACAACAATTCGGCAAAACTCAATGGGTCACAAGCAAGCATATGTAGAAGGTTTATACTTTGATAACGACATATGGCTTTGGTAGGTGATATGACCATTGAGGACCTTGTCTTAGTTTTATTTTCTCAAAAGAAATCATCCGAGATTTTCACCATACTATGAGATAGAGCATGATCAACATTGTCTCACCATATCATACTAGTCAACACCCGAGGTTTGGTCATAAGCAGTTGCTTCCCACAAAGTTTTAATTTCGGCTCTTGTCTCAAAATATACCAACAAATTCAAATGCTCATAGAGCACAAGGTTGTACACTAGGTTCTTGCAAAGTTTTAACATAGCAACTATTCATCATTTTCAAAGTGAGGATATAGGCTAGATTTCAAGTGCACATGGTTTTGGAGCAACTATTCATCATTTCCAAATGCTCTAGATTCGGCCGTACCACCAAAAGTCTCCAAAACTGATTTTCTAGCTCTTGTTTATTTATTAATGCAGTGGTGAAATGAAATTTGAAATTTAAATATGCTTGATGCACGAAATAAAATTTTGGAAGGGAAATATGAGATAAATACCGGTTTACCTCACAGTGAGGAGCTCGTGGTTTAGAGTCCGTGAGCGGGACTCCTCCATTGCTCAATTGATCTTGGCTTCGTCCTGTCCCGGAGTGGATGACTCGGACGATGATCCCTTCACATGCCACACCCTCTTTGTTTTCGTCGGTGGCGTTGAAGTCGGTGAGGCTTTAGCGGGGGTGTCTTTAGTTTCCATCTTCTTTCCCCCCTTAGCCTTGTTAATTGCCTTTGGCTTCTTTGCTTGGTGGCACCCATTCAATGCTTTGTCTTGTGCCCAATGCTTCCTCATTGTGGTGATAAGGCTATCCACCTTGGGCTTGGTCGGGGCCACCTCAACTTTCTTGTATTGGGGCCGTGGCTTCGTCCACTCTCTAGATTCATCATCTTGCACTACGTGACATTGCTCTCCCTTTGCTTGGAGCTGAACGTCATGTTCCTTCCTCCTATGCGGAATTGAATCTGTCCGGCTCCAACATCAATCCTTGCATTGACATCTCTTAGGAATGGTCGCCTGAGAATAAGCGGCATTTCCCCATCATCTCGTGTGTCGAGGACCACAAAATCTGCAAAGACATAGGAGCCCTTGACATTCACCAAGAGGTTTTCCACTATGCCCTCTGGATATCTAATCGACGAGTCGGTGAGTTGGACTGACATCAAAGTCGGAGAGAGAGCAGGATATCCTAACTCCTCAAACATGGCCTTGGACATGAGGTTGACACTCGCACCAAGGTCACAAAGGGCATTCTTGATCTTCTAATAATAGATCGTGCATGTGATAGCTGGATATTCGTTGTCTTTCCTGTGCAAAACTGTTGATTCCTCCCATGGGTCTTGGATTTGGTGGATGAGTTTCCCTACATGGTTAGGTGCATATACCCTCCTAGATGGCTTACCCCATCTGGTGGATACAACGCTAACATTCTCTCGGGTAGGCTCGGGTTGCCTCGGAATTCTACCCGAGTCGGAAGAAGGTAAAGAAGCAGCAAGCTGAGCAAGTTGAGTTTCTATCATCCTATTAAAGCTTAGCTGATTCTTCATAGCAGTAGTGAAGGATTCTATGGTCGAAGTTAAATTTTAAAGAGCTTTATCATTGGTGGCTAGTTTCTTGTTCAAATTTTCACTGATTTTAGCTTGGCCAAAGACAAGGTCTCTAATGGAAGGCTGATTATTGAAATTGTTAGAGTAATTACCTCTATTTTGATGGTTGAACAGGAAGTTGGGCCTCGAGTTCCACCCTTGATTGTTGTAGTTGTTGTTACGGAACCCATTGTTGTTGCCATTGTTGATGAAGCTGGCTTCTTCCCTCGTTTCGGGACAATCATTTCCCGAATGGCCCACATTACCACAAACCTCGCATGTCATACGAGCGTCCATGATCTTGGCGGTCTCCATGTTGCTTGGTGCCTCCATTTTCTTCATGAGGAGGTCTAGCTTGGCGGCGAGCATATCGATTCCATCGACTTGGTGTACACCACGGGTACGGGATTGGAGACGATCTCCATCCCAACCTTGATTTGTCACCATCTTCTCGATCAATTCTTTAGCAGTGGGTACTTGTAGCGAGAAGAAGGCTCCTCCAGCGGCTGCATCTAGGTGCTCACGGGCGGTACGCTTGAGCCTGTGATAGAAAGTTTGAATTAAGAACCACCCCTGCATGCCATGGTGTGGGCACATGGTGATGTACTCCTGAACCCTTTCCCAAGCTTCCGGGATGCTCTCATCATTTTCCTGCTGGAAGCCCGAAATTCTAGCACGGAGGGCATTGGTTTTGCCCACTAGAAAGAACTTCGCGAGAAATGCCTTTGAGCACTTATCCCATGTGTTGATGGCATCTCGCTCCGCATAAAACCATTGCTTCGCTTTCCCGAGCAATGAGAACAGGAATAAGCGAAGACGAATTGCATCATCCGTTACTCCACGGATAGTGAAAGTCCTGCACACCTCCAGGAAATGCTGGAGATGCGCATTGGCATTGAGGACCGGAGCGTCCGAGGACCGGTGGATGGTCGCTCCCTGGTGTGATGAGTGATTGACAACGTGGTGTGGACTGACTCTTGGCCGAGTATTGCAGGTGCAGGTTGCAGCTTGACTCGTGTTGGTGCAGGTGAAGAGCGGGCGTGAAAGGCCTTAGCCTTGCGGGGCCTCCGAGGAGTGGAGAGACAAGTAGGCTCGGCTCAATAGACCCGGTGGCCGAACGGGGTCAAGTGCGGGCCGCATGGTGGCAAGAAAAGCAAGACGAAGTCGTGGACAGGAGCCAGTGCAGGGTAGCGGCTCACGACCGGAGTCTGCATGCGGGGTTTGCGGCGGTTCACCACAAAACCATCAGGTTACTTGGCTGAGCCACAAAACCAAGACCAGAGGCTCGGCGGGCGGAGATGGGATCCGGGCGCGCCGAGAAGCTTCGATGCCACAGAACACGCGGCGGGATCGTATGGCTTGCGTCTGCTACTTGACCATATTGCCCCTAAGGGGATTGTATCTTAGTTTAAGTGCTAGGGGTAGCTTGGTCATTAGCCCAACCCAGAGGGACTCATATATATAGCTCTAGGGTTTCTGGGCAATCCATCCTTCCGGACTGCTTCTCATTTCCCTGCTCCATAGGTTTAGATTTTCTTCACCGTTTTGTAGAGAATCTGATCTCCGAGTGTATGGAAGCTTCATGGTTGCGTCGATTTCCTTCTTGTAGCTCATGTGATTTTCGTGTCTTTTTCGAGCTATTTCCGTTGGATTTTCATGCGCGGCTTGTTCCTCTGATTCTGGGGTGTTTGAGTTCGGATTTTCTTGTGGGGATCATGGATAGATGCCTTGTGCATCTTTGTGCTTCATCTTGACCCCTCAAACTCCGAATTTGGCCTTGGATTTGAGGATTTCGGTTGGAACCCTAGCTTTTTGGTAGAGCTCAGTTGCGATTCGATTCCCGACGATTTAGTTCGTTTGAGGTCTCAAGTTTTGGGGTATTGCATCTCCTACGGACGCTTCACATCTCCTCCAAATCTTGTCTCAAGAGCTTAAGCCGTTTGGGAGATCCATGGATGGATAGGAGGAGTTGACCTCGTGTTTTCGTGCTCGGGCTGTTCTGTCCGCACCTGGCGTACCGTCCGCGCCTGGTCGGCGGACCGTCCGCGAGGAGCCCGCCCGCCGGCTGTTCGTCGTGTTCTTCACGAGTTCTTGCGTCGCTTTGTTTCGATCCGTCGAGTCGGTAGGTTTTGGTTGGAAGAAGTTGGTCGGACCGTCCGCCTAGGGTGGCCGGACTGTCTGCGAGGCTCGGACCATCCGCGGTGCTCGCCCGGACCGTCCGAATTTCGGAGGGTGCATACTGGAGGCTCGGGGTCGTTTTGCGGACCGTCCGCCCCTGACCCGCGGACCGTCCGCCAGGTCCACACGGACCGTCCGCCCGGTCACCTCGGACCATCCGCCCAGGGCTTCGCAGATTGCTTAAGTCCTTTGCTTCTTGAGTTGCGCTTTCGCTTGGGGTTTGTTTGAGACTTGTTCCTAGGGTTGGTAGGTCCGTTGTGACTACGCGACCTTGGCAAGCTCGTGTGGGAATCCTTGGTTGTGAATTTGGGGCATAGGCCGAGTTCATCCTTCGGGAAGAATTTTTATCGGCTCCCATTCACTCCCCCCTCTCTGGTCGCCTAATCGGTCCTTCAGGCATCTTCATTGGGCTTGCAGCAGAACTGACTTGCTTGCACCATGTTGATCAGCACCGGCTTGAGCTCAAAGTTTCCTTCTCCCACCGTCATGTTCGGCCCGGTAGGGACATTGGTGTTGGAGGGAGCGGAAAACTCACGGATTGTCCTCTCGGCCATATGTGCTGACGAGGTACTTTCTACGAGATCGACGGGGTTCGTCTCATTGTTTGAGAGAAACTTCTGAGGGATAAGGACACGAGGTCGCACTCTCCTCACAAGTGACTCTGGATTGTCGTGAAAGTTGGACGGAAGGTCGAAACTGGGCATGCACTACTCTGCACACACGAGAGTAGAGCAAGGGTAAACCCGCTTAAATAGCGGTTCACCGAGCCTAGATGACTCTACCACGATGATAAACGATATCTAATGCCTATTGCTTCTCCGGCAACGGCGCCAGAAATGCCTGTTGACATTCCTTAGTGTCGCTACTAGGTTTGTATCCCCGGCAACAGCGCCAGAAATGCTTGTTGAAAATTACTAGTGTCGCTACCGGGTTTATATCCCTAGTAACGGCGCCAGGAACGTCTTGGTAAAACACACGTCACAGAAAAGGTCCGCAAGTGCACGGATTACCGTTGTAGCACTTCACCTGGTGGTATTCGGGTTATCGTATTTAAATTTTCCTAAGGGAAGCTTTACGGCAAAGATGATCGAATAAACGGCGGAGAGTATCGAGGCTTGGTAAAGAGCTATAGCGGGGGTAACGAATAAAAATATTCGGGGAATAACTTGACACACACAAGGAGATCTTGATAAAGGGTCAGAGAGCATCTAGTGAGCTCGGAGGACAACGAGACGAGAATGGATCCTAATGCAATCTATCTATTCTTGTCAACTCCGGGAAAAGAACTAAGGTAAAGGAGAACCAAGGTAAGGTAAACTCGACAAGCTCTTCTATTGTTGTAGGGGCATGCAAAGCCGTGCTCTCGGACTGGGATGAGAAGGGAGAACGACAACGCGCTGAATCCTACCGACCCGAACTAACGTGGTGGATTATGAAGCCCGTCCGGATCTGTCACCTCCTTAGGGTACCACAACTATTCCGTTGAACTGGACACCAATCTAAGACTAAGGTAAGCTCTGAGCACCGTGCTTACAACGAACCAAAGAATCTTTCCTCGGATATCACAAAGAAAGATCTCTCTCCTCTACTAAGCACAAAAGTACGCGATAGAAGATCAAGCGAAGAACGACCACAACACTATAGGGTTCAAAAGAGCTAAACTAACAAAGGTTAAACTAACTTTAGTCTAAACCAAAAATAAAGCTTCTAGAGCAAAGTAAAAGCTGAATGTAATTGACTTGAAAGGTAAGATAGAAAGATAACTTGAATTGAACATGAGTCTTAACAAAAGAAAGGATACAAGAGTAGTACCGGAACCCTGAAGAAGACTCCTCCGGAACCACGAAACTAGCTCGACTTGACTCTAACTCCCAAACTACACTAATCCTACTCTAAGTGAACAAATGAAGGAAATGGAGATGCTCCTGTGTTGTGTCTTCAATCCAGCGGGTGTGAGGTGCCTTTTATAGGCTAGGGAGGTCAGTGAAGCACAGGGGATCAATACCCTAGGTGCGGCCGGATCAAGAGGCACGGCCGGCCCTAGGATACACCGCCTCTCGCCTTGGACAACCCTGATCACTGGTCCTAAGGCGGTTGTAGATCAGCTCCTTGGGTCGGTTTCGCCTGGCACCACGTCGTAGATGCGGCCGGCCCTCCTTCGTGCCGTGGGATGCACCAACCGTGTTGGGGGACGCATGGGATCGCTTCTGAATGACGACGGTTGTGGCGGTTGATCGGGTGGATAAGTGGACCCATGGATCCAAGTGATCTCAACCTTAACCATTTGATCAAACCGACGTTTAACCAGTGAATCTCACTCGTCCAAGTTGTGCTTGAGGGAGTGAGGGTGCCTCGGACCAGGGACATGCCACCGAGCAAGGCCGACCGCACCTGGCAGGGCCGGCCGCACCTGTAGGGCTGGCCGGACCAGGTGATCCGGCCGTGCCTGGCACATGTGGCGTGTTGGTCCAAAATTCTCCCAAAAATGTGTACCTACCTATAGAATTCACAACACAACTCGTGGAACTTTATTAGTACTAAAAATGTGCATGAAACTCGTCGTATACTCCTCTCATTCCTGGGGTTTTGACGGTCGAATTTTCGTTGTAAGGACCGTCAACAGAGGCATGCTTTTCCTTAAGAACAGTCAAATCAGCTAGGAAAACAGAGCAATCACCACAATCAACCTCATCGGAAACAACAGGAGAAGCCTTAAGCGAATCTATCTCAAGCTTAGCATCAAAGTTTTGTGTTTCTAGCTCAGCCACCCTATTCCTAGCATCATCAAGCGAGGCACTAAGCTCTTTCCTCATTTTCTTAGCCTCTCTAAGCATGTCATCACGATTATCAAGCAACTTAACCAACTCCTCATTTTCCTAGCGCAAGAAGGAGAGTTCATCATGTACCTCATCCCCGGAGTCAGAGTCTGAGTCATCCTTCTGGCTCTTCTTGCTGTTGGAGCTGTGTGCCATGCCGAAGAAGCCATCTCGCACGAAACAACTCAACCCGCTGAGGTTCTTGGACGCCTTATTATTCTTGCGTCGATCACCTTCATCTTACTGCTACTGGAGCTCGAGGTGGAGTAGGCGGAGCTGGAGTCAACGTCGCTCGCGCCCACCATTGCTCGAGCCTTCTTGCTGTGGCTGTCCTTTCTTCTCGACCTCCGTTCGTCCTTGTTCTTTTGCTTGTGTTCACACCTCGAGCGGTGCTTGCCCTCCGTCTTCGGCCGGTGATTGTAGTTGTTCCTGGCCTCCATCTCCTCCGGACAGTCGGTGACGAAGTGTCCTTCCTTTCCGCACCAAAAGCATGTCTGTGAGTTCCTCCTTGTGTTCACCTGATTCTTGTGCATCCTCGCGAACCTCCTGGTCAGCAGTGCCAGCTCGTCCTCTCCAAGCATGTCGAACTCCTCATCTGGCAAAGACATCAAGGAAGACAGAAAGTACATCTTGGAGGATGGGTTAGCGTTAGTCCTAGCACCTGAGCCTCCAACGAGAGCGAGACTATGCGAGTCAGTCGGGGCCTCACTCTTGGCTATCACCCCACGGTCCACCTCAGCCGACTTGAGCAAGAACATCTCGTATACCGTCAGGGTCTCATATGTGCCCGACTCCAAGATGGCCTAGACCTTTCCGCCCCAAATGGTACGGTCTAGCGAGTGCAAGAGCTTCACAACCTTGTCACGATCATCGTACGGGAGCACGGTCACAATGGCCCTCATGTTATTCACAATCACCTTGAACCGCTAGAACATCGTGGCTATGGACTCACCGGGGAGATGAGTGAAGTTCTCGTACTCTCTCTGGTAAGTCGCAAACAACCTAGCTTGAACCTGACTGTTCCCAGCGTGAGCCACCTTAAGCTTTTCCCAAATCTTGCAAGTCAAATCCTCTGCCTAAACCCGATCGAATTTGAATTGACAGAGACCGCGAAACAAGTAGTCGACCGCCTTGTTGGTGGTGTCGTGCATATCCCTCGATCCTGGAGAAAGGAAGTTAATCAGATGAACATAAGTTGTGTTCACAGTAACATCCCAAAGGATCTGACCCTTGCCGCGGAGGAAAGCAGCCAATCGCCTCTGCCACATCTGGTAGTTCTTTCCATCAAAGTCGCAAATAACCAGCTCTGATACCACTTGAAGGACCGAACTGGCGACCAGAGAGGAGGGAGTGAATGGGAGCCAAACAAAATTCTTCTCGAGGGAGATGCCTTCTCCAACAAGACGAACACGGCTAGCCCAAATGCTTCTCCGACTCGAACTACCCAAGTTTGCCAAGACCACGTAGCCACTAGAGTGCTACTGATACTAGGAACAAACAACCATCAAAAACTACTCGAGAACGCAGCGGAACAAAAGCTCGAGCAGCTCACACGCCACACCGGTCAAACCGATCAGACTCACCGGTCAGACAGGTACAGGCCGAGTCACCCGAACGAAACAGTTGGATCACCCGACACCCAACAAAGGCACACCGGGTCACCCGGAACCCCCAGCTGGACCACCTGAGCAGAACTTGCGACTTTCCACAAAAAAGCCTCACACCGGTCAGATCGGTATAGCACACCGGTCAGGCCAGTCCTGGCAGGAAAATCCCAAGTCCAAGAACTCACAGCTCCAGGCCCCAAACAACACCAAATTTGAAACAGTGGCAAGCCTAGAGACAAACCAACACCTTGGATCGTTCACCCGAGCCAAAACCCAACAGGGGTAACACCGGTCCGACTGGTGAAGGGCACCGGTCAGGACCTAGGCGCTCGGGATGAACAGCAAGCCGCGGGTCAACTCTCCCAAAACTCCTTCCCGATCTCCCGATTTGCTCCACGGATTTGTGTGAGACTTTAGGGATACTAGGAGTACCTCATGGGCATCCCATAGCCAAGATTTGAGCCCCCAAAACTCACCAAATCAAGAGGAATCGAAGGATTTCCACCAAGAATACCTCTTCCCGAAACCTAAAGAAAACTCCCAAATCAAGCATCTTTTCCCACGGATTTGAGAGGGGGATGACCAAGAAAAGAACCACAAAGGGCTCATGCATGCATCCCACACCAAAACCGCAAAGGACAGGCCTCAAATCCACCAAACAAAAATCGCCAAGAAAAGGCTCCAAAAAACACCAAAAAGTGAAAAGGGAGATGCACAAAGAACACTTGAGGAATCATGCCGAACCTTCTATACATACCAAGAAAAATTCATACAAGGTCTAGCTTGCCTCCTCAACATCCATCCTTCTCTAAAGATCTCACCATGAAGCTCTCAAGCTAGTCCTACAGAAAATCCTAAAAAATAGGAAGGAAAACTAGGAAGCAAATGAGCTAGGGTTCCAAGAGATGGTTGCCATCCTCTCTCCACTTAGTTTATATGGAGGCAACCGAAAGACGAAACTACCCTTATTACATAATATTAGGATACATGCCCCCGAAGGGTACTTTTGGGAAATCTCGTCGTAGCACCATCGGACGGATGCTACGAGCCCAAGAGAGATTTGAGGAAGAATAGTTGCCTCGCGTCTGCTTGCATAATTAGGAGTGTATCATCAGCATATTTGACTATTGGGAAGTCCTCTGTCGGCTGTGGTAAAGGGGCTTGTAGGGGATTTAGGCTACTGGATTTATTGATTAGGATTTGAAGAAGCTCTGCTGCTAACACAAAGAGTAGGGGGAGAGGGGGTCTCCCTATCTGACACCACGTTTGCATTGGAAGCATTTTCCAGCTACACCATTCAAAAGTACAGCAGATGAAGCAGTAGACAGAAGTGATTTGATACAAGACAGCCAAAGTGCTGGAAAGCCCAATTGCTCTGATAAGTGTAGAATAGTTGAATGCTCAACTGTGTCGAAAGGCTTTTCAAAATCAAGTTTCAGAATAATAGTTTCTCTTCTTGATTGGTGGCATTGGTGAATATATTCAAAACTCCAGGCAAGGCAGTCTTGAATGGTTCTAGATTTGAGGAAACCATATTGGTTTTTATGAACTAGCTCAATGATGAATCTTTGCAATCTGTCAGCCAGAAGCTTGGAGACAATTTTGGGGCTGATATTTACCAGAGAGAGAGGTCTATAGTCATTGACAGTTTCAGGATTCATTGATTTCGGGATGAGAGTTATGAAAGCTTTGTTGATTGGCTCTAGAGGTGATCTTCCCAAAAAGAAATCATTGCAAAAGGCATAGAAGTCAAATTTGATAATGGGCCAACACTTTTTCAGGAATAAACCATTAAAGCCATCTCGTCTAGGAGCTTTGTCTGATGGCAAATTTTTTATTACTGTATCAATTTCATCATGCTCAAAAGGGGCGACCAAATCAGAGAGATCAATTCTCTGATTAATAAAGGAGGGCAGATCAAAGAGCATTGTAACTTCAGTAGAAACACCAAGCCTATTCCTGAAGAGTTCTAAAGGAGGCCTGCTTTGCCTTCATGATCCTGGATCCAAGCACCATGATCATTTAGGATTTGTGAAATAATGTTCTTCCTGTGGGAAATGATGGCCATAGCATGAAAGAACTTTGTGCACTTGTCACCGAATTTGATTCTGTTTGTTGTGTGTCTCTGCCTCCAGTAAATGTTTTTGGCATGAAGGAGAGTCCTCAGTTGTCTTTTAACAATTGTTCTTAAATTGCTTTCTATAAAAAAGAGTCCCCTTCTGTCCTCTAGTGTATCCAGGAATTTTATCACCGTGTTGCATTTTGCATACTTAATTCATGTAACATATCATGTTTAGCATCTTTGTATCATAGACTGCATTTGTTTCATATGCTTTAGAGAATGTGCTTCTCTCATATACATTGATCACTATGATATGCTGGATGTGAGCCTATGATCATGCTTGTGAGCTCTTGTGATGTATAGCTATGCTCTTGGTAGTTTTGGTCATGTATGCATGTGAAATGGCTATATTCTTGTGAAAAATGATAAGTTGATCCTCTCTTGTGAGTAGAATCCCTTA
Source organism: Cenchrus fungigraminus (assembly GCA_036936925.1). Lineage (NCBI taxonomy): Eukaryota > Viridiplantae > Streptophyta > Magnoliopsida > Poales > Poaceae > Cenchrus > Cenchrus fungigraminus. The sequence continues at coordinate 68,209,627 of CM072772.1, read as the reverse complement.
CATGCTCATTTTGTGCTCAAATGGCTATATCTTGCTTAATTTGTGCTTGGAAATCATGCTCTTTTCTTTTGGGGTCAAAGACCCAGTTATCATCATGAATATTTAGCCTACATGTTACCTTGTGGAGGAGCATAAGCTTCTTTTCGCCGCAAAGGCACTTCATGGGGTCCGCGACGCACCCAAGCTGCTCGATGATATGCCCCAAAGGCAACACGAGGTGGCCACGGCTTGCCGACAGCGGGTTCCATGGTGGCTTGCAAAGAGACACGATGGTGCGGTCCTAGGAAGACTGGGGATGGATCTAGGCTGGAAAAGGGCTCGGTCTTGGCCAGGGTTTTGCGGTGGCAACGTCGTGGGCGCATAGCGGCACGGCACCCACGCGTGCGCGCGTCGGAGTGCGAGTGCGGTGGCATGAACATGGCGTGCGCGTTGGGTTTCTGGTGGCCAAGGCGAAGCCTTGGGCCTGCCTGGGCGTGTGCGTGCACATGCGCAGGCTCGTGGCACTCTACGGCGGCGACACAGCTGTGCCTGCGTGCGGTGCATTGGTACCCCTGGACCACGGCGGCACGGCTGCTTGTTAGGCGCGGCAGACAGCAAGATGACAAGGTAAGTAGCGCACGGCGACGACGTCAGCGGCACCTACAGGCGTAAGGCTCGGCTCGAATGCCGGCATCCAGGTCGACGGCGGCGCGGTGCAAGAAAAGCAGCGACAACTACACGGCTCGAAGGCCGGTCTCCACATCTTCAGGCGAGGGGATTGACTCACCTGGTGCTCTTGGACGCGGTGGCAACGGCAGTGAAGAGGTACAGAGTAGGGGAACGGTGCGGAGCGGTTCAGGGCAGCGATGATCTCGAGCTCGCGGTTCATGGCGCAGCAGCTCCTCAGCTTGTGGTGCTCGGGGACGACGTCGTGGTCCTTGGCTCGAGCTGCTCTGGCTCCTTGGCGTGGTCGACCATGATGACTACTCCGGTGCGATGGTGACGTCGCGCTCCTTTTTCTCCCCGCCTTCTTCTTCTCCTCCCGAAACGGCAACAATGTCCACGGCGCGAGCGGCTTCATCTTCTGGACGGCGGCGGTGATGTCCTCTGATCTCCTTCCGCGCCTTCTTCTCTTCCTCCTCTCCCTCCTTTTCTCCTCCTCTTCTCTGGTGGTGGACAGAGGAAAACCCCCAAGAGCGGCGGCGGATCTTGGGGAGAGGCCGAGTGGGTGGCCTTTACAGGTGGCGGCTAGGGTTCCAGGGTGGAGGATGGACGACGAGCGGAGATTCTAGGCGGTGTGGCGCGCATCCAAGTGTGCCAGCGCACCAGAGGGCGACGGCCATGGGCGCGCTCGGGTGCTCCGCGGCACCTATCGCTATCGCGCGACGCGTGCGTCAGTGGGGGAGGAAGAAAAACAGGAAAGGGTGGTGGCTAACGCGCGGGACCCACATGTAAGTGACTGTGGCTGCGGAAAGGTTGGCAGGCTGAGCAGGCCGTAGGCCTAGCGGGCTAAACGGTCTGGCGGCGAGAAGCTAAGGGGGCACCAAGAGACTTACCGGTGAGATTAGGGATCTCTGGTGAACTTATCAAACTGGGTTAAGGCCCACACTGCATAGAGGTGTTTTCCTATATCCTATATCCTAGATACCTTATATAAATATAATTCAAATTTGAATTTAGAATTCAAATTTAAATCATACTCAAATAAGATCCAAATAAAATCCATCAAACTCCAAAATTAGCACACTAACATTTTATAATTCCTAAATTTATTATTTAGCTCAAAATAAATCTAAGAATTGGAGAAGGATTAAGGAAGACAACCTTATAAATGTTAGACATATGCACAATTTCACCAAAAATTTTGAAATTCACATTTTTCATATAATCTAACATTCCGAAAAATTTCGGGATGTTACACCGACTCTGACAACGGCCAAGACAACATCATGTAGCTAGAGTTCTAAAGCCAAAGCCCCCGCCACAAGGACAAGTGATGATCCGACAAGTAAATAATAACAAGAATATAACTTCACTAGGTACTCACCACATGTAGAAGACTCGGGTGCTCGCTCAAGCGCTCGCACCCACCGAAGTACAAGTGGAGGGAGATCAACAACTCTAGCTCTTCTCCGAACTTCTTCTCCGCACGCTCCTCTACTCTAATACAAAGTGGAGCCTCTCCTATACTCTCTACTCTCTTCTCTCTAGAATGGTGTGTGTTGAGAGGAGTGGAGGCCTCCTTTTATAGGGTGGAGAGGCAGTTCCGGCTGAGTTATTCATGGAAACCCCCTCCACCACCTTGGGGAGATGGCAGTTCTTCCTGCCAAAGCCTGGCGCGAACGGAGGTGATCCTGGTTCGGCCGAACCAGTTGTTCAGCCAGCCTAGTGTTGCCGCCTTTCATGCCGCCCTTTGGCAGGGAGTCTGACTAGTGGGCCCTTGCGATGATTCTTGGGGATTTGCGCAGGATTGAGTGGTTTTGCTCTGATATGTGGGCCCTTCAATCCATGTGTTTTCTTCTAGTTGGCCAAGGTCTGATTCTGAGAATATTCTATGGGATCTTCCTCTATCACCTTTCTGATTATGCACGAGATCTTCCCACCTTTCTGATTCTGAGAATATTCTATGGGATCTTCCTCTATCAGAAATAAAAATTGGACTTGAGTTCATAGGAAGAATCAATCATCCCACCTTAATTGACAAATTGAATGAATCATTGACACCTGTTAGATTCACAGAATGTGTATATGAGTTTTGTACAAATACTGAACAGTTAGGCTGTTAGGCACCCAGCTCAATGTAACTCCATCCAAGTTTCTTGACTAATCCTTGCTTGGTTATTAGCCTCCTATAATTTCTGGCCTTCTTCCACTCACCTAAGCAACTAAGCATATTAGAAATTAGGACACGGTGGCCAGAATCTTGGGAATCCAGATTCAGCAATTCCTCTGATACAAACTCTATGGATGAATCGACACCATGAGCTCTGTGTGCACTAATTAAAGGAGCCAAAACCTGGTTTCGCAACTGGCCAGGCATCTCCTTAAAAACCTTCATAGCACTACTAAGATGACCAGCTTTACAAAACAAATCCATCATGCACATATAATGCTCGATAGACGGTTCAATACTGTATTCCATCACCATGTTGTGAAAGCAGTTAAGACCTTCATCAACTAAACCACAATGGTTGCATGCTGTTAGAATATGAGTAAATACAATGGCATCTGGTCGAACACCCCTGTTTTGCATCTCACGGAAAAGGGTGACAGCCTCACTGCCCTCTCCATTGCAAGCATAGCCATTAATCATGGCACTCCAGATAGCCAGGTCCCTATTAGAAACACTGTCAAATATTTCTCTAGCATGCTGAATGCTCCCACACTTGCAGTACATATCTACTAGTCCAGTAGAAACTTGAAGATCTGACTGCAGTCCCATTGCTATGACATGCTCCTTCACCTGTAGGCCAAGATTTGGGGATCCCAAATTAGCGCATGCAGAAAGAACCGCTAATAAAGTTGCTTTGTTTGGTTCCACCTTAGCGCACAACATGGCCTCAAATGTTTCCAGGGCCTTATCCGGACAACCACATTGAACATACACATTTAGCATTGATGTCCATAGCACAGCATTCTTGGAGTGAACCGAATCAAATATCTCTTTAGCAGCCAAAGGATCCCCACATTTTGCATACAAATTTACCAAGGATGCTGCCAGATCATTCTGGTACTGAAAACCACCCTTGATCACAAGAGCATGCACAGCCTTAGCCACCAACAGGTTTCCAAACAGCATAGCAGCCGCGGTCAGATTGGCAAGCACAACTGAATCCATACTCTGCTCCGCTGCCCTCATGGCTCTGAACAGATCAAACACTTCTATACAGTCCCTTGCTTGCAAATAACCCGATGCCATGGCACTCCAAGTAACCACAGACTTCTTCTCCACACGATCAAACAGCAACCGTGCAGCGTCCAGCTGGTTGCCACGGACGAGCATGGTGAGCACTGAATTCGAGACGAGCAAATCCGCATGAAGCCCTGATTTGATGTTAGGCCCGTAGAGGCGCACGCCGAGGTTTCTTGAAGACACGGAGTCCGCGCACCCACACAGAAGGCCGACGAGCGTGCTACCACTGGGCCTGACTTCCGCGCGCCGCATGGCATTGAACACCGTGACGGCCTCCTCGACCTGAGAGCTCCTCCCGTACGCCGAGACCATGGAGTTCCAGGCGATCAGCGTCCGGCTCGAGCGCGGCGTTTCGTCGAACAGGCGGCACGCGTCAGGGAAGCGGCTGCACTTGGCGCACATGTCGATCAGCGAGGTCCGGACGAAGGCGTCGCGGGAGACGGCGGCGCCCGCGAGGAAGGCGCGGGCGTGGATGGCGCGGCCGAGGCCGGGCAGGCGCAGCGCGGCGCAGGACTTGGCGAGGGAAGGGAAGGTGGAGGCGTCGCCGCGGAGGCCAGCGGCGACGAGGGAGCCCACGTAGAGGCGGAGGCAGTCGGCGTAGGAGGCCGACGCGCCGGCGAGCTGGATCAAGCGTTTACAGTGGTTGAGGGAGGCGGCCGCCGGGGCCGCGTCGCTCATGCCGGGAGGACGGCGGAGCGGCGCTCTCGTAGCTCTTTTTGACTCCTCCCTCGAAATCCGGCGGACGGTGCCGCTCCAACCGGTTGTATTTGGAACGTACAGTAGTAATAACGAAAAATAAGGAGTTCCATATTTTGCACTTCCTCCATGAACCTAGAAAAGTTAAACTATTTATACTTTGAAACAGGCAGTACAAAGAACAGTGACATAGAATTGATGAAAAAGTATAATGATTAAAAATTATCTTTTCTTTTGCAAAATGATTTTACCTAAATTATGCTGGGTGCTCTACTTTTCATCCAAGCTTGTCTTGGCTCAAGCTGATACAAATCATGTTCTCAACCAAGGTCAAAGATTTTTCTATGTGGATGGAACCAAACAAATTGTTAGTGATCATTCTGGCGAAATGCCTGCGATTAAATCAGCCTTCGATCGGACAGTGGTAAATTGGTAGATTTGACAAGTAAACACCACAGCACAGAATCCGGTGGTTACAAACTATAAATACCGAATTGTGTAGGTATACTCCAGGAAAACATATTCACATCAACTCAATGAAATAACAAAATTTTACATGTGCATATTTGTAGTTATTTCAAAACGATTATTTACATATTTTCTCTACAATCAGTATCCATTAAAGCAAAGTGTAGCCATTTTTCCTAATTCACGCTGATACTAATAATAGGTAGTCTCCATGCTGCTGCTACCGACTGGGTCTAGTCACGTTTGTTTTTCCCCCTCGATGCTGATAAACCCGATTCTGTCTCTTTCTTGAAGGCCTTCTTTAAGAACAAGGCCATCGCAAGCTGAGCACCAAGGTTGGATCGGCCTCGAGATAGGCAAACGATGCTTCCAACAAGCAGAAGCCCGCTTGCGATCATTTGCCGAGAAGACTTCTTACCTGGTAGTTTGCATGGTGATATCCGTGTGGAAGGAACAACCGTTGCTGCTGTAGTCTGGGAAGCTGGAAGACTTGCATTCATGGCAGCCTCCAAGTCCTGGGGAAACTGGTAAGAAAAGAAACTTAGCTTTGTCAGAGCGGTAACACAATACGTCTTGGCAACATAAATAGCCTACTCAACTTATGTCGTTGCTTAATTCAAACATTATTTTTCAAAGAAAAGGCTTCATTGATTTGCATAGGCTTGCAAGCATTACGCATTCCAAAACATATTCAAATCTCAAAAAAAAACATTAGCATCACTTGCACTAACACTGTAGTTCAATTATAATTTGATAACAGAGATGCAGCAGACACAAAAACTACATTCCATAGCAGGCTTCATGCCTTCATCACAGTGCTAACACATAAATATCCTCCGTTGCATCATAAGAAAACACAAAACCCACAAATTTTGATATACTAAGGCCCTGTTTAGTTCGTGAGGTGAAACTTTTGGGTCCTCTTTCAAGGTTTATTAGGAGTATTTAACGTAAACTATCTACAAAAATAATTACATAAATGGACCAGAAATTGCGAGACGAATCCATTAAGTCTAATTAATGCGTCATTAGAGATTGGTTAATGTGGCACGGCGTTGTCTAATCATGACATAATTAGGCTCGTTAGATTCGTCTCGAAAATTAAGGTAAGGGTTTTGTTCAAAAAAATTAAGGTAGGGGTTGTGAAATGAGTTTTGTCATTAAACTACATTTAATACTCCTAATTAGTGTCTGGAGATTGATGTGACGGGTAGTTGGTGAAATTTTGGGGAACTAAACGGGGCCTAAACTAATGAAGAGGGCTCACCTTTTTCATAAGTCTTTGCATGGTCAGGATCGATACTGATGGACTACGATGCTGAGGATAGCGACGTAAGGCATTGTTCATTTTACATATGTAGTTCCAGATGCCCTTCGAAAAGGCTAGCTTTGCCATCTCTATGTTCATTCCATTATCCTCATGATGCAGCACTGTGATTTGGCATGCATCCCTGCCAGGGACTGTAATATAAAATAGAGAAAAACATAAACATGTGTATCCCAAAGATTTAATTCTTTAAAGACTTTATTATGATTATATTTCAACAAATAAAGTAAAGCAAAACTGGACTGTCTTTCCAATCGTTTCCACGTTTCAATATACACTGAATTGGCACAAGATACAGGATCACATAGAAAAAGTAACTGAAACGGAACAAAACAATCTACTAACAAAAAATGGCTCATCAGGTTTGATACTTCGATTGTAATATCAAAGTCTTTTTACAAATTAAGGGGGCAAATCTTTTCAACACATATTTTTCCTAATTTTGGGTAGGGATAGAACATGTAGAAAGCAAGCACTTGAGTGAAAAAACTGATATCAGTGAAAGCCAGTAGGCCACCATAACTTATGAGGAAGCTTGGTTGCTGACCACAGTTGACCACGCCAAAAATGCACCCGCGCTGAAGATGCGGCGGAAAAAATCGGCGCCGCAGTTGAGGCGAGCTGTGGCGAGAAATAGAATGTTGTGGACTCCTTTTATTATAAGCATACCTATGGTAGGCGCAGACCTAGGAAGTCAACCACGGAACCATCTACAAGTCATCAGGAACTGCCATGGTCTGTTAGGATTAGTTTTACTTGCTTGTGGGTCAAGTTGATGGCCTGATCTATAAAGGCCTAATTAGGTTGTACTAGGGATTTTATCGAAGAAGGAAAGCTCTCCCGTGCGGGTGGAGCTGTTCTTCGACGGTGGCTTTCCCTGCCACCGGCGACAACAGTCCACCTCCACGTTATTGTCTCCGTTCTTCTTCCCAGCCTCTCTACTCTCCCTTGCGATCTCCTCGTCGCCCACGCCGTATCAATTTGGTATCAGAGCCAGACACCGGGGCATCGTCATCAGCTTCCTCGACCATGACCGGCCCCCTAGATCCTGAGCCCACGCTGCGTGATTTGAGCGCAAAGATGGATCAAGTGCTGGGTCACATAACCACGATTAACACCCGGCGGGAGTCCCATGACCGGCGAATTGCTCGCATTGAGAAATTCCAGTCCGGGGAGGACGAAGTGGAAGACACCACCGAGGACACGCTGCCGGACGCCGAGCGCCGCAAGGCCAACGGCGGTGGCGGCGGCGGAGGTGGCGGAGGTGGCGATGGTGGATTCGGCGGCGGATTTGGGCTCCCTCACCGCGGCCGGGGCAATCGCGATGAAGGCACCTGGCGACCGCGCCCGCCGAAGCTCTCCTTCCCCAAGTTTGATGGCGAGTCAGACCCGCTTCCCTGGTTGAATCGCTGTGATATCTTCTTCCGCGGGCACCAAACCATGGAGGAGGAGAAGGTGTGGATGGCAGCCCTGCATCTTGAGGGAACGACGGCCCAGTGGTACTTCCAGATGGAGCGAGAATTCAGCATCGTGTCCTGGGCACGGTTCGCCGATTTCGTCACCATGCGCTTCGGCCCGCCCATCCGCTCCAACGCCCTGGGCGAGCTCAAGGAATTGCGCCGCACCGGCACGGTGGAGTACGAGCGGCAATTTCTGGCCCTGCTCTGCCGCTGTGACAACTTGACGCCTCAGCATCAACTCGATCTCTTCACGGCCGGCCTGGGACAGCCGCTGGCCTCCGATGTTGAGATGCAGCGACCTTCCAACCTCCAGACAGCGCTGAGTTTGGCGCGCGCCTTCGAACTACGCTCCAAGGAAGCAGAGCGCGCCATCTCAGCGACACCACGGTCGTTTCCTCGGACGCGCTCAGCGCCCACTGCGCCCCCTTCTTCGTCAACCCCGCCCAAGCAGGAGGAGCAGCCACGGCCACGATTTCGGCGCCTATCAGCTGAGGAGATGGCAGAGAAGCGTGCCAACGGGTTGTGCTATTTTTGCCTCGACAAGTTCTCCAAGGATCACAAGTGTGCAGGCCGCGGCGGCGTGTACTGCCTGGCCATGGACGATGAGGTAGGGAGTGTGGACATCTTCGACGAGGACGTGCGCATCTCACTCCACGCCATCAATGGCATTACCTCTGACGACACCATCCGCCTCCGCGTCCGCATCAATGGCGTCGAGCTTACTGCATTGGTGGACTCCGACTCCACCCATACTTTCATCCACGCTGACATAGCTAGTCGCCTTGGCCTCGACATCAAGCAACGGCAAGGCCTGCAGGTTAAAGTCGCCAACGGGGAACATATTCCCAGCCCAGGTGTTTGTGCTGCTACGACCGTCAACATTTCTGGTGAGCCCTTCTCCATTGACTGTTATGCTCTGGCATTGGATGGCTTTGATCTCGTCCTTGGCGTGAAGTGGCTGAAGACATTGGGGCCAATCACTTGGGACTTCACCGCTCTGACCATGGCGTTCCAGTATCAAGGCCGTGCATTCTTGTGGCACGGCATTGGTGGCCAGGGCATCAGCCTGGCAGCACTGACGGCCACTCGGGACCTGATGACCGTGTTGCTGCTCAAATACGGCGTCATCTTCTTGGAACCTCGCGGCCTACCACCACCTCGCCAGCAGGACCACCGGATTCATCTGTTGCCAGGATCGACCCCTGCTGTTGTTCGGCCGTACAGGTATCCCCAACTATTGAAGGATGAAATTGAGTGGCAATGTGAGGACATGCTGGCTCAGGGCATCATTCGCCCCTCGACATCACCTTTTTCCTCGCCGGTCCTTCTGGTTCGCAAGCCTGATGGCAGCTGGAGATTTTGTGTTGATTATCGCGAACTCAATAATCAGACCGTGAAGGACAAATTCCCAATTCCTGTGGTGGACGAGCTGCTGGATGAACTGCATGGTGCCAAGTTCTTCACAAAAATTGATTTGCGCAGCGGCTATCACCAAGTTCGGATGTACCCGGAGGACATTGCTAAGACTGCATTTCGGACTCACAATGGGCATTTTGAGTTCCTAGTCATGCCCTTTGGCTTGACAAACGCTCCAGCTACTTTTCAGGTGCTAATGAACACCATCCTTAAGCCCTTCCTGCGCCGGTTTGTTCTGGTATTTTTTGGTGATATTCTGATTTATAGTTCATCCTAGAGCATGTCGAGGAGGAGTTTCAGACATTGCAGGCCCACAATTTATTTGCCAAGAAGTCCAAGTGTTTTTTTGGAGAATCTTCTGTGGCTTATCTCCGCCACATCATTTCAGAGGCTGGCATCGCTATGGATCCTGCGAAGGTTGCTGCCATTGACTCCTGGCCGCGTCCGCGCACGGTGCGTGTTGTGCGTGGTTTCCTTGGTCTCACCGGTTATTACCGGAAGTTCATGGCAAGGTATGGCGCGGTGGCTGAGCCACTGACGGCGCTCCTCAAGGGTGATGCATTCCGCTGGTCGAATGATGCGGAACGCGCGTTTCTCGCTTTGAAGCAAGCTCTCATGACCGCGCCAGTTCTTCACCTTCCAGATTTCTCTAGGCCATTTGTGGTTGATTGTGATGCCTCAGGCGCTGGATTCGGGGCTGTGCTTCACCAAGGTGATGGTCCTATTGCCTTCTTCAGCCGGGCTGTTGCGCCCCATCACGCCAAGCTTCTGGCCTACGAACGTGAGTTGATTGGCTTGGTGAAAGCTGTTCGTCACTGGAGGCCTTATTTATGGGGACGGCCGTTCACGGTTCGCACAGACCATCAGAGTCTCAAGTTCCTCCTCGATCAGCGCTTATCCACAATTCCACAACATACATGGGTTAGCAAGCTCTTTGGTTATGACCTCTCAGTGGAATATCGCCCAGGCAAACTTAATGCTGCGGCTGATGCATTGTCTCGTCGGGATGAGGCTCCTGGGGCCATCCATGCCCTGTCTATGCCTTCATTTGAGATTTTTGATGTTCTGCGGGGTGAATTGCTGCAGGATAGTCGTGCTGTTGAATTGCGGGCACAACTCCAAGAAAATTCTGCTCCGGAAGGATGGTCTGAAGTAGATGGACTTCTCCTGTTCAAAGGGCGTGCTTATGTTCCAGATAAATCTTCCCTGTGGCCGCAACTTTCGGCTAATGCACATGATGCTGGTCATGAAGGCATTCAGAAGACTTTGCATCGTTTTCGCCTATCCTTCTACAATTCCCATGCTGGCAGGTTGGTCCGTGATTATGTGAAGAGCTGTGCAGTCTGTCAGCATAATAAATCAGAACATCTGCACCCTGCTGGTTTGCTACAGCCTTTGCCAGTTCCTTCTCAGGTTTGGAGTGATATTGCAATGGATTTTGTGGAAGGTTTTCCACGTGTGGGCGGCAAATCGGTAATCTTAACAGTGGTTGATCGATTCTCTAAGTTTGCTCATTTTATTGCTTTGGGTCATCCCTACACAGCCAATTCTGTCGCCCGTGCTTTTTTTGATGAGATTGTTCGGCTTCATGGATTTCCTTGTTCAATTGTTAGTGATCGTGACCCGGTTTTCACTAGCAACTTTTGGAAGGAATTATTTCGCCTGTCAGGTGTCAAGCTCCTCCTCAGTTCTGCCTTTCATCCGCAAACAGATGGTCAGTCTGAGGTTACCAATCGCATCATTGTGATGTACTTGTGCTGTCTGGCGGGCGATCGTCCACGCTCGTGGCTTCAGTGGCTCCCATGGGCTGAGTTTTGCTATAATTCTTCTTATCAGACATCTTTGGGTACCACACCCTTTCAGGTGGTTTATGGCCGGGAACCGCCTGCTTTGATCAGCTTGGAACAAGGGTCGGCTCGAGTGGCTGCTGTGGATCATCAACTGCAGGATCGTGATGAGTTTTTGGCTGAGATAAAGGAGCGTCTGTTATTGGTTCAGGAGTCTATGCGCAGCCAACATGATAGGCGGCACCGCGATTTGGAGTTTGCAGTTGGTGACTGGGTTTGGTTGCGTCTCCACCAACGCACTGCTGCAGGGATCACTGCTGGCCGTTTTTCCAAGCTCGGTCCTAGATTTTATGGGCCATTTCAGATCCTTGAACGGATTGGTTCAGTGGCCTATCGCCTCCAGCTACCAGCTAATGCTCGTGTGCATAATGTGTTCCATGTGGCTCTCCTGAAGAAATTTGTGGGTGATCCTCCTGTTGATGCGTCTCCAGTGGCCTTACCACCTATGGTTCATGGACGAGTTGTGCCAACCCCAGAGTCGATTGTTCGAGCTCGTCTCTATCGTGGTATTTGGGAAGTTTTGGTGCAGTGGCAAGGTCAGTCAGCAGCTGATGCTACTTGGATCTCAGTGGACGCTTTCAAGGCTGATTATCCAGATTTTTCGCTCGCGGACGAGCTGTTTGTCGGGGAGGGGGGAAATGTTGTGGACTCCTTTTATTATAAGCATACCTATGGTAGGCGCAGACCTAGGAAGTCCACCACGGAACCATCTACAAGTCATCAGGAACTGCCGTAGTCTGTTAGGATTAGTTTTACTTGCTTGTGGGTCAAGTTGATGGCCTGATCTATAAAGGCCTAATTAGGTTGTACTAGGGATTTTATCGAAGAAGGAAAGCTCTCCCGTGCGGGTGGAGCTGTTCTTCGACGGTGGCCTTCCCTGCCACCGGCGACAACAGTCCACCTCCACGTTATTGTCTCCGTTCTTCTTCCCAGCCTCTCTACTCTCCCTTGCGCTCTCCTTGTCGCCCACGCCGTATCATAGAATGGAAAAATTGATGGATAGCTGTGGCACGCCAAAACATGGCAACCAACCAAGCAGCGTCCTAAATCTTTGTGGCTTCCTAACTTTGTGGTGTGGCAAACGTTGGCAGGGAACCAAACATATCTGTAAAGGTTTGTGCTAAGACAAAGCATATTAAGTGCAATAAATCTCGAAATGGATTTGGGGAAATGGAAAAGGCTAGCATTTTTATATTCATAACACAAAATGTGATAGCAAACAACTACTTCTACATGATAAGTGAATCTGCATGTCATTTTCTGCTTTTCCTTGAAAGAATCCATTTCTCAGGGTGAAACAAAAACAGGATTAAGCAGAATAAAGATGGGCATACACAAAATTCAAAGATCACTTACTTTTCCTGATACACCATCCTGATCTTAGAAGACGCACTCTAACAAACTTTCTCTGCCGTACCGCAAGAGGATGTTCACATTCCTGTCAGGATTAATGATTTATGCATCGCAAGTTAGGCAACATTATTAAGAGAAAAAACACCAAGTTAGTAAAGACTAAAGAGTAAAGGACAATCAGCTGTCAGAAATCCCATGTACAACACATATAGGGTAGCTCAAGCATGAAAGAAGCATGCCATCTTAGCTTGTTTCCAGTGATGTTATATCCACAATGAAGGAAAACAGCTTGATCAATAAAAAATGAGGATGTATATTGGAGTACTGGTTGAATCTTTTCAGCATATGATGTAAATCAGTTGAAACTAGAACTCCAGATGAGCTATGGACATTCTAGATTGAAGTCCAATACAACAATTATAGCTTCATCTATTTCATTCTGCATCAACTCAAACACTAAAGTTATAAGCAGGAAGATGGGGTGAAGCTAACCTTGATGAAACAATAGAAAGACTTGTCATTTGTTTCCCAGACTCGCCATGCCAATATGTACTCTCTTGGTGTCAGAAGTGGAAACTTCTTAATCGTTCGCCCTACCTCCACCCCACTGTTCTCATCATACTGCAGCTGCTCATGCTTTGTGACAGTCTTATCCCACTCCATTCTGTACTCATTATCCATATAGAAGTCCCTCAGCTGCTCTGTTGAGCATCTCTCATATGTTGTAATACTTAGATATTTAGGAGGACCAGCCTGCAAGAACAAAATCAGAAATGAAATGCACGATTACTTAACTATTTGCAACTGACATTGAATGGTGAAAGGCAAAAACCGGCAACCGGGTGTAAAAAGAAACATGGTAACAACATCAAACATTTAATCATATAAAACAAAATCAACAAATGACCCAAGTAAATTGAAACAGATTACACAGGACTCGTCATTACACTCAAAACCATTTTGAACTCTCAGGAATTACAATGAACAAACATACTAAAGGGTAATTTTCACACCTTAATTCACAAGTAAAAACAATTCCGTTCGGATATATGAGGTGCCTAACCAGAATCTCAAAATCCAAATGAGTTAGTAGCATTACAAACCATTTTGAACTCTCAGGAATTACAATGAACAAACATCCTAAGGGATAATTTTCACACCTTAATTCACAAGTAAAAACAATTCCATTCGGATATATGAGGTGCCTAACCAGAATCTCAAAATCCAAATGAGTTAGTAGCATTACTGTATTTCACAACTAGGCGAGAGGGAGATGCGCTAGCAATACCGTGGGCTTGTCGCACCAGACCCTGTAGGAGACATCGTCGTTCCCCTTGGAGATCACATGCTCCCAGCCCTCCGTCTCCGGCTCGCGCCCGCCCACGCCGAGGCTGCCCACCAGCTGCCTCAGATCGTCCTCCGTCACAAGCCCCTCTAGCCTGGCATCAACCAAAGGGAAATACATGGCACAATCAGAATCAACAATCAACCAGCCCCCCATCACCGCAATGACCAACCAGAGGCGCATATCTCGATGAGAGGAGTACGGGGTAACCAACCCTGAGGCGGAGCCGGGGGACGCGGAGGCCGGCGCGGGCGCCGCGGCGGCAGCCTCCGGCTGCGCGATTCGGCCGACGCGGCGGAAGCGGAGGCGGACGAGGAGGACGCTGAGGTGTGAGACGAGGAGGAGTAGGAGCGCGGCGGCCGTGGCCCAGCCGCCCCCGCGGGCGGCGGCGGCGGGCCGCCAGAAGCCCGCGCCGCCCAGCAGCGCTTCCGGCGGCGGCGGCGGCGGCTTTTTCATGGGCCCCTCTCGTCGTCACGGCGACCCGGTCCGCGTCTCGCCCCTGCTCTGCGTGTGCCGCTCCCTCCCTTCTGGGGATGGCAATGGGTCGGGTCGGGTGCAGGTGAAGCAAAACCCACCTATTATGACACCCATCACATTTAGCTACACCCACCCATTACCACACCCATGAGTGAATTTTCACACCCGCACTCACACCCACTGGGCACCCACTGGGTGTTGGGGACTCACTGGGTCCATCACAACATACGATATATATAAACGTGATGACATTATATGAAGCAATATAATAGGATAAAACCATTGAAGTCACAAATATATAGTTCTAACAAGCGAAACTTCTAACTTACCGTCACACCACATCACATAAACATTTATAGTTCTACTAAAAAAGTAAATAGTCACTATGCTCAATACATCACATAAGTAAATATAGAATAAATACTTAAATATAGACTTAAGATTGGAAACATCAAGTATATATTACAACATCAATCATCATAAATCTATAAAATATGTTTAGTATCTAGAAAAATAACAATATGAATTATTATTTTGGGCCCCATGGGTCACCCACGGGTTGAAATTTGCACCCGCACCCACACCCACTTAATACGGGTCGGGTCGGGTGTAGACCCATGAGTGAAATTTTACACCCACACCTGCACCCATCGGGTGTGAAACCTGTGGGCACCCGCACCCATGGGTCTGACTGTCATCGCTACTCCCTTCACGTGCCGCTCACCCGGCCGAGCGGGTTGGTTCGTTGCCTCTCGCCTTGGGCCGCGGCTTTGTGCTTACGTGATGTGGGGGGAGAAAACCCAAGAAAAACGGCGGGCGGAATCGAGAGATCGGCGAAAATTAGGAAAATGAAGAGGTGGGACCGGGAGGTTAGCTGGGCTGAGATGGAATATTGTTGTCAAATTTTCTGAGAGCAAACCTATAATGTAAGTTAGATATGGATTTGGCAAGTGAATTATGCCAAACTATTGGAGATGAGCTCATTTTTTACTTGGCATATCTTTTTAGAAGTTGGCAAAACACAAGATTTGTCAATTAAAATTTGGCAAACTCTTGAAGATGCTCTAAGTGAGAAAATCTTAGCTCGAGAAGTGAGCAGTACAAGTACAAGCAACTGTTACACCTGGAGTTACAATTGAGTTACGCCTGGCCTGAGTAGCTAGAAAATGAGCAGTGAGCTCCAAATCATTCCCACAGTACATGATCAAGACCGATCATGATAGGACACTCGAGAAGTGAGCAGCACAAGTACATGCAACTGTTACACCTCGAGTTACGATTGAGTTGCGCATAGCCTGAGTAGCTAGAAAATGAGTAGTGAAATTTAAATTTCTAATTATTTTGTAGACCCTGTAGTTGTGCGTTGCATCTAAATTCTTGAAGCTTTGGGTTTGCAGTTTGGCATCCCACCTTGGAATTTGTTCCTCTGTAGTGTTCTTAATGTAGAAGACTAGTTGTTGATTATCCGAGAGGAAAGAAACATCATTGATACCTGGCCTGCTTACAATTGTTCCTGCAAGAACAAGGGCCACTGCCACAGCCACAAAGACTGAGGAAGCATCGGGGAGAAAGCTTTGATGTAAACATTAAAGCTCTGGTGCATCATGCAGCTTGTGATGAAGACTCCAAGTCCTGCACTGCGATGAATCATGTTAGTTTGATCAGGAGGGAGAGAAGCATCTGTGTAAATCAGCATTAGCTGTATAGAGTACTTGTCTAACATTCCAATCCTTATTATTATAGCACTTGTCATATCTGACCTTCAGAGATACCACATAATATATAGAGTTTTATTTAACTGATCATCACAAGTTTGAGGAGTGATCAAGGTGGTTAGAATGCTTTGAACTCCATCATCCTCTTGAGGAAGGGAAGTTGTAATAATTAAAGGAGAAGTAGTGAACTAGACAGCTCTAGGAAGGTTACACAAGAAGAAGAGATGTGCATCATTTTCAAGCGCTAGACAATAAGGACGTACCTGAGAAATATTATTGGAGTAGGTGTCTGCCCATTTACGTGTGGCTATAGCTCTCCTGATTACTCTCCAAGCAAAAGTTTTGATAATCAGTGAACATATTTTGTGCTTCCAAACTCGTTGCATGATTTGCATAGCCTGAGGTGTGACACTTCTTGTTCCCCATGTTGGGAGCTGGATTTTTAGATCTGCATTAAGAAAGGAGAAAACTTCTTTGACGGTACAAATTCCTTTTGGAGTAGACTTCCAGACAAACACATTATTATCAGAGGACGGAATGATCTGTGTTTGGGTGATGATCTGTGTAGCTTGTGGAGAGAAAATTTGGTTAACTAAATCAACATTCCAAGATTGAGAAAAATGGTTCTATAGCTGATTGATTGTTAGAGGTAAAGGTGTAGTTGTTACTGGAAGGTTAATTTCAGAGTGGACAGTATCCCAGATTTCGCACTAGGGAGTATTCCAGATGTTCGAGTCACCTTTATGGATTTGCACAGCGGTGTTGGCCGTCAGTATGTCCTTACCTGCAAAATGGAAGTACAAAAAATGGACTTGGGAGTATTCCTAGAAGCAGTCCAAAAAGATTTGTCAGGATAATATTTGGATTTGAGTACAACCGAAAGGTATTCGTCTTTTTCGGTCGCTATTCTCCAAGCTGCATTAAGAATGAGACTTTTGTTAACTGTATGAATGTCTCTGATTGCCAGGCCCCCATTATCTTTGGGTTGGCAAATGTCATCCTAAGACCTGAAATGAATAGAAGAGGTAGAATTGTCCTCTTGAACTCCTGTCCACCAAAATTTCCTAATTATAGAGGTGATCTATTCAATGAATTTTTTTGGAGAAGAGGACAACAAATAAGTAATATATAGGAATGGATGCCAGCACTGAGTTGATGTAAGTAAGTCTACCAGCATGGTTGAGTTTATTAGCCATGATAATAGTAAGCTTGGCTCTAAACTTGTTAATAATGAAAACATAAGCTCTATTTCGGTCCTGTGAGAGAAAAGCAAAGGATGACTAAGGTGGATGGTGTTGGGATTCAGAGTTTGTATAGGGAAAATGGAAGTAATTAAGGAAATCATAGGTGGAGTAACTTTCTTGCTGAAAAGAAGGGACGACTTACTCAAGTTGGGTACCTGACCCGAGGCTTGACAGAATTGATCAAGTATTGATTTGATCATTGTTGCTTCTTGAACTGTTGCGTGTCCACAAATGATAAGGTCATCTGCAAAAAGCAGTGAATGGATATTAGGTCCTCCATTTCCTAGTTGAATTCCTGAAATGTTGCTATTTTGGAGGGCTGTTTGTAACATATCAGATAATTCATTGATAGTTATGACGAAAAGATATGGCGAGAGGGGACATCCTTGTCTAATACCTCTTGAAGGATAGATGTACTCGGAAGGCTTACCATTTACGAGGATCTGCATAGACGTTGTGGAGATAGATGCATGTATCAAGGAAATGAAGTGGCTACTGAAATGATATTTGGCTAGAGTTTTAGCAATAAAGTTCCAACTAATTCGATCAAAAGTTTTAGCCAAATCAATTTAAGGAGAAAAGCTTTGTGGTTCCAAGATTTTCAATTGAAAGAATGAAAAAAATTCTTGGGTAATAATAATATTAGTGGAGATACGCCTTCCCTGTACAAAAGCAGATTGAGTAGGATGAATAATATTAGGTAGGTGAGATTTAATCCTGTCAGCAAGAGTTTTAGCTATGATTTTATAAATGACATTTCACAAGCTAATAGGCCTAATGTCCTAAGGGAGATTAGGAGTTGATTTCTTGGGAATAAGAGCAAGGAACATGTTGTTTACCTCTGCAGGCAGCTTTGCAGTTTGGAAGAAATTCGTTACTACCTGCATAATATCTTGTCGCGTCCATTCCCAAGATGCCTTATAAAACCATGCAGAGATACCATCAGGTCCAGGAGACGCATTGGTTCGCATAGCTTTGATAATAGCATGGATTTCCTACATGTTTAGGTTAGAGTATATGAAAGTATTATCTGAATCTCCATTGGGAGGGTTTGGAGGTCGGAAGGCTTGTGGTGTGCTGGTAGAAGGATGATCTTGTGCTTGAAAAATCTCATTGAAATAAGTCAGGAAAGAAGTTTCAATTTGCTAAGGAGTAGTAGCAAAGGAACCGTCAGGGTTAATAAGATAAGTAATTGTAACACCCTAAAATTCTTCAATTTTAGGATGTTAATAGGAAGAATAATAAAACAATGATTTCCATAATCTTAAAAATTTCTCAACATTTAATTTTCTGTACAGGAAATTTAGTATATGAAAAACAGTGGTTGATTTTCTAAATTAATAAACATATTTATATGAGTGTTGTTTTTTTATTTTGTTGCTTTTCTTTTTGGTTGAGTGTCTCTTTCTTTCTCTTTAACCCAGACCATCCGGCCTTTCTCTCTCTCTAGCCTGGCCTGTTTCTTTTTCCAACCCAGAAGCATTAGCAGGCCGTCGGCCCAATCCCACCGGTCGGCTCAGCTTATCCATGATCCATCCCTTGCTTCCACCTTCAGCCGGTGCTCGCACCCGGCCGCCACCCGCACCGCCGCACGACTCGTGCGCCCGGGCGCTATGCCCGCACTCGTCCGCTCGACTTCTGTGCGCAGCACCCCTATCCCGCGCTCCCTCGCCTTCTCGTGTGCCGCTCGACCGCCTCCGCTCGCCCGCGCGTGCGCCGTCGCCCATCGCGCCAGCGCTGCCAGCGCGCCTATTCATCCAAGCCGCGCACCCTCGCGCACCTGCGCATCCCGCCGCCTACCTGGTCGTCGTACCCGGGTGCCCCTGGCCGCCTGCCTCACACCGCACCGCCTCGGTTGATGGCTTGATGCTGTGCGTCCAGCCTCCCGGCCCTGCACCCGCTCGCCTCCCACGCATGCATACGCCAGCACCTGAAACCGTTGTCTTCTTCATTCCACCACAAATGGCTATCGCCACCAAGGTTTCAATGGCCGATTGCCTCCCATTTCCTTTCTTCTCGCGCTTCGTCTGTTTCCCCTCGACCCTATAAAGCTCGAGGCCGAGCCTCCGCGTTCTCCTGCTGCTCGCCCGCCGCTTCGCCTTGCTATGCACAACCCTGCCGCCGCAAGCAGCCGAACGAGCAGAGCGCCAAGCCGCCAACGTTCTTGTAACGACCCACCTCCCCGAGGCCGGGCCCGCCTACGCCTGGCAGCTCTCTAGGACCCCAAGAATATCCTCACAGACCAACACATGTCTTTTCTGTGCACTTTGTCCTCACTCATGCGCACCCGGGAAAGACTTCCCGGTCGGTCACCCATCGCTCCAAGCCAAGCACGCTTAACTTTAGAGTTTTTTTTGGTGATGATCTTCCGGAAAAGAAGTTGCAACTTATTAGTATGAGTATCCTTATCAATCCTATCAAGCCTTGGCCCGGAATGTCACATACACCCCCCTTAGAAGATCGACGTCCTCGTCGATCAACCCCAAGCCAGGAACGTTCTCTCTTGGCCACGTCCGTGGGTCCAGTGCCAGCGCATGTGCCATGCTGTGTGACCACTCAGGGCCCACACCAGCCATGCACACCATGCCTGCGCAACTGCGACCACACGCGCCCGTGAAACCGCGAGAGTCGGCTCTGATACCAATTGTAACGACCCGCCTCCCCGAGGCCGGGCCCGCCTACGCCTGACAGCTCTCTAGGACCCCAAGAATATCCTCACAGACCAACACATGTCTTTTCTGCGCACTTTGTCCTCACTCATGCGCACCCGGGAAATACTTCCCGGTCGGTCACCCATCGCTCCAAGCCAAGCACGCTTAACTTTGGAGTTTTTTTTGTGATGGGCTTCCGGAAAAGAAGTTGCAACTTATTAGTATGAGTATCCTTATCAATCCTATCAAGCCTTGGGCCGTGATGTCACAGTTCTTTCCACCAGTCGTAACCTTACGAGTTGCGACTCGCACCACCAGGACTATCCCCTCGCCAAACATCGTGCTCGCCGCCAGGCTTGGCAGCTCGAGTCGCTGCATCCGGGTACCACGGTCTGGAGGCCGAACCGTCCGCCATGCACCACCGCCGGTCTTCGTCGCTTTCGCCGGTCAGGAGTCCTCCCGGAGAAAAACAGTACCACCACGGGAACCACGATGTCGAGCTGCACCCGTTCCTCTCCTTCCTTGCTGCCAAGATCAGCCGGAGCGCCGCCGTGACGAGAAGCCGTGCGCCGCTACCCGAAGCAGAGCATCATCGTCGAGCCGATTCGTCGCAAGCGCCGCAAGTCAGAGCAAGGGAGCGCCACGAGAAGCTTTGCCTCACCCAGCATCACGTTCGCCGCTGCTCATCGTCGTCCACTCGTCGCCAGAACATCGCCGACCGCGGGGATCAAAGACAGCTACCGTCTCGTCCGCGCAGCTTCAACTCCGGCTGCTCCAGTTCATCCCTGTCCTTGGTAAGCAGCACCTCCCCGTGACCTCCTTCATCTCCTCTCTCCAAAGAACCATGCCGTCAAAGCCCTAGCTGCCGAGGTTGCCGGTGATTGCAACAACCAGACCCGTCGGCCGCCATCTCCTCCGTCCGTTGTACCTCAAATCTCGACCCCTTTCCCCACCGTTGTGCACTACCACGTGATCTCATCGACCTGCCCTGCAGTTTCCTCTCCTCAGCCATGCCTCTCCTTGCCAAAAAAACGCAGTCGTTTTGGCCGGGCCGAGCTCTGTCTGTCGGCCATGCGGCCATTCCTGTTCAGGAAGCCATCGTTACCACCGTGAAGACTGAAGAGATAAGGCACGACAGTTTTGCCTCTTACTCCCCATGGAATCCCTAAACCAAATCTTATAGCTTGTGTCTTGCAACCTTTACGCATAACCCCCTAGAAATATCCCACCTTTCACACATAAATCCCACCAGTGCACTTTTTCATAGTAGCCCCTGTATTTTGACCTTTTCACGAGCACTGTTCAACATGTTTCGGGAATCTTCTCTGTTAGCCCCTGTCATCTCCAATTAATCATGATTAGATCCTTAATCTTTGTTTAACACATAGATCTCACGTTTTAGCCCGTTTAAGCTTGTTCTTGTTGCGCTAGTTCCATCTCATCATAAACAATGTTAGATACACTAAATGTGTTTTGATAATTTATTCTATATTAACTTGGTTAATGCCTATTAAACTTGTTTTCTAAATAAAATCTAATTAGAGTTGAACCTCATGTTTTTCATACTAATGTTAATTTGATTAATGCTTATTTGAATAATTCTTTCAATTAAAATCTAACTAAGGTTATACCTCGACTTTCATAATCAAATTTAAATTGATTAATATTTACCCAATTTGCTTTCTAAATAAAAAGTAACATAAGCTATCTTGAGATTTCATAATTAAATGTTAATTTGACTAATATGAATATAAATGTGTTTTGAATTATAATTTGATTAGTTGAACTCGAAATATAAAAATATACGGTTAGATGTTTTACATACTTCTTCTAAAATTAAATGTTTAATTTACATAAATCATACTTGAATGTTTATAAATAAAATTTGACTAAGTTTACATCGCCTTTTATATATAAATATAACTTGCTTAATTCTAAATAGGGTATTTCTTTGAAATAGCCTATGTACACGATTTTATTGAATTAAAATATATCAACCACATAGCCTTTGTGTGTTATAATTCAAATATCTCGATAGTCTGTCTTTTCTACCATAGTTTCGTTCCTAGCGTTTCTTGCGTTCGCGATCGTAGGACCAAACCTTGTTATCTTTTTAAGCCTTTATTGATTGATGTATTGTTATTAGTCTTTTTGTTTGTCAGCTTTGCATGTGTTGTGCCCGATGTTTGCATCGAGTAGAAGATCGAGCTATTGTTCGGAAGTCTTGAAGATCAAGAGTTTCAAGTGAGCAAGAGCGGAATAGCAGAAGATTAGCTTTTCGTTGGAGAAAGGCAAGTGACCCTAACCATCCTTCTACCTATGCTTTAAACAAGAATACTATGAATTAATTAGAACATGGAGAACCACCCAGGAAAACAGTACAACCACAAGACATATGGCTCTGTCTTGGCCAATTAATTAGGGAAGTCTTATGTGGTTATTAGCCTTGGTAGCTTGGGGTATAGAGGAATGCTTTTATGACTCTTCTACTCTAGACAGGTATTGGAACGGAAGTGCTTTTCTAGGCTGACCTGGTCCGAGGGTAGAAGGAGGGTACGAAAGATAGCCTCTAGGACGTGCTACTATGGACCAATACACATAGGAGGACTCTTTGTAAAGGCCTCATAGCGTCCCTATGCAACCACACCTCGGAAGTGTGGTATTATGCCTAGTATTGCACAGCATGGTTGGGTTCAAAGTTCTTCGGGACTTTTACGTGACTTATGGTGAAAGTGTACAACCTCTGCAGAGTGTAAACTGTTATAACAGTCGTGCTCATGGTCAAGAGCGGCCTGGACCCTCACATGATTAATAAACTTAAAGATGGATTTTACTTTGCTTTCTAGTTAATTTTTGTGGCCTTGCTGAGTACCAACCATAAGTGTACTCACCCTTGCTAAATCGCTGCTCAGAAAAGAAGAAGAAGGTGTATCAAGTTCAGAAGATGGTGTTAGGCGTACGCAACCCCCAGTCGATTGCTTGTGAAGTTTGGAGCCTTTGCTTCCCAGGATTCTGCTGTAAATCTCTGATAATCTCTCTTTCTTTACGTGATATTGTTTCTGTTATTCACTAATGATGTCACTATATGTATGGAACTAGATCCTGGCATACATATAGGTAGCACTTGGTTTGTTTTGGAAACCGGGTGTGACAGTAATATTGCTTTGTCTTGCTCTTTTTAGTATTGATTTATGAATGAAATATGTATTTTTGTCACCTTTGAGAGCCCAAACCTTTTTATTCCTTTGGCGATGGTAGGTATCTTGTTTAGACAGTATGCTTTGATGTTGATAGATTAACTGACTTTGAACAGAGTGATTCTCCATATGTGGAGGTCGCGCTTGTCGTTGCAACCTGCTTGAAATCTTGTTCCTGCAGCCAAAAGTTTTCAAAGCGGAAAGGCTTTTTTGGTTTTTGATCGATTAGATTCAAGAATGGCGAGGATGGGTGCATGATTGCTTTGCATCATCGGGAGATGGTAGATCATCGTGGTTGGATATGCTGTACACCATTCTACATTGGCTAAAAAGCAATCCAACCTCTAAAAAGTAGGATTGGAGCTGAAACGTTTATTAGTCCAGGTATAAGCCGGACCACTATACCCCAGGTCGAACAAACCACAATCTTTAACCGTGCAACAAAAATAAGAAATATGATTAAAATTAGCAGTCCTAGGCCCATATTTTTCAGCAACTGACATGATATTATTTAAGTCACTCATACATAACATAGGCAGCCCAGGGTGTTTAACATCAAAAGCATGAACATTTTCCCATATAGAGGTGGAATTCTGATGATGAGGCTCACCATACATGCATATAAGGCCGAAGTTAACACTAGAATTAACATAAGTACAAGAGGCAAGAATTAAGTTGTTGTTTGAAAACTCTACTAACAGAGCTACATCTTGATCCCACATAAGCCATAGGCCTCCAGAGAGGCCTTGAGGAGGAACAATGTAAGCATCCTTGACATTGAAATGATTAATCAGAACATTTCTAGTAATTTTGGAATTTCTAGTTTCAGAGATAAAGCAAACCTGTGGTTTTGTGGATCTGAGGAGTCTGGCAAGGTGCAACATAGTAGAGCTACTTAGGGATCCACTCGATCCTTGACAGTTCCACCCTAGCATGGACCGAGCTGGAGAAGTTATAGTGGGATGTGTAGAGGTGGGCACGGATATCCAAGAGCCAACCTGAGCTGTTGGAAATTGTTGTCCGGGGCTTGTCAAAACGGATAGCGGCATAGTGCGAGGGGTAGTAGCAGGGAGGGGCGTGGGGATAGTGGAGCCGGATGGATCCGGTGGAACAAAGGGAGGTGGAGGATCAGAATCAGTGGGAAGGGGAACTGCATCCGCGGGACTATCACTAGCCATAGTTGGAATCGGCAGCACGAAACGAGTAATGGAGGCATGCAAGTTGGAATACGACGCTTGATCTAGTGAGTAAAGCATGTCGGGACACAACTTAATGCGTGAAGGAGACTCTCGTCACCCACGGTGGCGATGCTGAAGCCGGTCGGCCAGTGCCCGGCGAAGGCACTCAGCGGGAGGAGGGTGGCCCGCAGCTCCACACTCAAGATCCCTAGTGAGGCTTGAGAAGATTGAGAGGATCAGGCAGGATAACACTGCTAGATCTAGGAATTTTTGGGGGTTGCAGGAAGGATGGTTGTTGACGGTCATTACAACGAAAATTCGACCGTCAAAATCTTGGGAATGAGAGGACTAGGCGACAAGTTTCATGCACATTTTGGGTATTAATAAAGTTCCACGAGTTGTGTTGTGAATTTTATATGTAGGTACACATTTGGGGAGAAACCATGGACCACCGAGCCACACTGGGCAGGTGCGGCTGAACCACCAGGTGCGGCCGGCCCTCTAGGTGCAGTCGGACCTCTAGGTGCAGTCGGCCCTGCCAAGTGCCACGTCCCAGGTTCGAGCTGTCAACAATCCCACGAACACATCTTGGATGGATGAGATACGTTGGTTAGATGTCGGTTTGATCAAAGGGACGAGGATGGAAGCACTTGGATCCATGGGTCCACTTATCCATGCAACCCAACCGCCACAACCTCCACAATCACCATCAAGGAGCAATCTTGGATGTCCCTCAATACCGTTGGTGCATCACACGGCAATGGGGTAGGGCCGGCCGCACCTCTAGGTGCGGCCGCACCTACGAACTAGTGAATTAGGCGAAACTGACTAGGGTACCGACTTGCAACCGACCAAGAACCAGGGATCAGGGTCGTCCACGACGAATGGCAGTGGATCACAGGTGCGCCCGCACCTATCATCGGCCTCCCCAGCTCTGCACCGACCCTCCAAGGCTATAAAAGGACCTCACACTCGCTGGAATCCGATACGACAACACAGGAGCATCACTACTATCTTCATTTCTCTTAGAGTAGGAATAGTGTAGTTTGGGAGTTAGAGTCGAGTCGAGCTAGTCTCACGGTTCCGGAGAAGTCTTCTTCAGAGTTCCGGTACTACTCTTGTATCCTTTCTTTATTAAGACTTAAGACTAATATCAAGTTATCTTTCTATCTTACCTTTCGAGTCAATTATATTCCGCTTCTACTTTGCTCTAGTAGCTTTATTTCTGGTTTAGACTAAAGTAGTTTTGGCCTTGGTTAGTTTAGCTCTCTTGAACCCTTTAGTGTTGTGGTTGTCCTTCGCTTGATCTTGGTCTGAGCACTTTTGTGTTCGGCCGTAGAGAGAGACCTTTCCCCGTAGGAACCAAGGGAAGGTATTTTGATTCATTGTAAGTGTGGTGCTTAGAACTAATCTTAGTCTTAGATTGGTGTCCTATTCAACAGAATAGTTGGGGTACTCTAGGGAGGTGACAGCTCCGGATGGGCTTTGCAGTCCACCACGTTAGTCCGGGATGGTAGGATTCAGCGCCTCGTTGTTCTCCTTCTCATCCCAGTCTGAGAGTGCGGTTTCGCATGCCCCTGCAGCACTAGAAGGACTTGTTGATCTTCTCTTACCTTGATTCTACCTTACCTTAGTTCTTTTCCCAAAGTTGACAAGAATAGATAGATTGTATCAGGTTCCTTTCTCGTCTCGTTGTCCTCCCAACTCACTAGGTCCGCTCTAGCCTTTTATCGGGATCTCCTTGCATGTAAATTTACCCATTGAATATCTTTATCATTACCCCGCTATAGCTCTTTACCGAGTCTTGATACTCTCCGCTGATTTATTATTCGATTATCTATGCCTTAGTGCTTCCCTTGGGAAAATATAAATATGTTAACCTGAATACCACCGGGTGAAGTGCTACAATGGTAATCCGTGCGCTTGCGGACCTATTCTATGATGTGTGATCTACCAGGCATTTCTGGCGCCGTTGCGATTGCAGCGACGATGCTAGTAAACGCCAACAAGCATTTCTGGCGCCATTGCCGGGGAAGCAATAGGCATTAGATATCGTTTAATATTTCAGTAGAGTTATCTTGGTTCGGTGAACCGCTATTAAACAGGTTTACTCTTGCTCTATTCTCGTGTGCAGAATAGTGCATGACCGGTTTCGACCTTCCGTCCAACTTTCACGACAACCTAGAGTCACTTGTGAGGAGAGTACAACCTCGTGTCCTTATCCCTCAGAAGTTTCTCTCGAACAACGAGATGAACCCCATCGATCTCGTAGACAGCACCTCATCATTATCAGCACCCATGGTTGAGAGGACGATCCGTGAGTTCTCCGCTCCCTCCTCGACCAACGTCCCTACTAGGCCGACCGTGATGGTAGGGGATGGGAACTTTGAGCTCAAGCCGGTGCTAATAACATAGTGCAAGCAAGTACGTTCTGCAGCAAGCCCAATGAAGATGCCAATGCGCATCTCCAGCATTTCTTGGAGGTGTGTAGGATTTTCACTATCCGCGGAGTAATGGATGATGCAATTCGCGAAGCAATGGTTTTATGCGGAACGCGACGCCATCAACACATGGGATAAGTGCACCAAGGCATTTCTCGCCAAGTTCTTCCCGGTGGGCAAAACCAACGCTATCCATGCTAGAATCTCGGGCTTCCAACAACATAATAATGAGAGTATCTCGGAAGCTTAGGAATGACTCCAGGAGTACATAACTGCGTGCCCACATCATGGCATGCAGGGGTGGTTCTTAATTTAAACCTTCTACCATGGGCTCAAGCGTACTGCCCATGAACAATTAGATGCGGCTGCTGGAGGAGACTCTTTTTCTCTCTACAAATACCCACTGGTAAAGAATTGATTGAGAAGATGGTGGCAAATCAAGGATGGGATGTAGATCGTCTCCAAGCCTGTACCCACGGTGTACACCAAGTCGAGGGAATGCCTCTAATGAAGAAAATGGAGGCATCAAGAATCATGGAGCCCGCCAAGATCATGGACACTCGCATGACTTGCGAGGTTTGTGGTAACACAGGCCGCTCGGGGAATGATTGTCCCAAAACAAGGGAAGAAGCCAACTTCATCAACAATAACAACAAGGAAAAAGTCCATTTTTGACCATCCAACTATTGCCTCAGCTTAAAAGATAAAAATCATCGTCATGAACGCATGACCACAAGAATCACTTAAATCAGAGATACGAGAGAAAATAGTAATCATTTTAAGATCCAAGGACTAAATTGTAAATAAAACTATCAAAATATTCCTTGAACCTTAAAATGATTACTATTTTTCTCTCGTATCTCTAGTTTAAGTGATTCTTGCAGTCATGCGTTCATAACAATAATCTTTATCTTTCAAAATGTTGTTCATAGTATTTTGTAATTGTTTATTTTACTTTTATTATATTATTGTTTTTACACAACAACCTAATAATATATAGCAAATTGTGATAAAATTGTATAAAGAACATTTTAAAAGATAAAGCTCACTGTTATGAACGCATGACTGCTATAATCACCTAAATCGGAGGTATGAGCAAAAAGTAATAATCATTTTAAGATCCAAGGACTAAACTGTAAATAAAAAAGTTAAAACCACTCATCAAAACCGCCTGATGACCAATTGTAAACGGTTTTAAGAGTTGGATGGTCGAAGATACCCGGTTTTGGAGTTCGATGGCCAAAACCAAACTGAGGCAATAGTTGGATGGTCAAAAATGGACTTTTTCCTAACAACAACAATGGGTTCCGCAACAACAACTACAACAACCAAGGGTGGAACTCAAGGCCCAACTTTCCATTCAATAACCAAAATAGAGGAAACTATTCTAACAATTTCAATAATCAGCCTTCCATTAAAGATCTTGTCTTTGGCCAACTAATGATAAAGTTCTTGAAAACCTAACGTCGAGCATAGAATCCTTCACTACTGCTACGAAGAATCAGCTAAGCTTTAATAAAATGATAGAAACTCAACTTGCTCAGCTTGCTACTTCTTTACCTTCTCCCGACATGGGTAGAATCCCGGGGCAACCTGAGCCTACACGAGATAATGTAAATGTGGTGACCACGAGGGGTGGTAAGACCACTCGGATCCAACATATCCTAACCATGCAGAGAAGAAGCATAAGGAAGTGATCACCGAGTCATACAATGAAGAAGAGGACACCGAGAAGGTAGCCCCTAATTGTTGACGGTCCTTACAGCAAAAATTTGACCGTCAAAACCTCGGGTTCGAGAGGAGTATATGACAAGTTTCATGCACATTTTTAGTACTAATAAAGTTCCACGAGTTGTGTTGTGATTTTCATAGGTAGGTACACATTTTGGGAGAATTTGCGATCAGCACGCCACATGTGCTAGGCACGGCCGAACCACCTGGTCCGGCCGGCCCTGCAGGTGCGGTCGGCCCTACAGGTGCGGCCGGCCTTGCTAGGTGCGGCCGGCCCTGCCCCGTGGCACGATTCTGGTCTAGAGCACCCCCACTCCCTCGAGCACAACTTGGACGAGCATGATTCACTGAAGAAACGTCAGTTTGATCAAAGGGTGGAGGCTAGGATCACTTGGATCAATGGGTCCACTTATCCGATCGCTCAACCGCCACAACCGTCATCCAGAGGCAATCCTAGGCGTCCCCTAACACGGTCGGTGCATCACACGGCACGGGGTAGGGCCGGCCGCACCTATAGGGCCGGCCACACCTATCAACTGGCGTGCCGGGTGAAACCGACCCAAGGAGCCGACCTACAACCGCCTCAGGAGCAGTGATCAGGAGCGTCCAAGGCGAGAGGCGGCACATCCCGGGGCCGGCCGTGCCTAGAGGTGTGGCCGCACCTGGGGTTTTGCCCCCCTGCGCTCCACCGACCTCCCTTGCCTATAAAAGGCACCTCCCTCTCGCTGGAATGGACACACAACGCAGGAGTGTTGGTATTTCTTAACCTCACCACTAGTGGCGCGTCTAGCGTGAGCGTGTAAGGAACACCTGGGTACACTGACGGGTGCGAACGAGTCCGCAAGCGCACGGATACACCGTTGTAGCACTTCTCCCTCGGGAGTATTCCAAAGGGTATCGAATCCAAGGAACGGTTGGGTACTCTACGAGTGATTTATCCAAGGACACAGGATCTCTCCTAAGGTAGGTGAGAGGTATGGTTTCCTTGTAGGTACTTGGTTCTAGGGGGGTACAAGCTGCAAAGGATCTCGCTTCGGACACCGGACCCTCCTGGCTATAACAGTCGTTTCACGGCAAATGGTTGCCTACACCTGTATCCGAACGTGGGGGATTCCGAAAGGGTCCAACGGCTGTCACCACCGCGGCCTACCCCAAGACAAACAGTGGGATACAGGGCAATCGAAGGATAACCCATAGTCCAGACACCATGTCTGCACCACCGACTACTACTATAGCACGGCTACGTCTGACGTCCCGTAGCAACACTATAGCACTCCGTAGAAATACGGAGCGACGAACCCGCGAGTACAACTAGACCTTACCCATCATGGAATCAAGATCATACAAAGAGATATGAATGACACTTTGGTCTAAACCAGATATGCAGAGCACTCACTATATTCTAATTGACAAGCAGTCATACAAACGGAATGCAGAATTATTCATCCAATCAACAAGATCAAAGGATCGTGTCACGAAGAACACGAGCCTCTAAACGATGAACAGATGAAGAACTCTAGAACATATCACCCATGTATGAATATGACTTTAGTCTAATTGGAATATAATGAAATACTCACTTTAGTCTAAATGAAGAACAGTATCACTCACGATGTACAAAGAGGTGATGAACGAAGAACGGATCATCGCATCTCTCTTCTACTCACCCACACTCTCTCCTCTCTACCTAGCACTACCTAAGCTAGATCTTCCTCACACTCATATTCCTGGTGGGATGAGGTTTCACCTCCACCAAGAAGGAATGAGAAGGAGGAGAGGAGGCTAAGGTAAGAAGTTGCCTTCAAGTGTGTTGTCCTATTCTTACCGCCCTCCCCTTCTATTTATAGGCACGGGCACGGGCGTCAAGTGGAGCGAGACACCCCGGGGATGGCCTCTAGGACCAATGGGCGAACACCATGTGGAGGCCTGGGATCAGCCGACCAAAGGTCGGTTCGGCCGATCCCAGGGTCGGCCGACCCCCACGTGGCCCGCCTCGACCCGTGCTTTCTCTGAGCGGCTGACTGGTGGGTCCTGAGGTCGGTTCCCGGTGTACACGTGTGTTGGAGGCGGTTTAGGCGCTCTGGTGGGCCCATGGATCCATGTGATGCACGCATGGTGATCTCTGATTCGCCGAGGCTTTCTCTTTTGGATTGGTGACATCATTGATCTAGGAGATGCTTGCATGGCAGCTCCTTATTGGCTGAGCCTGAAGTGCTAGGGTCATAGAGGTATGCTTTCTCCTCATTTCTTATGCTAAACACCTGCATTCATCTTTATACAGCCACTTGTGGAAATTGTCAGTTTAAGGCCCTATTCTACTGTGGATGCATGATTCTCAGGTTGAAATGCAGGGATTGACAGCCCTAAATTAGGTACTTAGCAGCCATCAACAACTCCCTCACCCATGCCCTTTGCTCATCCCGAGTAATAGGGAAGAGATTGAGCGGGTTAAAACCATGGGTATGAAACATACATAAGAATTATTCCAGGTCATACCTTGCTCTTGTGAACTTTGTGGAGTGGCTACCATGCCATCTTGGGTAGTTGATAAGAGGAATGACCATGAATCGAATCCCTCAGACATCTGAGGGTAAGCACTTGGGGTTTTCAAAAGATTTTCAAAAAAAAGCATGCTCTGCCTCCTTCTTTGATTCTCTCGGACCGCTCAATGTGTATATGTCCTCACCTAGGCATAACTGCCTTAAATCCACCCTATTTCTAGAAGGCTTATGTGGAGCTCAGGGTAGGATATGAATAGTAAGGCATACTTGCATTGCATGTATTGCAAAGTCAAAAACTAGATCCAAAGAGTAAATCAAGTCATACAGTCAGATCAAGAAGTGCACGTGTATGGATGTGGTAGATATGGTAAGGTGGACACTAGGCCCGGAATGGGTGCTAGTTATTACCATATTCGATAAATGAGGTGAACGACCCCATTGCATGATTCTCTCTCTCTTATGATATGAGAACATGGCTATCCTCTTCTTCTTTTTTTAGTGGACCTTCATGTGCCCACACATTTTTTTTATGAATACAGGGACCTTCATGTGTCCCCATTTTTTTTAAGATAGCCATGCCTCTTTTATAAAATACTTGAGGAGAGAGGAATCGATGCATATGATGGAGCATTTATGTAGGTGAAGAGATGATTGATACAATGCTACCTTCAGAGTAGAAGCATAGCAAGGAGGGAATAGCGGTGTGCACATAAATCTTGATCATGAAAGCATGAAAAGAATTCTCATAGGGTCACAGAATTTGGTAAAGCTCAATGCAACAACAAGCAGCATATGAGTATAAGGTTTTCAACTAATAACATCATATGGCTTTGGTAGGACTGGAACAAATCAAAGAGGAGCTGCAAGAGCGTTCCTTTTGTTTTTTTTTCAAATAAACCCAAGAACTTAAACCTTCAGAGTTAAGATCATGTCATCAAGCCATATCTCTCTTGTCAACCACTCAGATTAACATGTTGTCCTTATAAAGATATGGTTCACAAGCCTCAAGAGTATAGACTAGGGATAGAACTTATGCATGTCAACCACAGGTAAGAGCAAGCATCACCATAGAATTCTCGAGTCGCTCATAAAAGATTTTATAAAAGGGCATAATGAACTCAAGCATCATGGTTGAATGAGGTAGAGATGCAAACCAGCGCTGGTTGTTGATGCAGACCGAACGGGGTTTTCGTGATGTGGAAATGTGTCTCCATTCAGGTTCTTTAATCACGAGTAATCGTAGCGCTGTGCGAGTGTGGTGTGGGTGCAAATATGCATCGTGTTCGCATCTGGAGAGTGCGTCTCTCCCCCACACTATCTTGTACCTGGGTGAGTGCTTCAAGACAAACAACAAAAACAGAAACAAACGACACACATGTGACTCGACCGGGTTATATGACCGGTGGAGCCAAAATTATTTTATTCAAGTTCATAATGAAATAGGCGCTTACACACATGATAGAAATAAAAATTGAAAGGGAAATAAATATGGAAGGAAATAAATTAAACTAAGCACCTATGGAAAACGAAGAATGGGCGTAGCCTTCTACTATGCGAAGAGGGCTTCCAAACCCTCTGCCTTAATCAGGCGCTGCAGCTTAGCATCCATCTCCCCGCGGGTCTCGAGAAGACGCCTGAGCTGCCGATACTCTTCTCGCTGCTTCTCCACAACCTTCACCAAGGCCTCGTACTCGAGGTACACATCTGCCAATCTATCTGCCACCTTGCTTGTTTGGAGACTCCTTCTATTAGGTAATGAAGCCAGGATATCCTCAAGTTCTGTCTCCCAGCGCGGTGGATATGGTTTCGGCACCCCGCAGCTGTCCTTCGGGGTCCTCACCCCAAAGATGCGAAACCTGGTCTGGGGCTGCGGGAACTCATCCCAAACATCCTGCTCATACTTGTGGCAAAAAGGCTCACCATCCTTGCTGAAAAGCGATCCTGCGTAGCGCTCTCCGGGCTTCAACCGTGGGCCTGGCCAGTCATCGTAGATCACCTTCTTGCTTGAACCAGGGGCTGGTTTCTTCCCTAGGGCGGTAAATCGGGAATAATGACCAGTGAAAGTGGGGGGTGAAGATGAGCCGCGCCTAGCCGGGGACTCTATCGAGTCTCCAGTCGGACTTCTCATCCCCCTCCCCCGTTCTGGAGTCATCATATCATCCTGAGATCCGTCCCATGGATGCAACTTATCGCTCCCTAGGTCGCTGAAGAAGGACTTCTCCCCTTTGAAGGGGGACGGGGCCTTCATCTGACGAGGCTGTGCGTCCCGGCTACTCATTACTGGTGATGTGGTGGCTGCGAGGAGGAAGGAGTAGGGAGGATGGAGTTCTGCGTGGCTCGAAATTCGTCACGCGGCGAGGAGGAGATCTCTGGAGGACGAAGGGATGCACACGCGAAAGGGGAAAGGCGGCGGCGCCCTGGCTGGGTCGGCCGACCTAGTGGGTCGGCCGAACCCATATGGGCCCCGCTGGGCCTCCCCTTTGGCCTGTGGGTTCTAGCAAGGCTCACGGTCTCAGGGCCAGGTGTCCCGCAGGTTTTGAGGCTAGAGGTTCCAGTAATGGCTAAGACAAGGTGTTGGGCATAAGTGCTCTCACTCCTCTTTTAGTTTTACTTAAACCTCTTCCTACATAAATGTCGCAACATCGGGGGTCCACCTGGACCCATATCTCTGGAAGCATGGCTCAAGAATGCTCGGACCCCAGATCAAGCGCGTGAGATTCCATGGGTCGAACAAGCATTCGAGCTGTAAATCAAGAGTGACAAACTTGCCAGTTTGTTCTCTCCTTAGGTTGCTACGGGTCCTCAGCCTCACCAGTGTGAGGATGACACGTAAGCCTACCCAATCTTCCAACGGGAGTGCAAAAGGTAGGAATGCAAACCACACTTCCGTAGGGCATCGATCAAGTCAGAGTATTAGAATGGGATTTATGCCTACTGAGCTTGATCGGCATCAGTCCTAGCTGAGCTCGTGATGATGAGATAAGTTGCTTAGCTGGACCGGTATAAAGTGGTGCTTTCCAAGGCCAGAAGTATAGGGACTTGCGATCCTGAGGCCAGTGTCTTGACTTGACCCTCGGTGTGGCGGCACCTCAGGTTAGACCTTGACATAAAGCACGAAATATCCATCGTAACCTCTCCCGGAAAGTCGTAGTCGAAGTCGAGATAGTCGTACTCGCCAGGAACAACCACCCTCCTTTGATTACCCCTTTCCTCCTTCCTTCGAGACTAAGTCTCAGAGGTTGGGGTTTTTAAGAGAAGAAACGATAGGGGAACCTAAGGGCAGAACTCACACTAGGTGCTCTTTCCCATAGATTCCTGCTAGTCAAGAATGACATCTTCGACAAGAGTGTAGAGAGGGTTGGTATGCAGGCTCGAGCTCTCTCGAAGATGGATCTAGGCAACTCATTACCACAATTGGCTACCTCGATGCTCAGGATGGGTGGGGAGCTGAAATCCTGGAGTTTTCCTAGAATTTCCATTCATCGCTTCGGCTCTAAGAACACAAAGGCGCCTCCTGACATGGCATCAAGCGTCATGCCACTGTCCCTTAGCAAACCAAGCCAGAAATGTTGCAAGAGCACCAGGTCTGGTAGGTCAAGGACTGGGCATGACTCGGTCATAGAGGCAAAACGATGCCATGCCATGCCTAGGGATTCCTTCTCTCTTTGTTGGAAACTGAGGATCGCCATTCGTAGGGAAATGATACGCCTCAAAGGAAAGAATCGGGTGCAGAAAGCTGCTCTCAATGCTCCCCAATTGAGGTGATCACGCCCAAAACAATGGTACCAAGTTCTCGCTCCCCTCGAAAGGGAGAATGGGAACAAGTTCCTCCTAAGAACATCCTGTGTCGCCGCGGTCTTACCCTGGGTAGAGCACAGTTGTTCAAAGTCTCTCACATGGGCGTAGGGATTTTCATGACTTTCCCCTGAGTATGAATTGTTCTCAACTAGCTTAATGATGGATGGGTGAACCATGCAGGGTGTTAAGGAGGTGGGTCGCCTCCACAAGGTTGATTCTACCGATTCACTCATGCTGGGCAGAAGGTGTGTACAAGGATAACCTTCCTGGGATAACGGGGGTAAAGGTAGAAACAAAAGGAAAACAAAAGATACGAGGATAATCGGGTTCGTAGATTCTCGACAACCGTTCCCCGGCAACGACGCCAGAAATGCTTGTTGGTATTTCTTAACCTCACCACTAGTGGCATGTCTAGCGTGAGCGTGTAAGGAACACCCGGGTACACTGATGGGTGCGAACGAGTTCGCAAGCGCACGGATACACCATTGTAGCACTTCTCCCTCGGGAGTATTCCAAAGGGTATCGAATCCAAGGAACGGTTGGGTACTCTACGAGTGATTTATCCAAGGACACAGGATCTCTACTAAGGTAGGTGAGTGGTATGGTTTCCCTTGTAGGTACTTGGTTCTAGGGGGGTACAAGCTGCAAAGGATCTCGCTTCGGACACCGGACCCTCCTGGCTATAACAGTCGGTTCACGACAAATGGTTGCCTACACCTGTATCCGAACGTGAGGGATTCCGAAAGGGTCCAACGGCTGTCACCACCGCGGCCTACCCCAAGACAAACCGTGGGATACAGGGCAATCGAAGGATATCCCGTAGTCCAGACACCACGTCTGCACCACCGACTACTACTATATCACGGCTACGTCTGACGTCCCGTAGCAACACTATAGCATTCCGTAGAAATACGGAGCGACGAACCCGCGAGTACAACTAGACCTTACCCATCATGGAATCAAGACCATACAAAGAGATATGAATGACACTTTGGTCTAAACCAGATATGCAGAGCACTCACTATATTCTAATTGACAAGCAGTCATACAAATGGAATGCAGAATTATTCATCCAATCAACAAGATCAAAGGATCGTGTCACGAAGAACACGATCCTCTAAACGATGAATAGATGAAGAACTCTAGAACATATCACCCATGTATGAATATGACTTTAGTCTAATTGGAATATAACAAAATACTCACTTTATTCTAAATGAAGAACAGTATCACTCACGAGGTACAAAGAGGTGATGAACGAAGAACAGATCATCGCATCTCTCTTCTACTCACCCACACTCTCTCCTCTCTACCTAGCACTACCTAAGCTAGATCTTCCTCACACTCATATTCCTGGTGGGATGAGGTTTCACCTCCACCAAGAAGGAATGAGAAGGAGGAGAGGAGGCTAAGGTAAGAAGTTGCCTTCAAGTGTATTGTCCTATTCTTACCGCCCTCCCCTTCTATTTATAGGCACGGGCACGGGCGTCAAGTGGAGCGAGACACCCCGGGGATGGCCTCTAGGACCAATGGGCGAACACCACGTGGAGGCCTGGGATCAGCCGACCAAAGGTCGGTTTGGCCGATACCAGGGTCGGCCGACCCCCACGTGGCCCGCCTCGGCCTGTGCTTTCTCTGAGCGGCTGACTGGTGGGTCCTGAGGTCGGTTCCCGGTGTACACGTGTGTTGGAGGTGGTTTAGGCGCTCTGGTGGGCCCATGGATCCATGTGATGCACGCATGGCGATCTCTGATTCACCGAGGCTTTCTCTCTTGGATTGGTGACATCATTGATCCAGGAGATGCTTGCATGGCAGCTCCTCATTGGCTGAGCCTGAAGTGCTAGGATCATAGAGGTATGCTTTCTCCTCATTTCTTATGCTAAACACCTGCATTCATCTTTATACAGCCACTTGTGGAAATTGTCAGTTTAAGGCCCTATTCTAGTGTGGATGCATGATTCTCATGTTGAAATGCAGGGATTGACGTCCCTAAATTAGGTACTTAGCAGCCGTCAACAAGGAGCATCTCCATTTCTCTCTTTTGTTCACTTAGAGTAGGATTAGTGTAGCTTGGGTGTTAGAGTCGAGTCGAGCTAGTCTCGGGGTTCCGGAGGAGTCTTCTTCAGGGGTCCGGTACTACTCTTGTATCTTTCTTTGTTTAGACTCAAGTACAATTCAAGTTATCTTTCTATCTTACCTTTCGAGTCAATTACATTCATCTTTTACTTTGCTCTAGAAGCTTTATTCTCGGTTTAGACTAAAGTTAGTTTAATCTTGGTTAGCATAGCTCTCTTGAACCCTATAGTGTTGTGGTCATTCTTCGCTTGATCTTCTACCGAGTACGTTTGTGCTTAGTAGCGGAGAGAGACCTTACTTCATGATATCCGTGGAAAGGTTCTTCGGTTTGTTGTGAGCGCAGTGCTTAGAGCTTGCCTTAGTCTTAGATTGGTGTCCCGTTCAACGGAATAGTTGTGGTACCCTAAGGAGGTGACAACTCCGGACGGGCTCAGTAGTCCACCACGTTATTTTGGGCCGGTAGGATTCAGTGCGTCATCATTCTCCCTTCTCATCCCAGTCCGAGAGCGCGGCTTTGCATGCCCCTGCAGCACTAGAAGAGCTTGTCGAGTTTAGCTTGCATTGGTTATCCTTTGCCTTGGTTCTTTACCTAGAGTTGACAAGAATAGATAGATTGTGTTAGGATCCTTTCTCATCTCGTTGTCCTCGCAGCTCACTATGTCCTCTCTAACCCTTTACCAAGATCTCCTTGTGTGTGTCAAGTTATCCCCGAATATCTTTATTCGTTACCCCCGCTATTGCTCTTTACCGAGTCTTGTTACTCTCCATCGTTTATTCGATCATCTTTGCCATAGTGCCTCCCTTGGGAAAATATAAATACGATAACCCGAATACCACCGAGTAAAGTGCTACAACGGTAATCCGTGCGCTTGCGGACCTTTCTGTGACGTGTGTTTTACCAAAGACGTTCCTAGCTCCATTTCTAGGGGTATAAACCCGGTAGCGATGCTAGCGAGTACCAACAGGCATTTCTGGCGCTGTCACCGTGAGTGCAAACCTAGTAGTGAGGCTAAGGAACGTCAACAAGCATTTCTGGCGCAGTTGCCGGGGAGGCAATAGGCAAAAGATATCGTTTAAACTTTGTGGTAGAGTTATCCAGGTTCGGTGAACCGCTATTTAAGCGGGTTTACCCTTGCTCTACTCTCGTGTACGTAGAGTAGTGCATGACCGGTTTCGACCTACTGTCCAACTTTCACGACAATCCGGAGTCACTTGTGAGGAGAGTGCGACCTCGTGTCCTCATTCCTCAGAAGTTTCTCCGAGTCAAGAGACGAACACCGTCGATCCCGTAGACAACACCTCGTCAGCACCAATGGCCGAGAGGACGATCCGCGAGTTTTCTGCTCCCTCCAACACCAATGTCCCTACCGGACCAAACGTGACGGTGGGAGAAGGAAACTTTGAACTCAAGTCGGCGTTGATCAACATGGTGCAAGCAAGTCCGTTCTGCGGCAAGCCTAATGAAGATGCCAATGCACATCTCCAGCATTTCCTGGAGGTGTGCAGGACTTTCACTATCTGTGGAGTGATGGACGACGCAATTCGTCTTCGCCTATTCCCGTTCTCATTGCTCGGGAAGGCGAAGCAATGGTTTTATGCGGAGCAAGATGCCATCAACACATGGGATAAGTGCTCTAAGGCATTTCTCGCAAAGTTCTTCCCGGTGGGCAAAACCAATGCCCTCCGCACTAGAATTTCGGGCTTCCAGCAGCAAAATGATGAGAGTATCCCGGAAGCATGGGAACGTTTCCAGGAGTACATCACCGCGTGCCCGCACCATGGCATGCAGGGGTGGTTCTTAATTCAAACCTTCTACCACGGGCTCAAGCGTACCGCCCGTGAGCACCTAGATGCAGTCGCTGGAGGAGCCTTCTTCTCGCTACAAGTACCCGCCGCCAAGGAATTGATCAAGAAGATGGTGGCAAATCAAGGTTGGGATGGAGATCGTCTCCAACCTCGTAACCGCGGTGTACACCAAGTCGATGGAATCGACATGCTCGCCGCCAAGATGGACCTCCTAATGAAGAAATTGGAGGCACCAAGCAATATGGAGACCGCCAAGATTATGGACACTCGCATAACGTGTGAGGTTTGCGGTAATTTGGGTCATTCGGGAAATGATTGCCCCGAGACAAGGGAAGAAGCCAGCTTCATCAACAATTGTAACAACAACAGGTTCCGCAACAACAACTACAACAATCAAGGGTGGAACTCGAGGCCCAACTTCCCGTTCAACAATCAAAATGGAGGTAATTATTCTAACAATTTCAATAATCAGCCTTCCATTAGAGATCTTGTCTTTGACCAAGCTAGAATTAATGAAAACTTAAGCAAGAAGCTAGCCGCCAATGATAAAGTTCTTGAAAATTTGAATTCCACCATAGAATCCTTTACTACTGCTATGAAGAATCAGCTAAGCTTTAATAAAATGATAGAAACTCAACTTGCTCAACTTGCTGCTTCTTTACCTTCTTCCGAGTCGGGTGGAATCCCGGGGCAACCCGAGCCTACCCGAGAGAATGTTAGCGTTGTATCCACCAGATGGGTTAAGCCATCTAGGAGGGTGCATGCACCTAACCATGTAGGGAAGCTCATACATCAAATCCAAGACCCATGGGAGGAATCAGTAGTCTTGCACAAGAAAGATAATGGATATCCGGCTATCACATGCATGATCTACTATCAAAAGATCAAGAATGCTCTTTGTGACCTTGGTGCGAGTGTCAACCTCATGTCCAAGGCCATGTTTGAGGAGTTAGGATATCCTGCTCTCTCTCCGACAATGATGACAGTCCAACTTGCTGATTTATCGATTAAATATCCAGAGGGCATAGTGGAAAATCTCTTGGTGAATGTCAAAGGCTCCTATGTCTTTGCGGATTTCGTGATCTTCGACACACAAGATGATGGAGAAATGCCGCTTATTCTCGGGAGACCATTCCTAAGAGATGTCAATGCAAGGATTGATGTCGGAGCCGGAAAGATTCAATTCCGCATAGGGCGAAGGAACATGACATTCAAATTTCAAGCAAAAGAAGAGCAATGTTACCTAGTGCAAGATGAGGAATCTAGGGAGTGGAGGAAGCCACGGCCCCAATACAAGAAAGATAAGGTGGCCCCGACAAAGCCCAAGGTGGATAGTTTCATTGCTACAATGAGGAAGCATTGGGAGCAAGACAAAGCATTCAAAGGGCGCCACCAAACAAGGAAGCCGAAGGCAATCAACAAGACTAAGGGGGAAAAGAAGACGGAAACCAAAAACACCCCCGCTAAAGCCTCACCGACTTCAGCGCCACTGAAGAAAACAAAGAGGGTGTGGCATGTGAAGGGAGCATCGTCCGAGTCTTCCACTCCGGGACCAGACGAATCCAAGATCAATTGAGTAGACGAAGGAGTCCCACTCACGGACTCTAAACTACGAGCCCTCACCGTGAGGTAAACCGGTATTTATCTCATATTTCCCTTCCAACATTTTATTTCATGCATCAAGCATACTTAAATTTCAAATTTGATTTCACCACTGCATTAGTAAGTAAACAAGACATAGAAAAACAATTTTGGAGATTTTTGGTGATACGGTCGCACCTAGAGGAACGACCGTACCCCCCCCCCCTCGACAAAATTTTTGTGTAGGATGTTTACAGGAGGGGACACGAGTGCTTGGAGCAATTGGAGTAGGGCTGGCCGAACCTAGTGGTACGGCCGTACCTATGATCTTCCACGAATCCATAAAGCCAACCACTACAAGCTTCCAAGTGCTCAACTCATCACCGAAATGAAGATACGCCAACCAGGTAGCCAAAAATTAGCTTGGGGGAGGCCCCATTTTCAATCAAGGAAGGTATGTCCATCCAAACCAATTTTCAACATCTTGTTTATAACATTTGAATAAAAGAAAAACAACAAAAATATTTGCTTCAACCATGTGCACTTGAAATCTAGCCTATATCCTCACTTTGGAAATCATGAATAGTTGCTATGTTAAAACTTTGCAAGAACCTAGTGTACAACCTTGTGCTCTATGAGCATTTGAATTTGTTGGTATATTTTGAGACAAGAGCCGGAATTAAAACTTTGTGGGAAGCAAATGCTTATGACCAAACCTCGGGTGTTGACTAGTATGATATGGTGAGACAATGTTGATCTTGCTCTATCTCATAGTATGGTGAAAATCTCGGATGATCTCTTTTGAGAAAATAAAACAAGACAAGTTCCTCAATGGTCATATCACCTACCAAAGCCATATGTCGATATCAAAGTATAAACTTTCTACATATGCTTGCTTGTGACCCATTGAGTTTTGCCAAATTGTTGTGACCCTTGGTAGAATCTTTTCATGCTTCCATGATAGAGATCACGTACACCCACATATACAAGCTAACTTCCACACCGGGAGTTACGCAAAACATGTCATCCACCCACCAAAAATAAATACTCCAAAGTTCCTAAGAGATTTCTCTTCTTGTATTCTTGCAAAAGGAGAGAGGGGTCATCAAAAGAAAAAAAAGTATATGCTCAAAGAGCATAGAAAAAGAAAAAAAGAAATGATGAAGCACGACCCCCTCCAAAATAAAAGCAAGAGGAGAATCTCATAGCAAGGAGTCCATAGAAAAACAAACAAAAATTTTCGACGCACTTGCACATCTCGATCAAGTTGCATGACTAGTTTCTTCTTGGATCCGGTCTTTGGCTCAACAACATCATGTGGCACAAGTGAGTCTCATACTTATCCTACCCAAAGCTCCACATACAAGCCATAGAGTAGGAAGATGAGGCTCGCTCAAAAGCCTTTGGTGAGGTAACAAATACCACTTGAGCGATCGAGGGAACCATCCGAGGAACCTTGTCTTTCTTTGCAAAATTTTCAAAACTCCGAGATAGGATCCTGAAAAGAGAAGAGCGAGAGATGCAAAGTCAAAACCATTCTACCTTTCAACCTCCGAAGGCAAGGTGGAAAATTACAAGCCCCACAGGTAAAATAAGGCTAAGTTTCTCTCGTACCAATCTTTTCAAATAGCAAGAAGAGCATGGATTTGTGCATAGGCACTTGCCGAGTGGTAACATCATGCAACTCCTGATCCACCGAGGCCAAGTCTAGGCTTTGCTCGAGGACGAGCAAACGTTTAGCTTGGGGGAGTTTGTTGATGGTCCTTACAACAAAAATTTGACCGTCAAAACCTTGGGATCGAGAGGAGTATATGACAAGTTTCATGCACATTTTTAGTACTAATAAAGTTCCACGAGTTGTGTTGTCATTTTCATAGGCAGGTACACATTTTGGGAGAATTTGGGATCAGCACGCCACATGTGCTAGGCACGGCTGAACCACCTGGTCTGGCCTGCAGGTGCGGCCGGCCCTACCAGGTGCGGCCGGCCCTGCCCCGTGGCACGATTTTGGTCGAGAGCACCCCCACTCCCTTGAGCACAACTTGGACGAGCGTGATTCACTGAAGAAACGTAGGTTTGATCAAAGGGTGGAGGCTAGGATCACTTGGATCAATGGGTCCACTTATCCGATCGCTCAACCGCCACAACCGTCATCCAGAGGCAATCCTAGGCGTCCCCTAACACGGTCGGTGCATCACACGGCATGGGGTAGGGCCGCCCGCACCTGGCAACTGGCGTGCCGGGCGAAACCGACCCAAGGAGCCGACCTACAACCGCCTCAAGAGCAGTGATCAGAAGCGTCCAAGGCGAGAGGCGGCACATCCCAGGGCCGGCCGTGCCTAGAGGTGCGGCCGCACCTGGGGTTTTGCCACCCTGCGCTCCACCGACCTCCCTTGCCTATAAAAGGCGCCTCCCACTCGCTGGAATGGACACACAACGCAGGAGCATCTCAATTTCTCTCTTTTGTTCACTTAGAGTAGGATTAGTGTAGCTTGGGAGTTAGAGTCGAGTCGAGCTAGTCTCGGGGTTCCAGAGGAGTCTTCTTCAGGGGTCCGGTACTACTCTTGTATCCTTTCTTTGTTTAGACTCAAGTACAATTCAAGTTATCTTTCTATCTTACCTTTCGAGTCAATTACATTCAGCTTTTACTTTGCTCTAGAAGCTTTATTCTTGGTTTAGACTAAAGTTAGTTTAATCTTGGTTAGCATAGCTCTCTTGAACCCTATAGTGTTGTGCAATGGCGTAGCCAGGAATTGATTTTTTTCATTATCGAGGGGGGCCAACAGTGTTAATTCATCTAAGAATTTGATCAAAATCAAAAATTTTAATGGAAATATGCAAACCATAGGGGGGGCCATGGCCCCTGCCAGCCCCCCTTGGCTACGCCACTGGTGTTGTGGTCGTTCTTCGCTTGATCTTCTACCGAGTACGTTTGTGCTTAGTAGCGGAGAGAGACCTTCCTTCGTGATATCCGGCGAAAGGTTCTTTGGTTTGTTGTAAGCGCAGTGCTCAAAGCTTGCCTTAGTCTTAGATTGGTGTCCCATTCAACGGAATAGTTGTGGTACCCTAAGGAGGTGATAGCTCCGGACGGGCTCAGTAGTCCACCACGTTAGTTCGGGCCGGTAGGATTCAGCGCGTCATCGTTCTCCCTTCTCATCCCAGTCCGAGAGCGCGGCTTTGCATGCCCCTGCAGCACTAGAAGAGTTTGTCGAGTTTAGCTTGCCTTGGTTATTCTTTGCCTTAGTTCTTTACCTAGAGTTGACTAGAATAGATAGATTGTGTTAGGATCCTTTCTCGTCTCGTTGTCCTCGCAGCTCACTAGGTCCTCTCTAACCCTTTACCAAGATCTCCTTGTGTGTATCAAGTTATCCTCGA
Organism: Cenchrus fungigraminus; assembly: GCA_036936925.1. Lineage (NCBI taxonomy): Eukaryota > Viridiplantae > Streptophyta > Magnoliopsida > Poales > Poaceae > Cenchrus > Cenchrus fungigraminus. Next base: position 68,166,052 of record CM072772.1, on the reverse strand, counting down.
ATATCTTTATCGTTACCCCCGCTATAGCTCTTTACCGAGTCTTGTTACTCTCCACCGTTTATTCGATCATCTTTGTCGTAGTGCCTCCCTTGGAAAAATATAAATACGATAACCCGAATACCACCGGGTGAAGTGCTACAACGGTAATCCGTGCGCTTGCGGACCTTTATGTGACGTGTGTTTTACCAAAGACGTTCCTAGCTCCATTTCTAGGGGTATAAACCCGGTAGCGACGCTAGCGAGTGCCAACAGGCATTTCTGGCGCTGTCGCCGTGAGTGCAAACCTAGTAGTGAGGCTAAGGAACGTCAACACTAATGTAGAAAAGTTAAGAAAGATAGCACCCCATGAGTTCTTCGACACCACACTACTTCCATTCCCCCGTAGAAACAAGAATCCAACCGTGGACAAGCAATTTGGAAAGTTTGTTGAGGTAATCAAGAAACTCAATGTCAATATTCAGTTTCTTGAGGCTATGCAGGTACCGACCTATGCAAAGTACCTCAAGGACATCCTGAACAACAAAAGACCTCTACCTACCACGGAGATGGTCAAGCTTACCGAACAGTGTAGTGTAGCCATCCTAAAGAACAAGGACCCCAGGTGCCCCACAATCAGCTGCTCTATCGGGTCCCAACACTTCGAGAATGTTATGCGACCTTAGAGCCAGCGTTAGCGTCATGCCCAAGGTAGTCTTTGACAAGCTTAACTACACTTCCTTGTCCCCTACAACGATGTGGTTGCAGCTAGCGGATCATTCGGTCCGCTACCCAGCTGGGATCGCAGAGGACATTCCGGTGAGAATTCAGGGGTTCTTCGTACTCGTGGATTTTGTAGTCCTCAACATGGATGTTGATACAAGGACACCTCAGATCCTCGAGAGACCATTCTTGAGCACCGCCAATTGTTGACGGTCAATTTTGGTACACCTAGAGCACTTGTTACACTTTGGTTTGAGCTTTGATTTGTAACTAACCTACCACTACTCATACTAATGATGTAACAAGTTTGTCTGTGCATGTACCATTTGAAGTGTAATGTCTTTGCAATTAATCATGTGCTTAATGGATAAATCTATATCAAGTTCGAAGGGTGTTATGCAAGAGAATCAAGGAGCTCCGTTCGTGTATGCACTTACCTCCGAAGGTGGCAAGGATCAACGTGCAATGATGGAACACTCCCGAGGATCAAGACGTAAAGACCGAAGTTCATACGGCAAGACCCCCAATCTTGATCACGGGGACAATGATTCCAAAAAGTCACATGCGGAGGGGCAGAAAGTCAAAATAGGACAAAAAGACACGTGGAGGAAGATGGGCCTGAACCGGGCCGAAACGGGCCCAGGCCGGTCTGCCTACCCTCTTTTTGGCCCGATTCACGCTCCCCTTTGGACTAGTGAGAGCCTGTGTGGTTCGAGGACCTGTGGATGGTCGCTTCCTAGTGTGATGAGTGATTGACAACATTGTGTGGACTGACTCTTGGCTAAGTATATCAGGTGTAGGTTGCGGCTAGATTGGTGTCGGTGTAGGTGAAGAACAAGCGCGAAAGGTCTATGCCAGTGGGCCTCCTGGTGTGGAGCGGACAAGTAGGCTTGATTCGAGGGACCCCGTGGCTGACGGGGTCAAGTGCGGACATCATGGTGGCAAGAATAGCAAGACGAAGTCGTAGACGGTTTCTTGGTTGAGCCTCAAAACCAAGGTCGAGCCAGGACGACGTGGGAGCTGAGTCATGATTGGAGATTAGCGAGAGGCTACACAAGTCTGTGGGGTTTCCAGTGGTTCACCACAAAACCACTGGGTTTCTCGGTTGAGCCAGAAAACCAAGGCCGAAGACTTGACCAGGAGGGACGGCCACCCAGGCCGGTCTAACCGCCCAGGAGGGGCGGTCTAACCACTTGGGCTGGTCTAACCGCCTGTGTCGCAGCGTTGAGAACCTTCGAAGTGGAGAACACGCGGCATGATCGCAAGAGTTGCGTTGGTGCTATGCAGGCTTGCGGTGGATGCGCATTCGTCTGATGGTGCTGAACTGAAGACTTCAAAAATTGCCCTTGAGGGGTGTGTATCTCTATTATGCTAGTAGGGGTAGTTTAGTCTTTCGGCTACCCCCATATATACTCTTGAGTTGAGGGATGGCAGCTAACTCTTGGAACCCTAACTCATTTGCCTTTGTTATTTTCCCTTCCTATTTTCTTAGAATTTCCATAGGACTAGCTTGACAGCTTCACGGTGAGATCTTTAGAGAGGGATGGATGATCGGGAGGCAAGCTAGACCTTGTATGAATCTTTCATGCTATGTATAGAAGATTCAACGTGATTCGTCAAGGTCTTTTGTTGTCTCTCCCGTTTTCCCTTTTTTGTGATTTTCGGAGCCTTTTCTTGTGATTTTCGTGGCGGAGCTTTGAGATCATTTTCTTGCGGGATTCTTGTTGGGTGTCACGTATGAGGACCTTGTGCCTCTTTGCTTTGTGACCTTGCCCCAACAACCCCCTTGAATCAGCTTCAATTTGGTGATTTTCGGAGTTCTTCGAGTTCATGACCTGGAGGGCCAAAATCCATGATTCCCTTTGATTGAGAGCATTTCGATGGATATCCTTTGGTGGAGAGGTTCCCCAGGAGGTAACCCAGCTATCCCCGAAGTTTTGCTGCAATCCATGGGGTGAATCGGGAGATCAGGCGATGGGAAGTTGAGAGTTGACCCGCGGCCAGGTTTTATGGGTGGGGCGGTCTAACCACCATAGGGTGGCAGTCTAACCGCCTTGGGTCATCCAGGTTGAAGTTTTGGTTTTGCCGGATTTTCCTCTATGAGTTTGTGCGCCTTGATCAGAGGAGCGTTCAGGTGAAATCTTGGCTCGTTTTGGAGTTGTTTGTAGGGTTTTCCTTGGAGGTGATTCTTGTTGGGTATAGGAGGTTAGACCACCCCTGGTAGCCGGTCTAACCACCCTAGGCTTGTTTGGTGAAGTTCTTGTTTTCGCCAAGATTCTCTGGTATCTAGGTTGGCCTTGACCAGAGGATATTGTGGCTGAAACCGTGGAGGGTTTTGAAGCTCGGAAGAGTGCTTTCGGTGGAGTTTCTTGTGGCCAGGAGCAGGAGGTCTAACCGCCCCATACGCGGTCAGACCGCCCCTCCCAGGCAGACAGCTTCCGAGTAGTCTCCGCTGCTGTGTGTGTAGAAGCTGTGCCTGCAGGTAGTGTTTGCTCCTAGGACCAGTAGCACTTCAGTGGCTACGTGGTTTTGGCAAACAGAAGGAAGTGTGCGGAGCATGTGATTTTGGGAACCCGAATGAGTTCATCTTGTTGGAGAAGTCATCTCCTTCGAGAAGAATTTTTATCGACTCCCATTCACTCCCCCCCGCTCTGGTTGCCAGTTCAGTCCTTCAAGTAGTATCAGAGCCGGTTACGGGTCTTTCGGGACTCTAACCAGTCTAAGATCGAAAGATGGCGTACCAGGAACGGGGATCGGGTCCTCCGCACTTCGATGGAAAGAACTACCAGATGTGGCAGAGGCGGATGACTGCTTTCCTCCGTGGCAAGGGTCAGATCCTTTGGGATGTTACTGTGAACACAACTTATGTTCATCTGATTAACTTCCTTGCTCCAGGATCAAGGGATATGCACGACACCAACAACAAGGCGGTCGACTACTTGTTTCGCGCTCTCTGTCAATCCGAATTCGATCGGGTTCACGCAGAGGATTTGGCTTGCAAGATTTGGGAGCAACTTAAGAATGCTCACGCTGGGAACAGTCAGGTTCAGGCTCGGTTGTTTGCGACTTACCAGAGAGAGTATGAGAACTTCACTCATCTCCCCGGTGAGTCCATAGACACAATGTTCCAGCAGTTCACGGTGATTGTGAACAATATGAGGGCCAATGTGACCGTGCTCCCGTATGATGATCATGACAGAGCTGTGAAGCTCTTGCACTCGCTGGATCGTACCATTTGGGGCAGAAAGGTCGAGGCCATCTTAGAGTCGGGCACATATGAGACCCTAACGGTAGACGAGCTGTTCTCTAAGCTCAAGTCGGCTGAGGTAGACCATGGGGTGACAGCCAAGATTGAGGACCCAACTGACTCGCAGAGTCTCGCTCTCGTTGGTGGCTCAGGTGCTAGGTGTAATGCTAACCCATCCTCCAGGATGTACTCTCTATCTTCCTTGATGTCTTTGCCAGATGAGGAGTTCAACGTGCTTGGAGAGGACGAGCTGGCGCTGCTGACTAGAAGGTTCGAGAGGATGCACGAGAACAGGGTGAACACAAGGAGGAACTCACGGACATGCTTTTAGTGCGGCAAGCCAGGACACTTCGTCGCCAACTGTCTGGAAAAGATGGAGAACAAGGACAACTACAAGCACTGGCCGAGGACGGAGAACAAGCACTAGTCGAGGCACGATCACAAGCACAAGCACAAGAACAAGGACGAGCGGAGATCGAGGAAGAAGGATGGCCACAGCAAGAAGGCCCGAGCGATGGTCGGTGTGAGCAACGTCGACTCCAGCTCCGCCTACTCTACCTCGAGCTCGAGTAGCAGTGAAGATGAAGGTGATTGACGCAAGAGCAAGAAGGGGTCCAAGAACCTAAGCGGGTTGAGCTTCTTCACGCGAGACAGCTTCTGCGGCATGGCACACAGCTCCGGTAGTAAGAAGAGCAAGAAGGATGACTCAGACTCCGACTCCGGGGATGAGGTATGTGATGAACTCTCATTCTTGCAGCAAGGGAATGAGGAGCTTGGGAAATTGCTTGATAATCGTGATGACATTCTTAGGGAGGCTAAGAAAATGAGGAAAGAGCTTAGGGCCTCGCTCGAAGATGCTAGGATAGGGTGGTTGAGCTAGAAACACAGAACCTTGTTGCTAAGCTTGAGATAGATTCGCTTAAGGCTTCACCTGTTGTTTCTGATGAAGTTGATTGTGGTGATTGCTCTGTTTTCCTAGCTAATTTTACTGCTCTTAAGGAAAAGCATGCCTCTAAGTGTGAGGAACTAGATGTGCTTAGGGTTGAGCTGGCTGAGTTGCAGTCTAGGCCTAATTTGCTAGGTGCTTGCACATCTTGTTCTGTTTTGCATGAAAAGCTTGCTGAGTCTCGTTCTCACATTGTTTCACTTGAGCCTGAATTGAAATCTCCTATTGCTACTTCCTGCTCTACTTGTGAATTGTATGCTATGAATAATTTGGAACTTGCACACTATGTTGATCGCTTGCAGGATGAGAATGATGAGTTGAGAAAAATGATGGGTTGGTTGTCGGGTCATGAGCCTCAGCTTAGGATGATGGTTGAGGCATACAAGCATTATGATGGGCTAGCGCTTAGGTCGGATAAGATTGGAGAGTGTAGTGGTGAGGGAAGAGAGAAGATTGGTGATATCCAAGCTCCACCAAAAACCTTCCACAAAAATGCATATGCTCCTAAGCCAAACCAACTTAGAAACCGACTAGACACAATCCCAGATCCACCAGTGTTTGCTCCCCAAACAAATGATTTCCAAAAACCTATCAAGTTCAAGAGTGACATGGGTAATGAGTTCTTTGGGAAGAAGGAGAGAAACCAAGTGAGGGGAAACCAAAAGAGAAGCCTAGTGAGGAACCACAACCAAAGCCCAAGCCAAAACCATTCCGGTTCCATTGTGAGTATTGTGGGAGAGATGGTCATAAGGGTGAGTTTTGCTTCAAGAGGAAGCGAGAGAAGAGAATGGCTAAGGAGTGGGCTAACAAGGACAAGTACCACCCATCTCATGGTGTACCTGAGCCTCGTATGCCACTGCCCAGGGGTAAGGCTGTTGTGAGAAGCATTCCGGCATGGGGAGATAGGAGGTCTCGTAGCCGAGGTGGTGTTCTGGAGAGGACGGTCAGACCGGCCTGTCTAGGCGGTCAGACCAACCCTGCCCAAGGGGGGGCAGTCAGACCGGCCTGGCTAGGCGGTCAGACCAGCCCTCCCTAGAATTCTGGGCGGTTCAGTTTTTGAGGTGGTGATGCAAGTGGTTTCAGTTCTGATGGTCGTGGTATTAGTGGTTGGCGTGGTGAGTCTGGTGGTGTTGAGTTTGCTGGAAGTCTCCTCCTCGTGGTCGATACGAGCTTGGGAGAGGTCGCAGCTTTAAGTCTCAGAGGAGCTACGGTCCACAGTCTTCCTTTCGTGGCTTTCGTGCTCCTCCAGCGAGATGGGAGTGGTTTCCCCGTGGTGGTTCCAGTTTTGGTAGTGATGGTCGGATGGATTCGAGGTTTGATGCTCGTGATAGGATGGATTCCCATTTTGGTAGGAATGGTAGGATGGATCGTGCTAACCCCACTTTGGAGAAGATGGCTCAGCACTGGTTTTACTCTTTTTGTACTAACCCCAGTGTTTTGTCGTTTGCTCATTCACGTGCTCATTTTTGAATTTCAAGTAGGAGGCTTGGGGAACGTTTGGCTGATCGACTCCGGTTGCTCAAGGCATATGACCGGAGATTGGGGGTGGTTCTCCAGCCTCACCCCGATGGTGTCAAAAACATACATCACCTTTGGGGATAATGGGCGAGGGCGTGTACTTTCAGAAGGTGAAGTGAGGGTAAATGACAAAGTGGTGCTGAAGCGTGTTGCCTTGGTCAAGTCGCTCGAATTTAACTTGCTTTCGGCTTCTCAGCTTCTCGATGAGGGTTTTGAGGTGTTGTTTAAGTTTGGTGCTTCTCGGATACTTGATGCTTGAGGTGACCTTGTCTGTGTGGTTGTTCCCGAGGGTCAGATATTTCGAGCGGATTTTTCTCAGTGTTCTGGTGTTGCTAGGTGTTTCATGGCTGGTTCTTCGGGTGAGTTGTGGAAGTAGCATAGGAGGTTGGCTCTATTAGATATGCTGTATAGGCTGTTTATATCTTACCTAGTATAGGTGATTGACTTACCTAGTATAGGTGATTGACTTACCTAGTATAGGTGATTGCCCTTCCTAGTATAGGTGATTGTATCTTGTACAATAAGCCCCCTGGGCTATATATATATGAGAGGTCACCCCCATTGGTGTGTGTGGTGTTTCCCCCTACTCTATTCTCTCTACATGGTATGAAGAGTCCAAGACCTCCCTGATTCTCACCTTCCGCTAACCTAGACGCCGTCCCTTCTGGGGTGTGCGATTTTTCCCCCTCCCCACCCACCCATCTCCGCCCCTCTCTGGGCCGTGATTGCTACCCGTGCCGCCACTCCTCTCGGTCATGCTCTCCCCTGCCTGTGTGTTGACGGTTGATTGTCGTATCAAAGTTCATTTGGATTTGCAAGCGGACAAATCCTCCATCGTAGTCAAGGGACCCTTCTTCCCTTAAGTGTGAGAACCCAAGGTATCGAATCCGTGGAACAATGTGCAACGCAAGGATTCAATCTAGTAAGGCAAGGAAACTCTTTCTTTTGAAGAACCAAGTTGCATCTAATCTAAGAGATCATCAAGAAAACACATCTAATCTAATCTACTAAGAGGTAGCAAGAGAAAGCATAGAGATAACCGATCTAGAGAGTCTAGATCATGCTGATGTTGTAGCTCCAAACAAGATAGATGAAGATAGAAAAGCGAATTTCATAAAAAGCATCTTTAAATCGTGGCCTCTGTTCCGATTCTGAAGACGCCCGCCTTTTGGAGCCACTGTCCTGTCACAACGCACTCCTATTCGTGCAGGTTAGCCTAGGGCGAGTTCAAGAAGAACAAGTTGAAAATACTTGGTCGGTTCGATATGCACCTCTAGCCACCGCGGCTACAAGAGCACCCTATGCAATCTATCTTAAGTATAGATTGGGGAAGAAGCAAAACCAAGGGGGAACAAAATCATCGAGAAGGCACTTGATCGCTAGAAATCGGATTCACTATAAAACTTCACCATGAATGATTACATGAACAAGATCACCACCGGGATCTTACCTTGATCTTGATCCTTGCTCCGGAGCTCCGACGTGGTCTTCCATGCAAGGTTCCCACGTCGACTAGGGAAACTCTAGACAACTAGCACGACCCTCCTCTCCGAGATGGTGTCCCTCTAGCTTCTCTGCTCCTCGGCGGCGGATGACGAATGAATTGATGCGTGGCTCTTGGCAGGGGGGCTATAAATAGCCCGAGGATCAGCTAGGTCAAAGGGGCACCGAACCGAGCCTGGAATGGGCTGGACCGGCCGGCCTGGGCCGACCGGCTTGGGCCCATTTCGGCCCAGTTTGGCCCCGGCTTCCTCCCGGTTGCTTCTCGTGTCTTCTGGAATTTTCCACCTTCTTCATGTGGGTCCTTAACGTCAGTTTCTCCGTGGTTTGGATAGGGCTCCTTGTCGCGCAAGCTTCAACATTTTCTGTCCAGGTCCTCAGAGTTTTGTGCCTTCACAGTTCGGTCCTTGGGCCACTTGGAGTCATGTTCATTTCGTGTCTCGACTTGTGCCGGGCTTCATGATCTTCTCACAAAGTGCTTGATGAACTTTCCCGGGAAGTCTCCCTTTTAGCATTAAAACCCTACGTAAACAATAAACTCCAAAAACCACATGCGAATGCGAACTTGATATATCATAAGGGTTAGGATTGTTAGTTTGGATATCAAATCAATGCCAACACCGAAGGTAACCTCATGGCTAGGTTGACGGAAATTCACCGTCAACAGCTCCCCCATGCTTAAACCTTGCTCGTCCTTGAGTAAGCCTTCGATGGATATCAGTGTTGCCTTTCATTATTTAAACCCTGCACTTGATCATACATGAGAAAACATAATGCTCTCTAAATTTATATTTGTTAAAGTTCCATAATGTACTAGCCTTCATACCTACGGAGGGTGGATATCAATTAAGCTCTTCCCACAAGTAGTTAGTCATGCTCCCAAATTTTAAATGAATCTCAGAAATTTTGAAGTGTAGAGCAAGATGAATAAAAAGAGCTAAACTAAGTTCAAAATTTAAACTACCTTGCATCTTGCTCATGAACTCTCATCTCATCTTGCCTCTCAAGCCTATTTGTTGTACTCCTTTCCCCTCTCAAAAATATATATAAGTGGAAGGCTTTATCTGGAGCTTTGGGAAAAGTTTAGTCCTATCAAGATATTATTATTGAGATATTATCAAAACAAGACAAGCTTCTCATGGTCTTACCGAGACTCGTCAAAAAGATCATTGGAAAAATAATGTTACAAGGAGGGGGAGAGAGATGAACACACACTTTTTGAGATAAGTGGACATGTGCAAATGACAAAGAGTGATCCCGAGGCACAAGCAAAGTCCTCGTTATCGGATTGCACATGGTTGGAAAGATGAGTATGGGTCTTGATCTTGAATCCTCTTGAAACTCCTAATGCATCTAGAGAGCCGGGGAGCTTTATTTTTTTCTTTCTCTCTTTTTTATATATATACATTTTTTCTTCTCTCCTTTTTCTTTCTTTCTTTCTTTCTTTCATACTTTTTTCTTTTTTTATATACTCCCCTAGAACTCTAGATTACATTGTACCTACCTCCTTGGCAGCTGCCCCCCATGCTTAGACGATTGCACATCCTTGGGCAAAGAGGTGGAAAAAATTTTTGGGCCAAGGTAGGTACTAAAAGTTCTATGTTTTCGTGGAGAAAAACACTTGAAATCTTCTAGGGATCCTTCATGCAACCATGTCGTCTTGGAGGTCTCCCAAAATTATACTTCAATCTTTGGCACCTTCATTCTTGTGATCTTCCTCGAAATATTCATCCATACTCAAATGATGGGTTGTGGTCAAGGAGATAAACACAAAAAGATGTATTGGGTTTTTGGGTGGATATCTGGCGAGGTTTGCAAAATTTCCGATGTGGAAACTTACAATGCACAGATAGAAAAGGCTAGCATTAAGATAGATACGCAAAAACGGAATGACCAGCTTCTTAGTCTGGGGCCAGAGAAATCAAGCCCTGAATTAACTCACCCAAAAATAAATCTTGTATACTAAGTTTTTGCACTCAAATAAATATAAGGCTTTGGATAGGTAGAGCAATATGCAAGAGGTATTAATGACAAGGTTAGCATTACTTTTAAGAACAAAAATAAGTCATCTTTAACTCATCCAAAATTGAGAGCATGAAAAGAAAACTATGGGTCTTATCTTTATCGTAACCTTCGCAAAGGATTAAGCTAGCATTTAAATTAATTTCAGATTTGCATTAAAGAGAGCATTAGCTTAATCATGCATAAAACAAGTACAAAGATATTTATAGGCAACGGCCATCATATATCAACTTGGCACAATTTTCCATCCATATTAAAGATCATAAAAACGATGGTGAAATTTATTCATGGTGATGGAAAACAAAAACTACTATTACCGCACACATGCTGAAAATAAATAAAAACTGAAAATGCTACGCACACACAAATTTGCACACAACTGAAAAATAAAGAAAAGGAGAAGGAAAAATCAAACCGAATTGGAAGCACTATTTCTTCTTCCTTCCTTCACTCTTCCTCCAATGGTTGATCCTCCGTCTTTATGATAAAAATAAGCTTGGAGTGCCTCGAAGTATATGGTGGCGGAGCGGATGAACGAGTTGAGTGTCGAGGTCGAACAACTGGCTCCTCCGTGTGCCCTTGCGGTTTGTCCCACATGGACAAGCTTCGTGTACTCCTAATGCCTCCAAGGTGCAGCGTGTCGTTCTTCAATGGTGCCACGTCCTCCTCCATGCTTCGCGGAGACTCGGAGATAGAGTGCTTCCGTGAAGAGATAGATGGCGCCTCTGATAATGATGATCATGTCCTCCTTCGGAGGATGATGTTCATGGCCTTTTTCATCATGCCTTGCTGCACAAATTCACAAACAACTCTCCCGGGGGTTTCTTGCCGGTAGAAAAAACGCACAAAGAAAGTATACGGAAGGGAAAGAATTGTAACGAAATTTCAGGGGATTTTTATTAGAGGATGAAGTGAGGCACAAATTTTTCTGAGTGGTTCGTAAGGTCTCTGGACTATGAACTTGGGAGCATGAATGTGAAAATGAGCAAGAGGCTTACCTGAGGAAGATGGACGTCGGGGGCTGCAAAAAGAGGCCAGGCCGACCGGACCAGGCCGGCCGGCCTGGGGTCTCTGCTGCCCCAATTGCCTAGGCTCTTCTCCCACTTGCTCCTTGCTGCATTATGTCCTTGTGTCCTCATGCTCCACAAGAGTCCATCGGCCAAACTCCCTCGGCCACTCCTTTGTTTTGAATGATGAGATCAATGCCTCCCTCCTTACCGTTGCATCACTTCTTGTCTTCCATGGTTCATGTGCTTTCACTTATTTCCTGCAAAACAAAGTCATGTTGCCCTCCCCCATGCTTGTCCTTTGCATGTGCCCAAGATGTTTTGATGATAAACCCTTACCGTGATGCATCATTAAGCACAAGGTGTTAAAATAAACCTCAAATCCTTCCCTTGATCATGTTTAGATGGTAATTACTCCTCCAAATTTCATAAATTAAAGATAAACTCAGAGCTAAAAATGAGTCTAAATATATTATTAGAGGAGTTTTTTAAACATCAAAAACAATTTGTAAGTCGAAAACTTTCTGACTACCTTTATTTTGGTTGCACCGGGATCGTTTGCTTTCATTAATTGATAGCAAGCTCCTCTGGCTTGACCGTGGGGTTATGGGTTTAGGTTCTAAATTTGGCCAAACATGAGAGAGATTTTGAATAAATAAAAACAAAAAGGGGTTTGGAAAAACTCTAGCTCTAGAGAAACCGGTAGATGTTAAGTGAAATCAAACAAAAAATCGAATTCCCTAGGTTCACGTGAGTCCTAGCATGCGTCAAAAGATTTACAAACATTAAGGAACATAGCGAGGCTCTACTCGTGTGTTTTTAACATGCAAAATAAAATTGAACCTACCATCATGGAGAGGATGGAAGGCTCAAATAGGATCTAAATTTTTGGTTTTAGTTTCTCGAAAAGAGGCAAATAAATCATGGGATGGCTCATGTCATCAGTTTAAGATAGAAAAATTCAAATATAATGACCGAGCAAATAAAAGGTTCTCTAAAAACTTGTTCAACCACTTAAGAGTTAAATAAATGTCTTGCGTAGCAAATTCTATGACCAACTTACTTGGAATTCGGAAATTTTCCGGGTTGCCCTCCCGGCAGCTTTTATTCTTGATCGGGTTGTCCTCCCGGTAGCTTATTCTTGACTCGACGAATAGGTTGCCTCCCGCAAAGCGCTTCGTTTATAGTCCATAGCCAGACTTCTTCTCTTCTTCACTTCGGATCAACACTCTTTTGTGCGCATTGCAATCTTGGGTACCCACTTCCGCACCATCTTGGGTGCGGGCTTATTCTTCGGCTTAGTCATTTTTTTGGTCTTCACAGGCTGGCTTTGTTCTTTGGTCTTGACGAATGCAACAACTTCCTTGATCTTTGTTTCCTTCTTCTCCGGCTCTTCCTTCTTCTTTGGCTCTTCCTTGATAAAGCGATGATGAGGCGGAATATACTTAATATTGAATGTGTTGCATACCTCGAAACGTGGTTGAAACTTGAATGCACTCCTCTCGCCGTAGATGTCGAACTTGATCTCTCCAACTTTTACGGATGCATCTTCGGCGATTCCCACGGGATAGCGAATAAAGTTGTCTCCCAACTCTAGACACATGGCCATAGGCTTGAGCTCCGGTAGGCATAGCTTCTCGAACACATCTTTTGGCATGACTCCCACACTTGCTCCAATGTCACATAATGTCATCTCGTGCTTGTTGGCAAGCATGTCTCAGAAGTAGCATGGAGGCATCTTCATGTCTTGGCTCGACATCTCAATCTTCGATTGTTCGGTAGTGATCTCCGGAATAATGGTAACCTTCTCCTTAGTGTGATCCTCCGTCTCTCCCGAATGATTTTGAATAGCCTTCACCGTCTCCGGACCTTGGGGTCATCCCGGTAATCCTCCTTTGTTACCCATCGGGCGCCCGACAAGTTGTTCCACTCGCGTCTCTAGCATCTTCACCATGTTAAGCACTTGATGGATAGAGCCACCAACCTCCGTCACCTTGCCATCTATATTCTCCAATACTTTATCCATAGCCTTGAACTTAGTGGCGGTGTCCTTGTTTATCTTAGCTTGCTCGTCCATGAAGTCTTTCAATTGCATACAAAGCGGAACCAAATTTTGAATGGTCGAGCTTGCATTAAATATAGGTTTACCTTGCCCGTAGCAGAAGTTTGGCAATTCTCCTTTCATGTAGTCGAGCACCTTTGCTTCCTCCAGACAATCTTCTTGGACATGGTCGTACTCCCCACACTCCTTGCATGTGGATCTTGCCTTGGCAGCCTTTAGGTCTTGAGCCTCTTCCTTTTCAACCTTCATCTTCTCCATCCTCCTCTTAAGTAAACCGATATGCCACTCAAGGAATTCGGCTTGCATGTATTCATTGAAACGCTCCGAAGCTTCCGCAATCGTCTCCCATGGGAATTGAGCAAATGTATCAATTTTGTTGCGCAAACTCTGAGTCTTGGCCGGCGAATAAAATTCCTTCATGAATGCCCTCATCAATGCTTCTCAATCTTGTTTCGACTCCTCCGGTAGAGTGTGGAACCAACACAAAGCTTTTCCAAGTAGTGAGAACGGAAAAAGCCTTGCCCTCATTCGATCTTGAGTCACTCCATCCTCATCAAAAGATTGACATAGTTGAACGAATGCTTGGAGGTGAAGGTTCGGATCCTCTTTACCGGTGTTGGTATTTGCTAAGCCTACAAAGAAAATGAATGATCCGCAAGCGCACGAATACCGGTGAGCACTTCACCCGGGGTGATGGGTTTTAAAATATCGTATCCACAGGGAAGATGGGATGGATGTATCGGTTGACTAGGGATGGCAGTAGACTACTTTATGAGACTTTGATGGTATGGCACATACTTTAACAGGGGTAAGCCAAATGATAAAGTAATGATAATTTAGACAGGTAGAGGCACATGTGGAGCATAGAACATACTACTTCCTAGTTAGATTAGAATTGGATTTACTTAAGAGGCACAAATTCTATGTAGCATACAAAGACTTAGTTGTTCATCTATTCTATTGTAGCATATCATCACATATAGCATAGTCATGGATAAATGTGTGCACCCCGAAGATTACCCAAGAAGATCAAGAACGAAACATGATCCTCCCAAGAATCATTATCGACTAGTCTTATACTCGGGGGATGGATTGCAAAGGAGGCCTTTCACACCTACGATCTACCACACGACCCGGAGCATAAGGTGAATCCGCAAGTAAATCATATCTAAGCACCATGCTTACATACTTTCTACTACCTAGCATATGCGCATAATATACTAGGAGCTCTACAAATAAGTGCGTGAAATTACCATTAATCATGACTATATCAAATATACTACTAGAACAAAGTAAGAACTTAGCAATTGCACACATAATATTGAAATAACACATAGTCATTGAGAAACAATATAAGAACTGGATCTTGATGACTTACAGATCTGGAATTGGAGCAAAGCTCAACTCTACTCGAATCTAACTTTCTATCTAGAACTAGGTTCTAGATCTAAGAACTAGATCTAGAACTATGAAGTAGCTATCCTATCTCTTGTGTATCCTCTCCTTCTCCTGCCCTGGTGTCTTGATAATGATCTTCTTGATTGCTCTGATCATCTCCCTCTACCAAGGGGTCTTGGGGCTGCTTATATAGTCCGAAGGAGGTAATCCGCCACCGTAGGATCAAACCGACCTAAACATGTGGTTTAGATTGATCCTCATAGGCGGTGGAGGAACCTTCCAGAAGTAGGGCTGAGTTGGCGTCCGGGGGGGGACCGGTCGGCCCCACCACAGGGCTGGTCGGCCTGTGGTGGGCCCCATATGGGCCTAGCCTTCGCGTGGTGTCTTCTCGTTCCTTCTAGATGCTTATTTTCTTGTAGCTCACATTGGTTAAGTTCGGGAGTCTTCCGGAGCCTTCTAAATTTCATTCTTTTCGTATTTTCCTGAATGGTCCCTAAAATTATTCAATTCACCAAAACTCGTGGAATTCATTAGTCCAAAGCCCTATACTACTGTTGAGTTATCTTTTTAATCCTTTTTCATGTGTTGTTGATGCATAAAAATAAGAGTTAGTGAGCATCAACAAACTCCCCCAAGCTTACCTCTTGCTAGTCCCTAGCAAGACTCGTTGTTACCAAAATAAATTCTTCTCCAAGGTAGGATGAAAAGACAGACTTTTAAGACTGCTTATATCTGCTTGAGAACATGGGGCTTTCATCTGTACTTGGGTCTTGAGCAGTTGAGAGATAGAATAATTAAGTCAAGCACCATGTTTCAAGTTCTTGGTTTCACTATAATTCTGGAGCTTTGCAGAAGATTTTTAAGATAAAACTCAGAGTATTCCTGTATGACATATGACAACGATGTGACGATATATTAAATCTTTTAGCCTTAGCCTTTATTTGCTTCTTTTGTTCCTGAAATATATCTCTCCTTTTAGCAATAATTTTAAGAGAACCTTGGGTTACATGACAATTGGAGAGGTGGGCTCTACTCGCCCCGGACTTTTGTCCATTTTTCTCTCTCCTTAGAGACGTGGGCTCTTCTCGCCCTCGGACTTGTGTCCATTATTCATCTCTAATTTTATTATTTAGGGAGGTAGGCCCCTCTCGCCTAGTATGACACTTGTCCTTTTCTCTCCCTCTCTTATCTCACTTTCTCTCTCTTCTCTTTTTTTTATGTCATGCCCAAGTCTCTTGAAAGCATAGAGAGATATATAATAGGAACACTCTGAGCATATTTTCAGCAAGGCTCTCTCTCTCTTTTTTAGAACTTAAGGTCTTGTGTCATACAGGAGACTCATCATGCAAATTTATGATTTTAAAAGTAAATCTCCAGAATTTAGTGTCACTTTGAACAAGATAAACAGCAGCCCAACTTAATTATATCATATCAACCAATCACCTAGACTTAGATCAAGAAAATACTCCCACAAAATCTCAAACTCAAAGCATGTTTTAAAAATCTAAACAATTGTATCCATGTCTTGGGAGAATTTAAAGATGGTAATCTAGGCATTGAAGCATTGAAGAGCATTTGTCTATCATGTCCATTAAGCGTACTTCTCTAGTTCTTATTTATTTAAAGCAAGGGAAAAATATTTATTCATTTTATTATTATTTTAACACACTATAAACTTATAAAACTTAAACAAACCTTAAGAGAAAACATAAAAGTAGGTAAATAATACTTACCTCGGGGACAATCCTCCCCCAAGCTGCTCGGTTTCACATCCTCCACTAGCGGAGTGTTCTTGCCAGTAGTTCAGCGTTTGCGTCCGTGGTTTCTTGTATATCTTCCAGTTGTTGTCCCGCCTGGTTCATCTATTGTTGTTGCTGGTGTAGCATGTTGGTGTGGAGGTTTTGATTGTTCATTTGCGTTCTCATGTTGTCATGGACACCTTGGCGGAATGTTGCAGTGCGCTGATGGTCGAATCCTGAAAAGGAGTTACGAGCAGGTACAAAATTTGAAGATGATGCACGAAACCTGCCACTCCCGAATTCCTGTCTTCTAAGATCACATGGTCCTTGTGACGGTAAACCTCCTCCTTGGTACGTGCGGCGAGGATATGATGGTACGGAACCCTTCATATGATTGATAAGCGGCGTCTTCAGAGGGTTGGTCAGTTCCGGCGTAGTTTGATGATGAAGCTCGTGCTGACGTTCGCGGGGGTTGCTGCTGGATTGGTTGTGCCTGAAAGTTGATCAAGAAAGATTGCACGGAGTATATACCCAACCCCAGGTTAGGTAACAGGATTGTGTCTTTATTGCAAATATAGTACAGTTGCCATTGAATCCTTTTGACCCATCTCCCTCGGCGAAAATAATCATAACCGATGATCTCTCTAGGAGTGTCAATGTGGATGATGGTAGCATCTCCCAAGCATGAACCAAAAATATGGAAAGCCAAAGAGCATGGGTAAGCAATATAATAATTTCATCCTTTAATTTCTACAAACATCAAATAAGTTGGCTTGGAACAATCTCTTGCAATAGGGAACATAATATCCACAATCACCCAAGCATGCAACAACAATATTCAAAGGCAAAGAGCATGGGGAAGCAGTCCAACAATTCCATTTACAAATTTCTACAAACCTGAAATAAAATGACTTCTAACAAACTCTTGCGATAGGATACAGTAGATCCACAACCACCCAAACATGAAAGAATATTATAGAAAGCCAAAGAGCATGGGGAAGCAATCTAATTGAATCGATCAATACCGGGAGGAGACCACAGACCTGACGAATAGGACGGGAAGAAGGTGCTGAATGCCGTCTCGATTTAGCAGTCCGACCTTGCGCCTTCAGCACGATGTTCTCCGCAACTCTCGCAGATCTGC
Source organism: Cenchrus fungigraminus (assembly GCA_036936925.1). Taxonomy (NCBI): domain Eukaryota; kingdom Viridiplantae; phylum Streptophyta; class Magnoliopsida; order Poales; family Poaceae; genus Cenchrus; species Cenchrus fungigraminus. Next base: position 68,148,770 of record CM072772.1, on the reverse strand, counting down.
GGCCGCCAGGGTGTGCCTCAGGGGAGCCGACGGAGCAATGAGTTTGAACCATCTTGCAGCTTCAAGGACGTTGCCGAGGAAGGCCACCGCTCGTAGAAGAGGAAGGCCGCCGCTCGTAGAAGAGGAAGGCTGCCGCTCGTAGCAGAGGAAGCCGTCATCAGTACCTAGGTCGCCTTTGCTGCTTCCGCCGCAGATCTAGGTCTCTTCAGCGGTCGAGGAGAAGATCCCCTGATTTTGGAAAATTACCAGGAGGGAATTGGGAGACCTGGTTTCCCTCTTTGCTTTATATATAAACGAGGAGGACCAGAAGGAGGAGCGAGGAATTCAAAATTTCAAGTCCTGCCTTTGTGGTCCGGAGCGGGAAACGAAAGACTTTGGATCATGGACCCAAACGTCAGTGACCCAAACGAAAGACCGCTTGGGTGTCGGACCCAAACGTCAGTGACCTTATGCAGAGAGGCAAGTTGTTGACTGGGTTGTCTGTGCCACCATGGTTCATGGAATGGACAAACACACACAGGACTATACTCTACTTCATATTCACGTTAGATGGATGATCTGTTTTTTGCATTACAAATGTACTCACTGCAACAAATTAATGTACCGTTTCAACTGTTTATTACATGACTAAAAACACTTAAACAAAACATTAAAACTACAGGGGACCCTGGTACAACCCTTCAGGTAATCTTCTACGGAGATTGTGCATAAATTCGGGATGATCAGTGCATACAACTGCCCAATCATATGTGAGTATTCCGTGAGGAAAGATTCTCTATAAGAGAGACATGTATTTGTCCTGCAATTGTGTGCAGTTAGCCTGAATTGCCCATCGTAGAAATGAAGTCACAGTTTCCTCGCTTGCCATGTCCCACATCTTTGACGCACAGTGCAGCTTCAACCTTTCGACTTGGTACATGTCGGCGACCGAGAGTAAATAAGGCCAGGCATTGGCAGGAGTGTCCCATAAATCAGCTTCCTCCGGGAGTGATCCTTCACTGGCATATTTGATCACGACCGAGAAGCCATCAGGGTGTGTGTCAATAATTGTAATAGTTTCAGAGCTAGACTCCACTCCTGGGTCGTAGAGCATTGCCTCCATCACACAAGATACTTTCGCCACATCGGCACGTATCGCTCGTATCACCCGGCATTCTGCACCTACGTGGAAGACAAGTTCCACAGGGGCTTGGGCTGCAACGCTTTCACATATACTTCTTTGCACTGATGGAGGAGGAACTTCAATGCAGTCTCCTCCAGTACTGAAACAACACATGATATGTGTATGCGATCTTCATTGGATGTCACGCGCTCAATGTCATGATGTTCCACTAGACATTCAAATCCTCTTTCTTGTAGATCCCGATTCATGAAACAAACTTCTTTTGTAGCTTGAACTCGAAATCTATCATCTTCATCGTTTGGGTCTCCAGCTATCGCACGCAACAATACTCGCACCTACGTGGAAGCAGTCACATGCTTGACAAACAATAACATAATGCGATCGTATCGCCCTGTGTGAGTATGTGTATTCATAGCAGCAACGAGACACGTACCATTTGGGATTTGTGCACAGGAACGAGGATGACGGCAATGCCGTCTGGAACATCCATCCACTGATGATCATTCATACCTGTAGGATAGCAACGTAGCTTCCATTGACGGCCTCCCACCATAAACGTACTAGATTCCTTGTACTGGCCCGCGGTTCCTTCTGCTTTCGCTTCCTGGCTTGAGACTGAGAAGTCGACTTGCATGGAAGGAATCATTTTAGCGTCTAAAGCCAACACAAATGGCTTGCAATGATCGTCTCATGCCTAAACTATCTCTTATAATGGTGGGAGTGAATGTGTCATTCCGAAACGTCCGTTCGTGGACATCAGTTACCACCCGGAATGGACGCGTCCCTTCAGTGCGGGTGTGGCTACGTTCGGGTCATGAACTTCCCGGTTCTAGTCCTTAAGTGTGATTCATAATGATCGACACGTCCGTTCAGAGGGGGTGTGCACACAAGTTTTTCGGTTAACACCCGGTGCCAGTGCTTAACTGCAATTCTCAATGATCGACACGTGGATCAACTTGTGAGAGCATGTTGTTCCCAAACGCCCATTCGAGATGCCCTTCTGTGCTTATATGCATGTTAATATTACACACACACACATACACAAAAACATATATTGCTATTCCAATTCCAGCTTATTCCGTTTTGGTCTTGTCGCGTTAACAAGTTCATCATGTTTCTCTATCTCCAAGGCCTGCGGGAATCATCAAGTGCGAATCCAGACCATTCGTAGACCTTTACAGTCGTGACTCACACAGCGTACCTGATTGAGGAGGACTTGTCAAGTCATCCTGCACCCTGCGTGTTGCAACGCAAGGACCATCCGGTCCATCTGATTACAACACCCAATCTTGTTCTCCAGATGCAATTGACGCCTAAACCATTACATAAATAAACGGTAGAGAGTTATCTCGTTGTTGATGCGGCATGAGCTGATGCAGTGAGACGGCCATTAGATGCAGCTGATGCGGTGTGATTTGTTCGCAGGACTTTCTTGTGCTCTAGAGAGGAAAGTCCGGAAGTAAACACATACGTAGACACGTTGGGCTCATCCCGTGATACCCATCGTTCACACATGTAATCGATGCACGCCACTGAAGATTCTGACCTAGATAGATTCCTATCACGCATAGGCCTGATTATATTCCGAGCATCTCACGTTTTCCATAGTAACTTTAGCAATGCTACACCGAGCTCACGTGACCCCTGTAGTCCTCGATAAATAGGCGAGTGCAGCACACGTTCTTGAAAGGCAAGGCCAACACTCATCGGTTCCCCGTCTTGCATTTCTCTACTTAAGTGGGATACAAGGGTGAGATCATTTTGTTGGCTAATCTTGTTTACTTTATAAATGCATGGTATCGAGATAGTCACATTGTTAGCTTATGTAGGGTTTGTTCTTTGTTTGTGTATGCAGTACGTGGGGAATGGCCGGGCAAGGAAGGGACAGAGCATGGAACTTGGAGGAGTCGGGGAAGGGGGAGCAGTCAGGCGCAATAGCACCTCACCACCACCCGGATCAGCCGCTGCCATCAGCACCGCAGCAGCACCCGGCCCCAATGGCACCTCCACTTCCGCTGGTTTCGGCACCTCAGCAGCACCCAGCCCCAATGGCACCTCCACTTCTGGTAGCATCGGCACCTCAACAAAACCCGGGGGTGATGCCACATCCAGTTCAGCCGCTGGCAACGGCAGCTCAGGATCAGCTGAACCTCATGGCACCACCTTTTCGCCCACGGCCCAGGCCACCACCTCTGCTGTTGCCCGTTGAAATGCCACCCCCGCGGCCAGTGCTCATTGAACAAGATGAATCGCATGACCTGAAATGGTCTGTGTTGCTTTGGCTTCAGCAGGGCGGGCCCACCTGTGTTTATCACGAAGGTATGTGGGTGTGCCCTTTTTTCCATAGGGGTCACAGGCAATGGACCATTCGTGACCCGCTGTTACACTTGCATAACATCGCCGTTTCGCCTGCCAGGGTTTGGGATACAAGGGTGAGGCATCACGCTTTGGTGGAGTATCTGATCCAGGAGCCACGTTTTGCTGCACTCCGTGCAGCGGCTGGATTTCCATGAGCTCGTGATGGTAGTAGTATGTCGTGATGGTAGATGCTAGTAGTATATCGTTCAGAGTATGTCGCTGTAGTTCCAACTATGGTGGATCGATCCATCCTCACGTGTAATCAATGCGTATGCATGCATTTGTGTCGTTTGTATTTGGATTGTGTTGTTTCTAATAAAAATGGTAATGTGTGTGTACTCCCTTGGTATAAATTTGTTGTATACGGAAAGTCCGTTCCCTTGATTTCTTAAATACCGGATGAACACAGGACGAAAGTCCGGTTTGTAGTTTTCAGTCGGACTGGATTAAACTGTCACTGCTACGCAATGAGAAAATCAACATCTTACAAGGAAAAAATAGTAGTTGTAGTATTCAATCAGACCAGATGAACAGAAGGCGAATGTTCATTCTGCTTCTTCTACTCCTACTTCTACTAGTAGCAGTTACCACTAATCCACTAATCAAGGCACCACTTCTTTGTCGATGGTGCACCCGGCGTGTTGTTGCAGCTGCTCACGGACGAGGATGTCGCTCTGTTGCCGCCGCCCGTGGAAGATGGTAGCAGACCTCCCAGGGCGCCGCCCATGGATAAGGTCATCCCTCCAATGCCGCCGCCAGAGGATGATGTCGCCGCTCCATGGCGGTCGGTCAAGCACGGCCTTGGCGCCGCTCCATGGCAGATGGTGACGGCCGGTCGATGATGGCCTTTGCTCGGTGAGGATGGCAGAGATCGACTGCTGCCGACCGATGAGGACGAGAGAGGATGACAGCGCTTGGAGACGACGGTTCCCCGATGAGTGGCAGTGCTTCCGCGCCCCTGACCCCTGGCAACTCTTGTTGACTTGCGAGGGGTGCGATGTTTCAAAGGCACATGATCTTGGATTTCATTTTGTTCCACAAACTCTGAATCATCAGAGGATGTGTCAACCACCACCCGAATGGGCCTCCGCTCTGCCTCCTTTTCATCAGACCACTGGGGATCCTCCCTTTCATCAGAAGAGGAGGAGGATGTGGCTTGCGCCGCACCTCTCGGAGACAATGGATCCATGGGGAGAGGAAGAGAGCGCTGTGCGAGGATGGGTTTTTTGTTGGTTGCAAGAGTTGGGAGAGGAAGAGGGCGCTGTGCGAGAATGAGGTTTTTTGTTGGTTGCAAGACTGGGGAGAGGAAGAGAGCACTGGGAGGAAGGGGGATATTTCTGGCCAGAGGAACCCATTCAGCCATTATTGAAAAAACTGCTCCCGAAAAGATTAGAGTAGTTTTCTATAATGTGGGATCCGTTCTGGTCAAACTAATTCAATTTTGACCAAATTTACAGTAAATTGTGTTAACACTTATATCTTCATATAAACTTATCGGGAAGTGAGAATTGCATTCCTTTGTGGACGAAGGGAGTACGTTCTGAGGAAGGGGGAAAGACCGTTCAGCGGAATGTTAACGGATCGGAAGAAATAATAGTAGTCCAGAAGGTCCTTTTAGCAATACATCAGTATACCGGACCTTCTGGACTACCGTTTCCACTCATTTGTCTTTGTTGGAGCTGTAACTCATCCATTGTTCTCCTAGAACCTTGTTCTTTGGCTATCTTGTCAATGATGCCTCGTCCCTAGGCAAATCTTATTCCTGACATTGTTGTGAGCGTCGCCAATAAGATCAGTGATGCAAGAGATTTCATCATGTTCAAAGCTGTCTGCAAGGGTTGGAACTGCGCTCGTTCAAGTGAGGCACACCCGTTTGACCCTTGGATTCTGAAATCTGAATTTATCGGTGAATCTGGAGCAGTGACATTCGCATCCGTCGCTGATATGTGGCTTTTTGAGGTCTCCTTTCCTGCATTGGCTGGGAAAAGGACTAGATTTATTGGTTGCGGCAGATCTGGAAGCCTAGTCGCCTTAGATTGCAGAGATTGGTGCAACGCGCTCATGCTGAATCCTTTATCTCCTCGAAAGCACATTCGCCTTCTTCGACTTCCAAAATGGAGCCAAATGGCTACTCTCCAAGCTTGTATCTTGTGCCTTGAAACAACAGCTGGTGCAGAGTCATTTGTCGTGATTACTTTCTTTTGGCCAGAGAAATCTTTTGCAGCACTTGGGTCATTACCCGTTTTCATGTGGCATTTGGGTAGCCAATCCGACTGGACTACACTACCTTCGGAAGATTTCTGGTGCAGTTCTTCTGAACACATGCGGATCTACTTGGGGCAAGACCTTCCAGCACCTCCCCATCCTGTTGGACTTCGGTTGTCATGGGTTATTGGCATGGGCAACTCTTCTCTACTCGAAGGTGAAGACTGATTGTTCTTTGTTGTTCTGGAGGAGAAAGAAGCTGAGGTGGTAGAATTAACTTTGCATTCATTCATCGGGGACATTTGGCAGCCTATTCCCTAGGAGAGAGCTCCTGAGTTTCGGAATAAGATCATCTTGTTTGGTCCTGGCAAGTGCATTGTTACAAAAGAGCTAGCCATTTTTGGTTTGCCTGACCTAAGGGCAAATCACATTTACTTCCTAAAAAATTATCATCACGATGAAAAGAATGAGTACTGGATCTACCAGCAGGGAATAGGTATTGTTCCAGGCGTCAACACTACTCCTGTGATCCGCATTAAGCAGGTTCGTGGGGACTGGATTTGGTCGCGAGGAACATGGCTGTTGCCTAGCTATCCGTAATGAGAAACTTCGATTGTGTACCACCTATAACGCAATTCAATGTACAAATATCTATATTATCAGCCTTTGTCAATTATTCAGCGCATATGTATGAGTTTCTACCACAATCACTGTAGGGAACAAGCAGTTACGCATTCGATAATCAGGAAGGTCCTTCCCGCAAAACATCAACAGAGCGGACAAGTATCAAACATCATAAGATGGCATCTCACAGCTACTCATCACCACAAAGTTCACACCACCAACAAGTAGCAAATACCAAAATACAAGCATGATTTGCACATCTAAACCGTCTACCTAGCAATAACACCACGAATCACATTATGCCTCATTGTTGTCCTTGCTGAGTTACCTCTTATATGAGGCCTGTCTCAGCAATTCCTTCACCTTCTTCACCACAACTGTTGCAGAATCCAGAGCTGCTTGACCGTTGTTGGTATTTCTTAACCTCGCCACTAGTGGCGCGTCTAGCGTGAGCGTGTAAGGAACACCCAGGTACACTGATGGGTGCGAACGAGTCTGCAAGCGCACGGATACACCGTTGTAGCACTTCTCCCTCGAGAGTATTACAAAGGGTATCGAATCCAAGGAACGGTCGGGGTACTCTACGAGCGACTTACCCAAGGACACATGATCTCTGCTGAGGTAGGCAAGAGGTATGGTATCTCTTGTAGGTACTTGGTTCTAGGGGAGTGCAAGCTGCAAAGGATCTCGCTTCGGACACCGGACCCTCCTGGCTATAACAGTCGGTTCACGGCAAATGGTTGCCTACACCTGTATCCGAACGTGGGGGATTCCGAAAGGGTCCACCGCGGCCTACCCCAAGACAAACCGTGGGATACAGGGCAATCGAAGGATAACCCGTAGTCCAGACACCACGTCTGCACCACCGACTACTACTATAGCATGGCTACGTCTGACGTCCCATAGCAACACTATAGCACTCCATACAAATACGGAGTGACGAACCCGCGAGTACAACTAGACCTTGCCCATCATGGAATCAAGACGATACAAAGAGATATGAATGACACTTTGGTCTAATTCAGATATGCAGAGTACTCACTATATTCTAATTGATAAGCAAACATACAAACGGAATGCAGAACTATTCATCCAATCAACAAGATCAAAGGATCATGTCACGAAGAACACGAGCCTCTAAATGATGAACAGATGAAGAACTCTAGAACATATCACCCATGTATGAATACGACTTTAGTCTAATTGGAATATAACGAAATACTCACTTTAGTCTAAATGAAGAACAGCATCACTCACGAGGTACAAAGAGATGATGAACGAAGAACAGATCATCACATCTCCCTTCTACTCACTCATACTCTCTCCTCTCTACCCAGCACTACCTAAGCTAGATCCTCCTCACACTCATACTCATGGTGGGATGAGGTTTCTCCTCCACCAAGAGGGAATGAGAAGGAGGAGAGGAGGCTAAGGTAAGAAGTTGCCTTCTAGTGTGTTGTCCTATTCTTACCCCCTCCCCTTCTATTTATAGGCGCGGGCACCGGCGTCAAGTGGAGCGAGGCACCTCGGGGATGGCCTCTAGGACCAATGGGCGAACACCACGTGGAGGCCCGAGATCAGCCGACCAAAGGTCGGTTCGGCCGATATAAGGGTCGGCCGACCCCCACGTGGCCCGCCTCGGCTTGTGCTTTCTCTGGGCGGTTGACTGGTGGGCCCTGAGGTTGGTTCCCGGTGTACACGTGTGTTGGAGGCGGTTTAGGCGCTCTGGTGGGCCCATGGATCCATGTGAAGTCCACGTGTCACGTTCTGATTCATCGGGGCTTGCCTCCCTTGGATTGGTGACATGGCTTGCATGCATGGCACCCGAGGTTGCATGGTTTGCATGCATGACACCTGAGGTGGCAGCCACTCCTTGGTTGATGTGACGTGGCATAGATCATAGAAGTGTGCTTTCTCTTCATTTCTTATGCTAAACACCTGCATTCATCTTCATACAACCACTTGTGGAAATTGTTAGTTTAAAGCCCTATTCTAGTGTGGATGCATGATTCTCATGTTGAAATGCAGGGATTGACGGCCTTAAATTAGGTACTTAACAGCCGTCAACAACTCCCCCACACTTGCCCTTTGCTCGTCCCGAGCAATAGGGAAGAGATCGAGTGGGTTGAACCAAGGGTATGAAACATACATAAGAATTATTCCAGGTCATACCTTGCTCTTGTGAACTTTGTGGAGTGGCTACCATGCCATCTTGGGTAGTTGATAAGAGGAATGACCATGAATCAAATCCCTCAGACGTCTGATGGTAGGCACTTGGGGTTTTCAAATGATTTTTGAAAGACATCTAGGCCCCAAGTGGGTTTTGGTGTATTGAATGACAACTAGATTAAAGATCTAATGTCTTTGTTAAGCATGTGAGCAGGTTGCAATATATAAATAACAAAGCATGATATATGACATTGAACATCTATATGAGAAGACAAGCCATTGTTGTACAAGATGAGTTGAGGAATGGGTTATTGCCTCACATTGTGAAATGGCTCTATTTAAGGTTGAATGTCATGGTTTTTGACATGTATGATCCCATGAAGCATATATATGGTATATGACAAGCTAATGAAGGTTAAGATAGAGGCATATTGATATTGGAACATTGGATGGTCTCTTATTGAAGGAAGAAGCTTGTTACAATCAAAAGGGATATTTAAATTAAAAAGAAGGCATGATCTCAATTGGATTTCACTCTTGTTGTTGAATCAAGCTAAACTCAAATTGGCAACGAATGGATGAAGAAATCAAGCAAGGGATTAGCAACGAGGTACTAAGCTAAGGTTGGCCAAGTAGTGACTTGGACCATGTGCTTGGCTAGGGTGAAGTGGCTATAGCTTGGAGAATTTTGAGGTATCAAGTCGAGCCTAATCGAGTGGAACAATGAGGATGCAACAAACGTTGTTTGGATCATGTGAAGGTTGACTTGGCATCTAGAAGTGGATTTCATTCATATGTGTTGAATATTGATCCAAGTCACTAGCTCAAGGTGAAGTGTTCAAATCAATGAGACATTGATGGATGAATCTCACAAATTGAAATATTGTTCAAGTCTGGCGATTCATGAAGATGAAGCTCAAGAGTTCTAATATTGCATTTATATTTGATCTTGAGTATAGGTATGCCATACTATCAATAGGGATGCAACGTGGATAGCTTTGCTTATGTCTCGGTGCTCAAACCTAACCTCCAAAGTGCTATCATGAGTGAAACACTTACCACAACACATGCACCTGGTGGTTTTGGAGCTTATTTTCATTTGGAATGGATGCCCCTCTGAATAAGCTTTCCATAGAGTCCAAGATCATCGAATTCGGAGTCCGGAGTAAAAAGTTATGCCTTTTTCTCCGAGGTGACCTGTGCTGTCCAGTGAAGCTTCGGAGGTTCCGGGGAATTTTCCGGAGACTCCGGACTTTCCAAAGACTACGGAAAAATTGTCCGGAATATCTGGAACGTTTGAACCTAACGGCTAGTTTGGGGGATTCCGTAGTATCCGAGGGTTTTTCCGGAGACTCTGGGACTTAACAGCCAACGGCTAATTTTTGGATGATGGGTATAAATACCCCTCACCCTCTCCCATTTGTGGCTGCTGGTTCCCCACATGAAAAACACATCTCCACAACCCTTTTAAGCCCTCCCATTTCTAGTTTTGCAAGAGTTTTGAGAAGAGAAGAGATTTGGGTGAGGGATTGAAAGATTGAGTGAAAGTTGAGCTAATCCATCCTTGAGCACTCGAGTTCATAGCAAGAGATCTTCGTGGCGTTTGTTACTCTTGGAGGGTTGCCTCCTAGACGGCTAGGTGTCGCCCATAAGCTCCCAAGGTGTGGTGAGCTGTGGGAAAGTTTGTGAAGGTCTTGCTTCGCCTCCACAAGGGAAGAAGCTATTTAGTGGATCGGGGAAAGGGTTGAATGCATCCCGGCTTCGGTAGGAGAAGCACCCAACGGAGACTAGGATTCACACGGTGGTGAATCCGAACTTCGGTAAAACAAATCATTGTGTGTCTTGTTGGTTTACCTCACATTTACCTTGCTTTACATTCTTAGCTTGCTTTTGTCACATATTGTCGATCTACTTGGGTGTTAGTGCTTGTGAAGTGCAGGAGCCTAAGAACCTGCAAAGATCTCCACTCTGAGCCACACTTCAAGTTTGAGTTCATTTCAAGCAAGCAAGCAAGAAAAGGTTTGGGGTTCCTCTCTGACTCAGGCAAATCCAGAAGTTCCGGATTTGCAATCCAGAAGTTCTGGGTTCTGAGAAAGAGAACTTGTATTCCGCTGCGCAGGCGCTAGTCTAGAGATTCCGAAGATTTTTCCAGAGATTCCGGACTTTCCAGAAACTCTGGAGAAAAGTCCGGAGTATCCACACTTTGTTGATAAAATTGTTTTAAGTGGTGATTTTCAGGACTCGCCTATTCACCCCCCCTCTAGGCGACATCAAGATCCTTTCAATTGGTATCAGAGCCTGGTGCTCCGATTCGAGCTTAACTGCTTGGAGTTTAAGGATGTCGACTACTTGTGAGGTATCATTTGAGCCACTTCGGTTTGATGGCTCAAACTACTCTTCTTGGTCTGCTCATGTTCTTCATGTATTAAGCACTTGGGGTCCGTTATTTGAGCGAGTTGTGGTCGCTAGCATCCTTCCCGATGATTTTGATAGTGAGGACACGTCCAACCTATCAAAAGAGGAAAAGGATTGTTTGCTCCACAACTCCTCCGTTATTAACCTGATGTTCAACAATGTGAGGAAGGTTGTTCAAGAAGTCATCTTCAACCACGAGGACATTTGTGATGATGCACATCTTATTTGGGTGGCACTCAAGGATATGTATACAAGTGCCAATGATGAGAACGAAGAAGAAGAGGATGAGTCACTAGAGGAGTGCTCAACATCAACATCTTGCATTCCTCCACTAGAGACATCATCCCGGGATGAAAAGAATCACAACATCACAACCACTGCCTCTAACCAGGCAAACTTAGTTGCACCGGTTTCAAAAACCGGTGGCACCGGGTTTGGCAGTGATCAGCACCAAGTTGCTTCGTCAAGCATCAGACCAGCATCTCACCAACCTAGTGAGGTATCTACAACTCCTAGTACTTCCTTACTATGTACTAACAATTTCAAGTCTCAAGTGACTAAAGGTAAAAGGAAGAAAGGAAGTGAAGTTGAGCAATTTGACTTCGAGCTCGACAAAATGACCAAGAAAGACAAGAAGAATGTGCTAGAGCTCATAAAGAGAGTAAGAAGGCAAGAAGATGAGCTCACAAGACAAAAGCCTTATTGTGACTCCTTCAAAGAAGAATTGAAGAAGCTTAAGGACTCAAGTGCCTCCTTATCTAGTAAATGCAAGGAGGACATTACCAAGGCATATGCTTGTGCTACTAACTCTCTATCTTGTGCAGCATCCTTGGAAAAGGAAAATCAAGCTCTCAAGGATCAACTTGATGAAATCACTTGCAAGTTTGTGAAACTACAAGGCACTCACATAGAACTTGAATATTCTCACGAGAGGCTTGTAGAATCACACACTTTGCTAGAAGTGACAAATGAGGTTTTGGTAAACTCAGTTAAATCTTATACACCTCATTGCACAACTAGCACATCTACTCAAGTTGAAAATGATATATCTTGTGCTAACCTATGTGGCCCAAAAGGCAAACCTTCTTGGTATGATTGTGTGATTGCAGAATCTTGTGATGACTCCATTGCTCAAGAAAATGATGATCTTATGCATGAGGTCGAAAGACTCAAGAAAGAGGTGGCTAAGTTGAAGGGAAAAGAAAAGGTGCAATCTTCTCAAGATAACTGTGAGCCCATGGTGAAGAAGCTTGAGAAGAGGATAATCGTCACTAGATCAATCTCTCAACAAAGCCACAAGATCAATGATCACAACATTAGCAACAAAGAGAGGCTAGATCACATCAAGTGTTACAAGTGCTCACACATGGGACATTATGCATCCATGTGCTCATTCAAGGAAGAAGACAATCCAAACCAATCAAAGAGGCAAAGAAGTCTTGCTCAGAGAAGATGCTTCGGTTGTCATGAGAAAGGGCACAAGATTGGAGCTTGTACCAACCGGTCAAAAGTTCCCTCAGGGAAACCCGGTGCCACCGGGTTTGCAAAACCAGTGGGACAGGTTTCCACTGAGAAACCTGTGACAACCCGCCCAGGAAAATACCGTACTATCGCCTAAACCAATCCACTTTGGCCATTAAGCGACAGTAAAGTATCATCCCGTCGTTAGTTGTCGGGTTAACGCCCGGTAAATCACTTGGATATCAACAAAGGATCGAACATATGCATTAAAACTCACGCAAAGGCGAGTCCAGAGTACAAGCATAAATTAAATCCAAATTACCCCTAAGGGTTTAACTATTACAAACCATTGTTCATGACATGATAAGTAAAGGTTCAGAGTTCAAAAACAGCGGAAATAAGATAATCTAGCGCAACGGTAAACATCACAGGAGGCCGTCCGTGATGCACTCACTTGTCGTCATCCACCCATCCCTGCTCCCAGCCGGGTGGAATCTCACCAGGTCAAACAACACCTGCAACAACATTTTTAAAGCAAGGCTGAGTATACTAATACTCAGCAAGACTTAACCGTCGGGTGATAACTACGTCACCAAACTCTAAACATGAGAGGCTTTTTGGCCGGTAGAGTTCTTTTGCTGAAAAGCAACAAAGGGTATGTCCTTACTTTCAATATTTTAGCACAAGTTCTAGTTGATTACCATTTCTAAGTGTGCCAACTAATTCAATCAAGAATTATACAAACAATTAATTCAAGCAGTAAACTTCATCAAATTCCATCATTAAGGGATATCATGGCCAGTAGATTAAGCAGTCTCAGATAACGGTGAGAGGCCGACAATCGATTGATTTAAACCTTGCAAGGTAAACCTAAACACACGGTAGGGTGCCCCCGCGAGGACAACCATCCAGGCGGTTCCCAAAAATCCTCGGCTTGGGATCAAAGCTTACCATCCTGGGTACAAGGTTAGCTGGCGTACCCCGCAAGGCACCCAGCTTCACACATGCACCCCCCTTCCCCGGTAGCTAGCCGGTTAGGTGATTGCTCAAGATTTGTAAGGAAGAGTTCCCGCACCGTCTCTTTAAGGTACTAGGCTTACCGGTCCCATTCCCGACATGTGCTTAGTACGTTCAAAAGCTTAGCCCACGAAAGCCACTGGACCGGAGCCCAAATCCCATGCTCTTACCACATGAGCAATCCATTTATCAAGATCTTATGATTCCAACATAAGAACCTATTCTCGCGAGTGACGAACATCACTCGACTTGTACCGGTCCTATAGCATAGCAGCTATCGACCTAACATACTAGTAAGGAACATAGGTACCTAGGGATTATGCATCTAGGGTTTCAATTCAACTCCTGAAACGTAAATGCGCAATCATATCAAACATAATTGCGTAATTTTAAAAAGACAGGGTTAATGATCCGAGGCTTGCCTTCGCTGGCAAGGTTGGCCTTGGGCCCTTCTGGACCTTGGTCCAGGTCTTGAGCTACGTCCACGCACTGCAGCTCTTCGTCAGCACCTTCGTCTCCTCCTTCCGGCACGAGCGTATATCTACCGTCGGGAAGATCTACACGAGGATGCAATGCAAGATTTAATTGACGATTTTTAATTTAATTAATTATAAAAAACAAATGACAACCATGGGGTGCATGGTTGACCACACTCACCTAGATAAGAAATACATTCAGCATACTCTTCCAATAAAGGAACAATATGCGGTTCTTTATTAATTATTCTATGTGATAGTGACTGTGTACATATTTATGTAAATAAATTAATTTAAACTTCACAACAGCAAGGGGGTGATACTTAGCTTCTTAGCAAGTTTAACATCACACACCTATGGTCATTAGAGGTGGGTTGGTGATTTTCCCATTTAATTTACTATTAAGCCTTAAATTGCTTCCATAGCTTTTATTCATAAAATTAATTAATAAAATTCAGTGGGGTGTTTCAAGAAGCACTACAAACCTAAACAAAGCCACTGCACACACATGCACACTTAGGAGAGCTATGAAATTAATTGTACCGAAAATAACAAAAGCTAGCTACTTAAGCAAGATAAATACCTACAAAAATAAATGCACATCAAAATGATTCCAACTTTCTCACACATGGTCTTTGGTCCAAAACTAAGCTAGGAATGCAACATATACACCTAGAACCATTATAGATCTTGAGTTATGCATTTACAAAGATAAACAAGCATATTTCAAGAATAAATATTTCTGACAATTATAAAATTGTGATTAATTCACCATAGGTGCATTTTGGCATAAAAAGATCACATACAGAAGTTGGGCACAAAAATATAATTATTTTTATCTACAAAAAGCATTTAGACAGATTCTGCATAAATACAAAACAATTCATCTAAAAAGATTTACAACATAACTATATGCAATTTTTGGTACAAAAGCTGGGAATGGCAAAGCACACAACATATCCAAAATTCAGCTACAGAGCACATGTAGATTTTGAGATACAACAGATCTAGGTTTATCAGTTTTCTATTTTTCATGCAAAAACAATCAGGAAAAACTATAGTCATGCTTTACAAAAGTTGCAGTGTTTTTCACAAGGAATCCAAAAAAATTGAGTTTGCATTTTTCTGATTTTTCTAGGAGTTTCTACGGAGTTTCTAAGTTTCAGCCAAACTGCTACACTATTGAAGATACGGTTTTTCACCGGGGTCCCTGGAACTCTTCTATTCTTCACATATATGCCCTCAGCATTTACCATTCGGCCCCTGCAAGATTGCAATCAAAGCACCGAGGTCCCTGGCGGCGCAGGGAGCTCGCCGCCGGTGAGGAGGCAGCCGGACTTGGCCGAGGAAAGGCGGGGGAGTCGTCCATGCTCACCTAGGGTTCCGTTCGAGGGGCGGACGGGGTCGGGGAGCTGCCGGCGAGGGAGCTCGGCAGCGCCGTCGAACTGTGGCCGTGGGAGCTTCTCGTTCCGGCGAACTGGGCGTCGGTGCTCGGCAGTGGGCGGCCGGGGAGGTCCAGCAGGCGCTAGGGATGTCGTGTGTGTGCTTTACCGCGGGGTGTTTGGGCGGAGAGGCGGAGCTCCGCGGGGAGACCGTCAATGGCATGCGGGCGGTGGACAGGGGTGCCGTGGTCGTGGCATTCGCGTGGGCGGTCGTGTCCGTGCTTTATAGGCGAAGGGGGTGTGGCCCTTGCACGCCAAGGCAATGGTCGGGCGGACCATGCGGCCGGTGCGGCAGCGACCCGGCGACGGCGGGCATGGCAGAGGGGGTCCGGGCGCAGACAGCGAACGGGCGGTGTGCGCTTCGGGCCTGGCAGCGGTGGGGCTGGCGCGCGGCGCACGCGCATGGTCCCCCCCAGGGTCTGTCGGGCGGCGGGGTGCAAGGCGCTAGCCACGTGGTGGCCGCGGCCCTCGGCGTCCGGGCCCCTGGTGGACATGCCGCGGGAATCGCGGCGCCGGTCGGCGCGCTCTGGCGGCACGGCGCGACGTCGCGGTGCGACACGGTCGGCACTTGTTTGCAATAGCCACTGTTTGACTTGAAAATGTGCCAATTATTTGAACTGCTCGAAACAAACTTTGAATACCAAAGTTGTAGAGCATCTATAGGAGAGTATTTTTCTCAAAGGCCGACCTATGCTTTGATCAACCATTTGAGCATGAACTGCAGGCAAAGTTGCCGGTTTTTATGGCTCGGGTGAACAGTAAAAGCTGAGTTTGACTGAGAATTTCACCAATTTCCACTCCAAATCTCGAATGCCGCCAATTATGAAAAGTGTGTCCCTCGAAAAGACGAACAACTTCTATATTGGCCGATTTTGAAGTGTTTAGGTGAAATTTGGAGAACGCGGCAAAAGTTCCGGAGGATGCTCAAGGGCAAAGGGGTTTCACCGGAGTTTTGACCAAGGGTTGACCAAGGTTTGACCACAAGTGGGTGTTGACTTGATCAAGAGGGTCATTAGGGATTGTTGACTCAGTTTTCGAGGTGATGACCCAGGTTGACCACGGTTTGACCAATGTCCACAATGTCTGACTCGGTTGATTCGGTCATTAGCACTAATGATGCTAATTAAAAACCTGGGGCGTCACAGCCTACCCCCCTTAAAAAGAATCTCGTCCCGAGATTCGAAATTAAAAGACGAAGGCAGGGAGGGGTCCTCGGACAGAGATATTACCCATGATATTAAGTTGGTCGATTCGATCGGATGCTAAGAGAACATCGAGATTGGCGGAAAGAGACCAAGTTGAAAGTGATCATCAAAACTGATTTCTATGAAGAAAAGGAAGGCTAGTAAAAGATTCCCATACGTTCCTTTGGAAGCAACACGGATGTGATTTATGGTTCAAAAAATTCCCCATACTCGGTCGAGTGGTTCATAAGAACAGCCTAGGAAGGTGAATTCGTAGATGGCATTCGCAAGGAATGGCTTACGAATAAGAGGTAGGAAAAGTGTGGAAGATAATCTAGTATAGGAATTTCAGAACAATCTTGCTCACATGTTATTTAACTTGTGAATTTGGGTAGTATTGACTCGTTACATTACAGTGCAGTTATTTTAAAAAGTTGGTGTGATGCACATGCTTATGAAGACACGATGCACATGCTCATGCGGTATGGTGCTCATGATGCAGGTTAGCACGACTCGGTTACCCACAAAATGAGTTAGTGATGGAGATGGCAATCATAGGTTGAGAAGGAGTATGTGTGGCGAGTCGCATTCTCACAACCAAGATACCTAGCGCGCTCCTAGTGGCAATCATCTGGCTGCAGCGCACATGATGCCCTAGGTTCCGTCGCGGCACCTTGGGTTATGGGACAATAACGTCACCAAACATAAGAGAGATAGAGTATGAGTATTGAAAACTTTCATGCGGATGCACGTTAGTTCACCCAAAGTTCCCAAATGCACGTGCTATGCAAGTGCATACCCAACAAGTGACATTTTTTTTTCAAAATGTTGTGAGCAAGACCATGAGGAATAAGCTCATGATTGAAAGATCGAAGTAATCATGACAAGGATATCAATTCAAGAATCGTTCAGTGCTCCATCATGTATAAATTCAAGGGGGTTTGGAAGGGATACATGTCGATGGAGATAACCGGTTAACAGGCAGAGATGATACCTGAAGATTGACTCTAAGATCAAGACATCACTCAACTGACATGGTAGGACAGAAAAAGTTCTTTTCTCATGCTGGGCAAAACTGGGGTAGTCATGTGTACAAAGGTACAACCGTATACTGGACTCGAAGCGAGCATACATACGTAATGACATAAAGTTCTGGCAGTTGTGAACAAAAATTCATAACTTAAAAACCAGAGCCCCAAAAATTTCCAAATTTTTGTAGCAACTCGGCAATATTATGAGGCACATATTTGGTAAACAAAGGTTGATCTAGAAAGGTTAGAAAGGTGCTTCAACTAAGCAAGGTTTCGGATTTGGCTCCTGGAAAAACAGCAAGACAGGTGTTCACTAATCTGAGCACAACTTGAGATATACAAAGGCTATGACCGCGAATTTTTGCAAGCAGGAACTAGATTAGATATGGAGCAACTTTGGTAGAGATCACCTAGGCAAAAAGATTGTTGAACAAGGTGCACAAATCAAGCAAACAACCCTATCAGATTTTTGGACAGCAACACCTTCACACCTGAGAGGCTAAGCAAGAAAAAGCACACTAGCAAAAATTCACCTTAGCGAGCACATAAAACATACAGGGGTTTAGTTTTAAATTGTCACGATTTTTAACATGATGCAAGACGTCCTAATCGTCCTCACAAGGCAATCAAGCCAAAAATCGAAGTTAGTGCCGGTGGCAAGGCATATACACGTTTCTCCCTATAATAACTAGTCGAGAACTAGTCGATGCTCACTTAGCGACTTACGAAACGTGGTTAGTGTACCTGCAGAAGATCACAGAACACATCGAACCTTTCGTGCCAGCACTCACGAAAGCGTCCATAAACATTACCGTTCACTATAGAAACGGTATCCATGCGTCAAGCCGCTGCATGGACAGCGTCCAACCTCGGATACGCTCCTTTTTGAATGAAGCGGATCCTTGCCTCGCATATTCACAACGCGGAACGTCCACGTATGGCAAAACGTGGCGAGACACAGACGCGACGTGGGTTCCCATTAGAATAGGTCCCATCCATCCCTCACAGGACTTTCCTGTGGCACCACCACGTATGGCAAAACGTGATGAACTAGTATGGTTGTGCATAAAGTAAGTTCTGACTAGAATAAAATGTGCTGGGAGTTAGCAAAATAAACCATAGATTAATAAGCCACCTGAAAGAACCAAAAATTCCCTCTAGGGCCTCTCGGTCTAATCCATCCTTAACGGACCAACGTATTTTGCAAATCCAAACAATCTTGGCAAGTTTTATTCAAAAACCAGTGATTAAGGTTGTTAATTAAACTCTGGTGCATATAATCGCTCTGATGCCAGCTGTGACAACCCGCCCAGGAAAATACCGTACTATCGCCTAAACCAATCCACTTTGGCCATTAAGCGACAGTAAAGTATCATCCCGTCGTTAGTTGCCGGGTTAACGCCCGGTAAATCACTTGGATATCAACAAAGGATCGACCATATGCATTAAAACTCACGCGAAGGCGAGTCCAGAGTACAAGCATAAATTAAATCCAAATTACCCCTAAGGGTTTAACTATTACAAACCATTGTTCATGACATGATAAGTAAAGGTTCAGAGTTCGAAAACAGCGGAAATAAGATAATCTAGCGCAACAGTAAACATCACAGGAGGCCGTCCGTGATGCACTCACTCGTCGTCATCCACCCATCCCTGCTCCCAGCCGGGTGGAATCTCACCAGGTCAAACAACACCTGCAACAACATTTTTAAAGCAAGGCTGAGTATACTAATACTCAGCAAGACTTAACCGTCGGGTGATAACTACGTCACCAAACTCTAAACATGAGAGGCTTTTTGGCCAGTAGAGTTCTTTTGCTGTAAAGCAACAAAGAGTATGTCCTTACTTTCAATATTTTAGCACAAGTTCTAGTTGATTACCATTTCTAAGTGTGCCAACTAATTCAATCAAGAATTGTACAAACAATTAATTCAAGTAGTAAACTTCATCAAATTCCATCATTAAGGGATATCATGGCCAGTTGATTAAGCAGTCTCAGATAACGGTGAGAGGCCGACAATCGATTGATTTAAACCTTGCAAGGTAAACCTAAACACACGGTAGGGTGCCCCCGCGAGGACAACCATCCAGGCGGTTCCCAAAAATCCTCGGCTTGGGATCAAAGCTTACCATCCTGGGTACAAGGTTAGCTGGCGTACCCCGCAAGGCACCCAGCTTCACACATGCACCCCCATTCCCCGGTAGCTAGCCGGTTAGGTGATTGCTCAAGATTTGTAATGAAGAGTTTCCGCACCGTCTCTTTATGGTACTAGGCTTACCGGTCCCATTCCCGACAAGTGCTTAGTACGTTCAAAAGCTTAGCCCACGAAAGCCACTGGACCGGAGCCCAAATCCCATGCTCTTACCACATGAGCAATCCATTTATCAAGATCTTATGATTCCAACATAAGAACCTATTCTCGCGAGTGACGAACATCACTCGACTTGTACCGGTCCTATAGCATAGCAGCTATCGACCTAACATACTAGTAAGGAACATAGGTACCTAGGGATTATGCATCTAGGGTTTCAATTCAACTCCTGAAACGTAAATGCGCAATCATATCAAACATAATTGCGTAATTTTAAAAAGACAGGGTTAATGATCCGGGGCTTGCCTTCGCTTGCAAGGTTGGCCTTGGGCCCTTCTGGACCTTGGTCCAGGTCTTGAGCTACGTCCACGCACTGCAGCTCTTCGTCAGCACCTTCGTCTCCTCCTTCCGGCACGAGCGTATATCTACCGTCGGGAAGATCTACACGAGGATGCAATGCAAGATTTAATTGACGATTTTTAATTTAATTAATTATAAACAACAAATGACAACCATGGGGTGCATGGTTGACCACACTCACCTTGATAAGAAATACATTCAGCATACTCTTCCAATAAAGGAACAATATGCGGTTCTTTATTAATTATTCTATGCGATAGTGACTGTGTACATATTTATGTAAATAAATTAATTTAAACTTCACAACAGCAAGGGGGTGATACTTAGCTTCTTAGCAAGTTTAACATCACACACCTATGGTCATTAGAGGTGGGTTGGTGATTTTCCCATTTAATTTACTATTAAGCCTTAAATTGCTTCCATAGCTTTTATTCATAAAATTAATTAATAAAATTCAGTGGGGTGTTTCAAGAAGCACTACAAACCTAAACAAAGCCACTGCATACACATGCACACTTAGGAGAGCTATGAAATTAATTGTACCGAAAATAACAAAAGCTAGCTACTTAAGCAAGATAAATGCCTACAAAAATAAATACACATCAAAATGATTCCAACTTTCTCACACATGGTCTTTGGTCCAAAACTAAGCTAGGAATGCAACATATACACCTAGAACCATTATAGATCTTGAGTTATGCATTTACAAAGATAAACAAGCATATTTCAAGAATAAATATTTCTGACAATTATAAAATTGTGATTAATTCACCATAGGTGCATTTTAGCATAAAAAGATAACATGCAGAAGTTGGGCACAAAAATCTAATTATTTTTATCTACAAAAAGCATTTAGACAGATTCTGCATAAATACAAAACAATTCATATAAAAATATTTACAACATAACTATGTGCAATTTTTGGTACAGAAGCTAGGAATGGCATAACACACAAAATATCCAAAATTCAGCTACATAGCACATGTAGATTTTGAGATACAACAGATCTAGGTTTATCAGTTTTCTATTTTTCATGCAAAAACAATCAGGAAAAACTATAGTTATGCTTTACAAAAGTTGCAGTGTTTTTGACAAGGAATCCAACAAAATTGAGTTTGCATTTTTCTGATTTTTCTATGAGTTTCTACGGAGTTTCTAAGTTTCAGCCGTACTGCTACACTATTGAAGATACGGTTTTTCACCGGGGTCCCTGGAACTCTTCTATTCTTCACAGATATGCCCTCAGCATTTACCATCCGGCCCCTGCAAGATTGCAATCAAAGCACCGGGGTCCCTGGCGGCGCAGGGAGCTCGCCGCCGGTGAGGAGGCGGCCGGACTTGGCCGGGGAAAGGCGGGGGAGTCGTCCATGCTCACCTAGGGTTCCGTTCGAGGGGTCGGACGGGGTCGGGGAGCTGCCGGCGAGGGAGCTCGGCGGCGCCGTCGAACTGTGGCCGCGGGAGCTTCCCGTTCCGGCGAACTGGGCGTCGGTGCTCGGCAGTGGGCGGCCGGGGAGGTCCAGCATGCGCTAGGGATGTCGTGTGTGTGCTTTACCGCGGGGTGTTTGGGCGGAGAGGCGGAGCTCCGCGGGGAGACCGTCAATGGCATGCGAGCGGTGGACAGGGGTGCCGTGGCCGTGGCGTTCGCGCGGGCGGTCGTGTCCGTGCTTTATAGGCGAAGGGGGTGTGGCCCTTGCACGCCAAGGCAATGGTCGGGCGGACCATGCGGCCGGTGCGGCAGCGACCCGGCGACGGCGGGCATGGCAGAGGGGGTCTGGGCGCGGACAGGCGGTGTGCGCGTCAGGCCTGGCCGCGGCGGGGCCGGCGTGCGGCGCACGCGCATGGTCCTCCCTGGGTCTGTCGGGCGGCGGGGTGCAAGGCGCTAGCCACGTGGTGGCCGCGGCCCTCGGCGTCCGGGCCCCTGGGGGACATGCCGCGGGAATCGCGGCGCCGGTCGGCGCGCTCTGGCGGCACGGCGCGACGTCGCGGCGCGACACGGTCGGCACTTGTTTGCAATAGCCACTGTTTGACTTGAAAATGTGCCAATTATTTGAACTGCTCGAAACAAACTTTGAATACCAAAGTTGTAGAGCATCTATAGGAGAGTATTTTTCTCAAAGGCCGACCTATGCTTTGATCAACCATTTGAGCATGAACTGCAGGCAAAGTTGCCGGTTTTTATGGCTTGGGTGAACAGTAAAAGCTGAGTTTGACTGAGAATTTCACCAATTTCCACTCCAAATCTCGAATGCCGCCAATTATGAAAAGTGTGTCCCTCGAAAAGACGAACAACTTCTATATTGGCCGATTTTGAAGTGTTTAGGTGAAATTTGGAGAACGCGGCAAAAGTTCCGGAGGATGCTCAAGGGCAAAGGGGTTTCACCGGGGTTTTGACCAAGGGTTGACCAAGGTTTGACCACAAGTGGGTGTTGACTTGATCAAGAGGGTCATTAGGGATTGTTGACTCAGTTTTCGAGGTGATGACCCAGGTTGACCACGGTTTGACCAATGTCCACAATGTCTGACTCGGTTGATTCGGTCATTAGCACTAATGATGCTAATTAAAAACCTGGGGCGTCACAAAACCTCAAGTGAAGCTCAACAAGGGATTTTTGAAGGCTCAATCTAAATACAAGGAGAATGATGTCTCCATGACAAGTGTGAAGAAGATTAGCAACATCAAGCACAAGATTTGCTACACTTGTCGTCAAAAAGGACATCTTGGTAAGGATTGTCCAAATAGTAAGGATCCTAAGCCTATGCATGTTCACAATGAAAATAAATTGTTTAGGATGAACTCAAATGATCCTTGTGCCCCTAGAGTGCTTGTATCACAAAGGAAAGGCACAAAGGCCATTTGGGTACCTAAGTCCTTGATAACTAACCTTGATGGACCCAATGCATGTTGGGTACCAAAACATGCCTAAAAGGACCTTGCAGGTACTTGGAGTTGCATTGGAAGCTTGGTTCACTTGAAAATTATTTATCGCTCATTCTTATATCTCAAGAAGGAATTAATGTCTCTACTTGAAAAGAGCTAAGTGAAATAAATGGAAGAAATTTCATCCAGTGCTACTCTTATGATAAGTACCTCTCTCTATAGTTGTTCATACTCATATGTGAAACATGCTCATGTGCTAGTTAATCATATGAGTTGAACAAGCTACATATGCTCTCTCTAGCAAAATTATGTCAAATACCATTCGGTGCTATTAACCGCTTCATCTAGAGGCTTTGAGTGGTTGTTGTTTGCATGAACATAGATGTGAGCAAAAATAAAAGAAAGAATCAAGAAAAGGATCATCTAATTCTTGAGAAAAAGCAAAGGTGCAAGAATCTGGACGAACCCGGTGGCACCGGGTTGGTGAACTCGGTAGCACCGAGTTTCCCAGGATCAGCAGAGGCTAAAGAGGAAAATATTGCAAATATCTCAAGACATATTATTCTTGAGTCAAAATAAAAGAAGACTAAGCAAATATTATTTGTGAGACTTTCTTGATCTCATTTCACATATTCTTATTTGCTTATATATTTTGACCAAAATGTGGAGCTTGCTACTCTAGTGCATTAATTGAGCTAAAAGTGCATTTCGCAAGATTCAAATACTTGATGCACCTATCTAGGGGGAGCTCACTTCACATTTTGTGTCTCTTGGTACTGACATTTCCTGCAAGACTTCATGTGTGTAGTTCAAGTGTGATGTATCCTACTTAAATATTCATATGCTCCACTTGAATGAATCTTATGGCAAGGATGTTGGTTGTGAGTAAGCCACATGACAAGGAGGTCCTCAATCCATCTCTGTAATTGTATCTCTCACTCTACCTATGGATTGGATTATATTTATTTTTGGCTACTCACCATAGCATGGTTTAAATTCCTTAACTTGGACATATTTGACTAAGGAAGTGCACATGTCCTTTCCATCCACATATCCATATGTGCACTATATCTTTGAGGAATTTAGCCCATTCTATGAGGTTTCATGTTGGGTGACTTACTTCCATTCCACTCTCAAAGAGTCATCCAATGTGAGACTAAAGCTTGTGCTTTTAATATTTGTGCTCTCTTGTCATCTTAGCTCACAATGGGTATTTCTCTTCAAAAGTGACAAGAGGAAGTTATTGAAAGACTAAAAAGTTCAAGCAAACTTATGTAAGTTCCTCTAAGTGAGAATTCTACATAATAGAGGCCAAGGTATGAAATCCTAAATTAAAGTAATTTAACTTATGCATCTAGGCCTTATTCTTGCTAGTGTGAGTTTTTGTGTGCAAAGATGTCTAGCGTCACCTTGAATTTGTTTCATGGTGACAGTTATGAGTTTTAGATATTTGGTTGATGCCTCACAAATTTTTGATGGAAATATTGTTTTTCTAACCTTGAATGAAATTTCATTAGAGGCATGAGCCAAATATGCTAAGACTTGTCCTAGCTAGTAATCTTTGCATACTCTTTGTGACTTAGGATAGTTTTTCAAAATTCACTAGCATGTGTAGGTGGTGTGCCTTTTGCAAAAATTTTGAGTCTTGATCTTTTAGATTGTGTTGTGTTATTTATGGTTATCTCATGTTTGACTGCTGGCTAACCATAAATGGCAAGACTCTCTCAAGTTCAAAAGAAGCTACTCATTCTTATCTCAAGGGCTTGCAAACTTTAGATTTCTCACATTTCATCAAAATCCCTCAAATCCATATCTGAGACAAAGGACTGTGCAAAAATGGATATAAAGGGCAGAGAAAGAAAGTTGGAAGAAAATAGAAATGCAGATTCGAAAATATGGACAAAAGTCCACGGGTTAAGTGAAACCCGGTGGCACTGGTTTCTAAAAACCGGTGGCACCGGTTTCTGTGGGCAGTAAAAGGATAAGACCCGTGACTCACCCTAGATAGTCACCATTCACCCTCATTGACCCCCACGACCCAAAACAGTAAAAGGAGATGAAGAGAAGGGGATTCCATGGTGATTTGAGGAGTGGACCGTGGGATTCAAGGTTCGAAGCAAGAATCTGGTCCTCCAACCCGGTGGGATCGGATTCCCCTCAGTTCTAGGGCTGCATCAACTCTTCAACCATGTCAGGAGGTACTCTTTGTGGAGTTTATGCCCGATCTACTTCTCTAGGACCTATCTCTTGGATTCCTTTGGTAGAATGGCATTTGTTTGGTCCTAGAACACACTCCAATCACTGGTTTAAGGATTCCATGGCAGCATTGTTGGGGGCATGACCTAGGGTTCATGATGAACCCGGTGGCACCGAGTTTCACAACTCGGTGGCACCGGTTTCGGCGTAGAGGGTCTGTCCAGTGTGAGATTTTTGCTTGAGAAAATTCAATTGCATATATTTGTGGCAGATAAATGTTCCTAAGGGCTATATGTATCTGTTTGTGTCACAGATCCAAGGTTTGATCTTGTTTATGGGAGAAGACATCCTAGAACAAAGAATGCAAATTTCGAGCTCAAAAGAAGAGAAGGAACTAGTAGCACTCATGAGATTGCAGAAGAAGTGCCAGTACAACCTAGAAGGTCAAAAAGGGCAGCAAGGAGAATTAATCTTCCTAGTGGTGCTATGCGCATTGAGGACTCCGAGCATGAGTCAACCTCTAGTGATGATGATGAGAGCCCATACAGGCAGGAACCCACTCCTCCCGAGTCACCTACAGCAGATCAGTGCAAAAGGAAGGGCAAAAATATCCGCACAGCTAGCCATGAGCACAGTCAGGGCACCGGAGAGGATGACAGTGATGATGATTATGAGGGCATCTCAGTTCTTGGACCACAACCAGTTGAGGATGATGGTGAGACTTACTTCAATGTTAAAATGAGGCCCCCCATTGACCCTGAGCACCGCAACATAGTCAACTGTAAGGGAAGGGGCATGACAGAGAGGGCAAGAAAAGAAAGGGAAAGGAATCCCATAGAAGTTGGTGGAAGAAATTTGGATTATAGATTTGGCACAAAATTTCATTAAGACTATTATGCAAGTGCCATCATCAAGAAAGACTACCCCATTGCTCACTCGAAATACATTGATTGGGGATTCATGACAGACTTGGAGGATCCAAGGATTGCTGAAATTATTTATGAGTGCAAGAGGAAAAATATCTATGATATCATGGGTTTTGCTAAGTCATGGAACAATGAGGTGATTGCACAATTTTATGACACATGTTACTTCACCACTTGGAAAGATGAGAAAATTGTGCATTGGATGACTGAGGGAAATGGTTTGGTATCACTTACACTCAGTTTGGCTCTCTACTTGGGTTTGATGAAGAAGATAATACAAGGGTGAAGATTCATCGAGATCATGACATGGATAAGGAAGAGATGAAATTCATGTATATTTCAGGACAAGAATGGAACTATGGTCGGGTAAATGGCATGCTACCATTCTATGCATACTTGCACCGCATGTTTAGAAAGACACTTGCTCCTAGAGAAGAGGACCAATCAAATGTGTCAAACTATGGAAGAGATTTGCTGAAATACATGAGCCCTAGTGAGCCGAAATTTAGTGTTGTGGACTATATTTGGGAAGAAATTCATACCATCTCAGGCTCACCACAAAAGAGTTGTGGATATGCTCCTTATCTCATGCATATCATTGAGGCAATCACCAACTACACATTTGAGTATGATCACGAGCATAAGCCTTTTCATTTGAAGAATGATGTTGTGGGACCTTCCCTAGCTGAATTGGCAAGTGCACAAGCTAATATTGAAGGCCAAGACGTCCCCAACCAGCCTGCTGCTGCTGCTGTACCATCTAGGGCAGCAAGGCCTTCATATGGTTGAGGGCGTGGATGTGGGCAACAACATGTGCAAAAGCCCCCCTCTCCGCTTAGAAAGTTGTTCAATTTTTGGTGTGGGTCTTGCATGAGAGCGAGTCATGCTGTTCACAAGGAAAGACAACATAGGAAGAGGGATTCAAGAATGATAAGACTCATGTATGAAAATCCCTCTGCCACAAATAGGCCTCCCATTCCACATGCACCTTCCGATGATGAAGATAGTGAGCCGGAGACCTTTGAGAGCATTTGGGACAAGTCACAACAAGTTGATCCGGCAACCAACAAGGACTATTGGGATAGAGCCTATGGAAACACATACTAAAATCCAACCTTTGGAGGAATGTATAGTGCTCCATCTTCATATTCAGAGGCACCTTTCATGGGCACACAAGGTCAAGGCACATCCTCTAGCATGCCTCAGGTGGATCCTAATGCACAAGGAAGTTCAAGCGTTGTTGGTGGATACTACTATGGTAGCCTATTTGGCTCAGTTAATCCATATGAGGGAATGACTTCTCACCTTCCTCCATTTCCACCTCCACCATCTTTTGTGCCTCCAAGTCAACATGTGCCACCACCTCAAGATGATGAAGAAAAAGAACCATGAGCAGCTGTCAGAGAACCCCCAGGACCTTTTATGAGTGATAGATGACAAAGGGGCAGAGTTTGATCGATTAAAAGCTCAGCTATGTGTTTCTGTCAGGCAAAACCGGTGGGACCGGATTGCAGATCTTGGTGGCACCGGATTCAAGTGGTGGTTTTGGCTGTTGGATGCAACATGTCCTTGTAATAAAATTCTCTTAAGATTCAGTTGGACTTGAGAACAATTGTTTGTGTGCCTTATTGTGTGTTGAACCTTCTTATGCTTATTAAGACTCATTTGCATGTTGGTGTGAATTTTATGGGTGATGTATTGCTTTTTGACAGGGCTGCCTGGGCAAAACCGGTGGTACCGAGTTTGGCAACTCGGTGGCACCGGGTTGGCCAGATAGCACTACCATTTCTTTGCTTTATTTGTTAAAGTGCTTATATAATGCATGCATCATGGTTTAATTGTTCACACACTTGTTTTGCACCCCACTGTTGCTGAGATTAGGGGGAGCTCCATGTTTTCTTGAAAATGTGCAAAATGGCATTCAAGGCCAAATATTATGAATTCCATTCATAACACATATTAAGGGGGAGCTCAACCTAAATCTGAGTTTTTAAGCTTTATTGAATAATTTTTTGTAAGCTTTAATCAAGGTTGTCATCATTCACCAAAAAGGGGGAGATTGAAAGACATCTAGGCCCTAAGTGGGTTTTGGTGTATTGAATGACAACTAGATTAAAGATCTAATGTCTTTGTTAAGCATGTGAGCAGGTTGCAATATATAAATAACAAATCATGATATATGACATTGAACATCTATATAAGAAGACAAGCCATTGTTGTACAAGATGAGTTGAGGAATGGGTTATTGCCTCACATTGTGAAATGGCTCTATTTAAGGTTGAATGTCATGGTTTTTGATATGTATGATCCCATGAAGCATATATATGGTATATGACAAGCTAATGAAGGTTAAGATAGAGGCATATTGATATTGGAACATTGGATGATCTCTTATTGAAGGAAGAAGCTTGTTACAATCAAAAGGGATATTTAAATTAAAAAGAAGGCATGATCTCAATTGGATTTCACTCTTGTTGTTGAATCAAGCTAAACTCAAATTGGCAACGAATGGATGAAGAAATCAAGCAAGGGATTAGCAATGAGGTACTAAGCTAAGGTTGGCGAAGTAGTGACTTGGACCATGTGCTTGGCTAGGGTAAAGTGGCTATAGCTTGGAGAATTTCGAGGTATCAAGTCGAGCCTAATCGAGTGGAACAATGAGGATGCAACAAACGTTGTTTGGATCATGTGAAGGTTGACTTGGCATCAAGAAGTGTATTTCATTCATATGTGTTGAATATTGATCCAAGTCACTAGCTCAAGGTGAAGTGCTCAAATCAATGAGACATTGATGGATGAATCTCTCAAATGGATATATTGTTCAAGTATGGCGATTCATGAAGATGAAGCTCAAGAGTTCTAATATTGCATTTATATTTGATCTTGAGTATAGGTATGCTGTACTATCAAGAGGGATGCAACGTGGATAGCTTTGCTTATGTCTCGGTGCTCAAACCTAACCTCCAAAGTGCTATCATGAGTG
The DNA here is from genome assembly GCA_036936925.1 of Cenchrus fungigraminus. NCBI lineage: Eukaryota > Viridiplantae > Streptophyta > Magnoliopsida > Poales > Poaceae > Cenchrus > Cenchrus fungigraminus. The sequence goes on along the minus strand of CM072772.1, from coordinate 68,119,610 downwards.
AAACACTTACCACAACACATGCACCTGGTGGTTTTGGAGCTTATTTTCAGTTGGAATGCATGCTCCTCTGAATAAGCTTTCCATAGAGTCCAAGATCATCGAATTCGGAGTCCGGAGTAAAAAGTTATGCCTTTTTCTCCGAGGTGACCTATGTTGTCCAGTGAAGCTTCGGAGATTTAGGGGATTTTTCCGGAGACTCCGGACTTTCCAAAGACTCCGGAAAAATTGTCCGGAATATCCGGAACTTTTGAACCTATTGGCTAGTTTTGGGGATTCCGGAGTATCCGGGGGTTTTTCCGGAGACTCTGGGACTTAACAGCCAAAGGCTAGTTTTTGGATGATGGGTATAAACACCCCTCACCCTCTCCCATTTGTGGCTGCTGGTTCCCCACATGAAAAACACATCTCCACAGCCCTTTTAAGCCCTCCCATCTCTAGTTTTGCAAGAGATTTGAGAAGAGAAGAGATTTGGGTGAGGGATTGAAAGATTGAGTGAAAGTTGAGCTAATCCATCCTTGAGCACTCGAGTTCGTAGCAAGAGATCTTTGTGGCGTTTGTTACTCTTGGAGGGTTGCCTCCTAGACGGCTAGGCGTCGCCCATAAGCTCCCAAGGTGTGGTGAGCTGTGGGAAAGTTTGTGAAGGTCTTGCTTCGCCTCCGCAAGGGAAGAAGCTACTTAGTGGATCGGGGAAAGGGTTGAATGCAACCCGGCTTCGGTAGGAGAAGCACCTAACGGAGACTAGGATTCACACGGTGGTGAATCCGAACTTCGGTAAAACAAATCATTGTGTCTCTTGTTGGTTTACCTCACATTTACCTTGCTTTACATTCTTAGCTTGCTTTTGTCACATATTGTCGATCTACTTGGGTGTTAGTGCTTGTGAAGTGCAGGAGCCTAAGAACCTGCAAAGATCTCTACTCTGAGCCACACTTCAAGTTTGAGTTCATTTCAAGCAAGCAAGCAAGAAAAGGTTTGGGGTTCCTCTCTGACTCAGGCAAATCCAGAAGTTTCGGATTTGCAATCCAGAAGTTCCGGGTTCTGAGAAAGAGAACTTGTATTCCGCTGTTCAGGCGCCAGTCCAGAGATTCCGGAAATTTTTCCAGAGATTTTGGACTTTCTAGAAACTCCGGAGAAAAGTCTGGAGTATCCACACTTTGTTGATAAAATTGTTTTAAGTGGTGATTTTTAGGACTCGCCTATTCACCCCCCTCTAGGCGACATCAAGATCCTTTCAGATTTTCAAAGAAAAACATGCTCTGCCTCGTCCTTTGATTCTCTCGGATTGCTCAATGTGTATATGTCCTCACCTAGGCATGACTGCCTTAAATCCATCCTATTTCTGGTAGGCTTATGTGGAGCTCAGGGTAGGATATGAATAGCAAGGTGTACTTGTATTGCATGTATCGCAAAATCAAAAACTGGATCCAAAGAGTAAATCAAGTCATACAATCAGATCAAGAAGTGCACGTGTATGGATGTGGTGGATATGGTAAGGTGGACACTAGGCCCGGAATGGGTGCTAGTTATTACCATATTCGCTGAATGAGATGAATGACTCCAACACATGATTCTCTCTCTCATATGCATATAAAAAGTCTTATGAGAACATGGCTATTCTTTATATATATATGTATGTTTTTTTTGAGATAGCCATGCCTCTTTACAAAATACTTAAGGAGAGAGAAATCAGTGCATATGATGGAGCAATTATGTAGGTGAACAGATGAATGATACAATGCTAACTTCTAGAGTAGAAGCATAGCAAGGGGAAAGTGGTGGCGTGCACACGAATCTTGATCATGAAAGCATGAAAAGAATTTCTCACTAGGGTCACGGGTTTTGACAAAGCTCAGTGCAAAAACAAGCAGCATAAGAGTATAAGGTTTTCAACTAACAACATCATATGGCTTTGGTAGGACTGGAATATATCAAAGAGGAGCTGCAAGAGCATAAATTGTTTTTTTTTCAAATAAACCCAAGAACTTAAACCTTCAGAGCTAAGATCTTGTCATCAAGCCATATCTCTCTTGTCAACCACTTAGATGAACATGCTATCCTTATAAAGATATGGTTCACAAGACTCAAGAGTATAAATAAGGGATAGAACTTATGCATGTCAACCACAGGTACGGAGCAAGTATCACCATAGAGTTCTTGAGTTGCTCATAAAAGATTTTATAAAAGGGCATAATGAACTAAAGCATCATGGTTGAATGAGGTAGGGATGCAAACCAGCACTGGTTGTTGATGCAGACCGAACGGGGTTTTCATGATGTGCAAGAATGTGTCTCCGTTCAGGTTCTCTAAACACGAGTGATCGTAGTGCTGTGCGAGTGTGGTGTGGGTGCAATTATCCATCGTGTTCATGTCTGGAGAGTGCGACTCTCCACCACACTATCTTGTACCTAGGTGCAGTTCTTCAAGACAAACAAAAACAGAAACAACTAACACACATGTGACTCGACCGGGTTATCTGACCGGTGGAGCCAAATTATTTTATTCAAGTTCATAATGAAATAGGCGCTTTACACATATGATGGAAATGAAAATTGAAAGGGAAGCAAACATAGAAGGAAATAAACTGAACTGAACTAAGCGCCTATGAAAAACGAAGAATGGGCGTAGCCCTCTACTCCACGTCGTAGAGGTCCTCGTGCCTTGTGGCCTCAAAGAGGCGCCTCATCTTGGCACACAGGCCACGACGAAGGTCGCGGAGGTCATCCCTCAGCTCAGCGAGGTCCATCTTCTGCTCTGCACTGATAGACTCCAGCTTCTCGCACTTCTTGCCAAGCTCTTCCAGCAACGGGGCTATCCTTGCAGAGGGAGTCTTGGGAGATTGCTCGGTTGCCCGAGTCTTCTCCCTCGACTTCCTAGGTGCCTGTGGTGTGGAGCTGCTGCCCAGCTCAAAGTCCTCGTCGGTTGCCTGCAGAGTCATCGGTTCTCGGGTGCCTTTCCTGCCGGTGCTGCCTGGGCTAGCGAACCTAGGCTTCCCCGGCTGAGGGGCCGGCGGAGGAAACGTCGATGCAGTGGGGACCGGATGGCCCTTTGCCGCTGAGGCTCCTGGAGCGTCGTTCCGAAATGGTGGAACCACCGGTGGCGGCGGGATCACCATGGGTTTCGACCGAATCCCCACTCCCCTCTGGTAGGGGCTGCTGGCACGTCCCCGCGACTTCCTCGCCTTGCCAGGCGAAGCAGATCGGCTTGAGGAGCGGGAGCCAAAGGCATGAAGGGCTGGACCACTACCTCCTTAGCAACCGAGGGTCCTCCCCTGGCTGCCCTCGATCCTTGGCCTTCCACCGAAGGACGGGAAGTGAGCAGCCGCACATCAAGAATGCACGCAACCTCCATAGGTGCTGTCTCTTTAGGAGACGCAACAATGGCAGGGACGTCTCCCTTGATGGGCTCCGTAGAAGGACTCCGCGGGGTAGGGAATAATGCTCTTGTCGGCCATAGCGATGGCTGTGGGAAGGAAGGAGCAGGGGAGATGGAGTTCTGCGTGGCTCGAAATTCGTCACGCGGCGAGGAGGAGATCTCTGGAGGACGAAGGGAGGCACACGCGAAAGGGGAGAGGCGGCGGCGCCCTTACTGGGTCGGCCTACCTAGTGGGTCGGTCGAACCCATATGGGTCCCGCTGGGCCTCCCCTTTGGCCTGTGGATTCTAGCAAGGCTCACGGTCTCAGGGCCAGGTGTCCCGCAGATTTTGAGGTTGGAGGCTCCAGTAATGGCTAAGACAAGGTGTTGGGCATAAATGCTCTCACTCCTCTTTTAGCTTTACTTAAACCTCTTCTCGCATAAATAGCGCGACATAGGGGGTTCACCTGGACCCATATCTCTGGAAGCATGGCTCAAGAATGCTCGGACCCCAGATCAAGTGATTAAGAATCCGTGGGTCGGAGGAACATTCGAGCCTTAGATCAAGAGTAACAAACTTGCCAGTTCATTCTCTCCTTAGGTTGCCACGGGTTCTAACCCTCACTAGCGCGAGGACAACATGTAAGCCAACCCAAGCTTCCAACGGAAGTGCAAAAGGTAGGGATGCAACCACACTCCCATGGGGCATCGATCAAGTCAGAGTGTCAGAATGGTATTTATGCCTACTGAACTTGATCGGCATCGGTCTTAGCTGAGCTCGTGATGATGAGATAAGTTGCTCAACTGGATCGGTATAAAATCGTGCTTTCCGAGGCCAGAAGTATAGGGACTTGTGATCCTGGGGCTAGTGTCTTGACCTGACCTTTGGTGTGGCGGCACCTTAGGTTGGGCCCTGACATAAAGCACAAAATATCCATCGTAACCTCTCCCGGAAAGTCGTAGCCGAAGTCAAGATAGTCGTTCTCGCCAGGAACAACCACCCTTCTTTGATTACTCCTTTCCTCCTTCCTCCGAGACTAAATCTCGAAGGTCGGGTTTTTAAGAGAAGAAACGATAGGGGAACCTAAAGGCAGAACTCACACTAGGTGCTCTTTCCCATAGATTCCTGCTAGTCAAGAATGATATCTTCGACAAGAGCGTAGAGAAGGTTGGTATGTAGGCTCGAGCTCTCTTGAAGATGGATCTAGGCAACTAATTACCACGGTTGGCTACCTCGATGCTCAGGACGGGCGGGGAGCTGAAATTCTGGAGTTTTCCTAGAATTTCCTTTCCTCGCTCCGGCTCTAAGAACACAAGGCGCCTCCCGACATGGCATCAAGCGTCATGCCACTGTCCCTTAGCAAACCAAGCCGGAAACGCTGCAGGAGCACCAGGTCTAGCAGATCAAGGACTGGGCATGATTCAGCCATAGAGGCAAAATGATGCCATGCCATGCCTAGGGACTCCTCTCTCTGTTGGAAACTGAGGATCGCCATTCTTAAAGAAATGATACGCCTCAAGGGAAAGAATCGGGTGCAGAAAGCTGCTCTCAATGCTCCCCAATTGAGGTGATCATGCCCAAAACAACAGTACCAAATTCTCGCTCCTCATGAAAGGGAGAACGGGAACAAGTTCCTCCTAAGAACATCCTGTGTCGCCCCGGCCTTACCCTGGGTAGAACACAGTTGTTCAAAGTCTCTCACATGGAAGTAAGGATTTTCATGACTTTCCCCCGAGAAGGAATCGTTCTCAACTAGCTTAATGAGGGATGGGTGAACCATACAGGGTGTTAAGGAGGCGGGTTACCTCCACAAGGATGATTCTATTGGTTCACTCATAATGAGCGGAAGGTGTGTACAAGGATAACCTTCCTGGGATAACGGGGGTAGAGGTAGAAATGAAAAGGAAAAAGTTGGGTTCGTAGATTCTCGACAACCGTTCCCCGGCAATGGCGCCAGAAATGCTTGTTGGTATTTCTTAACCTCACCACTAGTGGCGCGTCTAGCGTGAGCGTGTAAGGAACACCCGGGTACACTGACGAGTGCGAACGAGTCCGCAAGCGCATAGATACACCGTTGTAGCACTTCTCCCTCAGGAGTATCGGGGTACGCTACGAGCGACTTACCCAAGGACACAGGATCTCTGCTGAGGTAGGCAAGAGGTATGGTATCCTTTGTAGGTACTTGGTTCTAGGGGGGTGCAAGCTGCAAAGGATCTCGCTTCGAACACCGGACCCTCCTGGCTATAACAGTCGGTTCACGGCAAATGGTTGCCTACACCTGTATCCGAACGTGGGGGATTCCGAAAGGGTCCAACGGCTGTCACCACCGCGGCCTACCCGAAGACAAACCGTGGGATACAGGGCAATCGAAGGATAACCCATAGTCCAGACACCACGTCTGCACCACCGACTACTACTATAGCACGGCTACGTCTGACGTCCCGTAGCAACACTATAGCACTCCGTAGAAATACGGAGTGACGAACCCGCGAGTACAACTAGGCCTTGCCCATCATGGAATCAAGACGATACACAGGGATATGAATGACACTTTGGTCTAATTCAGATATGTAGAGTACTCACTATATTCTAATTGACAAGCAATCATATAAACGGAATGCAGAACTATCCATCCAATCAACAAGATCAAAGGATCGTGTCACGAAGAACACGAGCCTCTAAATGATGAACAGATGAAGAACTCTAGAACATATCACCCATGTATGAATACGACTTTAGTCTAATTGGAATATAACGAAATACTCACTTTAGTCTAAATGAAGAACAACATCACTCACGAGGTACAAAGAGATGATGAACGAAGAACAGATCATTGCATCTCCCTTCTACTCACCCACACTCTCTCCTCTCTACCTAGCACTACCTAAGCTAGATCCTCCTCACACTCATACTCATGGTGGGATGAGGTTTCACCTTCACCAAGAGGGAATGAGAAGGAGGAGAGGAGGCTAAGGTAAGAAGTTGCCTTCAAGTGTGTTGTCCTATTCTTACCCCCCTTCCCTTCTATTTATAGGCACGGGCACTGGCGTCAAGTGGAGCGAGACACCCCAGGGATGGCCTCTAGGACCAATGGGCGAACACAACGTGGAGGCCCGGGATCAGCCGACCAAAGGTCAGTTCGGCCGATCCCAGGGTCGGCCGACCCCCATGTGGCCCGCCTCGGCTTGTGCTTTCTCTGGGCTGCTGACTGGTGGGCCCTGAGGTCGGTTCCCGGTGTACATGTGTGTTGGAGGCGGTTTAGGCACTCTGGTGGGCCCATGGATCCATGTGAAGTCCACGTGTCACATTCTGATTCGTCGGGGCTTGCCTCCCTTAGATTGGTGACATGGCTTGCATGCATGGCACCTGAGGTTGTATGGTTTGCATGCATGGCACCTGAGGTGGCAGCCACTCCTTGGTTGAGGTGACGTGGCATAGATCATAGAAGTGTGCTTTCTTTTCATACAGCCACTTGTGGAAATTGTTAGTTTAAAGCCCTATTCTAGTGTGGATGCATGATTCTTATGTTGAAATGCAGGGATTGACGGCCTTAAATTAGGTACTTAACAGCCGTCAACAACCGTCTGCAGCTCAGTGGCAGTCTCTTGAATCTCCCTGTTAGCCTTTTCACATTCTTCCTTCTACATCCTTGCCTCGCTTTCAGCTTTTAGGTACCTGTTGGCTTCACCCTTTTCTGTAGGACACAACAGAGCATCGTTTCTCATTTTCTTTCTCATCTCAAACAGGTTATGGGTTACCTCCTCGTAGTATCGCGTTTTCGTCTGCAGCTCAACTGCTTTGACATTGGCCTCCTCCTTAGCAGCTGTACATGCTTCTTTCCACAACCTTGCTCCTCCTTAGCAGCTGAAAATGCTTCTTTCCACGACCTTGCTTCCTCTTCTGCTTTTCCCCTCATTTCCATCAGTTTCTCTAGAACTTTTAGAGTCCTAATATCCCATTCAGGATCTATCCACCTAAACGACGTGCACTTCATGCTATCAGTCTGCAGTCACCGATTTCGTTCATATAATTAGTGATTGACCACATTAACTTCAAACGCAGAAGCAACATTTATTAGAAGTGATACAGGTTATCGTTTACCTCGCAGCAGCATATATATCGACGCCCAGGGTTGGCGCCTGTCTAGTCATACCTCAGATGGACATGCAACCCGTCCTTGCACTCATTTTCATTAGGATCTGTAACGATAACTTCACGAGGACCAGGCGTCGGCAATCTGGAGCTTTCGGAGTCTACTCCAAACACCTTTAAAATACATGAATATAGTCTGTTAACCCAGATCCCCAAATCCAGAATTCCCCTTAACTAGTATGACAAATCAAAGTAGCATGGCTAAACAGAGGACTGACCTGACCGGAGGGAGTCCTGCTTCTCCGTTCGCCGCTAGGGCAGCTACGATTCGCCATTCCCGCCATGGGCAACAGCAGATCTAAGCACTGACGCTATCTCTAGTCTTTGCCACAAGGAAAAGGAGCGTGGTGCTAGCGAATCTCTTGCAGAGTTGCAGTAGTGCACGCCGCGTCATCGAGAGAAATGAGATATATACACTTGTCTGCGGGAAAAGTTTTTTTTGGCTGTCGCTTACGTTTTTCTCTCGCCAACTTACCAGAACCGCTCCGTGCTGTTGTTGGGGCAGACATGTCCAGTTTCCGGGCGCACGGTGGCCGACCACGTGGAATACTCGGCACTTGGAAACAAGCAGTTACACAATTGTTTCTCAGGAAGGTCCTTCCTGCAAACCATCAAAAGGACGGACCATCCAATTCTGCAACAAGCCAAACAAACAACATATTAGCTTTTCCTCCCTTTTTACCACTAGGAAGGTCCTCCTTGCGAAACATCAACAGGCCAGAGTTTCCTCAATCATAACTTCCCCCTTCTCTATCTATTAACACCATACCTCCATTGTTCTTCCTCTACCTCCATTGCAATGCGTATGAATTCCGAATGGTAAGTATGCTCGAAACGAATGACTTTGGATCATGGACCCAAACGTTAGTGACCCAAATGAAAGACCGCTTGGGTGTCAGACCCAAACGTCAGTGACCTTACAAATGATCCGATTTTTGCATTATAAATGTACTCACTGCAACAAATTAACGTACCACTTCAACTGTTTATTACATTACTAAAAACACTTAAACGAAACATTAAAACTACAGGGGACCCTGGTACAACCCTTCAGGTAATCTTCTACAGAGATTGTGCATAAATTCAGGATGATCAGTGCATACAACCGCCCAATCATATGTGAGTATTCTATGAGGAAAGATTCGCTCTAAGAGAGACATGCACTTGTCCTGCAATTGTGTGCAGTTAGCCTGAATTGCCCATCGTAGAAATGAAGTTACAGTTTCCTCGCTTGCCATGTCCCACATCTTGGACGCACAGTGCAGCTCAACGTTTCGACTTGGTACATGTTGGCGACCGAGAGTAAATAAGGCCAGGCATTGCGATTCACAATGATCGACACGTCCGTTCAGAGGGGGTGTGCACACAAGTTCATCGGTTAACGCCTGGTGCCAATCCGTAACTGCAATTCTCATTGACCTCCATTGCAATGCATATGAATTCTGAATGGTGAGTATGCTCGAATCAATTTGGAATAGATTAAAGCAAATCGGCATAATAAGATGACATCTCATAGCAACTCATCACCGCAAAGTTCACACCACCAGTCCACCGACAAGTAGCAAACATCATACGATGATCCGGTAGCCAACACCAAAACACAATCATGATACAAGTTTCACAATAATCATCACTACTCATTCATAATCATAACTCCATCTCATGTTTGGCCTCCTGCAGCCGTTCCTTCACCTTCTGCATCTCTTACCGTGAATTTTTGGTCTTGCAGGCCTCTCTTGCATTTCTTAAAGTTCTTTCAGAAGATCTGGATGTCTCGTCTCAGGGCGAGGACTCTCTAGGATCTCCAAAGAGATTGAAAACATGATACCACAACTAGCAGACAGAGAGAAAGAGCTTCAGTACACACCTAAGAACAAGAAAAAGGAGGGAAGAGATCATTCTTCTTACCATAGACATTGGAATAAATACGTCAATGAATGGGTAGGATATTGAGTTTGTTTGGTCAGTCTTTTGTTTTAAATGTTCAAGAAGTTTGTTGTCAGTTTGACTGAAAGGGGTACTAATTGGCTAGGGTACCCGTTTCAGTCCAACTGACAACGAACTTCTTGAACATTTAAAAGAAAAGATAGACCAAACAAACTCAATGTCCTACCCATTTATTGACGCATTTATTCCAATGTCTATGGTAAGAAGAATGAGCTCTGCCCTCAGTTTTCTTGTTCTTAGGTGTGTACTGAAGCTCTTTCTCTCTGTCAGCTAGTTGTTCTATGATGTTTTCAAACTCTTTGGAGATCCTAAGAGAGTCCTCCCCCGAGATGAGACATCCAAATCTTCTAAAATAACATTAAGATGTTCTTGTAGAAATGAACTCATCCTTGGAGAAAACTCATCTCGATCTGAAAAATAAACTCATCTCAGTCTATAAAAAAACCTGAATCCCTTGAACCCAATTGTATGAGTACAGTAAAACAACCACCACACGCCACAAAACCTGGTTGTTTGCTACCTACATAAACTCAGCAAGGGCATGGTTGTCCTAAATGAACCTATCGATCCATCAAACGATGCAAATTTGAATCTAACAAAATCTAACACCAGTGAATTGTGCAAATGCTAACAATCGTGGCAGAATCCAGATGTCCCTTCAACGGTCTGCAGCTCCGAAATAGTATCTTCAATCTACCAATTCATAAAATGATGGACCTATCAATCCTATCAATTGTGCACCTTGACAAAAATCCATAAAACAAGTGGCTTGAAGCACATCTAGAAGCTACTAAAATACAAAACCTACTGTAAGATGATGCAAATTGAAAACTAACTGAATCTAACATGAATTGTCTATAGCCTATCAACTTCTAACACCTATCGAAGTGCAAATCTAAAGGTACGATAATGAAATCTAAATCTGCCATATATGCTTATCAATCCTCAAGATCCCCAAATCTAGATATCCCCAACCCTAGTAAGATAGGGGAAACTATAGCAGCTCAATCCAGAGGACCAACCTCGTCTTGCTGTCTCATCCTCTTGTTGCTGGGATGTGGCGGCGCAACCATCTTCCCCTCACCAATAGGATCCACCATTCCTACCATGAACTATTGCAGATCTGCGTAGCGGAAGTCAAAAGTCTTTGTGAAGTTTGAGTGAATTGTCTCGCCAGCCATTCGATATGTAATTATAGACTCAACTGAAACTTACATGTGGGACCTGGTCACAGTAAAGAATTCACATGAACTATTAGTAGAGTTTCCCATAAAACTCGAACAACCAAGAAGTGGTGCAGTGGTAAACAGCACAACCTTGTTCCTTCAGGTCCCTAGTTCGAACCCATGCCATGGCAAATTATTTTTGCAACATTTCGTGACCTAGCCTTCGCTGATCTGGTGATAATGCTTACACGTGGGACCCTGGAACTATTTATGACGACTTGGAACACTCTATTTTAAAATAATGCTTACATGTGGGACCAAAGTTGGTTTATGACGCCGCTGGCCTGGCGAAAATGCTTACATGTGGGACCCTGGAAAATTTTATGACGACTTGGAACACTCTATTTTTTTAAAAAATGCTTACATGTGAGACCAAACTGAATTTTATGACGACTTGGAACAGTATTTTTAAAATAATGCTTACATGTGGGACCAAAGTTGGTTTATAACGCTATTGTGGAGCTTATGGCGTCACAAAACAAGTATGGAACAGGGAACGCTCGGCAACAGTAGCAACTGTTATGATGAAAGTTTTTTTGTCACTAAATTTGCTCGGAAGTGAAATATTATGACGAGATCAGCCAGGACCGTCATAAATCAATGACGCTAAAATGTGGTTACGTCACTAGTCAATGATTTTCTTGTAGTGAATGTTGTGTGGACTGACTCTTGGCTGAGTATTGCAGGTGTAGGTTGCATCTTGATTAGTGTCAGTGCAGGTGAAGAACAAGCGCGAAAGGACTATGCCGGTGGGCCTCTAGGTGTGGAACGGACAAGTAGCCTTGGTTCGAGGGACCCGGTGGCCGACGGCGTCAAGTGCGGACCGCATGGTGGCAATAACAGCAAGACGAAGTCGTGGACTGTTTCTTGGTTGAGCCTCAAAACCAAGGTCGAGCCGGGACGACATGGAAGCCGATTCATGAGTGGAGATTGGCGGGAGGTTACACCAAGTCAGCTGGGTTTCCAGTGGTTCACCACAAAACCACTAGGTTACTCAGTTGAGCCACAAAACTGAGGCCGAAGACTCGACGAGGAGGGACGGCCACCCTGGCTGGTCTGACCGCCCAGGTGGGGCGGTCTGACCGCCTAGGTCCCAGTGTCGAGAACCTTCGAAGCGGATGACACGCGGCATGATCGCAAGAGTTGCTTTGGTGCTACGCAGACTTGCAGTGGATGCGCATCAGTCTGATGGTGCTTAACTGAAGACTTCAAAAATTGCCTTTGAGGGGTGTGTATCTCTATTATGCTAGTAGCTAGGGGTAGTTTAATCTTTCAGTTGCCCCCATATATACTCTTGAGTTGTGGGATGGCGGCTAACTCTTGGAACCCTAGCTCATTTGCCTTTGTTATTTTCCCTTCCTATTTTCTTAGGATTTCCATAGGACTAGCTTGAGAGCTTCATGGTGAGATCTTTAGAGAGTGATGGATGATCAGGAGGCAAGCTAGACCTTGTATGAAATTTTCATGGTATGTATAGAAGATTCGACGTGATTCCTTAAGGCCTTTTGTTGTCTCTCCCTTTTTCCCTTTTTGGTGATTTTCGGAGCCTTTTCTTGTGATTTTTGCGGCGGAGCTTTGAGGGTGTTTTCTTGCGGGATTCTTGTTGGGTGTCACGTATGAGGACCTTGTGCCTCTTTGCTTGGTGACCTTGCCCCAGCAACCCCCTTGAATCGGCTTCGATTTGGTGGTTTTCGGAGTTCTTCGATTCATGACCTAGAGGGCCAAAATCCGCGACTCCCTTTGATTGAGAGCATTTCGGTGGATATCCTTTGGTGGAGAGGTTCCCTAGGAGGTAACCCAGCTATCCCCAAAGTTTCGCTGCAATCCGTGGGGTGAATCGGGAGATCGGGCGATGGGATGTTGAGAGTTGACCCGCGGCCAAGTTTTCTAGGTGGGGCGGTCTAACCACCATAGGGGGCGGTCTAACCGCCCAAGGTCATCCAGGTTGAAGTTTTGATTTTGCCGGATTTTCTTCTGTGAGTTTGTTCGTGTTGATCAGAGGAGCGTTCAAGTGAAATCTTGGCTCGTTTTGGAGTTATTTGTAGGGTTTTCCTTGGAGGTGATTCTTGCTGGGTACAGGAGGTTTGACCGCCCCTGGTAGCCGGTCTAACTGCCCTAGGCTCGTTTGGTGAAGTTCTTGTTTTCGCCAAGATTTTCTGGTAGCTAGCTTGGCCTTGACCAGAGGATCTTATGGCTGAAACCGTGCAGAGTTTTGGAGCTCGGAGAGTGCTTTCGATGGAGTTTCTTGTGGCCAGGAGCAGGCGGTCTAACTGCCCCCCATACGCGGTCTGACCGCCCCTCCTAGGCAGACAGCTTCTGAGTGAAGGACCGAACTGGTGACCAGAGAGGGGGGGGGAGTGAATGGGAGCCGATAAAAATTCTTCTCGAAGGAGATGACTTCTCCAACAAGATGAACTCGATCGGGTACCCAAAATCACACGCTCTGCACACAACCTTCCGTTTGCCAAAACCATGTAGCCACTAGAGTGCTACTGGTCCTAGGAACAAACACTACCTGCAGGCACAACTTCTACACACACACGGCAACGGAAACAACTCAGAAGTTGTCTGCTTGGAGGGGCCGGTTAGACCGGGTATGGGGGGCGGTTAGACCGCCTCCACCTGGTAACCAAGAAATCCTCCGAAACACCTCTTCCGAGCTCCAAAACTCTCCATGGTTTCACCCACTGGATTCCCTAGTCAAGGCCAAGCTAGCTACCAGAAAATCTTGGCGAAAACCAAAACTTCACCCAAGGGCCTAGGGGCGGTTTAACCTCCTTTACCCAGCAAGGAACACAAGCCAAGAACACCTAACAAACAGCACCGAAACAGACCCCAATTTCACCGGAACGCTCCTCTGATCAAGGCGAACGAACTCACAGAGGAAAATCCGGCAAAATAAAAACTTCCACCTGGGAGACCCAGGGCGGTTAGACCGCCCCTCCCAGAAAACCTGGTCGCGGGTCAAACCTCAACTTCCCATTGCCCGATCTCCCGATTTACCCCACAGATTGCAGCGAAACTTCGGAGATACCTAGGTTACCTCCTGGGCAACCTCTCCACCAAAGGAATTGTCTCGAAACGCTCTCAATTAAAGGGAATCGCGGATCTTGGCCCTCTAGGTCATGAACTCAAGCAACTCGAAAAACCACCAAATCGAGGTCGATTCAAGGGAGTTCTAGGGGCAAAGTCACCAGCCAAAGAGGCACAAGGTCCTCATACGTGAGACCCAACAAGAATCCTGCAAGAAATTGTCCTCAAAACTCCGCCAAGAAAATCACAAGAAAGAGCTCCGAAAATCACCAAAAAGACAAACGGGAGAGGCAACACAAGGCCTTGAGGAACCACACCGAATCATCTATACATACCATGAAGGTTCATACAAGGTCTAGCTTGCCACCCGGTCATCCATCCCTCTCTCAAGATCTCACCATGAAGCTCTCAAGCTAGTCCTAGAAATTCTTAAGGAAAATAGAAAGGGAAAATAGCAAAGGGAAATGAGCTAGGGTTCCAAGAGTTTGCTACCATCCTCTCACCACTTGGGTTTTATGGAGGCAAGTCGAAAGACGAAACTACCCCTATTACATTAAACTATAATACACACCCCCGAAGGGCCTTTTGGGAAACTTCGTCGTAGCACTATCGGACGGATGCCCAGCGACCGCAAACTTGCTTAGCCTTGACGCAAACCTTGCGATCCCGACGTGTGTCCTTCGCTTCGAAGACTCCAAAAGCCGTCATCGCACACCGGTCAGACCGGTACCCACCGGTCAGACCGGCCTGATGCTACTGCACCTCCGTCTTCGGTCTTAGCGTTGTGGATCAACCAAGGAACCCAGTGGTTTTCTGGTGAACCACTGGAAACGCCGCGAACTCGGTGTAGCCTCCGCCAATCACCACTCATGACTCGGCTCCCACGTAGTACCGACTCGACCTTGGTTTTGAGGCTCAACCTAGAAACCGTCCACGACTTCATCTTGCCGTTCTTGCCACCATTCGGCCCACACTTGACCCCGCTGGCCATCGGGTCCCTTGAACCAAGCCTACTTGTCTTCTCCACACCTAGAGGCCTACCCGGCAACGACCTTTCGCGCATGTTCTTCACCTGCACCAACACCAGTCAAGCCGCAACCTGCACCTGCAATACTTAGCCAAGAGTCAGTCCACACAACGTTGTCAATCACTCATCACACTAGGAAGCGACCATCCACCGGTCCTCGAACCACACAGGCTCTCAATCTCCCCCTTGATGAGTGCATTGACAACACACACATTTGGTAACCAAAGAGAAAAAGAAAAGAAAAGAAAAGAAACAACTAAAAGAAACTCAAACAAGCGATCGAAAGCCAACCAAAGGCAAAAGAACAATATCACTTAAAAGAGGAAAGTCTCAGTCCCCTTAGGCAAGGGCAACGGCTCGACACAACCGAGACAAAAACAAGCTGAAGCAAAGAGCACAAATCACCAAAGCGAAGCTCGAAAACCACAAAGAGCTCCCCCTGCACACATGCAAGCTCCCCCTGAACCAATGCAACTCCCCCTAGAGCAAACCTCTTCACAAAAATGAGCAGCTATCTCAGCTCAGCTCCGACTGGTCAGACTGGTCCACCTCACCGGTCAGACCGGTGCACCAGATCCGTCCAGATCCTGACACTCACACCGGTCAGACCAGTGAGTGCCACCGGTCAGGCCGATGACCACCTGGGAACTGCACGAGCGCAAAAACGGCTCGAAACCACTCGAAAACCTTCTAAATGCATTCAGTAGACCAAAACTTGCTCAAACTTCTCCCCCTTGTTGACAATGCATGAATCAAGCCAAAATTAGGAAAATTTCAACCTAGAGCTTCTCAAATAGACAAAATTCAACATAGCATGCTACACATATCCAAATGAGCAAGTTAGATACTCTATAGCTTCGTATGGACATAAACTACAAGATCACCAAGTTTCACAACCGTTGGGCAAAGCTAAGATAAAATTGAGCATTCTTGCGAAAAATTCCCTCTCATGAGCAAAGTCCTAAACATGAGCAAAACATGTCAAAATGGCAAAGCCACACAAACTTCATGCTAGTACAACCATTCTAAGCATAAGATCATCATAAACACCCACAAGCATCTCATGTCATGTCAAAGCCACTGAGCCATGTGCTTACTTCTATATATGGGACTTCTCATTGGTAAGCAACATGCAACGGTTTAGCACCCAAAAGTAAGTAAATAAAGCACATATGACATGGGAGCACATTTTCCAAGAAATTTACATTTCATTTTCAGATTCATATTTGGTACAAGAAATGTCTTTTCGATAAAAAGGAACTTATGCCCCTCCACAAGATAAAGCATGGGGGCTAAATATTTATGATGACAAATGAGCCTTTGGCCCCATATGCTCAAAATAAGCTATCCAAGCACAAATTAAGCATAGAAATGCCACTAAAACATGTCATGATCATATAAAGGCATTTACCCACAAGAGAGCATACACGTGACATTTTTCAAAAACATAGCTATTAACCATGGATATAAAACAAGATCATCAAGAGCTAAGCCAGACTAAGCCATATCAAACCAACCTAGCTCACAAGATCATATATAGCACATCATGGTGAATAATGTATATAAGAGAAGCTTTTCCTACAAGATGCATATGATACAAAATGCATGCAACCTAAGATACAAAGATGCCTATACATCATGATACTTATGTGTTCGGTATTTTAGCGACACACGAAATAAATCCGCAAGCGCACGGATACTGTTGTAGCTTTCACCTCAGAGTATTCCAAGGGTATCGAATCCAAGGGAACGTGTGTGTACTAACTTCGTTCTAATGGTCCAAGGACACACCACGATATGAGGCACTAGGAGAGAGGCTTCCTATGGATAGCTCTACAGATGAGGTTAAAGGTCGATCTCTCAAGAACTTGCTTCGGGCACCGGCTAACCCCTGATCTGTCAGGAGACTCCGGCCTACGGATCTAAGATGAACCTCAACCTGCACTATATCCGAACGTGGAGGATTTCAAAGGATCAACAGGGCTATCACCACCTGCGATCTACCTCTAGCAATCCGTCGGATATAGGGCAAACGAAGGATAACCCTTAGCCTAGACACTACGTCTATGCTACTGATTACTACCGTAGCCTGACTACGCTATCCCGCGGTGCGTAGCAACCTACGGCACTCTATATTAAATATAGAGCGACGAACCCGCAAGGAGGAGAACTGATCTCACTCAACTATAGAAGCTACTAGCTTAAGCTAAAGGCATACGAGAGAGCACTCGGTCCCGTACTAAGCTTCCAATGTATACGAACGACTTGCAGCAGACGAACATATAAACCCAGGATCTACGCACTAGCAGAGGAAAGAGGCTACTCATGCAACCTAGCCCAAACTATTAGAAAGGAATCACGAATGCCACTTTAGTCTAATTGAACATGCATGAATATCCACTTTATTCTAAAAGACGAACGTGCATACAAACGAGTATGAAAGCTTATGAACTTATGCAACAGGATCAAAGGGATGTGTTCACGAAGAACACAAGCCTCTAAATCAAGAACGCATGAAGAACACAAGAACATATCATAAAAGTATGAACACACTTTAGTCTAAATAGAAAATACAAAGATACTCACTTTAGTCTAAATGAAGAACAATGGCATGGAGAATCACATGCCTCTCCCTCTCCCTCTCTACTCTAGCACTCTCTCTAGGAGAGGAGGCTTGGATGGGTGGAGAAGTGTGTCTCATGTCTTACCCCCTCCCCTTCTATTTATAGGCCCGGGTCACCGCGCGAGAACACCCCAAGCACCCCCGGACTGCGCTTAGGATCCACTGAGGAGACGACACGTGGAAGATGGGCGCGAACCGCCTCGGAGTGGGGTCGGCCGACCTGTGGGGTCGGCCGATCCCGGGTTGGCTCCGTTCGCACCTTCTTTCGTCTGGGTGACTGCTAGGTGGGTCCCAAGGTCGGTTCCCGATGTATGGGTCGGTTGGAGGCGGTTTGCTCGGGTTGTGGGCCCTTGAATCCTTGTGCTGAACACGTGGCGGCGTCTGATTCATCGGGAAGTGCTTCTCTTGGATTGATGAGGTGTCATGGACACATGGCATCCTGTGTGCCAGCACGTCGCCACGTGGCCTAGTGTGGGTCCCACTGGGCCCACATGATGTCCTGTGCATATCTCTCTCATCCTGGCTCCGATGTATGCAAATGATATATCCGTTTTGATCGTCTCGACGAGCCCGTCGCAATGGTGCAGACCAATTTGACATTTAAGGTTGTTTATGATGATGCCATATCTATGCCATTGGTTTACTTGCTCTCAACTGTATCATTCCATGCATATTTTGATGTGTCCTGCAACAAAAGATAGAAACACCAACACTTGTGGAAATTGTCAGTATAAACCCCTATTTTAGTGTTGATGATCACTTTTCATTTATTCTATGCAGGTATTGACAGCCTAAAAGTGGTACTTAACAGCCGTCAACAATATGCAATGCAAATGCAACAATGCATAAAAGGAAAGCTATACATACGCTACAAAGGAGCTCCCACACCAACTCAAGAGACCAAACACACACCAAGTTCTCCCCGCAAACGTGTGAAAGTTGCTTGATCTAGGGGCTTGGTGAAAATATCCGCTAGTTGGTTTTGTGTGGGTACATGGATCAAAGCGATTTTCCCTTTCTCAACATTGTCCCTCAGAAAATGGTATCTCACTTCTATATGCTTGGTTTTGGAATGAAGCACTGGGTTCTTAGCAACACTTATCGCACTCGTGCTATCACAAAGAAGTGGAACTTGGGTATACTCCTCACCAAAGTCACTCATGGTGTATGTGATCCAAAGGAGCTGAGAGCAACAACTAGCTGCGGCAACGTATTCGGCTTCGGTTGTAGATTGAGCAACACTCGATTGTTTGCGGGAAGACCAAGACACCAAAGAAGAACCCAAGAACTGGCAAGTCCTAGAAGTGGACTTCCAATCCAACCGACACCCGGCAAAATCCGCGTCTGAAAACCCATGAAGCTCCAAAGAAGAAGACGCGGAGTACCAAAGGCTGAAGTCGGGAGTGTATCGCAAATACCTGAAGATGCGCTTGATTGCTTGCCGATGTGAAGTCCTTGGAGATGCTTGAAAACGAGCGCACAGACATACCGAGAATTGGATGTCCGGCCTCGTCGCCGTCAGGTACAGGAGAGAGCTCGTCAGATACGGCTCCAGTACTCATCAGGTACGGCTCCGGTACTCATCAGGTACGGCTCCGGTACTCCTTCTGGTCCATGTGTTCACCGTCCTCGTCTGCATCAAGGGCTGTAGTCGTACTCATTGGTGTCGTCATGGCCTTAGAGTCCTCCATCTTGAAC
The DNA here is from genome assembly GCA_036936925.1 of Cenchrus fungigraminus. Taxonomy (NCBI): domain Eukaryota; kingdom Viridiplantae; phylum Streptophyta; class Magnoliopsida; order Poales; family Poaceae; genus Cenchrus; species Cenchrus fungigraminus. The sequence goes on along the minus strand of CM072772.1, from coordinate 68,100,552 downwards.
TTCCTCACAATGTCCTTGGTGTACTTGGCTTGGTGTATAAACATTTCTTCCTTTGATTGCTTGATCTGGAGCCCGAGGAAGAACTGCAACTCACCCATCATGCTCATCTCGAATTCCCTGCTCATGTCTTCTGCAAACCTTGCAACCAAAGAGTTAGACGAGTCACCAAAGACAATATCATCCACGTATACCTGCACAATTAGGATCTCTTTGCCCTGCCTGAGGAGAAACAAAGTCTGATCTACCTTCCCCATCTCAAAGCCTCTCTCAAACAGGAACCCTCTCAACCTACCATACCAAGCTCTAGGCGCCTGCTTCAGCCCATACAGTGCCTTCCTCAACTTGTACACCCTGTGGGGGTACTTCTCACTCTCAAACCCCAGTGGTTGCCTCACGAACACTTCTTCCTCCAAAACACCGTTCAGGAAAGCACTCTTCACGTCCATTTGGTACAATTTGAAACCTTTAGCCACGGAAAAGGCTAGAAGGATCCTAATCACCTCCAAACGGGCTACGGGAGCAAAGGTCTCCTCGTAGTCGATCCCCTCTTTTTGCGTGTACCCCTGAGCAACAAGCCTTGACTTGTTTCTCACTACTTCACCTTTCTCTCCCTCTTTATTTTTCCACACCCATTTTGTCCCAATCGGCTTACACCCTGGTGGAGGCTCCACTAACTCCCAAACTTGGTTTCTCTCAAAATTCTCCAACTCCTCATGCATAGAATTAACCCAATTGTGATCAGATAGCGCATGTCCAATGTCTTTGGGCTTAAAAGTAGCAACAAAAGCAGCATGGGCAAAATGAGAATCATTTCGAAACCTCAACCGTGTAGTGCGTTCGTTGATGTTCCCGATGATCGTTGAAGCTGGATGATCCACTTGTACTCGCCGGGGAGCTTCTCGCCCTGAAGCCACCTCCCCCTCAGCTGGAGCTTCCACACGATCTCGGCACGTCGTCGTAGGTGTGGGAGAAGGCCCGTCCTCGATCGTAGTCGAAGTAGTGTGTACATGCTCAGCCGCGGGCGCCACACCACCATCTTCCTCATCTCCTTGCAGCTCCACCTCATCCTCGAAAATCTCCTCGCCAAGTTCCTCGTCACCTGCACACTCAAAAACAAGCGAACTACGTGGCTGTGTCTCATCGAAGGTTACCTCGCAAGTCTGCACGATTTGGTTAGATTCAAGATTGAGCACTCGAAAGGCTCTAGAATGAGACGCATAACCAAAGAAAATGCCATCGACAGACCTAGCCTCGAACTTGTCCAACTTCTTCCCTTTCTTAAGAATGAAGCATTTACAGCCAAAGACGTGAAAGTGACTCACCTTGGGGTTCTACTGTGCATCAACTCGTAGCAAGTTATTTTCTTATGGACCCTGAGGTAAATCATGTTCGACACGTAGCACGCGGTATTGACCGCCTCAGCCCAGAACCTTCTCGGAGTCCTATGCTCATCGAGCATCGTCCGAGCCATCACTGAAGGACCGATTAGGCGAACCAGAGAGGGGGGAGTGAATGGGAGCCGATAAAAATTCTTCTCGAAGGAGATGGGAACTCCAACAAGACGAACACAGCTTCCAAAACGCGTCTCCGACTAAACTACCAAAGTTGGTCATGACCACGCAGCCACTGGAGTGCTACTGGTCCTAGGAACCAACAACTACCAAAGCCTACCCGAGAACGCAGCGGAAAACCAACTCAAGCAGCTACTGACCTGCACCGGTCAGACCGGTCACCTACACCGGTCAGACCGGTCCCTACCGGATCTTCCAGACTGAGCCGCCGGAACACCCGACACTCTCCAGAGACGCACCGGGTCACCCTGGACCCTGAGCCGGGTCACCCGAGAAAGACTTGGCAATTTCCACAGAAAAGCCCCTACACCGGTCAGGCCGGTGCAGCTCACCGGTCAGATCGGTCTGAGCCTGGAAACCCCAAATCTGCCAACTTGACCTCCCGAGCTCCAAACTGAACCAAACTCGAAACAGCAGCAATACAGGACAACAGGGAACTCACCAAGATGTTCACCCGAGCAAAACTCAATAGAGAGTCTGCACCGGTCAGACCGGTGTGAGGCACCGGTCAGGCCGGTGTGACCTGAGCTGTCGGGATGAACAGCGCCCGCGGGTAAACTCCCCCAAATCCAACTCCCGATCTCCCAAATCGCTCCACGGATTTGCACAAGAGTTTGGGGATAGTAGGAACACCTCATGGGCACTCCATTGCTAAGATTTGGTCCACCAAAACTTGCTAAACCGAGAGGAATCAAAGAAATCCCACCAAGAACGCCTCTAACCCTAGAGCCAAGAAAACCCCAAAATCGAGCCCCTTTGCTCACAGATTTGAGAGGGGAATCAAAGGGAAAAGAACCACGAAGGGTTCAAGCATACATCCCCCACCAAATCCCAAAGAGAAAGGCCTCGAAAACACTCCAAGAAAATCGCCAAGAAAGGACTCCGAAAATCACCAAAAAGGAGAAACGGGAAAGACACATCCAAGCCTTGAGGAACCACGCTGAATCATCTATACATACCAAAGAGGTTCATACAAGGTCTAGCTTACCGCCTGATCATCCTTCCCTCTCACAAGATCTCACCATGAAGCTCTCAAGCTAGTCCTATGAAAATCCTAGGGAAAATAGGAAGGGAAAATAGGAAAACCAAATGAGCTAGGGTTCCAAGAGAGGGCTGCCATCCTCTCACCACTTGGGTTATATGGAGGCAACCGAAAGACTAAAATACCCTTACTAGCTAACTAGGGATACATGCCCCTCAAGGGCGAATTTGGAAGTCTTTGTCTTCGCACCATCGGACGGATGCCCAGCGACCGCAAACTTGCTTAGCCTCGACGCAAGCCTTGCGATCCTGATGCGTGTCCTCCGCTTCGAACATTCCGGACTGCGTCGTCGCACACCGGTCAGACCGGTGCTCCTCACCGGTCAAACCGGTACCCACTAGTTAGACCGGTCAGACCCACCGGTCAGACCGGTTCGATGCTGCTGCACTTCCGTATTCGGTTCTTCGGTCTTGGCTTTGTGGATCAACCAAGGAACCCAGTGGTTTTCTGGTGAACCACCGGAAACCCCGCGAACCCCGTGTTGCCTCCGCCATTCACCACTCATGACTCGGCTCCTACGTAGTCCCGGCTCGACCTTGGTTTTGAGGCTCAACCAAGAAACCGTCCATGACTTCATCTTGCCGTTCTTGCCACCATGCAGCCCGCACTTGACCCCGCTGGCCACCGGGTCCCTCGAACCAAGCCTACTTGTCTTCTCCACACCTGGAGGCCTCACCGGCAACGACCTTTCGCGCTTGTTCTTCACCAGCACCAACACCAGTCAAGCCGCAACCTGCACCTGCAATACTTAGCCAAGAATCAGTCCACACCATGTTGTCAATCACTCATCACACCAGGAAGCGACCATCCACCGGTCCTCGAACCACACATGGCTCTCAATCTCCCCCTTGATGAGTGCATTGACAACACACACGTTTTGGTAATCAAAGAGAAAAGGAAAAGAAAAGAAACGACTAAAAGAAACTCCAACAAGCGATCGAAAGCCAAAGGAAAGGCAAAGAGCAAGATCACTTGAAGAAGACAAGTCTCGGACACCTTAGGCAAGGGCAACGACTCGACACATCCGAGACAAAACCATGCTCAAGCAAAGAGCACAAACCACCGATCCAAAGCTCAAAAACCACAAAGAGCTCCCCCTGCACACATGCAAGCTCCCCCTGAACCAATGCAACTCCCCTTGGATGAATGCATGCGAACCACTTCACGAAACAGAGCAGCTGCAACAGCTCATCTCTGACCGGTTAGACCGGTAAACCACACCGGTCAGACCGGTGTGCTAGATCGCCCAGTACCTGAATCTCTCACCGGTCAGACCGGTGAACCTCACCGGTCAGGCCGATGACCACCTGGGAAAAACTGGGAACTGCCCGAGCTCAAAACTAGCTCGAAACCATTTGGAAACCTTCTAAATGCATGCAGCAAGCCAAAACATGCTCAAACTTCTCCCCCTTGTTGACAATGCATGAATCAAGCCAAAAATGCAAAAATTGCAACCTAGAGCTTCTCAAATAGACAAGATTCAACATAGGATGCTACACATGTCCAAATGATCAAGTTAGATACTCTATAGCTTCGTAATGACATTAACCACAAGATCACCAAGTTTCACAACCATTTGGCGAAGCTAAGATAGAATTGACCAATTTTGCGAAAATTCACCCTCTTATGAGCAAAGTCCTAAACATGAGCAAAACATGTCAAAATGGCAAAGCCACACAAACTTCATGCTAGGACAACCATTCTAATCGTAAGACCATCATAAACACCCACAAGCACCTCATGTCATGTCAAAGCCACCGAGCCATGTGCCTACTTCTATATATGAGACTTCTCATTGGTAGGCATCATGCAACGGTTTAGCACCCAAAGCAAATTAAAATTAGCACATATGACATGGGAGCACATTTTCTAAGCAATTTACATTTCATTTTCAGATTTGAAATTGGTACATGAAATGTCTTTGCGACAAAAAGGAACTTATGCCCCTCCACAAGATCAAGCATGGGGGCTAAACATTCATGATGGCAAATGAGCCTTTGGCCCCATATGATCAAAATAAGCTATCCAACCACAAATTAAGCATAGCCAAACCACTAAAATATGTCAAGATCATATAAAGGCATTTACTCACAAGAGAGCATACATGTGACATTTTTCAAAAACATAGCCATCAACCATGGATATAAACCAAGATCATCAAGAGCTAAGCCAAACTAACCATAGCTTACCAAACTAGCTCACAAGGACATATATATCATACCATGGTGAACAATGTATATAGGAGAAGCTTTTCCTACACAATGCATATGATACAAAATGCATGCAACCTAAGATACAAAGATGCCTATACATCATGTTACATATGCCATGCCAAATGCAAGAAATGCACAAAGGAAAGCTATACATATGCTACAAAAGAGCTCCCACACACCAACTCAAGAAATCAAACAAACACCAAGCTCCCCCCGCAAACGAGTGAAAGTTTCTTGATTTAGGGGTTTGGTGAAAATGTCGGCTAGCTGGTCATGTGTGGGTACATGGATCAAGGAGATCTTTCCTTTCTCTACGTTGTCTCTCAGGAAATGATACCTCACTTCTATGTGCTTGGTTTTGGAATGGAGCACTGGGTTCTTTGCAACGCTTATGGCACTGGTGCTGTCACATTGAAGTGGGACATGGGTATACTCCTCACCAAAGTCACTCATGGTGTATGTGATCCAAAGGAGCTGAGAGCAACAACTAGCTGCGGCCACATACTCTGCCTCGGTAGTGGATTGAGCAACACTAGACTGTTTGCGGGAAGACCAAGACACCAAAGAAGAACCCAAGAACTGGCAAGTCCCAGAGGTGGACTTCCTATCCAACCGACACCCGGCAAAATCCGCGTCTGAAAAATCATGAAGAACCAAAGAAGAAGACGCGGAGTACCAAAGGCTGAAGTCGGGAGTATGACGCAAATACCTAAAAATGCGCTTGACCGCTTGCCGATGCGAAGTCCTCGAAGACGCTTGAAAACGAGCGCACAGACATACCGAGAATTGGATGTCCGGCCTCGTCACCGTCACGTACAGGAGTGACCCGATCATGCTTCGGTACTCCTTCTGGTCCACGTGTTCACCTTCCTCGTCCGCATCAAGAGCTGTAGTCATACTCATGGGCGTCGTCATGGCCTTGGAGTCCTCCATCTTGAACTTCCTCACAATGTCCTTGGTGTACTTAGCTTGGTGCACAAATGTTCCTTCCTTTGATTGCTTGATCTGGAGGCCGAGGAAGAACTGCAACTCACCCATCATGCTCATCTCAAATTCCCTGCTCATGTCTTTTGCAAACCATGCAACAAGAGAGTTAGGCGAGCCACCAAAGACAATATCATCCACGTATACCTGCACAATCAGGATATCTTTGCCCTGCCCGAGGAGAAACAAGGTCTGACCGACCTTCCCCATCTCAAACCCTCTCTCAAACAGGAACCCCCTCAACCTACCGTACCAAGCTCTAGGCGCCTGCTTCAACCCATACAGCGCCTTCCTCAACTTGTACACCCGGTGGGGGTACTTCTCACTCTCAAACCCCGGTGGTTGCCTCACATACACTTCTTCCTCCAACACACCGTTCAGGAAAGCACTCTTCACGTCCATTTGGTGCAACTTGAACCCTTTAGCCACGGAAAAGGCTAGAAGGAACCTAATCGCCTCCAAACGAGCTACGGGAGCAAAGGTCTCCTCGTAGTCGATCATCTCTTTCTGACTATACCCCTGAGTAACAAGTCTTGACTTATTTCTCACCACTTCTCCTTTCTCTCCCTCTTTGTTCTTCCACACCCATTTTGTCCCAATCGGCTTACACCCTAGGGGAGGGTCAACCAACTCCCAAACTTGGTTCCTCTCGAAATTCTCCAACTCCTCATGCATCGAATTAACCCAATTATGATTAGATAGCGCGTGTCCAATGTCTTTGGGCTCAAAGGTGGCAACAAAAGCAGCATGAGCGAAATGAGAATTGTTCCGAACCCTCGACCGTGTAGTACGTTCATTCATGTCGCCGATGATCCTCGAAGCTGGGTGATCCACTTGCACTCGCCGGGGAGGTTCTCGCCTTGATGCTACCTCCCCCTCAACAGCAGCTTCGCCTTGATCTGGGTTTGTCGTTGTAGGTGTGGGAGAGGGCCCGTTCTCGATCATCGTCGAAGTAGTAGGTACATGTTCAGCCACGGGCACCACACCGCCATCTTCATCATCTCCATGTTCATGCTCCTCCTCCTGGAAAATCTCCTTGCCAAGTTCGTCATCACCTGCACACTCAAAAACAAGCTGACTACGTGGCTATGTCTCGTCGAAGGTTACCTCGCAAGTCTCCACGATTTGGTTAGTTTCAAGATTGAGCACACGAAATGCTCTAGAATGAGATGCGTAACCAAAGAAAATACCATCGACGGACCTAACCTCGAACTTGTCCAACTTCTTACCTTTCTTCAGAATGAAGCATTTACAACCAAAGACATGGAAGTGACTCACCTTGGGTGTGCGACCGTGCATCAACTCGTAACAGGTTTTCTTCTTGTGGACTCTGAGGTAGATCCTATTCGACACGTAGCACGCGGTATTGACCGCCTCAGCTCAGAACCTTCTCGGAGTCCTATGCTCGTCGAGCATCGTCCGAGCCATCTCGTACAAGGTCCTGTTTTTCCTTTCCATCACGTCATTCTGGGAAGGCGTATACGGACTCAAAAATTGGTGTTCAAGACCCAAGTCATGACAAAAGGTTTCGAAGTGAGAGGTTTTGAATTCTGAGCCAATGTCACTGCGGATCGCTCGTATGGCATCTCCGTGCCTGTCGTTCTTTAACCTCAAGACAAGATCTCGAACAAAACCAAATGTCTCCCCTTTCTCTTCAAGAAAGAACACCCACGCATACCGAGAGTAGTCGTCCACCACAACAAGGACATACCACTTCCCACCCGTAGATCGCACACGAGCTGGGCCAACAAGGTCCATATGGAGCAGCTCGCATGGACGCTCAGTCATCACATCGGTGTGAGGCGGGTGAGAAGAGGCTACCATCTTGGCATGCCTACACGGCGCACAAACCAACTCTTTCTCAAACCTCAACTGTGGCAATCCTCGGACCAAATTGAGTTTACTCAAGCGAGACAAAAGGTCAAAGCTCAAGTGACCCAACTTCCTATGCCACTTCCACAACTCACTCGAAGAACCAGCCAAGAAACAACGCTCCACACCAGAAGACTGAGAGAAATCCGCTCGAAACACTTGACCCTCGGGAACGACCATGCAAACTAGGTCCCCTCGAGAATCCAAAATCCGAGACCCACCAGGCCGAAACAACACCTCAAAGCCCTCATCCAACAACTGGGACACAGAAAGCAAATTGAACCCCAGCGATTGAACAAGAGCAACACGCCTGAGAGTGACCTTGTCACTTACCATGATCTCACCTTCTGAGAGCACACGCCCTCGCCCGTTGTCCCCAAAGGTGATGTATGTCCTAGACACCACCGGGACGAGACTTGAGAACCACCCCTTGTCTCCGGTCATATGCCTCGAGCAACCGGAGTCAATCAACCAAACGTTCCTCAAGTCTCCCACCTGAAATTCAAAAGCGAGCACGTGAGTGAACAAACGACTCAGCACAGGGGTTAGTACCAAAAGAGTAAAACCAGTGCCGAGCCATTTGCTCCAAAGTGGGGTTAGCACAAACCATATCATCACGCCTATCGAAGCTACCACCACGAACACCACCACGGTAACCACTACGAGGGAACCAAAGGAAGACCGTTAATCGTTCCTCCTCTCCATCTCAAAGCTACGACTCCTCCCACCCTCGTATTGAGCACGAGGTGGAGACCGTCTAGCAAACTGACCACCTGCAGTCTTTCCATACCAACCACTAGAACCACGACCACCTAAACCAAACCGAGCATCCTCACGAGCACGAAAACCAGACTGCTGTCTGTCCAGACCTGCACCGGTCTGACCGGTGTAGTGCACCGGTCTGACCGGTGTAGCTCGGCCAGCAGCACCACCTGCAACCTTCCGATCTCCCCAAGTCAGAACCGTCCTCACAATCACCTTGGCCCTGGGCATCTGCATACGAGGCTCAAGTACACCATTGGAAGGGTGGTACTTGTCCTTGTTAGCCCACTCCTTTGCCATTCTCTCCTCACGCTTCCTCTTGAAGCAAAACTCGCCCTTGTGACCATCTCTCCCACAATAGTCACAATGAAACTGCACGGGCTTAGGTTTAGGCTTAGGATGGGGCTGCTCACTTAGTTTCTCTCCACTCGGCTTCTCAACCGGTTTCTCCTCACTAGGCTTCACACCCTCTTTCCCAAAGAACACATTTCCCAAGTCACTCTTGAACTTGATGGGTTTTTGGAAATCATTTGTGGAGTGAGGGAATATGGGAGGATCTGGGGTTGTGTCAAGTTTGTTTTTCAGTGGGTTGGGCTTAGGAGCATAGGCATTTTTGTGGAAGGTTTTTGGTGGAGCTTGGATATCATCAATCTTCTCTCCTCCCTCACCACTACACTCTCCAACCTTCTCCGAACCAAGCGCTTGCCCATCATAGCACTTGTATGCCTCTATCATCATCCTAAGCTGAGGTTCATGCCCCGACAACCAACCCATCATTTTCCTCAACTCATCATTCTCATCCTGCAAGCGATTCACATAGTGTGCAAGTTCCAGATTTTTCAAAGCATGCACTTCACAAGTAGAGCAAGAAGTAGGAATAGGCTCTTTCAACTTAGCCTCAAGCGGAACAGTGTAAGCATGCATCTCATCAATCTTTCCATGCAAAACAGGGCAAGAAGTGTAAGCGCCTAGCAAAGCAGGTCTAGACTTGAGCTCAGCCACTTCAACCCTAAGCACATCTAGTTCATCACAAGTAGAGGCATGCTTATCCTTAAGAGCAGTAAAATCAGCTAGGTACACAGAGCAATCACAGCAATCAATCTCATCAGAAACCATAGGAGAAGCCTTAAGCGAATCAATCTCAAGCTTAGCATCTAGGTTCTGGGTTTCTAGCTCAGCCACACGGTTCCTAGCATCTTCTAGCGAGGCCCTAAGCTCTTTCCTCATCTTCCTGGCCTCTCTAAGCATGTCATCGCGGTTATCAAGCAACTTGCCAATACGCTCGTTCTCCTCACACAAGAAGGGAATCTCGTCACGTACCTCATCCTCGGAGTCGGAGTCCGAGTCGCTCTGGTGACTCTTCTTGCTGCCGGAGCTACGAGCCATGCCGCAGAAGCCATCTCCCGCGAAGCAGCTCAACCCGCTCAAGTTCTTGGACGCCTTCTTCTTGGACGCCTTCTTGTTCTTGCGCCGATCACCTTCGTCTTCACTGCTACTCGAGCTCGAGGAAGAGTAGGCGGAGCTAGAGTCGACGTCGCTCGCTCTGACCATCGCTCGCGCCTTCCTGCCGCGGCCGTCCTTCTTCCTCGACCGTCGCTCGTCCTTGTGCTTGTTCTTGTGCTTGTGATCGCGCCTCGATCACTACTTGCCGTCCTTGCTCGACCGGTGCTTGTAGCCGTCCTTGTAGCCATCCTTGTTCTCCATCTTCTCCGGGCAGTCGACGACGAAGTGTCCTGGCTTGTCGCACTGAAAGCACGTCCGTGCTGTCCTCCTCGTGTTCACCCGGTTCTCGTGCAGCCTCTCGAACCGCCTGGTCTGCAACGCCAGCTCGTCCTCTCCAAGCACGTTGAACTCCTCGTCTGGCAAAGACATCAAAGAAGATAGAGAGTACATCCTGGAGGATGCGTTAGCGTTAGACTTAGCCACTTTTCCACCGACGAGAGCAAGACTATGGGAGTCAGTCGGGCTCTCAAGACGGGCTGTCAAACCACGATCAACCTCAGTAGACTTGAGCTTCGAGAACAGCTCGTTCACCGTCAGAGTGGTATACTTCTCGGACTCAAGAATGGCCTCGACCTTTCCATCCCACACGGTATGATCCAGCTCGTGTAAGAGCTTCACATCTCTATCATGGTCATCGTACGGGAGGACGTCGACATTGGCCCTCATGTTGTTCACAACCACCGTGAACCGCTGGAACAAGGCATCAATAGACTCACCGGGGAGATGAGTGAAGTTCTCGTACTCTCTCCGGTAAGTCGATACAACCGTGCCTGCACCTTAGCATTCCTAGCATGAGCATTCTTCAGCTCCAACCAAATCCTACAAGCTAAGTCCTCTGTCTGAACCCGATCGAATTCAGACTGACACAGAGCACGAAACAAGTAGTCGACCGCCTTGTTGTTGGCGTCGAACATATCCCTCGATCCTGGAGCAAGGAAGTTAATCGGATGAACATAAGCTGTGTTCACCGTAACGTCCCAAAGGATCTGACCCTTTCCGTGGAGGAACGCTGCCATCCGCCTCTGCCACATCTGGTAGTTCTTCCCATCGAAGTGCGGAGGACCCGAACCTCATTCCTGGTACGCCATATTTGGATCTTAGACTGGCTAGAGTCAATGAAGACCCGAACCGGCTCTGATACCACTTGAAGGACCGATTAGGCGACCAGAGAGGGGATAGTGAATGGGAGCCGATAAAAATTATTCTCAAAGGAGATGGGAACTCCAACAAGACGAACACAGCTTCCAAAACGTGTCTCCGACTCAACTACCAAAGTTGGTCAAGACCACGCAGCCGCTGGAGTGCTACTGGTCCTAGGAACCAATAACTACCAAAGCCTACCCAAGAATGCAGCGGAAAACCAACTCAAGCAGCTACTGACCTGCACCGGTCAGACCGGTCCCTGTCGGATCTTCCGGATTGAGCCGCCGGAACACCCGACACTCTCCAGAGACGCACCGGGTCACCCTGGACCCTGAGCCGGGTCACCCGAGCAAGACTTGGCAATTTCCACAGAAAAGCCCCTACACCGGTCAAGCTGGTGCAGCTCACCGGTCAGACCGGTCTGAGCCTGGAAACCCCAAATCTGCCAACTTGACCTCCCGAGCTCCAAACTGAACCAAACTCGAAACAGCAGCAACACAGGACAACAGGGAACTCACCAAGACGTTCACCCGAGCAAAACTCAACAGAGAGTCTGCACCGGTCAGACCGGTGTGAGGCACCGGTCAGGCCGGTGTGACCTGAGCTGTCGGGATGAACAGCGCCCGCAGGTCAACTCCCCCAAATCCAACTCTCGATCTCCCAAATCGCTCCACGGTTTTGCACAAGACTTTGGGGATAGTAGGAACACCTCATGGGCACTCCATAGCCAAGATTTGGTCCACCAAACCTTGCTAAACCGAGAGGAATCGAAGAAATCCCACCAAGAACGCCTCTAACCCTAGAGCCAAGAAAACCCCAAAATCGAGCCCCTTTGCTCACGGATTTGTGAGGGGAATAAAAGGGAAAAGAACCACGAAGGGTTCAAGCATACATCCCCCACCAAATCCCAAAGAGAAAGGCCTCAAAAACGCTCCAAGAAAATCGCCAAGAAAGGGCTCCGAAAATCACCAAAAAGGAGAAACGGGAAAGACACATCCAAGCCTTGAGGAACCACGCCGAATCATCTATACATACCAAAGAGGTTCATACAAGGTCTAGCTTGCCGCCCGATCATCCTTCCCTCTCATAAGATCTCACCATGAAGCTCTCAAGCTAGTCCTATGAAAATCCAAAGGAAAATACCAAGAGTAGTCGTCCACCACAACCAGGACGTACCACTTCCCATCCACAGATCGCACACGAGCTGGGCCAACAAGGTCCATATGGAGCAGCTCACATGGACGCTCCGTCATCACATCGGTGAGGGGTGGATGGGAAGCAGCTACCATCTTAGCATGCCAGCACGGCGCACACACCAAATCCTTTTCAAACCTCAAGCGGGGCAATCCTCGGACCAAGTTAAGTCCACTCAAGCGTGACAACAAGTCAAAACTCAAGTGACCCAACCTCCTATGCCACTTCCACAACTCTCCCGAAGAACCAGCCACAAAACACCTGGAAACACCCGAACTCTGAGAGAAATCCGCTTGAAATATTTGACCCTCGGGGATGACCACACCAACAAGGTCACCTCGAGCATCAAGTATCCGAGAACCACCCGACTTAAACAACACCTCAAAGCCTTCCTCAAGAAGTTGGGAAACAGAGAGCAAATTAAAACCCAGTGACTTAACCAAGGCAACTCGCTTCAGCACCACTTTGTCACTTACCCTCACTTCACCTTCAGCAAGTACACGCCCTCATCCATTGTCCCCAAAGGTGATGTATGTCCTGGACACCACCTGGGTGAGGCTGGAGAACCACCCCCGATCTCCGGTCATGTGCCTCGAGCAACCGGAGTCGATCAACCAAACGTTCCCCAAGCCTCCCACCTGAAATTCAAAAACGAGCGCGTGAGTGAACAAATGACTCAGCACTAGGGTTAGTACCAAAAGAGTAAAACCAGTGTCGAGCCATTTGCTCCAAATTGGGGTTAGCACCATCCATTCCATCACGCCTACCAAAGCTACCACCACGTGAACCACCACAGGGAAACCACTCCCGTCTTGCTAGAGGAGCACGAAACCCACGAAAGGAAGACCGTGGACCGTAGCTCCTCTCCAACTCAAAGCTACGACTTCTCCCACCCTCATATTGAGCACAAGGTGGAGAACGTCTAGCAAACTCCTTCTGTTGGGTAACGAAGCCAGGATATCCTCAAGTTATGTCTCCCAGTGCGGTGGGTATGGCTTGGGCACTCCGCAGCTGTCCTTCGGGGTCCACACCCCAAAAATGCGAAACCTGGTCTGGGGCTGCGGAAAATCGTCCCAAACATCCTGCTCATACTTGTGGCAGAAAGGCTCACCATCTTTGCTAAAGAGCGATCCTGCGTAGCGCTCTCCGGGCTTCAATGGTGGGCCTGGCCAGTTGTCGTAGAGCACATTCTTGCTTGAACTAGGGGCTGATTTCTTCCCTAGGATGGTAAATTTGGAACAATGACCAGCGAAAGTGGGGGGTGAGGATGAGCCGCGCCTAGCTGGGGGCTCTATCGAGTCTCTAGTCAGGCTTCTCAACCTCCTCCCCCGTTCCGGGGTCATCATATCATCCTGAGATCCGTCCCATGGATGCAACTTGTCGCTCCCTAGGTCGCTGAGGAAGAAGGACATTTCCCCTTCGAAGGTGGACGGGACATTCATCCGACGAGGCTGTGCGTCCCGGCTACTCATGACCGGTGGTATGGTGGCTGTGAGGAGGAAGGAGCAGGGGAGATGGAGTTTCTGCGCGACTCAAAGTCTGTCACGCGGCGAGGAGGAGGTCTTTGGAGGACGAAGGGAGGCACACGTGAAAGGGGAGAGGCGGCGATGCCCTTATTGGGTCGGCCGACCAAATGGGTCGGCCGAGCCCATATGGGCCCCACTGGGCCTCTCCTTTGGCCTGTGGGTTCTAGCGGGGCTCAGGGTCTGTCGGTGTTTTAGACCGGCAACCTACCAAGGGAGTACCCGATGTAGACGTTTCTGGCCTCACCGAGATCGGGAACTCGAAGGAGAGACACGTGGCACACAATTTAGAGAGGTTCGGGCCTCTAGGTGCGTAATGCCCTACGTCCTATATGCTGCGTAGCTCTGGATTGATTGGGTGTTGTTACAAGATGATGCGGATGAGAGATAGGGGTCCCTGCCTCGCCTTATATAATCCGGGAGGCAGGGTTACAAGTCGGTTTAGGCAGGAGAGTACTAGTCGTACACGGGCAGGAGTACTCTACATGGATCCGGACATGTCTAGTTTCCTAACCGAGTACTAGCCCTCTGGTAGCCTTGTGTTTCACGCCGCCTTGCACCGTGCAGCCCAAGTCGAGTAGTCCCGGGGACCCACGTAGTAGTCAGTCCAGTACCCGCCTGGGTAGTGGACCCTCGGATGTCCGTATGACAAGCCCCTGAGTACTTTGTAGTCGAGCAGGATGTCTTCGAGTAGTCTTGATGGCCTTGGCGAGTAGTCCTTGAGCGTCCCCGAGTTCCACAAGCCGAAAGTCCTCAAGGATCCTTGAATCATCCCTAGGCTGGAAGGTACTCCAACTGATCTTTGAGTAGTCTTGAAGTCTTCTCGAGTAGTCCCCAAGCGTCTCTGAGTGCTTCTCTCGAAGGTCTTCAATAGTACTCGTGGTATCTTGATGAAAAAAGCATATGGAAAATGCGATTCGAAGAATCGTATTCCATATGGATTGTAGCCCCCGAGCCTTAGGTCGAATCGTAGATTCAAGCTGAGGGTCAATCTGAAGTTCTGCTAATCTTATCCCAAAAAATCCAGAGAAAAAACCGAAGGACACGTGGCACGGAGCCCCCGAGCCTTGAGTCGAGTACTTCTCTCGAATTGAAGGGTCATCTTGACTGTAGAATGTGTTTGGAGTGGGTCCTTGATCTGGTTTAGCCCACTGATTCCAGCGATCAAAGTCGAGCCCCCGAGATTGAGAGCTTTGAGTACTGGAAGATGAAGAGTTAGTCCGCCTCGCTGAGCCAGCCATTTGGAACTGAGCCGCCTGGTTACTTATAAATAACAGGGCAACCCCTTAAGGGTTTTTCACTTCCAGTAGTTGTAGTCTTTGCGATTAGATATGAAGAGCCCCCTTCTCCACTACCGCCACCACCGCATAGTGGATTAAATCTACCTCAGTGCCGCCGCTATAGTCTTGCAGTGTGTAGTACTGGGTACTGATGAAGCTTTGATGGTACGTAGAACCTTGTAGAGAGGTCCCAAAAGAAGTCCGAGCTTCTGAAGGGATACGGCGACACGGTCCTCCACGCTGAAGCTCTGGAGAGGGAGTTGGACAAGTCAAAGAAGCACTCTGCACTACTTCAGTCCAAGCTTGATAGCGCCTTCGCCTAGTACCACAACGAGGTACAAGATATTCAGGTGAAGAGGGATGATCTGATCAAGAAGAACAAGACACTGCGCCAGAAGAAAAAAAGTACGCCTTCCGCCGCAGTGTTGCTTATCTGTAGTGTGACACCTGTTGTCGAGTTGTCTGCAGATCTTGAGGCTACTATGGATCGGCTGAAGGCTTCCGAGATAGACTTGAAGAACATCGTGTACCGGGAGACAGACCGCCGTGAGGTAGCTGAATATAAATACGCGGAGATGCGCCATGACTACATCAAATGGATGGAGCTTCATTAAGCCTCCGATCTTGACCTTGTGCGTTGTTACAAATCTCTGCAGAAGCTCAACGAAGACTGCGTGAAGCTGCGGGCGTCGCTGAACGAGCTTGAAGAAGCCGCACTTCCGATTGCAAGGCTGTTGGTCCCACATCCGGGCAGGCCCAAGATAGCACCTTTGGTGGATAGACTGAAGGAAGCCCCCGGGCGCTTGGCGACGTATGTCAAGCACTTGGCAAAGTTGATACCGAACCAGGTACTCACCTTCATGAAGTCGTACTTCCCCAAGGCGCCGGTGGATGTGGTGGCTGGAGGTCTTGCGGCGAACTACACAGATGAGCAGTACAAGGCTCTGCTGGAAGAGATGGCACCCATCACAGAACAAGTCGCCGACAAGTTGAACCTTCAGTAGATGTACCTGTAGACATAGCTGATGTACAGGAGTAGTCGATGTAAGATAAACAAGTTAGTTAAGAACTCGTTTGAATTTAATTGAAGTCGTTTCACTTCTGATGTTTTGTGAGTACTCGTTGCCGCGGCTTGCAGCGAAGCCTACGGAGTACCAAGTCATTGAAGGGGCAATGAGTAGTCGAACTCAATGGGATTCGTATGGTTAGGAGATCCAGTAAACAAGTTGAGTAAAATCAAACTTTATTACTGATAAAAGAGTACACCTGGGTGGCCAGGGCCATTACAGATAAGTAGTCGCCAGGACCCGTACGCCGCTTATGGCTAAGTAATCGCTAAGGTCCGTGGACCGCTTACAACTGAAGATCCGTAGGTAGCCGTCGAAGCTGGATCAAAGGAGTAGATGGTCTGTAGACCGTTGCCAAAGCCCTTAGGCTGTGTGCAGCCCAGGATCCGTGGGTAGCCGTTAACGCTGGATCTTGGATGGGGGTAGTCCGTAGACTGGCGCTAGGACCAGGAGGCCGCTTACAGCAAAGAGTCCATGAGTAGCCGTGTAGGCTGGACCCTAGATGAGTAGTCGAGCGACTACGCGTAGAAGCGACACAATTGGTCGACGTTCCATGAGTTGTTGATGTCTTCGCCTTCATGTGTCTGGAGACGATAGGAGCCTGGGCCGGTGACCTTGCGTACTGAGAAAGGGTCTTCCCAGGGCGAGCTAAGCTTGTGTAGTCCGTCCGTGTTTTGAATGCGACGGAGGACTAGGTCACCGACGTTGAAAGAGCATTCCTTGATGTTGTGATCGTGGTAACACCGGATACCCTCTAGGTACCTTGCTGATTGGACGAGGGCAGCACAGCGGGCTTCTTCGAGGTTGTCGATATCAACCCTTCTGTTGTCTTCTGAGATGCCTTCGTCATATTGTTCTATTGCCGGGGATTCCCACATCACGTCGGCGGGTAGAATAGCTTCGGAGCCGTAGACCAAGAAGTAGGGCGTCTGCCCAATTGGCTTGGTAGGTTGAGTAAGAAGCCCCCAGAGTGTGTTAGGTAGTTCCTTGATCCACTTGCCTCCTTTGGTAGTAGCGGCATCGTGCAATCACTTCTAGAGGGCGTCGGGTACCATCCCATTGGCGCGCTCCACCTGACCGTTAGCACGTGGGTGGGCGATAGAGACGTACCGGACATTAATCCCGCTGTTCTCGCAGTACTCCCAGCACTAATGATTGTTGAAGTTGGTGCCCAGAACTGTGATGATGCGATGGGGTAGGCCGTAGCGATGAACGAGTTCATCCAAGAAGTCGAGTACTCTGTCGGCCTTTGGGCAGGTGACCGGCTTGACTTCGATCCACTTGGTGAACTTCTCGATAGCCACCAGAACTCTGTTGAATCCTCCTGGCGCAGTTGGCAGAGGCCCAATCATGTTGAGCCCCCAGCAGGCGAACGACCAGGACGTGTTGCTGCTTGGCGAAGAATTGGCACCCTTGGCACCTTCTGACGAGTTCTTCTGCGTCACCCAGAGCTGTGGGCCAGTAGAACGCTCGTCGGAAGGCCTTGCTTACCAGCGTGCGAGAGGACGCGTGGTTGCCGCAGACGCCTTTGTGAATCTCCTCCAAGATCTCCTTGCCTTCTTCTCGAGGTACACACTTCATGAGTACTCCAGAAGTTGCACCCCGCCTGAAGAGCTTGTCCACAACTAGTATGTAGGTCTTGGCTCATCAAACGAGTTGTTCTGCCTCGTTCTTGTTGGAAGGGACCTTCTGCTCACGGATGTAGTTGATGAAGGGTTGCCTCCAGTCCACGTTGATCATCATGACCTGCTGACTGGGCTGAGACGGCCCAAGGTCAGTGGTCGTAGGTGCCGGCTCTGGGATGGATGGCGTATGAAGTTCGTGGACGAAGACTCCAGCGGGTACTTGAGCGCGAGTAGAACCAAGCTTCGACAGGACGTCCGCTGCAATGTTGTTGTCGCGGACGACATGATGGAACTCGAGACCATGGAATTTTTTCTCAAGCTTGCAGACTTCTAGGCAGTAGGCATCCATGTTCTCCTTGTTGCGGTCCCAAGAGTCGTTGGCTTGGTTGATAACCACAGCGGAGTCGCCGTAAACTAGTAGCCGCTTGATGCCTAGTGAGATTGCGAGTCGAAGCCCATGTAGCAGAGCTTCGTACTCGGCTTCATTATTTGAGACCTTCCAAAAGATCTGCAGGACGTACTTGAGTTGTTCGCCCTTTGGAGAGATCAGAAGTACCCCTGCGCTTGCGCCCTCGACCTTGACTGATCCGTCGAAGTACATCACCCAATGCTCTGGTCGCTCTGTTGGTGTGGGTAGTTGACTTTACCGCCATTCTGCCATGAAGTCAACTAGTGCTTGAGACTTGATGGCGGTGCGTGGCTTGAAGTCGATGTTGAGGGCGCCAAGCTTGACCACCCACTTGGAGATTCTCCCGGTTGCATCTTGGTTGTGGAGTATATCACCGAGCGGGTAGTCGGTGATGACAGAGATCGAGTACTCCTGGAAGTAGTGCCGTAGCTTCCGCGAGGTGATGAGCACTGCATAGAGTAGCTTCTAGGCCGGTTGGTACCGGGCCTTGGACTCGGACTGGACCTCACTGACGAAGTAGACTGGTCGCTGGACTGGATAGGCGTGGCCTTCTTCCTGCCGCTCGACGACGATGGCAGTACTGACCACATGAGTAGTCGCGGCGAGGTAGAGCAATAGCTGCTCCTTTTTGCGAGGGGCCGTGAGGACCGGTGGGTTGGACAGGAAGTCTTTATGCTGTGTCAGAGCTTGATCAGCCTCCGTGGTCCACGCGAACTTCTCTTGGTGCTTGAGTAGCTTGAAGAAGGGTAGTCCCCGTTCTCCGAGCTTCGAGATGAATCTGTTTAGTGCCGCCATGCACCCGGTCAGCTTCTGGACATCCTTGATGTAGGTTGGAGCTTTCATGTTGGTGATGGCGGAAATCTTCTCAGGGTTGGCTTCGATGTCGCGATGGCTGATGATGAAGCCGAGTAGTTTCCCTGAGGGTACGCCGAAGACGCACTTGTTGGGATTGAGCTTCCACTGGTACTCTCGCAGGGATGCGAAAGTCTCTTCAAGATCGGCGATGAGCGTATCGGAATTTTTGGTCTTGATGACCACGTCATCCACGTATGCTTTGACGTTCTTGTTGAGCTGCTCCTTGACGCAGGCCTGGATTGCTCGTTGGTAGGTAGCACTAGCGTTCTTCCACCCGAACGACATTGTCTTGTAGCAGTAGGCGCCGAACGGGGTGGTGAACGCAGTCTTCTCCTGGTCTTCTTCCTTGATTGTGATCTGGTGATACCCTGAGTAGCAGTCGAGGAAGCAGAGCAGGTCGTACCCCGCTGTGGAGGCGATGACTTGATCAATTCGCGGCAACCCGAAGGGGTCCTTGGGGCAGTGCTTATTGAGGTCAGTGTAGTCGACGCACATCCTCCACTCGTTAGTGTTCTTCTTGCGGACGAGGACGGGGTTGGCGAGCCACTCAGGATTAAAGACTTCTCTGATGAAGCCAGCCGCGAGTAGTTTGGCGAGTTCCTTCTTGATGGCGTCCCGTCGGTCGTCAGCGAAGCGGTGGAGGTCTTGTCGCTTGGGGGTAGCTTTAACGTCGACGTTGAGTGAGTGCTCGATCAGCCTCCTGGGTACACCTGGCATGTCCGCTGGCTTCCACGTGAAGATGTCTCGGTTAGCCCGGAGGAAGCTGACCAGCACGTCTTCCTATTTAGGATCGAGCCCCGCACCGATCATGGTAGTCTTGCTGATGTCGCCGGTCCCAAGGTCGATGGCCTTCACCTGTACTTCCTCTATTGGCTGAGGTTTGTTGGAGGTGTCGGTCTTCTCTGGTATCTCGAGTTTGGTTGGGGCAAGCTTCTTTGATGCAGCGAAAATCTCCATCATGGCGTTGGGTACTTGGTTGGTTGCTGCGAGCTCCACGGCATCTGTGTCGCAGTCATAGGAAACCTTCAAGTCCCCTTGTAGCGCGAGTACTCCGGCGGGACTTGGCATCTTGAGTACCAAGTACACGTAGTGAGGGATCGCCATGAATTTGGCGAGAGCTGGTCTGCCGAGGATGGCACGGTAGGAAGTTTCGAAGTCCGCAACCTCGAACTTGATGTACTCGGTGTGGTAGTTCTCCCTGGTCGCAAAGATAACTAGCAGAACCACTGAGCCAAGTGGTATAGCCGCGTTGTCTGGAACGATGCCGTAGAAAGGCGACGTACTCTTGGTGAGTATGTCGGTAATGTTGAGCTTCATCTTCTTCAAGGTCTTGGTGAACAGGACGTTGAGTCCACTTCCACCGTCAATGAGTACCTTGGTGAGTCTGGAGCCCACGACTACTGGTTTCAGGACGAGTGGGAAACATCCTGGCTCAGAGAAGTGAAGGACCGATTAGGCGAACCAGAGAGGGGGGGAGTGAATGGGAGCCGATAAAAATTCTTCTCGAAGGAGATGGGAACTCCAACAAGACGAACACGGCTTCCAACTCACGTCTCCGACCCAACTACCCAAGTTGGTCAAGACCACGCAGCCACTGGAGTGCTACTGGTCCTAGGAACCAACACTCAACCTTCCTAGCCAAAACTCACCAAAACACACAGCGGAAACTTGCACGGCTTGCTGCCTGTGCTACACCGGTCAGACCGATGGCCTGCGCCGGTCAGACCGGTGACACCGGTCCGACCGGTGGACAGAGCCGGTCAGGCCGGTGCTACAGCAGCCGCACAGCAAACGTTCCAGGAAGCCTCAGTGAATCCTCTAGGCCCTGGAACAAAAACCACCACGAAACACAACCTGTGAGGAAGAAGAACCCCTCACAAATCCTTGCAAAACAACTCCAAACACTCCAAGAACTGAACAGCAGGACCACGGGACAAAACCACACGGACAAGGCTGTTCCCCGAGACAAAAACCCACCAAGGGCTAGCACCGGTCAGACCGGTCAAGAGCACCGGTCAGACCGGTCGTGCCTGGTCAGCTCGGGATGAACAGCGCCCGCGAGTCAACTCCTCCAAATCCAACTCCCGATCTCCCGATTTGCTCCACGGTTTTGCGCAAGACTTTGGGGATAGTAGGAACACCTCATGGGTACTCCATAGCCAAGATTTGGTCCACCAAAACTTGTCAAATCAAGAGGAATCGAAGAAATCCCACCAAGAACGCCTCTAACCCTAGAGCCACGAAAACCCCAAAATCGAGCCCCTTTGCTCACGGATTTGAAAGGGGAATCAAAGGGAAAAGAACCACGAAGGGTTCATGCATACATCCCCCACCAAATCCCAAAGAGAAAGGCCTCGAAATTGCTCCAAGAAAATCGCCAAGAAAGGGCTCCGAAAATCACCAAAAAGGAGAAACGGGAAAGACACATCCAAGCCTTGAGGAACCACGCCGAATCATCTATACATACCAAAGAGGTTCATACAAGGTCTAGCTTGCCGCCCGATCATCCTTCCCTCTCACAAGATCTCACCATGAAGCTCTCAAGCTAGTCCTACGAAAATCCTAAGAAAATAGGAAGGAAAATAGGAAAACCAAATGAGCTAGGGTTCCAAGAGATGGCTGCCATCCTCTCACCACTTGGGTTATATGGAGGCAACCGAAAGACTAAAATACCCTTACTAGCTAACTAGGGATACATGCCCCTCGAGGGCGAAATTGGAAGTCTTTGTCTTCGCACCATCGGACGGATGCCCAGCGACCGCAAACTTGCTTAGCCTCGACGCAAGCCTTGCGATCCCGACGCGTGTCCTCCGCTTCGAAGATTCCGGACTGCGTCGTCGCACACCGGTCAGACCGGTGCTCCTCACCGGTCAGACCGGTACCCACCGGTCAGACCGGTCAGACCCACCGGTCAGACCGGTCTGGAGCTGCTGCACCTCCGTCTTCGGTTCTTCGGTCTTGGCTTTGTGGATCAACCAAGGAACCCAGTGATTTTCTGGTGAACCACCGAAAACCCCGCGAACTCGGTGTAGCCTCCGCCAATCACCACTCATGACTCGGCTCCCACGTAGTCCCGGCTCGACCTTGGTTTTGAGGCTCAACCAAGAAACCGTCCATGACTTCATCTTGCCGTTCTTGCCACCATGCGGCCCGCACTTGACCCCGCTGGCCACCGGGTCCCTCGAACCAAGCCTACTTGTCTTCTCCACACCTGGAGGCCTCACCGGCAACGACCTTTCACGCTTGTTCTTCACCTGCACCTGCACCAGTCAAGCCGCAACCTGCACCTGCAATACTTAGCCAAGAATCAGTCTACACCACGTTGTCAATCACTCATCACACCAGGAAGCGACCATCCACCGGTCCTCGAACCACACCTGGCTCTCAATCTCCCCCTTGATGAGTGCATTGACAACACACACGTTTTGGTAACCAAGAGAAAAGGAAAAGAAAAGAAACGACTAAAAGAAACTCCAACAAGCGATCGAAAGCCAAAGAAAAGGCAAAGAGCAAGATCACTTGAAGAAGACAAGTCTCGGACCCCTTAGGCAAGGGCAACGGCTCGACACATCCGAGACAAAACATGCTCAAGCAAAGAGCACAAACCATCAAACCAAAGCTCGAAAACCACAAAGAGCTCCCCCTGCACACATGCAAGCTCCCCCTGAACCGATGCAACTCCCCCTGGACAAATGCATGCGAACCACTTCACAAAACAGAGCAGCTGCAACAGCTCAGCTCTGACCGGTCAGACCGGTCGACACCACCGGTCAGACCGGTGGGCAACATGTGAACAGGACCAGCACTCTGACCGGTCAGACCGGTGACCTCAACCGGTCAGACCGGTGCACAACAGAGCCCAAAAATAGCTCGAAACCACCTGAAAACCTTCCAAATGCATTCAGTAGGCCAAAACATGCTCAAACTTCTCCCCCTTGTTGACAATGCATGAATCAAGCCAAAAATGCAAAAAATGCAACCTAGAGCTTCTCAAATAGACAAAATTCAACATAGGATGCTACACATGTCCAAACGAGCAAGTTAGATACTCTATAGCTTCGTAAAGACATAAACTTCATGATCACCAAGTTTCACAACCATTGGGCGAAGCTAAGATAGAATTTAGCAATTTTGCGAAAAATTACCCTCTCATGAGCAAAGTCCTAAACATGAGCAAAACATGTCAAAATGGCAAAGCCACACAAACTTCATGCTAGGACAACCATTCTAAGCATAAGACCATCATAAACACCCACAAGCACCTCATGTCATGTCAAAGCCACCGAGCCATGTGCCTACTTCTATATATGAGACTTCTCATTGGTAGGCATCATGCAACGATTTAGCACCCAAAGCAAATTAAAATTAGCACATATGACATGTGAGCACATTTTTCAAGCAATTTACATTTCATTTTCAGATTTATAATTGGTACATGAAATGTCTTTGCGACAAAAAGGAACTTATGCCCCTCCACAAGATGAAGCATGGGGGCTAAACATTCATGATGGCAAATGAGCCTTTGGCCCCATATGATCAAAATAAGCTATCCAACCACAAATTAAGCATAGCCAAGCCACTAAAACATGTCAAGATCATGTAAAGGCATTTACTCACAAGAGAGCATATATATGAAATTTTTCAAAAACATAGCCATCAACCATGGATACAAACCAAGATTATCAAGAGCTAAGCCAAAACTAACCATAGCTTATCAAACTAGCTCACAAAGACATATATGTCATTCCATGGTGAACAATGTGTATAGGAGAAGCCTTTCCTAAACAATGCATATGATACAAAAAATGCATGCAACCTAAGATACAAAGATGCCTATACATCATGTTACATATGCCATGCCAAATGCAAGAAATGCACAAAGGAAAGCTATACATATGCTACAAAGGAGCTCCCACACACAAAGCTCACAAACGACCGGCTCCTCGAGGGGAGGCAAAAAGGGCTCGACACCACCGGCAAAAGAGCAAAGGAGAACAAAACTCACAAGCTCCGTCTAAACACATGCACTAGGGCCAAAGAGCATACAAAGCTCACCCTTAGTACACATGATAGAGCAAAGAGCACACTAAGCACACAGGCTCCCCCTAAACTCATGCATTAAGGTCAAAGAGCATACAAAGCTCACCTTACATACATGAGATAGGGCAAGGAGCAAAACGAACCAAGTGGCTTGACCAAGGCCACACATTTGAAGATCACAAAAATACTTACCTTGATCATTTCTTCAGAAGTCACCCATCCTTGTCCACCGTCCCCGAAAGTGATGTACCTCCATATCATCACCGGGGTATGAGGACGGAGAACCTCCCCCGATATCAACCAAATGTTCTCCGGGCCTCCCACCTGCAACTCAAAACCAAGAGCGAGAGCGAGCAAACGACTCAACACTGGGGTTAGTACCAAAGGTGTCAAACCAGTGCCGGGCCATTTCCTCAAAAGTAGGGTTAGCAACATCCATCCTACCGGGCCTATCAAAACTGCGATCCATCCCGTCTAACCTATCAAACCTGGAACCACCATGGGAAAACCACTCCCGTCTCACTGGAGGAGTACGAGTACCACGAAAGGGAAACCGTGGTCCGTAGCCCCTCTGAGACTCAAAGCTGCGACCTCTCCCAAACTCGTATTGATCACGAGGTGGAGAACGTCCAGCAAACTCAACACCACCAGACTCAAAGCGCCTACCACCTGTTCCACGACCAAACAGGCTGAACCCTCTAGCTTCACAATCCCGGAAACCAAACTGTCCAGCACTCTGCCTAGCACCGGTCTGACCGGTCACTCTGACCGGTCTGGCCGGTGGTCCTCGGCCAGCAAACCTGCCTCCACCTAAAGCTCTCCTATCTCTCCATGCTGGAACCATATGCACAACACCCTTTCCCTTAGGTAGTGGCATACGAGGCTCAGGCACACCATGAGAAGGGTGGTACCTGTCCTTGTTCGCCCACTCCTTAGCCAATCTCGCCTCTCTTCTTTTCTTAAAGCAAAACTCTCTCTTATGACCATCCTTTCCACAAAACTCACAATGGAAACGAATTGGTCTTGGCTTAGGTTTCGGGTGTGGCTCTTCACAAGGCTTCTCACTAGGTTTCTCACTAGGCTTCTCACTTGGTTTTTCTCTCGATTTAAGCAACTGGTTTGGCTTGGGTGCAAACTTGTCTTTGGGTGTTGGTTGTGGTGGAACTGGAGTATTCCCAAATTTCCCTTCTCTCACACCACTGCTCTCACCAAACTTATCAGATCCCAAAGCCCAACCATCAAAGCGCTTACAACTGCCAATTAACACACCCAGCTGAGGCTCATGACTGGACACCCAACTCAACACCTCACGCACCTTACTGTTCTCATCCTGCAAATGATCAACACATTTTGCAAGTTCCAAATTCTTCACAGCATGTAATTCACAGGTAGAGCAAGCAGTAGGAATAGGCACTTTCAAATCAGCCTCAAGCGAAACAATGCGAGAACGAAGCTCAGCAATTTTTTCATGCAAACCAGGGCAAGAAGTACATGCACCAAGCAAAGTGGGTCTAGATTGCAGCTCAGCCAACTCAACCCTAAGCACATCTAGTTCCTCACACTTGGAGGCATGCTTTTCCCTAAGAGCAGTCAAATCAGCTAGGAAAACAGAGCAATCAGCACAATCAATCTCATCAGAAACCATAGGGCTAGCCTTAAGCGAATCAATTTCAAGCTTGCCATCAAGAACCTGTGTTTCTAGCTCAGCCACTCTAGTCCTAGCATCTTCAAGCAAAGCTCTAAGCTCCTTCCTAAGCTTCTTAGCCTCTCTAAGCATGTGATCGCGATTATCAAGCAAGTCAACCAACTCCTCATTCTCCTTGCGTAAAGAAGAGAGCTCATCACATACCTCATCCTCGGAGTCGGAGTCTGATTCCGAGGCGTTCTTCTGGCTTCTCTTGCTGCCGGAGCTGCGTGCCATGCCGCATAGCCCATCCTTCTTGTTGCAGCCTCTCGAAGTCTTGCTTGCGGTACAGCAAAGGCCGTTCAAGTACTTGCCGAAGTCCTTCTTCTTCTTTCTGTGCTTCCTCTTGCTGTCCTCTTCTTCTTCTTCTTCACTCGAGCTTGATGACACATCCTCAGAGTCGGAGTCGATGTCGCTCGATCTCTTGATCTTTTCTCGGGTCCGTGTCTTCCTCCCATGTTCATGTTCCTTCTTCTTGGATCTTCTTCCTTTGTCCTTGGACTTGTGCTTGTCGTGGTTGTTCACCTTCGGACACTCGGCGAAAAAGTGTCCGGTCTTGCCGCACTTGAAACACGCTCTCGAGTTCCTCCTTGAGTTCACCCGGTTCTCGTGCAGCCTCTCGAACCGCCTGGTCAGCAACGCCAGCTCGTCCTCTCCAAGCACGTCGAACTCCTCGTCTGGCAAAGACATCAAAGAAGACAAAGAGTACATCCTGGAGGATGCGTTAGCATTAGACTTGGCTCCTTTGCCACTAACGAGAGCGAGACTATGAGAATCAGTCGGGCTCTCGATCTTGGCTGTCATACCACGGTCCAACTCAGCCGACTTGAGCTTCGAGAACAGCTCGTTCACCGTCAAGGTGTCATACTTCTCGGACTCAACAATAGCCTCAAACTTCCCGTCCCATACGGTACGATCCAACGAGTGCAAGAGCTTCACGGCTCTATCATGATCATTGTATGGGAGGACGTCCACATTGGCTCTCATGTTGTTCACAACGACCGTAAATCGCTGGAAAAGGGCATCGACGGACTCGCCGGGGAGATGAGTGAAGTTCTCGTACTCTCTCCGGTAAGTCGCGTACATCCGAGCCTGAACCTGAGCATTCCCAGCATGAGCATCCTTCAACTGCTCCCAAATCCTACAAGCTAAGTCCTCTGTCTGAACCCGATCGAATTCAGGTGGACACAGGGCACGAAACAAGTAGTCGACAGCCTTGTTGTTGGCTTCGAACATATCCCTCGATCCTGGAGCAAGGAAGTTCATCGGATGAACATAAGCTGTGTTCACCGTGACATCCCAAAGGATCTGACCCTTTCCGCGGAGGAACGCCGCCATCCGCCTTTGCCACATCTGGTAGTTCTTCCCATCGAAGTGCGGAGGACCCGAACCCCGTTCCTGGTACGCCATCTTTGGATCTTAGACTGGTAAGAGTCAATAAAGACCCGAACCGGCTCTGATACCAATTGAAGGACCGATTAGGCGAACCAGAGAGGGGGGGAGTGAATGGGAGCCGATAAAAATTCTTCTCGAAGGAGATGGGAACTCCAACAAGACGAACACGGCTTCCAACTCACGTCTCCGACCCAACTACCCAAGTTGGTCAAGACCACGCAGCCACTGGAGTGCTACTGGTCCTAGGAACCAACACTCAACCTTCCTAGCCAAAACTCACCAAAACACACAGCGGAAACTTGCACGGCTTGCTGCCTGTGCTACACCGGTCAGACCGATGGCCTGCGCCGGTCAGACCGGTGACACCGGTCCGACCGGTGGACAGAGCCGGTCAGGCCGGTGCTACAGCAGCCGCACAGCAAACGTTCCAGGAAGCCTCAGTGAATCCTCTAGGCCCTGGAACAAAAACCACCACGAAACACAACCTGTGAGGAAGAAGAACCCCTCACAAATCCTTGCAAAACAACTCCAAACACTCCAAGAACTGAACAGCAGGACCACGGGACAAAACCACACGGACAAGGCTGTTCCCCGAGACAAAAACCCACCAAGGGCTAGCACCGGTCAGACCGGTCAAGAGCACCGGTCAGACCGGTCGTGCCTGGTCAGCTCGGGATGAACAGCGCCCGCGAGTCAACTCCTCCAAATCCAACTCCCGATCTCCCGATTTGCTCCACGGTTTTGCGCAAGACTTTGGGGATAGTAGGAACACCTCATGGGTACTCCATAGCCAAGATTTGGTCCACCAAAACTTGTCAAATCAAGAGGAATCGAAGAAATCCCACCAAGAACGCCTCTAACCCTAGAGCCACGAAAACCCCAAAATCGAGCCCCTTTGCTCACGGATTTGAAAGGGGAATCAAAGGGAAAAGAACCACGAAGGGTTCATGCATACATCCCCCACCAAATCCCAAAGAGAAAGGCCTCGAAATTGCTCCAAGAAAATCGCCAAGAAAGGGCTCCGAAAATCACCAAAAAGGAGAAACGGGAAAGACACATCCAAGCCTTGAGGAACCACGCCGAATCATCTATACATACCAAAGAGGTTCATACAAGGTCTAGCTTGCCGCCCGATCATCCTTCCCTCTCACAAGATCTCACCATGAAGCTCTCAAGCTAGTCCTACGAAAATCCTAAGAAAATAGGAAGGAAAATAGGAAAACCAAATGAGCTAGGGTTCCAAGAGATGGCTGCCATCCTCTCACCACTTGGGTTATATGGAGGCAACCGAAAGACTAAAATACCCTTACTAGCTAACTAGGGATACATGCCCCTCGAGGGCGAAATTGGAAGTCTTTGTCTTCGCACCATCGGACGGATGCCCAGCGACCGCAAACTTGCTTAGCCTCGACGCAAGCCTTGCGATCCCGACGCGTGTCCTCCGCTTCGAAGATTCCGGACTGCGTCGTCGCACACCGGTCAGACCGGTGCTCCTCACCGGTCAGACCGGTACCCACCGGTCAGACCGGTCAGACCCACCGGTCAGACCGGTCTGGAGCTGCTGCACCTCCGTCTTCGGTTCTTCGGTCTTGGCTTTGTGGATCAACCAAGGAACCCAGTGATTTTCTGGTGAACCACCGAAAACCCCGCGAACTCGGTGTAGCCTCCGCCAATCACCACTCATGACTCGGCTCCCACGTAGTCCCGGCTCGACCTTGGTTTTGAGGCTCAACCAAGAAACCGTCCATGACTTCATCTTGCCGTTCTTGCCACCATGCGGCCCGCACTTGACCCCGCTGGCCACCGGGTCCCTCGAACCAAGCCTACTTGTCTTCTCCACACCTGGAGGCCTCACCGGCAACGACCTTTCACGCTTGTTCTTCACCTGCACCTGCACCAGTCAAGCCGCAACCTGCACCTGCAATACTTAGCCAAGAATCAGTCTACACCACGTTGTCAATCACTCATCACACCAGGAAGCGACCATCCACCGGTCCTCGAACCACACCTGGCTCTCAATCTCCCCCTTGATGAGTGCATTGACAACACACACGTTTTGGTAACCAAGAGAAAAGGAAAAGAAAAGAAACGACTAAAAGAAACTCCAACAAGCGATCGAAAGCCAAAGAAAAGGCAAAGAGCAAGATCACTTGAAGAAGACAAGTCTCGGACCCCTTAGGCAAGGGCAACGGCTCGACACATCCGAGACAAAACATGCTCAAGCAAAGAGCACAAACCATCAAACCAAAGCTCGAAAACCACAAAGAGCTCCCCCTGCACACATGCAAGCTCCCCCTGAACCGATGCAACTCCCCCTGGACAAATGCATGCGAACCACTTCACAAAACAGAGCAGCTGCAACAGCTCAGCTCTGACCGGTCAGACCGGTCGACACCACCGGTCAGACCGGTGGGCAACATGTGAACAGGACCAGCACTCTGACCGGTCAGACCGGTGACCTCAACCGGTCAGACCGGTGCACAACAGAGCCCAAAAATAGCTCGAAACCACCTGAAAACCTTCCAAATGCATTCAGTAGGCCAAAACATGCTCAAACTTCTCCCCCTTGTTGACAATGCATGAATCAAGCCAAAAATGCAAAAAATGCAACCTAGAGCTTCTCAAATAGACAAAATTCAACATAGGATGCTACACATGTCCAAACGAGCAAGTTAGATACTCTATAGCTTCGTAAAGACATAAACTTCATGATCACCAAGTTTCACAACCATTGGGCGAAGCTAAGATAGAATTTAGCAATTTTGCGAAAAATTACCCTCTCATGAGCAAAGTCCTAAACATGAGCAAAACATGTCAAAATGGCAAAGCCACACAAACTTCATGCTAGGACAACCATTCTAAGCATAAGACCATCATAAACACCCACAAGCACCTCATGTCATGTCAAAGCCACCGAGCCATGTGCCTACTTCTATATATGAGACTTCTCATTGGTAGGCATCATGCAACGATTTAGCACCCAAAGCAAATTAAAATTAGCACATATGACATGTGAGCACATTTTTCAAGCAATTTACATTTCATTTTCAGATTTATAATTGGTACATGAAATGTCTTTGCGACAAAAAGGAACTTATGCCCCTCCACAAGATGAAGCATGGGGGCTAAACATTCATGATGGCAAATGAGCCTTTGGCCCCATATGATCAAAATAAGCTATCCAACCACAAATTAAGCATAGCCAAGCCACTAAAACATGTCAAGATCATGTAAAGGCATTTACTCACAAGAGAGCATATATATGAAATTTTTCAAAAACATAGCCATCAACCATGGATACAAACCAAGATTATCAAGAGCTAAGCCAAAACTAACCATAGCTTATCAAACTAGCTCACAAAGACATATATGTCATTCCATGGTGAACAATGTGTATAGGAGAAGCCTTTCCTAAACAATGCATATGATACAAAAAATGCATGCAACCTAAGATACAAAGATGCCTATACATCATGTTACATATGCCATGCCAAATGCAAGAAATGCACAAAGGAAAGCTATACATATGCTACAAAGGAGCTCCCACACACAAAGCTCACAAACGACCGGCTCCTCGAGGGGAGGCAAAAAGGGCTCGACACCACCGGCAAAAGAGCAAAGGAGAACAAAACTCACAAGCTCCGTCTAAACACATGCACTAGGGCCAAAGAGCATACAAAGCTCACCCTTAGTACACATGATAGAGCAAAGAGCACACTAAGCACACAGGCTCCCCCTAAACTCATGCATTAAGGTCAAAGAGCATACAAAGCTCACCTTACATACATGAGATAGGGCAAGGAGCAAAACGAACCAAGTGGCTTGACCAAGGCCACACATTTGAAGATCACAAAAATACTTACCTTGATCATTTCTTCAGAAGTCACCCATCCTTGTCCACCGTCCCCGAAAGTGATGTACCTCCATATCATCACCGGGGTATGAGGACGGAGAACCTCCCCCGATATCAACCAAATGTTCTCCGGGCCTCCCACCTGCAACTCAAAACCAAGAGCGAGAGCGAGCAAACGACTCAACACTGGGGTTAGTACCAAAGGTGTCAAACCAGTGCCGGGCCATTTCCTCAAAAGTAGGGTTAGCAACATCCATCCTACCGGGCCTATCAAAACTGCGATCCATCCCGTCTAACCTATCAAACCTGGAACCACCATGGGAAAACCACTCCCGTCTCACTGGAGGAGTACGAGTACCACGAAAGGGAAACCGTGGTCCGTAGCCCCTCTGAGACTCAAAGCTGCGACCTCTCCCAAACTCGTATTGATCACGAGGTGGAGAACGTCCAGCAAACTCAACACCACCAGACTCAAAGCGCCTACCACCTGTTCCACGACCAAACAGGCTGAACCCTCTAGCTTCACAATCCCGGAAACCAAACTGTCCAGCACTCTGCCTAGCACCGGTCTGACCGGTCACTCTGACCGGTCTGGCCGGTGGTCCTCGGCCAGCAAACCTGCCTCCACCTAAAGCTCTCCTATCTCTCCATGCTGGAACCATATGCACAACACCCTTTCCCTTAGGTAGTGGCATACGAGGCTCAGGCACACCATGAGAAGGGTGGTACCTGTCCTTGTTCGCCCACTCCTTAGCCAATCTCGCCTCTCTTCTTTTCTTAAAGCAAAACTCTCTCTTATGACCATCCTTTCCACAAAACTCACAATGGAAACGAATTGGTCTTGGCTTAGGTTTCGGGTGTGGCTCTTCACAAGGCTTCTCACTAGGTTTCTCACTAGGCTTCTCACTTGGTTTTTCTCTCGATTTAAGCAACTGGTTTGGCTTGGGTGCAAACTTGTCTTTGGGTGTTGGTTGTGGTGGAACTGGAGTATTCCCAAATTTCCCTTCTCTCACACCACTGCTCTCACCAAACTTATCAGATCCCAAAGCCCAACCATCAAAGCGCTTACAACTGCCAATTAACACACCCAGCTGAGGCTCATGACTGGACACCCAACTCAACACCTCACGCACCTTACTGTTCTCATCCTGCAAATGATCAACACATTTTGCAAGTTCCAAATTCTTCACAGCATGTAATTCACAGGTAGAGCAAGCAGTAGGAATAGGCACTTTCAAATCAGCCTCAAGCGAAACAATGCGAGAACGAAGCTCAGCAATTTTTTCATGCAAACCAGGGCAAGAAGTACATGCACCAAGCAAAGTGGGTCTAGATTGCAGCTCAGCCAACTCAACCCTAAGCACATCTAGTTCCTCACACTTGGAGGCATGCTTTTCCCTAAGAGCAGTCAAATCAGCTAGGAAAACAGAGCAATCAGCACAATCAATCTCATCAGAAACCATAGGGCTAGCCTTAAGCGAATCAATTTCAAGCTTGCCATCAAGAACCTGTGTTTCTAGCTCAGCCACTCTAGTCCTAGCATCTTCAAGCAAAGCTCTAAGCTCCTTCCTAAGCTTCTTAGCCTCTCTAAGCATGTGATCGCGATTATCAAGCAAGTCAACCAACTCCTCATTCTCCTTGCGTAAAGAAGAGAGCTCATCACATACCTCATCCTCGGAGTCGGAGTCTGATTCCGAGGCGTTCTTCTGGCTTCTCTTGCTGCCGGAGCTGCGTGCCATGCCGCATAGCCCATCCTTCTTGTTGCAGCCTCTCGAAGTCTTGCTTGCGGTACAGCAAAGGCCGTTCAAGTACTTGCCGAAGTCCTTCTTCTTCTTTCTGTGCTTCCTCTTGCTGTCCTCTTCTTCTTCTTCTTCACTCGAGCTTGATGACACATCCTCAGAGTCGGAGTCGATGTCGCTCGATCTCTTGATCTTTTCTCGGGTCCGTGTCTTCCTCCCATGTTCATGTTCCTTCTTCTTGGATCTTCTTCCTTTGTCCTTGGACTTGTGCTTGTCGTGGTTGTTCACCTTCGGACACTCGGCGAAAAAGTGTCCGGTCTTGCCGCACTTGAAACACGCTCTCGAGTTCCTCCTTGAGTTCACCCGGTTCTCGTGCAGCCTCTCGAACCGCCTGGTCAGCAACGCCAGCTCGTCCTCTCCAAGCACGTCGAACTCCTCGTCTGGCAAAGACATCAAAGAAGACAAAGAGTACATCCTGGAGGATGCGTTAGCATTAGACTTGGCTCCTTTGCCACTAACGAGAGCGAGACTATGAGAATCAGTCGGGCTCTCGATCTTGGCTGTCATACCACGGTCCAACTCAGCCGACTTGAGCTTCGAGAACAGCTCGTTCACCGTCAAGGTGTCATACTTCTCGGACTCAACAATAGCCTCAAACTTCCCGTCCCATACGGTACGATCCAACGAGTGCAAGAGCTTCACGGCTCTATCATGATCATTGTATGGGAGGACGTCCACATTGGCTCTCATGTTGTTCACAACGACCGTAAATCGCTGGAAAAGGGCATCGACGGACTCGCCGGGGAGATGAGTGAAGTTCTCGTACTCTCTCCGGTAAGTCGCGTACATCCGAGCCTGAACCTGAGCATTCCCAGCATGAGCATCCTTCAACTGCTCCCAAATCCTACAAGCTAAGTCCTCTGTCTGAACCCGATCGAATTCAGGTGGACACAGGGCACGAAACAAGTAGTCGACAGCCTTGTTGTTGGCTTCGAACATATCCCTCGATCCTGGAGCAAGGAAGTTCATCGGATGAACATAAGCTGTGTTCACCGTGACATCCCAAAGGATCTGACCCTTTCCGCGGAGGAACGCCGCCATCCGCCTTTGCCACATCTGGTAGTTCTTCCCATCGAAGTGCGGAGGACCCGAACCCCGTTCCTGGTACGCCATCTTTGGATCTTAGACTGGTAAGAGTCAATAAAGACCCGAACCGGCTCTGATACCAATTGAAGGACCGATTAGGCGAACCAGAGAGGGGGGGAGTGAATGGGAGCCGATAAAAATTCTTCTCGAAGGAGATGGGAACTCCAACAAGACGAACACGGCTTCCAACTCACGTCTCCGACCCAACTACCCAAGTTGGTCAAGACCACGCAGCCACTGGAGTGCTACTGGTCCTAGGAACCAACACTCAACCTTCCTAGCCAAAACTCACCAAAACACACAGCGGAAACTTGCACGGCTTGCTGCCTGTGCTACACCGGTCAGACCGATGGCCTGCGCCGGTCAGACCGGTGACACCGGTCCGACCGGTGGACAGAGCCGGTCAGGCCGGTGCTACAGCAGCCGCACAGCAAACGTTCCAGGAAGCCTCAGTGAATCCTCTAGGCCCTGGAACAAAAACCACCACGAAACACAACCTGTGAGGAAGAAGAACCCCTCACAAATCCTTGCAAAACAACTCCAAACACTCCAAGAACTGAACAGCAGGACCACGGGACAAAACCACACGGACAAGGCTGTTCCCCGAGACAAAAACCCACCAAGGGCTAGCACCAGTCAGACCGGTCAAGAGCACCGGTCAGACCGGTCGTGCCTGGTCAGCTCGGGATGAACAGCGCCCGCGAGTCAACTCCTCCAAATCCAACTCCCGATCTCCCGATTTGCTCCACGGTTTTGCGCAAGACTTTGGGGATAGTAGGAACACCTCATGGGTACTCCATAGCCAAGATTTGGTCCACCAAAACTTGTCAAATCAAGAGGAATCGAAGAAATCCCACCAAGAACGCCTCTAACCCTAGAGCCACGAAAACCCCAAAATCGAGCCCCTTTGCTCACGGATTTGAAAGGGGAATCAAAGGGAAAAGAACCACGAAGGGTTCATGCATACATCCCCCACCAAATCCCAAAGAGAAAGGCCTCGAAATTGCTCCAAGAAAATCGCCAAGAAAGGGCTCCGAAAATCACCAAAAAGGAGAAACGGGAAAGACACATCCAAGCCTTGAGGAACCACGCCGAATCATCTATACATACCAAAGAGGTTCATACAAGGTCTAGCTTGCCGCCCGATCATCCTTCCCTCTCACAAGATCTCACCATGAAGCTCTCAAGCTAGTCCTACGAAAATCCTAAGAAAATAGGAAGGAAAATAGGAAAACCAAATGAGCTAGGGTTCCAAGAGATGGCTGCCATCCTCTCACCACTTGGGTTATATGGAGGCAACCGAAAGACTAAAATACCCTTACTAGCTAACTAGGGATACATGCCCCTCGAGGGCGAAATTGGAAGTCTTTGTCTTCGCACCATCGGACGGATGCCCAGCGACCGCAAACTTGCTTAGCCTCGACGCAAGCCTTGCGATCCCGACGCGTGTCCTCCGCTTCGAAGATTCCGGACTGCGTCGTCGCACACCGGTCAGACCGGTGCTCCTCACCGGTCAGACCGGTACCCACCGGTCAGACCGGTCAGACCCACCGGTCAGACCGGTCTGGAGCTGCTGCACCTCCGTCTTCGGTTCTTCGGTCTTGGCTTTGTGGATCAACCAAGGAACCCAGTGATTTTCTGGTGAACCACCGAAAACCCCGCGAACTCGGTGTAGCCTCCGCCAATCACCACTCATGACTCGGCTCCCACGTAGTCCCGGCTCGACCTTGGTTTTGAGGCTCAACCAAGAAACCGTCCATGACTTCATCTTGCCGTTCTTGCCACCATGCGGCCCGCACTTGACCCCGCTGGCCACCGGGTCCCTCGAACCAAGCCTACTTGTCTTCTCCACACCTGGAGGCCTCACCGGCAACGACCTTTCACGCTTGTTCTTCACCTGCACCTGCACCAGTCAAGCCGCAACCTGCACCTGCAATACTTAGCCAAGAATCAGTCTACACCACGTTGTCAATCACTCATCACACCAGGAAGCGACCATCCACCGGTCCTCGAACCACACCTGGCTCTCAAGAAGCTTGTCCATTGATCTGTGTGGGAGAATGTAATGGGTACCTCCGACCACCTGAGGGGTGTCGGCACCGCTAGTTCAATGTTCAAGACTTCGCGCAGAGTGAGCTTCTGCGCTCGCCTGGTGGGTAGTCCGCCGAAGAGGACATTCACCATCTTGTCGGGTTCTTGGAAGTCACCATTGCCTTCGTCAACTTTCTTCTTGCCTTTCTTGTCGTGAGGATGTTGTGGCTCAGCAGTCTCTTTGAGTGCCTGCCGCAGCTGGTAACACTGTTCGGTAGTGTGGTTGCTATCTTGATGCCACAGACACTTCTCTTTGAGCAAGTCTTTGAAGCTGCCAGAGGCCTTCTTAGAGCTGTCCTTCGCAGGGCGTTGAACAGCCATGATAGTGTTGTCTGGCTTGCGCTTGCAGTTAGGACCCAAGTAGTAGTAGTAGTAGTTGTTGTTGTTGTTGCGACCCCCTTGATCCTTGTTTTTGTTGCCGCCTGTGTGGTTCTTGCCCTTGCCGCGATTGGAGTCGTACTTGGCATTGGCCTTGTCTTCCTCGTCGGCCCATGATGTGATCATGTCCTTGGGCTTGGTGATTGAACCCGGGTGGCGACGACCGAAGTCTTCGAAGGTGCGATGGTGGTAGAGACCGTCTTGGAAGCAGTCGATGACTTCTTTGTCGGTGACGTCGACTACAATCGCGCGCTTGTTGAAAAAGCAGCGCATGTACTGGCAGAGCGTCTCGCCTTGCTCCTGCTTGACCATCACCAGATCCATGCGGGTACCCGAGCACCCCATTGCGCTTGCGAAGTTGCTGGTGAACTGTGCCTTCAGTTGGTCCCACTCGTCGATTGAGTTCTTATCGAGCGACTCAAGCCATGTGAGTGGTGCTTGGTCCAGGCAGAAGGGGAAGTAGAGGCACTTGGTGTCGTTGTCGCCATTAGCATTCTCAATGGGCAGTGCATAACCTGAGCCACTGAACTGGGTCTTGCTTCGCGTCGTACTTGTTGATCCTGAGAGGCTTGAACTTCTGGGGAAGTAGCAGAGTGCGAAGTCGTGAAGAGTAGGCGGGGAAGCCGTCGCTGTCGCTGACATCGGTAGTCCTCTTGGTGCAGCGTATCTCGTCGATCCTGTGGCGGGCATCGTAGCCGCCACGTTCGTTGCCAGTGGTGTGGCTGTTCGCGTGGCCTTGGCCTCCGTGATCATCTACACCACCGCGTCTTCTGCTGGCGCCGTGGGAGGAGCTGCCGCTGCTGCCGCCTCCGCCTCCGCAGCTTGCGTCACCCTGTTAAGGTCCTCCCCCCGTAGCTCTAGAGCGATTGGGGGTTGGCTGGTGTTCACTACGGACGTGGTTTGGTCCGACTTCTTTTGGAGTGCGGCTGCGACTAGTGGCTTCGTGGTTTGTGGCTCCGGCAATCCTGTTGTCGACTCGCATGAAGTAGGCATCATCGGCGAGTCTGGCTATGAGGTCGCCTGCGTGATGCCCCTAAACGGCTCGTCCTATCCTATTGATGGACATGATACATTGCTCAGGGGTAGTGTGGCTCCTGTTAGCGATTTCGTCCAGAGCCTCGTTGAGGTTGCGGATCGGTAGAGCTTCCCGAAGCCGGCGGCGGCGATCTACTCGCTTTTGGTTGCGGATGCGCTGGGCGTTCTTGGCATCGGTAGTCTCATCTAGGGGTGCGTCAGCTGTCACCTCATCGTCTGAGATGTCCTCGAGGTACCGATCAGGTCGGGCCTCTGAGGTTCCGGCTTCTGCGGTCGCCACGAATACTTCGCGGTCGGGAGTGCAGGGGCAAGAGTCAGTAGTTGCCACCTCAGTTGGCGAGTACTCCTCTGCATTTGGAGTCAGAGGTTTCCCTTCCTGAAAGGGGAGTGTCTCGAGGTAGGCGACGCACCGTGAGTTGTCATCGGTCAGGTCTGCGAGCTTACGGTCGGGCCAGTAGACAAATCTTCTGGCGGGAGTAGACGTGATGACCAAGCCAGCAGCAGGACCTGACAGCGGCTCCTCGGTGGTGTTGAGCTTAGACTCGGGCTCGGTCGGATCCAATCCGAAGTCGAACTCATAGGAGGAGTCCGAGTTGTAGTCGGGGACGGTGTTGGAGTACGAGGAGTACTCGGAGACAATCTCCTTGCTGGCCCGACGCGCGGTGAGCGCGTCCGCGTAGGCCTTGCTGGCGCTGTAGAGGCCGTACGGGAAGTGCTCGTGAGGGAGGATAGGTTCACGCGATGGCTCGGGACCCAGCTCGCGTGGTTCGATCCAGGTTGACGTCGAGTTCGAGTTGGACGTGGATCCAATCTCGAAGTCGGCGACTTGGTTGTAGAGCGAAAATTCGTCGAATTTTTCGACGAGTCGACCCGTGACGACTTCGGGAATTGTCACAAGTCCGGTCACCGGATCTGGGTCATGGTGAGGTAGTGCTGGAATGAGCCAGCACTGTCAGCGGTGCAGACCCAAGAGCTGAAGACAAAGGTGTCGCCGCGGTTGAAGGCGGCGGTTGGCTTAATGACGATGGAAGCCGTCAAGTTCGCCATGAGATCTTCGGCGAGATCCCCTACCTGGCGCGCCAACTGTCGGTGTTTTAGACCGGCAACCTACCAAGGGGAGTACCCGAGGTAGACGTTTGTGGCCTCACCGAGATCGGGAACTCGAAGGAGAGACACGTGGCACACAATTTAGACAGGTTCGAGCCGTTAGGTGCGTAATACCCTACATCATGTATGCTGTGTAGCTCTGGATTGATTGGGTGTTGTTACAAGATGATGCGGATGAGAGATAGGGGTCCCTGCCTCGCCTTATATAATCTGGGAGGTAGGGTTACAAGTCGGTTTAGGGAGGAGAGTACTAGTCGTACACGGCCAGGACTACTCTACATGGATCCGGACATGTCTAGTTTCCTAACCGAGTACTAGCCCTCCGGTAGCCTTGTGCTTCACGCCGCCTTGCACCGTGCAGCCCAAGTCGAGTAGTCCCGAGGGCCCACATAGTAGCCAGCCTAGTACCCGCCTGGGTAGTGGGCCCTGGGATGTCTGTTCGACAGCTGTCACACCCCGGTCCACCTCAGCCGACTTGAGCTTCGAGAACAGCTCATCCACCAACAAAGTCTCATACTTATCCGACTCAAGTATGGCCTCGACCTTTCCGTCCCATACCGTACGATCCAACGAGTGCAAGAGCTTCATGGCTGTCTCATGATCATCATACGGGAGCACGGCCACATTAGCCCACATGTTGTTCACAATCACCGTGAACTGCTGGAACATCGTATCGATGTACTCACCGAGGAGATGAGTGAAGTTCTCGTACTTTCTCCGGTAAGTCGCAAACAACCAAGCCTGAACCTGACTGTTTCCAGCGTGAGCATTCTTCAGCGTTTCCCAAATCCTACAAGCCAAGTCCTCTGTCTGAACCCGATCGAATTCGGACTGACACAGAGCACGAAACAAGTAGTCGACCGCCTTGTTGTTGGCGTCGTGCATATCCCTCGATCCCGGAGCAAGGAAGTTAATCGGATGAACATAAGTTGTGTTCACCGTAACGTCCAAAAGGATTTGACCCTTGCCGCGGAGAAACGCAGCCATCCGCCTCTACCACATCTGGTAGTTCTTTCCATCGAAGTGCAGAGGACCCGATCCCCGTTCTTGGTACGCCATCTTTGGATCTTTGGCTGGTTAGAGTCCTGAAAGACCCATAACAGACTCTGATACCACTTGAAGGACTGAACTGGCGACCAGAGAGGGGGGGGAGTGAATGGGAGCTGATAAAAATTCTTCTCGAAGGAGATGACTTCTCCAACAAGATGAACTCGGTCGGGTACCCAAAATCACACGCTCCGCACACAACCTTCCGTTTGCCAAAACCATGTAGCCACTGGAGTGCCACTGGTCCTAGGAACAAACACAACCTGCAGGCACAGCTTCTACACACACACGATAGCGGGAACAACTCGGAAGCTGTCTGCCTGGAGGGGGCGGTGTCGGTGTTTTAACCCGGCAACCTACCAAGGGGAGTACCCGAGGTAGATGTTTGTGGCCTCGCCGAGATCGGGAACTCGAAGGAGAGACACGTGGCACACAATTTAGACAGGTTCAGGCCGCGAGGTGCGTAATGTCATACGTCATGTATGCTGCGTAGCTCTGGATTGATTGGGTGTGTTTACAAGATGATGTAGATGAAGAGATAGGGGTCCCTGCCTCGCCTTATATAATCCGGGAGGCAGGGTTACAAGTCAGTTTGACAGCGAGCGTACTAGTCGTACACGACTAGGAGTACTCTGCATGGATCCAGACATGTCTAGCTTCCTAACCGAGTACTAGTCCTCCGTATGGCTTGTGCTTCACGCCATCCGGTGCCGTGCAGCCCAAGTCGAGTAGTCCTAGGGGCCCACGCAGTAGTCGGTCCTGGTACCCACCTGAGTAGTGGGCCCAGGGATGTCCATACGACAAGCCCTTGAGTACTTTGTAGTCGAGCAGGATGTCTTCGAGTAGTCTTGACGACCTTGGCGAGTAGTCCTTGAGCGTCCCCGAGTTCCACAAGCCGAAAGTCCTCAAGAATGCTTGAATCATCCCGAGGCTGGAAGGTACTCCAGCTGATCTTTGAGTAGTCTTGAAATCTTCTCGAGTAGTCCCCAAGCATCCCCGAGTGCTTCTCTCGAAGGTCTTCAATAGTACTCGTGTTGTCTTGATAAGAAACCATATGGAAAATGCGATTCGGAGAATCGCATTCCATATGGAATGTAGCCCCCGAGCCTTAGGTCAAATCGTAGATTCAAGCTGAGGGTCAATCTGAAGTTCTACCAATCTTATCCCGAAAAATCCAGAGAAAAAACCGAAGGACACGTGGCACGGAGCCCCCGAGCCTTGAGTCGAGTACTTTCTCTCGAATTGAAGGGTCATCTTGACTGTAGAAAGTGTCCTGAGTGGGATCTTGATCTGGTGTAGCCCACTGAATCCGTCGTATGTAGTCGAGCCCCCGAGAATGAGAGCATCGAGTACTGGAATACAAAGGGTCAGTTCTGCCACCGCTGAGTCATTCGTCTGGCGCCTATCCGCCCGCTCGGAACTTTAGCCAACCGGTGGCTTATAAATAACAGGTGAACCCCTTAGGGTTTGTCACTCCTAGCGGTTGCATTCTTTTGAGATTAGATCTGAATCACTGCCTCCGTTACTCCTCTGCTGCTGCCGCCGCCGCAAAGTAGATTAGATCTACATTCGCCCCGCCGTCGTAGTCCGCCTTCCTCCGCAGCCCCCGAGCGAATGCGAGTGAAGACGCTCGTGACTCGAAGGATGAAGGGGTCTCCAGCGAAGAGCACCAAGACCGGCGTGTCGAAGAAAAGGAGCCGTGATGAGGCTGAAGATGCCGGCCAGTCGTCGTCACCGGCCCCTCCCCTCGCCCCAATCCGGTGAAG
This sequence comes from Cenchrus fungigraminus, assembly GCA_036936925.1. Classification (NCBI taxonomy): domain Eukaryota; kingdom Viridiplantae; phylum Streptophyta; class Magnoliopsida; order Poales; family Poaceae; genus Cenchrus; species Cenchrus fungigraminus. The sequence continues at coordinate 68,059,228 of CM072772.1, read as the reverse complement.
GAGTGGAAAAAGGCGAAGCTGAAGACGGAAAACCTCCTCGCCCTGGTCAACAGCGGATTCCTCCGCGAGAAGGAGATGGATCTGTGGCACACCGCTACTGGTGATCCGTACCCGATGGAGAAGAACTCGGATGAGATCCCAATGTTCGTGCGGTTTGTGGAGCGTAGTCTCGCGCTGCCGGCGAGCGACTTCTTCAAGGGGATGCTTCGGTACTACGGCATCGAGTACCTCAACTCAACCCCAATGGTATCTTCCATGTCTCCATCTTCGTACATTTCTGTGAGGCTTTTGTGGGAATCAAGCACCACTGGATCTTGTTCCGGAAGTTTTTTCGGGTGAAGCCGCAGCCAAGTACGGATGACCCGCGAGTAGTTGGAGGCGCCGGGATACAGATGCATGAAGACGCCGCTGGGCAGTACTTGCCTTACAAGCTGATCGACTCCAACCAGGATTGGAAGGCAAAGTGGTTCTACATCAGCAACCACCACCCTGAGCTGCCGAAGCCCAGCGGTCGACAACCGAAGCACGCACCGTGGTGGAACACGGAGCCCACCATGCAAGAAGGTCTTCAGCTACCTCCACTGCTGAAGAAGATTAAGGCCTTGAGGGAGGCCGGACTGAGGGCCGAGCACGTGGCCTTCAGCTTTATGAAGAGAAGGGTGCAGCCATTGATGGCGCAAGATACCCTTGGCTACTAGTACACTGGCGACGAAGATACCTCCCGGATGCCTGGTGAAGAAATCGAGGATGATGGCATCATCGAGAGGCTGGGCAAGATCTTCAAAGACGTGCCCCCGTACATGTCGTGCCTTGTGCCGGAGTACTCCGCGGTACGGCCGCCGAATCAGGTTAGTAGTCATGGCCAGAGCCCCCGAGTACTAATCTGCTTATGTAGTCATACTTATGATTGCTTTGTAGGACGATGTGAAGAAGTACAACTCCGTCCCGCCCTCCCCCCCACGGCTTGAGGAACAAACACAGGGGAAGGCGGAATCCAAGGCGAAAGAACGCCGTGGAGTTGGCGAGGGTGACGATACCATTGTCATTGAAGACACCTCCAATGACGAGGATGAGGAGACGCTTCAACAGCGGTTCTAGCTCCGCTCGAGGTTCAGCTGAGCTGGAATGCCGCACATTCCGGTGATCGAGAAGCCGTCCAGTCTGGAGGCGAGCTTGCCGGTGCCACCCAGAAAGCCCCGCAACGTGGCGCGCAAACGCACCGTAAAGAAATTGAAGTTGTCGGAGGCCACCAGACAAGAGGTGAGTACCACGACTAGAGTAGTCGAGTACTGACAACGAGTAGTCTGTTGCTGACTGCATGACTTGTGTTGTTGCAGGACATCCCCTCCGCTGATCCTGTTGACCAAGATGAGGGAGATGTCTGGGAGACTGTGGGGGTGGCGGCTGAGAGAAGCACTAGCCCACCTCCCGCTACTGAAGACAGTGTGCTAGAAAGGGCACAGGAGCAAATCGGCACTGTGGAGCCGCAACCATCGGTTGAAGAAACACAGAGCCCTCCTCCAGCTGCGGCCGCGGCCATTGGGCAGCTGGAGGAGAGAGTAGAGGAGCCTCCTGTCGAGGCAGGAGCCACCAGCGAGCCTGGCATTGTAGATATCGCCAGGCTGCTGGGCACCTCGACCATCACCGTGGTGCGGTCAACTCTGTAAGTTTCTGGATCTCTCGAGTAATGTCGTAGCCGTCAAGCTCGCGTTGGCTAATTGAAGACTTCATGATGCAGGAAATCCACAGACTTGTAGTGGGATGGGGAGACTAGCACTCCTGCCGATGGTGGAGACTGCTCGGTGGAGGTACGAGAACCCATACCTCCACCACAAGCCGACGTCGTGGTGGGGTCGAGGCTTGAAGAAGCTACCTTGGTGGAAGGTACGCATCCTGTCACCACGAGTTCTTTTTGTAGATAGTAGTCATTGCCGCCTCTGACGATTGAGCTAATCTTGACAGGGACACAAGCTGACGGAGCAGCGATCCCTGTGGCAGTAGCCATGGAGGCGGCTACTGCTGAGGCAACGACTGCAGAGCCAATTGCCGAGCCGGCTACAGCGACAGCCCCCGGGCCGACGACTTCGACAGCCTCCGGGCCAAGCGCGGAAGCGTGGGTTGACCCACAACCTAAAGCAGGGTCTGAGGTCATCGTCTATGAGGCGTTGATATAAGATGCGGCGCCGCTCCGCTCGGCGCCCATGCCAGAGACTGGGACCTCGAGCCGCGGGGGCCTCGAGTTGCTGGATGATGATCTGATTGACCCAGCCGTCGTGTCTCTGAGCATGGAGTCATGGCGCCGCACAGAGTGTTGGAGTGTTTGTGTTGGCCCATGAGGCCTGGCCCATATATGAGGCCCATGTAATGTCTACTATATATCCCACTCTCTAGGGTGGAGGAATAGACAACAGGATTCACACTGTTACATGGTATCATTCGCCTAGGGTTTCCTGGGAGCTCTCCCTGTGCAGGAGCCGCCGCCGCCTAGGGTTTCCTTGACCTGCGCCGCCGCTCCCCTCCTCTCCCGCGCTCCCCTCCTTCCGCTGCCTGAGGCGCCCCCGGGGAGGTCGCCCATGTCGATCTCCGCCGGGGGCCGCATCCTCCTCTGATCCACGCCCCCCTTCGCGTCCGTGTCAAGCACAGCAAGCAGAGGGACCTACCTCACCGACGCCAGGAACCGCCGCCGCCGTTCGCCCTGCAGCCGCCCTGGCTGCCGCCGCTAGCGCGCCAGGCCTCGGCGCGGGCGCGGCCGGCCTCGCCGCCGTTCGCCCTGCTGCCGCCCTGGCCGCCGCCGCTTGCGCGCCAGGCCTCGGCGCGGGCGCGGCCGGCCTCGCCGCCGTTCGCCCTGCTGCCGCCCTGGCCGCCGCCGCTTGCGCGCCAGGCCTCGGCGCGGGCGTGGCCGGCCTCGCCGCCCCTCCTCCGCCCGCGGATGCTGCCGGCCTCACCGCCCCTCCTCCGCCCGCGGGTGCGGCCGGCCCCTAGACGACGGACGCGAGGGGGGAGGAGCCCCTCCCATCACCGCCGCATTCGTGCGCGGCTGGAGGGGAGGGCCGGACTACCTCGGGCGGACGGGCCGAGCACCGCCGACCCGCCGTCGACTTCGGAGCTGGGCCGCATCGTCGTGGGCTCCGGTCCCGTCGCCCTCCCTCGTCGGCTCTCTCCTCCGCGCCGTCGGGCCGCCCAGCCGCGCTGGAGCAGAGGAGCCGCTCGGGTCGCACGCCTCTGTGCCTCCCTCCTCTGTTTTTCTCTGTGGCTGTCCGTGACCGCCACAGGAGATGATAAGGAAGGGAGGTGCATCTGCTAGGTGCACCCGAGCATGTACCCGCGGGTCCTGCTGCTGCTGTCTTTTTTCTTCGGTTTTTTTCCCGATCAGAGATCGGATTGCGTCGCCCTGCCGCTCGTCTTCGCTCGTCGTCGACACTCCCGAAGGACGCTGTTCGTGGTCCAGCCATCTACCGGCGTCGCCGCGACTTCAGGCGGTGGTGCCACTCGCCGCCGGTCATCGTCGAGCAGGCGCTCGATCCGCCTCCGCGCCTCCAGCCGTCCTCGCGCGGACACCGCTGCCGATGTCGCTGAAGGAAGACGTCTTCGCCACCCCTGCTCTTAGCGCGACAGCAGCTGATCTGCGCTGTCGCCACCCCTGTCCTGAGCGTGACCTGCGCGACAGCTGCTGCAACCTGTGTTGTCGCCACCCCTGTCCTGAGCGTGACAGCTGCAGTTTGCGTCGTCTACCGTCGCCATCCGCCGCCACCGTCCTGCTGCTGTCTTCGGCGAGTTGCTGCTGAGTTTGTGGATTCGAGCACCTCGACGACGCTTCGACCCGCGCCCCCTTCACGGCTTCGACCACGACCACCTCGACTTCGGCTACCGCGGCACTAAAGGGCTATTATCTGCACAAGTCTCCAGTCGAAGCTTTCGCACCGGTGTTCCGACTGCGGGGGAGCTAGTCTCCATTGTTCTCCAGTCTGCCCGTCCGTGTTGCTACCGCTACGACTGCAGGGGGGCTTTGTCCCCAAGTGTACTTTCGTTCGTTTCGTGTCCAGTCTTGAAACTCCGTTGTGTCGGTAGTTCAGACTGCGGGGGGTGTTGGAGTGTGTGTGTTGGCCCATGAGGCCTGGCCCATATATGAGGCCCATGTAATGTCTACTATATATCCCACTCTCTAGGGTGGAGGAATAGACAACAGGATTCACACTCTTACACAGAGCAATGGGTCAAGGTACGTTGCGAGTACCCTCAGTAGCCTTGCTTTACCGAGTACTGATTACTGATTGGCCGTTGTGTCTTGCATAGGGCCTGGTGGAGAGATCCCGCCAGAAGACCGAACTCTTGAAGGGGTACGGCAACACGGTCATCCGAGCTGAGACTTTGGAGAAAGAGCTGGAGAAGTCGAAGAAACACTCAGCGCTGCTCCAATCCAAGCTTGACGGCGCCTTCGCCTAGTAACACAACGAGGTACAAGAGATGGAGGCCAAGAGAGACGACCTGATCAGGAAGAACAAGTCGCTGCGCTAGAAGAACAAATGTATGCCCTCCGCTATGACCACTGAGTACTCATTGTAAAGCTTGTGAGTAATCTGATGCCGTGACGAGTTGTCTGCAGATCTTGAAGCAAAGGTTGACCAGCTGAAGGCTTCCGAGACATACCTCAAGAACATTGTCTACCGGGAGATCGATAAGAGAGAGGTACTTGAGTACGAGTATGCCCAGTTGCGCCATGAGTGTATCAAGCACATGGAGCTCCATGAAGCCTCAGATCTGGACCTTGTACGCTATTATAAATCTCTGCAGAAGCTCAATGAAAACTGTGAGAAGCTGCGGGCGCAACTGAAAGAGCTGGAAGAAGCCGCGCTACCCATAGCAAGGCTGCTGGTACCACATCCGGGCAGGCCCAAGATAGCGCCTTTGGTAGACAGGCTGAAAGAAGCCCCCGAGCGCCTGGCAACGTACGTCAAGCATTTGGTGAAGTCGATACCGAACCAGGTGCTCGCCTTCATGAAGTCGTACTTCCCGAAGGCACCAGTGGACGTGGTAGCCGGGGGTCTTGCGGCGAACAACACAGATGAGCAGTAGAAGACCCTTCTGGAGGAGGTGGCGCCTATCACGGAGCAAGTTGCAGACAAGCTGAACCTCCAGTAGATGTACCCGTAGAGGTAGCTTATGTACAGAGTAGATGATGTAAAACAAACAAAGTAGTTAGAAACTTGTTTGAAATATCAATGAAGTTTATCCACTGCTTGTGTTGTAATGAGTACTCGTTGCCGCCACTTGCATCGAAGTGCGCAGAGTACCAAGCTGTGGGAAAGTGATGAGTAGTTGTACTCAGCAGGATCTGCCTGGTTAGAAGGCATGGTAAACAAGTTGAGTAGAATCAATCTTTATTACTGATGAATAAGTACACCTGGATGGCCAGGGCCGTTACAAATAAGAAGTCGCCAGGACCCGTAGGCCGCCTACGGCTAAGTGATTGCTAGGGCCCTTGGGCCGCTTATAGCTGGAGATCCGTTAGTAGCTGTATAGGCTGGATCTAGAGAGTACATGGTCCGTAGACCGCCGCGCAAGTCCTTATGCTATGTGCGGCCCAGGATCCGTTAGTAGCCGTTAACGCTAGGTCCTGGATAGAAGTAGTCTGTAGACTAGTTTTAGGACCAAGAGGCCGCTTACAGCGAAGAGTCCGTTAGTAGCCGTATAGGCTGGACCCGTAGACAAGTAGTCGAGCGACTGCGCGTAGAAGCGACACAGCTGGACGACGTTCCACGAGTTGCTGATGGCGTCGCCTTCGAGTGTTTGGAGGCGATATGAGCCTGGTCCGGTCACCTTGGATACTGAGAAGGGACCTTCCCATGGCGAGCTGAGCTTGTGTAGTCCATCCGTGTTCTGGATGCGACGGAGGACTAGATCGCCTCTAGGTACCTTGCTGACTGGACGAGGGCAGCACAGCGGGCTTCTTCGAGGCTGTCGATATCAACCCGTCGACTGTCTTCTGAGATGCCTTTGTCATATTGTTCTACTGCCGGGGATTCCCACATCACGTTGGCGGGTAGAATAGCTTCAGAGCCGCAGACCAGGAAGTAGGGCGTTTGCCCTGTTGGCTTGGTAGGTTGAGTACGAAGCTCCCAGAGTGCATTGGGTAGTTCCTTGATCCACTTGCCTCCTTTGGTGTTGGCTGCATCGTGCAATCGCTTCTTGAGGGTGTCGAGTACCATCCCGTTGGCGCACTCCACTTGGCCGTTGGCGCGTGGGTGGGCGACTGAGACATATCCGATGTCGATCCCGCTGTTCTCGCAATACTCCCAGAACTGGTGGTTGTTGAAGTTGGAACCCAAGTCTGTGATGATGCGATGGGGTAGCCCGTAGCGATGCACGAGTTCATCCAAGAAGTCGAGTACTCTGTCGGCCTTTAGGTAGGTAACCGGCTTAACTTCGATCCACTTGGTGAACTTGTCGATGGCCACCAAGACTCTGTTGAATCCACTTGGCGCAGTTGGCAGAGGCCCAATCATGTCGAGCCCCCAGCAGGCAAAAGTCCAGGTCGGTGGTATGGTGACTAGCTTGTAGGCCGGGACGTGTTGCTGCTTGGCGAAGAATTGGCACCCTTGGCACCTTCTGACGAGTTCTTCAGTGTCGGCCAGAGCTGTGGGCCAGTAGAAGGCTCGTCGGAAAGCTTTGCTCACCAGCGTGCGAGAGGACGCATGGTTGTCGCAAATACCCTTGTGGATCTCCTCCAAGATATCCTTGCCTTCTTCCCGGGGTATGCACTTCATGAGTACTCCGGAAGTGGCACCCCACCTGTAGAGCTTGTCTCTGACTAGTATGTAGGTCTTGGCTCGGCGGACGAGTTGTTCGGCCTCGTTCTTGTCGGAGAAGGGTTGTCTCCAGTCCACATCGATCATCATGACCTCCTAACTGGGCTATGCTGGCTCAGAGTTAGTGGTCATTGGCGCCGGCTCCGGGATGGATGGCGCATGAAGCTCGTGGACGAAGACTCCGACAGGAACTTGAGCGCGTGTAGAACCGAGCTTTGACAGGACGTCCGCTACAACGTTGTTGTCGCGGACGACGTGGTGGAACTCGAGGCCATAGAATTTGTTCTAGAGCTTGCGGACTTCCAGACAGTAGGCGTCCATGTTCTCCTTATTGTGGTCTCAAGATTTGTTGACTTGGTTGATGACCACTGCGGAGTCGCCGTAGACTAGTAGTCGCTTGATGGCCAATGAAATTGCGAGGCGGAGCCCGTGCAGCAGGGCTTCGTACTTGGCTTTGTTGTTTGAGATCTTCCAGAAGATCTGCAGGACGTACTTGAGTTGTTCGCCCTTTGGAGAAATCAGGAGAACCCCTGCACCTGTGCCCTCGAGCTTGAGTGAGCCATCGAAGTACATCACCCAATGCTCTGGTCGCTCTGTTGGAGTTGGTAGCTGATTCTCCCGCCACTCTGCCATGAAGTCGACTAGTGCTTGAGACTTGATAGTGGTGCGTGGCTTGAAGTCGATGTTGAGGGCGCCAAGCTCGACCACCCATTTGGAGATTCTTCCAGTAGCATCTTGATTATGGAGTATATCACCGAGCGGGTAGTCAGTGGTGACGATGATCGAGTACTCCTGGAAGTAGTGTCGTAGCTTCCGTGAGGTGATTAGTACTGCATAGAGTAGCTTCTGGACCGGTTGATACCGCGCCTTGGACTCGGACAGGACTTCGCTGACGAAGTAGACTGGTCACTGGACTAGGTGGGCGTGACCTTCTTCCTGCCGCTCGACGACGATGGCAGTACTGACCACGTGAGTAGTTGCAGCGAGATAGAGCAGTAGCTGCTCCTGTTTGCGAGGAGCCGTGAGAACCGGTGGCTTGGACAGAAAGTCCTTGAGCTGCGTCAGAGCTGGATCAGCCTCCGCGGTCCACACGAACTTCTCTTGGTGCATGAGTAGCTTGAAGAAGGGTAGTCCCCGTTCTCCGAGCTTCGAGATAAATCTGTTCAGGGTTGCCATACACCCGGTTAGCTTCTGTACATCCTTGATGCAGGTTGGAGCTTTCATATTGGTGATGGCGGAGATCTTCTCGGGATTGGCTTCGATGCCGCGATGGCTGATGATGAAGCCGAGTAGTTTCCCCGAGGGTACGCCGAAGACGCACTTGTTGGGGTTGAGCTTCCATTGGTACTCTCGCAGGGATGCGAAGGTCTCTTCAAGATCGGCGATGAGCGTGTCGAAGTTTCTGGTCTTAACGACCACGTCATCCACATAGGCTTCGACGTTCTTGTTGAGCTGCTTCTTGAAGCAGGCCTGGATAGCTCGTTGGTAGGTAGCGCCGGTGTTCTTCAACCCGAACGACATCGTCGTGTAGCAATAGGCGCCAAACGGGGTGATGAATGCAGTGTTCTACTGGTCTTCTTCCTTGATAGCGATCTGGTGGTACCCGGAGTAGCAGTCGAGGAAGCAGAGCAGGTCGCAGCCCGCCATGGAGTCGATGACTTGGTCGATCCGTGGCAACCCGAAGGGGTCCTTGGGGTAGTGCTTGTTAAGGTCGGTGTAGTCGATGCACATCCTCCACTCGTTTGTGTTCTTCTTGTGGACGAGGACGGTATTGGCGAGCCACTCAGGATGGAAGACTTCTCAAATGAAGCCAGCCATGAGTAGTTTGGCGAGTTCCTTCTTGATGGCGTCCCGTCGGTCGTCAGCAAAGCGGCGGAGATGTTGTCACTTGGGGGTAGCTTTAGGGTTGACGTTGAGTGAATGCTCGATCAGCCTCCTGGGCACACCTGGCATGTCCGCTGGCTTCCACGCGAAGATGTCTCGGTTGGCCCGAAGGAAGCTGACGAGCACGTCTTCCTATTTAGGGTTGAGCCCCGCGCCGATCATTGTAGTCTTGCTGCAGTCGCTAGTCCCGAGGTTGATGGCCTTCACCTGAACTTCCTCTGTTGGCTGAGGTTTGTTGGAGGTGTTGGTTTTCTCAGGTATCTCGAGTTCGGTTGGCGCAAGTTTCTTGGATGCAGCGAAGATCTCCATCATTGCGTTGGGTACTTGATTGGTTGCTGCGAGTTCCACGGCTTCGGTGTCGCAGTCGTAAGAAATCTTCAAGTCCCATTGCAGCGCGAGTACTCCGGCAGGACTTGGCATTTTGAGTACCAAGTAGGTGTAGTGAGGGACCGCCATGAACTTGGCGATGGCTGGTCTGCCAAGGATGGCATGGTAGGAGGTTTCGAAGTCCGCAACCTCGAACTTGATCTACTTGGTGCGGTAGTTCTCCCTTGTCGTCCCGAAGGTAACTGGCAGGACCACTGAGCCGAGTGGTATAGCCGTGTTGCCTGGGACGATGCCGTAGATAGGTGACGCGCTCTTGGTGAGCATGTCAGTGATGTTGAGCTTCATCTTCTTCAAGGTCTTGGTGAAGAGGACGTTGAGCCCGCTCCCGCCGTCGATGAGTACCTTGTTGAGTCTGGAGCCTGCGACTACTGGTTTCAGGATGAGTGGGAAACGTCCTGGTTCAGAGAAGCTTCTCCATTGATCCGCGCGGGAGAAGGTGGTAGGTACCTCTGACCACCTTAAAGGTGTCGGCACTGCTGGTTCAATGTTCAAGACTTCCCATAGAGTGAGCTTCTGCGATCGTCTGGTGGGTAGTCCACCGAAGAGGACATTCACTATCTTGTCAGGTTCTTGGAAGTCGCCGTTGCCTTCATCGACTTTCTTCTTACCCTTCTTGTCGTGAGGAGGCCGTGGCTCGGGAACATCCTTGAGTGCTCGCCGGAGTTGGTAGCACTGGTCAGTTGTGTGATTGCCATCCAGATGCCACGTGCACTTCTCTTTGAGCAAGTCTCTGAAGCCGCCGGAGGTGTTTTTGGAGCTGTCCTTTGCAGGGCGCTGTATAGCCGCGACTGTGTTGTCTGGTTTGCACTTGCGGTTAGGACCCGAGTAGTTGTTGTTGTTGCGACTCCCTTGATCCTTGTTGTTGTTGTTGCCGCCCGTGTTGTTTTTGCTCTTGCCGCAAATGGAGTCGTACTTGGCGTTCACCTTGTCCTTTTCGTCGGCCCATGAGGTGATCATGTCTTTGAGCTTGGTGATTGAGCTTGGGCGACGGCGATTGAAGTCTTCGAAGGTGCGACGGTGGTAGAGACCATCTTGGAAGAGGTCGATGACTTCTTTGTCGGTGACGTCGACTACGGTCGCGCGCTTGTCGAAAAAGCGGTGCATGTACTGGCGGAGAGTCTCGCCTTGCTCCTGCTTGACCATCACCAGGTCCATGCGAGTACCCGAGCGTCCCATGGCGCCCGCGAAATTGCTGGTGAACTGGGCCTTCAGCTGGTCCCACTTGTCGATCGAGTTCTTGTCGAGCGACTCGAGCCATGTAAGTGGTGCCTGATCCAGACAGAAGGGGAAGTAGAGGCACTTGGTGTCGTTGTTGCCACCAGCATTTTCAATGGCCAGGGCATAGCACCTGAGCCATTGAACTGGGTCTTGCTTCGCGTCATACTTGGTGATCCCGAGGGGTTTGAATGTCTCGGGGAGAAGCAGATCGCGAAGTCATGCAGAATAGGCGGGGAAGCCGTCGCTGTCGCTGACGTCGGTAATCTTCTTGGCGCGGCGGATCTCATCGATCCTGTGGCGGGCATCATAGCTGCCACATGTGTTGCCAGTGGCATGGCTGTTCGCGTGGCCTCGGCCTTCACGATCGCCGCTGCCGCTGGCTCTTCTGCCGCCGCCATGAGAGGAGCTGCCACTGCTGCCACCACCGCCACCGCTGCCGCCACTTGTGCCACCTTGTGAAGGTGCTCCCGCAGAGGCTCTAGAGCGATTGGGAGTTGGCTTGTGTTCGCCACGGACACAGTTGCGTCCGACTTCTGCTGGGGTGCGGCTGCGACTAGTGGCTTCATGATTCCCGGCTCGAGCGGTCCTGTTGTTGACTCGCATGAAGTAGGCATCTTCAGTGAGTTTGGTGATGAGTTCGCCTGCGCGGTGCCCCTGAGCTGTTCGAGCTATCGTAGTGATGGACATGAGGCACTGCTCAGGGGTAGTGTGCACCCGGTTGGTGACTTGATCCTGGGCGTCGTTGAGGTTCCGGATAGGGAGAGCCTCGCGGAGCCGCCGGCGTCGATCTGCTCGCTTTCTGTTGCGTTCGCGCCGGGCGTTCTTAGCATCAGTAGTCTCATCTGCGGGTGTGTTGGCTGAATCTTCGTCCTCTGAGATGTCGTCGAGGTACCGATCAACTCGGTTCTCTGAGGTTCCAGCTTCCCCAGTTGCCATGAACACCTCTCGGTCAGGCGTGCAGAGTCCGGAGTCGGTAGTCGCCACCTCCGTTGGTGTGTGCTCCTCCTTGTTTGGAGTCAGCGGTGTCCCCTCTTGGAAGGGGAGTGCCTCGAGGTAGGCGACACAGCGTGAGTTGTCGTTGATCAGGTCTGCGGGCTTGCGGTCAAGCCAGTAGACGAATCTGCTGGCAGGAGTAGACGTGATGACCAAGCCAGTGGCAGGACCTGACAACGGTTCCTCAATGGTGTTGAGTTCAGACTCGGATTCGATCGGATCAAGACCGAAGTCAAACTCGTAGGAGGAGTCCGAGTTGTAGTTGGGGACGGTGTTGGAGTCTGAGGAGTACTTGGAGGCGATCTCCTTGCCGGCCCGACGCGAGGTGAGTGCTTCCGCGTAGGCTTTGCTAGGGTTGCAGAGGCCGTACGGGAAGTGCTCGTGGGGGAGGACCGGTCTGCACGATGGCTCGGGAGCCAGCTCGCACGGTTCGATCTGGGGCGACGTCGAGTTCGAGTTGGAGGTGGATCCAATCTAGAAGTCGGCGACTTGGTTGCAGAGAGAAAATTCGTCGAATTTTTCGACGAGTCGACCCGTGATGGCTTCGGGAAGCGTCACGAGTCCAGTCTCCGGGTCCGGGGTCATGGTGAGGTAGCGCTGGAACGATCCGGTGCCGTCAGCGGTGCAGACCCAGGAGCCGAAGACGAAGGTGTCACCGCGATTGAAAGCGGCAGTTGGCTTGATGATGATTGATGCCGTTGAGTTCGCCATGAGATCTTCGGCGAGAGCCCCTACATGGCGCGCCAGCTGTCAGTGTTTTAACCCGGCAACCTACCAAGGGGAGTACCCGAGGTAGATGTTTGTGGCCTCGCCGAGATCGGGAACTCGAAGGAGAGACACGTGGCACACAATTTAGACAGGTTCGGGCCGCGAGGTGCGTAATACCCTACGTCCTGTATGCTGCGTAGCTCTGGATTGATTGGGTGTGTTTACAAGATGATGCGGATGAAGAAATAGGGGTCCTTGGCTTGCCTTATATAATCCGGGAGGCAGGGTTACAAGTCGGTTTGACAGGGAGAGTACTAGTCGTACACGGCTAGGAGTACTCTACATGGATCTGGACATGTCTAGCTTCCTAATCGAGTACTAGTCCTCCGTATGGCTTGTGCTTCACGCCATCCGGTGCCGTGCAGCCCAAGTCGAGTAGTCCTAGGGGCCCACGCAGTAGTCGGTCCTGGTACCCACCTGAGTAGTGGGCCCTGGGATGTCCATACGACGGGCGGTTAGACCGGGTATGGGGGCGGTTAGACCGCCTCCACCTGGTAACCAAGAAATCCTCCAAAACACCTCTTCCGAGCTCCAAAACTCTCCACGGTTTCACCCACTAGATTCTCTGGTCAAGGCCAAGCTAGCTACCAGAAAATCTTGGCGAAAACCAAAACTGCACCCTAGGGCCTAGGGGCGGTTTAACCTCCTGTACCCAGTAAGGAACACAAGCCCAGAACTCCTAGCAAATAGCACCGAAACGGACCCCACTTTCACCAGAATGCTCCTCTGATCAAGGCGAACGAACTCACAGAGAAAAATTTGGCAAAATCAAAACTTCCACATGGGAGACCCAGGGGGGTTAGACCGCCCCCTATGGCGGTTAGACCGCCCCTCCTAGAAAACCTGGCCACAGGTCAAACCTCAACTTCGCATCGCCCGATCTCCCGATTCACCCCACGGATTGCAGCGAAACTTCGGGGATACCTGGGTTACCTCCTGGGCAACCTCTCCACCAAAGGAATTGTCCCGAAACGCTCTCAATCAAAGTGAATCGCTAATCTTGGCCCTCTAGGTCATGAACTCGAGCAACTCGAAAAACCACCAAATCAAGGTCGATTCAAGGGAGTTCTTGCGGGCAAAGTCACCAGCCAAAGAGGCACAAGGTCATCATACGTGACACCCAACAAGAATCCCGCAAGAAATCACCCTCAAAACTCCGCCAAGAAAATCACAAGAAAGAGCTCCCAAATTCACCAAAAAGACAAACGGGAGAGGCAACACAAGGCCTTGAGGAACCACACCGAATCATCTATACATACCATGAAGGTTCATACAAGGTCTAGCTTGCCACCCGTCATCCATCCCTCCATCAAGATCTCACCATGAAGCTCTCAAGCTAGTCATAGAAATTCCTAAGGAAAATAGGAAGGGAAATAGAAAAGGAAAATGAGCTAGGGTTCCAAGAGTTTGCTACCATCCTCTCACCACTTGGGTTATATGGAGGCAAGCCGAAAGACGAAACTACCCCTATTACATTAAACTAAGATACACGCCCCCAAAAGGCCTTTTGGGAAACTTCGTCGTAGCACGATCGGACGGATGCCCAGCGACCGCAAACTTGCATAGCCTCGACGCAAGTCTTGCGATCCCGACGCGTGTCCTCCGCTTCGAAGACTCCGGAAGCCGTCGTTGCACACCGGTCAGACCGGTGTACCCCACCGGTCAGACCCACCGGTCAGACCAGCCTGATGCTGCTGCACCTCCGTCTTTGGTCTTGGATTTGTGGATCAACGAAGGAACCCAGTGCTTTTCTGGTGATCCACTGGAAACCCCGCGAACTCGGTGTAGCCTCCGCCAATCACCACTCATGACTCAGCTCCCACGTAGTCCCGGCTCGACCTTGGTTTTGAGGCTCAACCAAGAAATCGTCCACGACTTCATCTTGCCGTTCTTGCCCCCATGCGGCCCGCACTTGACCCTGCTGGCCACCGGATCCCTCGAACCAAGCCTACTTGTCTTTTCCACACCTGGAGGCCTACCCGGCAACGACCTTTCACGCTTGTGGATGGTCACCTGCACCAATCAAGCAAGACGGTGGATGGTCACTTCCTGGTGTGATGAGTAATTGACAACGTTGTGTGGACTGACTCTTGGCTAAGTGTTGCGGCTTGATTGGTGCTGGTGCAGGTGAAGAACAAGCGCGAAAGGTCGATGCCAGTGAGGCCTCCAGGTGTGGAGCAGACAAGTAGGCTTGGTTCGAGGGACCCGGTGCCTAGCGGGATCAAGTGCGGGTCGCATGGTGGCAAGAACAGCAAGACGAAGTCGTGGATGGGTTTTTGGTTGAGCCTCAAAACCAAGGTCGAGCCGAGATGACGTGGGGGCCAAGTCATGAGTGGATATTTGCGTGAGGTCACACCAAGTCTGTGGGGTTTCCAGTGGTTCACCACAAAACCACTGGGTTACTTGGCTGAGCCACAAAGCCAATACCAAAGACTAAAGCGTGCACGGCTACAGCACTAGGCCGGTCTGACCGATGGGCATCGGTCTGACCGGTGTGCTCCGTGGACGGCTTCCGGAGACTTTGAAGCAGAGGACACATGTCGGGATCGTAAGGCTTGCGTCGAGGCTAAGCAAGGTGTGGTCCCCCCGGCATCCGTCCGATGGTGCTACGACGAAGATTCCCAAAGTGCCCCACGGTGGTGTGATCTTAGTATTATGTATTAGGGGTAGTTTCATCTTTCAGTTGCCTCCATATAACCCAAGTGGTGAGAGGATGGCATCCATCTTTTGGAACCCTAGCTCATTTGCTTTTGCTATTTTCCCTTCCTATTTTCTTTTGGATTTTCTAGGACTAGCATGAGAGCTTCATGGTGAGATCTTTAGAGAGGGATGGATGATTGGGAGGCAAGCTAGACCTTGTATGAATCTTTCATGGTATGTATAGAAGATTCAGCGTGATTCGTCAAGGCCTTTTGTTGTCTCTCCCGTTTTCTCTTTTTGGTGATTTTTGGAGCCTTTTCTTGGCGATTTTCTTGTGGTGGATTTGAGGCCTCTTCTTTGCGGATTTGGTTGGGGATGTAGTGAATGAACCCTTTGTGGTTCTTTTCCTTGTAATCTCCCTCTCAAATCTGTGGGAAAAGGTGCTCGATTTGGGGCTTTTCTTAGGTTTCGGGAAAGTGGTGTTCTTGGTGGAAATCCTTTGATTACTCTTGATTTAGCAAGTCTTGGGGGGCCAAATCATAGCCATGGGATACCCATGAGGTATTCCTAGTATCCTCAAAGTCTTGTGCGAATCTATGGAGCAAATCGGGAGATCGGGAAAGTTGTTTGGAGGGGTTGACCCGCGGCTCGCTGTTCATCACAAGTGCCCAGGATCTTACCGGTCTGACTGGTGCTCTCCACCGGTCTGACCGGTGTGACCCCTGTTGGGTTTTGGCTCGGATGAACGTCCCAGAGTGTTCCTTAGTCTCTAGGTTTGTTGCTGTTTTGAGTTTGATGCTGTTTGGAGCTCAGAGCTTTGTTTTCTTGGATTTGAGGTTTTCCAGCTTGGACGGGTTTGACCGGTGTGCTATACCGGTCTGAAGCTTTTCTGTGGAAATTCTCAAGTCCTGCTCGAGTGATCCGGCTGGGGGTTTCGGGTGACCCGGTGTGTCTCTGAAGGGTGTCGGGTGTTCCGCCTGTGTTGTCCAGGTGATCCGACCAGGATCGGTCTGACCGGTGGTGGTGACCGGTCTGACCGGTGGGTTCTGAATGCTACTCGAGTCTTTGTTCTGCTGCTTTCTTGAGTAGGTTTGGTGGTTGTTTGTTCCTAGGATCAGTAGCACTTCAGTGGCTATGTGGTAATTGCAAACTTGGGTAGTTTGAGTCAGAGAAGTGTTTTGGGCTAGCCGTGTTCATCTTGTTGGAGAAGGCATCTCCCTCGAGAAGAATTTTATTTGGCTCTCATTCACTCCCCCTCTTTGGTTCGCCATTCCGGTCCTTCCAGTGGTATCTGAGCCGGATACGGGTCTTTCAGGACTCGAACCAGTCTAAGATCCAAAGATGGCGTACCAGGAATGGGAATTGGGTCCTATGCACTTCGATGGAAAGAACTACCAGATGTGGCAGAGGCGGATGGCTGCTTTCCTTCACGGCAAGGGTCAGATCCTTTGGGATGTTACAGTGAACACAACTTATGTTCATCCGATTAATTTGCTTGCTCCAGGATCGAGGGATATGCATGAAGCCAACAACAAGGCGGTCGACTACTTGTTTCGCTCTCTCTGTCAATCTGAATTCGATCGGGTTCAGGCAGAGGATTTGGCTTGCAAGATCTGGGAGCAACTTAAGAATGCTCACGCTGGGAACAGTCAGGTTCAGGCTCGGTTGTTTGCGACTTACCGGAGAGAGCACAAGAACTTCACTCATCTCCCTGTGAGTCCATAGACGTGATGTTCTAGCAGTTCACGGTGATTGTGAACAACATGAGGGCTAATGTGACTGTGCTCCCATACGATGATCATGACAGAGCTGTGAAGCTCTTGCACTCGCTGGATCATAACATTTGGGGCGGAAAGGTCGAGGCCATCTTGGAGTCGAGCACATATGAGACCCTGACGGTAGACGAGCTGTTCTCTAAGCTCAAGTCAGCTGAGGTGGACCGTGGGGTAACAACCAAGATTAAGGGCCCGACTGACTCGCATAGTCTCGCTCTCGTCGGTGCCTCAGGTGCTAGGTCTAACACTAACCCATTCTCCAAGATGTACTCTCTGTCTTCCTTGATGTCTTTGCCAGATGAGGAGTTTGACGTGCTTGGAGAGCACGAGCTGGCGCTGCTGACCAGAAGGTTCGAGAGGATGCACGAGAACCAGGTGAACACGAGGAACTCACGGACATGCTTTCAGTGCGGCAAACCAGGAACTTCATCGCCGACTGTCCGGAGAAGATGGAGAATAAGGACAACATCAAGCACCGGCTGAGGACGGATAACAATCACTGGTCGAGGCACGATCACAAGCACAAGCACAAGAACAAGGATGAGCGGAGATCGAGGAAGAAGGACGGCCATGACAAGAAAGCCCGAACGATGGTCGGGGTGAGCGACGTCGACTCCAGCTCCGCCTACTTTACCTCGAGCAAGAGTAGCAGTGAAGATGAAGGTGATCGGTGCAAGGGCAATAAGGGGTCCAAGAACCTGAGCGGGTTGAGCTGCTTCGCGCAAGACGGCTTCTGCGGCATGGCACACAGCTCCAGCAGCAAGAAGAGCCAGAAGGATGACTCGGACTCCGACTCCGAGGATGAGGTACGGGATGAACTCTCCTTCTTGCGGCAAGAGAATGAGGAGCTTGGGAAGGTTCTTGATAATCGTGATGACATGCTTAGGCAGGCTAAGAAAATGAGGAAAGAGCTTAGAGCCTCGCTTGAAGATGCTAGGAATAGGGTGGCTATGCTAGAAACACAGAACCTTGATGCTAAGCTTGAGATAGATTCGCTTAAGGCTTCACCTATTGTTTCTGATGAGGTTGATTGTGGAGATTGCTCTGTTTTCCTAGCTGATCTTACTGCTCTTAAGGAAAAGCATGCCTCCAAGTGTGAGGAACTAGATGTGCTTAGGGTTGAGCTGGCTGAGCTGCAGTCTAGGCCTACTTTGCTAGGTACTTGCGCATCTTGTCCTGTTTTGCATGAAAATCTTGATGAGTCTCATTCTCGCATTGTTTTGCTTGAGGCTGAATTGAAATCTCCTATTGCTACTTCCTGCTCTACTTGTGAAGTGCATGCTGTGAAGAATTTGGAACTTGCACACTATGTTGATCGCTTGCAGGATGTGAATGATGAGTTGAGAAAAATGATGGGTTGGTTGTCGGGTCATGAGCCTTAGCTTAGGATGATTATTGAGGCATACAAGCGATATGATGGGCAAGAGCTTGGGTCGGATAAGATTGGAGAGTGTAGTGGTGAGGGAGGAGAGAAGATTGGTGATATCCAAGCTCCACCAAAAACCTTCCACAAAAATGCGTATGCTCCTAAGACAAACCAATTCAGAAACCGACTAAACACAACCCCAGTTCCACTAGTGTTCCCCCCCAAACAAATGATTTCCAAAAACCTATCAAGTTCAAGAGTGACATGGGTAATGAGTTCTTTGGGAAAAAGGGAGAGAATCCAAGTGAGGAGAAACCAAAGGAGAAGCCTAGTGAGGAACCACAACCAAAGCCTAAGCCAAAACCGATCCGGTTCCACTGTGAGTATTGTGGGAGAGATGGTCACAAGGATGAGTTTTGCTTCAAAAGGAAGCGAGAGGAGAGAATGGCTAAGGAGTGGGCTAACAAGGACAGGTACCACTCATCTCATGGTGTACCTGAGCCTCGTATGCCACTGCCCAAGGCAAAGGCCATTGTGCATACGGTTCCGGCTTGGGGAGATAGGAAAGCTACAGGTGGTGTTGCTGGTCGAGGACCACCGGTCAGACTGGTCAGTGTGACTGGTCAGACCGGTGATAGTCTTGATGCTGGACAGTTTGGTTTTCGTGCTTGTGATGATGCTAGGTTCAGTTCTTTTGGTCGTGGTACTGGTGGTTGGCGTGGTGAGTCTGGTGGTGTTGAGTTTGCTGGACGTTCTCCTCCTCGTGGTCGATACGAGCTTGGGAGAGATCGCAGCTTTGAGTCTAAGAGGATCTACGGTCCCGATCTTCCTTTCGTGCTCCTCCAGCGAGACAGGAGTGGTTTCACCGTGGTGGTACCAGTTTTGGTAGGAATAGTAGGATGGATTGTGCTAACCCCACTTTGGAGCAGATGGCTCAGCACTGGTTTTACTCTTTTGGTTACCCCAGTGTTGAGTCGTTTGCTCATTCACGCGCTCGTTTTGGAATTTCAGGTGGGAGGCTTGGGGAACGTTTGGCTGATCGACTCCGGTTGCTCGAGGCATATGACCGGAGATCGGGGGTGGTTCTCCAGCCTCAACCAGGTGGTGTCAAAGACATACATCGCCGTTGGGGATAATGGGCGAGGGCGTGTACTTTCAGAAGGTGAAGTGAGGGTAAGTGACAAAGTTGTGCTAAAGCGTGCTGCCTTGGTCAAGTCGTTCGGATTTAACTTGCTTTCGGTTTCTTAGCTTCTTGATGAAGGTTTTGAGGTGTTGTTTAAGTCTGGTGCTTCTCGGATACTTGATGCTCGAGGTGACCTTGTCTGTGTGGTCGTTCCGGAGGGTCAGATATTTCGAGCGGATTTTTCTCAGTGTTCGGGTGTTGCTAGGTGTTTCGAGGCTGGTTCTTCGGGTGAGTTGTGGAAGTTGCATATGAGGTTGGGTCACTTAAGCTTTGACCTTTTGTCTCGTTTGAGTGGACTTAACTTAGTCTGAGGATTGCCCTGGTTGAGGTTCGAGAAGGATTTGGTGTGTGCGCCGTGTAGGCATGCTAAGATGGTAGCTGCTTCCCATCCACCCCTCACCGATGTGATGACAGAGCGTCCATACGAGCTGCTCCATATGACCTTGTTGGCCCAGCTTGTGTGTGATCTGTGGGTGGGAAGTGGTACGTCCTGGTTGTGGTGGACGACTACTCTCGGTATGCCTGGGTTTTCTTTTTGGAGGAAAAGGATGAGACGTTTGGTTATTTCGAGATCTTGTCTTGAGGTTGAAGAACGAGAGGCACGGAGATGCCATACGAGCGATTCGCAGTGACAATGGCTCGGAATTTATAAACTCTTGCTTCGAAACCTTTTGCCATGACTTGGGTCTTGAACACCAGTTTTCGATTCTGTATATATGCCTCCTCAGAACGGCATGGTGGAAAGGAAGAACAGAACCCTGTGTGAGATGGCTCGGACGATGGTCGATGAGCATAAGACTCCGAGGAGGTTCTGAGCTGAGGCGGTTAATACCGCGTGCTATGTGTCGAACAGGATTTTTCTCCGAGTCCATAAGAAGAAAACTTACTACGAGTTGATGCATTGTCGTACCCCCAAGGTGAGTCACTTTCACGTCATTGGCTGCAAATGTTTCATTCTTAAGAAATGCAAGAGTTTGGACAAGTTCGAGGCTAGGTCTATCGATGACATTTTCTTTGGTTACGCTACGCATTCTAGGGCCTTTCGGGTGCTCAATCTTGAAAATAACCAAATCATGGAGACTTGCGAGGTTACCTTCGATGAGACAAAGCCACGTAGTTCGCTTGTTTTTGAGTGTGCAGGTGACGAGGAACTTGGTGAGGAGATATTTGAGGATGAGTTGCAGCAGCAAGGAGATGATGAAGATGGTGGTGTGGCGCCCGCGGCTGAGCATGTACCTACTACGACTACGATCGAGGACGGACCTTCTCCCACACCTACGACGACTTGCCGAGATCGAGAGGAAGCTGTTGCTGAGGGGGAGGTGGCTTCAAGGCGAGAAGCTCCTCGGCGAGTACAAGTGGATCACCCAGCTTCGAGGATCATCAGGGACATCAACGAACGAACTACACATTCGAGGTTTCGAAACAACTCTCACTTTGCCCATGCTGCTTTTGTTGCTACTTTTGAGCCCAAAGACATTGGACACACGCTTTCTGATTCCAATTGGGTGAATGCAATGCATGAGGAGTTGGAGAATTTTGAGAGAAACCAAGTTTGGGAGTTAGTGGAGCCTCCACCAGGGTGTGAGCCGATTGGGACAAAATGGGTGTGGAAAAACAATGAGGGAGAAAATGGTGGGGTTGTGAGAAACAAATCGAGGTTGGTTGCTCAGGGGTACACACAAAAAGAGGGGATAGACTATGAGGAGACATTTGCTCTTGTGGCCCGTTTGGAGGCGATTAGGATCCATCTAGCCTTTTCAGTGGCTAAAGGGTTCAAATTGTACCAAATGGATTTGAAGAGTGCGTTCCTGAATGGTGTGTTGGAGGAAGAAGTGTATGTGAGGCAACCACCAGGGTTTGAGAGTGAGAAGTACCCCCAGAGGGTGTACAAGTTGAGGAAGGCGATGTATGGGTTGAAGCAGGCGCCTAGAGCTTGGTATGGTAGGTTGAGGGGGTTCTTGTTTGAGAGAGGCTTTGAGATTGAGAGCCTGTGTGGTTGGAGGACCGGTGGCTGGTCGCTTCCTGGTGTGATGAGTGATTGACAACGTTGTGTGGACTGACTCTTAGCTAAGTATTGCAGGTGTAGGTTGCGGCTTGATTGGTGCTGGTGCTGGTGCAGGTGAATAACAAACGCGAGAGGTCGATGCCGGGTAGGCCTCCAGGTGTGGAACAGACAAGTAGGCTTGGTTCGAGGGACTCGGTGGCCAGCGGGGTCAAGTGTGGGCCGCATGGTGGCAGGAACAGCAAGACGAAGTCATGGACGGTTTCTTGGTTGAGCCTCAAAACCAAGGTCGAGCCGGGACTTCGTGGGAGCCGAGTCATTAGTGGTGATTAGCGGAGGCTACACCGAGTTCGCAGGGTTTCCTATGGTTCACCACAAAACCACTAGGTTCCTTGGTTGATCCACAAAGTCAAGACCGAAGACCGAAGTGTAGCAGCACTGGACCGGTCTGACCGGTGGGTCGGACCGGTCTGACTGGTGTGCGACAATGCCTTCCAGAGTCTTCGAAGTGGAGGACACACGTCGGGATCCCAAAGTTTGCGTCGAGGCTAAGCAAGCTTGCGGTCGCTGGGCATCCGTCCGATGGTGCTACGACGAAGTTTCCCAGAAGGCCCTTCGGGGGCATGTATCTTAGTTTAATGTAATAGG
This sequence comes from Cenchrus fungigraminus, assembly GCA_036936925.1. Classification (NCBI taxonomy): domain Eukaryota; kingdom Viridiplantae; phylum Streptophyta; class Magnoliopsida; order Poales; family Poaceae; genus Cenchrus; species Cenchrus fungigraminus. The sequence goes on along the minus strand of CM072772.1, from coordinate 68,037,555 downwards.
GTAGTTTCATCTTTTGGTTGCATCCACATAACCCAAGTGGTGAGAGGATGGCAGCCATCTCTTGGAACCTTAGCTCATTTTCTTTTGCTATTTTCCCTTCCTATTTTCCTTTGGATTTGTAGGACTAGCTTGAGAGCTTCATGGTGAGATCCTTAGAGAGGGATGGATGATCGGGTGGCAAGCTAGACCTTGTTTGAACCTTCTTGGTATGTATAGATGATTTAGCGTGGTTCCTCAAGGCTTGATTGTGTCTCTCCCGTTTTCCCTTTTTGGTGATTTTCGGAGCCTTTTCCTGGCGAATTTCTTGTGGTGGTTTCGGGGCCTTTCTCTTTGGGATTTGGTTGGGGATGTATGCATGAACCCTTCGTGGTTCTTTTCCTTGTGATTCCCCTCCCAAATCCATGAGTAAAGGTGCTCGATTTTAGGGTTTTCTTAGGTTTCGGGAAAGTGGTGTTCTTGGTCGAAATCCTTCGATTCCTCTTGATTCAACGACTTTTGGTGGACCAAATCGTAGCTATGGGATGCCCATGAGGTACTCCTAGTATCCCCAAAGTCTTGTGCGAATCCGTGGAGCAAATCGGGAGATCGGGATTTGGATTTGGGGGTGTTGACCCGCGGCCCGCTGTTCATCGCGAGCACCCAGGCTCTGACCGGTCTGACCGGTGCAGACCCTAGTTGGGTTTTGGCTCGGGTGAATTGCTATGTGGTGGTTCTGGTCAGTTCTTGGCAGGTCTCAAGGAGTTTTGCTAGGTTTTGTGAAGGCTTTTCTTTTCCTTCAGTTTGAGTTTTGGAGGTGGTTTTTGTTCCAGGGCCTACAGGAGTCACTGAGGCTTCCTGGAACGTTTCTGTGCAACTGCTGTTGCCACCGGCCTGACCGGCGCTGTCCACCGGATTGACCGGTGCCATCGATCTGACCGGTGAGAGCCATCGGTCTGACCGGTGTGGCACTGGCAGTGAGTTGTGCAGATTTCAGCTACGTGTTTGGAGTGTTTGTTTCGGTTGTTCGAGTGGTTTGCTCCTAAGGTCAGTAGCACTTTCAGTGGCTACGTGACTTTGGCAAACTTGGGTAGTTCGAGTCAGAGAAGTGTTGGAGAAGTCATCTCCCTCGAGAAGAATTTTTATCGGCTCCCATTCACTCCGCCTTCTCTGGTCGCCAGTTCGGTCCTTCAAGGCCTCCAAGTGTGGAGCAGACAAGTAGCCTTGGTTCGAGGGACCCGGTGGCCAGCGGAATCAAGTGCGGGTCGCATGGTTGCAAGAACGACAAGATGAAGTCGTGGACGGTTTCTTGGTTGAGCCTCAAAACCAAGGTCGAGTCGAGACGACGTGGGGGCCAAGTCATGAGTGGAGATTGGCGTGAGGCCACACCAAGTCTACGGGGTTTCCAGTGGTTCACCACAAAACCACTGGGTTACTTGGCTGAGCGACAAAGCCAAGACCGAAGATTGAAGCGTGCACAACTACAACACTAGGTCGGTCTGACTGGTGGGGACCCGTCTGACCGGTGGAGAGCACCGGTCTGACCGGTGTGCTCCGTGGATGGCTTCCGAAGACTTCGAAGCGGAGGACACGCGTCGGGATCGCAAGGCTTGCGTTGAGGCTAAGCAAGGTGCGGTCGCCGGGCATCCGTCTGATGGTGCTACAACGAAGATTCCCAAAGTGCCCCTCGGGGTGTGCATCTTAGTATTATGTATTAGGGGTAGTTTCATATTTCGGTTGCCTCCATATAACCCAAGTGGTGAGAGGATGACAGCCATCTCTTGGAACCCTAGCTCATTTTCTTTTGCTATTTTGCCTTCCTATTTTCTTTAGGATTTTCTAGGACAAGCTTGAGAGCTTCATGGTGAGATCTTTACAGAGGGGTGGATGATTGGGAGGCAAGCTAGACCTTGTATGAATCTTTCATGGTGTGTACAGAAGATTCGGCGTGATTCCTCAAGGCCTTTTGTTGTCTCTCTCATTTTCTCTTTTTGGTGATTTTCGGAGCCTTTTCTTGGCGATTTTCTTGTGGTGGATTTGAGGCCTCTTCTTTGCGGATTTGGTTGGGGATGTATGCATGAACCCTTTGTTGTTCTTTTTCTTGTAACCCCCCTCTCAAATCCGTGGGAAAAGGTGCTCGATTTGGGGCTTTTCTTAGGTTTCGGGAAAGTGGTGTTCTTGGTGGAAATCCTTTGATTACTCTTGATTTAGCAAGTCTTGGGGGACCAAATCGTAGCTATGGGATACCCATGAGGTACTCCTAGTATCCCCAAAGTCTTGTGCAAATCCATGGAGGAAATCGGGAGATCGGGAAGGTTGTTTGGAGGGGTTGACCCGCGGCTCGCTATTCATCCCGAGTCCCCAGGATCTGACCGGTCTGATCGGTGCTCTCCACCGGTCCGACCAGTGCGACTCCTGTTGGGTTTTGGCTCGGGTGAACATCCCAGAGTGTTCCTTAGTCTCTAGGTTTGCTGCTGTTTCGAGTTTGGTGATGTTTGGAGCTTGGAGATTTGTTTTCTTGGATTTGGGGTTTTCCAGCTTGGACCGGTCTGACCGGTGTGCTATACCGGTCTGACCGGTGTGAAGCTTTTTTGTGGAAATTCTCAAGTCCTGCTCAGGTGATCCGGCTGGGGGTTTCGGGTGACCCGATGTGTCTCTGGAGGGTGTCGGGTGTTCCGGCTGTGTTGTTCGGGTGATCCGGCCAGGACCGGTCTGACCGGTGGTGGTGACCGGTCTGACTGGTGGGTTCTGAGTGCTGCTCGAGTCTTTGTTCCGCTGCTTTCTTGAGTAGGTTTGGTGGTTGTTTGTTCCTAGGATCAGTAGCACTTCAGTGGCTACGTGGTCTTGGCAAACTTGGGTAGTTTGAGTCGGAGAAGTGTTTTGCGCTAGCTGTGTTCATCTTGTTGGAGAAGGCATCTCCCTCGAGAAGAATTTTATTTGGCTCCCATTCACTCCCTTCCCTCTCTGGTTCTCCATTCCGGTCCTTCAGGTTGGCTCTAGCTCCTTGGTTGTGCTATCTCATCTCTGGTTGTGGGTGTGACCAACACATTATGCTTCATTCAAATCTATCAAGTGTTACCCTTTATATGCAATCTACACATCATGATAGGATTAGATCCATTTATCTAAGATGGAAAACCCTAGGTGTTTCAATGTCGATCCACGAATTGATAACCTTGGATGGAATACTCTAAGGGAAAAGCTACGATGATCCGTGTGCTTGTGGTGAAACTTGGCGCATCATTTAACCATCAACAAGCTTTTCTGGCGCCATTGCTGGGGATCGACAACTCGAACCCTAGGGTGACCTATCAATCTCCTTGGACTAACCCTAATTTTATTATTGCATATATCATGTGTTTCTTGTTTGTGTCCTGGAATGGAGGTAAACCCTAGACACAAAGCGATCGAGAACTTTTAAACATTCGGACTTCGACCAAGTTGATGGCTATGTGAAGATTTGCTCTTTAGTGGTAGGTGCTAACTTTTGTTAGTGGCCCAACATCCACTATCGAGCCCACACCCAAAGCAAATAAAGATGAACTAGGTATGCCTATGTGTCAATTAAGTTTTTAAGGCTAATGTTTCTTGGAGGTTTGTGTGTTCGAGCTATAGGTTTTAGAAACATCCATGTCAAGGAGAAGGATCCCATTTCCATCATGCTTATGCAGTGATGGTAATGAGTTTTGAAGCCAAGGGATGCGCGACATGGTGCGCTAAAAAACTACAAGATAAAGATCACACTTACATCTCCAGATCGATGGACAAGAAGATAATGGTGTCATCAAGATGTTTTGCACAACCTCAGCAGAAAGAATTAGGATATATTTGGATTTTCAGAAGCCCCATGAAGTCTATGTTCCAACAAATCAAGCGGGAAGGCAATCGGAAGTTCCTACAAGCGGATAAGGTCAAATCATCGAGCGTCGCACATCCTGAAATTATCCTCGACAGCACGCAGTGCTGAAATCAAACAAGCATAATTCCCTCGTTTGAACTCCGATTGGTACGTCCGACCACTCGTTGGAAAGGTAATTTTATAAATTTTTAATAGAACTATATTTTGGTATATTTTCTATTCTGGATGCAGGGGTAAATCCACAAAGAAGAGGCAGCAACAAGGTGATGACAACAAGATAGAGGAGATGGACATGATGACAATAAATAGAAGATGGGGAAACGGTTCCACAATGCATACATGATCAAATTCAGAAGCTAAGGACAGAAACAAAACCCTTCAAAGTATGGATAAATGAAGACATAAGGGGCACCACTCAACACAAGATGATGTTGGAAGCAAACCATGACAGATTTCAAAAGGCAACATCAAGCTCCATGGATACTTTGGATTCTCGCACAAAGAACCATGGCTTCATGGCAATAAAAAGGTACGTGAGAAAGTCGAGCTCTATGACTTTAAATGAAGCGCTTTGCGGGAGGCAATCCGATCTTTTCTTTTATCTATATTATTAAGATGACGGTCTATATCGTGCTCTGTATTTGAAAACTTCAAGTAACATTGTACTATTTCTCTAATAAATACCACAACCACATGTTGTATGCTTTGAAAGACATCAAGGGAGCACTTTGTTGCTTCATTTTGGAGAACCTATAGACCCTTTTTGTGTGCCTATTAGTGTTTAAGGGTCTTTTTCTTTTTGTCTTTTTAGAGAGAAATATGAAGGACGACACAACCCCTTTGATTCTGAACTTGTGGCTAGTGAACCTAGACTAACTTCCATTTTTGGTTTAGATCACCACCTTATCATGACATATCATTTTGATCATTCACCTCATGGTCCACTTCATACCACATTGTTCTCTAGCTTGCATTGTATTTGCATTTTGCATCAACACCTTTGTTCCATTATGCATAGGTTAGCTTGGCTTTTTCATAAAAATTTTTGATGAATGCTTTATTTCCATGATAGTGCCTAGCGCAAGGCATTTCCTTTTGTAATCTTGTGTAAACATGGTGTTTAATCTTGATTGCAGACAATCATCATTTGACTTTTATAAGCCTCGTTGATTTCATATTGCATTAGGTTAGTTTATAAACTTTGCAATGCGCTTTATTTTTCTCGCGGCATTGAGAATTATTAACCTTGAAATAAACATGGTGTTTTGATCTTGGTTAAATCTTTATGCCAATATAGAAATAAAGTAATCTAGTTGTAAACATGGTGTTTAGAACTTGGTGCAAACATTGTCATTATTTATATCCCTTCCTTGCATTTACATTTTCACCTACACACACGTACACACATTAGGTTCTTATTTTTATTTTACTTGGTAAGCTATGCCACAAGTTAAGATTTTAGGGATGTTGGTTTATTGGTAATTGTTTCTACTCCCGACCATCACCCCAGGGGTAGAGTGCGCATTTGAATTGTTTTGCAGGTATGACGAAGAGTTCCCATGACTTCTTGACCAAAGAGTTGAAATAGAGATCATATCATTAAACATCTTCAAGCAAGAGAGGGAAGTTTCTGATTTCATCAAGGTTGGAGCACACTTTCAGGGATGTACAATGGAAGAAAAGTTAATATTCAGAAGGTCCTTAAAACCCTCTTTCCAACACATCAAGAATCATCAATTTTGAAGACACGTGCAAGGAGATATAACATAAACATTGGGCGTTGCGTGTTCTGAAAAGCTCATGACAGATTACACTGCCAGAGTAAAAGGGGCATAACTCTCTTGTTCGGAACCTATTTCATGCAAATGATGACTCGTTGGAAAGATAATTTCATGGAATTTGATTTGGAGTGGTGTTTCAGTACATTTTCTGTTATGTAAATAGAAGAAAAATCTGTGGAAGATGAAGCCGCAACCAGAAGGATGAGGATGTAGGTGATGATGGTTTGAGGAAGGATTGGAACCATGGCTTGGTGATAATAAGAAAAAGTTGAAGGATAATTGAGGTAACAAAGGCAAAGAAGGGTGAAGATGATTTTCAAGAACATGGAAATAAGACTTCAAGAACTACGAGCGATTGAACTTCTTTAAGGATTGGGGGAGGATTTGTGAGACGGAAAGGAAAAGGCCACGTGGAGTACAAGGATCACCTTCGCCACAAGATGCTCATCATTATTTTTCCATGCTAAGCACAATGCTTAAGCATGGGGGAGGCTACGCTACACTTCATTGCAAGCATCAAAAAAGGACGGCAACTCTTCCTCAACTTTATCTTTGTTTCTCTTTCTAAATGATTGTACATATATGCCTTCAACCATAAACAACCTTTGTATTTATCTCTTGACCAATAACATGGCTACTAGGAGGACAACCTAGGTTTGTTAGTTTTATTCTTCAATAAATAAATCACCATCACTTTGAGCTTACCACGATGATATCATTTGTATGCTTTGCTTATGGAAAAGTGATGAAAGTTGTCACTTTGTTTTACTTGCATGATGTTGTATATGACCTGACCTTTTGCTCTCTATTAAAATGAACTTAAATTGATTAAATACCGGCTCTTTCATTTGTGGAGGTTAATAGCTAAATTCTAGACCCACATACTTTATCATTCTCATTGATTTAAGTCTACCGATGACCTATGCCTTGTACTTGTCTTATTTAAAATTTGTTCTTATGCTATTTACGTTTGTGAATCTCTTGCAAAGTTCTACCTACCAAAGCCTATACACATACGAATTCTTTCATTATGAAACCTTTGGACTGCAAACTTATATGTTGATGAATTGGATTAGGATTGATTTCTTTGGTACGAGACTAAGAAGCTGGTCATCCCTTTGTGTATCTTTTTCTTGTTAGCTATTTTTGTCCATGCATTGTGAGTTTCTACACTAGAAATTTCACAAACTTCGCTGGGCATCCATCCTAAACCCAAAAACATCTTTTTGTGATTACCTCCTTGACAACAACCCAAATTCAGTATGGATGATCTTTCGATGAATTTTCTGAAGATTTTATGGCAAGATTTCAAGATTCATAACATATGCACCAAAGATCATGTAGAGTTTCGACATGGAACATACCTCTGAAGATTTCAAAATATTTATGAAGGAACACAAGGATTTCGTACTTCTCTAGCAGCCATAGGTCCCCTCACTTCTATGCTCGAGGACGAGCGACCATTTAAGCATGGGGAAGAACTGCTATAACAAGTACTATGTTGCTTAAAAGTTCAGAGGAGCCAAAAAAATGAATGAATGAAAAAAAGAAGAAAAAAAGTGGAAGACAAAAAAGAGAGATCGTGAAAAAATATAGAAAAAATGAGGTAAAGAAAAAAGAAGAAGAGTAGAATAAAAATGCTCCTCGGTTCTTTTAGCTTCATTAAATCTTAGAGAGCTTTGAAGACAAGTCCATACTCAATCATTTCCAACCATGTGCAATCTGATAACGAGAACTTCACTCGTGTCTTGGGATCACCCCTTTGCCACTTGCACATGTCCACCTATCTAAATGTGTGTGTTCCATCTCTCCCTCCTTTCCAACATTTATTTTCCATGACCTTTTTGACGAGTCTCGATAAATCCAATAGATGTCTCTCTTAGTTTGACAATATTTCAGGTATAATGTTTTGCTAGGGTTGTTTTACCTGCCAAGCTCCACATAAGCCTTCCACTTTCATATATGAGTAGGATAGGTTGAAAATAATCTAGTATAGGCTTGAGTGACTTGATGAGATGAGTGTTTCCATGAGCTTTTGCAAGAGGATCTCACTATGTTGGATATGCATATTTTTGAAAACTCATCACGATGCAACAAGGTAAAGGTTTAAAGGTTGCTTAAATTAGAGAGCATTATATTGATTTTATTGTGGAGTGTTCCTTATTGCTAGTCGATCTTCCATGATGAAAGTAGCCGGTCAAAATTTGAACCTTAATGCTAAATACTTGAGAGAGAAAAATGTCTTGTTATGTATGATTGAGTGTAGGGATGACATCGAATGGGCAACGCTGATTTCTTAAATCAAAAGATCTTGGACTTGCTTGAGGATGAGCAAGGTTTAAGCATGGGGGATGTTGACGGTTGATTTTGGTACACCTAGAGCACTTGTTACACTTTGGATTGAGCTTTGATTTGTAACTAACCCGCCACTAGGTATACTAATGATGTAACAAATTCTTATGTTTATGCAGGAAATCATGCACTTAATGGATAAATCTATATCAAGTTCGGAGAGTGTTATGCCAGAGAATCAAGGAGCTCCGTTCGTGTATGAACTTACCTCCAAAGGTGGCAAGGATCAACATGCAATGATGGAACACTCCCGAGGATCAAGACGTAATGACCGAGGTTCATATGACAAGACCCCCTATCTTGATCGTGGGGATAATGATGCCAAAAAGCCACATGCGAAGGGGCAGAAAGTCAAAATATCACAAAAAGGCACGGGGAGGAAGATGGGCCCGAAATGGGCCGAAACGGGCCTTATCCGGTCGAACTAGGCCAGTCGGCCTACCCTCTTTTTGGCCCGGTTTGCGCTTCCTTTTGGACTAGGTTTTCCTCGGTCAATAAATTCCTGCCCCTGACGGCCGCCACATCCATCAACCAGAGAGCCGTCGAAAGAAGGAGATACACTGAAGGAAGCTGACGGCCACCGCAAGTCTTCGAGGGTACCTAGGAGATGGCTTAGGCCACCCCTAGCCACAATGGCCTCCCTGCATGGTTGCGCCATGGTGGAGTTCGAGAGTCACCCCCAACATTCGTTGGGGTATGTACACACACGATGGTAATATCAATTTACTCTTTATTCTAGTTGTCTCGACTTTGGTCTGCTTCAATGCATGCTTTCTTTCTCATATGTGATGCATCCATATGTTCATAGTAAGATTATATCTATTCATGGTGATTAGTCTATATCTTGCGGATATGTTGAGGTAGCGTGTTTTAGCTAGTTGGTTGATTACCCCGGTGTGGTGACAACATGGCAGAGGGAAAAGTTCTAGTGACGACATGATGTGGAATATGATCGATGGCGAGTACCACAGGAGTCGGTGCGCAGCCACCAAGAGGAGGAGCAACGAGTAAGAGCAGTTAGTGGGCATTTGGGGTAATGCTTTGGGAAACCTTAGGCGTTGACGCACACCTCACACCGGTGACCTTGGGAAAGTAGGCCGCTTGCGAGCCACATTTCTGAGAGATGATTTTGTGTACCTTAGTAGAGATGCAACCTATGTTTTGATCATCTTTTGACTAGAACTGTACCTAGGGATGATAGGCCCTAGCTCCTTGGTTGTGTTATCTCATCTATGGTTGTGGGTGTGATCAACACATAATGCTTCATTCATATCAATCAAATGCTACCCTTTATATGCAATCTACACATCATGATAGGATTAGATCCATTTATCTAAGATGGAAAACCCTAGGTGCTTCAATGTCGATCCACGGATTGATAACCTTGGATGGAATACTCTAAGGGCAAAGCTACGATGATCCGTGCGCTTGCGGTGAAACTTGGTGCGTTATTTAACTGTCAACACCAATGCTAACATTGATGTAGGAGCCTGAGAAATCAGCCTAAACATCAATGGAAAGGAAGAAAGGTTCACCTTTAGGCCGAAGGTGGAACAATGCTCATAGGTACGAATATTCTATAGGAAAAATTCAAACTGTGTGCAGAAAGTTGAGGTGGCCCCGACCAAGCCCAAAATGGATAGCCTCATCATAACAATGAGAGAACATTAGGCACAAGACAAAGCATCCAAAGGGCACTACCAAGCAAAGAAATCAAAGGCAATCAACAAGCCTAAGGGGGAGAAAAAGACGGAAGCCAAAGATACCCCCGTCAAAGCCTCACCAACTTAAATGCCACCGAAGAAAACAAAGAAGGTGTGGCGTGTGAAGGGATCATCATCCGAGTCATCCACCTCGGGACTAGATGAAATCAAGATCAATTGATCAATGGAGGAGTCCCGCTCATGGACTCTAAACCACGAGCCCTCACCGTGAGCTAAACCGGTATTTATCCCATATTTCCCTTCCCAAATTTTATTTCGTGCATCAAACATATTTAAATTTCGAATTCGATTTCACCTGTGCACAAGTAAGTAAACAAGGGTTAGAAAAAATGGTTTCAGAAAGTTTTGGTGGTACAGCCGGACCTAGAGGTGCGGCCGCACCTCCCCTCGACAAATTTTTTGTGCAGAATGATTACATGAGGGAACATGAGTGCTTGGAACAAAGGGAGTAGGGTCGGCCGAACCATGAGGTGCGTCTGCACCTATGATCTTCCACAAATTTGTCAAGACAATTTACTGCAAGCCTCCAAGTTCTCCACTGATCACCAATATGAAGGACGTGCCAACCAGCTAGCCAAAAAACTAGCTTGGGGGAGACTCCTTTTTAATCAAGGAAGGTATGTCCATTCAAACCAATTTGAACATCTTGTTTATTGCATTTGTATAAAAAAACAACAAAAGTATTTGTTTAGTTTACTCCCAGCATGTGCATTTGAAATGATGAATAGTTGCTATGTTAAAACTTTGCAAGAACCTGGTATACAACTTTGTACTCTATGAGCATTTGAATTTGTTGGTATGTTTTGAAACATGAGCTTGAATTAAACTTTGTGGGAGCAAATATTTATGACCAAACCTAGGGTGTTGTCTAGTATGATATGGTGTGACAATGTTAATCTGGATCTATCTCAGAGAATGGTGAAAAGCTTAGATGATTTCTTTTGAGAAAATAAAACAAGACATGTTCCTCAATGGTCATATAACCTACCAAAGCCATATGTCGATATCAAAGTATAAACATTCTACATATGCTTGTTTGTGACCCATTGCGTTTTGCCAAATTGTTGTGACCCTTGGTAGAATCTTCTCATACTCCCATGATCGAGATCATGTACACGCCACATATACAAGCTAACTTCCACACCGAGAGTTACGCAAAATATGACATCCACCCACCAAAAAATAAATAGTGCAAAGTTCAAAAGAGATTTCTCTTCTTGTATTCTTGCAAAAGGAGAGAGGGGTCATCAAGAAAAAGAAAAAAATTGCTCAAATCAAAAGAGCATTAAACAATGGAGTGAAGCATGACCCCTCCAAAATAAAAGCAAGAAGAGAATAACAAAGCAAGGAGTACTTAGACAACAAAAGAAAAATATTCCACACACTTGCACATCTCGATCAAGTTGCATGACTAGTGTCTTCTTGGATCTGGTCTATGGCTCAACAATATTATGTGGCACAAGTATGTCTCATACTTATACTACCCAAAGCTCCACATACATGCCATATAGTAGGAAGTTGAGGCTCATTCAAAAGCCTTTGGTGAGGTAACAAATATCACTTGAGCGATCGAGGGAACCATCTAAGGAACATTGTCTTTTCTTTACAAAAATTTCAAAACTCCAAGATAGGATCCCAAAAAGAGAAGAGTGAGTGATGCAAAGTCAAAACATTCTACTCTTCAACCTCCAAAGCCAAGGTGAAAAGCTACAAGCTCCACCAGTAAGACGAGGCTAAGTTTCTTTTGTACCAATATTTTTAAATAGCAAGAAGAGTATGGAATTGTGCACAAGTACTTGCAAAGTGGTAACATCAATGCAACTCCTGATCCACCAAGACCGAGTCTAGGATTTTCTTGAGGACGAGCAAACATTTAGCTTGGGGGAGTTTGTTGATGGTCCTTACAACGAAAATTCGACCGTCAAAATCTCAGGAATGAATGGAGTATGCGACGAGTTTCATGCACATTTTGGGTACTAGTAAAGTTCCACGAGTTGTGTTGTGAATTTTATATGCAGGTACACATTTGGGGAGAAACCACGGACCATCGAGCCACATTTGGCAGGTGCGGTCGACCCTGCCAAGTGCCACGTCCCGGGTCCGAGCCATCAACAACTTCACGAACACATCTTGGATGGATGAAATACACTGGTTAGATGTCGATTTGATCAAAGGGACAAGGATGGAAGCACTTGGATCCATGGGTCAACTTATCCATGCAACCCAACCACCACAACCTCCACAACCGCCATCAAGGAGCAATCTTGGACGTCCCTCAACACCATCGGTGCATCACGTGGACATGGGGTAGGGCCGGCTGCACCTACAAACCAGCGAATCAGGCGAAACCGACCAGGGTACCGACTTGCAAGCAACCAAGAACCATGGATCAGGGCCGTCCACGACGAATGGCGGTGGATCACAGGTGCCCCTGCACCTAGAGGTGCGGACACACCTATCACCGGCCTCCCCTGCTCTCCACCGACCCTCCAAGGCTATAAAAGGACCTCACACTCACTGGAATCAGAGACGACAATGCAAGAGCATCACTACTATCTTCCTTTCTCTTAGAGTAGGAATAGTGTTGTTTGGGAGTCAAAGTCGAGTCGAGCTAGTCTCGCGGTTCCTTAGAAGTCTTCTTCAGAGTTTCGATACCAGATCCAGAAGTCTTCTTGTATCCTTTATTTATTAAGACTTAAGATCAATATCAAGTTATCTTTCTATCTTACCTTTCGAGTCAATTATATTCAGCTTCTACTTTGCTCTAGTAGCTTTATTTCTGGTACCAGATCAAGAGACCAGAGCGAGACTATGTGAATCAGTCGGGCTCTCAGCCTTGGCTCCCAAGCCACGATCAACCTGTGACGACTTAAGCTTCGAGAACAGCTCATCAACACTCAAAGTCTCATATCCACCAGACTCCATAATAGCCTCAACTTTGGCACTCCACATGGTATGATCTAGCGAGTGTAATAGCATCACAACCCTATCATGATCATCGTACGGGAACACGGTCACATTGGCCTTCATGTTGTTCACAATCACGGTGAATCGCTGGAACATCGTGTCAATCGACTCGCCAAGGAGATGAGTGAAGTTCTCGTACTCTCTCCGGTAAGTAGCAAACAAGCGAGCCTTCACCTGAATGTTCCCAGCATGAGCAACTTTCAGCTTATCCTAAATTTTGCAAGCCAAATCCTCTCCAAACACCCGATCGAATTCAGATGCACAGAGAGCACAAAACAAGTAGTCGACCACCTTGTTGTTGGCGTCAAACATATCCCTCGAACCTGGGGCAAGGAAGTTATCGGGATAGACATAGGAGGTGTCAAGTCCCAAAGCAATTGTCCTATGCCGCGGAGAAACGCAGCCATCCGGGTCTGCCACAACTGGTAGTTCTACCAATCAAAGTGTGGAGGACCCAATCCCCTATCATGGTACACCATATTTGGATCTTGGACTAGTTAGAGTCGCAAAGACCCGTAATCGGCTTTGATACCACTTGAAGGACCGCATTGGGCAACCAGAGAGGGCGGAGTGAATGGGAGCCGATAAAAATTCTTCTCCAAAGAGATGACTTCTCTAGACAGATGAACTCGACCAAAATCACTTCCACATCCAAATCCTCAAGTTTGCCAAGACCATGTAGTTACTGGAGTAATACTGATCCTAGGAACAAACCACACAACCAACCAAAGCTACCGAGCTCAAAACACAGAAGAAAACCTCAAAACCTTCTCTGCCCAGCAGGGGCGGTCTGATCGCATGGAGGGGGTGGTTAGACCGCGTCTGCCTGACACCACCAAATCGATCGAAACCAAAGCAAACGAACCTGAAACAACCTAAGATTTCAATCACCGGATCCTCTGGTCAAGGCAAGCATGCTCACAGAAGATCTCCTAGAAAAACCAAACTTTCTCCGGACGACCCCAGGGCAGTTAGACCACCTACCCTACGTGGTTAGACCACCCTCCCAGACAGAATGAGAAAAACAGGAACCGTGAGTCAACCCTCAACTTCCCATTGATCGATCTCTCGATTTACCCAACGGATTACAGCGAAACTTTGGGGATCGATGGGTTACCTCTTGGACAACCTCTCCCTCAAAGGATATCCACCAAAACGCTATCAATCATGGGGAATCGCAAATCTCGTGACTAAACCTCAAGAACTCGGGCTCCACCAAAAACCACCAAATCGAAGGCCTTCCTAAGAATTTGTGGGAACAAGACCACCAAGAAAAGAGTCACAAAGGGTTCATACACGACCCCCACAAACAAACGCGCAAGGAAACCCCTTCAAATTCGCCGAACGAAAAATTCCAAGAAAAGGCTCTGAAAATCCATAAAAGAAAAGGCCACGAGATTCACAAGCAAATCACAAGGGAACAAGAGGATGAACTCCAAACGTTCCATACATCATGATGAATGATTATTTACAAAGAGGCTAGCAACCTCCCATCATCCTACCCACTTGACATTTGCAGTAGAGCACTAGCTAGCTTAGAGAAGAAAGAAGAAAGGGGAAAACAAAGGGGGCAAATGAACTAGGGTTCCAATAGTTGGCTACCATCCACCTCTTGCTATGTTTATATATGTGGAGGCCAAATGACCAAACTACCCCTAATACATAAGAGTAAGATACACGCCCACAAACGACACTTTGGGAAACATCGTCGAATCACCATTGGACGGATGCACATCGAACGCAAGCCCGCTAAGCCTCCGCTCAAGCCTTGCGATCATGCTGCGTGTAACATCCTTGATGCTTTTTAACAATAATTGAGTTGATTAGTGAAGCCTAAGCAAGGTTTGAAGGACCGATTAGGCGACCAGAGAGGGGGGTGGGAGTGAATGGGAGCCGATAAAAATTCATCTCCGAAGAGATGAACTCGACTATGCCCCAAAATCACAACCACGGATTCCCACATGAACTTGCCAAGGTCACGTAGTCACAACGGACCTACCAACCATAGGAACAAGTCCCAAACCAATCCCAAGCGAAAGCACAACTCAAGAGGACTTAGCCGATTTGCGAGGCTCGGGGCGGACGGTCCGCAGCGTACGGGCGGACAGTCCACGCAAGGGGGGCGGACGGTCCGCAGGTCGAGCGTGGATTGTCCGAAAATCAGCCCCGAACCTCCAGTATGCACTGGCGAAAAACGGACGGTCCAGGCGAGCACCGCGGACGGTCCGAGCCTCGCGGACTGTCCGGCCACCCCGGGTGGATGGTCCGACCAACTCCCTCCAACCAAAACCTACCGACTCAACAGATCGAAACAAAGCGACGCAAGAACTCGCGAAGAACACGACGAACACCTGGCCGGTTAGCACCTCCCGGACTGTCCGCACAAGGCCAGCGGACGGTCCACCAGGGTCGCGGACAGAAACCCGAGTTCGACCCTTTGAAGGTCAAACCTTCCTCCCATTTGCCTGATCTCCCGAATCAACCAAGGGAAAGCTACCAAATCATAGGTGAAGATGAAGCACCTCTAGGAGATGCTATACCTACGAATTTGTCACAAGAAGGAAATCACTCGAGCCACAAGAAGGAAATCGATGCAACCATGAAAGCTTTCATACACTCGGAGGTCAAATTCTCTACAAATTGGTGAAGAAAATCTAAGCCTAAAGAGCAGGGAAATGAGAAGCAGTCCGGATGGACGAGTTGCCCTGAAACCCTAGAGCTATATATATGAAGTCTCTCCGGGTTGGGCAAATGACCAAGCTACCCCTAGAACATAAAAGAAGATACACACCCCTCAGGGGCAAGATGGTCAAGTAGCACTCCTCTTCATCGGGCCGCCACGCCTTCGCTGCAGTCCGTGTCCTCCCGACGCAAGCCCTACGATCCTGCCGCGTGTCCCCGGCATCGAAGCTTCTCGGCGCGCCCGGATCCCGTCTCCGCCCGCCGAGTCTCCGGTCTTGGTTTTGTGGCTCAACCAAGTAACCCGACGGTTTTGTGGTGAACCGCCGCAAACCAGACGTGCAGACTCCGGTCGTGAGATGCTACCTGCACCGGCTCCAGTCGACGACTTTGTCTTGCTTTTCTTGCCACCATGCGGCCTGCACTTGATCCCGTTCGGCCACCGGGTCCATCGAGCCGAGCCTACTTGTCTCTCCACTCCTCGAAGGCCCTGCAAGGCTAAGACCTTTCGTGCTCGCTCTTCGCCTGCACCAACGCAAATCAAGCCGCAACATACACCTGCAATACTCGGCCAAGAGTCAGTCCACACCATGTTGTCAATCACTCATCACACCAGGGAGCGACCATCCACCGGTCATCGGACACTCCGGTCCTCAATCTCCCCCTTGATGAGTGCATTGACAACACACATAGTAACCAATTCAGAGAAAAGAGAAAAAAGAAAAAACGAACTAAAAACTCAAACAAGTGATCAAAAGCCAAACAAAAGCCAAAACGAGATCACATGAGAGAAAAAAAATCTTGGTCCCTAAGACAAGGGCAACGGCTCGACACAACAGAGACAAAATGCTCCAAAATTGCTGACTCCTGAAGGTGAGGCAAAAGGGCTCGACACCATCGGCAAAAGAGCACAACTAAAATCAGGCGACAAAGAGCTCCCAAAGCATGAATGCAAGCTCCGCCTGAACAAATGCATTTCTCCCAATTTTTCTCCCCCTGATGCAAAACTCCCCCTGGATGAATGAATTGGGTACTTTCCTCCCCCTTGTTGGTAATGCATGAATCAAGTCTACAAATGCAAGCATGTGCTTCTTAAATAGACAAAGAGCACTACAACATGCTAAAAATGAGACATAGACAAGCAAGATAGCCACAAATTCAGTACAAGCATCGCCAACAAGATAGATAGAAACATATAAGCATGTGAAATAGCCATAAGAAAAATGAAGCATTTTTCACAAAATTTCCCTCTCATGAGCATAGGACCTAAACATGCCCAAAAAGAGCACAAATAACATATAGCCCACAAACTTCATGCAAGGTCACAAGTTCTCATCACAAGATCATCACAAACACCTACAAGCTATCTCATGTCATGTCAAAGCCACCGAGTCATGTGTCCACTTCTAAATATGAGACTTCTCCATGGTGAACATCATGCAACAGTTTAGCACCCAAGATAAGGAATTTAAAGCACATGTGACATGGAAGCATATTTTTCAAGCATAGGCATCTCATATACCAATTTCATGGTTTAAAAGTAAGCATGGTACATGAAGTGCCTTTGCGGCAAAAAGAAGCTTAGGCTTCTCCACAGGTAACATGTAGTCTAAACATTCATGATGACAAATGGGTCTTTGACCCCAAATGAAAAGAGCATGATTCCCAAGCACAAATTAAGCAAGATATAGCCATATGAGCACAATTTGAGTATGAAAGGCATTCAACTCACAAGAGAGGATCATATATAGCATTTCCACAAAAGTAAGCCAACCACACGCATATACATCCCAAAACTACCAAGAGCATAGCTATACATCACAAGAGCTTTACTAGCAAAGTCATAAGCTCACATCCAGCATATCACAGTGATCAATGTATATAGGAGAAGCACATCTCTAAAGCATATGATACAAATGCAGTCTATGATACAAAGATGCAAACATGATATGATACAAGAGTGAAAATGCAACATGCATATATACATCAGACTCCCAATCGAAGCTCAAAAAGGAAAAACCACACCAAGCTCCCCCCGCAAATGAGCAATGTAGCTTGGTCCAAAGGCTTTGTCACGATATCAGCGAGCTGTTTCTCGGTTGGCACATGGATCAGGTCTATGTTTCCCCTTCTCAACATTATCTCTCAGGAAGTGGTACCTCACCTCTATATGTTTGGTTCTGGAGTGTAGCACGGGATTTTTGGCAGCACCAATGGCACTCGTTCTATCACACATGAGAGGAACATGGGTACACTCCTCACCAAAGTCACTCAGCGTGTATGTGATCCAAAGCAGCTGGGAACAACAACTAGCGGCAGCTGCATACTCGGCTTCTGTGGTAGACTGAGCTACACTTGACTGTTTACGAGAAGTCCAAGAAACAAGCGAGGAACCCAAAAACTGACACGTCCCCGAAGTCAACTTCCTATCGACTCGACACCCCGCAAAGTCAGCATCCGAAAAACCAAGAAGAGAAAGGGAAGAGGACGCCGAGTACCAAAGACCAAGCTCAGGAGTGTATCGAAGATACTTGAAAATCCGCTTGACGGCCTGCCGATGTGAAGTCCTCGGCGACGCCTAAAAACGAGCGCACTGACACACAGAAAACTGAATGTCCGACCTCATCACTGTCAAGTACAAGAGGGAGCCGATCATGCTCCGGTACTCCTTCTGGTCCACGGGCTCTCCGTCCTCGTCTGCATCCAGCGCTGTAGTCGTACTCATCGGTGTCGACAGGGGATTCGAGTCGTCCATCTTGAACTTCTTGAGGATGTCCTTCGTGTACTTGGCTTGATGCACAAAGGTTCCCTCCTTCGCCTGCTTGATCTAAAGCTTGAGAAATAACTGCAATTCTCCCATCATAAACATCTCAAATTCTTTGCTCGTGTCCTCTGCAAACCTTGCAACCAAAGAGTGAGACGAGCCACCAAAGACAATATCGTCCACATACACCTGAACAATTAGGATATCATCACCCTGCCTGAGGAGAAAAAGAGTCTTATCTACTTTGCCCATCTCAAACCCCTTGCTAAACAAGAACCCCCTCAACCGGCCATACCATGCCCGGGGAGCTTGTTTCAGCCCATACAACGCCTTCCTCAACCCATACACCCGGTGGGGAAACTCAGCACTCTCAAAGCCCGGTGGTTGCTTCACATAAACCTCTTCTTCTAAGAACCCATTCAAAAAGGCACTCTTCACATCCATTTGGTACAATTTGAACCCTTTAGCCACAGAAAAGGCTAGAAGGATCCTAATCGCCTCCAAACGGGCTACAAGAGCAAATGTCTCCTCATAGTCTATCCCCTCCTTCTAACTATAGCCCTGAGCAACCAACCTCGATTTGTTTCTCACCACCTCACCGTTCTCACCCTCTTTGTTCTTCCACACCCATTTTTGAAGGACCGATTAGGCGAACCAGAGAGGGGGGCAGTGAATGGGAGCCGATAAAAATTCTTCTCGAAGGAGATGGGAACTCCAACAAGACGAACACGGCTTCCAAAACACGTCTCCGACTCAACTACCCAAGTTGGTCAAGACCACGCAGCCACCGGAGTGCTACTGGTCCTAGGAACCAACAACCACCGAAGCTAACCTGAGAATGCAGCGGAAAAACCAACTCGAGCAGCTACTGGCCAACACCGGTCAAACCGGTCACCTGCACCGGTCAGACCGGTCCCTGCCGGATCTCCCGGACTGAGCCGCCGGAACACCCGACACCCTCCAGAGACGCACCGGGTCACCCTGGACCTTGAGCCGGGTCACCCGAGCAAGACTTGGCAATTCCCACAGAAAAGCCCCTGCACCGGTCAGGCTGGTGCAGCTCACCGGTCAGACCGGTCTGAGCCTGGAAATCCCAAATCTGCCAACCTGACCTCCCGAGCTCCAAATCGAACCAAACTCGAAACAGCGGCAACACAAGACAGCAGGGAACTCACCAAGACGTTCACCCGAGCAAAACTCAACAGAGAGTCTGCACCGGTCAGGCCGGTGTGAGGCACCGGTCAGGCCGGTGTGACCTGAGCTCTCGGGATGAACAACACCCGCGGGTCAACTCCCCCAAATCCAACTCCCGATCTCCCGAATCGCTCCACGGTTTTGCACAAGACTTTGGGGATAGTAGGAACACCTCATGGGCACTCCATAGCCAAGATTTGGTCCACCAAAACTTGCCAAAACAAGAGGAATCGAAGAAATCCCACCAAGAATGCCTCTAACCCTAGAGCCAAGAAAACCCCAAAATCAAGCCCCTTTGCTCACGGATTTGGGAGGGGAATCAAACAGAAAAGAACCACGAAGGGTTCAATCATACATCCCCCACCAAATCCCAAAGAGAAAGGCCTCGAAATCGCTCCAAGAAAATAGCCAAGAAAGGGCTCCGAAAATCACCAAAAAGGAGAAACGGGAAAGACACATCCAAGCCTTGAGGAACCACGCCGAATCATCTATACATCCCAAAGAGGTTCATACAAGGTCTAGCTTGCTGCCCGATCATCCTTCCCTCTCACAAGATCTCACCATGAAGCTCTCAAGCTAGTCCTATGAAAATCCTAAGGAAAATAGGAAGGGAAAATAGGAAAACAAATGAGCTAGGGTTCCAAGAGATGGCTGCCATCCTCTCACCACTTGGGTTATATGGAGGCAACTGAAAGACTAAAATACCCTTACTAGCTAACTAGGGATACATGCCCCTCAAGGGCGAATTTGGAAGTCTTTGTCTTTGCTCCATCGGACGAATGCCCAGCGACCGCAAACTTGCTTAGCCTTGACGCAAGCCTTGCGATCCCGACGCGTGTCCTCCGCTTTGAAGAATCCGGACTGCGTCATCGCACACCGGTCAGACCGGGGCACCTCACCGGTTTCACCGGTACCCACCGGTCAGACCGGTCAGACCCACCGGTCAGACCGGTCCGATGCTGCTGCACCTCCGTCTTCGGTTCTTCGGTCTTAGCTTCGTGGATCAACCAAGGAACCCAGTGGTTTTCTGGTGAACCACCGGAAACCCTGCGAACTCGGTGTAGCCTCCGCCAATCACCACTCATGACTCGGCTCCCACGTAGTCCCGGCTCGACCTTGGTTTTGAGGCTCAACCAAGAAACCGTCCATGACTTCATCTTGCCGTTCTTGCCACCATGCGGCCCGCACTTGATCCCGCTAGCCACCGGGTCCCTCGAACCAAGCCTACTTGTCTTCTCCACACCTAGAGGCCTCACCGGCAACGACCTTTCGCGCTTGTTCTTCACATGCACCAACACCAGTCAAGCCGCAACCTGCACCTGCAATACTTAGCCAAGAATCAGTCCACACCACGTTGTCAATCACTCATCACACCAGGAAGCGACCATCCACCAGTCCTCGAACCACACATGGCTCTCAAACTCCCCCTTGATGAGTGCATTGACAACACACACGTTTTGGTAACCAAAGAGAAAAGGAAATGAAAAGAAACGACTAAAAGAAACTCGAACAAGCGATGAAAGCCAAAGAAAGGCAAAGAGCAAGATCACTTGAAGAGGACAAGTCTCAGACCCCTTAGGTAAGGGCAACGGCTCGACACATCCGAGACAAAACCATGCTCAAGCAAAGAGCCCAAACCCACAATCCAAAGCTGAAAAACCACAAAGAGCTCCCCCTGCACACATGCAAACTCCCCCTGAACCAATGCAACTTCCCCTGGACGAATGCATGCAAACCGCCTCGCAAAAACAGAGCAGCTGCTTCTGCTTTGCTCTGACCGGTCAGACCGGTCAACCACACCGGTCAGACCGGTGTGCTAGATCGTCCAGCACCTGAGCCTCACACCGGTCAGACCGGTGTACCTCACCGGTCAGGCCGATGATCACCTGGGAAAATTGGGAACTGCACGAGCTCAAAACTAGCTCGAAACCACTTGGAAACCTTCTAAATGCATGCAGCAAGCCAAAACATGCTCAAACTTCTCCCCCTTGTTGACAATGCATGAATCAAGCCAAAAATGCAAAAAATGCAACCTAGAGCTTCTCAAATAGACAAAATTCAACATAGGATGCTACACATGTCCAAATGAGCAAGTTAGATACTCTATAGCTTCGTAATGACATCAACTACAAGATCATCAAGTTTCACAACCACTGGACGAAGCTAAGATAGAATTGAGCAATTTTGCGAAAATTTACCCTCTCATGAGCAAAGTCCTAAACATGAGCAAAACATGTCAAAATGTCTAAGCCACACAAACTTCATGCTAGGACAACCATTCTAATCATAAGACCATCATAAACACCCACAAGCACCTCATGTCATGTCAAAGCCACCGAGCCATGTGCCTACTTCTATGTATGAGACTTCTCATTGGTAGGCATCATGCAACGGTTTAGCACCCAAAGCAAATTAAAATTAGCACATATGACATGGGAGCACATTTTCCAAGCAAATTACATTTCATTTTCAGATTTGAAATTGGTACATGAAATGTCTTTGCGACAAAAACGAACTTATGCCCCTCCACAAGATAAAGCATGGGGGCTAAACATTCATGATGGCAAATGAGCCTTTGGCCCCATATGATCAAAATAAGCTATCCAACCACAAATTAAGCATGTAAATACCACTAAAACATGTCAAGATTATATAAAGGCATTTACTCACAAGAGAGCATACATGTGACATTTTTCAAAAGCATAGCCATCAACCATGGATATAAACCAAGATCATCAAGAGCTAAGCCAAACTAACAATAGCTTACCAAACTAGCTCACAAGGACATATATATCATACCATGGTGAACAATGTATATGAGAGAAGCTTTTCCTACAAAATGCATATGATACAAAATGCATGCAACCTAAGATACAAAGATGACTATACATCATGTTACATATGCCATGCCAAATGCAAGAAATGCACAAAGGAAAGCTATACATATGCTACAAAGGAGCTCCCACACACCCAACTCAAGAAATTAAACAAACACCAAGCTCCCCCTGCAAACGAGTGAAAGTTGCTTGATCTAGGGGTTTGGTGAAGATATCGGCTAGCTGGTCATGTGTGGGTACATGGATCAATGAGATCTTTCCTTTCTCTACGTTGTCTCTCAGGAAATGATACCTCACTTCTATGTGCTTGGTTTTGGAGTGAAGAACTGGGTTCTTTACAACACTTATGGCACTGGTGCTGTCACATTGAAGTGGGACATGGGTATACTCCTCACCAAAGTCACTCATGGTGTATGTGATCCAAAGGAGCTAAGAGCAACAACTAGCTGCGGCCACATACTCTGCCTCGGTAGTGGATTGAGCAACACTCGACTGTTTGCGGGAAGACCAAGACACCAAAGAAGAACCCAAGAACTGGCAAGTCCCAGAAGTGGACTTCCTATCCAACCGACACCCGGCAAAATCCACGTCTGAAAAACCATGAAGAGCCAAAGAAGAAGACGCGAAGTACCAAAGGCTGAAGTCGGGAGTATGACGCAAATACCTGAAAATGCGCTTGACTGCTTGCCGATGCGAAGTCCTCGGATACGCTTGAAAACGAGCGCACAGACATACCGAGAATTGGATGTCCGGCCTCGTCGCCGTCAAGTACAAGAGTGACCCGATCATGCTCCGGTACTCTTTCTGGTCCACGTGTTCACCTTCCTCGTCCGCATCAAGAGCTATAGTCGTACTCATAGGCGTCGCCATGGCCTTGGAGTCCTCCATCTTGAACTTCCTCACAATGTCCTTGGTGTACTTAGCTTGATGCACAAATGTTCCTTCCTTCGACTGTTTGATCTGAAGGCCGAGGAAGAACTGCAACTCACCCATCATGCTCATCTCAAATTCCCTGCTCATGTCTTCTGCAAACCTTGCAACAAGAGAGTTAGACGAGCCACCAAAGACAATATCATCCACGTATACCTGCACAATCAGGATATCTCTGCCCTGCTTGAGGAGAAACAAGGTCTGAACGACCTTCCCCATCTCAAACCCTCTTTCAAACAGGAACCCCCTCAACCTACCGTACCAAGCTCTAGGCGCCTGCTTCAACCCATACAGCGCCTTTCTCAACTTGTACACCCGGTGGGGGTACTTCTCACTCTCAAACCCCGGTGGTTGCCTCACATACATTTCTTCCTCCAACACACCGTTCAGGAAAGCACTCTTTACATCCATTTGGTGCAACTTGAACCCTTTAGCCACGGAAAAGGCTAGAAGGATCCTAATCGCCTCCAAGCGAGCTACGAGAGCAAAGGTCTCCTCGTAGTCGATCCCCTCTTTCTGACTATACCCCTGAGCAACAAGCCTTGACTTGTTTCTCACCACTTCTCCTTTCTCTCCCTCTTTGTTCTTCCACACCCATTTTGTCCCAATCGGCTTACACCCTGGGGAGGGTCAACCAACTCCCAAACTTGGTTCCTCTCGAAATTCTCCAACTCCTCATGCATCGAATTAACCCAATTATGATCAGATAGCGCGTGTCCAATGTCTTTGGGCTCAAAGGTGGCAACAAAAGTAGCATGAGCGAAATGAGAATTGTTCTGAACCCTCGACCGTGTAGTACGTTCATTCATGTCGCCGATGATCCTTGAAGCTGGGTGATCCACTTGCGCTCGCCGGGGAGGTTCTCGCCTTGATGCTACCTCCCCCTCAACAGCAGCTTCGCCTTGATCTGGGTTTGTCGTTGTAGGTGTGGGAGAGGGTCCGTCCTCGATCGTCGTCGAAGTAGTAGGTACATTCTCAACCGCGGGCACCACACCGCCATCTTCATCATATCCATGTTCATGCTCCTCCTCTTGGAAAATCTCGTCGCCAAGTTCGTCGTCACCTGCACACTCAAAAACAAGCTGACTACGTGGCTGTGTCTCATCGAAGGTTACCTCGCAAGTCTCCACGATTTGGTTAGTTTCAAGATTGAGCACACGAAATGCTCTAGAATGAGATGCGTAACCAAAGAAAATGCCATCGATAGACCTAGCCTCGAACTTGTCCAACTTCTTCCCTTTCTTAAGAATGAAGCATTTACAACCAAAGACATGGAATTGACTCACCTTGGGTGTGCGACCGTGCATCAACTCATAGCAGGTTTTCTTCTTGTGGACCCTGAGGTAGATCCTGTTGGACACGTAGCACGCAGTATTGACCGCCTCAGCCCAGAACCTTCTCGGAGTCCTATGCTCATCAAGCATCGTCCGAGCCATCTCGCACAAGGTTCTATTTTTCCTTTCCACCACGCCGTTCTGGGGAGGTGTATACGGACTCGAAAACTGGTGTTCAAGACCCAAGTCATGGCAAAAGGTTTCGAAGCGAAAGTTTTTGAATTCCGAGCCATTGTCACTGCGGATCGCTCGTATGGCATCTCCGTGCCTCTCATTTATTAACCTCAAGACAAGATCTCGAACAAAACCAAACGTCTCCCCTTTCTCTTCAAGAAAGAACACCCAAGCATACCGAGAGTAGTCGTCCACCACAACAAGGACATACCACTTCCCACCTGTAGATCGCACACGAGCTGGGCCAACAAGGTCCATATGGAGCAGCTCGCATGGACGCTCAGTCATCACATCGGTGAGAGGCAGGTGAGAAGAGGCTACTATCTTGGCATGCCTACATGGCGCACAAACCAACTCTTTCTCAAACCTCAACCATGGCAATCCTCGGACCAAATTGAGTTTACTCAAGCGAGACAAAAGGTCAAAGCTCAAGTGACCCAACTTCCTATGCCACTTCCACAACTCACTCGAAGAACCAGCCAAAAAGCAACGCTCCACACCAGAAGACTGAGAGAAATCAGCTCGGAACACTTGACCCTCGGGAACGACCATGCAAACTAGGTCCCCTCGAGAATCTAAAATCCGAGAACCACCAGGCCGAAACAACACCTCAAAGTCCTCATCCAACAACTGGGACACAGAAAGCAAATTGAACCCTAGCGATTGAACAAGAGCAACACGCCTGAGAGTGACCTTATCACTTACCTTGATCTCACCTTCTGAAAGCACACGCCCTCGCCCATTGTCCCCAAAGGTGATGTATGTCCTGGACACCACCGGGACGAGACTTGAGAACCACCCCTTGTCTCCGGTCATATGCCTCGAGCAACCGGAGTCAATCAACCAAACGTTCCTCAAGTCTCCCACCTCATCCTCGGAATCAGAGTCCGAGTCGCTCTGGTGACTCTTCTTGCTGCCGGAGCTACGAGTCATGCCGCAGAAGCCATCTCTCACGTAGCAGCTCAGCCCGCTCAAGTTCTTGGATGACTTCTTGTTCTTGCATCGATCACCTTCATCTTCACTGCTACTTGAGCTCGAGGAAGAGTAGGCGGAGCTGGAGTCGACGTCGCTCGCTCCGACCATCGCTCGGGCCTTCCTGCCGCGGCCGTCCATCTTCCTCGACCGTCGCTCGTCCTTGTGCTTGTTCTTGTGCTTGTGATCGCGCCTCGATCGGTACTTGCCGTCCTTGCTCGACCGGTGCTTGTAGTCGTCCTTGTAGCCATCCTTGTTCTCCGTCTTCTCCGGGCAGTCGGCGACGAAGTGTCCTGGCTTGCCGCACTGAAAGAACGTCCGTGCTGTCCTCCTCGTGTTCACCCGGTTCTCGTGCAGCCTCTCGAACCGCCTGGTCATCAACGCCAGCTCGTCCTCTCCAAGCACATCGAACTCCTCTTCTGGCAAAGACATCAAAGAAGACAGAGAGTACATCCTCGAGGATGTGTTAGCGTTAGACTTAGCCACTTTGCCACCGACGAGAGCAAGACTATGGGAGTCAGTCGGGCTCTCAAGACGGGCTGTCAAACCACGATCAACCTCAGCAGACTTGAGCTTCGAGAACAGCTTGTTCACCGTCAGAGTGGTGTACTTCTCGGACTCAAGAATGGCCTCGACCTTTCCATCCCACACGGTACGATCCAGCGTGTGTAAGAGCTTCATAGCTCTATCATGGTCATCGTACGGGAGGACGTCGACGTTGGCCCTCATGTTGTTCACAACCACCGTGAACCGCTGGAACAAGGCATCAATAGACTCACCGGGGAGATGAGTGAAGTTCTCGTACTCTCTCCGGTAAGTCGCATACAACCGTGCCTGAACCTCAGCATTCCCAGCATGAGCATTCTCAGCTCCAACCAAAATCCTACAAGCTAAGTCCTCTGTCTGAACCTGATCGAATTCGGACTGACACAGAGCACGAAACAAGTAGTCGACCGCCTTGTTGTTGGCTTCGAACATATCCCTTGATCCTGGAGCAAGGAAGTTAATTGGATGAACATAAGTTGTGTTCACCGTAACGTCCCAAAGGATCTGACCCTTTCCGCGGAGGAACGCCGCCATCCGCCTCTGCCACATCTGGTAGTTCTTCCCATCAAAGTGCGGAGGACCCGAACCCCGTTCCTGGTACGCCATCTTTGGATCTTAGACTGGCTAGAGTCAATAAAGACCCGAACCGGCTCTGATACTAATTGAAGGACCGATTAGGCGAACCAGAGGGGGGGAGTGAATGGGAGCCGATAAAAATTCTTCTCGAAGGAGATGGGAACTCCAACAAGACGAACACGGCTTCCAAAACACGCCTCCGACTCAACTACCCAAGTTGGTCAAGACCACGCAACCACGTCTCCGAGAATGCAGTGAAAAAACCAACTCGAGCAGCTACTAGCCTACACCGGTCAGACTGGTCACCTGCACGGGTCAGACCGGTCCCTCCCGGATCTCCCGGACTGAGCCGCCGGAACACCCGACACCCTCCAGAGACGAACCGGGTCACCCTGGACCTTGAGCCGGGTCACCCGAGCAAGACTTGGCAATTCTCACAGAAAAGCCCCTGCACCGGTCAGGCCGGTGCAGCTCACCGGTCAGACTGATCTGAGCCTGGAAATCCCAAATCTGCCAACCTGACCTCCCGAGCTCCAAACCGAACCAACCTCGAAACAGCGGCAACACAAGACAGCAGGGAACTCACCAAGACGTTCACCCGAGCAAAACTCAACAGAGAGTCTGCACCGGTCAGGCCGGTGTGAGGCACCGGTCAGGCCGGTGTGACCTGAGCTCTCGGGATGAACAGCACCCGCGGGTCAACTCCCCCAAATCCAACTCCCGATCTCCCGAATCGCTCCACGGTTTTGCAAAAGACTTTGGGGATAGTAGGAACACTTCATGGGCACTCCATAGGCAAGATTTGGTCCACCAAAACTTGCCAAAACAAGAGGAATCGAAGAAATCCCACCAAGAACGCCTCTAACCCTAGAGCCAAGAAAACCCCAAAATCAAGTCCCTTTGCTCACGGATTTGGGAGGGGAATCAAAGAGAAAAGAACCACGAAGGGTTCAAGCATACATCCCCCACCAAATTCCAAAGAGAAAGGCCTCGAAATCGCTCCAAGAAAATCACCAAGAAAGGGCTCCGAAAATCACGAAAAAGGAGAAACGGGAAAGACACATCCAAGCCTTGAGGAACCACGCCGAATCATCTATACATCCCAAAGAGGTTCATACAAGGTCTAGCTTGCCGCCCGATCATCCTTCCCTCTCACAAGATCTCACCATGAAGCTCTCAAGCTAGTCCTATGAAAATCCTAGCGAAAATAGGAAGGGAAAATAGGAAAACAAATGAGCTAGGGTTCCAAGAGATGGCTGCCATCCTCTCACCACTTGGGTTATATGGAGGCAACCTAAAGACTAAAATACCCTTACTAGCTAACTAGGGATACATGCCCCTCAAGGGCAAATTTGGAAGTCTTTGTCTTTGCTCCATCGGACGGATGCCCAGCGACCGCAAACTTGCTTAGCCTCGACGCAAGCCTTGCGATCCCGACGCGTGTCCTCCGCTTCGAAGATTCCGGACTGCGTCGTCGCACACCGGTCAGACCGGTCAGACCCACCGGTCAGATCGGTCCGATGCTGCTGCACCTCCGTCTTCGGTTCTTTGGTCTTGTCTTTGTGGATCAACCAAGGAACCCAGTGGTTTTCTGGTGAACCACCGGAAACCCCGCGAACTCGGTGTAGCCTCCTCTAATCACCACTCATGACTCGGCTCCCACGTAGTCCCGACTCCACCTTGGTTTTGAGGCTCAACCAAGAAATCGCCCATGACTTGATCTTGCCGTTCTTGCCACCATGCGGCCCGCACTTGACCCCGCTGGCCACTGGGTCCCTCGAACCAAGCCTACTTGTCTTCTCCACACCTGGAGGCCTCACCGGCAATGACCTTTCGCGCTTGTTCTTCACCTGCACAAACACCAGTCAAGCCGCAACCTGCACCTGCAACACTTAGCCAAGAATCTGTCCACACCACGTTGTCAATCACTCATCACACCAGGAAGTGACCATCCATCAGTCCTCGAACCACACATGGCTCTCAATTTTGTCCCAACAGGTTTGCAATGTGGTGGTGGCTCTACCAACTCCCAAACTTGGTTTCTCTCAAAGTTCTCTAACTCCTCATGCATTGCGTTTACCCAATTAGGATCAGAGAGTGCGTGTCCAATGTCTTTCAGCTCGAAGGTAGCAACAAAAGCCGAATAAGCAAAGTGAGAAACATTCCTGGCCTTCACCGTGTCGTACGTTCATTGATGTCGCCGATGATTCTTGAGGGAGGATGATCAACTTGAACGCGCCTCAGTGCCTCTCGCCTGGAGACGACCTCCCCCTCAACAGCAGCTTCCACTTGATCTTGCTGGATCGTAGTCGGTGTAAGGGATGGACCATCCTGCATCGTAGTCGTCGTAGTGGAAGTATAGGGTACATGCGCAGCTAGAGCTTCACCATCATCACCATCATCCTCTCCAGCATCCTCCTCGTCCTCAAAGATATTCTTCCCAATTTCGTCGTCACCTGCACACTCAAAGACAGACAAACTGCATGGCTGGTTCTCGTCGAAGGTTATCTCGCAAGTTTCCATGACTAGGTTAGTATCAAGGTTGAGCACACGGAATGCTCGAGAATGACTAACATAACCCAAAAAGATGCCATCGGAGGACCTCGACTCAAACTTATCAAGCCTACCCTTGTTGAGGATAAAACACAGACAATCAAAAGCCCTGAAATGGGACACTCTAGGTGCTCGCGCATGCATGAGCTCATAGCACGTCTTGTTCAAGAAGGCCCGAAGAAAAATCCGGTTCCCAACATGGCACGCGGTATTCACCGCCTCAGCCCAATATCTCCTTGGAGTCCTATGCTCGTCGACCATCGTCCGAGCCATCTCACAAAGGGAACGATTTTTCCTCTTAACCACACCATTCTGACAAGCAACATAGGGAGAGGAAAATTGATGTTTGAGACCCAAATCACGACAAAAGGTTTCAAATCGAGAGTTTTTAAATTCAGTGCCATTGTCGCTACGAATAGCTAGAACAACATCTCCATTCCTCTCATTCTTCAACCTCAAGATTAGATCCCGGACAAAACCAAATGTCTCCCACTTGTCAGCCAAAAAGAAGACCCAAGCATAGCGAGAATAGTCGTCCACTATCACAAGGATGTACCATTTCCCACCCGCAGAGCACACACGAGCTGGACCAACCAAGTCAATATGGAACAGCTCGCATGGCCTCTCTGTCATAACGAATGTCAGAGGCGGGTGAGAGGCAGTGACCATCTTACCATGCCTACATGGAGCACATACCAAGTCCTTTTGATATTTCAACTTAGGCAATCCTCGGACCAAACCAAGCCCACTAAAGCGTGACAACAAGTCAAAACTCAAGTGACCTAGCCTCCTATGCCATTTCCAAAACTCCACCGGAATACCAGTAACCAAACAACAAGAAGAGCCGACACACTGAGAAAAATCGTCTCTGAAAATCTGACCCTCGGGGATGATCGTGCATACAAGATCACCTCGAGAATCCAAAACACGAGAAGCACCCGTCTTGAGACGGACCTCAAAACCCTCCTCAAGAAGTTGGGACACCGAAAGAAGATTGAACCCCAAGGACTTGACAAGAGCAACACACCTAAGAGTCACAGACTCACTCACCTTCGCCATGCCCACTGAAAGCACTCTACCATTCCCATTGTCCCCAAAAGTGATGTACTCTTTGGTCATCACTGGGGTGAGGCTGGAGAACCACCTTCGATCTCCGGTCATGTGTCAAGATCAACCGGAGTCGATCAACCAAAAGCCCTCCAAGCCTCCCACCTGAAAATCAAAAACGAGAGAGAGAGTGAGCAAACGACTCAGCACTGGGGTTAGTACAAAATGAATCAAACCAGTGCCATGCCATTTGCTCAAAAGTGGGGTTAGCAAAATCCATCCTATCACTCCTAGGTGGAACACCCACACGTCTCCTTGGAGGACTACGATACCACAAGGTGGAGACCGTGGCCCGTAGCTCCTCTGAGACCTAAAGCTGCGATCATTCCCCCCATACTCGTATGGGCCACGAGTGAAGGAACGTCCAGCAAACTCACCACGCCCAAAACCAGCATGTCTGCCTATATCTCTCTGAGGAGGCACACCCCGTGTAGGAAACTCAAGGCTCTCTCAAAGGTAAATGTTACGCACCACACCCTCACCCCTAGGCACCACAGAAGACTCAGGTACACCACGAGAAGGGCGGTACCTGTCCTTGTTTGCCATCTCTCTAGCAAACCTCTCCTCACGCTTCCTCCTGAAGCAAAACTCAGCTAGGTGACCATCCCTCCCACAATGATCACAATGGAATGGGATTGGCTTTGGGTTCTCTGTTGGTTGAGGCTTTTCCTCACTCGGTTTCTCTCCCTTCTTCCCAAAGAACTCGTTCCCCAAGTCACTCTTGAACTTGATGGGTATCTGGAAGTTATTGGTTTGTGGGGGAAACACGGGAGGATCTGGGGTCGTGTCTAGTCGATTCCTAAGTGGGGTTGGCTTAGGAGCATAGGCATTTTTGTGGAAGGTTTTTGGTGGAGCTGGGATATCACCTATCTTCTCCTCTTTCTCACCACTGCACTCCCCAATCTTATCCGACCCAAGCGCTTGCCCATCATAGCGCTTGTATGCCTCAATCATCATCTTGAGCTGAGGCTCATGACCTGACAACCAACCCATCATCTTCCTCAACTCATCATTCTCATTCTGCAAGCGATCAACATAGTGTGCAAGCTCCAAATTCTGCACAACATTTATTTCACAAGTAGAGCATGAAGTAGGAATAGGAGCTTTCAGCTTAGCCTCTAGTGATCTAGCATAAGCAAGTGATTCATCTAGCTTCTCATGCAAAATAGGACAAGAAGTGCAAGCACTAAGCAAGGAGGGCCTAGATTTCATCTCATCTAGCTCAACCCTAAGCAATGTTCCTCAACCTTGGAGGCATACTTTTCCTTAAGCACATTCAAATCTCCAAGGAAAGTAGAACAATCGGTGCATTCAGGTTCATCGGTCACAATAGGAGCAGACTTCAGAGAATCTATTTGAGCTCTAGCAACAACAAGCAAAGACTCTAGCTCAACCACCTTCTCCTTAGCCTCTCCAAGCAAAGACCTATACTCCCTCTTCTTCTTGTTGGTCTTTCTAAGCACATCATCACAGTTGTCAAGCAATTCATTCAACCTAGCATTCTCCGCTACCAAGAAGGCAGGATCATTGTTTACCACATCCTCAGAGTCAGAGTCCGAGTCATCCTTGTTGCTCTTCTTGCTCCCGGAGCTGTGTGCCATGCCGCAAAAGCCTTGGGTGGCGAAGCACAGGTCGTTGATGTTTTTGCTTGACCGCTTGCCCTTGTGCCAGTTCTCTTCTTCATCACTTGAGCTCGATGAAGAGTAGCAGGAACTTGTGTCGATGTTGCTCGCTTCGGCAACCATCGCACGCTCCTTCTTGTCACCACCACTCTTCCTCGGCCTCCGCTCGGGCTTGTTCTTGCCCTTGTGGTCATCCCTTGAGCGGTTCCTATGATCAGTCCTCGGACGGTGTTTGTGCTCGGGCTTGATCTCCATGGCCTCCGGGCACTCAGTGATAAAGTGCCCGTGCTTCCCGCACCGGTAGCACATGCCCGAGATCCTCTGAGCATTCTTCCGGTTCGTGTACATGCGCTCGAACCGCCTGCTCAACAATGTGAGATCTTCCTTGCCCAGCACATCGAACTCCTCATCTAGCCTGGACATAAGACAAGACAAAGAGAACTGTCTAGAAGATAGGTTAGTGTTAGTCCTTGGTCTAGAAATAAGGGCCAGACTATGTGGGTCAGTCGGGTTCTCGATCCTTGCTCGCACCCCACAGTCCACCTCGGACGACTTGAGATTGGAAAACAGCTCGTCCACCGTGAGGGTCTCATACTTCTCCGACTCCAGAATAGCTTCGACCTTCTCACTCCACACGGTACGATCCAGCGAGTGCAGGAGCTTCAAAGCCCTGTCATGATCATCGTACGGGAGCACGACCACATTAGTTGTCATGTTGTTCACAATCACAGTGAACCGCTGGAACATGGTGTCTATGGACTCACTAGGGAGATGAGTGAAGTTCTCGTACTCTCTCCGGTAAGTCGCAAACAAGCGAGCCTGAACCTGAGTGTTC
This sequence comes from Cenchrus fungigraminus, assembly GCA_036936925.1. Taxonomy (NCBI): domain Eukaryota; kingdom Viridiplantae; phylum Streptophyta; class Magnoliopsida; order Poales; family Poaceae; genus Cenchrus; species Cenchrus fungigraminus. The sequence continues at coordinate 68,004,773 of CM072772.1, read as the reverse complement.
CCAGCTTGAGCATTCTTCAACTGCTCCCAAATCCTACAAGCCAAGTTCTCTGTCTGAACCCGATCGAATTCGGATTGACACAGAGCATGAAACAAGTAGTCGACCGCCTTGTTGTTGGCGTCGTGCATGTCCCTCGATCGTGGAGCAAGGAAGTTAATCGGATGAACATAAGTTGTGTTCACCGTAACATCCCAAAGGATCTGACTCTTGCCACGGAGGAAAGCAGCCATCCGCCTCTGCCACATCTGGTGGTTCTTACCATCAAAGTGTGGAGGACCTGAACCCCGTTCTTGGTACACCATCTTTGGATCTTAGACTGGTTAGAATCACGAAGATCCGTAACCAGCTCTGATACCAATTGAAGGACCGATTAGCCGACTGGAGAGGGGGGCAGTGAATGGGAGCCGATAAAAATTCTTCTCCAAAGAGATGAACTCGACTATGCCCCAAAATCACAACCACGGATTCCCACACGAACTTGCCAAGGTCACGTAGTCACAACGGACCTACCAACCCTAGGAACAAGTCCCAAACCAATCCCAAGCAGAAGCACAACTCAAGAGGACTTAGCTGATCTGCGAGGCCCGGGGCGGACGGTCCGCAGCGTATGGGCGGACAGTCCGCGCAAGGGGGGCAGACGGTCCGCAGGTCGAGCGCGGACGGTCCGAAAATCAGCCTCGAACCTCCAGTATGCACCGGCGAAAAACGGACGGTCCGGGCGAGCACCACGGACGGTCCGAGCGTCGCGGGCTGTCCGGCCACCCCGGGCGGACGGTCCTACCAACTCCCTCCAACCAAAACTCAACGGATCGAAACAAAGCGATGCAAGAACTCGCGGAGAACATGACAAACACCTAGCCGGTCAGCACCTCATGGACTGTCCGCACGAGGCCCGCGGACGGTCCGTTAGGGTCGCGGACAGAAACCCGAGTTCGACCCTTCGAAAGTCAAACCTTCCTCCCCTTTGCCCGATCTCCCGAATCAACCAAGGGAAACCTACCAAATCATAGGTGAAGATGAAGCGCCTCTTGGAGATGCTATACCTACGAATGTGTAACCTCAAACCCACTGAATCGAAAGGAATTGAGATTCTACCAAGCTCAAGAACAAAGCTAGGGTTCCAACCAAAATCCTTCAATCGGAGGCCAAATCCGGACTTTGTGGGGTCAAGATCAAGCAAAAAGATGCACAAGACATTTATCCGTGATCCCCACAAAGAAATCCGAACACAAATGCCTCAGAATCGAAGGAACAAGCCGCGCACGAAAATCCAACTAAAATAGCTCGAAAAAACATGAAAGTCACTCGAGCCACAAGAAGGAAATCGACGCAACCGTGAAAGCTTCCGTACACTCGGAGGTTAGATTCTCTACAAAACGGTGAAGAAAATCTAAGCCTAAAGAGCAGGGAAATGAGAAGCAGTCCGAATGGATGAGTTGCCTTAAAACCCTAGAGCTATATATATGAAGTCTCTCTAGGTTAGGCAAATGACCAAGCTACCCCTAGAACATAAAAGAAGATACACACCCCTCAGGGGCAAGATGGTCAAGTAGCACTCCTCTTCATCGTGTGGCCACGCCTTCTCCGCATTCCGCGTCCTCCCGACGCAAGCCCTGCGATCCCGCCGTGTGTCCCCCGGCATCAAAGCTTCTCGATGCGCCCGGATCCTGTCTCCGCCCGCCGAGTCTCCGGTCTTGGTTTTGTGGCTCAACCAAGTAACCCGACGGTTTTCTGGTGAACCGCCGCAAACCCCGCGTGTAGACTCCGGTCGTGAGCTACTACCCTGCACCGGCTCCAGTCGACGGCATCGTCTTGCATTTCTTGCCACCATGCGGCCCGCACTTGATCCCGTTCGGCCACCGGGCCCATCGAGCCGAGCCTACTTGTCTCTCCACTCTTCGGAGGCCCTGCAAGGCTAAGACCTTTCGCGCCCGCTCTTCACTTGCACCAACACAAATCAAGCCGCTACCTACACCAGCAATACTCGGCCAAGAGTCAGTCCACACCACGTTGTCAACACTCATCACACCATCCACTGGTCCTCGGACGCTTCGGTCCTCAAGGTTGACTAGTCAAACCCATTCCTTAAGTGGTCAACACCCTAGAACCCCAGTACCTCTCTATAGTGTCTTGGTCAGATCTCAAAATTTCCCTAGACACTCAAAATTCTGCCAATACAAAAGTTGTTCCTCTTTTCCAGGAACACATTTTTCATAATTGATGGCATTTCAAATTTTGAGTGGAACAATGCTCAAAATCGGGGTAAATGCAGAGTTGAACAGTTTGCTGGGCTCTGCATCCGGCCAACTTCGACAGGCGTTCCCAGCCAAACCCTTGCTCAAACACCATGTCGTCCTTTGTAAAAGTTGTAGCCTATAGTTCAATCTACAACTTTGCTTTTTGGAGAAATTCAAGTTCCATTTAGAATTTTTGAATTCAAACATCGCAAAGAGGCATCAAACGAAGGAGCTGGCACACTCAGAAGCCAGAGCGCGTGCTCCAGCGCGTCGCGGCGCCGACGTCGCGCAACGCCGCCGTCACGTGCCTGGAGAACCTCGCCGCCACAGCGCATCCCGGCCACCGTATCTCTCTTGGTCCCACACCTGGCCTAGGATCCCATCTTATCTGGGTGGTTTTCCTTAGCGGGCACGGTGTTGCGCCACGTGGTCGCCGTCGAAACCGTGCCGCCGCCGCCCGCCAATCCGCGCTGCCGCTTCTCCTCGGCAAAATGGCTTAAAGCCTTGGGCTCCACTCCGAGCCACCCAAGCGAACCAGTAGGAGCAGTCGTGCGTGCCTTGTGCCGTGTCCATGTCTTCGACAACCCCGCGCATCCGCCATGCAGCGCCCACCGGCGAAGGCCCACGGCCAGGCTCCCGACCACCTTATGGCCATTGGCTAGTGTTGCGGCAAGCCGTGAGAGCCACTCCTCAACCCCCAGTCCCCCTCCCCATCTATAAAAGAAGGCACCTTGCTCCCCTCGTGCACCCACAACTCCGCTAGGCTGCCATTGTCACCACCGCCATCGAGCTCGCACCTCCGCGCCTCACCACTGTCTCCCGAGCACTCATAGTCCTCCTCCACACCTCACCACAGCTCTACGAGCTGCACCTCACCACGCATTGCGGTCGACCGCGCCAGAGTTGGAGCAGACCGCACCTCTACTGCCTCACCGCCGGCCATCGCCGGAGGTCTCCCCGAGCTCAACTCCGCCACCAATCGACCCGTGGTGAGCACCTAGTCCACCCCGTGCCATCCCCCGACCAAGTCCGGCTGGCTATCGCTGCCGGCGAACCACCCCTGCACCGCCAAGGGCATGGTTGTGTGGATTGGAATCTTTCCAGGGACTTTGTTGTAGAACCCGAGGGCCTGGTTGTGAAGTCTAGAAAGTTTCCAAGGGTTTCTGTGTAAATAGATTCTTTGAATCTAGGTTTGAAATCCTGAAATTGTAAAATGCCTAGAAATTGTAGAAAAATTAGACAAATGAAAATAAATATGTTTTGGAATCCTAGTGGTGAGTACTACCTTTTCTATAAAAACTGTATAGTGTTTTTTTGCTTAGCTTTTAAATTAAATTTAAATCTATGCTTGAGCTAGATTTGTGGTAGTTTAAAATCTACAACTGTTCTGATGCTGAATTTTGGATATGTTGTTTGTCATGTCATGAATAGGCTCTGCATGAAAAATGGCACATGTTTATGGTGTGGATCTTTATTTGTGATTTATTTCCTATTTAAGCTAAATCTGTATTGATGCTTTTTATAGCCCTTTCAGTATATCTTTTGTAGCTCATCTTTGGCATGTGGCTATGTTATGCTTGAGTGCATCCTAGAAACATAGGATATGATTTTATGATTTGTTTTAATACTTGTTTTTGATTTACGGATGTTTAACTGTTTAAATGCATAGTTCAAATTCTGTTCAGAATCTGAACCTAATTTTTGGTGTGATCTCTTTTTATGCTATGCTGAGCTTGTACTAGAAAATTTAGACTTGAAATCCTTGTGGTTTGCTCTGAATAATTTAGTTTTGGTTAATTAGGCTGTAATTTATTATTTTTGTATAAATTAATCCAAATAGCTTATGGAGCTAAATTTTGGTGTGAATGTGTGTTTTTGTCATATCTGTATGTGTACAAATTTGTAGGACCAGTGCCTGTGTAGTTTCTCCAGAATAAATTTATCTTGATTTTGGTTGCTTAATCACTAGTGACTAGTGACACAAAACTCTGACTAGTGACGCAAAAAAAAGGCCGTTTCTCGTCATAAACCGCGATTAATGACGCCGGTTGTTACGAAAACGCTCTGTCATTAATCGAGCACCACAAACCACGATTAAAGACGAGACCTTATTTCGTGGTGTCATGAGTTTAATAACGCGTGTAAAATCGTCAATACAATGTGTCATAACTTCGTTCCTGCAGCTTTGCCACGCTGGTCATAATCTGATGTGGCATCCGATGTGGCATGCCAATTGTGACAAATCGTATGCGTCATAAAAAGAATTTGGCCAGTTTGTAGCTGGGTTGAGCCCAAAACTGTTCTTGTAGGTTGGCGTTGTTCATATAGCCCAAAAAAGATTTTGTTGGGCCCAATTGTAGCTTTTGTAGATGAAATTTGATTAGGGTGGGCCCGTTTTGGTTGGGTCGAGTCCAACAGGTGCGCACATTGTTGCGGCCTTCTGTGTCACGTTAATTTGAAAAAAATTGACTTTTGGCCCAATTAAAAGTGGGCTAAGCCCAATGAAGGACAACATAAAATTAACTAATCATGCATCAGTATTAATGGATTTCATTTCAATTCTGATCCTTTTTTTAGAATAAATCTGATCTGGTTGGCAAAATAGTAATCAGCACATATTTCTTTATACAATAAAGCAAATTGTTGTTTACTATCAAGCACGACCATATTGTTCATCACATAACACAAACTATTACAAGATAACAGTATCACAAGGAACATTGACTAACAAAGCTAAATCCAGGTCATAATCATAAGAGAAAGCGGAGATTTGATCTAATGATCTTAACCTCTTCATCTTTTACTTCTAAGGAGTAGACGAAGGAGGTCCTCACTGTCTTCGATTAGCTTCTGCAACCTCTTAATCTCAGCCGACTGCATTTTCAGAGTTGATTCTGATTCTTCGGTCTTCTTCTTCAAGGTACATAACTCTTTCTAGTGAGCAACAAATCGTTGTCGAAGTTGTACCCCATCCTGATTGGGAGCGTCAACTCGCTCTTCGTCAACACTACTACATAAGGATTTGGTACCCATTCTTGAGTACTCGGCTGCCTCTGTTTTAATTTGTTCTGGAAGAAGCATCATTGACTTGGTAGCTTCCATCTAGCAACAGTGGATCCCAAGTCAGATTAGGACCTTGTAGTTGATTCGAACTAAGGAAACAAAGGTGTTAAGTTTGTTACCTTGGAGCAGGTCTTAACAGGAGTGACTTCAAATGTTGACCCTTTGGCCCGCTGAAACAAGTACAAGAACAAGAGGTAAGGGTTGAGATCATTCGCAATCGGAAAAAGAAGGTGTTAAGTTTGTTACCTTGGAGCAGGTTTGAACAGGAGCGACTTCAGATGTTGACCCTTTTGCCCGCTGAAACAAGTACATGAACAAGAGGTAAGGGTTGAGATCATTCGCAATCAGAAACAAAGAAGGTGTTGAGCTTGTTAACTTGGAGCAGGTCTGAACAGGAGCGACTACAAATGTTGACCCTTTGGCCTGCTGAAACAAGCTCAAGAACAAGAGATAAGGGTTGAGATCATTAGCAATCGGATGCAATTTGATCTATTAAGTTCAATGCAGTACATGAACGATCACACCCAATCCATCATCACCCAAGCATGCAACAAAAATATAGAAAGCCAAAGAGCATGGGTAAGCAATATAATAAAATCCACAATCACCCAAGCATGCAACAACAATATTCAAAGGCAAAGAGCATGGGGAAGCAGTCCAACAATTTCATCTACAAATTTCTACAAACCTCAAATAAAACAACTTCTAACAAACTCTTGCGATAGGGTATAGTAGATCCACAGTCACCCAAACATGAAAGAATATTATAGAAAGCCAAAGAGCATGGGGAAGCAATCTAATTGAATCGATCAATATAGGGAGGAGATCACAGACCTGACGAATAGGACGGGAAGAAGGTGCCGAATGCCGTCTCGATTTAGCAGCCTGACCTTGCGCCTTCAGCACGATGTTCTGCGCAACTGTCGCAGATCTGCGGCCGCCAGGGTGAGCCTCAGGGGAGCCGATGGAGCAACGAGTTTGAACCATCTTGCAGCTTCATGGACGTTGCCGAGGAAGGCCACCACTTGTAGAAGAGGAAGGCCGCCGCTCGTAGAAGAGGAAGTCGTCGTCAGTAGCTAGGTCGCCGTTGCTGTTTCCGCCGCAGATCTAGGTCTCTTCGGCAGTCGAGGAGAAGATCCCCTGATTTTGGAAAATTACTAGGAGGGAATTGGGAGACCTGGTTTCCCTCTTTGCTTTATATATAAATGAGGAGGACCAGAAGGAGGAGCGAGGAATTCAAAATTTCAAGTCCCGCCTTTGTGGTCCAGAGCGGGAAACGAAAGACTTTGGATCATCGACCCAAATGAAAGACCGCTTGGGTGTCGGACCCAAACGTCAGTGACCTTACACAGAGAGGCAAGTTGTTGACTGGGTTGTCCGTGCCACCATGGATCATGGAATGGACAAACACACACAGGACTATACACTACTTCATATTCACATTAGACGGATGATCCGATTATTGCATTACAAATGTACTCACTGCAACAAATTAACGTACCATTTCAACTGTTTACACTACAAGAAAATCGTTGACTAGTGATGCAACCACATTTTAGCGTCATTGATTTATGACGTTCCTGGCTGATCTCGTTATAATATTTCACTTCCGAGCAAATTTAGTGACAAAAAATTTTTCGTCATTACAGTTGGTACTGTAGTCGGGCGTTCCCTGTTCCGTGCTGTTTTGTGACGCCATAAGCTCTGAAAAAACGTCATAAACCAACATCGGTCCCATATGTAAGCATTATTTTAAAAACAGAGTGTTCCAAGTCATCATAAAATTCAGTAGGGTCCCACATGTAAGCATTTTTTCGAAAATAGAGTGTTCCAAGTCGTCATAAAATTTTCTAGGGTCCCACATGTAAGCATTTTAGCCACGTCAGCAGCGTCATTGTTGACGGCTGTTAAGTACCACTTTTATGCTGTCAATTCCTGCATAATATAAATGAAAAGTGATCATCAACACTAGAATAGGGCTTTATACTGACAATTTCCACAAGTGTTGGTGTTTCTATCTTTTGTTCCAGGACACATCAAAATACGCATGGAATGATATAGTTGAGAGCAAGTAAACCAATGGCATAGATATGGCATCATCATAAACAACCTCAAATGCCAAATTGGTCTGCACCATTGTGACGGGCTCGTCGAGACGATCGAAATGGATATATCATTTGTATACTTCGGAGCTCGGATGAAAGAGATATGCACAAGATAGGATCACACTATATCATGGGCCCGGTGGGACCCACAACAGGCCACGTGGCGACGTGCTGGCATACAGGATGCCATGTGTCCATGACACCTCATCAATCCAAGAGAAGCACCTCCCGACGAATCAGACGCCGCCACGTGTTCAGCACAAGGATTCAAGGGCCCACAACCCGAGCAAACCGCCTCCAACCGACCCATACACCGGGAACCGTCATAAGGGACCACATGTCAGTCACTAGGAGAAAGCACAGCGCGAGACGTGGCAGCGCCAGGTCGGCCGAACCCTTGGATCAGCCGAACCGACCTTGCCACGGATCGCCATCTGCTTCCACGTGGTGCTCGGTGATTGGTCCTACAGTGGATTACCAGGTGCCCGAGCTGTTCTCTCGCCGGTAGCTTGGCCTATAAATAGAAGGGGAGGGGGTAAGAAATGAGACACACACTTCACCACCCATCCGAGCCTCCTCTCCTAGAGAGAGTGCTAGAGTAGAGAGGGAGAGAGAGAGAGGCATGTGCCTCTCCATGTCATTGTTCTTCATTTAGACTAAAGTGAGTATCTTTGTATTTTCTATTTAGACTAAAGTGTGTTCATACTTTTATGATATGTTCTTGTGTTCTTCTTGCATTCTTGATTTAGAGGCTTGTGTTCTTCGTGAACACACCCCTTTGATCCTGTTGCATAGGTTCATAAGCTTTCATACTCGTTTGTATGCGCGTTCGTCTTTTACAATAAAGTGGATATTCATGCATGTTCAATTAGACTAAAGTGGCATTCGTGATTCCTTTCTAATAGTTTATGCTAGGTTGCATGAGTAGCCTTTATCTTCTGCTAGTGCGTAGATCCTGGGTTTATGCGTTCGTTTGCTGCAAGACGTTCGTATACGTTGGAAGCATAGTACGGGACCGAGTGCTCTCTCGTATGCCTTTAGCATAAGCTAGTAGCTTCCATTGTTGAGTGAGATCAGTTCTCCTCCTTGCGGGTTCGTCGCTCTATATTTAATATAGAGTGCCGTAAGTTGCTACGCACCGCGGGATAGCGTAGTCAGGCTATGGTAGTAATCAGTAGCATAGACGTAATGTCTAGGCTAAGGGTTATCCTTCGTTTGCCCTATATCCCACGGACTGGTAGAGGTAGATCGCAGGTGGTGACAGCCCTGTTGATCCTTTGAAATCCTCCACGTTCGGATATAGTGCAGGTTGAGGTTCGTCTTAGATCCGTAGGCTGGAGTCTCCTGACAGATCAGGGGTTAGCCGGTGCCCAAAGCAAGTTCTTGAGAGATCGACCTTTAACCTCATCTGTAGAGCTATCCATAGGAATCCTATCTCCCAGTGCCTCATATCGTGGTGTGTCCTTGGACCATTAGAACGAAGTTAGTACACACACATTCCCATGGATTCGATACCCTTGGAATACTCTGAGGTGAAAGCTACAACGGTATCCGTGCGCTTGCGGATTTATTTCATTTGTCGCTAAAATACCCAACAAGCTTTCTGGCTCCGTTGCCGCGGAGCGGTTGCTGTATCTATCTTCGTACCCAGTGGTCCTCGTATCTTTTCATTTTTCTTCATTCTACCTTTACCCCCGTTACCCATGGAGAGGCCATCCTTTCACGACCTCTCCACCTCAACTTACGAGTTCAATGATCTATCAACATCTTTATCCAACCATGAACTTCATTTCCACATTATGGACATGGTTCAGGATCGACCCTTCTTTGGGGCGATCAATGAAGGCCCTTGCTTTCATTTGGAAGAATTCGAGGAACTGTGTTCGTGTCTGGTTCTCCTAGGCATGACACAGGAATCCATAAGGTGGAAGTTGTTCCCCTTCTCTCTGTCAAAAAGGGCGGAACAATGGTACACTGACACTGTAAAAAGTGTAAATGGTGATTGGGGCAAACTTCGAGATAACTTTTGCAACTCATTCTCTCTCGTGGAGAGGACGATGCAATGGTATACTCATATGGTCTCTCTCCCAGGGGATATTCTCGAGTTCGAACAATTAGAGGAGGAGTCTATAGGAGCAGCGTGGGCTAGGTTCATACGCCTTTGTGCATCTGGACCCGGCTCATTTCTACCCGATGATGTCTTGCTTTACGCATTTTGCATGAGTATAGACATGGACGCTGCTCAAGATCTTGACATCACTGATGGAGGTTCGTTTGCACACAAAACTCTAGTGGAAGGAAGAGCAATCCTAGATAGCTTCTTAGAAAACTCTTTCTTCCCTACCGACCATAACGAACCCCATCAGGAATCAGAGTCGATCCATGAGAGTCTCTCAACAGCTGAACCTGAGCCTTTGACTTCCACATCCCAAGACTCGTTTGTTGAGCCCTCTCCCGAACCAGGAACAATGGAGGAAGAAGAAATTCAGCCTCTAGAGCTCCTCTATCAATTCGAGGATGACCCTTTTGAAAATCTCAGAAACACCTCGAATTGCTTAGATGTCCAACTAGGGAAGGAGCCCTCTTCTGTCCAAATCCAGCTAGCTAGAAATCTTTTGACAGAACCTTCCCCTAGGCCTACGATACCTCCTTTGCCTCCCGATCCTCCAAATGCAACATCTATCATGGAGGCCATGGAAAAGAAGTGGTTGACTGGACTGGGAAACTTTTTCGAAGCATTTTGGATTTGTTCACCCTCTATGATCATTTCTTGTTCCATAAAAAGAACTACCATAGAAGCCCATCTTAACCCCACTATGGAGGTTAACATTATACCATGGCACATAGCGTATACTTTGTTCGGCAACGTTACGCTAAGACCATCCGACAAACTCCTCAAGAGTTGTCCCTCTAGACATATTCTTGAGTGTCGGGGGGTTGCATGTGCCGTGCCACTCCTAGTAGACAAGATCAAGGTGAATCTAGACTTCCATATCTTCGATATCCTCAATCTTGATCTCCTCCTAGGCTCCCCTACAGAAAAACTTCTCGATGCATCTCGAGGGAGCCTAGATGAAAAGCTTAGGGAAGCCACTTCTGCCACCACTTCCTTGTTCTCAGAACGTTCTGTGGTGGAGCCTCTCCCCAAGCAAAACTCGCTCGAGGAGATGATGTATCTATCTCCGTTCACATCATCCGAGCCCGTTCTCGTTGAGGTTGTAGATTTCTCTACTCCTCAAGAGTATGACTCGAAAGATCCTCTTCACCTTTGTGAAGGCGAACGATCATCATCACCCTCGATCGAGTTTGAGCCTCTTCCCACTAGCCCATATCATGTTGCTCTCAACCTTGATCGAGAATCAACATCAAGCTTCCACGATGCATCTCTTGAGATGGAGAAATCAAGGGCCATGGAAATCTATGAGGCGCCGACTCTGGAGTCCAAAGGAAAGGATTCCATTGATGAGCATGGTAGCTTCATTCTTGATATGCCACATGAACCATGTTTGCATCATGCCTCTCCATAGTCAGCCATGCTTAGTGCACTGAGCATGCACGAGGACTACAACCGCCTCATGGTCCTCTCCTGTAAAAAGTTTAGAAGGATGGTTGTAGATGCATATGTTTACCATAAGCATTGCAGATTTCGTGTATGCTCTGTGGCACAAACCTTGCAGCTGAAGCTTCACTGATACATCAATAATTGGTGGCGAGACGGGAATGACATCACCAATGATAGCTGCAGGAAGAAGTTTCCAAGGTCGAGCTTATGACCGTAAACAAAGCACTACCAGGAGATAGCCTGGATTAGGTTAGATTTTATTTCCCTTTTCAAATAAAAAGCAAAAGCATGTTTTTAGTATAAGTTTGTCCTTCGGGTATTTTTGGTCGCTAACCTTTCAGGTGGAGATTGAAAAGAACGATGGACAGGTGATTCCTAAGAACATGCGAGCTACATCTCCTCAACACTTCGGAATATTTGGTGAGGGAACATTACAAAAGGAAGCTTGATCTCCACACACTTGAGTTTTGTTGCCTGGCAATGCAAACTTCAAGTGTGGGGGAGGTATGTGAGCATGCCGAGTAAAGCTTCCTCTCATTCAAATCTTATCCTGGTTTGGAGATGATGTTAGCTCTTGCCTCTTGCCCAGTTAGGTACATCCTGCTTTTGACTTTAAACAAAGCCCTTCCGGGAGGTTGCCCGGTGTTCACCTTCTTAAGCTCATGTTTATGTCCCTTTGAAAATAGCTTGATCATGCTTTCATGCTTCCTTTATCTATGTTGGTAATGCTATGGTTTGAGTGCATGTTTAGCTACGTGCATTCATAGGTTGTTTTAAATTAAGCATGGTGCTTAGGTTAAAACTGTCTTCTTCAATCAAACAAGACATGGTGTCGAGTTTGATTGATGAACCTTATAGTATGCTTTCATGGATATTGGTTGTATATGCAGACTAACCCTTGCAGGAATTTTCGAATCCAAATGGGGTAAGTCATTGAGTTTGATTCAAATGGGAAGGTAAGCCAAGGCATGCCAGCCTTGTTTGAGCCAGGTATCATGGTGAATTTTTATTTGAATCTAAATAAAGGCTCCCTGGTTCTCGAGCCAGTAGAGTCCCTTTTTTGTTTTTTCCATTTTGTTTGAAGACAACATCAGGTACATGAACAAGTGTGGGGGAGATCTCCCAAGTTTATCAACGACATACACACTTGAGATCTCCCACACAGGTGTTGCACAACATCGACTGCGCTTCCATGACAAGGGACAAGGTAAACTAGAGTGATCCGGCTGCCCCACGGGTCAGTTGAACCACTGCTGGTCCTCCTTGATCCCTATTTCTTCAGAAGCGATGGTATGTGCACCCTGTGCACCCTTTATCTCGCTCTCTTTGATTCATGAGTTTGAATGAGTTTCAATTCTTATCTGCTAAAATCAAACTCATTGAACCGTGCTCTACTTGCTCTACATGTTTCCTATGGTTGGCTTGCATAAGTTTTATTCCTTACTTATCATCTTGATGCTTGTGAACAAATATCATTAGGGAACTCATGCTCATCCAAGTAGTTGATATTTGAGATATGGTTTGATGATATGACCTTCTCTCTAATTGTTTGAGTGCTTGGGAAGTTTATTTGAAAAATTGAAAACCCTTTTGCAAAGCTCCTCTTTGATATGCCAAAGTCCCACCAAAGCCATAGTTATCCTGAAAACCTTATACTCATATGCTGCTTGTTATTACATTGAGCTTTGTCAAATTCTTGTGACCCTTGTGAGAATTCTTTTCATGCTTTCATAATCAAGATTCATGTGCACACCATATCCCCTTGATATACTTCTACACTGGAAGTTAGCATTGTACCGTCCATTCATTCATAAAAATAAAGCTCCATGTGTGGTGTGACCTCTCTCCCCAAAAGTACCCTTGAAAAATAAAGAGACATGGGCTATGCAAAAAAAAAAGAAAAAAAACACCATCCTCAAAGCATGAGAAAAAAAAAATTTGCCTAAGGAATGAAAAAAAAAGAGAAGGATAGCCCATGTCAAAAATAAAGAAGGAAAAGGAGAGAGATGGAATCATGCAAAAAGGAGTTCCAATAAATTAGATGGTAATAACAAGCACCCGCTCCGGGCCTAGTGTCCACCTTACCATCACCACAACATTCATCATATATATGGTAATATCTAGCACCCATTCCGGGCCAAGTATCCACCTTACCATATCCATCACATCCATACACGTGCACATCTTGATCCGATTGTATGAATTATTTTTCTCCGTGGATCCGGTTTTTTACTTTGCAATAGATGTGATGCAAGTATGCTTTATCTTTTATCCTACCCTGAGCTCCACATATAGCCATCATTAGAAGTAGGATGAAAGAAAGGCAAATCTAATGCCTTGGTGAGGACATATACACATTGAGCGATCTGAAAGAATCAGATGAGGAGCTAAGCAAAGGTTTGTTTTGAAAATTTATTGCAAAACCCCAAGTTACTTGACATGATGAGCAGAAGTGACTTGATTCACAACCGTTCCATTCATCAACTACCCAAGATGGCATGATAGCCACTCCACAGAGTTCACAGGTACAAGGTATGGTTTGGAATATATCTTATGCTCGTTTCATACCTTTGGATATCATGTCCCACTTGATTTGTTCTCCCTTCACTCGGGACGAGCAAAGGTCAAGTGTGGGGGTGTTGTTGATGGCTGTTAAGTACCACTTTTATGCCGTCAATTCCTGCATAATATAAATGAAAAGTGGTCATCAACACTAGAATAGGGCTTTATACTGACAATTTCCACAAGTGTTGGTGTTTCTATCTTTTGTTGCAGGACACATCAAAATACGCATGGAATGATATAGTTGAGAGCAAGTAAACCAATGGCATAGATATGGCATCATCATAAACAACCTCAAATGCCAAATTGGTCTGCACCATTGTGACGGGCTCGTCGAGACGATCGAAATGGATATATCATTTGTATACTTCGGAGCTCGGATGAAAGAGATATGCACAAGATAAGATCACACTATATCATGGGCCTGGTGGGACCCACACCAGGCCACGTGGCGACGTGCTGGCATACAGGATGCCATGTGTCCATGACACCTCATCAATCCAAGAGAAGCACCTCCCGACGAATCAGACGCCGCCACGTGTTCAGCACAAGGATTCAAGGGCCCACAACCCGAGCAAACCGCCTCCAACCGACCCATACACCGGGAACCGTCATAAGGAACCACATGTCAGTCACTGGGAGAAAGCACAGCGCAAGACGTGGCAGGGCCAGGTCGGCTGAACCCTTGGATCGGCCGAACCGACCTTGCCACGGATCGCCATCTGCTTCCACGTGGTGCTCGGTGATTGGTCCTACAGTGGATTCCCAGGTGCCCGAGCTGTTCTCTCGCTGGTACCCTGGCCTATAAATAGAAGGGGAGGGGGTAAGAAATAAGACACACACTTCACCACCCATCCAAGCTTCCTCTCCTAGAGAGAGTGCTAGAGTAGAGAGGGAGAGAGAGAGGCATGTGCCTCTCCATGTCATTGTTCTTCATTTAGACTAAAGTAAGTATCTTTGTATTTTCTATTTAGACTAAAGTGTGTTCATACTTTTATGATATGTTCTTGTGTTCTTCTTGCGTTGTTGATTTAGAGGCTTGTGTTCTTCGTGAACACACCCCTTTGATCCTGTTGCATAGGTTCATAAGCTTTCATACTCATTTGTATGCGCGTTCGTCTTTTAGAATAAAGTGGATATTCATGCATGTTCAATTAGACTAAAGTGGCATTCATGATTCCTTTCTAATAGTTTATGCTAGGTTGCATGAGTAGCCTTTATCCTCTGCTAGTGCGTAGATCATGGGTTTATGCGTTCGTTTGCTGCAAGACGTTCATTTACGTTGGAAGCATAGTACGGGACCGAGTGCTCTCTCGTATGCCTTTAGCACAAGCTAGTAGCTTCTATAGTTGAGTGAGATCAGTTCTCCTTGCGGGTTCGTCGCTCTATATTTAATATAGAGTGCCGTAGGTTGCTACGCACCGCGGGATAGCGTAGTTAGGCTACGGTAGTAATCAGTAGCATAGACGTAGTGTCTAGGCTAAGGGTTATCCTTCGTTTGCCCTATATCCCACGGATTGGTAGAGGTAGATCGCAGGTGGTGATAACCTTGTTGATCCTTTGAAATCCTCCACGTTCAGATATAGTGCAGGTTGAGGTTCATCTTAGATCCGTAGGCCGGAGTCTCCTGACAGATCAGGGGTTAGCCGGTGCCCGAAGCAAATTCTTGAGAGATCGACCTTTAACCTCATCTGTAGAGCTATCCATAGGAATCCTCTCTCCCAGTGCCTCATATCGTGGTGTGTCCTTGCACCATTAGAACGAAGTTAGTACACACATGTTCCCTTGGATTCGATACCCTTGGAATACTCTAAGGTGAAAGCTACAACAGTATCCGTGCGCTTGCGGATTTATTTCATTTGTCACTAAAATACCCAACAGTCATAAACCAACTTTGGTCCCACATGTAAGCATTATTTTAAAATAGAGTGTTCCAAGTCGTCATAAAATTCAGTTGGGTCCCACATGTAAGCATTTTTTTGAAAATAGAGTGTTCCAAGTCGTCATAAATAGTTCCAGGGTCCCACGTGTAAGCATTGGTCACAAAATGTTGCAAAAATAATTTGCCATGGCATGGGTTCGAACTAGGGACCTGAAGGAACAAGGGTGTGCTGTTTACCACTGCACCACTTATTGGTTATGATAGGTATATGGGAAACTCTACTAATAGTTCATGCAAATTCTTTATTGTGACTAGGTCCCACATGTAAGTTTCAGTTGAGTCTATAATTACGTATCGAATGGCTAGCGAGACACTTCACTCAGACTTCGCAAAGACTTTTGACTTCCGCTACGCAGATCTGCAATAGTTCGTGGTAGGAATGGCAGATCCTAATGGTGAGGGGAAGATGGTTGCGCCGCCACATCCTAGCAACAAGAGGATGAGACAGCAAGACGAGGTTGGTCCTCTGGTTTGAGCCGCTATATTTTCCCCTATCTTACTAGGGTTGGGGATATCTAGATTTGGGGATCTGAAGGATTGATGAGCATATTTGGTAGATTTAGATTTCATTATCATACCTTTAGATTTGCACTTCGATAGGTGTTAGAAGTTGATAGGCTATAGACAATTCATGTTAGATTCAGTTAGTTTTCAATTTGCATCGTCTTACTGTAGGTTTTGTATTTTAGTAGCTTCTAGATGTGCTTCAAGCCACTCGTTTTATGGATTTTTGTGGAGGTGCACAATTGATAGGATTGATAGGTCCATCGTTTTATGAATTAGTAGATTGAAGATACTATTTCGGAGTTGCAGACCGTTGAAGGGACATCTGGATTCTGCCACGATTGTTAGCGTTTGCACAATTCACAGGTGTTAGATTCAGTTAGTTTTCAATTTGCATCGTTCGATGGATCGATAGGTTCATTTAGGACAACCATGCCCTTGCTGAGTTTATGTAGGTAGCAAACAACCAGGTTTTGTGGCGTGTGGTGGTTGTTTTACTGTACTCATACAATTGGGTTCAAGGGATTTAGGTTTTTTATAGACTGAGATGAGTTTATTTTTCAGATCGAGATGAGTTTTCTCCAAGGACGAGTTTAGTTCTACAAGAACATCTTAATGTTATTTTAGAAGATATGGATGCCTCGTCTCGGGGGAGAACTCTATTAGTATCTCCAAAGAGATCCAAAACATGATAGAACAACTAGCTGAAAGAGAGAAACAACTTCAGTACACACCTAAGAACAAGAAAACTGAGGGCAGAGATTATTCTTCTTACCATAGACATTGGAATAAAAGCGTTAATAAATGGGTAGGACATTGAGTTTGTTTGGTCCGTCTTTGCTTTTAAATGTTCAAGAAGTTCATTGTCAGTTGGATTGAAATGGGTACCCTTGCCTATTAGTACCCGTTTCAGTCCAACTGACAACGAACTTCTTGAAAATTTAAAAGAAAAGACTGACCAAACAAACTCAATATCCTACCCATTCATTGACGCTTTTATTCCAATGTATATGGTAAGAAGAATGATCTCCGCCCTCAGTTGTCTTGTCCTTAGGTGTGTACTGAAGCTCTTTCTCTTTTTCTGCTAATTGTTCTATGATGTTTTCAATCTCTTTCGAGATCCTATAGAGTCCCCGCCCTGAGATGAGACATCCAGATCTTCTGAAAGAACTTTAAGAAATGCAAGAGAGTCCCACAAGGCCACAAAATTCATGGTAGGAGGTGCAGAAGGTGAAGGAACAGCTGCAGGAGGCCAAACATGAGATGGAGTTATGATTATGAATGAGTAGTGATGATTATTGTGAAACTTGTATCATGATTGTGTTTTGGTGTTGGCTACCGGATCATCGTATGATGTTTGCTACTTGTTGGTGGACTGGTGGTGTGAACTTTGTGGTGATGAGTTGCTATGAGATGTCATCTTATTATGCTGATTTGGTTTATCTATTCCAAATTGATTCGAGCATACTCACCATTCGGAATTCATACGCATTGCAATGAAGGACAATGAGAATTGCAGTTAACGACTGGCACCGGGCGTTAACCAACGAACTTGTGTGCACACCCCCTCTGAACGGACGTGTCGATCATTGTGAATCGCAATGCCTGGCCTTATTTACTCTCAGTCGCTGACATGTACCAAGTCGAAAGGTTGAAGCTGCACTGTGCGTCAAAGATGTGGGACATGGCAAGCGAGGAAACTGTGACTTCATTTCTCCGATGGGCAATTCAGGCTAACTGCACACAATTGCAGACAAGTGCATGTCTCTCTTAGAGCGAATCTTTCCTCACGGAATACTCACATATGATTGGGCGGTTGTATGCACTGATCATCCCGAATTTATGCACAATCTCCGTAGAAGATCCAAACTCATTCGTTTCGAGCATACTCACCATTCGGAATTCATACGCGTTGCAATGGAGGTAGAGGAAGAACAATGGAGGTATGGTGATAATAGATAGAGAAGGGGGAAGTTTTGATTGAGGAAACTCCGGCCTGTTGATGTTTCGCAAGGAGGACCTTCCTAGTGGTAAAAAGGGAGGAAAAGCTAATATGCTGTTTGTTTGGATTGATCCAGAATCGGATCGTCCGTCCTTTTGATGGTTTGCAGGAAGGACCTTCCTGAGAAACAATTGTGTAACTACTTGTTTCCAAGTGCTGACTATTCCACGTGTCCGACCATCGTGCACCCGGAAACTGGACATGTCTGCCCAAACAATAGCACGGAGCAGTTCTGGTAAGTTGGAGGGAGAAAAGCGCGCGCGACAGCCGAAAAAAAGTTTTCCCGCAGACAAGTGTATATATCTCATTTCTCTCGACGACGCGGTGTACACTACTGCAACTCTGCAAGAGACTCGCCGGCACCACACTCCTTTTCCTTGTGGCAAAGACTAGAGCTAGCGTCGGTGCTTAGATCTGCTGTTGCTCGTGGCGGGAATGGCGAATCGTAGTGGCCCTAGCGGCGAACGGAGAAGCAGGACTCGCTCCGGTCGGGTCAGTCCTCTGTTTAGCCTTGCTACTTTGATCTGTCATACTAGTTAAGGGGAATTCTGGATTTGGGGATCTGGGTTAACAGACTATATTCATGTATTTTAAAGGTGTTTGGAGTAGACTCCGAAAGCTCCAGATCGCCAACGCCTGGTCCTCGTGAAGTTATCGTTATAGATCCTAATGAAAACGAGTGCAAGGACGGGTTGCCTGTCCATCTGAGGTATGACTGGACAGGTGCCAACCCTAGGTGTCGATATGTATGCTGCTGTGAGGTAAACGATAACCTGTATCACTTCTAATAAATGTTGCTTCTGCGTTTGATGTTAGTGTGGTCAATCGCTAATTATATGAATGAAATCGGTGACTGCAGACTGAAGGCATGAAGTGTGCATCGTTTAGGTGGATAGATCCTGAATGGGATATTAGGACTCTAAAAGTTCTAGAGAAACTGATGGAAATGAAGGGAAAAGCAGAAGATGAAGCAAGGTCGTGGAAAGAAGCATGTACAGCTGCTAAGGAGGAGGCCAATGTCAAAGCAGTTGAGCTGCAGACGATAACGCGATACTACGGGGAGGTAACCCATAACCTGTTTGAGACGAGAAAGAAAATGAGAAACGATGCTCTGTTGTCTCCTACAGAAAAGGGTCAAGCCAACAGGTACCTAAAACCTGAAAGGGAGGCAAGGATGTGGAAGGAAGAATGTGCAAAGGCTAACAGGGAGGTTCAAGAGACTGCTGCTGAGCTGTAGACGGTCAAGCAGCTCCTGGATTCTGCAACACTTGTGGTGAAGAAGGTGAGGGAATTGCTGAGACAGGCCTCATATAAGAGGTCACTCAGCAAGGACAACAATGAGGCATAA
Source organism: Cenchrus fungigraminus (assembly GCA_036936925.1). NCBI lineage: Eukaryota > Viridiplantae > Streptophyta > Magnoliopsida > Poales > Poaceae > Cenchrus > Cenchrus fungigraminus. The sequence continues at coordinate 67,985,448 of CM072772.1, read as the reverse complement.
TGTGATTCGTGGTGTTATTGCTAGGTAGACGGTTTAGAGGTGCTAATCATGCTTGTATTTTGGTATTTGTTACTTGTTGGTGGGGTGAACTTTGTGGTGATGAGTAGCTGTGAGATGCCATCTTATGATGTGTGATACTTGTCCGCTCTGTTGATGCTTTGCGGGAAGGACCTTCCTGATTATCGAATGCGTAACTACTTGTTCCCTACAGTGATTGTGGTAGAAACTCATACATATGCGCAGAATAATTGACGAAGGATGATAATATAGATATTTGTACATTGAATTGCGTTACAGGTGGTACACAATCGAAGTTCCTCATTACGAATAGCTAGGCAACAACCATGTTCCTCGCGACGAAATCCAGTCCCCACGAACCTGCTTAATGCGGATCGCCAGAGTAGTGTTGACGCCTGGAACAATACCTATTCCCTGCTGGTAGATCCAGTACTCATTCTTTTTATCGTGATGATAAGTTTGTAGGAAGTAAATGTGATTTGCCCTCAGGTCAGCCAAACCAGAAATGGCATGCTCTTCTGTAACAATGCACTTGCCAGGACCAAACAAGATGATCTTATTCCGGAACTCAGGAGCTCTCTCCCAGGGAATCGGCTGCCAAATGTCCCCCACGAATGAATGCAAAGTTAATTCTACCACCTCAGCTTCTTTCTCCTCCAGAACAACAAAGAACAATCGGTCTTCACCTTCGAGTAGAGAAGAGTTGCCCATGCCAATAACCCATGACAACCGAAGTCCAACAGGATCGGGAGGTGCTGGAAGATCTTGCCCCAAGTAGATCCGCATGTGTTTAGAAGAACTGCACCAGAAATTTTCCGAAGGAAGTGTAGTCCAGTTGGATTGGCTACCCAAATGCCACATGGAAACGGGCAATGACCCAAGCGCTGTAAAAGATTTCTCTGGCCAAAAGAAAGTAATCACGACAAATGACTCTGCACCAGTTGCTGTTTCAAGGCACAAGATACAAGATTGGAGAGTAGCCATTTGGCTCCATTTCAGAAGTCGAGGAAGGCGAATGTGCTTCCGAGGAGACAAAGGATTCAGCACGAGCGCGTTGCACCAATCTCTGCAATCTAAGGCGACTAGGCTTCCAGATCCGCCGCAACTAATCAATCTAGTCCTTTTCCCAGCCAATGCAGAAAAGGAGACCTCAAAAAGTAGCATATCAGCGACGGATGCAAATGTCACTGCTCCAGATTCACCGATAAATTTAGATTTTAGAATCCAAGGGTCAAACGGGCGTGCCTCACCTGAACAAGCGCAGTTCCAACCCTTGCAGACAGCTTTGAACATGATGAAATCTCTTATTGACACACACCCTGATGGCTTCTCGGTCCTGGTCAAATATGCTAGTGAAGGATCACTCCCGGAGGAGGCTGATTTATGGGACACTCCTGCCAATGCCTGGCCTTATTTACTCTTGGTCGCCGACATGTTCCAAGTCGAAAGGTTGAAGCTGCACTGTGCGTCAAAGATCTGGGACATGGCAAGCAAGGAAACTGTGACTTCATTTCTACGATGGGCAATTCAGGCTAACTGCACACAATTGCAGGGCAAGTGCATGTCTCTCTTGGAGCGAATCTTTCCTCACGGAATACTCACATATGATTGGGCGGTTGTATGCACTGATGATCCCGAATTTATGCACAATCTCCATAGAAGATTACCTGAAGGGTTGTACCAGGGTCCCCTGTAGTTTTAATGTTTTATTTAAGTGTTTGTAGTCATGTAATAAACAGTTGAAACGGTACGTTATTTTGTTGCAGTGAGTACGTTTGTAATGTGAAAATCGGATCATCCGTCTAACATGAATATGAAGTAGAGTATAGTCCTGTGTGTGTTTGTCCATTCCATGATCCATGGTGGCACGGACAACCCAGTCAACAACTTGCCTCTCTGCGTAAGGTCACTGATGTTTGGGTCCGACACCCAAGTGGTCTTTCGTTTGGGTCACTGACGTTTGGGTCCATGTTCCAAAGTCTTTCGTTTCCCGCTCTGGACCACAAAGGCGGGACTTGAAATTTTGAATTCCCTGCTCCTCCTTCTGGTCCTCCTCATTTATATATATATATATATATAACAAAGAGGGAAACCAGGTCTCCCAATTCCCTCCTGGTAATTTTCCAAAATCAGGGGATCTTCTTCTCGACCGCCGAAGAGACCTAGATCTGCGGCGGAAGCAGCAACGGAGGCCTAGCTACCGACGACGGCTTCCTCTGCTACGAGTGGCGGCCTTCCTCTTCTACGAGCGGTGGCCTTCCTCGGCAACGTCCTTGATGCTGCAAGATGGTTCAAACTCGTTGCTCCATCGGCTCCCCCGAGGCTCACCCTGGCGGCCGCAGATCTGCAACAGTTGCGCAGAACATCGTGCTGAAGGCGCAAGGTCGGGCTGCTAAATCGAGACGACATTCGGCACCTTCTTCCCGTCCTATTCGTCAGGTCTGCGGTCTCCTCCCTGTATTGATCGATTGAATTAGATTGCTTCCCCATGCTCTTTGGCTTTCTATAATATTCTTTCATGTTTGGGTGATTGTGGTCTACTGTACCCTATCGCAAGAGTTTGTTAGAAGTCATTTTATTTGAGGTTTGTAGAAATTTGTAGATGAAATTGTTGGACTGCTTCCCCATGCTCTTTGCCTTTGAATATTGTTGTTGCATGCTTGGGTGATTGTGTATCTACTGTACTCTATCGCAAGAATTTGTTCAAAGTCATTTTATTTGAGGTTTGTAGAAATTTGTAGATGAAATTGTTGGACTGCTTCCCCATGCTCTTTGCCTTTGAATATTGTGGTTGCATGCTTGGGTGATTGTGGATCTTCTATTCCCTATTGCAAGAGATTGTTCCAAGTCAACTTATTTGAGGTTTGTAGAAATTAAAGGATGAAATTATTATATTGCTTACCCATGTTCTTTGGCTTTCCATATTTTTGTTGCATGCTTGGGTGATGATGGATTGGGTGTGATCATTCATGTACCGCATTGAACTTAATAGATGAAATTGCTTCTAATTGCTAATGATCTCAACCCTTATCTCTTGTTCTTGTACTTGTTTCAGCGGGCCAAAGGGTCAACATCTGTAGTCGCTCCTGTTCAGACCTGCTCCAAGGTAACAAACTCAACACCTTCTTTGTTTCCGATTGCGAATGATCTCAACCCTTACCTCTTGTTCATGTACTTGTTTCAGCAGGCAAAAGGGTCAACGTCTGAAGTCGCTACTGGTCAGACCTGCTCCAAGGTAACAAACTTAACACCTTTGTTTCCGATTGCGAATGATCTCAACCCTTACCTCTTGTTCTTGTACTTGTTTCAGCGGGCCAAAGGTTCAACATCTGAAGTCACTCCTGTTCAGATTTGCTCCAAGGTAACAAACTTAACACCTTTGTTTCCTTAGTTCGAATCAATTACAAGGTCCTAATCTGACTTGGGATCCACTATTGCTAGATGGAAGCTACCAAGTCAATGATGCTTCTTCCCGAACAAATTAAAACAGAGGCAGCTGAGTACTCAAGAATGGGTACCAAATCCTTATGTAGTAGTGTTGATGAAGAGCGAGTTGACGCTCCCAATCAGGATGGGGTACAACTACGACAACGGTTTGTTGCTCACCAGAAAGAGTTATGTAGCTTGAAGAAAAAGACCGAAGAATCAGAATCAACTCTGAAAATGCAGTCAGCTGAGATTAAGAGGTTGCAGAAGCTAACCGAAGACAGTGAGGACCTCCTTCGTCTACTGCTTAGTAGTAAAAGATGAAGAGGTTAAGATCATTAGATCAAATCTCCACTTTCTCTTGTGATTATGAACTGGATTTAGCTTTGTTAATCAATGTTCCTTGTGATACTGTTATCTTGTAATAGTTTGTGATATGTGATGAACAATATGGTCGTGCTTGATAATAAACAACAGTTTGCTTTATTGTATAAAGAAATATGTGTTGACTACTATTTTGCCAACCAGATCGGAATTATTCAAAAAATGGATCAGAATTGAAATTAAATCCATTAATACTGATGCATGATTAGTTAATTTTATATTGTTCTTCAGTGGGCTTAGCACACTTTTAATTGGGCCAAAAGTCATTTTTTTTTAAATTAACATGACACAGAAGGCCGCAACAATGTGCGCACTTGTTGAACTCGACCCAACCAAAACGGGCTCACCCTAATCAAATTTCATCTGAAAAAGCTACAATTGGGCCCAACAAAATCTTTTTTGGGCTATATGAACAACGCCAGCCTACAGGAATAGTTTTGGGCTCAACCCAGCTACAAACGGGCCAAATTTGTTTTATGACGCATACGATTTGTGACAATTGGCCTGCCACATCGGATGCCACATCAGATTCTGTCCAGCGTGGCAAAGCTGCAGGAACGAAGTTATGACGCATTGTATAGACAAATTTCCACGCGTCATTAAACTCATGACGCCGGGAAATAAGGTCTCGTCATTAATCGCGGTTTGTGACGCTCGATTAATGACGGAGCATTTTCGTAACAACCGACGTCATTAATCGCGGTTTATGACGAGAAACGGCCTTTTTTTGCGTCACTAGTCAGCGTTTTTCTTGTAGTGTTATTGCATGACTAAAAACACTTAAACAAAACATTGAAACTACAGGGGACCCTGGTACAATCCTTCAGGTATTCTTCTACAGAGATTGTACATAAATTCGGGATGATCAGTGCATACAACCGCCCAATCATATGTGAGTATTCCCTGAGGAAAGATTCGCTCTAAGAGAGACATGCACTTGTCCTACAATTGTGTGCAGTTAGCCTGAATTGCCCATCGTAGAAATGAAGTCACAGTTTCCTCGCTTGCCATGTCCCACATCTTTGACGCACAGTGCAGCTTCAACCTTTTGACTTAGTACATGTGGGCGATCGAGAGTAAATAAGGCCAGGCATTGGCAGGAGTGCGAGTGTCCCATAAATCAGCCTCCTCTGGGAGTGATCCTTCCCTAGCATATTTGATCAGGACCGAGAAGGTGTGTGTCAATAATTGTAACAGTTTCAGTGGTAGACTCCACTCCTGGGCTGTAGAGCATTGCCTCCATCACACAAGATACTTTCGCCACATCGGCACGTATCGCTCGTATCACTCGGCATTCTGCACCTACGTGGAAGACAACTTCCACAGGGGCTTGGGCTGCAACGCTTTCGCATATGCTTCTTTGCACTGATGGAGGAGGAACTTCAATGCAGTCGTCCTCCAGTACTGTAACAACACATGATATGTGTATCTGATCTTCATTGGATGTCACGCGCTCAATGTCATGATGCTCCACCAGACATTCAAATCCTCTTTCTTGTAGATCCCGATTCATGAAACAAACTTCTTTTGTAGCTTGAACTCGAAACGTATCATCTTCATCGTTTGGGTCTCCAGCCATCACATGCAACAATACTCACACCTACGTGGAAGGAAGCAGTCACAGACTTGACAACAATAATATAATGCGACCATATCGCAATGTGTGAGTGTGTGTATTCATAGCAGCAACGAGACACGTACCATTTGGGATTTGTGCACAGGAACGAGGACGACGACAATGCCATGTGGAACATCCATCCACTGATGATCATTCATACCTGTAGGATAGCAACGTAGCTTCCATTGACGGCCTCCCACCATGAACGTACCGGATTCCTTGTACTGGCCCGCGGTTCCTTCTGCTTTCGCTTCCTGGCTTGAGACTGAGAAGTCAACTTGCATGGAAGGAATCATTTTAGCGTCTAAAGCCATTAACACAAATGGCCTGCAATGATCGTCTCATGCCTGAACTGTCTCTTATTATAGTGGGAGTGAATGTGTCGTTCCAAAATGTCCATTCGTGCACATCAGTTACCACCCAGAATGGACGTGTCCCTTCGGTGCGGGTGTGGCCACGTTCGGGTCATGAACTTCCCGGTTCTAGTCCTTAAGTGCGATTCACAATGATCGACACGTCCGTTCAGAGGGGGTGTGCACACAAGTTCGTCGATTAACACCTGGTGCCAGTCCTCAACTGCAATTCTCAATGATGGACACGTGGATCAACTTGTGAGAGCGTGTCGTTCCCAAACGCCCATTCGAGATGCCCTTCTGTGCTTATATGCATGTTAATACTACACACACACACATACACAAAAACATATATTGCTTTTCCAATTCCAGCTTATTCCGTTTTGGTCTTGTCGCGTCAACAAGTTCATCACGTTTCTCAGTCTCCAAGGCCTGCGGGAATCATCAAGTGCGAATCTAGACCATTCGTAGACCTTTACAGTCACGACTCATGCAGTGTACCTGATCGAGGAGGACTTGTCAAGTCATCCCGCACCCTGCGTGTTGCAACGCAAGGACCATCCGGTCCATCTGATTACAACACCCATCTGATTACGATTAAACCATTACATATATAAACGGTAGAGAGTTGTCTCATTGTTGATGCGGCATGAGCTGATGCAGTGAGACGGCCATTAGATGCTGCTGATGCGGCGTGATTTGTCCGCAAGACTTTCTTGTGCTCTAAGAGGAAAGTCCGAAAGTAAACACATACCTAGACACGTCGGGCTCATCCCGTGATACCCATCGTCGACACATGTAATCGATGCACGCCACTGAAGATTCTGACCTAGATAGATTCCTATCACGCGTAAGCCTAACGATACTCCGAGCATCTCATGTTTTCCATAGTAACTTTAGCAATGCTACACCGAGCTCACGTGACCTTTGTAGTCCTCGATAAATAGGCGAGTGCAGCACAGCATTCTTGAAAGGCAAGGCCAACACTCATCGGTTCCCCATCTCACTACTTGGAATTAAGCCTTGGTCAACGCCTATTTTTGGTTGCAATATGGCTATTTTGGTTGCAACTGCAATCAATTTCAACGAAGTCTGGTGGTCGACAGATTGTTGCAATTGGAATGGTGCAATAGCCTCAGGCAATAACTTAAATGTGCCGTTGCAACAGATTTTGCTATTGCAATGAACAAAAAAGCCTACTGCAACCAATATTTGGTTGCAAGAACAAATATTGCAACAAACCAAAAAGCCTATTGCAACCAATACTTGGTTGCAATAATAAATATTGCAATAATTAGATTGGTTGCCTAAGGTTCTATTGCGACGAAACACTTGGCTGCAATATTTCATGATTGCCACGAACGAATGTGTTGCAATAGAAAAGTATTGCCACTCCAAAACTACGTGGGCATATGATTATATTACCATGAAGGGTGATCCATTGCATTTTAGTGCTTTTGCAACATATCAGATATGGTGGCAATAGATGATAAGGTAATGCAATGAACTAGTCTTCGAGGTAATATACGTAGGTTGCAACGAATTTGTGTTGGTGGTAATAGAGGTCACATGCAACAAACAATTGTTGGTGGCAATAGATGATATGATAATGCAACGCATAAAGTTCGTCGCAATAATGCATATTGCAACCAAAATCAATGGTTGCCTATTATTCTATTGCAACGAGGGGAATTTGAATAGTTTTTAAATTATTTTCACAGCATGCACATCACATATAATAACTGATACATTCTTTAATTTAAATTTTGTTTCAAACCAAAGTAACACACAATGACTAGAATTCAGCTTAAAAGAACATGACCACAACTAACAAAATAAAGACACCATATTTAGCTAAGTTCACAACATTGTTTAGCATATAATAAATAAATCTAAAAATGAGTTTGATGGTTGCTCCATCACCCATCAGCTACACCATCATAAATAAGCATCTTTGTAACTTGTCATTCTTGTTGGTGTCGGTCATCAACATTAAGCCATAAAAGCTTTCTCTAATTTTTTGGCTGTCCAAGTTTCTCTACGATTCATGAAAACATATATGACTAAATTCATGGAGTAATTAGCAATCATAGAAAGGATGGCTATGCAATTACCTGAGATGATAAAGAACAGGCAAGTCTCCCTCATGCTCACAGCATGTTAATCACCATCTTCTACAGACTACAGGCCCTCATAAGACCTGTACAATCACTGCAACATCTATGTCAAGAGAAATATGATGATGTTAGCTTAACTTAACCTAACAAAGGAATAAGTATTGCACCCAATCTGCACTTTAAATGAGGTGATATCACGAAAAATAGATTATGTACAATATATCTAGAACAAATCAGAGTGCATATCAAATGTCATGTCAACACAAAATCTTGTCATTTTACAACATTTCAAAATTTCAAGAATCAGATGCTCTAGTAGCTATGGAAAAAAAGAGGTTTCAGTTTCTGAAATGAGTGCATTCCATGTTGCACTATCATAATTAAAGCTTACTGGATGTGGCATTGGAGAGCATTCAATCTTCAGTAGTCCTTCTATCTGGTCCTGACTGAAGTAAAAACAACATAAACTAATCTGAGAAATAATTAGAAAAAAATGCATATACAGTAACAGAAGTTTTAGCCAGCATGTAATGCAAACTGATTGGATTTGCAAAAGGTTAGCAGCAAAGCCCTGTTCTGAACTACTGCAGAATGGATCAAGAAATATCCTGTGTGTGCAGTATGGTTTCAAGAAAATTTGAAAGGAGGGTAAACAAAAACACAATAGAATCCTAACTTTTTCAATATTAAAAGTTTATTCTAGCAATCACAGCTTCATGACAATAGGTAACCCTAGGGACATTAGCGGTTCAACAACATCGGTTTAGCCAACATAAGGAAAACTCTGCTAATATACATGCTACAGTATCGATCCTCTGTCAGGTACCACATCCATCTTGAACAATGAACATGGACATTGGACAGAAATAATCGGTGCACTAGCTCAGTTCTATGTTTGATTGGGGAGGGAGGGGATCAGGGGAACTCATCTCAGGGTCGCAGGAGGCAGTGCAGGGCAACCGTCGCCGTCGCAGGAGGTAGGGCAGGGCAGCCGTTGGCCCGTCGCCATCGCAGGAGGCAGGGCGGGCACGGCGGCTCATCTCCGCCTCTCCGGCTGGACTCCGATGATGCAGACTGCGGAGGCTGGTCGGTGGTAGGGTAGTCGCCGTCGCAGTGCGCCCGTGCGGCGTGTGCCACATGGTGGAGGCAGGAGGAATAGAAGGGCCGAAGAGGCGGCAGCTGCGTCGGGATGGGATGGAATCGTAGGTCACCTGGGCATTCGGTACTACCGAACCGATTGGTTCGGTTTCTCAGTACCCTGGCTAATTCGGTTCCCAAAGAACACGGTACCGATCGGTACCGGACGTATTCGGTATCGGTTCTTTCGGTTCGGTTCCGGTATTTACCAAAAATTCCGAATTGTACCACAGCATTTTCTCTGCCAGCTTGCATAGCCAACACAGCAAAGGTTGTGACTCTGACTATTATTCAAAATCAATCACCAGAACACCACGAATCAAAACTCAAAGACACGAACCAGTTGAGGAACAAATCAAAACTTTGAATCAGGAGTTTCAGGACCTTTCTAAATAAAATTGGACCTTCCTCGAACTGATGCCTCCTGGCTCCTGCAATCGGCCGACCACGACCAGGACAGAATCAAAATCCTAGGCTCCCAGCGCTGCGCGGATGCCTCGGCGAGGGCGAGCGACACCAAGGGAGGCTGTGCGGCGGCGCGAGGTCGCCGGTCACGGACTCGAGTCGAGGACAGCTCGGTCGCGGTGCGGGGTCGCGGACGGCTCGGCGGCGGCGCGGGCTCGCGGAGACGCGGACGGCTCAGCAGCGGCGCGATCGTGCGGGCTCATGGAGTGTGGCGTGAGGGACAGGCGTGTGGCGCGGTGTGGTGTACGGCTGCTGTCTGCGGCTCTGCGGGATGGCCCGTGGTCGGATAGGGGATGGGAGTGACCTAGGGTTTCTTTCATGGGCTCTTAATGGGCTTCTCTGGATCAGTTCGGTACCAGCATCGGTACTTCGGTAAACCGAGGAAAAGTACCGAATTTACTTGGTACATTCGGTTCCTAGGAACTAGGAACCGAACAAGAACCAAATTTCATCGGTTTGGTATTTTTCGGTTCGGTTTTCGGTATTTTTCGGTTCAGTTTCGGTTCTCGGTATTTCGCGCCCAGGGCTAATCGTAGGGGAGGGATGGATAGTAGGGCATTCTTTGTCTTAGGTGGGCTGGGCCATATCGATTTTTGGGCCGAGACGTATCCAAAGCTATGTTTTCGGCCCATCTATTTCAGGATACACGGACACGGCCATCGATACGTATCCTGGTCGTATCCGTGCCGGATACGTATCCGAAACGGGATATGCTACCAGGGTGACGTATCCGTACTTCATAGCTAGAAAATGGTAGAAGCAATGCGGTGACATGTAAGTAATGGCATTATCACATATAACTTCCAGCAAAACTAAACAGTGTATGAGGGGGGAAGTAAAATCATTAAATCTGTATGCAACTTCCAAAGGCTTCAATTTTCAAGGTATAGTTTTTTAAGGCATCAATTATAGAGGTTAACAGTAGCCAGAGGCATATGTTCTTGCAGAGTGGCAAATGAAATGCGAAATCAGTCGATATGCACATTACTCCACATTAGAGGGCTCCGCAGGACCACCGCCGGCCCCGACCTCCTCCGCCGACCAGGGGGCTGCGGGATTGGGCCCCGACCGCCTCACCGCCGCTGGTACGGGAGAGGAGAGGGAGCAGGGGAGGAGTTGAGAGGGAGGGCGAAGAGATAGGGGTGCAGGGAAGTGGACAGGACCACCACCGACCAGTGAGGGGAGGTGGAGGTGGATTTGCCGAGGCAGCAAGGACTATGGGCATGAGCATGACTGGATGAAGGGTCGAAGGGCGACGGAGGTGTGCTAGGCTTTGGGTACGCTGGATCGACAGTGGACGGTCAACAATTGTTGGGTCATTTGAGCCGAAACAGGCCTGGTTCAATTTTTGGTCTATTTAACGTTTTTCTTTTTTCTTTTTCATTGCATTGCATCATTATAAAGTAACACATGAAAATAATTGGTATATATACACCATTTGTATTTTGGAATAATTGGATCCATACCATTGAAAGATCCAAAAGTTAGATATATACCATTGACCCCACATGTCATTAACCCATGTGAACCCCACATGTCATTGACCCATGTGAACCCCACATGTCATTGACTTGCAATGGTATATATCTAACTTAGAGATCTTTTAATGGTATGGATCCAAATTTCCCTTGTGTTTTTTAATCAAAAGCAGTATATATCAATTGTATTGTACAATTTCTATAAATTTTGGAACTAATTTACTATTTTCTGTACATTAAATGAATTTCTACATTATTATCCATATTATTTCTACTAGTCACCTTATTATAAAATAATGATAATAATTCCTAAAACTTCTTCGAAAATTATGTAAATTGGCATAGAATCATTTTATGGATGTAAAAGCTTGACAAAAAAGTTTCATAAGATTTTGTGAAAATTGGAGTGTACATTGTTCATAAACTAGATAGTTCTCTCACATTGTTTCATACAACTCAACTTAAACTTTAAAATTTGTACACACTCAAGTACCTTCTTACCCACACCTCAGATTTGTATGCAACCTTACATTTACTCTACTACTAGTATTTGGAGATTTAGATTTCGAATTGTCATGCGAAAAAGTGAGAGCCTGTGTGGTTCGAGGACCGGTGGATGGTTGCTTCCTGGTGTGATGAGTGATTGATAACATTGTGTGGACTAACTCTTGGCTAAGTATTGCAGGTGCAGGTTGCAGCTTGATTGGTGCTGGTGCAGGTGCAGGTGAAGAACAAGCGCGAAAGGTCATTGCCGGTGAGGCCTCTAGGTGTGGAGAAGACAAGTAGGCTTGGTTCGAGGGACCCGGTGGCCAGCGGGGTCAAGTGCGGGCCTTATGGCCGCATGGTGGGAAGAACAGCAAGACAAAGTCGTGGACGGTTTCTTGGTTAAGCCTCAAAACCAAGGTCGAGCCGGGACTTCGTGGGAGCCGAGTCATGAGTGGTGATTGGCGGAGGTTACACCGAGTTCACGGGGTTTCCAGTGGTTCACCACAAAACCACTGGGTTCCTTGGTTGATCCACAAAGCCAAGACCGAAGACCGAAGAGTAGCAGCATCAGGCTGGTCTGACGGGTGGGTCTGACCGGTCTGACCGATGAGGAGCACCGGTTTGACCGGTGTGCGACGACGCCTTCCGTAGACTTCAAAGCGGAGGACACGCGTCGTGATCGCAAGACTTGCGTCGTGTCTAAGCAAGTTTGCGGTCGCTGGGCATCCATCCGATGGTGCTACGACGAAGTTTCCCAAAAGGCCCTTCGGGGGTGTGTATCTTGGTTTAATGTAATAGGGGTAGTCTCGTCTTTCGGTCGCCTCCATATAACCCAAGTGGTGAGAGGATGGCAGCCATATCTTGGAACCCTAGCTCATTTGCTTTTGCTATTTTTTCCCTTCCTATTTTCCTTAGGATTTTTAGGACTAGCTTGAGAGCTTCATGGTGAGATCCTTAGAGAGGGATGGATGATCAGGTGGCAAGCTAGACCTTGTATGAACCTTCATGGTATGTATAGATGATTCAGCATGGTTCCACAAGGCTTGATTGTGTCTTTCCCGTTTTCCCTTTTTGGTGATTTTCGGAGCCTTTTCTTGGCAAATTTCTTGTGGTGGTTTCGGGGCCTTTCTCTCTAGGATTTGATAGGGGATGTATGCATGAACCCTTCGTGGTTCTTTTCCTTGTGATTCCCCTCCGAAATCCGTGAGTAAAGGTGCTCGATTTTGGGGTTTTCTTAGGTTTCGGGAAAGTGTTCTTGGTGGAAATCCTTCGATTCCTCTTGATTCAACGAGTTTTGGTGGACCAAATCATAGTTATGGGATGCCCATGAGGTACTCCTAGTATCCCCAAAGTCTTGTGCGAATCCGTGGAGTGAATCGGGAGATCGGGATTTGGATTTGGAGGGGTAGACCCGCGGTCCGCTGTTCATCCCGAGCGCCCAGGCTCTGATCGGTCTGACCGATGCCTTCCACCGGTCTGACCGGTGCAGCCCCCTGTTGGGTTTTGGCTCGGGTGAACTGCCTGGTTCGTGTGGCTTTGGGCGGTGGTGTTTCTGGTCTGTTCTTGGCAAGTTTCAAGGTGTTTGGCTACGTTTTGTGAAGGTTTTTCTTCGCCTTCAGTTTGAGTTTTGCAGGTGGTTTTTGTTCCAGGGCCTAAAGAAGTCACTGAGGCTTCTTGGAACGTTTCTGTGCACTTGCTGTAGCCACCGGCCTGACCGGCGCTGTCCATCGGTCTGACTGGTGCCATCGGTCTGACCGGCGAGAGCCATCGGCCTGACCGGTGTAGCACTGACAGCAGGCTGTGCAGATTTCCGCTACGTGTTTAGAGTGTTTGTTTCGGTTGGTTGAGTGGTTTGCTCCTAGGGTCAATAGCACTTTCAGTGGCTACGTGACTTTGGCAAACTTGGGTAGCTCGAGTCGGAGAAGTGTTGGATAGGTCATGTTCGACTTGTTGGAGAAGCCATCTCCTTCGAGAAGAATTTTTATTGGCTCCCATTCACTCCCCCCTCTCTGGTCACCATTTCGGTCCTTCAAGTGGTATCTGAGCCGGTTACGGGTCTTTCGGGACTCTAACTAGTCTAAGATCCAAAAATGGCGTACCAGGAACGGGGATCGGGTCCTCCGCACTTCGATGGGAAGAACTACCAGATGTGGCAGAGGCGGATGGCAGCTTTCCTCCGTGGTAAGGGTCAGATCCTTTGGGATGTCACAGTGAACACAGCTTATGTTCATCTTGTGAACTTCCTTGCTCCGGGATCGAGGGACATGCACGATGCTAACAACAAGGGGGTCGACTACTTGTTTCGTGCTTTGTGTCAGTCCGAATTCGATCGGGTTCAGACAGAGGATTTGGTTTGTAGGATTTGGGAGGTGCTGAAGAATGCTCACGCTGGAAACAGTCAGGTTCAGGCTCGGTTGTTTGCGACTTACCAGAGAGAGTACGAGAACTTCACTCATCTCCCCGGTGAGTCCATCGATACGATGTTCTAGCGGTTCATGGTGATTGTGAACAACATGAGCGCCAATGTGACCATGCTCCCATAGATGATCATGAGAGAGCCGTGAAGCTCTTGCACTCGTTGTATCGTACGATCTGGGGCGGAAAGGTCGAGGCCATTCTAGAGTTGGATAAGTATGAGACTCTGTCGGTAGACGAGCTGTTCTCGAAGCTCAAGTCGGCTGAGGTGGACTGAGGTGTTACAGCCAAGCTTGAGGGCCCAACTAACTCTCATAGTCTCGCCCTCATCGGTGGCTCAGGTGCAAAGTCTAATGCTAACCCATCCACCAGGATGTACTCTTTGTCTTCCTTGATGTCTTTACCAGATGAGAAGTTCGACGTGCTTGGAGAGGACGAGCTGGCGCTGCTGACCAGGAGGTTCGAGAGGATGCACGAGAACCGGGTGAACACAAGGAGGAACACAAGGACGTGCTTTCAGTGCGGCAAGCCAGGACACTTAATCGTCGACTTCCCTAAGAAGATGGAGAACAAGGACAACTACAAGCACCGGTCGAGGACAGAGAGCAAGTACCGGTCGAGGTGCGATCACAAGGACAAGCACAAGAACAAGGACGAGCAAAGATCGAGGAAGAAGGACGGCCACGACAAGAAGGCCCGAGCGATTGTCGGAGCAAGCGACGTCGACTCCAGCTCCGCCTACTCTACCTCGAGCTCGAGTAGCAGTGAAGACGAGGGTGATCAGTACAAGAGCAAGAAGGGATCCAAGAACCTAAGTGGGCTGAACTGCTTTGCGCGAGACGGCTTCTGCGGCATGGCACACAACTCTGGCAACAAGAAGAGTCAGAAGGACGACTCGGACTCCGAGTCCGAGGATGAGGTACGTGACGAGCTTTCCTTCTTGCGCCAGGAGAATGAGGAGCTAGGAAAACTACTTGATAATCATGATGACATGCTTAGATTGGCTAAGAAAATGAGAAAGGAGCTTAGAGCCTCGCTTGAATATGCTAGGACTAGAGTGGCTGAGCTAGAAACACAAAACCTGGATGCTAAGCTTGAAATTGACTCGCTTAAGGCTTCACCTGTTGTTTCTGATGAGGTTGATTGTGCTGGTTGCTCTGTCCTCCTAGCTGATCTTACTGCTCTTAGGGAAAAGCATGCCTCCAAGTGTGAGGAACTAGATGTGCATAGGGTTGAGTTGGCTGAGTTGCAATCTAGACCCTCTTTGCTAGGTGATTGCACGTCTTGCCCTGTGTTGCATGGAAAAATTGATGAGTTGCTTGCTCACATTGTTTCACTTGAGGCTGATTTGAAAGTTCCTATTCCTACTTCCTACTCTACTTGTGAATTGCATGTTGTAAAGATTGTAGAACTTGCACATTATGTTGATCACTTGCAGGATGAGAATGATGAGTTGAGAAAGTGTTTGAGTTGGTTGTTGTTGGTATTTCTTAACCTCACCACTAGTGGCGCGTCTAGCGTGAGTGTGTAAGGAACACCTGGGTACACTGACGGGTGCGAACGAGTCCGCAAGCGCATGGATACACCGTTGTAGCACTTCTCCCTCGGGAGTATTCCAAAGGGTATCGAATCCAAGGAACGGTTGGGTACTCTACGAGTGATTTATCCAAGGATATAGGATCTCTGCTAAGGTAGGTGAGAGGTATGGTTTCCCTTGTAGGTACTTGGTTCTAGGGGGGTACAAGCTGCAAAGGATCTCGCTTCGGACACCAGACCCTCCTGGCTATAACAGTTGGTTCACGGCAAATGGTTGCCTACACCAGTATCCGAACGTGGGGGATTCCGAAAGGGTCCAACGGCTGTCACCACCGCGGCCTACCCCAAGACAAATCGTGGGATACAGGGCAATCGAAGGATAACCCGTAGTCCAGACACCACGTCTGCACCACCGACTACTACTATAGCACGGCTACGTCTGACGTCCTATAGCAACACTATAGCACTCCGTAGAAATACGGAGTGACGAACCCGCAAGTACAACTAGACCTTACCCATCATGGAATCAAGACCATACAAACAGATATGAATGACACTTTGGTCTAAACCAGATATGCAGAGAACTCACTATATTCAAATTGACAAGCAGTCATACAAACGGAATGCAGAATTATTCATCCAATCAACAAGATCAAAGGATCGTGTCACGAAGAACACGAGCCTCTAAACGATGAACAGATGAAGAACTCTAGAACATATCACCCATGTATGAATATGACTTTAGTCTAATTGGAATATAACGAAATACTCACTTTAGTCTAAATGAAGAATAGTATCACTCACGAGGTACAAAGAGGTGATGAACGAAGAACGGATCATCGCATCTCTCTTCTACTCACCCACACTCTCTCCTCTCTACCTAGCACTACCTAAGCTAGATCTTCCTCACACTCATATTCCTGGTGGGATGAGGTTTCACCTCCACCAAGAAGGAATGAGAAGGAGGAGAGGAGGCTAAGGTAAGAAGTTGCCTTCAAGTGTGTTGTCCTATTCTTACCCCCCTCCCCTTCTATTTACAGGCGCGGGCACGGGCGTCAAGTGGAACGAGACACCCCGGGGATGGCCTCTAGGACCAATGGGCGAACACCACGTGGAGGCCTGGGATCAGCCGACCAAAGGTCGGTTCGGCCGATCCCAGGGTCGGCCGAGCCCCACGTGGCCCGCCTCGGCCTGTGCTTTCTCTGAGCGGCTGACTAGTGGGTCCTGAGGTCGGTTCCTGGTGTACACATGTGTTGGAGGCGGTTTAGGCGCTCTGGTGGGCCCATGGATCCATGTGATGCACGCATGGCGATCTCTGATTCGCCGAGGCTTTCTCTCTTGGATTGGTGACATCATTGATCCAGGAGATGCTTGCATGGCAGCTCCTCATTGGCTGAGCCTGAAGTGCTAGGATCATAGATGTATGCTTTCTCCTCATTTCTTATGCTAAACACCTGCATTCATCTTTATACAGCCACTTGTGGAAATTGTCAGTTTAAGGCCCTATTCTAGTGTGGATGCATGATTCTCATGTTGAAATGCAGGGATTGACGGCCCTAAATTAGGTACTTAGCAGCCGTCAACAACTCCCCCACACTTGCCCTTTGCTTGTCCCAAGCAATAGGGAAGAGATTGAGCGGGTTAAAACCATGGGTATGAAACATACATAAGAATTATTCCAGGTCATACCTTGCTCTTGTGAACTTTGTGGAGTGGCTACCATGCCATCTTGGGTAGTTGATAAGAGGAATGACCATGAATCGAATCCCTCAGACATCTGAGGGTAAGCACTTGGGGTTTTCAAAAGATTTTCAAAGAAAAGCATGCTCTGCCTCCTTCTTTGATTCTCTCGGATCGCTCAATGTGTATATGTCCTCACCTAGGCATAACTGCCTTAAATCCACCCTATTTCTAGCAGGCTTATGTGGAGCTCAGAGTAGGATATGAATAGTAAGGCATACTTGCATTGCATGTATTGCAAACTCAAAAACTGGATCCAAAGAGTATATCAAGTCATACAGTCAGATCAAGAAGTGCACGTGTATGGATGTGGTAGATATGGTAAGGTGGACACTAGGCCCGGAATGGGTGCTAGTTGTTACCATATTCAATAAATGAGGTGAACGACCCCATTGCATGATTCTCTCTCTCTTATGATATGAGAACATGGCTATCCTCTTCTTCTTTTTTTAGTGGACCTTCATGTGCCCACACATTTTTTTATGAATACAGGGACCTTCATGTGTCCCCATTTTTTTTTGTTGAATGCAGGGACCTTCATGTGTCCCCTATTTTTTAGATAGCCATGCCTCTTTTATAAAATACTTGAGGAGAGAGGAATCAATGCATATGATGGAGCATTTATGTAGGTGAAGAGATGAATGATACAATGCTACCTTCAGAGTAGAAGCATAGCAAGGAGGGAATAGCGGTGTGCACATAAATCTTGATCATGAAAGCATGAAAAGAATTCTCATAGGGTCACAGAATTTGACAAAGCTCAATGCAACAACAAGCAGCATATGAGTATAAGGTTTTCAACTAATAGCATCATATGGCTTTGGTAGGACTGGAACAAATCAAAGAGGAGCTGCAAGAGCATTCCTTTTGTTTTTTTTTTCAAATAAACCCAAGAACTTAACCCTTCAGAGTTAAGATCATGTCATCAAGCCATATCTCTCTTGTCAACCATTCAGATGAACATGTTGTCCTTATAAAGATATGGTTCACAAGCCCCAAGAGTATAGACTAGGGATAGAACTTATGCATGTCAACCACAGGTAAGAGCAAGCATCACCATAGAATTCTCGAGTCGCTCATAAAAGATTTTATAAAAGGGCATAACGAACTCAAGCATCATGGTTGAATGAGGTAGAGATGCAAACCAGTGCTGGTTGTTGATGCAGACCGAACGGGGTTTTCGTGATGTGAAAATGTGTCTCCTTTCAGGTTCTTTAATCACGAGTAATCGTAGCGCTGTGCGAGCGTGGTGTGGGTGCAAATATCCATCGTGTTCGCATCTGGAGAATGCGTCTCTCCCCCACACTATCTTGTACCTGGGTGAGTGCTTTAAGACAAACAATAAAAACAGAAACAAACGACACACATGTGACTCGACCGGGTTATATGACCGGTGGAGCCAAAATGATTTTATTCAAGTTCATAATGAAATAGGCGCTTACACACATGATGGAAATAAAAATTGAAAGGGAAATAAATATGGAAGGAAATAAATTAAACTAAGTGCCTACGGAAAATGAATAATGGGCGTAGCCTTCTACTTTGCAAAAAGGGCTTCCAAACCCTCTGCCTTAATCAGGCGCTGCAGCTTAGCATCCATCTCCCCGCGGGTCTCGAGGAGAAGACGTCTAAGCTGCCGATACTCTTCTCGCTGCTTCTCTACAACCTTCACCAAGGCCTCGTACTCGAGGTACACATCTGCCAATCTATCCGCCACCTTGCTTGTTTGGAGACTCCTTCTGTTAGGTAATGAAGCCAGGATATCCTCAAGTTCTGTCTCCCAGCGCGGTGGATATGGTTTCGGCACCCCGCAGCTGTCCTTCAGGGTCCTCACCCCAAATATGCGAAACCTGGTCTGGGACTGCGGGAACTCATCCCAAACATCCTACTCATACTTGTGGCAAAAAGGCTCACCATCCTTGCTGAAAAGCGATCCTGCGTAGCGCTCTCCGGGCTTCAACGGTGGGCCTAGCCAGTCATCGTAGAGCACCTTCTTGCTTGAACCAGGGGCTGGTTTCTTCCCTAGGACGGTAAATCAGGAATAATGACCAGCGAAAGTGGGGGGTGAAGATGAGCCGCGCCTAGCCGGGGACTCTATCGAGTCTCCAGTCGGACTTCTCATCCCCCTCCCCCGTTCCGAAGTCATCATATCATCCTGAGATCCTTCCCATGGATGCAACTTATCGCTCCCTAGGTCGCTGAAGAAGAAAGACTTCTCCCCTTTGAAGGGGGACGGAGCCTTCATCTGACGAGGTTGTGCGTCTCGGCTACTCATTACTGGTGATGTGGTGGCTGCGAGGAGGAAGGAGCAGGGAGGATGGAGTTCTGCGTGGCTCAAAATCCGTCACGCAGCGAGGAGGAGATCTCTGGAGGATGAAG
The DNA here is from genome assembly GCA_036936925.1 of Cenchrus fungigraminus. Classification (NCBI taxonomy): domain Eukaryota; kingdom Viridiplantae; phylum Streptophyta; class Magnoliopsida; order Poales; family Poaceae; genus Cenchrus; species Cenchrus fungigraminus. The sequence continues at coordinate 67,965,896 of CM072772.1, read as the reverse complement.
GGATGCACACGCGAAAGGGGAGAGGCGGCGGTGCCCTGGCTGGGTTGGCCAACCTAGTGGGTCGGCCGAACCCATATGGGCACCGTTGGGCCTCCCCTGTGGGTTCTAGCAAGGTTCACAGTCTCAGGGCCAGGTGTCCCGCAGGTTTTGAGGCTAGAGATTCCAGTAATGGCTAAGACAAGGTGTTGGGCATAAGTGCTCTCACTCCTCTTTTAGCTTTACTTAAACCTCTTCCTGCATAAATGGTGCAACATCGGGGGTCCACCTGGACCCATATCTCTAGAAGCATGGCTCAAGAACGCTCGGACCCCAGATCAAGCGCGTGAGATTCCATGGGTCGAACAAGCATTCGAGCTGTAAATCAAGAGTGACAAACTTGCCAGTTCGTTCTCTCCTTAGGTTGCTACGGGTCCTCACCCTCACCAGTGTGAGGATGACACGTAAGCCTACCCAAGCTTCCAATGGGAGTGCAAAAGGTAGGAATGCAACCACACTTCCGTAGGGCATCGATCAAGTCAGAGTATTAGAATGGGATTTATGCCGACTGAGCTTGATCGACATTGGTCCTAGCTGAGCTCGTGATGATGAGATAAGTTGCTCAGCTGGACCGGTATAAAGTGGTGCTTTCCAAGGCCAGAAGTATAAGGACTTGCGATCCTGAGGCTAGTGTCTTAACCTGACCCTCGGTGTGGCGGCACCTCAGGTTAGACCTTGACATAAAGCACGAAATATCCATCGTAACCTCTCCCGAAAAGTCGTAGTCGAAGTCGAGATAGTCGTACTCGCCAGGAACAACAACCCTCCTTTGATTACCCCTTTCCTCCTTCCTTCGAGACTAAGTCTCAGAGGTTGGGGTTTTTAAGAGAAGAAACGATAGGGGAACCTAAGGGCAGAACTCACACTAGGTGCTCTTTCCCATAGATTCCTGCTAGTCAAGAATGACATCTTCGACAAGAGTGTAGAGAAGGTTGGTATGCAGGCTCGAGCTCTCTAGAAGATGGATCTAGGCAACTCATTACCACAATTGGCTACCTCGATGCTCAGGACGGGTGGGGAGCTGAAATCCCAGAGTTTTCCTAGAATTTCTTTTCGTTGCTCCGGCTCTAAGAACATGGCATCAAGCTTCATGCCACTGTCCCCTAGCAAACCAAGCCGGAAATGCTGCAAGAGCACCAGGTCTGGTAGGTCAAGGACGGGGCATGACTCGGTCATAGAGGCAAAATGATGCCATGCCATGCCTAGGGATTCCTTCTCTCTTTGTTGCAAATTGAGGATCGCCATTCATAGGGAAATGATACGCCTCAAAAGAAAGAATCGGGTGCAGAAAGCTGCTCTCAATGCTCCCCAATTGAGGTGATCACGCCCAAAACAACGGTACCAAGTTCTCGCTCCCCCCGAAAGAGAGAATGGGAATGAGTTCCTCCTAAGAACATCCTGTGTCGCCCCGGTCTTACCCTGGGTAGAGCACAGTTGTTCAAAGTCTCTCACACGGGCGTAGGGATTTTCATGACTTTCCCCTGAGAAGGAATTGTTCTCAACTAGCTTAATGATGGATGGGTGAAACATGCAGGGTGTTAAGGAGGCAGGTCGCCTCCACAAGGTTGATTCTACTGGTTCACTCATGCTGGGCGGAAGGTGTGTACAAGGATAACCTTCCTGGGATAACGGGGGTAAAGGTAGAAACAAAAGGAAAACAAAAGATACGAGGATAATCGGGTTCGTAGATTCTCGACAACCGTTCCCCGGCAACGGCGCCAGAAATGCTTGTTGGTATTTCTTAACCTTACCACTAGTGGCGCGTCTAGCGTGAGCGTGTAAGGAACACCCGGGTACACTGACGGGTGCGAACGAGTCCGCAAGCGCACGGATACACCGTTGTAGCACTTCTCCCTCGGGAGTATTCCAAAGGGTATCGAATCCAAGGAACGGTTGGGTACTCTACGAGTGATTTATCCAAGGACACAGGATCTCTGCTAAGGTAGGTGAGAGGTATGGTTTCCCTTGTAGGTACTTGGTTCTAGCGGGGTACCAGCTGCAAAGGATCTCGCTTCGGACACCGGACACTCCTGGCTATAAAAGTCGGTTCACGGCAAATGGTTGCCTACACCTGTATCCGAATGTGGGGGATTCCGAAAGGGTCCAACAGCTGTCACCACCGCGGCCTACCCCAAGACAAACCATGGGATACAGGGCAATCGAAGGATAACCCGTAGTCCAGACACCACGTCTGCACCACCGACTACTACTATAGCGCAGCTACGTCTGACGTCTCGTAGCAACACTATAGCACTCCGTAGAAATATGGAGCGATGAACCCGCGAGGACAACTAGACCTTACCCATCATGGAATCAAGACCATACAAAGAGATATGAATGGCACTTTGGTCTAAACCAGATATGCAGAGCACTCACTATATTCTAATTGACAAGCTGTCATACAAACGGAATGCAGAATTATTCATCCAATCAACAAGATCAAAGGATCGTGTCACGAAGAACACGAGCCTCTAAACGATGAATAGATGAAGAACTCTAGAACATATCACCCATGTATGAATATGACTTTAGTCTAATTGGAATATAACGAAATACTCACTTTAGTCTAAATGAAGAACAGTATCACTCACGAGGTACAAAGAGGTGATGAACGAAGAACGGATCATCGCATCTCTCTTCTACTCACCCACACTCTCTCCTCCCTACCTAGCACTACCTAAGCTAGATCTTCCTCACACTCATATTCCTGGTGGGATGAGGTTTCACCTCCACTAAGAAGGAATGAGAAGGAGGAGAGGAGGCTAAGGTAAGAAGTTGCCTTCAAGTGTGTTGTCCTATTCTTACCCCCCTCCCCTTCTATTTATAGGTGCGGGCACGGGCGTCAAGTGGAGCAAGACACCCCGGGGATGGCCTCTAGGACCAATGGGCGAACACCACGTGGAGGCCTGGGATCAGCCGACCAAAGGTCGGTTCGTCCGATCCCAGGGTCGGCCGACCTGTCGGGCATACACCCCGGGTACTCATACAAGGAAGGATGAAGACGGACTCCTACTAGAATTCCCCTGTAATCCTACTAGGACTCATTCCGTGTAATCCTACTAGGACTCCTGCCTTGTAACCGACTAGGAATCCGCCCCCTGGACTATATAAAGGAGGGCCGGGTACCTAGGAGGACAACTCATCTCACCCAACACCAAGCGCAGGGTGCCATACTTGATCCCCAAACAGGACGTAGGGTCCGCCACCTCAGCGGCCCGAACCTGTATAAATCTTGTGTCCCGTGCCCTTGCGCATACCTTCGAGTTCTCGGTCTCCCGATTACGATCCTCACCGCACAATCTACTACCTCGGGTACCCCCTTGGTAGGTTTGCCGGTCTAAAACATCGACAGCTGGCGCGCCAGGTAGGGGTGATCATCACCACTGGACGAATTCGAAGGACCTTTTCATCATCAAAATCAATCTACTCGACGACAAGCAAGTCAAGTCGTAATGCAAAGCAAGTCGCCGAGGTCTGTCAAAAAACGGAATCGATTTCCGTACTCTGTTCGCGCGTCGGCAGAACACGCGCCGTCTCGCTGCGCGTCCGGGTGCCTCGGCACATCGCGCGGCTCGTCGTCGACTTCTCTTACACCGTGTGCCACCGCGACATCGTCTTGCGGCACACCGGCTCATCGTCGACTACTTCGCCTCGCGCGGCTCGTCGTCGACTACTTCGCCTACCCCGCGCGTCCGGGTGCCTCGGCACGTCGCGCGGCTCGTCGTCGACTACTTCGCCTCGCGCGGCTCGTCGTCGACTACTTCGCCTACGCCATGCGTCCAGGTGCCTCGGCACGTCGCGCGGCTCGTTGCGTTGCACGTCATCGACTACTTCGCCTACGCCGCGCGTCTGAGTGCCTCGGCACGTCACGCGGCTCGTCGTCGACTACTTCACCTACACCGCGCGTCCGGGTGCCTCGGCACGTCACGTGGCTCATCGCGTGGCTCGTCATTGACTACTTCGCCTACGCAGCGCGTTTGGGTGCCTCGGCACGTCGCGCGGCTCGTCGCGCGGCTCGTCGTCGACTACTTCGCCTCGTGCGGCTCGTCGTCGACTACTTCGCCTCATGCGGCTCGTCATCGACTACTTCAACTATGCTGTGCGTCCGGGTGCCTCAGCACGTCGCGCGGCACGTCGCGCGGCAAGTCACGCAGCTCGTCGCGCGGCTCGTCGTCAACTACTTCGCCTCGCGCGGCTCGTCATTGACTACTTCGCCTACGCCGTGCGTCCGGGTGCCTCGGCACGTCGCGCGGCTCGTCGTCGACTACTTCGCCTACGCCACGCGTCTGGGTGCCTCAGCACGTCGTGCGGCTCGGCGCGTGGCTCGTCGTCGACTACTTCGCCTACGCCGCGCGTCTGGGTGCCTCGGCACGTCGCGCGGCTCGTCGCGCGGCTCGTCATCGAGTACTTCAACTACGCCGTGCGTCCAGGTGCCTCGGCACGTCGCGCGGCTCGTCGTCGACTACTTTGCCTCGCGCGGCTCGTCGTCGACTACTTCACCTACGCCGTGCGATCGGGTGCCTCGGCTCCTCGCGCGGCTCGTCGTCGACCACGCGCCGTCTCGCCGCTCGACTTCTCATCGGTCGGTCGCACTGGCTCTCGCCGTGCGCCCGATCGCTCCGTCTCGCGGCTCGACTACTCCGTGCGCTGCCGCTCAACTTGTTGTCTGGTCGCACTGGCTCTCGCCGTGCGCCCGGTCGCTCCGTCTCGCGGCTCGACTACTCCGTGCACCGCCGCTCGACTTGTTGTCCGGTCGCACTGGCTCTACTTCAGCCACGCCGTGCGTCGCGACTACTTGTCTCGTGGCAACACCGGCTCTACTTCGAGTACGCCGCACACCGCCGCGACATCGTCTTCCGGCCGCATCGCGTCGACTACTCATCTCGACTAGTTTTCCAAACTAGTCGAGAACGGCTGTCACACCCCCAACAACTAGTCGGAATCAACTCTGACTAATCAACTTCAGCAACATCCGTCGCGGCTCCATCGCCGACCACCACGGTTTCATCTACAAGACCGCCCTGGCGGAAACAGCTAAGTCATTTATTCAAATGATTGCTTTTTTCTGCTTTGGTTTGTTTTCTGTGCGCAGGACAAACACACCGAAGACTACTCATTTGTGCACGCTTCTACATGGGAACTACCCTCCAGAGCTGCACAAGTCGACGTCAACGGTCGCAATCTCAAGTCCGCTACGGCGGCACAAGTCGACGTCAACGGTCGCAATCTAAAGTCCGCCCCGGCGACACAACTCGACTCCAACAGTCGCATCAACAGTCTGCCCAGGCAGCAACAGCTAAGTCATTTATTTAAATGATTACTGTTTTCTTTTCTTGCTTGTTCTCCTCATCATGTAGGACAAGATGCCGACTACTCATGGGTGTATGCTTCTCAGCGGGTTTTTCACGAGGGCTACACTCTACTGACTACTCTTGGGGTATATCGATCAAGTCACCACGAGCCTACTTCATCAACTCGGGGGCTATCCCAAGGAGGCAGCTTCTAAAGTCCGCTCCGCGCGGCAACTTAAAGTCGACTCCGGTCGCACCTTCGCCTGCTTCGGCAGCATACTGCGTGTGTAAGCTTCGATGGAACCTAGCTGTAAGTGGCCCTCGCATCCTGGCGATGATGGTACCTAGCTGCACGTGGTTTTCATACCCTGTACCATGGGTTTCGTACCCTAAGTACTCGCGCTCCATACCTTGGGTCTGAAATCCATGGCCCAGGTACTCAAGTCGATTCTGGTCGCACCTTCAAGCCTACTCTGGCGGCAACCGTACCTTGGGTCTGAAATCCATAGCCCAGGTACTCAAGTCGACTCCGGTCGCTCCCGCTCCGGCGGCAACCGTACCTTGGGTCTGAAATCCATGGCTCAGGTGCTCAAGCCCGCTCCGGCGGCACAACTATTTGTTTTCTCTGATTTTTCGTTCGATTTTGCATTCCGGAAGTGCTTTTTGTTTCTTTGCATCTTAAAGTCCACCCCGTGTGGCACAAAGTCGACTACTATAGTCGCATCTAAAGTCCGCTTCGCGTGGCAATCTAAAGTCGACTTCTATAGTCGCATATCAAAGTTCGCTTCGCGCGGCAACTAAAGTCGACTTCGGTTTTCAAGTCGCATATCAAAGTCCGCTCCGTTCGGCAACCAAAGTCGACTTCGATTTTTAGGTCGCACCTCAAAGTCCGCTCCGTGCGGCAACTAAAGTCGACTTCGGTTTTTCAAGTCGCATTCTAAAGTCCGCTCTGCCGGCATCTAAAAGTTGACTTCGGTCGCAACTAAAGTCAGCTCTGACGGCACGGCTACTTCTCAAGCTCCACGGCTCGACGCCAAATTACTACTCGGAAACTCTCCAGCTCGGGGGCTGCATTCAAATTACTACTCTAGACCAACTCTAGCCGACTTCGCTCTCTCTCAAGCTTGGAGGTTCTGTACCAACAACTACTCGACGTGGCTCATACGGCTCTCTATCTCGGGGACTACACACTTCAAGAGTACTCGGATGATGGCTTTCGCTAATACTGAAGACCCTTGGATTGATTACCTAATCATTTCAAGGCTCGGGGGCTGCTATGCTACACCCATCATTCAATTTTTTCAAGACGGAAGATTCAGAATCAAGATTGACCCTCAGCTAGAGTCCGTGACTCAACCTAAGGCTCGGGGGCTACTCCATATGGAGTGCGATTTTGCAATCGCACTTCCATATAATCTCGACTTCAAGACAGATGAGCTGGACCACCTTCTAGCCTCGTGGCAGTTCAAGTATTATTGAAGACTTCTCCAAGCAGTACTCGATGACGCTCAAGAACTACTCGAAGAGGCTTCAAGACTACTCGAACTACTACTCTCGACTCCAACGTGCTCGGGGGCTTGTCGGGCATACACCCCGGGTACTCATACAAGGAAGGATGAAGACGGACTCCTACTAGAATTCCCCTGTAATCCTACTAGGACTCGTTCTGTGTAATCCTACTAGGACTCCTACCTTGTAACCGACTAGGAACCCGCTCCCTGGACTATATAAAGGAGGGCCGGGTACCTAGGAGGACAACTCATCTCACCCAACACCAAGCGCAGGGCACCATACTTGATCCCCAAACAGGACATAGGGTCCGCCACCTCGGCGGCCCGAACCTATATAAATCTTGTGTCCCGTGCCCTTGCGCATACCTTCGAGTTCTCGGTCTCCCGATCACGATCCTCACCGCACAATCTACTACCTCAGGTACCCCCTTGGTAGGTTTGCCGGTCTAAAACACCGACACGACCCCCACGTGGCCCGCCTCGGCCCTATGCTTTCTCTGAGCGGCTGACTGGTGGGTCTTGAGATCGGTTCCCGGTGTACACGTGTGTTGGAGGCGGTTTAGGCACTCTGGTGGGCCCATGGATCCATGTGATGCACGCATGGCGATATCTGATTCGCCGAGGCTTTCTCTCTTGGATTGGTGACATCATTGATCCAGGAGATGCTTGCATGGCAGCTCCTCATTGGCTGAGCCTGAAGTGCTAGGATCATAGAGGTATGCTTTCTCCTCATTTCTTATGCTAAACACCTGCATTCATCTTTATACAGCCACTTGTGGAAATTGTCAGTTTAAGGCCCTATTCTAATGTGGATGCATGATTCTCATGTTGAAATGCATGGATTGATAGCCCTAAATTAGGTACTTAGCAGCCGTCAACAGTTGTCGGGTCAGGAGCCTCAGCTTGGTATCATGAGAGTGGCTTTCAAACACTATGATGGTCAAGCACTTGGGGCCGACAAGATTGAATAGAGCAGTGGTGTGAGAGATGAGAAAATTGGAGAGATACCTATCCCACCACAAACAACACACAAGAACAATTTTGAGCCAAAACCCAACCATCACAGAAACAAACTTGACACAACTCTAGATCCACCCATATTCCCTCACCCAACAAACAACTTCCAAAAACCTGTGAGATTTGTGAGCTCTAAGGAAAGTGTGGTTGGAGAGAAGAAGGGTGAGAAGCCTAGTGAGGAGAAACCAACTGAGCAACCCCAACCCAAGCCTAAACCAAAGCCCATACGGTTCCATTGTGATTATTGCGGTAGAGATGGTCACAAGGGAGTGTTTTCCTTCAAGAGGAAGCGTGAGGAGAGAATGGCTAAGGAGTGGGCTAACAAGAACAGGTACCACCCTTCTAATGGTGTACCTGAGCCACGTATGCAAATACCTAGGGCTAAGGCCATTGTGAGGACAGTTCCGGCTTGGGGAGATCAAAGAATGACGGGTGGTGGTACTGGCCGTGCACCACCGGTTAGATCAGTCAGGGGGACCAGTCAGACCGGTGTAGGTCTGGGCACTAAGCAGTTTGGTTTTCGTGCTCGTGAGGATGCTCGGTTCAGTTCTTTTGGTCGTGGTACAGGTTGTTGGCATGGGAAGTCTTGTGGTGTTGAGTTTGCTAGACGTTCTCCACCTCGGGCTCAATACGAGGGTGGGAGGAGTCGTAGCTTTGAGTTGGAGAGGAGCTACGGTCCACGGTTGACGAGGGCCTGGATTAGGGCCCCTTAAGCGGCAAGATAATTACCCTAGAGATGGAGTCATCTGACACCATTGACAGCGTCAAGGCTATGATCCAGAACAGAGAAGGATGCAGATCTTCGTCAAGACACTCACTGACAAGACTCCCCATCTCTGACTAGTAGGAAGCTTGCACGACAAGCCTCCGCCTCGCACGAGGAGTTTCTGTCTTGCACGACCAGTCTCCGCCTCGCACGACAAGTTTCCATCCCTCACGAGGAGTCCCCGCCTCGCTCGAGGAGTCTCCACCTCACACGAGGACTTTCCGTCATGCCTCCGACAACTTGCTCGCACGAGGAGTCTCCGCCTCTGACTACTCGTTCGCACGAGTAGTTTCCGTCTCTGACTAAGGCGGGGCCCACACGTGGAGGTCGGAGCGCAGGATCTGGGGCCCTACATGAACGTGGCGCTGCCCCGACGCTCGAGCTCCCCCGCAACGACACGCAAGGCTCCTGTTCTCCAAGCCATGCAAGCACCCCAGCTGGTGGCACGCGTGGGTGGCCAGCTCTGACAGGCGCCATAACAATGCACTATTCGACCGCATAGCCTCCAACGCACCGTCCCGTACGGCCTCTGCAGCACGCCAACCCAGTCAGAGCAAGCACTCGATTACCCTCTACGGGCGGCACCTATCTACATTTAGGCCGTAACGTGGTGGGCCTAATACACACTCAAGAGGGTTGAGTCATCTGCGAAGGAGCTCGGAGGAGGTGCCAGGTACTCGGAATGTACAGTGCCCCCAGGACACGTGGTGACCGCAAGCTCCACTACAGCTCAGCCCCCCTTCAATGCTTCCTGATGAACATCGACGTGGGAAGAGACCTCCCAGCTCCATAGCACCGTAGCACATATTTGTATTCCCCTTTTGCCCTTCACCCTTGCGTCTATAAAAGGGAGAGGTGGGCAACCGTCATAAGGGCTGACGAACGGATCATCCAACACCCCACAGGGACTTGGGCTCGACACCCTCTCCCGACCAGTTTGTAACCCCTACTACGAACATTCCTGGCATAAGAACACAACAGCTCGACACTGGACGTAAGGTATTACTCCTCAGAGGCCCGAACCAGTATAAACCCCTGTGTCTCCTGTGCTAACCATCCGGGTCCGACACACGATTCGATACAAATTTACTGCCGGCGGTAAAGAACCCCGACAGTTGGCGCGCCTGGTAGGGGCACATCGTGTGTCTCGCCAAACTTCACCAACGATCCTGATGGAGGGCCGCGGGGTTTCGCTGAATCTCAGGGCCACTATGCTTTTCGGCTCCCTTGGCTTCGTCTATACCGAGCCGGCGGAGTCCGTCGTTGGGCGCACCTTCACCCGACCTGCTCACCCCACTGCCTTGATGACGGCGGCGGGGCACATAGCATTCATCCATGGCTTCACGGGCGAGACGATCATGGCCATGTTGGGGCCAAACCCAACACAGGAGCATTTTAGGCTCGCCGCCTACTACCTCACCGACCTTGCCTTCCAGGCCAGCGGGTCTGAGCCGCTGACCTTGGGCGAGTTCATGGAGCGGTACACCGCCATGTACCCCCACGGACAGCAAGGCCTCCCGATGACCTGGTGACGGCCTACATGGACGCGCTGCGAGCGTCCTACACCACCCCGGGCTCCGTAACGGCCCGACGGGTACCACCGGCACCCACGCTGGACTTCACGCGCGAGTGCTTCATCTGCGAGGTACGGAGCGCAAGCAGCTCCACAGAGCCGGTGGAGGCACCGTGCCACCGCGCCACAGACGCCCAGCGTCGGGTGCACCTCGATGAGCTTGCCGAGGCCAGGCGCCAGCTCAACGAGGAGCTGGCGAACCTCCACCGAGCGCTGGGGGAGGAACCGGGGCCGCGTGATCCTTAGCGTGCCTCGCGGCACGAGGAGGAGAGGCCACACGACCCGCAACAAGTCCCACAGCGTGAACAACGCCGTGAGGGAGACGGCGAGCAGCGGGAGCACCGCCAGGACCCCCGCGCGGTCCAGGGCCCACACCTCGATGCCACCAGCTCGCGCCCGCGCGCGTGACGTCAACCGACGCATCAACGAGGATGTCGACGTTGACGGCGGCGAGCTGCCGCTCTTCAAGCGTGCATCATAGAACTTGGCGGCCGCATCCATGCTTCTGCATGGCTGCCCCGAAGCAGCCACCTCCGAGGAGAGAAGGGTGCGGCAGCAACTCAAAACCCTCCTTGAGACAGCAGCAGCACAATAGGCGAAGAGCTCCGCATCACGCCAGCGGTCGGCGCGAGACGCGAGAGTGGCGCAATCCGTGCACCGTCAGAACCCATCTCCCTCGCGGCATCGGAGCCGCAGAGAGGAGGCCGGCGGCTCTGTGGTCAAGCAACATCTCGGGCCCAACCGCGCGCTCGCGACACCATCAAGGCTCGCCGCCGAGCTGCCGGCGACGATGACTATGACTACGGGTACAGCGATGACCGCGACCACCGCGACGAGCACCGCCCGTGCCAATGGGACGACCGAAGGCGCGGTGGGTGCTACGTCAGTGATGATGACCGTGCCCGCATCTGGTCGCCGGATCAGAGGGGCCCACGCGCTTTCGGTCAGAAGGTGCGTGACGCGTAGTTCCCCCCATGGGTTCGGGCTTCGACAAACATCCCCAGGTACGACGGGAAGACCAACCCTAGCGTGTGGTTGGAGGACTATAGGATCACGTGCCACGTGGGAGGAACGACGAATGATCTTTTCATCATCAAGAACTTACCGCTCTACCTCGCCGACTCCGCGCAGACCTGGCTCGAGCACCTGCCACGAGGCAGGATAAACGACTGGACGGAGATGCGCAGAACCTTCGTCGGCAACTTCCAGGGCACGTACGCCCGCCCCGGCAAGCAGTGGGAGCTGCGAAACTGCAAGCAGCAGCCGAGAGAAAGCTTGCATGACTACATCTGGCACTTCTCCAAGCGCTGCACCGAGATCCCCGGTGCGACAGACAACGACGCCATCTCGGCGTTCCAAAACGGCACCACCTGCACTACCCTCATCCACCGTCTAGGGTGCAGGACTCCCCAAACTAATCGGGAGCTCCTCGACATCGTGACCAACCACGAAGACGGCGAGGAAGCGGTCGCGGTGACCCTCAACGTAACTCAAGGCAAGGGGAAGCAAGTTATGGACGACGGCGAGGGGTCCACCTCGTTCTTCAAGAAGAAGAAGAAGAAGAATGACAAGCATCGTCATGACGACAACATCCTCGCGGCGGTCGAGCGCAAGGCCACGTGTCCCAAGAACAATCCACCCAGGGCCGGTCCCCCAAAGGATCACTTCGAGAAGCTCTTGGAGGTGCCATGCACCCACCACGAGGTGCCCGTCAAGCATGTGCTCAAGGACTGCTGCTTGATGAAGAACTACGTCAACGACACGCTCAAGCCCAAGGCGGCGGACCCACCAAAGAAGGCTACGCCTCTCCCCGACAACGACGACGATGACATGGGGGCTGAGTACCCCGGCGAGGATGGTGCAGTCCACATGATATTTGGTGGGTCCCCAGCATGACCCTCAAGGCGCCAAGAGAAGCTGATCCGGCGCGAGGTCTACAACACCGAGTCGGTGACGCCATCATACCTCAAGTGGTCGGAAACTCTGAACACTTTCGACCGAACAGACCACCCCGACCGCGTGCCGCAGCCGGGATGCTACCCTCTCGTGGTGGCTCCCCTGTTCAAGACCAAGCGGATCCACAAGGTCTTGATGGACGGGGGAAGCGACATCAATGTACTCTACGTGTCGACGCTCGACGACATGTGCATTCCGCGGTCCCAGCTGTGCCCATCGCCTACACCATTCCACGGGGTCGTCCCCGTAATGGAGGCACTCCCAATCAGGCAGATCGATCTGCCCATCACATTTGGGACTTTGCAGAACTTTCGCACGGAAACTCTCACCTTCGAAGTGGTAGGGTTCTCGGGGACGTACCACACCATCCTCGTGAGGCCGGCCTACACGAAGTTTATGGCCATGCCAAACTATACGTACCTCAAGCTGAAGATCCCCAGTCCAAAGGGGGTCATCACAGTGGGGATTACGTTCCAGCACGCATTTGAATGCGATGCGGAGTGCTTCCAGTTTGCTGAAGCGCTCATTCAGTCTGAGAGGCTCCATGCCGAGCCTCCCTCCGAGGACCAAGAGATCCCCGAGTCGTCTAAGCGAGCGGCTTGCTCTTTCGAGCCTGCCAAGGACCTCAAGGATGCGGCCGTCTCCAATGATGGCCGCACGCTCCGTATCGGGACGACGCTCAATCCTAAATAGGAAAGCGCGCTCGTCGACTTCCTCAAAGCGAACCTCGACGTGTTCGCATGGAAACACTCCGACATGAAGGGGATCCCGAGAGACGTTGCCGAGCACAAGTTAAACATCAAGCCGGGATCAAAACCGGTGAAGCAGCGCCTCCACCGCTTCAACAACGATAAGTGCAAGGCGATCGGCGAGGAGATCAAGAAACTTCTTAGTTTAGAGTTCATCCGAGAAGTATTCCACCCCGAGTGGCTTGCTAACCCTGTACTTGTAAAGAAGAAGAATAAGAAATGGAGGATGTGTGTTGACTATACGGGTCTTAACAAGGCATGTCCCAAGGACACGTTCCCTTTGCCTCGCATAGATCAGGTAGTTGATTCAACGGCTGGGTGCGAAACCCTCTGTTTTCTTGATGTGTACTCTGGGTACCACCAGATTGCGATGTGCATAGCGGATCAACTCACGACCTCGTTCATCACTCCGTTTGGTGCCTACTGCTACAAGACGATGCCCTTCGGGCTCGAAAACGCGGGCGCCACGTTCCAGAGATGCATGCGACACGTCTTTGGAGATCTTATAGGGTGAATCATCGAGGCGTACGTCGATGACATCATGGTCAAGTTGAAAAAGACAGGTGATCTGGTCCCAGACCTTACATAAGTGTTCTCGAAGCTGAGAGAGCATGGGTTGAAGCTTAACCCTGAGAAGTGCGTTTTCGGGGTTCCGACAGGCATGCTCCTCGGCTTTGTCGTGTCAGAACGCGACATTGAAGCCAATCCCGAGAAGACCTCAGCCATCACTAACATGGGGCCAATCTAGAATCTTAAGGGCATACAACGCGTCACAGGCTGCCTCGCGGCTCTCAGCCGTTTCATCGCCCAGCTCGGAGAGCGCAGCCTGCCATTGTACCGCCTGATAAAGAAATCCGACCACTTCACGTGGACGCCCGAAGCTCAGGAAGCACTCGACTCACTCAAAAATCTCTTGAAGAGCCTGCCAATTCTCACGGATCCAGTGCCGGAAGAACCGATGCTTCTGTATATCGCCGTGACAACCCAGGTGGTGAGCGCTGCATTGGTGGTCGAGCGAGAAGAGCCCGGAAGGTCGCTCAAAGTGCAGCGGCCGGTCTATTTCATGAGCGAGGTACTCTCCAACTCGAAAACCCACTACTCGCAAATGCAAAAATTGGTATATGCTGTCTTGATCACCAAGCGCAAGCTTCGCCACTACTTCGACGTGCATCCCATCACGGTGGTGTCCAAGTACCCACTCGGAGAGGTGATCCAGAATCCCGAGGCCAAGGGGAAAATAGCCAAGTGGGCCCTCGAGTTGATGGGGCAAAACATAACCTACGCGCCGCGCAACGCCATCAAGTCGCAGGTGTTGGCGACCTTTGTCGCTGAGTGGACAGAAATCCAAAGTCCGCTGGCGCCTATCGAGCACGAGACATGGATAATGTACTTCGACGGCTCTATCATGAAGGAAGGAGCGGGAGTAGGCCTTGTCTTCATCTCGCCCCTAGGCGTGCGCATGGAGTACTTGATTCGACTACATTTCCCCACCTCCAACAATGTCACTGAGTATGAAGCGCTCCTCAATGGCCTTCAAATCGTAATCGAGCTCGGAATCCGGCGTCGTGAAATCAGAGGGGACTCAGAGCTTGTCGTGGATCAAGTCATGAAAGAGAAAAATTGTGTTGATCCGAAGATGGCGGCGTACTGTCGGGCCGTGCGCGAGTTGGAGGACAAGTTCCATGGGCATGAGCTCCATCATGTGCTGCGTGACTACAACAAAAGCTGCTGACGTCCTTGCCAAGGCAGCGACAAGGCGCAAGCCAGTGCCCCACGGTTGTTGACGGTCCTTACAACAAAAATTTGACCGTCAAAACCTCGGGTTTGAGAGGAGTATACAACAAGTTTCATGCACATTTTTAGTACTAATAAAGTTCCACGAGTTGTGTTGTGAATTTCATAAGTAGGTACACATTTTGGGAGAATTTGGGACCAACACACCACACGTGCAAGGCACGACCGAACCACCTGGTCCGGCCGGCCCTGCAGGTGCGGCCGGCCCTGTAGGTGCGGCCGGCCCTGCCCTGTGGCACGTCTCTGGTCCAGAGAACCCCTTCTCCCTCAAGCACAACTTAGACAAACGAGATTCACTGAAGAAATGTCGGTTTGATCAAGTGGTGGAGGCTAGGATCACTTGGATCAATTTGTCCACTTGTCCGATCGCTCAACCGCCACAACCGTCATCCAGAGGCAATCCTAGGCGTCCCCGAACACAGTCGGTGCATCACACGGCGCGGGGTAGGGCCGGCCGCACCTAGAGGGCCGGCCGCACCTATCAACTAGCGTGCCGGGCAAAACCGACCTAAGAAGCCGACCTACAACCACCTTAGGAGCAGTGATCAGGAGCGTCCAAGGTAAGAGGCGGCAGATCACTGGGGCCATGTTCGCTAATGGCATATGAGGCCATGTTCGCTACACCTTTGCAGTCCACCCCCCGTGTATAGGACTAGTGGAGCCTTATACTGTTTGGGTTGTTTCAAGTTTCGGCCTTGATCCTCCTGGATAGTCTCCCCATGCATTGATATAATAGTTCTTCTTCCATGATTGTTAAATGTTTGCACTAATCATAGTTTGCATTGACATATAGTTTAGAGTTACCGAGGAGTATCCTCTCTAACTAGACTTTGCTATGTTTCTCTTGCTATAATAACACTTTCTAGCTGCTCATGATGTTATGACTTGAACAATGCTATCAATATCTTTATCTTTATGTGACTTACCCCTGTTTATAGCAATTGATATATTTTGGCCACTCTACATTATAAAACTGAGAGATGAGCATGTATTAGCTATTATGGATTAGAAAGACTTCTTTCCCTGTGGTAGAATATAAATACGATACCTGGTTTTACTCCTGGTTAAAATGCTACAATGGTATATTCATATCTGTGCGCTTGCGGATTCCCAGTTTATATATATCTTCTTTTCTAGAGATCCAAGGCATATGTAAGAGTACCATATCCATACGTTTTCTGGCACACCTGTCAGGGCTGACAACCTATATCGAGTTGTGCTATGAATCGTGTCGGAGTTCACCTTTTAGTTTAATCTGAAAGCAACATCTGATATACACTTAGCATCATGTTAAGATATACCTTTGCATTTCTGGTGTCGTCGATAGAGATGGATCTTATATCCGTTTCTAGTCGATGACATTAGCAATGTCAACAGTATACGACAAGTTTCATGCACATTTTTAGTACTAATAAAGTTCCATGAGTTGTGTTGTGAATTTAATAGGTAGGTACACATTTTGGGAGAATTTGGGACCAACACACCACACGTGCAAGGCACGGCCGAACCACCTGGTCCGGCCGGCCCTGCAGGTGCGGCCGGCCCTGCAAGTGCGGCCAGCCCTGCCCCGTGGCACGTCTCTGGTCCAGAGTACCCCCTCTCCCTCAAGCACAACTTGGACGAAAGAGATTCACTGAAGAAATGTCGGTTTGATCAAGTGGTGGAGGATAGGATCACTTTGATCAATGGGTCTACTTGTCCGATCGCTCAACCACCATAACCGTCATCCAGAGGCAATCCTAGGCGTCCCTGAACATAGTCGGTGCATCACACGGTGTGGGGTAGGGCTGGCCGCACCTAGAGGGCCAGCCGCACCGATCAACTAGCGTGCCGGGGGAAACCGACCCAAGGAGCCGACCTACAACCACCTCAGGAGCAATGATCAGGAGCGTCTGAGGCAAGAGGCGGCAGATCACAAGGCTGACCGTGCCTAGTGAGCTAGCCGCACCTAGGATATTCCTCCCCTGCGCTCCACCGACCTCTCTTGCCTATAAAAGGCACCACACACTCACTGGAACGGACACACGACGCAGGAGCATCTGCATTTCTCTCTTTTGTTCACTTAGAGTAGGATTAGTGTAGCTTGGGAGTTAGAGTCGAGTCGAGCTTGTCTCGGGGTTCCGGAGGAGTCTTCTTCAGGGTTCCGACTACTCTTGTATCCTTTCTTTGTTTAGACTCAAGTACAATTAAGTTATCTTTCTATCTTACCTTTCGAGTCAATTACATTCAGCTTTTACTTTGCTCTAGAAGCTTTATTCTTGGTTTAGACTAAAGATAGTTTAATCTTGGTTTGTATAGCTCTCTTGAACCCTATAGTGTTGTGGTCGTTCTTCGCTTGATCTTCGGTGTTTCATCGTAGAGAGAGACCTTCCTTCGTGATATCCGGGGAAAGGTTCTTTGGTTCGTTGTGAGCGCGGTGCTCAGAGCTTACCTTAGTCTTAGATTGGTGTCACGTTCAGTGAAATAGTTGTGGTACCCTAATGAGGTGACAGCTCCGGACGGGCTCAGTAGTCCACCACGTTAGTTCGGGCCGGTAGGATTCAGCGCGTCGTCGTTCTCCCTTCTCATCCCAGTCCGAGAGCGCGGTTTTGCTTGCCCCTGCAGCACTAGAAGAGCTTGTCGAGTTTAGCTTGCCTTGGTTATCCTTTGCCTTGGTTCTTTGCCTAGAGTTGACAAGAATAGATAGATTGTGTTAGGATCCTTTCTCGTCTCGTTGTCCTCCCAGCTCACTAGGTCCTCTCTAGCCCTTTATCAAGATCTCCTTGCGTGTGTCAAGTTATCCCCGAATATCTTTATTTGTTACCCCCGCTATAGCTTTTATCGAGTCTTGTTACTCTCCTCCGTTTATTCGATCATCTTTCCGTAGTGCCTCCCTTGGGAAAATATAAATACGATAACCCAAATACCACCGGGTGAAGTGCTACAACGGTAATCCGTGCGCTTGCGGACCTTTCTGTGATGTGTGTTTTACCAAAGACGTTCCCTAGCCCCATTACTAGGGGTATAAACCTGGTAGCGACGCTAGCAAGTGCCAACAGGCATTTCTGGCGCCGTCGCCGTGAGTGCAAACCTAGTGGTGAGGCTAAGGAGCGTCAACAAGCATTTCTGGCGCCGTTGCCGGGGAGGCAATAGGCAAAAAGATATCGTTTAAACTTTGTGGTAAGAGTTATCTAGATTCGGTGAACCGCTATTTAAGCGGGTTTACCCTTGCTCTACTCTCGTGTACGCAGTGTAGTGCATGACCGGTTTCGACCTACCGTCCAACTTCCACGACAATCCGGAGTCACTTGTGAGGAGAGTGCGACCTCATGTCCTCATTCCTCAGAAGTTTCTCTCGAGTCAAGAGATGAACACCGTCGATCCCGTAGACAGCGCCTCGTCAGCACCAATGGCCGAGAGGACGATCCGCGAGTTTTCCGCTCCCTCCAACACCAATGTCCCTACCGGACCGAACGTGACGGTGGGGGACGGAAACTTTGAACTCAAGCCGGCGTTGATCAACATGGTGCAAGCAAATCCGTTCTGCGTCAAGCCTAATGAACATGCCAATGCACATCTCCAGCATTTTCTGGAGGTGTGTAGGACTTTCACTATCCGTGGAGTGACAGACGATGCAATTCATCTTCGCCTATTCCCGTTCTCATTGCTCGGGAAGGCGAAGCAATGGTTTTATGCGGAGCAAGATGCCATCAACACATGGGATAAGTGCTCTATGGCATTTCTCGCAAAGTTCTTCCCGGTGGGCAAAACCAATGCCCTCCGCGCTAGAATTTCGGGCTTCCAGCAGCAGAATGATGAGAGTGTCCCGGAAGCATGGGAAAATTTCCAGGAGTACATCACCGCGTGCCCGCACCACGGCATGTAGGGGTGGTTCTTGATTCAAACCTTCTACCACGGGCTCAAGCGTACCGCCCGTGAGCACCTAGATGCAGCCGCTAGAGGAGCCTTCTTCTCGCTACAAGTACACGCCGCCAAGGAATTGATCGAGAAGATGGTGTCAAATCAAGGTTGGGATGGAGATCATCTCCAACCCCGTAACCGCAGTGTACACCAAGTCGATGGAATCGACATGCTCGCCACCAAGATGGACCCCCTAATGAAGAAATTGGAGGCACCAAGCAGTATGGAGACCGCCAAGATTATGGACACTCGCATGACGTGCGAGGTTTGCGGTAATGTGGGTCATTTGGGAAATGATTGTCCCGAGACAAGGGAAGAAGCCAGATTCATCAACAATGGCAACAACAACGGGTTCCGCAACAACAACTACAACAATCAAGGGTGGAACTCAAGGCCCAACTTCCCTTTCAACAATCAAAATGGAGGCAATTATCCTAACAATGTCAATAATCAGCCCTCCATTAAAGATCTTGTCTTTGGCCAAGCTAGAATTAATGAAAACTTAAACAAGAAGCTAGGCACCAATGATAAAGTTCTCGAAAATTTAAATTCCACTATAGAATCCTTCACTACTACCATGAAGAATCAGCTAAGCTTTAATAAAATGATAGAAACTCAACTTGCTCAGCTTGCTGCTTCTTTACCTTCTTCTGAGTCGGGTGGAATCCCGGGGCAACCCGAGCCTACCC
Source organism: Cenchrus fungigraminus (assembly GCA_036936925.1). Lineage (NCBI taxonomy): Eukaryota > Viridiplantae > Streptophyta > Magnoliopsida > Poales > Poaceae > Cenchrus > Cenchrus fungigraminus. The sequence continues at coordinate 67,946,614 of CM072772.1, read as the reverse complement.
GAGAAAATGTTAGCGTTGTATCCACCAGATGGGGTAAGCCATCTAGGAGGATGTATGCACCTAACCATGTAGGGAAGCTCATACACCAAATCCAAGACCCATGGGAGGAATTAGCAGTCTTGCACAGGAAGGACAATGGATATCCGGCCATCACATGCACGATCTACTATCAAAAGATCAAGAATGCTCTTTGTGACCTTGGTGCGAGTGTCAACCTCATGTCCAAGGCCATGTTTGAGGAGTTAGGATATCCTGCTCTCTCTCCAATAATGATGACAGTCCAACTCGCCGACTTATCGATTAAATATCCAGAGGGCGTAGTGGAAAATCTCTTGGTGAATGTCAAAGGCTCCTACGTCTTTGCGGATTTCATTGTCCTCGACACACAAGATGATGGAGAAATGCCACTTATTCTCGGGCGACCATTCCTAAGAGATGTCAATGCAAGAATTGATGTCGGAGCCGGAAAGATTCAATTCCGCATAGGGCGAAGGAACATGACATTCAAATTCCAAGCAAAAGAAGAGCAATGTTACCTAGTGCAAGATGAGGAATCTAGGGAGTGGAGGAAGCCACGGCCCCGACCAAGCCCAAGGTGGATAGCCTCATCACAACGATGAGGAAGCGTTGGGAGCAAGACAAAGCATTCAAAGGGCGCCACCAACCAAAGAAGCTGAAGGCAGTCAATAAGGCTAAGGGGGAAAAGAAGATGGAAACCAAAAACACCCCCGCTAAAGCCTCACCGACTTCAGCACCACCAAAGAAAACAAAGAAGGTGTGGCGTGTGAAGAGAGCATCGTCCGAGTCTTCCACTCCGAGACCGGACGAATCCAAAATCAATTGAGCAAACGGAGGAGTCCCGCTCACGGACTCTAAACTACGAGCCCTCACTGTGAGGTAAAACCGGTATTTATCTCATATTTCCCTTACAACATTTTATTTCATGCATCAAGCATATTTAAGTTTCAAATTTGATTTCACCATTGCATTAGTAAGTAAACAAGACATAGAAAAACAGTTTTGGAGATTTTTGGTGATACGGCCGAACCTAGAGGTACGGCCGTACCTCCCCTCGACAAAATTTTTGTGCAGGGTGTTTTCAGGAGGGGACACGAGCGCTTAGAGAAAATGTAGTAGGGCCGGCCGAACCAATTGGTACGACCGTACCTATGATTTTCCACGAATCCATCAAGTCAACCACTACAAGCTTCTAGGTGCTCAACTCATCACCAAAATGAAGACACACCAACCAGGTAGCCAAAAATTAGCTTGGGGGCGACCCCATTTTCAATCAAGGAAGGTATGTCAATCCAAACTAGTTTTCAACATCTTGTTTACCACATTTGAATAAAAGAAAACAACAAAAATATTTGCTTCAACCATGTGCACTTGAAATCTTGTCTATATCCTCACTTTGGAAATGATGAACAGTTGCTATGTTAAAACTTTGCAAGAACCTAGTGTACAACTTTGTGCTCTATGAGTATTTGGATTTGTTGGTATATTTTGAGACAAGAGCCTGAAATAAAACTTTGTGGGAAGCAAATGCTTATGACCAAACCTAGGGTGTTGACTAGTATGATATGGTGAGACAATGTTAATCTTGCTCTATCTCCTAGTATGGTGAAAATCTCAGATGATTTTCTTTTGAAAATAAAACAAGACAAGTTCCTCAATGGTCATACCACCTACCAAAGCCATATGTCGATATCAAAGTATAAACCTTCTACATATGCTTGCTTGTGACGCATTGAGTTTTGCCAAATTGTTGTGACCCTTGGTATAATCTTTTCATGCTCCCATGATCGAGATCACGTACACCCACATATACAAGCTAACTTCCACACCGGGAGTTACGCAAAACATGCCATCCACCCACCAAAAATAAATACTCCAAAGTTCCAAAGAGATTTCTCTTCTTGTATTCTTGCAAAAGGAGAGAGGGGTCATTTAAAAAAAAAGTATATGCTCAAAAAGCATAGAAAAAAAATGTGCTCCAATCAAAGAGCATAGAAAAAAAAATGAAGCATGACCCCTCTCCAAAATAAAAGCAAGAGGAGAATCTCAAAGTAAGGAGTACTTAGAAAAACAAACAAAAATTTTCCACACACTTGCACATCTCGATCAAGTTGCATGACTAGTTTCTTCTTGGATCTGGTCTTTGGCTCAACAACATCATGTGGCACAAGTGAGTCTCATACTTATCCTATCCAAAGTTCCACATACAAGCCATAGAGTAGGAAGTTGAGGCTCGCTCAAAAGCCTTTGGTGAGGTAACAAATACCACTTGAGGGATCGAGGGAACCATCCGAGGAACCTTGTTTTTCTTTGCAAAAGTTTCAAAACTCCGAGATAGAAGCCCGAAAAGAGAAGAGTGAGTGATGCAAAGTCAAAACTATTCTACCTTTCAACCTCCGAAGGCAAGGTGGAAAGTTACAAGCCCCACAGGTAAAGTAAGGCTAAGTTTCTCTCGTACCAATCTTTTCAAATAGCAAGAAGAGCATGGATTTGTGCATAGGTACTTGCCGAGTGGTAACATCAATGCAACTCCTGATCCGCCGAGGCCAAGTCTAGGCTTTGCTCGAGGAAGAGCAAACGTTTAGCTTGGGGGAGTTTGTTGACGGTCCTTACAACAAAAATTTGACCGTCAAAACCTCGGGTTTGAGAGGAGTATATGTTGACACATCTTATCCTATATATTTATAAGTCAACTAAACATGAGAAAAGGGCATAAATGTTAATATCAACTTAGAATAGGGTGCCACTAACAGTTTTTCTGGAGATTTGGTAAATCATATAAATCCAGGAACCATTCGGGAAAAGTGCTAAAAGAATCAAATCTAGAAGACTCCAGAAGGCTCCGGAACTCAACGTGACTTGGCACCCAAGAAAGAAGCATCTAGAAGAAGCGACGGACCACCTGGCCGAAGTGGGCCCCGAGGGGGGCCCACCCCAGCCCGATCGGCCTGGTGGTGGGGCCGGTCGGCCTCCCCCGGGTGCCACCTCAGCCCTACTTTCAGAAGGTTCTTCCACCGCCTATGAGGATCAATCTAAACCACTCGCTAGGTTGGTTTGATCAAACGGCGCATGTCTACCCCTCAGGGCTATATAAGCAGCCCCCTGCCCCCCTGGCAGAGGCATCTGGAAACCTGAGTTTGCATACACCAGATCAAGTCATCAAGTCAGAGATACTACGCCCTAGAAACACCATATAGCAGAGTAGCTAGCTAGTCTAGATCTAGGAGGAGGCAAGGTGTCTACTTGGCTCCTGATCGTCTAGAGGCTGACCGAGATACTGATCTAGCTTCCCTCTTGTAAGTTCTTATCAAGTTCCTTACATTTGTTATACAGACATATGTTCTTATCAATGATTATATTCGACATTATATGCTTTGGTGTTTATTATGATTACATGTTTAGCATAGTTGATTTGCCTTTATATTCATGTATGGAGTCGTATAGCCCTCACCTAGATCATTTGTTAACATGGGTGAACCGTAAAGACAGTGAAGCGTGGTGCTTATATTGTATTTATCTGCGATTACACCCTATATGCCGGGTCATGTGGTAGATCGTGGTGGTGACAGCACTATTGAGTCCTTTTGTAAGGAATCGGATGCTCGTTAGCCTAAGAGGGGGAGGGGGTGAATTAGGCAACTTAAAACCTTAACCTATGGCTTCACTAATTTTGCGGAAAGGTAAACTAGAACATGTTATCTATATGTGCAACTACGGTTGTTCTAGTGTGAAACTCCCATCCCAAAAGAAGGTTTGCAACCTATAGCCAATCCTAGCATGATACTACTCTAGAAAAGTAGAGGCAAACAAAGATTGCAATAGAGTAAATGCGGAAACGTAAAGGGGATGAGAGGAAGCAAACTCTTGACACGCGATTTATCCCGTGGTATCGGTAGGCACTAAGCCACCCCTAGTCCACGTTGTTGAAGCACTCACACAAGAGTATTGCTTCCCGGTCACCAAGTCTCTCCCAAGAGCACCAACTTGACTTGCCACAAAGGCTAGCCACTTAGGCACTTGTCAAGCTCCCTTGGTCACCTTGATGCCGCCTCCACTAAGGAGCTTCTCCACCAAGGAAGGGGGTCTCCACGTCCCCCGCACAAAGTGTCCTCGCCGCTCCACACCAAGCCGGAGGGTCGATGACGATTGCCGGTGAGCCACTTAGGCCCCAAGGCTTCCGGCGAACCTTGTACAACTGGATTCACTCAAGAATCACCTCACAAGGTTGGCACAACCTTGCACTCACTCAGCTCTAAGCTAAGCCTAGCACTAAGCACATACACTAAGCATATGCAAGTCTATGGATGAGCAATTAAGCACTTGGATGGATTGGATATGATCTTCTAGGTGTCTTGAACTCTCCTGCACTTCCACACAATCCAGCTTTTTCAAATGGGTGAGTGGAGGGGGTATAAATAGCCCAAGGCATCAAACTAGCCGTTGGCTAACGTCCACTGAAAAAGGTACCGTCGGATGATCCGACGCTATATTTTCCAGGGCGTCGGTTCATCCGGTGCCCCTCCCACGTCACTTAGCCGTTGAGGTTCTCTGACACAACTGTTCCGACGCTATGCACCGACGGTTCGTCGGATCATCCGGTGCTGAAGACTCTGCGCTCAAGTCGCCTCTGTTAGCTTCCAATCGACCGTCGGATAGACCGACGCTTCTCCTTGTCCAAGGCGTCGGATCATCCGGTGCTGAAGGCTTCGTCTTGGCGCATCTCTGTATGAATTCAAACTGAGCGTCGGATAGACCGACGGGGTCCCCACTCAGACCGTCGGATCATCCGGTGCTACTGTCTTCCTTGCTCTTCCTCTGCAACTCGTCCGACGCTACTAAATAATGGACCGTCGGTTCATCCGACGGTACCTAGGGTTTGACCCTGTGCACCAACTCGTCCGACGATTGCACCGACGCTTGTATTTGAGGGACCGTCGGTTCATCCGACGGTGTCTTTTCTTTTCCTTTTCTTGCTCGGTTTTGACCCTTGAAAAATACACTATCTTCTCAATTTGGCATATGGTTTTCTTGCATCCTTGGGACCTAGAAGTGTCTACAAAGACATGCTAAAACAATAAGGTTAGTCCCAATGATCATGTTGTCATGAATCACCAAAATCAAACTCGAACTAATGGCATATGAGGCCATGTTCGCTACAATCTCCCCCTTTTTGGTGATTTATGACAACACAACCAAAGCAAGCATAAATTTGCAAGAATTGACAGAATTAGAACCACTTACACTTGCTTGGATGCTTACCATCATCCAAACTCCCCCTAGATCAAACTTCCCCCTTTTTGATCTTCATGTTCACATTCTCCCCCTTTGGTCTCATATCCTTGAAACCACTTGTAAGCATCCTTGAACCCACTTGTAAGCTTAAGCCACAAGCTTGCTTTGGTCTCACATTCTCCCCCTTTGGAATAAAATCTCCAAAAAGTCCAAAGCAAACAGGTCCAAGGAAACTAGCAAGATCTAGCAACCATAGCTCAAAGGAGAGATGTTAAATGCAAGGGAGAAAGCCGCATGAACCATGATCCATATGTATGATATCGATGAAGATACCACATGTGAGAATAACTAAGGTGGATCACATGCTCATGAGACTAGCATGATACAAACTAAGCTCCCCCTAAGTGTGTGCATAAAAAGAATACCACTTGCAAGACAAGGGTAGTGAGAGACAAGTGCACAACTACAAACTTGTAAAACAAGGAAGCTTAGAGCATATCATGCAAAGAGGTAGCTTAAAGGACAAGAGATAAGACAAATGGGTTCTTGTTACATTACCACTTGTAGATATCACTTGTAGTCTTTTGATCATTGCATACCTCCAGGGGATTGATCCTCTCTACCTTGTTGGCACCACATTGAGATGAGCCACTTGGAAATGATATCACTAGGTGACACCACTTGAAAGAAGCTTGCATAGAAGACACTTGGGGTACCACAAGGATTAGGAATGTATGAGTACATTGCCTTTGAACTTATATAGAGACATAAGCTCGCAAGGACATGACTCAATAGCATAAAGCTCATATTGCTATATTCACTCTATTAGAGATGTTAGATCACATTTAGAGTGAAATAGCATTCTCTTAGAATGAAACACCACACCGGAACGCGTCGCTAGGGGACTACATAAGATAAGCTTGAAACAAAGTTAGTCCCATAACCAAACCATGGGATGAGCTCCCCCTAAATGTGTGCATTTAGTGTTTGAATCACCAACCAAATGTATGCACATTGTTTATGACAACAAAAGGGAAGCTAACCCTATAGCTTGCTCATGATGCAAAGAGATATATATGAATACATGCACCATGAAAGAACAAGTGTAGTTTTCCTACACACTAATCAAACCATGTAGATTGCTCATGGGTTAGCACATGACACAAGCAACCTACCATATGTAAACATTGCAACAAATGCAACCTAAACAAGGCAATGGAGCTACAATGATGCAAGAGATAGGTACTAGTTTCCATTACCTCAACCGGGGAACTTGGGCAACACATTGTCCAATTTGCAAGCTTGGCTTATAGGCTTGAATCTTCTCATCTTGATTGTGCCAAGCCTCCCAAGTCCCCGCCCTCAAGGCCTTCAAGTGGCCTTTGGAACCCAAACCATTTGAGGCCCCTTCATGTTGGTGATGAGTTCCTTGGGTACCCAAATGGGTTGGTTCCTACCCCGCTCTTCCTTCATCTTCCCAACCTTGTGTGCAACCACTTTGCCATTTGCTTTCTTCTTGATGACGTAGGTGTTGCTATTTGTCTTGTTCTTGCGGTTGGGCTTGGTGTAGATGAGGGAGCTCTTGATTGTGGGCTTCAATTTCTTCTTTGCGCCCTTGTCCATCTTCTTGACAAATTGGGGGCATTTGTAGAACTTGTGCCCTTCTCCATGACACTTGTAGCAAGTCACGGTTGCACCCTTCTCAAGCTTCTTCACCATGGGATCACGGTTATCTTGAGAAGGTTGGACTTTACTCTTCATGTCTTGAGAGATGTCCACTTGTTCTTCATCATTCTTGCCCTTGCCCATCAAGTTTGCCAACCTCTCTCGGAGCCATTTCACTTCTTGCTTGAGCTCATCATTTTCCTTGCCTATGAGATAATCACATGTTTCTACAACAACATTCTCATGGCAAGATGGTGAGCAAGATTCATCGATTAAATCAATGCAAGAAGTTGAAGCATCTACCTTGGAGATAGGAATTGCGCAAGGAATAGATGTTTCATCAAGCTCAAAGGAATTACTTTTTTTAGTCTCATTGCTCTCAAGCTTAGATTTTAGCTCATCACACTCCTTGCTAAGCAATTTGAATTTGCACAACAAATGTTCATAATTTGTAGCAAGGGTGTCACTAAGATCATTGAGAGCATTGAGTTCTTTAATTTCATTAGCTTGTTTTTCAAGCATTCCTTTTTGCTCATGGACTAGCTCAACAAGATCATTAAGAGAGGTGGTGTCGGATTCATCATCACTTACATTGTTCTCCATACCTCGGGCCATAAGGCACATGTGTGGTGATGATGAAGAGCCATGCATGAAGCGGGTGGTGAAGTTCTTTCTTGATTCATCGCTTGAGCTAGAAGAACTTGATCCACCACTTGTCCACCCACGGACGGCTATTGTTGCTTCTTGCTTTGGCCTCCTCTCCTTGACCACCTTCTTCTTGGGCTTGTGCTCGATCTTGGTGAACTTGATGTGTTGATGATAACGCCCTTCTCTCAAGTGGACGTTGTAGCCGTACATGTTGACTTTCTTCACATACTTGAAGATCTTCTCCACGTACTCGGCCACCATGGATTCAACCTCTTCATCACTTGAGGAATCTTCATCGTCACCATCATCACCATCATCTTCACTTGAGCTTCCATGAGTAGTCATCCTACTCAACACCTTCTCTTGTTGGCTTGAGAGGGCATGGCTTGTGCTTGGAGAAGATGGTTCTTGAGGCTTTTCTTGGGACGCCTTCTTGGACTCGGGCATGATTTGAAGCTCATGTGCCATGATCTTGCTCAAGATTTGAGATGGCTTCAATTCTTCGAGCTTTCTCTCATAGATGATAGCCTTCACCAAGTCATAGTCGGGCTTCCGGAGACTTTGAAGGATCTTGCGGTTGATGTTCAAGTCCGTGATGTTCTTCACACCTAAAGCATTGATTCTATTGACAAGCACATTTAGGCGTGAGTACATAGATTCGGCATTTTCATTTGCAAGTTGCTTAAAGCTATTGAATTCCTCAAGGAGACAACCGTAGCGTTCATTAGCAACTTCTTTTGAACCCTCATTTTGCTCCTTGATGGTTTTCCATAGCTCATGAGCATTTTCACAAGTAAAAACTCTATTGAAAACGCCTACATCTAGTGAGGACAAAATGATACTCTTAGCAATCACATCAAATTGCTTTTCTTTTCTAGTACCATTTTTCATGCCCTCATCGGTGACTCTCCAAACATCAAGGTCCCTTGCTTGGAGATAGGCCTCCATGAGAACCTTCCACCGAGGATAGCCCGTGCCATCGAAATGTGGAGCCAAACCTAAGGTATCCACCCCTTTCATCCTTCTAAAGAGCAACTCACTAGGCGGTGAAGCCTAACCGTTCCAATGAGCCGGTTTTCACAATTTACCAATCGAATTGGTGTTTCCTTGTGAAGGAAGTGAGTCCCGGCTCTGATACCACTTGTAAGGAATCGGATGCTCGTTAGCCTAAGAGGGGGAGGGGGTGAATTAGGCAACTTAAAACCTTAACCTATGGCTTCACTAATTTTGCGGAAAGGTAAACTAGAACATGTTATCTATATGTGCAACTACGGTTGTTCTAGTGTGAAACTCCCATCCCAAAAGAAGGTTTGCAACCTATAGCCAATCCTAGCATGATACTACTCTAGAAAAGTAGAGGCAAACAAAGATTGCAATAGAGTAAATGCGGAAACGTAAAGGGGATGAGAGGAAGCAAACTCTTGACACGCGATTTATCCCGTGGTATCGGTAGGCACTAAGCCACCCCTAGTCCACGTTGTTGAAGCACTCACACAAGAGTATTGCTTCCCGGTCACCAAGTCTCTCCCAAGAGCACCAACTTGACTTGCCACAAAGGCTAGCCACTTAGGCACTTGTCAAGCTCCCTTGGTCACCTTGATGCCGCCTCCACTAAGGAGCTTCTCCACCAAGGAAGGGGGTCTCCACGTCCCCCGCACAAAGTGTCCTCGCCGCTCCACACCAAGCCGGAGGGTCGATGACGATTGCCGGTGAGCCACTTAGGCCCCAAGGCTTCCGGCGAACCTTGTACAACTGGATTCACTCAAGAATCACCTCACAAGGTTGGCACAACCTTGCACTCACTCAGCTCTAAGCTAAGCCTAGCACTAAGCACATACACTAAGCATATGCAAGTCTATGGATGAGCAATTAAGCACTTGGATGGATTGGATATGATCTTCTAGGTGTCTTGAACTCTCCTGCACTTCCACACAATCCAGCTTTTTCAAATGGGTGAGTGGAGGGGGTATAAATAGCCCAAGGCATCAAACTAGCCGTTGGCTAACGTCCACTGAAAAAGGTACCGTCGGATGATCCGACGCTATATTTTCCAGGGCGTCGGTTCATCCGGTGCCCCTCCCACGTCACTTAGCCGTTGAGGTTCTCTGACACAACTGTTCCGACGCTATGCACCGACGGTTCGTCGGATCATCCGGTGCTGAAGACTCTGCGCTCAAGTCGCCTCTGTTAGCTTCCAATCGACCGTCGGATAGACCGACGCTTCTCCTTGTCCAAGGCGTCGGATCATCCGGTGCTGAAGGCTTCGTCTTGGCGCATCTCTGTATGAATTCAAACTGAGCGTCGGATAGACCGACGGGGTCCCCACTCAGACCGTCGGATCATCCGGTGCTACTGTCTTCCTTGCTCTTCCTCTGCAACTCGTCCGACGCTACTAAATAATGGACCGTCGGTTCATCCGACGGTACCTAGGGTTTGACCCTGTGCACCAACTCGTCCGACGATTGCACCGACGCTTGTATTTGAGGGACCGTCGGTTCATCCGACGGTGTCTTTTCTTTTCCTTTTCTTGCTCGGTTTTGACCCTTGAAAAATACACTATCTTCTCAATTTGGCATATGGTTTTCTTGCATCCTTGGGACCTAGAAGTGTCTACAAAGACATGCTAAAACAATAAGGTTAGTCCCAATGATCATGTTGTCATGAATCACCAAAATCAAACTCGAACTAATGGCATATGAGGCCATGTTCGCTACAATCTCCCCCTTTTTGGTGATTTATGACAACACAACCAAAGCAAGCATAAATTTGCAAGAATTGACAGAATTAGAACCACTTACACTTGCTTGGATGCTTACCATCATCCAAACTCCCCCTAGATCAAACTTCCCCCTTTTTGATCTTCATGTTCACATTCTCCCCCTTTGGTCTCATATCCTTGAAACCACTTGTAAGCATCCTTGAACCCACTTGTAAGCTTAAGCCACAAGCTTGCTTTGGTCTCACATTCTCCCCCTTTGGAATAAAATCTCCAAAAAGTCCAAAGCAAACAGGTCCAAGGAAACTAGCAAGATCTAGCAACCATAGCTCAAAGGAGAGATGTTAAATGCAAGGGAGAAAGCCGCATGAACCATGATCCATATGTATGATATCGATGAAGATACCACATGTGAGAATAACTAAGGTGGATCACATGCTCATGAGACTAGCATGATACAAACTAAGCTCCCCCTAAGTGTGTGCATAAAAAGAATACCACTTGCAAGACAAGGGTAGTGAGAGACAAGTGCACAACTACAAACTTGTAAAACAAGGAAGCTTAGAGCATATCATGCAAAGAGGTAGCTTAAAGGACAAGAGATAAGACAAATGGGTTCTTGTTACATTACCACTTGTAGATATCACTTGTAGTCTTTTGATCATTGCATACCTCCAGGGGATTGATCCTCTCTACCTTGTTGGCACCACATTGAGACCATGTTCGCTACACCTTTGCAGTCCACCCCCCGTGTATAGGACTAGTGGAGCCTTATACTGTTTGGGTTGTTTCAAGTTTCGGCCTTGATCCTCCTGGATAGTCTCCCCATGCATTGATATAATAGTTCTTCTTCCATGATTGTTAAATGTTTGCACTAATCATAGTTTGCATTGACATATAGTTTAGAGTTACCGAGGAGTATCCTCTCTAACTAGACTTTGCTATGTTTCTCTTGCTATAATAACACTTTCTAGCTGCTCATGATGTTATGACTTGAACAATGCTATCAATATCTTTATCTTTATGTGACTTACCCCTGTTTATAGCAATTGATATATTTTGGCCACTCTACATTATAAAACTGAGAGATGAGCATGTATTAGCTATTATGGATTAGAAAGACTTCTTTCCCTGTGGTAGAATATAAATACGATACCTGGTTTTACTCCTGGTTAAAATGCTACAATGGTATATTCATATCTGTGCGCTTGCGGATTCCCAGTTTATATATATCTTCTTTTCTAGAGATCCAAGGCATATGTAAGAGTACCATATCCATACGTTTTCTGGCACACCTGTCAGGGCTGACAACCTATATCGAGTTGTGCTATGAATCGTGTCGGAGTTCACCTTTTAGTTTAATCTGAAAGCAACATCTGATATACACTTAGCATCATGTTAAGATATACCTTTGCATTTCTGGTGTCGTCGATAGAGATGGATCTTATATCCGTTTCTAGTCGATGACATTAGCAATGTCAACAGTATACGACAAGTTTCATGCACATTTTTAGTACTAATAAAGTTCCATGAGTTGTGTTGTGAATTTAATAGGTAGGTACACATTTTGGGAGAATTTGGGACCAACACACCACACGTGCAAGGCACGGCCGAACCACCTGGTCCGGCCGGCCCTGCAGGTGCGGCCGGCCCTGCAAGTGCGGCCAGCCCTGCCCCGTGGCACGTCTCTGGTCCAGAGTACCCCCTCTCCCTCAAGCACAACTTGGAAGAAAGAGATTCACTGAAGAAATGTCGGTTTGATCAAGTGGTGGAGGATAGGATCACTTTGATCAATGGGTCTACTTGTCCGATCGCTCAACCACCATAACCGTCATCCAGAGGCAATCCTAGGCGTCCCTGAACATAGTCGGTGCATCACACGGTGTGGGGTAGGGCTGGCCGCACCTAGAGGGCCAGCCGCACCGATCAACTAGCGTGCCGGGGGAAACCGACCCAAGGAGCCGACCTACAACCACCTCAGGAGCAATGATCAGGAGCGTCTGAGGCAAGAGGCGGCAGATCACAAGGCTGACCATGCCTAGTGAGCTAGCCGCACCTAGGATATTCCTCCCCTGCGCTCCACCGACCTCTCTTGCCTATAAAAGGCACCACACACTCACTGGAACGGACACACGACGCAGGAGCATCTGCATTTCTCTCTTTTGTTCACTTAGAGTAGGATTAGTGTAGCTTGGGAGTTAGAGTCGAGTCGAGCTTGTCTCGGGGTTCCGGAGGAGTCTTCTTCAGGGTTCCGACTACTCTTGTATCCTTTCTTTGTTTAGACTCAAGTACAATTAAGTTATCTTTCTATCTTACCTTTCGAGTCAATTACATTCAGCTTTTACTTTGCTCTAGAAGCTTTATTCTTGGTTTAGACTAAAGATAGTTTAATCTTGGTTTGTATAGCTCTCTTGAACCCTATAGTGTTGTGGTCGTTCTTCGCTTGATCTTCGGTGTTTCATCGTAGAGAGAGACCTTCCTTCGTGATATCCGGGGAAAGGTTCTTTGGTTCGTTGTGAGCGCGGTACTCAGAGCTTACCTTAGTCTTAGATTGGTGTCACGTTCAGTGAAATAGTTGTGGTACCCTAATGAGGTGACAGCTCCGGACGGGCTCAGTAGTCCACCACGTTAGTTCGGGCCGGTAGGATTCAGCGCGTCGTCGTTCTCCCTTCTCATCCCAGTCCGAGAGCGCGGTTTTGCTTGCCCCTGCAGCACTAGAAGAGCTTGTCGAGTTTAGCTTGCCTTGGTTATCCTTTGCCTTGGTTCTTTGCCTAGAGTTGACAAGAATAGATAGATTGTGTTAGGATCCTTTCTCGTCTCGTTGTCCTCCCAGCTCACTAGGTCCTCTCTAGCCCTTTATCAAGATCTCCTTGCGTGTGTCAAGTTATCCCCGAATATCTTTATTCGTTACCCCCGCTATAGCTTTTATCGAGTCTTGTTACTCTCCACCGTTTATTCGATCATCTTTGCCGTAGTTCCTCCCTTGGGAAAATATAAATACGATAACCCGAATACCACCGGGTGAAGTGCTACAACGGTAATCCGTGCGCTTACGGACCTTTCTGTGATGTGTGTTTTACCAAAGACGTTCCCTAGCCCCATTACTAGGGGTATAAACCCGGTAGCGACGCTAGCAAGTGCCAACAGGCATTTCTAGCGCCGTTGCCATGAGTGCAAACCTAGTGGTGAGGCTAAGGAGCGTTAACAATAGTGTGTTCGCTAGCAACAAGCACACGCCGTCTGTGTGGGTCGAGGGAGAGCAACCACAAGAGCAAGAGGGGGCGGAAGTCATGGAGATCGAGCAACAACCTGAGCCGAACCTTGAAGACCCCGACTGGCGTTTCCCCATCCTCGAGTGGCTAGTCGAGGGGAAGCTGCCTTCCGACCAGACGGAGGCGCGTCGCATCTCGCGGCGGGCCAAGGCGTTCGTCCTCATCAATGGTGAGCTCTACAAGCGAGGCACGGTGGGCATACTCATGCGCTGCATCTTGAGGGATCAAGGCAAGGAGCTGCTTCAGGAAATCCATGCCCGAACATGCGGACATCACGCCGGTCCGAGAAATCTTGTCGGGAAAGCTTTCCGACAAGGATTTTACTGGCCAACAGCAGTAGCAGATTCCAAGGACGTCGTGCGACGCTACGATGGGTGCCAATTCTACACTCGACGAACCGACCTCCCGGCGCAGGCGCTTCAGATGATACCCATCACCTGGCCCTTCGCTATGTGGGGCCTGGACATGATGGGGCCGCTCCGACAAGCGCCCGGGGGCTTCACGCACCTACTCGTGGCCGTCGACAAGTTCTCCAAATGGATTGAGGCTTGACCCATAGTAAAGGTCCGCTCTGAGGAGGCCGTGGTATTCTTCACCGACATCATTTACCACTTCAGCATCCCGAACTCCATCATCACCGACAACGACACGCAGTTCACGGGAAAGAAATTTCTCAGATTCTGCGATGACAACAATATTCACGTGGATTGGGTCGCTGTCGCACACCCGAGGATGAACGAACAAGTCGAGAGGGCCAATGGCATGGTCCTGCAAGGGTTGAAGCCCCGCATCTTCAAACGGCTTGAGAAATTTCGCGCAAGATGGGTTGCTGAGTTGTCGTACGTCCTCTGGAGCCTGCGCACCACGCCCAGTCGAGCCACCGGCTTCACGCCATTCTTCATGGTGCACGGATCGGAGGCCGTCCTCCTGACGGACATCGACTATGGCAGCCCGAGAGTCTGGGCATATACTGAGGAGGGGAACCAAGTTGGGCTTGAAGACGCAATCGACCAACTCGACGTGGCGCGCGACGTGGCGCTACTATAATCAGCCCGGTACCAGCAAGCCCTACGGCGCTACCACGAGCGCAATGTGTGTAGCCGCAAATTTTAGGTCGGAGACCTGGTGCTCCGACGAGTCCAAGGCAACAAAGACCGACACAAGCTCGCACCCCCATGGGATGGGCCGTTCATCATCGATCAGGTGCTCTGACCCGGAACGTTCAAGATCCGATACGAGGACGGCAGGGTCGTCTCAAACGCGTGGAACATAGAACACCTGCGGTGTTTTTACCCTTGAGTAATGTTCCTCATTTTATCTTATGAATCAATGAATAAATGTCGTATGCTTATGTTCATGCATCCATGAGTTCGCAAACTTTTACGTTGGCATCTTCTTTACGAGCTTCAATGTTTCCAAAGGCTGAGCGGCAAGCGTTCCTGCACCTGTGCAGAAATGTTCACCGCTCGGGGGCTACCCAGGGCATGATGCCCTCCTTCCGTTTCCTATTTTTAAAACAAAATTCATCGACTACGATGTCGTAACCAATCGCACGCACAAGAGGTTTTTTGGCGGAACGCTCATACTTGCGAAAGGAAAAAGATGGTGATCTGCGCGTGGCTTGGTGCTGCCGCTCGTTCAAAGCTCCTAGCGCCTACGCCTCCGCAGCTACGGTGCGAAAACTAGCGAGCGCAGTCCAGGTCCACAGGTCTCCATCCGGCCTCTTTCAAAAGTACTCGGGTAACCGCTCGGGCTCTGGCCTAAAACGATTTCGACGAAAAAATACGTGAAGTTACTTGTCAAACCTCCCCGAGTACTCGGGGGTTGCGAACACTTGGCGTCTCTTAGTGGCTTAAGTTGGCTGGGCTTTCCGACTCCTACGCCCCCGCAGCTCCAGAGTGAAGTTCGATCAGCTTGAGTCTCTAAGTTCCGGTACTTTGTTCCGCAGTCGTCCCCTAGTGCTCGGGAACATTTGGGCAGTAACATATTTGGACAAGTTTTAAACTAAATAAAACTATTCAAGGCAACGTACATACAAGCTTGTCTTAAATTGCCTACGATATAAAATGATACACCTAATTGGAAGGCCTGGAGTTGTCTTCGACTTCCGGTGCGTCTTTTGGAATCAGGTCCAGGTCCTTCATCGCCACGTCAGCCATGGCACAGGCAAAGGCGGCGCAGTCCTCCTCGAGCTTGTTGCAATCATCGTCGGAGTAGCCGGGGGCCCATCCACCGCTCAGTGTTGTGCAGTCCAACCCCTGGTAGTGCGAGTCAAACATAGCAAGCACCCGGTGCACCACCACCCGGGCGGTCGACAGCCCTCGCTCTTTGACCACGCCCAGGAGATGCCAGATCTGCTCCACGAGCGTCCCAGGAAGCGTCAGGCCAAGGGGGACGCCAAGATCCGACCAACAAACTGCCCGAACTTGGCGCGGTCCAGGACGTCCTTTTGGCGTGACGCCACTATCTCGCGCTGGGCCCTCTTGGACTCCTCGAGCTCGGTCTTGACCTCTTGCTGAGTCTTCTGGGACTCTTCGAGCTCGGCCTTGACCTCTGAAGAAGGATAGGGAGTCGTAAAAGCAGTCACAACATAAGAAAGCGAGAAGAAAAACAAGGATAAAGCCAAGGGATCGTACTCTCGAACTGCTCCGACAACCTCTTGGCCACCTCGTCCATCTCCAGAATCTTGAGCTCGGCGTCGTTCACCTTCTTCGCCTCCTCCGTGAGCTGCACGACCATCACGGCGCGGGCCATGCGCAGCCCTGCCCCCACGAGGAGACAAGTCAACACTGCCAGAAACCAACGAAAAGAAAGAAGCGCTGCAAAGGCTGGAAGTGATCAGTCACTCATCGTCGACGTCCTGTTCCAGTTTGGTGTCAGCATATCGGAGCCGGGTCCCCTCGTCGGTGGCGTCCTGGAGATTGGAGGACAGGTTGGAAACCTGCTTGTTGGCCGTCCTGAGGTCCACACCGTCGTTGGCCAGGTCCTGCTCTAGTTCATCCACTGTCGACTCGAGTGCTGCCTTCTCCTGGGCGGCGGCTTGTGCGGCGGTTTGGGCGGCGACTGTGGCGGTCGTGGCCGTTTGAGCGGCCTAGACACCGTGGCAGCACGCAGCTCCGCGGCTGTTGCCTCCGCTTGGGCCAGCCTCACCTCAAGGGCCTCCCGCTCCGTCGCGGTAGCAGCCGCGGCTGACTACGCTGCTGTGGCGTGGTCCTCCGCAGATTTCACCGCGGCCTCGAGCGTGGTCCTTGACGACGCCTCACTCGCCACCGCCCTAGTGGTGGCCAGGCGGCCGACCGCCAGCTACATCTCCAGCTGGAACCGCTCTGCCCGGAGCTCCTCGATGACGCGCGCCTTCTTGGCGCCGCACTCCACGAGCGTCTAGTCTGGGTGGAATGTCATCTACAACGACATATGCGAAGACAAAGAGAACAAGAGCAGAATTAGGCTCAGCGGAACTCACTGTTGTGGCCGGGACGGTGACGGGCTGCAGCCTCCACGTCCTCATCATCGTGCAGTTCCACCTCGCGGGCCCCGGTCCACGTGGAGCGCATGAGGTCGAGGGTCTGCGCTCCTCCGTGAGGTGGCTCCATCAGCAGCCCCACGCTCGAAATGGGGCGGCCGCCTGAGCCCTCCCCGACCTCTTGGATCTCCGAAGGGGTGCTGCCCGCCGCGTCCGCGGGAGCAACGCGTTCCTGCGGATCTGGGCGGGGCGAGCTTGTGGTCGACGCCGCTTCCACGACAGGGGCGGCGAGCTGAGGCGATGCCTCAACCAACGCATTCACGGCAGGTGCCTCCACGATCACGGTGGGTGCGTCCACGATCACGACGGGCGTTGGGGACGCAGCGGCGGCCAGCTCCGTCTCGGCCACTCCGGTTACGGGCTCCTAGCGACTGACCCTGACCGCTTCGACCGCGGCTGTGGTCATGAGGGCGGACGTCCCCGACGACTCAGCCGCTTGCTCCTCCGGCCCTGCCAGGCACCACTCCAGCTCAGCCAGGAAGACGGCCATGTTGCCGTCCGAGGGGTTGAATCATTCAAGGTCGGCAGGCTCCTGGGGCCGGGCAGACACCTCGGGAGCCGCTGGAACCTCCATCCCGTCTCTGCCCACCTACGGCGCCGCAGGCACGGTTACCTCAAGCGCTCGCCGGCGCCTCGGTCTCGTTCCCACTAGGCCGCGGTGCTGGGGGCACGTTCTCTTCGGAAGCCGCCAGCGGGTCGTCGCCGCGCTCGACGGCGGATGCCACAGGGGGCTCCATCACCTCGGGGGCTGCGTGCCCCGCGACCACACCGCCGGCCTCCGGTGTTGGCATAAGCGTCGCCGTCTCGACAACCTCGGCCGCCTCGGCGGTTCCACTCCCAGCCTGCGCAGCAATTGACACATACGGAGAAGTCGCCGGGCGGGGCCCGGACGGAGGCTCGCACGCGCCCAACACCACACGTTTCTGCAGCGCGATGCTGAGCACGCCGGTGTCGGCGCGACTGGCATGAGAACAAAAGTGAGAGGCGCGTGAAGACAAAGATCAACGAAATGACAATACATGGAGGATTTGATGTGGGTCCACTTGATGGGCCTGTCTGATGCGCCCGACTCGGGGGCCGGCATCTTGGCCCCCGCCGGCTCGGCGGCTGGCTGTTTGCTCCCTGCCAGCTCCGGGGCTGACTTCTCGCCCCCCGACGACTTGGGGCTGTCTTCTGACTCCCCGACGACTCGGGGGCCACCTTCTTGCCCTCCGCCGCGCCGGAGGATGGCTTCCGACCACCACCCAGGGTGAGGGGGACCTGCACAGCTGGGGCCCCACCGCCCCGGATGACTAGAGATTAGAGGTGCCGCGGGGGAGTGCTCGTACTACCCCCCTGTGGTGCACCCGGTGTAGATGTCGGCGGCGTCGACCTTGCTTTGGGCGGTGACCGCCTCCTCGGGGAGTCCAGCTCCCAGCGCGGGGCATCACTGGAAGAATGGTAGGAGGAAGAGTCGTGGCCTGCCGACCTCCTAGGTGGATCGTCCCTTCGCAGGGGATCCCGCCGCACCCCAGAAGCTTGATGGCCACCAGAGGCTCTTCTCGGGCAGGGCGAGCTTCCGGATGCGCACTGGAACTTGCGCCCTTCTTAGAGGTGGCTGACTCCGCCCGCTACCTCGAGCTGGCCTCCACGGCCTAGCGCGGCGAAGATGTGGGCGACCCGGACAAGGCGCTCTAGTCGACGTCCGCGCTTCGATCGTCGCCACTCCACTGCAGTGACGGTGAAGGATCCTCATCCGAGGAGACGACGGCCTCCTTCATTTTGCGGCGCTTGGCGCGGCGGTCGTTCTGCTCGCGCTCTGCGATTTCCACCTCTTGGTGCCTGGCCTTGCGCTCGGCCCTCCGCCTCTCTGCAGCGGCCCTGGAGTGGTTGAGAATAACGTCCTGGAGAAGGGGAGGCTTCGCGGGGACGAGGTCGGTGCACTTCAACTAAGAACAAAAAACAAAGAAAACCACGATGATCAAAATCTCCGAGAAGACACAATCAATACAATCCCCGGGTCGGTCGGAAGACTAGTCGAAAGGGGGGAAACACTTACAAGTTTTTTAGTCCCCTCGTTGGGGAGCATGGGCAAGAGTCGCGGCGGTGGCCACGAGTACGACGCCTTCCCGATGGCCAGCGCCACGTGACGCTGGATCTCATCCAGCGACGGCGGTTCGGGCACCGTCACGGACCCCACGAAGGGCGCCTTGTCGGTCGTCATCTCGCAGATGCGAAGGGGCCACCTCTGGAGCAGGACGATTCCCCGTGCGTGGTACTGTCTGATGACACCGCCAAGTCAACCCCGGCATTGCGGAGCCGGGTCAGGACCGCCCAGTGTTCCTTGAGTAGCTTCTCCTGCTCCGCCGTCGGAGGACCGTTGCTCCACCTCCTCGGCGCCTCGGCGATAGCGGCGCCGGTGAACTCTGGCAGCGCATGCTCAGGGTCGTTCTTGAGATAAAACCAACCCTTATGCCAGCCGCTGTTGGAGCTCGTCAACGAGGAGGGGATATAAGCATCCCCCCTGCCCTGATTCATCTTGAGGTTGGCGCACCCGATCATCGCTGGGATCTGGCCATCCTTCAGGCGGGCGAACATGAAGAAATACCAGAAGAGATGCCAATGGGCACCTATTCCAAGGTACCCCTCGCAAAGCGCCTCGAACTCTGCCATCTGCTACATGCTGTTCGGGTTGAGGTGCTGAAGCTGCAACCCGTACTCGAAGAGCACCGCCGGATGAACCGCCCGGCGGGAACGGAGAAGCCGCGCTCATGGAGCACCACAAACGAGATGACGTAGCCCTTCGGCAGGCGTGGCATGGATTTGTCCTTGGGCACCCTCCACTCCTCAGCGTCGGTGAGCGCGGGTAGCTGCCCGGTGGCGACGAGGCAGTGGACAGTCGAGCGGGAGATGTTGGAGCGAGACCAGTTCGACATGACGACGTCGAGCTCCTGAACACGGCGCGGGTGGAAGAAGCGGCGACGGCGTTGTGGACGCGAAGAGCAGAGGGGCAGGTAGCGTTGGTAATGGCGGAGATTGGGGAGCAAATGGTTCGAAACCCCAACCGGCGCACGGTTAATAAGGGGAAGGCATGGGCGCCGGCCTTAAATGATGGCCCCACCACGCCGAAAAGACGCCTGCTCAGCGCGTGCGCACCCCGAGGCAACCGGCACGGCTCTGGGTGACTTTTCGACGACCGGTGGGCCCGCGAATCTAAACTGACTGTGCGCCGTCTCTTCAACCTGTCATATCAGTCACGTCAGCCACGACTTCCGCAATGGACACGTCACCCACGACCGCCACGATCACCTCAACCAATGATTTCAAAGCAGCAACAATATTTTCAAGATTAAAACCCCACAAGCGAGTCTACAACTCACTAGTGGGCTCCGGCGCTACATCCGGCGGATGCGCTTGCGCGCACCCACCGGGAAAACCAAAGAAAAAACCACCATGACGCTTCTCCTCTGAAACTGTGAGCAAGTCTTTGACTCCCACCCCAGGTTTGGGGGCTACTGACGAGGGCCTGGATTAGGGCCCCTTAAGCGGCAAGATAATTACCCTAGAGATAGAGTCATCTGACACCATTGACAGCGTTAAGGCTAAGATCCAAGACAGAGAAGGATGCAGATCTTCGTCAAGAGCCTCACTGAGAGGACCCCCCATCTCCGACTAGTAGGCAGCTTGCACGACAAGCCTCCGCCTCGCACGAGGAGTTTCCATCTCGCACGACCAGTCTCCACCTCGCACGACAAGTTTCCATCCCGCACGAGGAGTCCCCGCCTCGCTCGAGGAGTCTCCGCCTCGCACGAGGACTTTCCATCACGCCTCCGACAACCTACTCGCATGAGGAGTCTCCATCTCCGACTACTCATTCGCACGAGTAGTTTTCGTCTCCGACTAAGGCAGGGCCCACACGTGGAGGTCAGAGCATGGGATCTGGGGCCCCACATGAACGTGGTGCTACCCCAACGCTCGAGCTCCCCTACAACGACACGCAAGGCTCTAGTTCTCCACGCCATGCAAGCACCCCAGCTGGCGGCGCGCGCGGGTGGCCAGCTCTAACAGGTGTCATAACAATGCACTATTCGACCGCACAGCCTCCAACGCGCCGTCCCGTCCGGCCTCTGCAGCACGCCAACCCAGTCAGAGCAAGCACTCGATTACCCTCTACGGGCGGTGCCTTTCTACATTTAGGCCGTAACGTGCGGGCCTAATACACACTCAAGAGGGTTGAGTAATCCGCGAAGGAGCTCAAAGGAGGTGCTAGGTACTCAGAATGTACAGTGCCCCAGGACACGCGGCGACCGCAAGCTCCACTAGAGCTCAGCCCCCCTTCAATGCTTCCTGACGGACATCGACGTGGGAAAAGACCTCCCAGCTCCATAGCACTGTAGCACATATTTGTATTACCCTTTTGCCCCTCACCCTTGCATCTATAAAAGGGAGAGGAGGGCAAGCATCATAGGGGCTGACGAACCGATCATCCAACACCCCATAGGGACTTGGGCTCGACACCCTCTCCCGACCAGTTTGTAACCCCTACTACAAACATTCCTGGCATAAGAACACAGCTGCTCGACACTAGATGTAGGGTATTACTCCTCGGAGGCCCGAACCAGTATAAACCCCTGTGTCTCCTGTGCTAACCATCCGGGTCCGACACACGATTCGATACAAATTTACTGCCGGCGGTAGATAACCCCGACAACGGTCTTCCTTTCGTGGCTTTCGTGCTCCTCCAGTGAGACGGGAGTGGTTTCCCCGTGATGGTTTCAGTTCTGGTGGAGATGGTAGGATGGGTCCGAGGTTTGGTGCTCGTGGCAGGTTTGATGCACACTTTGGTAGGAATGCTAGGATGGATCGTGCTAACCCCACTTTGGAGCAGATGGCTCAGCACTGGTTTTACTCTTTTGGTACTAACCCCAGTGTCGTGTTGTTTGCTCATTCATGTGCTCATTCACGTGATCGATTCCGGTTGCTCGAGGCACATGACCGAAGATCGGGGGTGGTTCTCCAGCCTCACCCAGGTGGTGTCCAAGACATACATCACCTTTGGGGACAATGGACGAGGACGTGTACTTGCAGAAGGCGAAGTGAGGGTACGTGACAAAGTGGTGCTGAAGCGTGTTGCCTTGATCAAGTCGTTGGGGTTTAATTTTCTCTCTGTTTCCCAGCTTCTTGAGGAAGGTTTTCAAGTGTTGTTTAAGTCGGGTGGTTCTCGGATACTTGATGCTCGAGGTGACCTTGTCTGTGTGGTCGTCCCCGAGGGTCAAATATTTCGAGCGGATTTCTCTCAGAATTCGGGTGTGTCGAGGTGTTTCGTGGCTGGTTCTTTGGGTGAGTTGTGGAAGTGGCATAGGAGGTTGGGTCACTTGAGTTTTGACTTGTTGTCACGCTTGAGTGGACTCAACTTGGTCCGAGGATTGCCACGTTTGAGGTTCAAAAAGGATTTGGTCTATGCGCCGTGCAGACATGCTAAGATGGTAGCTGCTTCCCATCCACCCCTCACCGATGTGATGACGGAGCATCCATGCGAGCTGCTCCATATGGACCTTTGAGGACCGGAGCGTCCGAGGACTGGTGGATGGTCGCTCCCTAGTGTGATGAGTGATTGACAACGTGGTGTGGACTGACTCTTGGCCGAGTATTGCAGGTGCAGGTTGCGGCTTGACTTGTGTTGGTGCAGGTGAAGAGCGGGCACGAAAGGTCTTAGCCTTGCGGGGCCTCCGAGGAGTGGAGAGACAAGTAGGCTCGGCTGGATGGACCCGATGGCCGAACGGGGTCAAGTGCGGGCCACATGGTGGCAAGAAAAGCAAGACGAAGTCGTCGACTCGAGCTAGTGCAGGGTAGCGGCTCACGACCGGAGTCTGCACGCGGGGTTTGCGGCAGTTCACCACAAAACCATCGGGTTACTTGGTTGAGCCACAAAACCAAGACCGGAGGCTCGGCGGGCGGAGACGGGATCCGGGCACGCCGAGAAGCTTCGATGCCAGAGGACACGCGGCGGGATCGCAGGGCTTGCGTCGGGAGGACGCGGACTGCGTCAAAGGCGTGGCCGTCTGATGAACAGGAGTGCTACTTGACCATATTGCCCCTAAGGGGATTGTATCTCAGTTTAAGTGCTAGGGGTAGCTTGGTCATTTTCCCAACCCAGAGGGACTCATATATATAGCTCTAGGGTTTCTGGGCAAACCATCCTTTCGGACTGCTTCTCATTTCCCTGCTCCATAGGTTTAGATTTTCTTCACTGTTTTGTAGAGAATCTGATCTCCGAGTGTATGGAAGCTTTCATGGTTGCGTCGATTTCCTTCTTGTAGCTCGTGTGATTTTCATGTCCTTTTCGAGCTATTTTCGTTGGATTTTCATGCGCGGCTTGTTCCTCTGATTCTGGGGTGTTTGGGTTCGGATTTTCTTGTGGGGATCATGGATAGATGCCTTGTGCATCTTTGTGCTTCATCTTGACCCCTCAAACTCTGAATTAGCCCTTGGATTTGAGGATTTCGGTTGGAACCCTAGCTTTTTGGTAGAGCTAGGTTGCGATTCGATTCCCGGCGATTTAGTTTGTTTGAGGTCTCAAGTTTTGGGGCGTAGCATCCCCTAGGGACGCTTCACATCTCCCCCAAATCTTGTCTCAAGAGCTTAAGCCATTTGGGAGATCCATTGATGGTTAGGAGGGGTTGACTTCGTGATTTCGTGCTCGGGCTGCTCTGTCCGCGCCTGGCGGACCGTCCGCGCCTGGTCGGTAGACCGTCCGCGAGGAGCCTGTCAGCTGGTTGTTCGTCGTGTTCTTCGCGAGTTCTTGTGTTGCTTTGTTTCGATCCGTTGAGTCGGTAGATTTTGGTCGCAAGGTGTTTGCCAGACTGTCCGCCCGGGGTAGCCGGACAGTCCGCACAGCTCAGACCGTCCGCGGTGAGCTCGCGGACCGTCCGAATTTCGGAGGGTGCATACTGGAGGTTCGGTGCTCTTTTGTGGACCATCTGCCCCTGACCCACGGACCGTCCGCCAGGCCCACACGGACTATCCGCCTGGTCACCGCGGACCGTCCACCCAGGGCTTCGCATATTGCTTAAGTCCTTTGCTTCTTGAGTTGCGCTTTCACTTGGGGTTTGTTTGAGACTTGTTCCTAGGGTTGGTAGGTCCGTTGTGACTACGTGACCTTAGCAAGCTCGTGTCAGAATCCTTGGTTGTGAATTTGGAGCATAGGCCGAGTTCATCCTTTGGGAAGAATTTTTATCAGCTCCCATTCACTCCCCCCCCCCCTCTCTGGTCGCCTAATCGGTCCTTCAATTGGTATCAAAGCCGGTTACAGATCTTCGTGTTTCTAACTAGTCTAAGATCCAAAGATGGCGTACCAGGAACAGGGTTCGGGTCCTCCACACTTTGATGGTAAGAACTACCAGATGTGGCAGAGGCGGATGGCTGCTTTCCTCCGCGGTAAGGGTCAGATCCTTTGGGACGTTACGGTGAACACAGCTTATGTTCATCTGATTAACTTCCTAGCTCCAGGATCGAGGGATATGTTTGACGCCAATAACAAGGCGGTCGACTACTTGTTTCGTGCTCTGTGTCAATCCGAATTCGATCGGGTTCAGACAGAGGACTTGGCTTGTAGGATTTGGGAGCAGTTGAAGAATGCTCATGCTGGAAATGCTCAGGTTCAGGCTCAGTTGTTCGCGACCTATCGGAGAGAGTACGAGAACTTCACTCATCTCCCCAGTGAGTCCATTGACAGCATGTTCCAACGGTTCACTGTGATTCTGAACAACATGAGGGCTAATGTGGCTGTGCTCCCGTACGATGATCATGACAGGGCTGTGAAGCTCCTACACTCTCTGGATCGTACCGTGTGGATTGAGAAGGTCGAGGCCATTCTCGAGTTGGAGAAGTATGAGACCCTCACAGTGGACGAGCTGTTCTCCAAGCTCAAGTCATCTGAGGTGGACTGTGGGGTGCGAGCAAGGATCGAGAACCCGACTGACCCTCATAGTCCGGCTCTCGTTTCTGGACCAAGGACTAACGCTAACATGTCTTCAAGACAGTTCCCTGTCTTGTCTTGTGTCCATGCCAGATGAGGAGTTCGACGTGCTGGCCGAGGAGGATCTAGCATTGCTGAGCAGGCGGTTCGAGCGCATGTACACGAACCGGAAGAACGCTCGGAGGAGCTCGGGCATGTGCTACCGGTGCGGGAAGCACGAGAACTTTATCGCTAAGTGTCCGGAAGCCATGGAGGTCAAGCCCGAGCACAAGCACCGTCCGAGGACCGACCACAAGCACCGCTCGAGGGACGACCACAAGGGCAAGAACAAGTCTGAGCGGAGGTCGAGGAGGAGTGGTGGTCACAAGAAGAAGGAGCGCGCGATGGTTGCCGGAGCGAGCGACATCGACTCAAGCTCCTGCTACTCTACATCGAGCTTAAGTGATGAAGAAGAGAACTGGCACAAGGGCAAGCGGTCAAGCAAGAACATCAACGGCCTGTGCTTCGTCGCCCAAGGCTTTTGCGGCATGGAACATAGCTCTGCAAGCAAGAAGAGCAACAAGGATGACTCGGACTCCGACTCCGAGGATGAGGTAAACAATGATCCATCTTTCTTGGTAGCGGAGAATGCTAGGTTCAATGAATTGCTTGACAACCGTGATGATGTGCTTAGAAAGACCAACAAGGAGAAGAGGGAGTATAGGTCTATGGTTGGAGAGGCTAAGGAGAAGGTGGCTGAGCTAGAGTCTTTGCTTGTTGATGCTAGGGCTCAAATAGATTCTCTTAAGTCTGCTCCTATTGTGACCGATGAACCGGAATGCACTGATTGTTCCACTTTTCTTAGTGATTTGACCGTGCTTAAGGAAAAGTATGCCTCCAAGGTTGAGGAACTAGATGTGCTTAGGGTTGAACTAGATGAGATGAAATCTAGGCCCTCCTTGCTTGGTGCTTGCACTTCTTGTCCTGTTTTGCATGAGAAGCTAGATGTTTTGCTTGCTTATGCTAGATCTCTAGAGGCTAAGCTGAAAGCTCCTATTCCTACATCATGCTCTACTTGTGAAACAAATGCTGTGAAGAATATGGAGCTTGCACACTATGTTGATCGCTTGAAGGATGAGAATGATGAGTTGAGAAAGATGATAGGTTGGTTGTCGGGTCATGAGCCTCAGCTCAGGATGATGATTGAGGCATACAAGCGCTATGATGGGCAAGCGCTTGGGTCGGATGAGGTTGGGGAGAGTAGCGGTGAGAAGGAGGAGAAGATTGGTGATATCATAGCTCCACCAAAAACCTTCCACAAAAATACCTATGCTCCTAAGCCCAACCCACTTAGGAACCGACTAGACACAACCCCAGATCCTCCCGTGTTTCCTCCACATACCGATGACTTCCAGAAACCCATCAGGTTCAAGAGTGACTTGGGGAACGAGTTCTTTGGGAAGAAGCGAGAGAAACCGAGTGAGGAGAAGCCAGAGCCCAAAGAGAGCCCAAAACCAAAGCCAAAACCAAAACCCTTCCATTGTGAGCATTGTGGGAGGGATGAGCACCTAGCTGAGTTTTGCTTCAGGAGGAAGCGTGAGGAGAGGTTTGCGAGGGAGATGACAAACAAGGACAAGTACCGCCCTTCTCGTGGTGTGCCTGAGCCTAGGATGGTGCCAAGGGGCGAGGGTGTGGTGCATACCATCTACCCTCGGGAGAGGCGTGAGTTTGTGCCTCGAGGTGAGCCACCACAGAGAGATGGTGGTAGGCGTGTTGGGTTTGGGAGTGGTGAGTTTGCTGGACGTTCCTTCGCTCGTGGCCAATACGAGTATGGGGGAACGATCGCAGTTTGAGTTCCCAGAGGAGCTACGGGCCACAGTCTCCACCTCATGGTACGCGTAGTCCTCCAAGGGGACGTGTGGGCGTTCCTCCTATGAGAGATAGGATGGATTTTGCTAACCCCACTATTGAGCAAATGGCACGGCACTGGTTTGATTCATTTTGTACTAACCCCAGTGCTGAGTCGTTTGCTCACTCTCGCTCTCATTTTTTATTTTTAGGTGGGAGGCTTGGAGGGCTTTTGGTTGATCGACTCCGGTTGCTCTCGACACATGACCAGAGATCAAAGGTGGTTCTCCAGCCTCACCCCGGTGATGACCAAAGAGTACATCACTTTTGGGGACAATGGGAAAGATAGAGTACTTTCAGTGGGCACGGTGAAGGTGAGCGAGTCTGTGACTCTTAGGCATGTTGCTCTTGTCAAGTCTTTGGGGTTCAATCTTCTTTCGGTTTCCTGTTGGTATTTGTTAAGCCTACAAAATTTTATGATGGATAATCCGCAAGCGCACAGATACCGGTGAGCATTCCACCCGGGAGAGGGTTTTAAATATCGAATGCACAAGGAGAATGGTAAAGAGAGTATCTGAGGTATATAACTAATCACTGAGTAGCTATCAAGGACTTGACAGAAAGAGAGATAAGGAAAACTTAAGGATGTCTGGTTCTTATTCTCACAAGCTATGTCTATATTGTTCTTATGGGGTGATTGTCTGAAGGCACACTTAGGAAAGGGAACCTCCCGAGAATCTATGGGGGGAGTCCTACAGTTTCTATAGACGGGAGGTGGACTGCAAAGGACAGACGGGAACAAGGTCACTTCCCGCTTCTACCACACGATCCGGAATATAGAAGGCATTCATAAGCTAGCTAGTCTAAGCACCACGCTTACACTAAACATGCAACTTTAACTCAAGAGTGACAGGAATTAAAGTACTCAAAGAGTTATGAACCGTAAGAACAATAAAAACAATGTTACTCACTTGAATAAGAAGTCGATCTTTCCACAAGGTCTCAGGATCAGGCTCCAATGGAGTTGATCCCAGAGGTAGAAGATGAAGAGGAGACACCGACAGGTCCGGGCCTTCCTTCAGCTTCGCCTCTACCGCTCTCTAATCCTCTCGAACAAGATTAGCTAGATCTAAATAGATCGTGGCTCTAATCTCTCAACTTGATACTAACTCTCCAACTCTAATTCTAATCTAGAGCTCTAATCTCAGATAGGCATGGAGGATATGATAGAATGAATTGTTGTCTGCCATGGGGTCAGGGGGTCTGCTTATTAGCCCGGAGGAGATGACGTGCACCGTACGATCAAACCGACCTTAACTTGTGGTTTAGATTGATCCTCATAGGCGGTGGAAGAACATTCCGGAAGCTGGGCCCATTTGGCGCCAGGGGGGCTGACCGGCCCCACCACCAGGCCGATCGGGCTGGGGTGGGCCCCCCTTGGGGTCCACTTCGGCCAGGTGGGTCCTTGATCCTTCTAGATGCTTCTTTCTTAGGTGCTAAGTCACGTTGAGTTCCGGAGCCTTCTGGAGTCTTCTAGAGTGGTTTCTTTGCATATTTTCTGAATAGTCCCTGTAAATTCATAGATTCACCAAAACTCATGGAAATTGTCAATATAAACCCTAATAAGGTGATCTAATTATATTTTAGTCCTTTTTCCAGTAAATGTGAGGGGAAATATTTATAGATAAAATGTGCCAACAAACTCCCCCACACTTAGGCTTTTACTCGTCCTCGATAAAAGGATGGTTTACAACCGTAGAGACAAGAATCAACATAATTACACTCCTTAGTCATATCTGTACTTAGGGGATATCTGAGCATAGTTAGAAACAGATCACCTTTATTTCTCAAATCAAGTCAATGGAGAGAGTTTGAATAAGTTTTTAAAAAGAAAATGCAGCCTTGCTTACTCCTTTGTGATACTCTCAAATATATGTGAAGTTTTTAGAATGTAAAGATGTAGCAAACTTACCTTGCATATATTGCTGGGTCAAAATCTGTATCCATGAAGAGGCCTGTCATAGGTTGTAGATCCAGATATGTGCGTGTGTCAAATTTTAAAAACCACTGCTCTGACTTTAGAATCTTCTATCTTTTCCCATTTTTAGAGGTATTCAGCTATTTTGTGGAGAGTTGGGTTCTACTCACCCTCGGACACGCGTCCATTATTACGCTCTCACTTATTATTTTAGAGAAGTGGGCCCTACTCACCCTCGGACACATGTCCATTATTCTTCTCTTTTTTTATGCCTTTTTTTCTGAGAGGGGGGTTCTTCTGACCCATAGAACACTTGTCCCTTTTCTCCTCTCTCTCACTTTTCTCTCCACTCATAATTTTTTTCTTTTTTTTCTTTGGCTTTTTCTCTCTTCTTCTTTTTTTTAGCTGTACCTTTTTTCATGATATGGGAGACAGAGATCAAAAATCTTAGAGCATAGATACTTTAGTGAAAGCAGTGTACGTGATCTTGATCATAGACTTAGACAAAACTTCAACATAGCTCTTAGATTTGACAAAGCTCAATACAAGTAAGCAGCATTTAATCAAATTTATTTTCAATGAAAGCTCTGTTGCGATATATTATTGATCACAAAGGAGAAACTTAGCTAATGATTTTTAAAGCACTCTCCATAGACAAGATAAAAGAAAGATGGTTCTCATTATTCTAACCTCATTCTGATCATCCCAAAAGCAATAAATATTTCTAAGAGCATAAACATGTGAAACTTTATCTTTTAGGTTATCATGACATTTTAGCAGGGCATCTTTATTTAAATTCGAAACGGAAAGCAAATTACAAAAATTTAAAAAGTTCAGGAAGCAAACCGAGTGGTGGACGAGACGTGGCCGAACTGGGTTCTGCCATGGTTCGTCCTGCGAGTCGTTTGTTCTGTGCTTTTCCCGTTTTTCTTGATTTTGGTCGTGGAAGATGCCGTTTGGTCGTCTGTTCTTCTCCCCCACACTTGTTTTCTGTTATCTTGCATGCACAGTATGGTGGAGACAAAAACATATCCAGAAAATATATATATAGGCAAAAATAGCTCAACTTGTGGAATACTTCTTTATTAAAGGAGAGAGCACTTTATTAAACAACTCTAACAACTAAAGCAAACTAACTAACTCGAACTAACTATCACTAATGTGCTCTCTAACTAAGGTGTTTACAAAGGGTGCTTGCCCTTCTTAAGGTCGCGGCTATGGTCTTCCTCATCGTCCCTTCGCTTCTTTGATTCTAACAGTTTGAGGACGGTCTTGGTGAGGGAAGTGTTGACGCGGTGGATCTCTTTGCAAGTTTCTGCCAGGCTTGCTACTTCCTGCGCTAGCTCAGCTACGGTCTTCCGGGTCTTCTGTTTCTGCGGCATCCGCTGGCTGGCTTTGATGACCGGAATTCTCTTGATTTGAGGTTCTTTGGCACGAAATCCGTCGATGGTGACACGGCTTGAGGAGGTGGTGTACTTATGCACCCTTGTGTTGCCATGCTTGTCCATGCGTACGTCAGCGAGTCGCTCTCCATCCCTTGGTTTCTTCCGATCCATGTAACTAGGAACACGGATCGGCTTCTTCTGAGCTGCTTCAAGACGGCGATCGTACGACTGAGCGTACATCGCCTGCTTGCTTTCTTTAGGCGGTGGCGGCGAACGTGGACGACTAGGCGGGAACAGCGAGAGAGGGATGTGATCAGGAGGCAAGGAGGCTAGCGGCTTTGCTTCCTTCTCGAAAGGAACAACCGCCTTGGCTTCAAAGCTAAAGGGGACAAGCTGCTTGTCGGCCATTGCTGCTACTTGGAGGCTTTGGGATGAGAAAAAGGTGGAGGTCTGCCCCTGCTTATATATCGGTCACGGACTTGCAGAGGGGGTTGACCTAGCTTGGAAAGGCTACGGGATATCTCGTAAAAGATCCCCGAACAAGTTTTTCCAAACCTGAGCACCTTAGAGATAGCGTGGGCGAAAAATGGCGGCGCGAGGCGGTGGGCAGGGCCCGATCGGCCCAGTGAGGAGGCCGGTCGGCCCCCCACCACGTCGTCTCGTGACGATCTTCGGCGCGGGGTGCTCTAACCGTGTGCTGATCCTCAAAAACCCTAAGATGGCCCATTACGGCCTAAAATTAATATTCGTGGGAAAACAAAAGAAATCTATTTCATCTAAATCCTTAGACTCTTTATTGGGCTCTAAAAATATTTTAAGACATTGACCATTTACCTTGAATAACGTACCTTCGTCGTCTTGAAGAGTGACGGCTCCGTGTGACGATGAATTCACCACCTTGTATGGTCCGTCCCACTTGCTTCATAGCTTCCCGTGCCCAAAGAGTCGTACCCTGGAGTTAAAAAGTAATACCTGATCGCCTAGGTTGAATTCTTTCTTTATGATTCTCTTGTCGTGCCATCTCTTGGTTCTTTCCTTGTAGATCTTGGCACTGTGATACGCCTTCTCTCTCCATTCTTCTAGCTCGGACAGTTGCATTTTCCGTTTTGTTCCAGTTGCTTCAAAGTCCATGTTCCATCTCTTTATTGCCCAATGAGCCTTGAATTCTAGCTCAACCGGCAAGTGACATGTCTTCCCGTAGACCAGTTGGTAGGGAGACATTCCGATAAGCCCAAAGTGCTTCGGGTAGCTTGTCTTTCCATTTTATCCCCATTTGGTCCACCGTCTTCTATAGAATGTTCTTGATCTGCTTATTGGACGTCTCTGCTTGACCACTTGTTTGCGGGTGGTAAGGAGTAGCGACATTGTGCTGGATCCCATGGTTCATGAGGTATTTCTCGAAGTGCTTGTCGATGAAATGGGATCCTCCATCACTTATCACTAACCTTGGCATACCGAATCTCGGAAATATTGTCTCTTCAAACATTCTTATTGAGCTTTTGTGGTCACCAGATCTGCATGGCAGGGCTTCAACCCATTTGGAGACATAGTCAACTGCCACTAAGATGTACTCGAATTTTCCGGATTTTGGGAATGGTCCCATGTAGTCAATTCCCCAGACATCAAAGAGCTCGATCTGAAGGTTGGTTGTCAGTGGCATGGCATTTCTGGAATTGATGTTTTCGTGCCTCTGACAGGAGTTGCACCTTCGTACGAAATCTTTTGTGTCTTGATACATGGTTGGCCAGAAAAATCCGCTTTGCCAGATCTTTGCATGTGTGCGGAAAGCTCCATGATGACCTCCATATGGTGATGAGTGGCACTTCTCAATGATCTTCATTCCTTCTTCTGCCGGTACACACCTCCTGAGTAACCCATCAGAGCATACTCGAAAAAGGTATGGTTCATCCCACAGGTGATGGCGACTCTCGTAAATAAGCTTTTTCTTGTCGGCTCCTGGTCGTACATACCCTGCAACCATAAAATTAACAATATCTGCGTACCAGGGGTCTGACCGGGCAATCCGATAGAGCATGTCGTCCCTCATTGCGTCATTGATGGGTAGTTCCTGTGGTTTCTCAAAATACATTCTAGACAAATGATCGGCAACAGAATTTTCTACTCCCTTCTTATCTTTTATTTCTAAGTCAAATTCTTGGAGAAGCAGAATCCATCTTATTAATTTAGGTTTAGCATCTTTCTTAGTGAGCAAATATTTTAAAGCAGTATGATCAGTGTAAACAATAACTTTTGCTCCTACTAAGTAAGATCTAAACTTGTCAATGGCATAAACAACAGCTAGCAGTTCTTTTTCAGTTGTGGCATAATTGAGTTGAGGTACTGTCAAAGTTTTACTAGCATAAGCAATGGCATGATGTTTCTTGTCCTTTGTTTGCCCCAAAACAACCCCCACAGCATAATCACTTGCATCACACATAATTTCAAAAGGTAAAGACCAATCAGGGGGTTGTATAATGGGTGCAGAAATAAGAGCATTTTTTAGAGTTTCAAAAGATTTAAGACAAGCATCATCAAAGTCAAAGGGAACATCTTTGGCAAGCAAGTTTGTAAGAGGTCTAGCAATATGA
Organism: Cenchrus fungigraminus; assembly: GCA_036936925.1. Lineage (NCBI taxonomy): Eukaryota > Viridiplantae > Streptophyta > Magnoliopsida > Poales > Poaceae > Cenchrus > Cenchrus fungigraminus. The sequence goes on along the minus strand of CM072772.1, from coordinate 67,913,805 downwards.
GAAAAATCTTTTATAAACCTTCTATAGAAACCAGCATGGCCAAGAAAACTTCTGATTCCCTTGACATTAACAGGTGGAGGTAGTTGTTCAATTACTTCTATTTTAGCTCTATCTACCTCAATTCCTCTTTCAGAAATTAGATGGCCTAGCACTATTCCTTCTCTAACCATGAAATGACATTTTTCCCAATTAAGGACTAAGTGCTTTTCTTCACATCTTTGCAAAACCTTATCCAAGTTTTCTAGACAATCATCAAAAGTTTTTCCATAAACAGAAAAATCATCCATGAAAACTTCCATGATCTCTTCAATCATATCAGAGAATATAGACATCATACATCTTTGAAAAGAAGCTGGAGCATTACATAGCCCAAAAGACATTCTACGATAAGCATAAGTTCCATAAGGGCATGTAAAAGTGGTTTTGCTCTGGTCACTGGGATGGATTGGAATTTGGTGATATCCAGAATATCCATCAAGAAAGCAAAAGAAAGAGTGATTTGCCAACCGCTCTAACATTTCATCAATGAAGGGCAGTGGAAAGTGATCTTTCCTTGTGGCTTTGTTGAGTTTTCTATAATCTATGCACATACGCCAACCAGTGACGGTTCTCTGAGGAATTAATTCATTCCTCTCATTTTTCACAACTGTCATGCCTCCCTTTTTAGGCACAACTTACACGGGGCTCACCCACTCACTATGTGGCATAGGATATATAATCCCGGTGTGTAAGAGTTTTAGAACTTCTTTCTTCACTACCTCTCTCATCGCATTGTTGAGTCTTCGTTGTGGCTCTCTAGATGGTAGAACATCAGGGTTTGTAGGAATGCGATGAGTGCAAAGGGCAGGACTGATGCCCTTAAGGTCTTGGAGCGAGTAGCCAAAGGCTGAGCGATGTTGTTCTAAGATGGTTATCAGCCTATGAGTCTCTTCCTGAGTGAGTTGGTCATTAATGATCACAGGAGACTCAGAATCATTGTGCAAAAAGGCATATCTAAGACCAGGTGGTAAAGGTTTAAGCTCAATGGGAGGTCTCGAGGGTTCCTCGGTTTCATCGAGGGGCTCAGATTCTGTAGGATTTTCTTCTTCCTCCTCGATGAAGAATTCAGTGACATCTTCTTGATTGGATTCTACGAAATGTTCTAGAGATGCTTCATTCACCTCTTCCATTGGGTCAGGTTCAGGACTGGGTTTGGTCTTAGTATGGATCGAATGTGAGAAGTGTAAGGGAACTTTAATGGTTTTGCCTAGGCAAACATCAAGTTTCCCTGTGTGTCCCTCTTTAAGGAGTTTTTCTAAAGGATAGCCTATTAAAAGATCGAACTCCTTAATATCACAAATATGAAAGCTCAGGTGAATTGGCATGTCATAAACTGAAATAGGTAAGACATAGAGAATTCCCGAACTTTGAATAATTTGTCCTGAGGAGCACTTTAATAATTTCGTTGTGGGAGATAATGGCTTGTTTTTGATAAACTGATGGAAAAAGGATAAGGCCATTATATTGATTCCCACAACTGGATTATAAAGGGCATCAAAGGGGGTTCCATTGATTGTACATTGAATTGGTATAGAAGGTGAATCCAGATGGACTACATCAGAGGAAAGCTCTGACTCTTCCAACCATTCCCCACTCATGATGGATGCAAACTCCACAGTGTGTTCTCTTGAGAAGGTTTGCTCAAAAGGGTCTATCTTCTCATGTGAAGAAGATGTGTGCTTTCGAGGCCTCTTCTCTTTATGATATTTCGAGGTGTTTCCATAATCGAAAAATAAATCATCCTCGATATCATTTATAAAATCAGGTAGAGGAATTTCTTCCTGTGGTGATTCTATACGTTGGATAGCTATAGGTTGAGATGTTTCTGGCATAGGTTCTGGTGTAGCTATCTCTGGAATCTCTTCTTCTAAAGTTTTCTCTTCCAAAGGACCATCATTAGTGCTAGCTAGAATGTTGTCTAGGACAGTTCTAGCTTCACTAGATGTAAGGTGTATGAATGATCCATGAGAGGAGACATTCAAATAGGCTCTAGATTCCTTATTAAGACCAATATAGAAATGTTGAAGGAGAATATGGTCTTGAAGACTTAAATCTGGTCCGGATTTGCAAAGGAGTTCAAAATGTTCCCAGGATGAACTCATAGACTCATTATCCCCCTGTTTGAAGGATATGATCTTGATTCTGAGGTCGACTACTTTAGATAAGGGATAAAAATCTATGCAAAAATCTGCACGGAGAGTTCCCCAATCGCCTTTCATCTTCTCTTTGGTCCGGTCGTACCATTGGCGAGCTTTTCCTTTCAGAGTGAATGGAAAAAGCTTCCAACGGATAGTCTCATCTGACATACCCTCAATGTGCAGGCAGTCACAAGTTTGCTCAAACTGCTGGAGATGATGATAAGGGTCTTCGTCTTCTATTCCTAAGAAAGTGTTGGTTTGGACCATCTCTATTAACCGTGGGCGCAGCTCATAGGCATCAGATAGGATTGGTTTCGATGATGGCATAGGCCTAAGGCTGAGCTCTGAGGGTGCCGAAAAGTCTTTAATGAGGGTAGTGTCCATAAGGACAGTAGATAATCTAAATCTAAAAAGAAAAAAGAAAGATACAAGATTAGTTATACTCGAAGAGTTTTCTCTTAACCGTTCTCCCCGGCAACGGCGCCAGAAATGCTTGTTGGTATTTGTTAAGCCTACAGAAATATTATGATGGATAATCCGCAAGCGCACGGATACCGGTGAGCATTCCACCCGGGAGAGGGTTTTTAATATCGAATCCACAAGGAGAATGGTAAAGAGAGTATCTGAGGTATATAACTAATCACTGAGTAGCTATCAAGGACTTGACAGAAAGAGAGATAAGGAAAACTTAAGGATGTCTGGTTCTTATTCTCACAAGCTATGTCTATATTGTTCTTATGGGGTGATTGTCTGAAGGCACACTTAGGAAAGGGAACCTCCCGAGAATCTATGGCGGGAGTCCTACGGTTTCTATAGACGGGAGGTGGACTGCAAAGGACAGACGGGAACAAGGTCACTTCCCGCTTCTACCACACGATCCGGAATACAGAAGGCATTCATAAGCTAGCTAGTCTAAGCACCACGCTTACACTAAACATGCAACTTTAACTCAAGAGCGACAGGAATTAAAGTACTCAAAGAGTTATGAACCGTAAGAACAATAAAAACAATGTTACTCACTTGAATAAGAAGTCGATCTTTCCACAAGGTCTCAGGATCAGGCTCCAATGGAGTTGATCCCAGAGGTAGAAGATGAAGAGGAGACATCGACAGGTCCGGGCCTTCCTTCAGCTTCGCCTCTACCGCTCTCTAATCCTCTCGAACAAGATTAGCTAGATCTAAATAGATCGTGGCTCTAATCTCTCAACTTGATACTAACTCTCCAACTCTAATTCTAATCTAGAGCTCTAATCTCAGATAGGCATGGAGGATCTGATAGAATGAATTATTGTCTGCCCTGGGGTCAGGGGGTCTGCTTATATGGCCCGGAGGAGATGACGTGCACCGTACGATCAAACCGACCTTAACTTGTGGTTTAGATTGATCCTCATAGGCGGTGGAAGAACATTCCGGAAGCTGGGCCCATTTGGTGCCAGGGGGGGCCGACCGGCCCCACCACCAGGCCGATCGGGCTGGGGTGGGCCCCCCTCAGGGTCCACTTCGGCTAGGTGGGTCCTTGATCCTTCTAGATGCTTCTTTCTTAGGTGCTAAGTCACGTTGAGTTCCGGAGCCTTCTGGAGTCTTCTAGAGTGGTTTCATTGCATATTTTCTGAATAGTCCCTGTAAATTCATAGATTCACCAAAACTCGTGGAAATTGTCAATATAAACCCTAATAAGGTGATCTAATTATATTTTAGTCCTTTTTCCAGTAAATGTGAGGGGAAATATTTATAGATAAAATGTGCCAACATTTCCCAGCTTCTTGATGAGGGTTTTTAGGTACGTTTCAAAACGGGTGCTTCGCGTGTTTTGGATTCTCGAAGTGATCTTGTGTGCACGATCATCCCCGAGGGTCAGATTTTCAGAGCCGATTTTTCTCAGTGTGTCGGCTCTTCTCATTGTTTGGTTGCTGGTGTTTCGGCAGAGCTTTGGAAATGGCATAGGAGACTAGGTCACTTGAGTTTTGACTTGTTGTCACGCTTGAGTGGGCTAGGTTTGGTCCGAGGATTGCCTAAGTTGATATACCAAAAGGACTTGGTATGTGCTCCATGTAGGCATGGCAAGATGGTCGCTGCCTCTCACCCACCTCTGACATCCGTTATGACAGAGAGGCCATGCGAGCTGTTCCATATGGACTTGGTTGGTCCAGCTCGTGTGTGCTCCGCGGGTGGGAAATGGTATGTCCTGGTGATAGTGGACGACTATTCTCACTATGCTTGGGGTCTTCTTTTTGGCTGACAAGGGGGAGACGTTTGGTTTTATCTGGGATCTAATCTTGAGGTTGAAGAATGAGAGGAATGGAGATGCTATTCAAGCTATTTGTAGAGATAATGGCACTGAATTTAAAAATTCTCATTTCGAAACCTTTTGTCGTGATTTGGGTCTCAAACATCAATTCTCTTCAACCTATGTAGCTTGTCAGAATGGTGTGGTTGAGAGGAAAAATCGTTCCCTTTGTGAGATGGCTCGGACGATGCTCGACGAGCATAGGATTCCGAGGAGATATTGGGCTGAGGCGGTGAATACCGCGTGCCATGTTGGGAACCGGATTTTTCTTCGGGCCTTCTTGAACAAGACGTGCTATGAGCTCATGCACGGGCGAGCACCTAGAGTGAGCCATTTCAAGGCTTTTGGTTGTCGGTGCTTTATTCTCAAGAAGGGTAGGCTTGATAAGTTTGAGTCGAGGTCTTCCGATGGGATCTTTTTGGGTTATGCGAGTCATTCTCGAGCATTCAGTGTGCTCAACCTTGATACTAACCTAGTCATGGAAACTTGCGAGGTAACCCTTGACGAGACCCAACCATGCAGTTCGTCTGTTTTTGAGTGTGCAGGTAACGACGAGATTGGCATGAAGATCTTTGAGGACGAGGAGGATGATGCTAGAGAGGATGATGGTGAAGCTCCAGCCGAGCATGTACCCTCTACTTCCACTACGACGACTACGGTACAGGATGGCCCATCCCCTACACCGACTATGATCCAGCAAGATCAAGTGCAAGCTGCAGCTGAGGGGGAGGTTGTCTCCAGGCTAGAGGCACTGAGACGCGTTCAAGTTGATCATCCTCCCTCAAGAATCATCGGTGACATCAATAAACGTACGATACGGTCAAGGTCCAGGAATGTTTCTCACTTTGCTCATTCGGCTTTTGTTGCTACCTTTGAGCCGAAAGACATTGGACACGCCCTCTCTGATCCTAATTGGGTGAACGCAATGCATGAGGAGTTAGAGAATTTTGAGAGAAACCAAGTTTGGGAGTTGGTAGAGCCACCACCACATTGCAAACCTATAGGGACAAAATGGGTGTGGAAGAACAAAGAGGGTGAGAATGGTGAGGTGGTGAGAAACAAATTGTGGTTGGTTGCTCAAGGCTATAGTCAGAAGGAGGGGATAGACTATGAGGAGACATTTGCTCCTATAGCCTGTTTGGAGGCGATTAGGATCCTTCTAGCCTTTTCCGTGGCTAAAGGGTTCAAATTGTACCAAACGCATGTGAAGAGTGCCTTCTTAAATGGGTTTTTAGAAGAAGAGGTTTATGTGAAGCAACCACCGGGCTTTGAGAGTGCTGAGTTTCCCCACCGGGTGTATAGGCTGAGGAAATCGTTGTATGGGCTGAAACAAGCTCCCCGTGCTTGGTATGGCCGTTTGAGGGGGTTCTTGTTCAATAAGGGGTTCGAGATGGGCAAGGTTGATAAGACTCTTTTTCTCCTCAGGCAGGGCGATGATATCCTAATTGTTCAGGTGTACGTGGATGATATTGTCTTTGGCGGCTCGTCTCACTCTTTGGTTGCGAGGTTTGCAGGGGACATGAGCAAAGAATTCGAGATGTCTATGATGGGAGAGTTGCAGTTCTTTCTCGGGCTTCAGATCAAGTAGGCGAAGGAGGGAACCTTTGTGCATCAAGCCAAGTACATGAAGGACATCCTCAAGAAGTCAAGATGGACGACTCGAAGCTCCTGTTGACACCGATGAGTACGACTACAGCGCTGGATGCGGACGAGGACGGAGAGCCTGTGGACCAGAAGGAGTACCGGAGCATGATCGGCTCACTCTTGTACTTGACGGCGACGAGGTCGGACATTCAGTTTTTTGTGTGCTTGTGCGCTCGTTTTCAGGCGTCGCCGAGGACATCACATCGGCAGGCCATCAAGCGGATCTTCAGGTATCTTCGATACACTCCTGAGCTTGCTCTTTGGTACTCGGCGTCCTCTTCTCTTTCGCTTCTTGGGTTTTCGGATACTAACTTTGCGGGGTGTTGAGTCGATAGGAAGTTGACTTCGGGGACGTGCCAATTTTTGGGTTCTTCGCTTGTTTCTTGGTCTTCTCGCAAACAATCTAGTGTAGCTCAGTCTACCACAGAAGCCGAGTATGTTGCTGCCGCTAGTTGTTGCTCACAACTGCTTTGGATCACATACACGCTGAGTGACTTTGGTGAGGAGTGTACCCATGTTCCTCTCATGTGTGATAGCACGAGTGCCATTAGTGTTGCCAAAAACCCCGTGCTACACTCCAGAACCAAACATATAGAGGTGAGGTACCACTTCCTGAAAGACAATGTTGAGAAGGGAAACATAGACCTCATCCATATGCCAACCGAAAACCAGCTCGCCGATATCCTAACCAAGCCTTTGGACCAAGCTACATTTGCTCATTTGCGAGGGGAGCTTGGGGTGGTTTTTCCTTTTTGAGCTTCGGTTGAGAGTCTAATGTACATATACATGTTGCATTTTCATTTCTGTATCATATCATGCTTGCATCTTTGTATCATAGACTGCATTTGTATCATATGCATTAGAGATATGCTTCTCCTATATACTTGGATCGCCATGATATGCTGGATATGAGATTATGACTTTGCTAGTGATGCTCATATGATGTATAGCGATGCTCTTGGTAGCTTTGGGATGTATATGCTTGTGGATGGCTTAATTTTGTGAAAATGATATAAATGTTCCTCTCTTGTGAGTTGAATGCCTCTCATGTTCAAATTGTGCACACATAGCTATTTCTTGCTTAATTTGTGCTTGGAAACCTTGTTCTTTTCACTTGGGGTCAAAGACCCATCTGTCATCATGGATGTTTAGCCTACAAGCTATCTTACGGAGAAGCCTAAGCTTCTTTTTGCCGCAAAGGCACTTCATGTACCATGCTTAATTTGTAAATCATGAAATTGGTATATGAACTGCTTGTGCTTGAAAAATGGGCTTCCATGTCATGTTTTCTTTAAATTCCTTATCTTGGGTGCCAAACCGTTGCATGATGTTCACCATTGAGAAGTCTCACATTTAGAAGTGGACACATGGCTCGATGGCTTTGACATGACGTGAGATAGCTTGTAGGTGTTTGTGATGATCTTGTGATGAGGATTTGTGACCTTGCATGAAGTTTGTGAGTTCTATGTTGTTTGTGCTCATTTTGACCATGTTTAGTTCCTATGCTCATGAGGGAAATGTTTGTGAAAAATGCTTCATTTTGATCATGGCTATGTCACATGCTTATATGTCCCTATCTATCTTGTTGGCGATGCTTGTACTAAATTTGTGGCTATCTTGCTTGTCTATGTCTCAATTTTAGCATGTTGTAGTCCTCTTTGTCTATTTGAGAAGCACATGCTTGCATTTGTAGACTTGATTCATGCATTACCAACAAGGGGGAGAGATAGTACCCAATTCTTGCTTTGGGAGGAAAGTACTCATTTCATGCATCCAGGGGGAGTTTTTGCATCAAGTGGGAGAAATGCATTTGTTCAGGGGGAGCTTGCATTCATGTGCTTTGGAGCTCTTTGCGCCTGATTTTAGTTGTGCTCTTTTGCCGATGGTGTCGAGCCCTTTTGCCTCACCTTGAGGAGTCGACAATTTTGGAGCATTTTATCTCGGTTGTGTCGAGCAGTTGCCCTTGTCTTAGGGGACCGAGATTTTTCTCTCTCAAGTGATCTCGTTTTGGCTTTTGTTTGGCTTTTAATCACTTGTTTGAGTTTTTCATTCGTTTCTTTTCTTTTTCTGTTTTCTCTGATTTGGTTACTATGTGTGTGTTGTCAATGCACTCATCAAGGGGGAGATTGAGGACCGGAGCGTCCGAGGACTGGTGGATGGTCGCTCCCTGGTGTGATGAGTGATTGACAACGTGGTGTGGACTGACTCTTGGCCGAGTATTACAGGTGCAGGTTGCGGCTTGACTCATGTTGGTGCAGGTGAAGAGAGGGCGCGAAAAGTCTTAGCCTTGCGGGGCCTCCGAGGAGTGGAGAGACAAGTAGGCTTGGCTCGATGGACCCGGTGGCCGAACGGGCTCAAGTGCGGGCCGCATGGTGGCAAGAAAAGTAAGACGAAGTTGTCGACTTGAGCCGGTGCAGGGTAGCGGCTCACGACCGGAGTCTGCACGCGGGGTTTGCGGCGGTTCGCCACAAAACCGTCGGGTTACTTGGTTGAGCCACAAAACCAAGACCGGAGGCTCGGCGGGCGGAGACGGGATCCGGGCGCGCCGAGAAGCTTCGATGCCAGAGGACACGTGGCGGGATCGCAGGGCTTGCGTCGGGAGGACGCGGACTGCGGTAAAGGCTTGGCCGTCTGATGAATAGGTGTGCTACTTGACCATATTGCCCCTGAGGGGTAGCTTGGTCATTTCCCCAACCCAGAGGGACTCATATATATAGCTCTAGGGTTTCTGGGCAAACCATCCTTTCGGACTACTTCCCATTTCCTTGCTCCATAGGTTTAGATTTTCTTCACTGTTTTGTAGAGAATCTGATCTCCGAGTGTATGGAAGCTTTCATGGATGCGTCGATTTCCTTCTTGTAGCTCGTGTGATTTTCATGTCTTTTTCGAGCTATTTTCGTTGGATTTTCGTGCGCGGCTTGTTCCTCTGATTCTAGGGTGTTTGGGTTCGGATTTTCTTGTGGGGATCATGGATAGATGCCTTTTGCATCTTTGTGCTTGATCTTGACCCCTCAAACTCTGAATTAGCCCTTGGATTTGAGGATTTCGGTTGGAACCCTAGCTTTTTGGTAGAGCTCGGTTGCGATTCGATTCTCGGTGATTTAGTTTGTTTGAGGTCTCAAGTTTTGGGGCATAACATCCCCTAGGGACGCTTCACACCTCCCCCAAATCTTGTCTCAAGAGCTTAAGCCGTTTGGGAGATCCATGGATGGATAGGAGGGGTTGACTTCGTGATTTCGTGCTCGGGCTGCTCTGTCCGCGCCTGGCGGACCGTCCGCGTCTGGTCGGCGGACCGTCCGTGAGGAGCCCGTCAGCCGGTTGTTCGTCGTGTTCTTTGCGAGTTCTTGCGTTGCTTTGTTTCGATCCGTCGAGTCGGAAGATTTTGGTCGCTAGGTGTTTGCCGGACTGTCCGCCCGTGGTAGCCGGACTGTCCACACGGCCCAGACCGTCCGCGGTGAGCTCGCGGAGCGTCCGAATTTCGGAGGGTGCATATTGGAGGTTTGGTGCTCTTTTGCGGACCGTCCGCCCCTGACCCGCGGACCGTCCGCCAGGCCCACGCGGACTGTCCGCCTAGTCACCGCAGACCGTCCGCCCAAAGCTTCGCAGATTGCTTAAGTCCTTTGCTTCTTGAGTTGCGCTTTCACTTGGGGTTTGTTTGAGACTTGTTCCTAGGGTTGGTAGGTCCGTTGTGACTACGTGACCTTGGCAAGCTCGTGTGGGAATCCTTGGTTGTGAATTTGGGGCATAGGCCGAGTTCATCCTTTGGGAAGAATTTTTATCGGCTCCCATTCACTCCCCCCTCTCTAGTCGCCTAATCGGTCCTTCAACATTGTTGGCCCAGCTCATGTGTGATCTATGGGTGCGAAGTGGTACGTCCTGGTTGTGGTGGATGACTACTCTCAGTATGCTTGGGTTTTCTTTTTGGAGGAAAAAGGGGAGACGTTTGGTTTTGTTCGAGATCTTGTCTTGAGGTTGAAGAACGAGAGGCACGGAGATGTCATACGAGCGATATGCAGTGACAATGGCTCAGAATTTGAAAACTCTCGCTTCTAAACCTTTTACCATGACTTGGGTCTTGAACACCAATTCTCTAGTCCGTATACACCTCCCCAAAACGGTGCGGTGGAAAGAAAAAATAGAACCCTGTGTGAGATGGCTCGGACGATGCTCGATGAGCATAGGACTCCAAGAAGGCTCTGGGCTGAGGCGGTCAATACCGCATGCTACGTGTCGAATAGGATTTACCTTAGGGTCCATAAGAAGAGAACTTGCTACGAGTTGATGCACGGTAGAACTCCCAAGGTGATTCAGTTTCACGTCTTTGGCTGCAAATGCTTCATTCTTAAGAAAGGGAAGAAGTTGGACAAGTTAGAGGCTAGGTCTGTCGATGGCATTTTCTTTGGTTACACATCTCATTCTAGAGCCTTTCGAGTGCTCAGTCTTGAAACTAACCAAATTGTGGAGACTTGTGAGGTTACCTTCGACAAGACACAACCACGTAGTTCGCTTGTTTTTGAGTGTGCAGGTGACGAGGAACTTTGCGAGGAGATTTTCAAGGATGAGGTGCAGCAGCAAGGAGATGAGGAAGATGGTGGTGTGGCGCCCGCGGCTGAGCTTGTACATACTACTTCAACTACGATCGAGAGCGGGCCTTCACCCACACCTACGACGACGTGCCGAGATCGAGAGGAAGCTACGACTAAGGGGGAGGTGGCTTCGAGGCGAGAAGCTCCCCGGCGAGTACAAGTGGATCACCCAGCTTCAACGATCATCGGGAACATCAACGAACGAACTACACAGTCGAGGTTTCGAAATGACTCTCACTTTACCCATGCTGCTTTTGTTGCTACTTTTGAGCCCAAAGACATTGGACATGCGCTATCTGATCACAATTGGGTGAATTCTATGCATGAGGAGTTGGAGAATTTTGAGAGAAACCAAGTTTGGGAGTCAGTGGAGCCTCCACCAGGTTGTAAGCCGATTGGGACAAAATGGGTGTGGAAAATAAAGAGGGAGAGAAACGTGAAGTAGTGTGAAACAAGTCGAGGCTGGTTGCTCAGGGGTACACACAAAAAGAGGGGATCGACTACGAGGAGACCTTTGCTCCCGTAGCCCGTTTGTAGGCGATTAGGATCCTTCTAGCCTTTTCCGTGGCTAGAGGGTTCAAATTGTACCAAATGGATGTGAAGAGTGCTTTCCTGAATGGTGTTTTGGAGGAAGAAGTGTTCGTGAGGCAACCACCGGGGTTTGAGAGTGAGAAGTACCCCCACAGGGTGTACAAGTTGAGGAAGGCGCTGTATGGTTGAAGCAGGCGCCTAGAGCTTGGTATGGTAGGTTGAGAGGGTTCCTGTTTGAGAGAGGCTTTGAGATGGGGAAGGTAGATCATACCTTGTTTCTCCTCAGGCAGGGCAAGGAGATCCTAATTGTGCAGGTGTACGTGGATGATATTGTCTTTGGTGGCTCGTCTAACTCTTTGGTTGCAAGGTTTGCAGAAGACATGAGCAGGCAAATCGAGATGAGCATGATGGGTGAGTTGCAGTTCTTCCTCGGGCTCCAGATCAAGCAATCGAAGGAAGGAACGTTTGTACACCAAGCCAAGTACACCAAGGACATTGTGAGGAAGTTCAAGATGGAGGACTCCAAGGCCATGACGACGCCGATGAGTACGACTACAGCCCTTGATGCGGACGAGGACGGTGAACACGTGGACCAGAAGGAGTACCGGAGCATGATCGGCTCCCTCCTGTACCTGACGGCGACAAGGCCGGACATCCAAATCTCGGTATGTCTGTGCGCTCGTTTTCAAGCGTCTCCAAGGACTTCGCATCGGCAAGCAATCAAGCGCATCTTCAGGTATTTGCGATACACTCCCGACTTTGGCCTTTGGTACTCTGCGTCTTCTTTGGAGCTTCACGGTTTTCCAGACGCGGATTTTGCTGCGTGTCGGTTGGATAGGAAGTCCACTTCTGGGACTTGCAAGTTCTTGGGTTCTTCTTTGGTGTCTTGGTCTTCCCGCAAACAATCGAGTGTTGCTCAATCAACAACCGAAGCCAAATATGTTGCCGTAGCTAGTTGTTGCTCTCAGCTCCTTTGGATCACATACACCATGAGTGACTTTGGTGAGGAGTATACCCAGGTTCCACTTCTTTGTGATAGCACGAGTGCCATTAGTGTTGCTAAGAACCCAGTGCTACATTCCAAAACCAAGCATATAGAAGTGAGATACCATTTTCTGAGAGACAATGTTGAGAAAGGGAAAATCGCTTTGATCCATGTACCCACACAAAACCAACTAGCGGATATTTTCACCAAGCCCCTAGATCAATCAACTTTCACTCGTTTGCGGGGAGAACTTGGTGTGTGTTTGGTTTCTTGAGTTGGTGGTGGGAGCTCCTTGTGTAGCATATGTATAGTTTCCTTTGTGCATTTCTTGCATTTTGCATTGCATATGTAACATGATGTATAGGCATCTTTGTATCTTAGGTTGCATGCATTTTGTAGGAAAAGCTTCTCCTATATACATAGTTCACCATGATATGCTATATATGATCTTGTGAGCTAGTTTGGTATGATATGGTTTAGTTTGGCTTAGCTCTTGATCATCTTGGTTTATATCCATGGTTGATAACTATGTTTTTGAAAAAATGTTACATGTATGCTCTCTTGTGAGTAAATGCCTTTATATGATCATGACATGTTCTAGTGGCTTTTCTATGCTTAATTTGTCCTTGGCTAGCTTATTTTGAGCATATGGTGTCGTATGGACATCCCAGGGCCCACTACCCAGGCGGGTACTGGACCGACTACTACGTGGGCCCCTGGGACTACTCGACTTGGGCTGCACGGTGCAAGGTGGTGTGAAGCACAAGGCTACCGGAGGGCTAGTACTCGGTTAGGAAACTAGACATGTCCGGATCATGTAGAGTACTCCTGGCCGTGTACGACTAGTACTCTCCTCCCTAAACCGCCTTGTAACCCTGCCTCCCGGATTATATAAGGCGAGGCAGGAACCGCTATCTCTCAAACGCATCATCTTGTAACAACACCCAATCAATCCAGAGCTACGCAGCATACATGACGTAGGGTATTATGCACCTAGCGGCCCAAACCTGTCTAAATTGTGTGCCACGTGTCTCTCCTTCCAGTTCCCGATCTCGGCGAGGCCACAAACGTCTACCTCGGGTACTCCCCTTGATAGGTTGCCGGTCTAAAACATTGATAGCTGGCGCGCCAGGTAGGGGATCTCGCTGAAGATCTCATGGCGAACTCGACGGCTTCCATCGTCATTAAGCCAACCGCTGCCTTCAACAGCGGCAACACCTTCGTCTTCGGCTCTTGGGTCTGCACCGCTGACGGCGCTGGCTCGTTCCAGCACTACCTCACCATGACCCCGGATCTGGGGACCGGACTCGTGACGCTTCCCAAAGTCGTCACGGGTCGACTCGTCGAAAAATTCGACGAATTTTCGCTCTACAACCAAGTCGCCGACTTTGAGATTGGATCCACCACCAACTTGAACTCGACGTCAACATGGATCGAACCACGCGAGCTGGCTCTCGAGCCATCGTGTGAACCGGTCCTCCCCCACGAGCACTTTCCGTACGGCCTCCGCAGCGCCAGCAAGGCCTACGCAGACGCGCTCACCCCGCGTCGGGCCGGTAAGGAGATCATCTCCGAGTACTCCTCGGACTCCAACACCATCCCCGACTACAACTCGGACTCCTCCTATGAGTTCGACTTCGGATAGGATCCGACCGAGCCCGAGTCCGAGCTCAACACCACCGAGGAGCCGCTGTCAGGTCCTGCTGCTGGCTTGGTCATCACGTCTACTCCCGCCCGTAGATTTGTCTACTAGCCTGACCGTAAGCCCGCAGACCTGACTGACGACAACTCACGCTGCGTCGCCTACCTCGAGACACTCCCCTTCCAGGAAGGGACACCTCTGACTCCAAATGCAGAGGAGTACTCGCCAACCGAGGTGGCAACTACTGACTCTGGCCCCTGCACGCCCGACCGCGAAGTATTCGTGGCGACCGCGGAAGCCGGAACCTCAGAGGCCCGACCTGATCGGTACCTCGAGGACATCTCAGACGATGAGGTGACAGCTGACACACCCGCAAATGAGACTACCGACGCCAAGAACGCCTGGCGCATCCGCAACCAGAAGCGAGCAGATCGACGCCGGCGGCTTCGGGAAGCTCTACCCATCCGCATCCTCAACGAGGCTCTGGATGAAATCGCCAACAGGAGCCACACTACCCCTGAGTAATGTCTCATGTCCATCAATAGGATAGGATGAGCCGTTCAGGAGCATCATGCAGGCGACCTCATAGCCAGACTCGCCGAGGATGCCTACTTCATGCGGTTCGACAACAGGATTGCCAGAGCCGCAAAACACGAAGCCACTAGTCGCAGCCGCACTCCAGCAGAAGTCGGACCAAACCGCGTCTGCGGTGAACACTAGCCAACCCCCAATCACTCTAGAGCTACGGGGGAAGGACCTTCACAGGGCGGCGCAAGCGGTGGAGGCGGAGGTGGCGGTGGCAGCAGCGGCAGCTACTCCCACGGCGCCGGCAGAAGACGCGGTGGCGGAGGCGATCGCGGAGGCTGAGGCCGCGCGAACAGCCACGCCACCAGCAACGAACGTGGCGGCTACGACGCCTGCCACAGGATCGATGAGATACGCCGCGCCAAGAAGACTACCGACGTCAGCGATAGTGACGGCTTCCCTACCTACTCTTCACGACTTCGCACTCTGCTACTTCCCCAGAAGTTCAAGCCTCTCGGGATCAACAAGTACGACACGAAGCAAGACCCAGTTTAGTGGCTCAGGTGCTATGCCCTGGCCATTGATAATGCTAGTGGCAACAATGACACCAAGTGGCTCTACTTCCCCTTCTGCCTGGACCAAGCTCTACTCACATGGCTCGAGTCGCTCGACAAGAACTCGATCGACGAGTGGGACCAGCTGAAGGCACAGTTCACCAGCAACTTCGCGGGCGCAATGGGGCGCTCAGGTACCGGCATGGATCTGGCGATGGTCAAGCAGGAGCAAGGTGAGACGCTCCGCCAGTACATGCGCCGCTTTTTCGACAAGCGCGCGACTGTAGTCGACGTCACCGACAAAGAAGTCATCGACTGCTTCCAAGACGGTCTCTACCACCATCGCACCTTGGAAGACTTCGGTCGCCGCCGCCCGGGTTCAATCACCAAGCTCAAGGACATGATCACATCATGGGCCGACGAGGAAGACAAGGCCAACGCCAAGTACGACTCCAATCGCGACAAGGGCAAGAACAACACGGGCGGCAACAACAACAAGGATCAAGGGGGTCGCAACAACAACAACAACTACTACTACTACTCGGGTCCTAACCGCAAGCGCAAGCCAGACAACACTGTCGTGGCTGTTCAACGCCCTGCAAAGGACAGCTCTAAGAAGACCTCCGGCGGCTTCAAAGACTTGCTCAAAGAGAAGTGTCTGTGGCATCAGGATAGCAACCACACTACCGAACAGTGTTACCAGCTGCGGCGGGCACTCAAAGAGACTCTTGAGCCACGACATCCTCACGACAAGAAAGGCAAGAAGAAAGTTGACGAAGGCAATGGTGACTTCCAAGAACCCGACAAGATGGTGAATGTCCTCTTCGGCGGACTACCCACCAGGCGAGCGCAGAAGCTCACTCTACACGAAGTATTGAACATTGAACCAGCGGTGCCGACACCCCTCAAGTGGTCGGAGGTACCCATTACCTTCTCCCACGCGGATCAATGGACAAGCTTCTCTAAGCCAGGACATTTCCCACTCGTCCTGAACCCAGTAGTCGCGGGCTCCAGACTCACCAAGGTACTCATCGACAGTGGATGTGGACTCAACGTCTGGTTCACCAAGACCGTGAAGAAGATGAAGCTCGACATTACCGACATGCTCACCAAGAGTACGTCACCTTTCTACGGCATCGTTCCAGGCAACGCGGCTATACCACTTGGCTCTGTGGTTCTGCCAGTTACCTTTGGGACCAGGGAGAACTACCGCATCGAGTACATCAAGTTCGAGGTTGCGGACTTCGAAACTTCCTACCATGCCATCCTCGGTAGACCAGCTCTCACCAAATTCATGGCGATCCCTCACTATGTGTACTTGGTACTCAAGATGCCAAGTCCTACCGGAGTACTCGCGCTACAAGGGGACTTGAAAGTTTCCTATGACTGCGACACAGAAGCCATGGAGCTCGCAGCAACCAACCAAGTACCCAACGCCATGATGGAGATTTTCGTTGCATCAAAGAACACCGAACTCGAGATACTAGAGAAGACCGACACCTCCAACAAACCTCAGCCAACAGAGGAAGTACAGGTGAAGGCCATCGACCTTGGGACCGGCGACAGCAGCAAGACTACCATGATCGGTGCGGGGCTCGATCCTATATAGGAAGGCGCGCTTGTCAGCTTCCTCCGGGCTAACCGAGACATCTTCACGTGGAAGCCAGCGGACATGCCAGGTGTACCCAGGAGGCTGATCGAGCACTCACTCAACGTCGACCCTAAAGCTACCCCCAAGCGACAACACCTATGCCGCTTCGCTGATGACCGACGGGACACCATCAAGAAGGAACTCGCCAAACTACTCGTGGCTGGCTTCATCAGAGAAGTCTTCCATCCTGAGTGGCTCACCAACCCCGTCCTCGTCCGCAAGAAGAACACTAACGAGTGGAGGATGTGCGTCGACTACACCGACCTCAACAAGCACTGCCCCAAGGACCCCTTCGGGTTGCCGCGGATTGATCAAGTCATCAACTCCACGGCGGGCTGTGACTTGCTCTGCTTCCTCGACTGCTACTCCGGGTACCACCAGATCGCAATCAAGGAAGAAGACCAGGAGAAGACCGCGTTCATCACCCCGTTCGGCGCCTACTGCTACATGACAATGTCGTTCGGGTTGAAGAACGCTGGTGCTACCTACCAACGAGCAATCCAGGCCTGCTTCAAGGAGCAGCTCAACAAGAACGTGGAAGCATACGTGGATGACATGGTCATCAAGACCAGAAATTCCAATACGCTCATCGCCGATCTTGAAGAGACTTTCGCATCCCTGCGCGAGTACCAGTGGAAGCTCAATCCCAACAAGTGCGTCTTCGGCGTACCCTCAGGGAAACTACTCAGCTTCATCATCAGCCATCGCGGCATCGAAGCCAACCTCGAGAAGATCTCCGCCATCACCAACATGAAAGCTCCAACCTACATCAAGGATGTCCAGAAGCTGACTGGGTGCATAGCGGCACTGAACAGATTCATCTCGAAGCTCGGAGAATGGGGACTACCCTTCTTCAGCTACTCAAGCACCAAGAGAAGTTCGCGTGGACCACAGAGGCTGATCAAGCTCTGACGCAGCTTAAAGACTTCCTGTCCAAGCCACTGGTCCTCACGACTCCTCGCAAAAGGAGCAGCTATTGCTCTACCTCACCGCGACTACTCATGTGTTCAGTACTGCCATCGTCGTCGAGCGGTAGAAAGAAGGCCACACCAATCCAATCCAGCGACCAGTCTACTTCGTCAGCGAGGTCCTGTCCGAGTCCAAGGCCCGGTACCAACTGGTCCAGAAGCTACTCTACGCAGTGCTCATCACCTCGCGGAAGCTACGGCACTACTTCCAGGAGTACTCGATCTCTGTCATCACCGACTACCCGCTCGGCGATATACTCCACAACCAAGATGCAACCGAGAGAATCTCCAAGTGGGCGGTCGAGCTTGGTGCCCTCAACATCGACTTCATGCCACACACCGCCATCAAGTCTCAAGCACTAGTTGACTTCATGGTAGAATGGCAGGAAAATCAACTACTCACACCAACAAAGCGACCAGAGCATTGGGTGATGTACTTCGACGGCTCACTCAAGCTCGAGGGCGCAGGAGCAGGGGTACTCCTGATCTCTCCAAAGGGCGAACAACTCAAGTACGTCCTGTAGATCTTCTGGAAGGTCTCAAATAATGAAGCCGAGTACGAAGCTCTGCTACATGAGCTTCGACTTGCAATCTCACTAGGCATCAAGCGGCTACTAGTTTACGGCGACTCCGCTGTGGTTATCAACCAAGTCAACGACTCTTGGGACCGCAACAAGGAGAACATGGACGCCTATTGCCTAGAAGTACGCAAGCTCGAGAACAAATTCCATGGTCTTGAGTTCCATCATGTCGTCGGTGAAAACAACGTTGCAGCGGACATCCTGTCGAAGCTTGGTTCTACTCGCGCTCAAGTACCCGCTAGAGTCTTTGTCCACGAACTTCATATGCCATCCATCCTGGAGCCGGCGCCTATGACCACTAACCCTGGGCCGTCTCAGCCTAGTCAGGAGGTCATGATGATCGACGTGGACTGGAGGCACCCCTTCATCGACTACATCCGCGAGCAGAAGGTCCCTTCTGACAAGAACGAGGCAGAACAACTCGTCCGACAAGCCAAGACCTACGTACTAGTCGGGGACAAGCTCTACAGGTGGGGTGCAACTTCCGGAGTACTCATGAAATGTGTACCTCGAGAAGAAGGCAAGGAGATCTTGGAGGAGATTCACAAAGGCATCTGCAGCAACCACGCGTCCTCCCGCATGCTGGTAAGCAAGGCCTTCCGACGAGCATTCTACTGGCCCACAGCTCTGGGCGACGCAGAAGAACTCGTCAGAAGGTGCCAAGGTTGCCAATTCTTCGCCAAGCAGCAAGACGTCCCAGCCTACAAGCTAGTCACGATACCACCAACCTGGCCGTTCGCCTGCTGGGGGCTCGACATGATTGGGCCTCTACCAACTGCGCCAGGAGGATTCAACAGAGTTCTGGTGGCTATCGACAAGTTCACCAAGTGGATCGAAGTCAAGCCGGTCACCTGCCCAAAGGCCGATAGAGTACTCGACTTCTTGGATGAACTCGTGCATCACTACGGGCTACCCCATCGCATCATCACAGATCTGGGCTCCAACTTCAACAATCATCAGTTCTGGGAGTTCTGCGAGAACAGCAGGATCGATGTCCGGTACGTCTCCGTCGCCCACCCGCGAGCTAACGGTTAGGTGGAGCGCGCCAATGGGATGGTACTCAACGCCCTCAAGAAGCGATTGCACGATGTTGCTAATACCAAAGGAGGCAAGTGGATCAAGGAACTACCCAATACACTCTGGGGGCTTCGTACTCAACCTAGCAAGCCAACTGGGCTGTCACCCTACTTCCTGGTCTATGGCTCTGAAGCTATTCTACCCGCCGACGTGATGTGGGACCCCGGTAGTAGAACAATATGATGAATGCATCTCAAAAGACAACAGAAGGGTTGATATCGACAACCTTGAAGAAGCCCGCTATGCTGCCCTCGTCCAATCATCAAGGTACCTAGAGGGTATCCGGCGCTACCACGATCGCAACGTCAAGGAACGCTCTTTCAACATCGGTGACCTAGTCCTCCGTCACATTCAAAACACGAACGGACTACATAAGCTCAGCTCGCCCTGGGAAGGCCCTTTCTCAGTACGCAAGGTCACCGGCCCAGGCTCCTATCGTCTCCAGACACTTGAAGGTGAAGACATCAACAACTTGTGGAACGTCGACCAATTATGTCGCTTCTACGCGTAGTCGGTCGACTACTCATCTACGGGTCCAGCCTACACGGCTACTCATGGACTCTTTGCTGTAAGGGGCCTCCTGGTCCTAGCGCCAGTCTACGGACTACCCCCATCCAAGATCCAGCATTAACGGCTACCCACGGATCCTAGGCTGCACACAGCCTAAGGACTTTGGCAGCGGTCTACAGACCATCTACTCCATTGATCTAGCTTCGATGGCTACCAACGGATCTTCAGCTGTAAGCGGTCCATGGACCCTAGCGATTACTTAGCCATAGGCGGCCTACGAGTCCTGGCGACTACTTATCTGTAACAGCGCTGGCCACCCAGGTGTACTCTTTCATCAGTAATAAAGTTTGATTTTACTCAACTTGTTTACTGTGTCTCCTAACCAGACGAATCCCATTGAGTTCGACTACTCATTGCCTCTTCAATGACTTGGTACTCCGCAGGCTTCGCTGCAAGCCGCGACAACTAGTACTCACAAAACATCAGAAGTGAAACGAATTCAATTAAATTCAAACGAGCTCTTAACTAACTTGTTTATCTTACATCGACAACTCCTGTACATCAGCTATGTCTGCAGGTACATCTACTGAAGGTTCAACTTGTCGGTGACTTGTTCTGTGATGGGTGCCATCTCTTCCAGCAGAGCCTTGTACTGCTCATCTGTGCAGTTCGCCACAAGACCTCCAACCACCACATTTACCGGCGCCTTGGGGAAGTACGACTTCATGAAGGCGAGTACCTGGTTCGGTATTGACTTCGCCAAGTGCTTCACATACGTCGCCAAGCGCCCGGGGACTTCCTTCAGTCTATCCACCAGACGTGCTATCTTTGGCCCGCCCGGATGTGGGACCAACAACCTTGCAATCGGAAGTGCGGCTTCTTCAAGCTCCTTCAGCGATGCCCGCAGCTTCTCACAGTCTTCGTTGAACTTCTGCAGAGATTTGTAACAACGCACAAGGTCAAGATCAGAGGCTTCACGAAGCTCCATCCATTTGATGCACTCATGGCGCATCTCTGCGTATTTATATTCGGCTACCTCACGGGGGTCTGTCTCCCGGTACATGATGTTCTTCAAGTCTGTCTCGGAAGCCTTCAGCCGATCCACAGTAGCCTCAAGATCTGCAGACAACTCGACAACAGGCGTCACACTACAGATAAGCAACACAAATAAGTACCCGAGCACTGCAGCGGAAGGCGTACCTTTGTTCTTCTGGCGAAGTGTCTGGTTCTTCTTGATCAGATCATCCCTTTTCGCCTACATATCTTGTACCTTGTTGTGGCACTGGGCGAAGGTGCTATCAATCTTGGACTGAAGTAGTGCAGAGTGCTTCTTTGACTTGTCCAACTCCCTCTCCAGAGCTTCAGCGTGGAGGACCGTGTCGCCGTATCCCTTCAACAGCTCGGTCTTCTTTTGGGATCTCTCTACAAGGTTCTGTGTACCATCAAAGCTTCATCAGTACCTAGTACTAAATACCGCAAGACTACTCTGGGTATTGATAGCATACCATGGCCCACTGCTCCGTGCGACGCCATGACTCCATGCTCAGAGAAACGACAGCCGGGTCGATCAGATCGTCGTCCAACAACTCGAGGCCTCCGCGGCTCGTGGTCCTAGTCTCCGACATTGGCGCCGAGCGGAGCTGTGCTGCATCTTCCACCATTGCCTCACGGATGACAACTTCAGTCCTTGACTCGGGTTGTGGGTCAACCCGTACTTCCACCCTGGGCTCGGGGGCTGTAGTAATCGCCTGCTCGACAACTGGCTCAGTGGCCGTCGCTTTGACAGTAGCTGCTCCCATGGCTACTGCCTCAGGGATGACCTCCCCTTCGGCTTGCAGTCCAGTCAAGATAAAGTCAACAACATATGGTGGCTACAACCTTTCTACATGATAAGTACTCGCAACAACAGGGTACGCACCTTCTACGAAGGTGGCCTCTTCAAGTCCTGGCTCAGCTCCCACCTCGACTTGCGGTGGTGGTGTGGGTTCTCACGTTTCTGTCGACTGGTCCACACCATCAGCCGGCGCACTAGTCTCGGCCTCATCCCACGACAAGTCGGTGGATTTCCTGCAACAAGAAGTACTGAGTCAGCAACATGAGCACAGTGGTATATGACTACTCGAGGTCTTCGTGTACTCACAGCGTTGACCGCACTACTGTGACAGTTGGACCGCCTAGCAAGCTGGCAATGTCTACAATGTCAGGCTTGCCGGCAGCTCCTGCCTCTATGTGAGGCCCTTGTTCCCTCTCCTCCGGTTGCTCAACGGCCCTGGCCGTAGTAGGAGGAGGGCCTTGGACTTCTTCTACCGATGGCTGTGGATGGGTCTCCACCATCGCGGTTTGCTCCTGTGCCTCGCCAGGCACAACATCTTCAGCAGCTGGAGGCGGGCTGGTACTCATTCCAGTTGCCGCCCCAACTGTATCCTAGTCCTCTTCCTTATCCCGGGTAGTGGGATCCAGGGAAGGGATGTCCTGCAATAAAGCAACTCCAGTCGTCAGTAACAGACTACTCGACAGGTACTCGGCAACTCTAGTTGCCGTACTCACCTCTTGTTTGGTGGCTTCAAACAGCTTCAACTTCTTCACGACACATTTGCGCGCCACGTTGCGGGGCTTCCTCGGCGGCAGCGGCAAGTCCGCCTCGAGACTAGCCGGCTGCTCAATCACCAGCACGTGTGGCATCCCAGCTCGGCTAAACCTGGAGCGTAGCTGGAAGCGCTGCTGCAGTGTCTCTTCATCTTCCTCATCGGAAGTATCTTCAATGACGACAGCATCACTGTCCTCGCCGACTACTCGGTGTTCTTTCGCCTTTGGCTCCGCCTTCCCCTGAGGTTGCTTCTCGAGCCGTGGGGGGGACAGCGGGACGGAGACAAACTTCTTGAGGTCATCCTACAAGACCGAGCAAGCAGTTAGTAAAACTACACAAGCTATTAGTACTCGGGGGATCTAGCCACGACTACTAACCTCCTTCGGCGGGCGCGTTGCGGAGTACTCCGACATTGGGCATGGGGTGAATGCGGGCATATCTTTGAAAATTTTCCCAAGCCTCTCGATGATCACGTCATCATCGATCTCCTCACCAGGCATCCGTGAGGTATCCTCAGCGCTGGTGTACTCGTAGCCAAGATGATCTCGTGCCATCAGTGGCTGTACTCTTCGTTTCATAGAACTGATGGCCACATGTTCGGCCCTCAGTCCGGCCTTCCTCAAGGCCTTAATCTTCTCCAGCAGCGCAGGTAGCTGGAGGCCTTCCTGCATGGTGGGCTCTGAGTTCCACCACGGCGCATGCTTCGGCTGGTGTCCGCTCGGCTTCGGTAGCCCCGGGTGGTGGTTGCTGATGTAAAACCATTTCGACTTCCAATCTTGGTTGGAGTCTATCAACTTGTACGGCAAGTACTGCCCGGCGGCATCTTCACGCATCTGCACCCCGGCACCTCTGACTACCCAGGGGTCATCTGCGCTTGGTTGAGGCTTCAACCGGAAGAACTTCTGGAACAAGATCCAGTGGGGCTTGATCCCCACAAACGCTTCGCAAAAATGGACGAAGATGGAGGTGTGGAAGATACTATTGGGGTTGCGATTGAGGTACTCGATCCCATAGTACCGGAGCATTCCCTTGAAGAAGTCGCTCGCAGGAAGGGTGAGTCCGCGCTCCATGAATCACGCAAACATCGGGATCTCCTCCGGATTTTTCTCCATTGGATACGAATCTCCAGTGGCGGTGCGCCACAGGTCCATCTCCTTTTCACGGAGGAAACTGCTGTTGACGAGGGCAAGGAGGTGCTCAGTCTTCAACTTCACCTTTTTCCACTCCTTTGATGGATTCGGCGGAGTGGAGGGGGGCGGCGGCGACGACGACTGACCGGCATCGCCGGCCTCATCGCGGCTCCTTTTCTTCGATGCGCCCGTCTTCATGCTCTTCGCCGGTGACGCCTTCATCCTCCCAGTCACGAGTGTTTTCACTCGCATTCGCTCCGGGGCTGCAAGGGGGGGCAGACTACGGCGGCGGCGCTGAGGTAGATTTAATCCACTACGTGGTGGCAGTGGTAGTGGAGAAGGGGGATCTTCAGATCTAATCGCAACGACTGCAACTGCTGGAAGTGAAAAAACCCTGAGGGGTTGCCCTGTTATTTATAAGTAACCGGGCGGTTCAGTTCCAAATGGCTGGCTCAGCGAGGCGGACTGACTCTTTATCTTCCAGTGCTCAAAGCTCTCAATCTCGGGGGCTCGACTTCGATCGCTGGAATCAGTGGGCTAAACCAGATCAAGGACCCACTCCGGACACATTCTACAGTCAAGATGACCCTTCAATTAGAGAGAAGTACTCGACTTAAGGCTCGGGGGCTCCGTGGCACGTGTCCTTCGGTTTTTTCTCCGGATTTTTCGGGATAAGATTGGTAGAACTTCAGATTGACCCTCAGTTTGAATCTACGATTCGACCTAAGGCTCGGGGGCTACATTCCATATGGAATGCAATTCTGTGAATCGCATTTTCCATATGTTTTTTTCATCAAGACACCACGAGTACTATTCAAGACCTTCGAGAGAAGCACTCGGGGACGCTTGGGGACTACTCGAGAAGACTTCAAGACTACTCAAAGATCAGCTGGAGTACCTTCCAGCGTCGGGATGATTCAAGCATTCTTGAGGACTTTCAGCTTGTGGAACTCGTAGACGCTCAAGGACTACTCGCCAAGGCCGTCAAGACTACTCGAAGACATCCTGCTCGACTACAAAGTACTCGAATTCCCGATCTTCCTAATTTTGCCTTGATTCATGCATTGGCAATAAGGGGGAGATGGCTGTGAAGGAAAAATGCTACTGAATGCGTTTAGAAGGTTTCCAAGTGGTTTCGAACCATTTTTGGGCTCTTGCAGTTCCCAGGTGGCCAACGACCTGACCGATGCACGTCACCGGTCTGACCGGTGTGAGTCAGGACCTGTGCAGATGTTGTGCACCGGTCTGACCGGTCAGAGTTGAGCTGGTGCAGCTGCTCTGTTTTATGAAGAGGTTTGCATGCATTCGTCCAGGGGGAGTTGCATTAGTTCTGGGGGAGCTTGCATATGTGCAGGGGGAGCTCTTTGTGGTTTTCGAGCTTTGCTTTGGTGGTTTGTGCTCTTTGCTTGAGCTTTCTTTTGTCTCGGTTGTGTCGAGCTGTTGCCCTTGCCTAAGGGGACAGAGACTTTCCTCTTTCAAGTGATCTTGCTCTTTGCCTTTGTTTTGGCTTTCGATCGCTTGTTTGAGTTTTCTTTTTGTTGTTTTTTTCTTTTCCTTTTCTCTTTGATTACCAAATGTGTGTGTTGTCAATGCACTCATTAAGGGGGAGATTGAGAGCCTGTGTGGTTCGAGGACCGGTGGATGGTCGCTTCCTGGTGTGATGAGTGATTGACAACGTTGTGTGGATTGACTCTTGGCTAAGTATTGCAGGTGCAGGTTGCAGCTTGATTGGTGCTGGTGCAGGTGAAGAACAAGCGCGAAAGGTCATTGCCGGTGAGGCCTCCAGGTGTGGAGAAGACAAGTAGGCTTGGTTTGAGGGACCCGGTGGCCAGCGGCGTCAAGTGCAGGTCGCATGGTGGCAAGAACAGCAAGACGAAGTCGTGGACGGTTGCTTGGTTGAGCCTCAAAACCAAGGTCGAGTCTGGACTTCGTGGGAGCCGAGTCATGAGTGGTGATTGGCGGAGGCTACATCGAGTTCGTAGGGTTTCCAATGGTTCACCACAAAGCCACTGGGTTCCTTGGTTGAGCCTCAAAACCAGGGTCGAGCCGGGACTTCATGGGAGCCGAGTCATGAGTGGCGATTGGCGGAGGCTACATCGAGTTCGCAGGGTTTCCAGTGGTTCACCACAAAGCCACTGGGTTCCTTGGTTGATCCACAAAGCCAAGACCGAAGACCGGAGAGTAGCAGCATCAGGCTGGTCTGACCGGTGGGTCTGACCAGTCTGACCGGTGAGGAGCACTGGTCTGACCGGTGTGCGACGACGCCTTCCGGAGACTTTGAAGTGGAGGACACGCGTCGGGATCGCAAGGCTTGCATTGAGGCTAAGCAAGTTTGTGGTCGCTGGGCATCCATCCGATGGTGCTACGACGAAGTTTCCCAAAAGACCCTTCGGGGGCATGTATCTTGGTTTAATGTAATAGCGGTAGTTTCGTCTTTCGGTTGCCTCCATATAACCCAAGTGGTGAGAGGATGGCAGCCATATCTTGGAACCCTAGCTCATTTGCTTTTGCTATTTTTTCCCTTCCTATTTTCCTTAGGATTTTTAGGACTAGCTTGAGAGCTTCATGGTGACATCCTTAGAGAGGGATGGATGATCGGGTGGTGAGCTAGACCTTGTATGAACCTTCATGGTATGTATAGATGATTCGGCGTGGTTCCTCAAGGCTTGATTGTGTCTCTCCCGTTTTCCTTTTATGGTGATTTTCGAAGCCTTTTCTTGGTGAATTTCGTGTGGTGGTTTTGGGGCCTTTCTCTTTCAGATTTGATAGGGGATGTATGCATGAACCCTTTGTGGTTCTTTTCCTTGTGATTCCCCTCCCAAATCCGTGAGTAAAGGTTCTCAATTTTGGGGTTTTCTTAGGTTTCGGGAATGTGGTGTTCTTGGTGGAAATCCTTCGATTCCTCTTGATTCAACGAGTTTTGGTGGACCAAATCGTAGATATGGGATGCCGATGAGGTACTCCTAGTATCCCCAAAGTCTTTTGCGAATCCGTGGAGCGAATCGGGAGATCGAGATTTGGATTTGGAGGGGTTGACCCGCAACCCTCTGTTCATCCCGAGCGCCCAGGCTTTGACCGGTCTGAAGGGTGCCTTCCACCAGTCTGACCGGTGCAGCCCCCTGTTGGGTTTTGGCTCGGGTGAACTGCCTGGTTCGTGTGGCTTTGGGCTATGGTGTTTCTGGTCTGTTCTTGGCAAGTTTCAAGGTGTTTGGCTAAGTTTTGTGAAGGTTTTTCTTCTCCTTCAGTTTGAGTTTCGGAGGTGGTTTTTGTTCTAGGGCCTAGAGAAGTCAATGAGGCTTCCTGGAACGTTTCTGTGCACTTGCTGTAGCCACCGGCCTGACCGGCGTTGTCCACCGGTCTGACCGGTGCCATCGGTCTGACCGGCGAGAGCCATCGGCCTGACCGATGTAGTACTGACAGCAGGCTGTGCAGATTTCCGCTACGTGTTTGGAGTGTTTGTTTCGGTTGGTTGAGTGGTTTGCTCCTAGGGTCTGTAGCACTTTCAGTGGCTATGTTACTTTGGCAAACTTGGGTAGCTCGAGTCGGAGAAGTGTTGGATAGGCCGTGTTCGACTTGTTGGAGAAGCCATCTCCTTCGAGAAGAATTTTTATTGGCTCCCATTCACTCCCCCCCTCTCTGGTCGCCAGTTCGGTCCTTCAAAAAGTGATTTTTCTATTTTTTAACCTGTTGGATCTCATATGGACCTCAAATTTGGATATGATCTTATATTGAGTATAACGTTATAAAATACCACGTTTCATTAATAATTATTATGAAAAAACATCTTTTGTTTTCTATTCAGTTGTCGAGAGAAATGAAGGCATATGAATAGAATTCGTAAAATTGCAATTAACATAGAAAAAAACTAAAATGTCACACTGTTCCATAACCAAGCACGTAGCCTAGTGGTCAGGTGCTACAGACCATGGCCAGTTCTTGGGTTCGAAACACCCTACCAGCGCAATTGGTTTTGGTAAAAATTATTTGGCAAGTGGCAGCGGTGTTGCGCATTTACAAAGGAAGGAAAAACATCTAAGGAACAACAATTGAGGAAGTGGTGCGGTGGTAAGGGGCGTGAGTATGGAATCGAACGTCCGTTGTTCGAAACCCACTGATGACGAATTTTTTGGTATAAATATCGGTCAGTGGCTGACATGGCCGAGGGCCGCAGGAAACAAGAAAAGTGCATAAATTTGATAATAAAATGGTTGAAGACAAGAAAAAAATGAAAATGTGTGTAGCTCAATGGTAGATGCCATGCAGCTTGGACCTAGAGACCCAAGTTCAAACCTTGATGTGTCTCAATTTTTTCTAGATTTTGTTCTCTTTTTTCTTTCCTAGTATTTTCAGTTTAGAATGAATTTTGGTTGTTTTTTTCTTCCTTATAATTTCGGCTTAAACAAAATTGTGCATGTTGGGTTCGAAACCCACTGATGACGAATTTTTTGGTATAAACATCGGTCGGTGGCTGACGTGGCCGAGGGCCGCAGGCATCAAGAAAAGTGCATAAATTTGATAATAAAATGGTTGAAGACAAGAAAAAAAATGAAAATGTGTGTAGCTCAATGGTAGATGCCATGCAGCTTGGACCTAGAGACCCAAGTTCAAACCTTGATGTGTCTCAATTTTTTCTAGATTTTGTTCTCTTTTTTCTTTCCTAGTATTTTCAGTTTAGAATGAATTTTGGTTGTTTTTTCTTCCTTATAATTTCGGCTTAAACAAAATTGTGCATGTTCATAATGATCTTAATAAATTGTGACTATATATTATTCACAAATTGACTTGTATGTTGTTTTCTAAATTTTTCCATTTTAATTTATTGTTCATTACGAAATGATGAAACACGTTGTGGGTCGAATTATGACGAAATTCTTTTCACACATCATAGGAAAGTTTTTTTTAATTTAATGATCATGAGAAAATGTTTAGACTCATGCACACTTCAAAATTGAACAAAACCTTACTTTCAACGTCTTATTAACATTTGTGGATTTACATTAGCACTTGTTATGCAAAAACGTTATTTTTTATTTTTTAAATCATTAACATATACACCCTTGTGAAGCAAGTTGCACAATCATTATCTTATATGCTCCAAATATATTTTTCACACTTGAAACACAACATTTAAGTTTTGGATCTAGGAATTTCAAGAATCTTCAATTGGATTTGCTATTTTCTAACATTTAAATGAATTTCTGCATGTTTATCGAAAGTAATTCCATTTTGACCTATATGTATATCTAATAAGATTAAAAAAATTCAAAAAACTATATTTAGGCACCTATGGTCCATTATAGCCCAAATCTAGGAGATTGACAAAAAATTCAATTGGAAAACTCAAACTTTTACTAGTCAGCTTGTTATAAAATAATGATAATAATACCTAAAACTTCTCCAAAAATTATAAAAATGGCATAAAATTACTTTATGGATGTACAAGCTTGACAAAAAAGTTTCATAAGATTTTGTAAAAATTGGAGTATACATTGTTCATCAAATGTATACATGTCTCGTATAGTTTCTTATAAATAAAGTCAAACTTTATGATTTTAATACCTTGTAACTTTTTTTAAACTATATCAACCTCAAATGTTGACTCATTCTTACATTTACCTTCCAAATCATAAGCATGATTTTAGTTTACCTTTATTTTTATTTTCCGATATACAACATGAACACAATTAATAACATATTATTACCACACTTGGTCACTAACGTGGGTGTGGCGTAGTGGTAGGGTGCTGCATCTTTTGTCTCCACAACCTGGGTTCAAATCCCACCTTTCTGTCATTTGCGCCAAGTTTTTTTGATTTATAGCCTTTGCCTTGTAGTATAAATAATATAATACCTTTGCCTTGTAGTATAAATAATATAATACCAAACTTCCTAACAACTAATGTTGTAGTGTTGTGGTAAGGCATGAGAATCTCAGCTGCTAAACTTGGGTTCAAATCCCACATTTGCTAATTATTTTAGATTTTTTCCTTTACACGGCAGGCCGGGGCCGTGGCGCGGCCTGCCTTCGTGCAGCCGGCCGGGGCCTTGACGCGGTCGGCCAAGCCTTGGTGCAACCGGCCGGGACGCAGCTGGTGGTTGCTGCCTGGTTCAGCTGACCGGGGCCTTGGCGCGGCCGGGGCGTGGCGTGGGAGGTTGCGGCCGGCCGGGGCTGTGGCCGGGGAGACTGGAGGGCGGCTGCGACCGGCCGGTCGTGGCTCAGTCGATCGCAACCATAGTCGGTCGGTGGCAAAACCAAGTACAAAAATGTTGAATGCAAAGGAAAAACACAAATTTGTATGTAGTGTAGTAGTAAGAGTTGTTTAATTGAGGCAATAGGTGCACTGTTCAAAGCTTGACCTCTTCATTTTTTTATTTTCTCTGTTTTTTCATATATTACTCTTTTTTTCCTAAGTTTTGTAATTATTGATCGTGATGATCGTTCCATGAAAGTTCACATAATTCATTGGTGGCAATAGAAGCTAATTGATGCAACGATTTGTCTTCTGGATGCAACAGACACATGAGCTATCGCCACAAAGGTTAAGTTTTAGACAATGTTATTTCATCGTGGCCACGGGCAGGCATAATCGCAACCAATTAAATATTCGTGGCAACAAACGCATATCAAATGCAATGAATTGTTTTCTGGATGCAACAGGCACATGAGCTATCGCAACAAAAGTTGAATTTTAGACAACGTTATTTCATCATGTCCACAGGCATGCCTATTCGCAACCAACTAAATATTTGTGGCAACAAACACACATCAAACGCAACAAATGGTTTTCTGGATGCAATAGGCAGTTGAGCTGTCACAACAAAGGTTAAATTGTAGACAACGTTATTTCATCGTGGCCACAGGCATGCCTATTCGCAACCAAATAACAAATTCGTGGCAAGAAACACACATCTATCACAACACTAAATCCATACTATCGCAATGCACAATTAGTTGTGACAATAGGTACCCATAAAGGCAACCACCTTTTTCACCGTGGCATTAATACCAACCTGTTGCAATGAATGTTTCAACAGACGCAACCCACATTTTTGCAACCAAATGTGTGGTGTTGCAAAAAAAACGTTTTCTAAGGGTCAATTCCTTGTAGTGTCTTGCATTTCTCTACTTCAGTGGGATACAAGGGTGAGATCATTTTGTTGGCTAATCTTGTTTACTTTATGTATGCATGGTAACGAGACGGTCACATTGTTAGCTTATGTAGGGTTTGTTCTTCGTTTGTGTATGCAGTACGTGAGGAATGGCCGGGCAAGGAAGGAACAGAGCATGGAACTTGGAGGAGTCGGGGAAGCGGGAGCTGTCGAGCGTAATAGCACCACACCACCACCTAATTCAGCCGCTGCCATCAGCACCGCAGCAGCACCCGGCCCCAATGGCACATCCACTTCCACTGGTATTGGCACCTCAGCAGCACCCGGCCCCAATGGCACCTCCACTTCCGCTAGCATCGGCACCTCAGCAACACCCAGGGCTGATGCCACCTCCAGTTTAGCCGCTGGCAACGTCAGCTCAGGATTAGCTGAACCTCATGGCACCACCTTTTCGCCCACAGCCCAGGCCACCACCTCTGCTGTTGCCCGTTGAAATGCCACCCCCGCGGCCAGTGCTCATTGAACAAGATGAATCGCATGACCTGAAATGGTCTGTGTTGCTTTGGCTTCAGCAGGGCGAGCCAGCCCGTGTTTATCACGAAGGTATGTGGGTGTGCCCTTTTTGCC
This sequence comes from Cenchrus fungigraminus, assembly GCA_036936925.1. Taxonomy (NCBI): domain Eukaryota; kingdom Viridiplantae; phylum Streptophyta; class Magnoliopsida; order Poales; family Poaceae; genus Cenchrus; species Cenchrus fungigraminus. The sequence goes on along the minus strand of CM072772.1, from coordinate 67,882,633 downwards.
ACAGGGGTCACAGGCAATGGACCATTCGTGACCTACTATTACACACGCATAACATCGCCGTTTCTCCTGCCTGGCTTTGGGATACAAGGACGAGGCATCGCACTTTGGAGGAGTATTTGATCCAGGAGCCACGTTTTGCTGCACTCCATGCAGCGGCTGGATTACCATGAGCCTGTGATGGTAGTAGTATGTCGTGATGGTAGTAGTATGATCCATGGTGGTAGATTGCTAGTAGTATGTCGTTCAGAGTATGTCGCTGTAGTTCCAACTATGGTGGATCGATCCATCCTCATGTGTAATCAATGCGTATGCATGCATTTGTGTCTTTTGTATTTGGATTGTGTTGTTTCTAATAAAAATGGTAATGTGTGTGTACTCCCTCGGTATAAATTCATTGTATACGGAAAGTCTGTTCCCTTGATTTCTTAGATACCGGATGAACACAGGACGAAAGTCCGGTTTGTAGTTTTCAGTCGGACCGGATTAAACTATCACTGCTACGCAATGAGAAAACCAACATCTTACAAGGGAAAACAGTAGTAGTAGTAGATGAACAGAAGGCGAATGTTCATTATGCTTCTTCTACTAGTAGCAGTTACCACTAATCCACTAATCAAGGCGCCGCTTCTTTGTCGATGGTGCACCCGGCGCCTTGTTGCAGGTGCTCACGGACGAGGATGTTGCTCTGTTGCCGCTGCCCGTGGAAGATGGTGGCGGGCCTCCCAGGGCACCGCCTGCGGATGAGGCTGTCCCTCCAATGCCGCCGCCAGAGGATGATGTCACCGCTCCATGGCGGCCGGTCGAGCACAGCCTTGGTGCCGCTCCATGGCGGATGATGACGGTTGGTCGATGATGGCCTCTGCCCGGCGAGGATGGCAGAGATAGACTGCCGCCGACCGATGAGGATGAGAGAGGATGACGGGGCTTGGAGACGATAGTTCCACGGCAAGTGGCGGTGGTTTCACGCCCCTGACCCCTGGCACCTCTTGCTGACTTGCGAGGGGTGCGATGTTTCAGAGGCACATGATCTTCGATTTCATTTTGTTCCACAAACTCCGAATCATCAGATGATGTGTCAACCACCACTCGAATGGGCCTCCATTCTGCCTCCTCTTCATCAGACAACTGGGGATCCTCCCTTTCATCAGAAGAGGAGGAGGATGTGGCTTGCGCCACAACTCTAGGAGACAATGGCTCCATGGGGAGAGGAAGAGAGAAGGGGCTTTTGTTGGTTGCCAGACTGGGATATTTTTGGCCAGAGAAACCCATTCGGCCATTATTGAAAAAACTGCTCCCGAAAAGATTAGAGTAGTTTTCTATAATGTGGGATCCATTCTGGTCAAACTAATTCAATTTTGACCAAATTTACAGTAAATTATGTTAACACTTATATCTTCATATAAACTTATCAGGAAGTGAGAATTGCATTCTTTTGTGGACGGAGGGAGTACGTTCTGAGGAAGGGGGAAAGACCGTTCTGAGGAAGGGGGAAAGACCGTTCAGCGGAATGTTAACGGACCGGAAGAAATAATAGTATCCAGAAGGTCTTTTTAGCAATACATCAGTATACCAGACCTTTTGGACTACCTTTTCCACTCATTTGTCTTTGTTGGAGCTGTAACTCCTCCATTGTTCCCCCACAACCTTGTTCTTTGGCTATCCTGTCAATGATGCCTCATCCTTGGGCAAATCTTATTCCTGACATTGTTGTGAGCGTCACCAATAAGATCAGTGATGCAAGAGATTTCATCATGTTCAAAGCTGTCTGCAAGGGTTGGAACTGCGCTTGTTCAGGTGAGGCACGCCCGTTTGACCCTTGGATTCAGAAATCTGAATTTATCGGTGAATCTGGAGTAGTGACATTCGCATCCGTCGCTGATATGCGGCTTTTTGAGGTCTCCTTTCCTGCATTGGCTGGGAAAAGGACTAGATTGATTGGTTGCGGCGGATCTGGAAGCCTAGTCGCCTTAGATTGCACAGATTGGTGCAATGCGCTCATGCTGAATCCTTTGTCTCCTCGGAAGCACATTCGCCTTCCTCGACTTCCAAAATGGATCCAAATGGCTACTCTCCAAGCTTGTATCTTGTGCCTTGAAACAACAGCTAGTGCAGAGTCATTTGTCGTGATTACTTTCTTTTAGCTAGAGAAATTTTTGCAGCGCTTGGGTCATTGTCTGTTTTCATGTGGCTTTTGGGTAGCCAATCCAACTGGACTACACTACCTTCGGAAGATTTCTGGTGCAGTTCTTCTGAACACATGCGGATCTACTTGGCGCAAGATCTTCCAGACCTCCCCATCCTGTTGGACTTCGGTTGTCATGGGTTATTGGGCAACTCTTCTCTACTCGAAGGTGAAGACCGATTGATCTTTGTTGTTCTGGAGGAGAAAGAAGCTGAGGTGGTAGAATTAACTTTGCATTCATTTGTTGGGAAAATTTGGCAGCCTATTCTCTGGGAGAGAGCTCCTGAGTTCCGGATTAAGATCATCTTGTTTGGTCCTGGCAAGTGCATTGTTACAGAAGAGCATGCCATTTCTGGTTTGCCTGACCTGAGGGCAAATCAGATTTACTTCCTATGAACTTATCATCACGATGAAAAGAATGAGTACTGGATCTACCAGCAGGGAGTAGGTATTGTTCCAGGCGTTAACACTACTCCTGTGATCCGCATTTAGCAGGTTCGTGGGGACTAGATTTGGTCGCGAGGAACATGGTTGTTGCCTAGCTATCCGTAATGCAGAACTTTGATTGTGTACCTCTTGTAGCGCAATTCAATGTACAAATATCATTATCAGCCTTCGTCAATTATTCAGCGCATATGTATGAGTTTCTACCACAACCACTGTAGGGAACAAGCAGTTACGCATTCGATAATCAGGAAGGTCCTTCCCGCAAAACATCAACAGAGCGGACAAGTATCAAACATCATAAGATGGCATCTCACAGCTACTCATCACCACAAAGTTCAGACCACCAACAAGTAGCAAATACCAAAATACAAGTATGATTAGCACCTCTAAACCGTCCACCTAGCAATAACACCACGAATCACATTATGCCTCATTGTTGTCCTTGAGTGACCTCTTATATGAGGCATGTCTCAGCAATTCCTTCACCTTCTTCACCACAACTGTTGCAGAATCCAGGAGCTGCTTGACCGTCTGCAGCTCAGCGCCAATCTCTTGAATCTCCCTGTTAGCATTTGCACATTCTTCCTTCCACATCCTTGCCTCGCTTTCAGCTTTTAGGTACCTATTGGCTTCACCCTTTTCTGTAGGAGAGAACAGAGCATTGTTTCTCATTTTCTTTCTCGTCTCTAACAGGATATGGGTTACCTCCCCGTAGTATCGCGTTATCGTCTGCAGCTCAACTGCTTTGACATTGGCCTCCTCCTTAGCAGTTGTACATGCTTCTTTCCATGACCTTGCTTCCTCTTCTACTTTTCCCTTCATTTCCATCAGTTTCTCTAGAACTTTTAGAGTCCTAATATCCCATTCAGGATCTATCCACCTAAACGACGCGCACTTCATGCCATCAGTCTGTAGTCACCGATTTCGTTCATATAATTAGCGATTGACCACACTAACATCAAACACAGAAGCAACATTTATTAGAAGTGATACAAGTTATCATTTACCTCGCAGCAGCATACATATCGACGCCCCGGGTTGGTGCCTTCCCAGTCATACCTCAGATGGACAGGCAACCCGTCTGTCGGGGTTCTCTACCGCCGGCAGTAAATTTGTATCGAATCGTGTGTCGGACCCGGATGGTTGGCACTAGAGACATAGGGGTTGATACTGGTTCGGGCCTCTGAGGAGTAATACCCTACGTCTAGTGCCGAGCTGCTGTGTTCTTATGCCAGGAGTGTTTGTAGTAGGGGTTGCAAACTGGTCGAGAGAGGGTGTCGAGCCCAAGTCCCTGTGAGGTGTTGGATGCTCGGTTCGTGAGCCCCTATAACGGTTGCCCTCCTCTTCCTTTTATAGACGCAAGGGTGAGGGGCCAAAGGGGGATACAAATATGTGCTACAGTGCTATAGAACTGGGAGGTCTTTCCCATGTCGATGTCTGCCAGGGAGCATTGAAGGGGGGCTGAGCTGTAGTGGGGCTTGCTTTCACCGCGTGTCCGGGAGGCATTGTACATTCCGAGTACCTGGCGTCTCCTCTGAGCTCTTTCGTGGATGACTCAACCCTCTTGAGTGTGTATTAGGCCTGCGACGTTACGGCCTAAATGTAGAGGTTGAGTGGTTCTTACGAGTTGGCGTGCTGCAAAGGTTGGACGGGACGGCGCGTTGGGAGCTGCGCGGACGAACAGTGCAGCATTACGGCTCCTGTCAGAGCCGGCCGACCGTGCGTGCCGCCAGCTGGGGTGTTTGCATGGCGTGGAAAACCGGAGCCTTACATGTCATTGTGGGTGAGCTTGAGCGTCGGGGCAGCACCACGTTTGTGTGGGGCCCCACATCCCGCGCTCCGACCTCCACGTGTGGGCCCCGCCTTAGTCGGAGACGGAAAACTACTCGTGCGAACGAGTAGTCGGAGACGGAGACTCCTCGTGCTAGCAGGTTATCAGAGGCGTGATGGAAAGTCCTCGTGCGGGGCGGAAAATCCTCGTGCGAGGTGGAGACTTGTCGTGTCGGGTAGAGACTTGTCGTGCGAGGCGGAGACTCCTCGTGCGAGGCGGAGACTTGTCATTCGAGGCGGAGACTCCTCGTGCGAGGCGGAGACTTGTCGTGCGAGGCGGAGACTTGTCAGGGAAGCCGCCTACTAGTCGGAGATGGGGTGTCTTGTCAGTGAGGCTCTTGACGAAGATCTGCATCCTTCTCTGTCCTAGATCTTAGCCTTAACACTGTCAATGGTGTCAGATGACTCCATCTCAAGGGTAATTACCTTGCCGCTTAAGGGGCCCTAATCCAGGCCCTCGTCAGTAGCCCTCGAACCTGGGGTGGGAGTCAGGGACTCGCTCATAGGTTCAGAGGAGATACGTCAGGGTAGTTTTTTCCTTTGGTTTTACCAGTGGGTGCGCACGAGCGCATCCGCCGGATGTAGCCCCCGAGCCCACTAGTGAGTTGTAGACTCGCTTGTGGGGTTTTAATCTTGAAAATCTTGTTGCTGCTTCTAAATCTTCGATCGAGGTGATCGTGGCAGTTGCGGGGGACGAGTCTGTTGTGGAGGACGTGACAGGCGTGGCTGATATGACAGGTTGAAAGGACAACGCTCAGTTGGTTTAGATTCTTGGGCCCACCGAGCATCAAACTGTCACGCTGACGGGTGCTAGTTGCTTCGGGGTGTGCGCGCGCCCTCTGAGTGGGCGGCTTTTCGGCACTGTGGGGCCAACATTTAAGGCCGGCGTCCACGCCTTCCCCTTATTAATCGTGCGTCGGTTAGGATTCGAATCATTTGCTTCCCAATCTCTACCATTGCTAGTGCTGCCTGCTCCTCTGCTCTTTACGCCCACAGCGCCGCCGCTTCTTCCACCCGTGCCGCATCCAGGGGTTTGTCGACGCCATGTCGAACTAGTCCCGCACGACTCTCCATCGCCTCGTCACCGCCGGGCAGCTGCCCGCGCTCACCGATGCTGAGGAGTGGAGGGTGCCCAAGGATGAATCCGTGCTGCGCCCGCCGAAGGGCTATGTCGTCTCACTCGTGGCGTTCCATGAGCGCGGCTTCTCCGTTCCTCCCGGGCGATTCATCCGCGTGGTGCTCTTCGAGTTCCGGCTGCAGCTCCAGCACCTCAACCTGAACAACATCCAATAGATGGCGGAGTTCGAGGCGTTGTGCGAGGGGTACCTTGGAATAGGTGCCCACTGGCACCTCTTCTGGTATTTCTTCAAGTTCGCCCGCCTGAAGGACGGCCAGCTCCCGACGACGATCGGGTGCGCCAATCTTCGGATGAAGCAGGGCAGGGGAGACACGTACATCCCCTTCTCGTTGACGAGCTCAAACGGCGGATGGCACAAGGGTTGGTTCTACCTCAAGAATGACCCTGAGCACGCGCTGTCGGAGTTCACCGGCACCGCTATCGCCGAGGTGCCGAGGAGGTGGAGCGACAGTCCTCCGACAGCAGAGCAGGAGAAGCTGCTCAAGGAACACTAGGCGGTCCTGGCCCGGCTTCACAATGCCGGGATTGACTTGGCGGCCGTCATCAGACAGTACCACGCACGGGGAATCGTCCCGCTCCGGAGGCGGCCCCTTCGCCTCTGCGAGATGACGGCCGACAGGGTGCCCTTCGTGGGGTCCGTGACGGCGCCCGAACCGCCATCGCTGGATGAGATCTAGCGTCGCGTGGCGCTGGCCATCGGGAGGGCATCCTATGCGTGGCCGCCGCTGCGGCTCTTGCCCATGCTCCCCAATGAGGGGACTAAGAAACTTGTAAGTGTTTCCCCCTTCTGACTAATTTTCCGACTAGCTCGGGGTCTTGTTTTGATTGTTTCTTCTCGGAGATTTTGATCGTAGTGATGATTTTCTTCGCTTTCTTGTCTTTAGTTGAAGTGCGCCGACCTCATCCCCGCGAATCCTCCCCTTCCCCAGGACGTGATTCTCAACCGCTCCAGGGCCGCTGCAGATAGGCAAGGGGCCGAGCGCAAGGCCCGGCACAAGGAGGCAGAAATCGCGAAGCGCGAGCGGAACGACCACCGCGCCAAGCGCCGCAAAACGAAGGAGGCCGCCATCTCCTCGGATGAGGATCCTTCACTACCACCGCAGTGGAGTGGTGACGATCCAAGCACGGACGTCGACTGGAGCGCCTTGTCCGGGTCGTCCATATCTTCACCGCACCAGGCCGCGGAGGTCAGCTCGAGGCAGCGGGCAGAGTCAGCCGCCTCTGAGAAGGGCGCAAGCTCCAGCGCGCACTCGGAAGCTTGCCCTGCCCGAGAAGATCAGGGGGCGACCCGCTCCCAGGCGGCCTCTGGTGGCCATCAAGCTCCCGGGGAGCGGAGGGATCCCCCGCGACGGGACGACCCACCCAAGCGGTCGGCGGGCCACGACTCTTCCTCCCGCCGCTCCTCTAGTGATGCCCCACGCGCGGGAGCCGGATTCCCTGAGGAGGCGGTCGCCACCCAAGGAGAGGTCGACACCGCCGACGTCTATGCCAGGTGTGCTGCAGGGAGGAAGTATGAGTGCTCCCTCGTGGCGCCTCCAATCTTTGGTCATCCGGGGCGGCGAGGCCCCGGCCGTGCAGGTCCCCCTCACCCCGGGTGGTGGTCGGAAGCCATCCTCCGGCGCGGTGGAGGGCAAGAAGGTAGCCCCCGAGTCGTCGGGGACTCAGAGAGCATCCCCCAAGTTATCGGGGGCCGAGAAGTCAGCTCCCGAGCCGGCAGGGAGTAAACAGCCAGCCCCCGAGCCGACGGGGCCAAGAGGCCAGCCCTCGGGCTGGGCGCATCAGATAGGCCCATCAAGCGGGCCCGCATCAGATCCTCCATGTAAGCTTCTGCTTGCTGTGTCTTGTCGTTTCGTTGATCTTTGTTTTCACTCGCCCCTCACTTCTGTTCTCATGCCAACCGTGCCGATACCGGCATGTTCAGCATCGCGCCGCAGAAACGCGCGGTGTTGGGCGTGCGTGAGCCCCAATCCGAGCCCCGCACGGCAACTGCTCCCGTCGTGTCATCAGCGGCACAGGCCGGGAGTGGGACCACCGAGGTGGTCGAGGTTATCGGGACAGTGGCGCCTCCACCGGTGTTGGAGGCTGGTGGCGTGGTCGGGGGGCAAGCAGCCCCCAAGGTGATCGAGCCCTCGGTGGTGATCGAGCCCCCGGTGGTGATCGAGCCCCCGGTGGCGTCCGCCGTCGAGCGCGGCGATGGCCCGCTGGCGGCTCCCGAGGAGAACGTGCCCCCAGCGCCGCGGGCTGGTGGGAACGAGACCGAGGCGCCGGCGGCGCTTGAGGTAACCGTGCCTACAGTGCCGTAGGCGGGCGGAGACGGGATGGAGGTGCCGGCAGCTCCCGAGGCGTCTGCCCGACCCCAGGAGCTCTCCAACCTTGAAGAATCCAGCCTCTCAGGCGGCGAAACGGCCGCCTTTGAGGCTGAGCTGGAGCGGTGCCTGGCAGGGCTGGAGGAGCCAGCGGCCGAGGCGTCCGGGACGTCTACCCTCGAGACCGCAGTCGCGGTTGAAGCGGTCGGGTCGATCCCGAGGAACCCGTGACCGAAGTGGCCGAGACGGAGCTGTCGTGGTCAATCTCGGTCGGAGCGGCCGGGGCCCTTGAAGGACCGATTAGGCGAACCAGAGAGGGGGGGAGTGAATGGGAGCCGATAAAAATTCTTCTCGAAGGAGATGAGAACTCCAACAAGACGAACACGGCTTCCAACTCACGTCTCCGACCCAACTACCCAAGTTGGCCAAGACCATGCAGCCACTGGAGTGCTACTGGTCCTAGGAACCAACACTCAACCCTCCGAGCCAGAACTCACCAAAACACACAGCGGAAACTTGCACGGCTTGCTGCCTGTGCTACACCGGTCAGACCGATGACCTGCGCCGGTCAGACCGGTGACACCGGTCAGACTGGTGGACAGAGCCGGTCAGGCCGGTGGCTACAGCAGCCGAACAGCAAATGTTCCAGGAAGCCTCAGTGACTCCTGTAGGCCCTGGAACAAAAACCACCTTCGAAACACAACCTGGAAGGAAGAAGAACCCCTCACAAAACCTAGCAGAACAACTCCAAACACGCCAAGAACTGATCAGCAGGACCACGGGACAAAACCACACGGACAAGGCTATTCCCCGAGACAAAAAACCCACCAAGGGCTAGCACCGGTCAGACCGGTCAAGAGCACCGGTCAGACCGGTCGCGCCTGGGCAGCTCGGGATGAACAGCGCCCGCGAGTCAACTCCCCCAAATCCAACTCCCGATCTCCCGATTCGCTCCACGGTTTTGCACAAGACTTTGGGGATAGTAGGAACACCTCATGGGTACTCCATAGCCAAGATTTGGTCCACCAAAACTTGTCAAATCAAGAGGAATCGAAGAAATCCCACTAAGAACGCCTCTAACCCTAGAGCCACGAAAACCCCAAAATCGAGCCCCTTTGCTCACGGATTTGGAAGGGGAATGAAAGGGAAAAGAACCACGAAGGGTTCATGCATACATCCCCCACCAAATCCCAAAGAGAAAGGCCTCGAAATCGCTCCATGAAAATCGCCAAGAAAGGGCTCCGAAAATCACCAAAAAGGAGAAACGGGAAAGACACATCCAAGCCTTGAGGAACCACGCCGAATCATCTATACATACCAAAGAGGTTCATACAAGGTCTAGCTTGCCGCCCGATCATCCTTCCCTCTCACAAGATCTCACCATGAAGCTCTCAAGCTAGTCCTACGAAAATCCTAAGAAAATAGGAAGGAAAATAGGAAAACCAAATGAGCTAGGGTTCCAAGAGATGGCTGCCATCCTCTCACCACTTGGGTTATATGGAGGCAACCGAAAGACGAAAATACCCTTACTAGCTAACTAGGGTTACATGCCCCTCGAGGGCGAAATTGGAAGTCTTTGTCTTCGCACCATCGGACGGATGCCCAGCGACCGCAAACTTGCTTAGCCTCGACGCAAGCCTTGCGATCCCGACGCGTGTCCTCCGCTTCGAAGATTCCGGACTGCGTCGTCGCACACTGGTCAGACCGGTGCTCCTCACCGGTCAGACCGGTTAGACCCACCGGTCAGACCGGTCTGGAGCTGCTGCACCTCCGTCTTCGGTTCTTCGGTCTTGGCTTTGTGGATCAACCAAGGAACCCAGTGGTTTTCTGGTGAACCACCGGAAACCCCGCGAACTCGGTGTAGCCTCCGCCAATCACCACTCATGACTCGGCTCCCACGTAGTCCTGGCTCGACCTTGGTTTTGAGGCTCAACCAAGAAACCGTTCATGACTTCATCTTGCCGTTCTTGCCACCATGCGGCCCGCACTTGACCCCGCTGGCCACCGGGTCCCTTGAACCAAGCCTACTTGTCTTCTCCACACCTGGAGGCCTCACCGGTAACGACCTTTCACGCTTGTTCTTCACCTGCACCTGCACCTGCACCAGTCAAGCCGCAACCTGCACCTGCAATACTTAGCCAAGAATCAGTCCACACCACGTTGTCAATCACTCATCACACCAGGAAGCGACCATCCACCGGTCCTCGAACCACACCTGGCTCTCAGCCCTCGAGACCACCGCCGCGGTCAGAGCGGTCGGGGTCAATCCCGAGGAGCCTGTGACCGGAGCAGCCGAGACGGAGCTGGCCGCCGCTGCGTCCCCAACGCCCACCGTGATCCTGGAGGCGCCTGCCATGAGCGCACCGGAGGTGACGTCGCCCCGGCTCACTGCCCCGGTCGTGGAAGCAGCTCCGACCGCAAGCCCGCCCCGCCCAGATCCGCAAGAACATGTTGCTCCCGCGCTCGTGTTGGGCAGTGCCCCCTCGGACATCCAAGATGTCGGGGGGGGGGGCTCGGGCGGTCGGCCCTTCTCGAGCGCGAGACTGCTGACGTTGCCGCTGGAGGGGGAAGCGCGGATCCTCGACCTTGCGTGCTCCACGTGGACTGGGGCCCGCGAGGCAGAACCGCACGACGATGAGGACGAGGAGGCCACAGCCCGTCACCGCCTCGAGCGAGGCCTCGGGTGGGCGCAACGGGCGTTCGACGAGCTCATCCTCCCCGCCATGACAGTGAGTTCTACTGAGTCTGATCTTGTCTTGTTTTCTTTGTCTTCGCAAACGTTGCGGTAGATGACATCCCGCCCGGAACAGACGCTCGTGGAGTGCTGCGCCAAGAAGGCGCGCGTCATCGAGGAGCTCCGGGCTTAGCGGTTCCAACTGGAGATGCAGCTGGCGGTCGCCTGCCTGGACGCCGCTGGGGCGGTGGCGAGCGAGGCGTCGTCGAGGACCGCACTCGAGGCCGCGATGAAATCTGCTGAGGACCGTGCCACAGTTGCGCAGTCAGCCGCGGCCGCCGCCGCAACGGAGCGGGTTGCCCTCGAGGTGAAGCTGGCCCAGGTGGAGGCAACGGCCGCAGAGCTTCGGGCTGCCACGACAACTACCACCGAGGCCGCTGAAAAGGCCACGACCGCCGCAGCCGCTGCTGAGGCCGCCGCCCAGGCCGTCGCCCAGGCTGTCGCCCAGGCCACCGCCCAGGAGAAGACGGCGCTCGAATCGAGAGTGGCCGAGCTGGAGCAGGACCTGGTCCACGCCGGAGTGGACCTTGATACGGCCAACAATTAGGCGGCCGCCCTGGCCACCAAGCTCCAGGACGCCACCGACGAGGGAACCCGGCTCCGGAACGCCAACGCCAAGCTGGAGCAGGACGTCGACGGTGAGTGACTGGACACTTCTAGCTTCCTCAGCGCTTCTTCCTTTTCATTGGTTTTTGGTGGTGTTGACTTGTCTCCTCGTGGGGGCAGGGCTGCGCGTGGCTCATGTCGTGATGGTCGTGCGGCTCACGTAGGAGGCGTAGAAGGTGAACGATACCGAGCTCAAGATCCTCGAGATGGTCGGGGCGGCCAAGAGGTTGTCAGAGTAGTTTGAGAGTACGATCCCTTGGCCTTATCTTCATTTTTCTTCTTGCTGGCTTGCGCTGCAACTGCTTTTACAACTCCCTGTCCTTCTTCAGAGGTCAAGGCCGAGCTCGAAGAGTCCCGAAAAGCTCAGCAAGAGATCAAGACCGAGCTCAAGGAGTCCAAAAGGGCTCAGCGCGAGGCAGAGGTGTTACGCCAAAAGGATGTCCTGGACCGCGCCAAGTTCGGACGGTTTGTTGGTCGGATCTTGTCGGATCTTGGCCTCCCCATTAGCCCGACGCTTCCTGGGGTGCTCGTGGAGTAGGTCGGTGTTGACGCTCCTTAGCCTCACCACTAGGTATGCACTCATGGCGACGGCGCCAGAAATGCTCGTTGGCACTTGCTAGCGTCGCTATCGGGTTTATACCCCTAGTAATGGGGCAAGGGAACATCTTTGGTAAAACATACGTCACAGAAAGGTCCGCAAGCGCACAGATTACCGTTGTAGCACTTCACCCGGTGGTATTCGGGTTATCATATTTATATTTTCCCAAGGGAGGCACTACGGCAAAGATGATAGAATAAACGGTGGAGAGAAACAAGACTCGATAAAAGCTATAGCGGGGGTAACGAATAAAGATATTCGGGGATAACTTGACACACGCAAGGAGATCTTGGTAAAAGGTTAGAGAGGACCTAGTGAGCTGGCAGGACAACGAGACGAGAAAGGATCCTAACACAATCTATCTAGTCTTGTCAACTCTAGGTAAAGAACTAATGCAAAGGATAACCAAGGCAAGCTAAACTCGTCAAGCTCTTCTAGTGCTGCAGGGGCATGCAAAGCCGCGCTCTCGGACTGGGATGAGAAGGGAGAACAATGATGCGCTGAATCCTACCGGCCCGAACTAACGTGGTGGACTACTGAGCCCGTCCGGAGCTGTCACCTCCTTAGGGTACCACAAATATTCCATTGAACGGGACACCAATCTAAGACTAAGGTAAGCTCTGTGCACCGTGCTCACAACAAACCAAAGAACCTTTCCCCGGATATCACGAAGGAAGGTCTCTCTCTACGATGAAACACCATAGATCAAGCGAAGAACGACCACAACACTATAGGGTTCAAGAGAGCTATGCTAACCAAGATTAAACTAACTTTAGTCTAAACTAAGAATAAAGCTTCTAGAGCAAAGTAAAAGCTGAATGTAATTGACTCGAAAGGTAAGATAGAAAGATAACTTGAGTTGTACTTGAGTCTAAACAAAGAAAGGATACAAGAGTAGTACCAGAACCTTGAAGAAGACTCCTCCGGAACCCCGATACTAGCTCGACTCGACTCTAACTCCCAAGCTACACTAATCCTACTCTAAGTGAACAAAAGAGAGAAATGGAGATGCTCCTGCGTCGTGTGTCCGTTCTAGCGAGTGGGAGATGCCTTTTATACGCAAGGGAGGTCAATGGAGCGCAGGGGGGCAAAACCCCAGGTGCGGCCGACTCACTAGGCATGGCCGGCCCTGTGATCCGCCACCTCTTGCCTTGGACGCTCCTGATCCCTGCTCCTGAGGCGGTTGTAGGTCGGCTCCTTGGGTCGGTTTCGCTCGGCACGTCGGTTGATAGGAGCGGCCGGCCCTCTAGGTGCGGCCAACCCACCTGTTGACATTGCTAACGTCATCGACTAGAAACGGATATAAGATCCATCTCTATCGACGGCACCAGAAATGCAAAGGTATATCTTAACATGATGCTAATTGTATATCAGATGTTGCTTTCAGATTAAACTAAAAGGTGAACTCTGACACGATTCATAGCACAACTCGATATAGGTTGTCAGCCCTGACAGGTGTGCCAGAAAACGCATGGATATGGTACTCTTACATATGCCTTGGATCTCTAGAAAAGAAGATATATATAAACTGGGAATCCGCAAGCGCACAGATATGAATATACCATTGTAGCATTTTAACCAGGAGTAAAACCAGGTATCGTATTTATATTCTACCACAGGGAAAGAAGTCTTTCTAATCCATAATAGCTAATACATGCTCATCTCTCAGTTTTATAATGTAGAGTGGCCAAAATATATCAATTGCTATAAACAGGGGTAAGTCACATAAAGATAAAGATATTGATAGCATTGTTCAAGTCATAACATCATGAGCAGCTAGAAAGTGTCATTATAGGAAGAGAAACATAGCAAAGTCTAGTTAGAGAGGATACTCCTCGGTAACTCTAAACTATATGTCAATGCAAACTATGATTAGTGCAAACATTTAACAATCATGGAAGAAGAACTATTATATCAATGCATGGGGAGACTATCCAGGAGGATCAAGGCCGAAACTTGAAACAACCCAAACAGTATAAGGCTCCACTAGTCCTATACACGGGGGGTGGACTGCGAAGGACTCAATAGTGCTGTCACCACCACGATCTACCACACGACCCGGCATATAGGGTGCAATCGCAGATAAATACAATATAAGCACCACGCTTACACTGTCTTCACCGTTCACCCATGTTAACAAATGATCTAGGTGAGGGCTATACGACTCCATACATGAATATAAAGGCAAATCAACTATGCTAAACATGTAATCATAATAAACACCAAAGCATATAATGTCGAATATAATCATTGATAAGAACATATGTCTGTATAACAAATGTAAGGAACTAGATAAGAACTTACAAGAGCGAAGCTAGATCAGTATCTCGATCAGCCTCTAGATGATCAGGAGCCAAGTAGACACCTTGCCTCCTCCTAGATCTAGACTAGCTAGCTACTCTGCTATATGGTGTTTCTAGGGCGTAGTATCTCTGACTTGATGACTTGATCTTGTGTATGCAAACTCAGGTTTCCAGATGCCTCTGCCAGGGGGCAGGGGGGCTGCTTATATAGCCCTGAGGGGTAGACGTGCGCCGTTTGATCAAACCGACCTAACGAGTGGTTTAGATTGATCCTCATAGGCGGTGGAAGAACCTTCTGGAAGTAGGGCTGAGGTGGCGCCCGGGGGAGGCCGACCGGCCCCACCACCAGGCCGATCGGGCTGGGGTGGGCTCCCCTCGGGGCCCACTTCGGTCAGGTGGTCCGTCGCTTCTTCTAGATGCTTCTTTCTTGGGTTCCAAGTCACGTTGAGTTCCGGAGCCTTCTGGAGTCTTCAAGATTTGATTCTTTTAGCACTTTTCCCGAATGGTTCCTGGATTTATATAATTTACCAAATCTCTAGAAAAACTGTTAGTGGCACCCTATTCTAAGTTGATATTAACATTTATGCCCTTTTCTCATGTTTAGTTGACTTATAAATATATAGGATAAGATGTGTCAACAAACTCCCCCAAGCTTACCCTTTGCTAGTCCCTAGCAAAGATATGCTTTAGCAGGATCAGGAGTTGCTACAACGCTTTCACACCTCAAAAGTACTATGGTTTTCAAAAAACCAATTCTCCTCAACAAGATTGCTCTCTCTTACCTTCAACCTTTAAGCATAGCCTTTTCATAAATCTTGAGCAAATAAAAGACAAAACAATCAAGTCAAGCAGTATATCTCAAATTCTTTGATCAGCTATCATCCTGGGGTTTTGCACATTTTTCAGATAAAACTCAGAGATCCTGTGTATGACCTTCTCAAGCATGGAGTCACACTTGGCAAGATATGGATGATAGTGTTGGATGGATGAGGGTGAAAGGTGGTAAGCCATTTAGCCTAGCTCTTGGACTATATCTCTCTTTCTAAGATTTTTAACATCTGGGCTTTCCATTCTTGGTGAGGTGGGCTCTACTCGCCCCGGACTTTTGTCCATTTTTCTCTCTCCTTAGAGATGTGGGCTGTACTCGCCCTCGGACACGTGTCCATTATTCATCTCTAAATTTATTTTAGGGAGGTAGGCCCTTCTCGCACTTGCACAGGTTTTGGGTTTAGAGCAAATTAAGCATTTAAGCTTCAGGAGAATCTAGGTCTGAAAACTAAGCACTTTTAAAAGGAATTACGGCGGAGCAACTATTCATCATCTCCAAGCATATATCATCAAGATCATTATTAAAGAGAAAAGCCAACTAGCAGACTCTAGCATTTTATTCAAACTAAGACTTTTAACTAATACTCAAATAACTAGCTAATATTAAACACCTAGGATAGTGATACTTATCGTGATAACTGGGGGTGCTCTCCCCCAAGCTGGATCTTGAAGTGATTCTTGATTCATCCTTGGAACTTGTTTGCCTTCAGGTCCTTATTAAATTCTCCCTGTAAATATTAGTCTTCGCACATACCCGAAGGAACAAAATTCTAGGATTATGCTGTGAGCCTTCATGTGCCCACTCCTTTTTGGGTTTTTTTATATGCAAAAGGGATGCTAAAACAAAAACATGTGAATGCAATTTTTTTTAATTTATTTTTTATGCCGCCACGGTACGGAGTACATGGGGCCTTAAAGAATGCAAAAGCAGAAAATATTTTTATGATTTTTTTTCAATGCAGGTATAGGGAAATAAACATGCTAAAATATGCAGTGCAGAATATAAAGATAAATTCCGAGTTACCTCTCGGCGAGAGTTTAGAGTACTTACTCCCATGGCGTAGATGTAGTGGCCATTGATTGATCAGTTGATGACGCGAGTAGTGATTGGTCTTCCGAAGATGTACTCTTGTCTTTCTTCCTCCAAACTTGTTTCTTCGGTGGAGACCTTTCTGGAGTAACAGGTTCAGAATACTGGGCTGGTAGAAGCTGAGCGGACTTCTTGATCTCTTCTTCAATGTTCTTGACATCCATCAACTTTGTGTTCAGCTTGCGTTGTAATTTCTGAAGGCGTCTCCGCGTCTTGTTCTTCTTGGGCTGCTCAGGATCAGTATAAGTATTGAAGTAGCAGCATACCTTTCCAGTTCTGAACTGGAAGTGGATCTCGCCAGTCCTGATGTAGAAGATTGCTCTTGTTGTGTTTAGGAACGGTCTTCCAAGCACGATGGGAGGATCTTGCTCATCTCCCATGTCTATGACTAAAAAGTCAGTCAAGACATAGTGGTCCTTTATCTTGACAGGTACATCTCGTGCAATTCCTTCCGGGAACCGTTGTGATTGATCCGCCATCTGCAACATTATATATGTGGAATACAAAGGCAGGTCACCATATATTAATTCGTAGGTTACCTTAGACATTAGGTTGGTGCCCGATCCCATGTCGCAGACAACTCGCTGGAAGTTCCATTGATTGATGGAGCAGTGGATTGATGGAACTCTAGGGTCTTCAAGCTTTGGCAGTAATGGTGAAGGGAACAGGTTCTCATTCTCTGATTGAATCGTGTTGATCATCCAAACTTCCTCCACATGCGGTTGAGGTCGATTGTTCTTCTTATTCCTCCTTCCATCTCTTCTCTTCTTCTCGACAACTGGCTCGTGTTCTTGGGGGTAAGGGTATCGGGGGTGTGCAGGAGCTTTTAGTATCTTGTTCTTGAAATTGAATCTCTCCTTCCTCCCATTGATGGTGAAGACGATCTTAGCGGCGTCGGCGTAGATGATGGCTTTGGCTGTGGCAAGGAAAGGACGTCCCAAAATGATTGGAGCGTTCTCACTTCCCCCAGTCTCGACAACAGCGAAGTCGGCAGCCACGTAGGAGCGTCCTACCCCCAGACATATGTCATCTAGGATGCCCTCGGGGTAGCAGAGTGACAGGTCTGCAAGCTGCAAGCACATGGTTGTATACAATAAAGGTGAACCATTGATTTTCTTATATATTACCTTAGGCATTATGTTGACGCTAGACCCAAAGTCACAAAGTGCATTCTTGAAGGTGTAGGCTCCAATAGTGATGGTGATGACGGGCCTTCCTGGATCTCCTCTTTTGGCGGGCATGCCCCAGTCAGTCCATCTTGGGCCTTATTCTGTCTTACTCGAACACAAATCTGCAGAATAGATGTCGACAAGATTTGCAGATTCTAATTCTTCCGGTTGGCCCGGAATCTTACCTGGGTTAGCCATGGGAACAGATGATGCCAGCTGAGAAATCTGAGATTCTAGCATTTTATTAAAGCTATGTTGGTTCTTGATGGCAGAAGAAAAGCTTTCCATTTTATTACTAATAGTTTCTAGCATTTTATCATTGGAAGCTAACTTCTTAGACAGATTATCCATAATTCTACCCTGGTTTTGGACTAAGTCTCTTAAAGGTGAGAAATTATTGGAAGAATTATTACCTTGATAATTACCTGAATAGTTACCTGGGTAGTTGGTCCTCTGCTGAGTCCATCCTTGATTCTGCTGGGGACGATATTGGTTGTTATTGTTGATCTAGTTCACGTCCTCCTCTAGCTGAGGGCATTGACTCCCTGAGTGTCCAGTGTTTCCACACTCTTCACAGGTCATGCAGAATTCGAAGAGTTGCATGACTTCCTTCTTCTCAGGGGCTTTGTCTTCAAGCCTCTTCATCAGTAAATCCATTTTGGCAGACAGCATGTCTACCTCCTTGAGCTGGTGCATTCCTCTTTCTTTCTTGTGGGGTTGACGTTCCTCGTTCCAAGCTTGATTGGACGCCATCTTTTCCACAAGGTTAGTAGCTTGAGTAAGTGTAAGGGACAGGAAAGCACCTCTAGCTACAGCATCCATCGTTTCACGGGTGTTGGTAGAGAGCCCGTGGTAGAAGGTCTGCAAGAGCAACCAGTTTTCCATTCCATGATGTGGGCATTTTGAAATGTAGTCT
This sequence comes from Cenchrus fungigraminus, assembly GCA_036936925.1. Taxonomy (NCBI): domain Eukaryota; kingdom Viridiplantae; phylum Streptophyta; class Magnoliopsida; order Poales; family Poaceae; genus Cenchrus; species Cenchrus fungigraminus. The sequence continues at coordinate 67,864,486 of CM072772.1, read as the reverse complement.
TGAAAGCGCTCCCATGCTTCAGGAACAGATTCCTCGTGTTGCTGCTGGAAACTCGAAATTTTCCCCCGTAAGGCATTGGTTTTGCTTATAGGAATGAACTTTGCCAGAAAGGCAGTAGAACACAATGTCCAAGTTGTAAATTTGTCTTTGTTGGAGTAAAACCATTGCTTCGCTCGCCCTAATAATGAGAATGGGAATAAACGAAGTAGGACTGCATCACTTGGCACATCTTTGATCGTGAAGGTGCTACATATCTCCAAGAAATGTTGAAGGTGTTTGTTGGCATCTTCATGAGCTTTTCCACAAAATTTGCTAGCTTGTACCATGTTGATCAGTGCAGGCTTGAGCTCAAAAGCAGCATTTCCTACAGCGTCTGTCGGACCAGTACGAATGTTGTCCGGGGTCGGTGCGGAGTATTCGCCTAGGGACTTGTTTGCCATTACTTCAAACATGGGTGTTAAGCTTCGCGCTGTTGAATCTCCCAAGGCAGAAGTCGTGGGCCGAGAATCAGGAGACCTGAGCTTTGACCTTGCCTTCCTTAAGATTTTCTCTGGATCTGAAACGAAGTTTTCTGGAAGATTCTTATTCATACATTACCCTGAAATAAGATAGACAAAAAGTGGAAAGAACAAGGGTAAGCCTGTTTAAGCAATGATAATTTGGGTTCTCGATACATTATGTGTGAGAGATGCATGCATGCTATTACTGAAACTTTTTCATCTAGGCTATAGACTTTCTTTCCCCGGCAACGGCGCCAAAAATGCTTGTTGACATTACTAACATCATCGACTAGAAACCGATATAAGATCCATCTCTATCGACGGCACCAGAAATGCAAAGGTATATCTTAACATGATGCTAAGTGTATATCAAATGTTGCTTTCAGATTAAACTAAAAGGTGAACTCCGACACGATTCATAGCACAACTCGATATAGGTTGTCAGCCCTGACAGGTGTGCCAGAAAATGCATGGATATGGTACTCTTACATATGCCTTGGATCTCTAGAAAAGAAGATATATATAAACTGGGAATCCGCAAGCGCACAGATATGAATATACCATTGTAGCATTTTAACCAGGAGTAAAACCAGGTATCGAATTTATATTCTACCACAGGGAAAGAAGTCTTTCTAATCCATAATAGCTAATACATGCTCATCTCTCAGTTTTATAATGTAGAGTGGCCAAAATATATCAATTTCTATAAACAGGGGTAAGTCACATAAAGATAAAGATATTAATAGCATTGTTCAAGTCATAACATCATGAGCAGCTAGAAAGTGTCATTATAGCAAGAGAAACATAGCAAAGTCTAGTTAGAGAGGATACTCCTCGGTAACTCTAAACTATATGTCAATGCAAACTATGATTAGTGCAAACATTTAACAATCATGGAAGAAGAACTATTATATCAATGCATGGGGAGATTATCCAGGAGGATCAAGGCCGAAACTTGAAACAACCCAAACAGTATAAGGCTCCACTAGTCCTATACACGGGGGGTGGACTGCGAAGGACTCAATAGTGCTGTCACCACCACGATCTACCACACGACCCGGCATATAGGGTCCAATCGCAGATAAATACAATATAAGCACCACGCTTACACTGTCTTTACCGTTCACCCATGTTAACAAATGATCTAGGTGAGGGCTATACGACTCCATACATGAATATAAAGGCAAATCAACTATGCTAAACATGTAATCATAATAAACACCAAAGCATATAATGTCGAATATAATCATTGATAAGAACATATGTCTGTATAACAAATGTAAGGAACTAGATAAGAACTTACAAGAGCGAAGCTAGATCAGTATCTCGATCAGCCTCTAGACGATCAGGAGCCAAGTAGACACCTTGCCTCCTCCTAGATCTAGACTAGCTAGCTACTCTGCTATATGGTGTTTCTACGGCGTAGTATCTCTGACTTGATGACTTGATCTGGTGTATGCAAACTCAGGTTTCCAGATGCCTCTGCCAGGGGGCAGGGGGGCTGCTTATATAGCCCTGAGGGGTAGACGTGCGCTGTTTGATCAAACCGACCTAACGAGTGGTTTAGATTGATCCTCATAGGCGGTGGAAGAACCTTCTGGAAGTAGGGCTGAGGTGGCGCCCGGGGGAGGCCGACCGGCCCCACCACCAGGCCGATCGGGCTGGGGTGGGCTCCCCTCGGGGCCCACTTCGGTCAGGTGGTCCGTCGCTTCTTCTAGATGCTTCTTTCTTGGGTGCTAAGTCACGTTGAGTTCCGGAGCCTTCTGGAGTCTTCTAGATTTGATTCTTTTAGCACTTTTCCCGAATGGTTCCTGGATTTATATAATTTACCAAATCTCCAGAAAAACTGTTAGTGGCACCCTATTCTAAGTTGATATTAACATTTATGCCCTTTTCTCATGTTTAGTTGACTTATAAATATATAGGATAAGATGAGTCAACACCACCCCCGTGCCGTGTGATGCACCGACCATGCTCGGGGACGCCTAGGATTGCCTCTGGATGGCGGTTGTGGCGGTTGAGCAATCGGACAAGTGGACGCATTGATCCAAGTGATCCTAGCCTCCACCATTTGATCAAACCGACGTTTCTTCAGTGAATCTCGCTCGTCCAAGTCGTGCTCGAGGGAGAGGGGGTACTCTGGACTAGCGACACGCCACGGGGCAGGGCCGGCCGCACCTGCCAGGCCGGCCGCACCTGCAGGACCGGCCGGACCAGGTGGTTCGGCCGTGCCTTGCACGTGTGGTGTGTTGGTCCCAAATTCTCCCAAAATGTGTACCTGCCTATGAAATTCACAACACAACTCATGGAACTTTATTAGTACTAAAAATGTGCATGAAACTTGTCGTATACTCCTCTCGAACCCGAGGTTTTGACGGTCAAATTTTTGTTGTAAGGACCGTCAACAAACTCCCCCAAGCTAAATGTTTGCTCGTCCTCGAGCAAAGCCTAGACTTGGCCTCGGTGGATTAGGAGTTGCATTAATGTTACCACTCAGCAAGTACCTATGCACAACTCCATGCTCTTCTTGCTAGTTGAAAAGATTGGTACGAGAGAAACTTTAGCCTTATCTTTCCCGTGGGGCTTGTAACTTTCCACCTTGCCTTCGGAGGTTGAAAGGTAGAATGGTTTTGACTTTGCATCATTCACTCTTCTCTTTTCGGGCTTCTATCTCGGAGTTTTCAAACTTTTGCAAAGAAAAACAAGGTTCCTCGGATGGTTCCCTCGATCGCTCAAGTGGTATTTGTTACCTCACCAAAGGCTTTTGAGTGAGCCTCAACTTCCTACTCTATGGCTTGTATGTGGAGCTTTGGATAGGATAACTACGAGACTCACTTGTGCCACATGATGTTGTTGAGCCAAAGACCGGATCCAAAAAGAAGCTAGTCATGCAACTTGATCGAGATGTGCAAGTGTGTGGAAAATTTTTCTAAGTACTCCTTGCTTTGAGATTCTCCTCTTGCTTTTATTTTGGAGGGGGTCATGCTTCATTTTTTTTCTATGCTCTTTGATTGGAGCACATTTTTTTTCTATGCTTTTTGAGCATATACTTCTTCTTTTTTTTCTTTTGATGACCCCTCTCTCCTTTTGCAAGAATACAAGAAGAGAAATCTCTCAAGAATTTTGGAGTATTTATTTTTGGTGGGTGGATGGCATGTTTTGCGTAACTCCCGGTGTGGAAGTTAGCTTGTATATGTGGGTGTACGTGATCTCGATCATGGAAGCATGAAAAGATTCTACCAAGGGTCACAACAATTTGGCAAAACTCAATGGGTCACAAGCAAGCATATGTAGAAGGTTTATACTTTGATATCAACATATGGCTTTGGTAGGTGGTATGACCATTGAGGAACTTGTCTTGTTTTATTTTCAAAAGAAAATCATCCGAGATTTTCACCATACTAGGAGATAGAGCAAGATTAACATTGTCTTACCATATCATACTCGTCAACACCCTAGGTTTGGTCATAAGTATTTGCTTCCCACAAAGTTTTATTTCAGGCTCTTGTCTCAAAATATACCAACAAATTCAAATATTCATAGAGCACAAGGTTGTACACTAGGTTCTTGCAAAGTTTTAACATAGCAACCATTCATCATTTCCAAAGTGAGGATAGACAAGATTTCAAGCACATGGTTGAAGCAAATATTTTTGTTGTTTTCTTTTATTCAAATGTGGTAAACAAGATGTTGAAAATCGGTTTGGATGGACATACCTTCCTTGATTGAAAATGGGGTCTCCCCCAAGCTAATTTTTGGCTACCTGGTTGGCGCGTCTTCATTTTGGTGATGAGTTGAGCACTTGGAAGCTTGTAGTGGTTGACTTGATGGATTTGTGGAAAATCATAGGTACGGCCGTACCACTAGGTTCGGCCGGCCCTACTATATTTGTTCCAAGCACTCGTGTCCCCTCCTGAAAACATCCTGCACAAAAATTTTGTCGAGGGGAGGTACGGCCGTACCTCTAGGTTCGGCCGTATCACCAAAAATCTCCAAAATTGTTTTTCTATTTCTTGTTTACTTACTAATGCAATGGTGAAATCAAAATTGAAATATAAATATGCTTGATGCATGAAATAAAATGTTGGAAGGGAAATATGAGATAAATACCGGTTTTACCTCACGGTGAGGGCTCGTAGTTTAGAGTCCGTGAGCGGGACTCCTCCGTTTGCTCAATTGATCTTTGATTCGTCCGGTCCCGGAGTGGAAGACTCGGACGGCGCTCCCTTCACACACCACACCTTCTTTGTTTTCTTTGGTGGCACTGAAGTTGGTGAGGCTTTAGCTGGGGTGTCTTTGGTTTTCGTCTTCTTTTCCCCCTTAGCCGTGTTGATTGCCTTCGGCTTCCTTGTTTGGTGGCACCCTTTGAATGCTTCCACTTTGGGCTTGGTCGGGGCTGCCTTCTCTTTCTTGTATTGGGGCTGTGGCTTCCTCCACTCCCTAGATTCCTCATCTTCCACTAGGTAACATTACTCTTCTTTTGCTTGGAATTTGAATGTCATGTTCCTTCGTCCTATGCGGAATTGAATCCTTCCGGCTCCGACATCAATCCCTGCATTGACATCTCTTAGGAATGGTCGCCCAAGAATAAGCGGCATTTCTTCTTGTGTGTCGAGGACCACGAAATCCGCAAAGACATATGAGCCTTTGACATTCACCAAGAGATTTTTCACTATGCCCTCTGGATATTTAATCGATGAGTTGGCAAGTTGGACTGTCATCGTTGTCGGAGAGAGAGCAGGATATCCTAACTCCTCAAACATGGCCTTGGACATGAGCTTGACACCCACACCAACGTCACAAAGAGCATTCTTGATCTTTTGATAGTAGATCGTGCATGTGATAGCCGGATATCCATTGTCTTCCCTATGCAAGACTACTGATTCCTCCCATGGGTCTTGGATTTGGTGTATGAGTTTCCCTACATGATTAGGTGCATCCATCCTCCTAGATGGCTTACCCCATCTGGTGGATACAACGCTAACATTCTCTCGGGTAGGCTCGGGTTGCCCCGGGATTCCTCCCGACTCGGAAGAAGGTAAAGAAGCAGCAAGCTGAGCAAGTTGAGTTTCTATCATTTTATTAAAGCTTAGCTGATTCTTCATAGCAGTAGCGAAGGATTCTATGGTGGAATTCAAATTTTCAAGAACTTTATCATTGGCGGCTAGCTTCTTGTTTAAGTTTTCATTAATTCTAGCTTGGCCAAAGACAAGATCTCTAATGGAAGGTTGATTATTGAAATTGTTAGAATAATTACCTCCATTTTGATTGTTGAACGGGAAGTTGGGCCTCGAGTTCCACCCTTGATTGTTGTAGCTGTTGTTGCAGAACCCGTTGTTGTTGCCATTGTTGATGAAGCTGGCTTCTTCCCTTGTCTCGGGACAATCATTTCTCGAATGACTCACATTACCGCAAACCTCGCACGTCATGCGAGCATCCATAATCTTGGCGGTCTCCATATTGCTTGGTGCCTCCAATTTCTTCATTAGGAGGTCCATCTTGGCGGCGAGCATGTCGATTCCATCGACTTGGTGTACACCGCGGTTACGGGGCTGGAGACAATCTCCATCCCAACCTTGATTTGCCACCATCTTCTCGATCAATTCCTTGGCGGTGGGTACTTGTAGCGAGAAGAAGGCTCCTCCAGCGGCTGTATCTAGGTTCTCACGGGCGGTACGCTTGAGCCCGTGGTAGAAGGTCTGAATTAAGAACCACCCTTGCATGCCATGGTGCGGGCACGCGGTGATGTACTCCTGGAAACGTTCCCACGCTTCCGGGATACTTTCATCATTCTGCTGCTGGAAGCCCGAAATTCTAGCGCGGAGGGCATTGGTTTTGCCCACCGGGAAGAACATTGCGAGAAATGCCTTAGAGCACTTATCCCATGTGTTGATGGCATCTCGCTCCACATAGAACCATTGCTTCGCCTTCCCGAGCAATGAGAACGGGAATAGACGAAGACGAATTGCATCATCCGTCACTCCGCGGATAGTGAAAGTCCTACACACCTCCAGAAAATGCTGGAGCTGTGCATTGGCATCTTCATTAGGCTTGCCGCAGAACAGATTTTCTTGCACCATGTTGATCAATGCCGGCTTGACTTCAAAGTTTCCGTCCCCCACTGTCACATTCGGTCCGGTAGGGACATTGGTGTTGGAGGGAGCGGAAAACTCGCGGATCGTCCTCTCGGCCATTGGTGCTGACGAAGTGCTGTCTACGGGATCCACGGTGTTCGTCTCTTGATTCGAGAGAAACTTCTGAGGAATGAGGACACGAGGCCACACTCTCCTCACAAGTGACTCCAGATTGTCGTGGAAGTTGGACGGTAGGTCAAAACCGGTCATGCACTACTCTGCGTACACGATAGTAGAGCAAGGGTAAACCCGCTTAAATAGCGGTTCACCGAATCTAGATAACTCTACCACTAAGTTTAAACAATATCTTCTGCCTATTGCCTCCCCGGCAACGGCGCTAGAAATGCTTGTTGACGCTCCTTAGCCTCACCACTAGGTATGCACTCACGGCGACGGCGCCAGAAATGCTCGTTGGCACTTGCTAGCGTCGCTACCGGGTTTATACCCCTAGTAATGGGGCTAGGGAACGTCTTTGGTAAAACATACGTCACAGAAAGGTCCGCAAGCGCACGGATTACCATTGTAGCACTTCACCCGGTGGTATTCGGGTTATCGTATTTATATTTTCCCAAGGGAGGCACTATGGCAAAGATGATCGAATAAATGGTGGAGAGAAACAAGACTCGATAAAAGCTATAGTGGGGGTAACGAATAAAGATATTCAGGGATAACTTGACACACGCAAGGAGATCTTCGTAAAAGGTTAGAGAGGACCTAGTGAGCTGGGAGGACAACTAGACGAGAAAGGATCCTAACACAGTCTATCTATTCTTGTCAACTCTAGGTAAAGAACTAAGGCAAAGGATAACCAAGGCAAGCTAAACTCGTCAAGCTCTTCTAGTGCTGCAGGGGCATGCAAAGCCGCGCTCTCGGACTGGGATGAGAAGGGAGAACGACGACGCGCTGAATCCTACCGGCCTGAACTAATGTGGTGGACTACTGAGCCCGTCCGGAGCTGTCACCTCCTTAGGGTACCACAACTATTCCGTTGAACGGGACACCAATCTAAGACTAAGGTAAGCACTGAGCATCGTGCTCACAACAAACCAAAGAACCTTTCCCCGGATATCACGAAGGAAGGTCTCTCTCTACGATGAAACACCGTAGATCAAGCGAAGAACGACCACAACACTATAGGGTTCAAGAGAGCTATGGTAACCAAGATTAAACTAACTTTAGTCTAAACCAAGAATAAAGCTTCTAGAGCAAAGTAAAAGCTAAATGTAATTGATTCGAAAGGTAAGATAGAAAGATAACTTGAGTTGTACTTGAGTCTAAACAAAGAAAGGATACAAGAGTAGTACCGGAACCCTGAAGAAGACTCCTCCGAAACCCCGAGACTAGCTCGACTCGACTCTAACTCCCAAGCTACACTAATCCTACTCTAAGTGAACAAAAGAGAGAAATGGAGATGCTCCTGCGTCGTGTGTCCGTTCCAGCGAGTGGGAGGTGCCTTTTATAGGCAAGGGAGGTCGGTGGAGCGCAGGGGGGCAAAACCCTAGGTGCGGCTGGCTCACTAGGCACGGCCGGCCCTGTGATCCGCCGCCTCTTGCCTTGGCTGCTCCTGATCCCTGCTCCTGAGGTGGTTGTAGGTCGGGTCCTTGGGTCGGTTTCGCCCGACACGTCGGTTGATAGGAGCGGCCGGCCCTCTAGGTGCGGCCAGCCCACCCCCGTGCCGTGTGATGCACCGACCAAGCTCGGGGATGCCTAGGATTGCCTCTGGATGGCGGTTGTGGTAGTTGAGCGATCGGACAAGAGGACCCATTGATCCAAGTGATCCTAGCCTCCACCATTTGATCAAACCGACGTTTTTTCAGTGAATCTCGCTCGTCCAAGTTGTGCTCGAGGGAGAGGGGCTACTCTGGACCAGCAACACGCCACGGGGCAGGGCCTGCCGCACCTGCAGGGCCGGCCGCACCTGCCAAGCTGGCCGCACCTGCAGGGTCGGCCGGACCAGGTGGTTCGGCCGTGCCTTGCACGTGTGGTGTGTTGGTCCCAAATTCTCCCAAAATGTGTACCTGCCTATGAAATTCACAACACAACTCGTGGAACTTTATTAGTACTAAAAATGTGCATGAAATTTGTCGTATACTCCTCTCGAACCCGAGGTTTTGACGGTCAAATTTTTGTTGTAAGGACCGTCAACAGTCGGGTGTCTCTCGTGTGTGGTCAAAGAGCGAGAGCTGTCGACCGCCCGGAAGGTGGTGCACCGGGTGCTCGCCATGTTCGACTTGCACTACCAGGGGCTGGACCGCACAACACTGAGCGGCGGCTGGGCTCCCAACTGCTCTGATGACCACTGCGACAAGCTCGAGGAGGACTGCACCGCCTTCGCCCGCGCTATGGCCGACGTAGTGATGAAGGACCTGGACCTAATCCCACAAGACATACCAGAAGTCGAAGACAACTCCAGGCCTTCGAATTAGATGTATCATTCTACATCGTAGACAATTAAGAACAATTTGTATGTACATTGCTTGAATAGTTTTATTTCATTAAAAACCTGTCCAAACATGTTACTGCCCAAACGTTCCCGAGCGCTAGGTGTTGGTATTTCTTAACCTCGATGCTAAGTTATGAGTTCCTAGCAACGATGCCAGAAATATCCAAATGGTAATCCTAACGATTACAAGAGTCCGCAAGCACACGGAAGTACCATTGTAGCATTTCCCCAAAGGAGTATTCCAAAGGGTATCGAATCCAAGGAAGGCTGGGCGGATTAACAAGTTCAACACTATTGCAAGGAGTATAAATCATAGATGGGAACGAACCAGACACTCAAGTACAGGGGTAAGATATGATAGATAAGATAGTAGTGTGAACACACAGACACACTCTCTCTAAAGGTCCTAGGCTTCGGAGGCAACATACGAGTTAGTTCTAGGTTCTAAGGTACTAAACACACAAAGTCAGTCAGACGAGTTAGACACACACTAGCATCGCATGATCGCTGGCTCAAGCACCCAGGTACAAACAGGGAGCTAACCTCCCGCGTCGCTTACGCACGACTCCGGTTGTTAGACTTTAGACTCCTACAGTGTATCCGAATGTGGGGAATTCCAGAAGGGTCCAACGGCTGTCACCACCGCGGCCTACCCCAAGACAAACCGTGGGATACACTCATAAGCAACATAGCTACGCAACCAAAGCACCATGCTTACGTTGTTAGCAGGACCCTGACTAGCCCGGGCTATTGTGACCCAGGTCAGAGCCGCCAGATAAACCGGCCAATTACACCAAGTACGGTAGCTTGAGCACGAACTTCATGCAACACGAACATGGGATCTAACTAGATCAAACTAGGATAAGTACACAAATGGATTTGTGCTTTCCTATGTCTATTCAACAAGATCAAAGGGTCGTGTTCATGATGAACACGAGCCTCTAACTTATGAACAAACACCGAAAACATGTATAAGTCACTCGTCAACTGGATCGAAAGGCCTTGTTCGTCAAGAACATGAGCCTCTAAATGATGAACGAGCGAAGAACACATGAACAAATCACCCATGTATACAAGCACAACTTTATATGAATTAGCTGAATAATTGAAGTAGATCAAAGTCATACAATAAAATAAAGATACAAGAGGACTCATACCTAGATCCCAAAGTAGACTTGGAACCTGAAGTTGAACTACTCTAGCCTACCTCCTAGCCTTAGAAACCAAAAGTGAGAGAGGAGGAGTAAGGTGTGTTGGTAAGAAATGAACCCCCTCCCCTTCTATTTATAGGCCAGAGCACCGGCGTAAGAAGGGGTGAAACACCCCGGGAATGGCCTCTAGGACCAATGGACAAGCGCCATGTGGAAGCTCAGGATCAGCCGACCCAAGGTCGGTTCGGCCGATCCTAGGGTTGGCCGACCCCAGGTGGGCCCCACTCGGGGTGTGCTTCCTCGGGGTGGCTGTCCTGTGGGCCCTTAGGTCGGTCCCTGGTGTACACGTGTTCTTGAGGCGGTTTAGGCGCTCTAGTGGGCCCATGGATCCATGTGAAGTCCACGTGTCACGCTCTGATTCGTCGGGGCTTGCCTCCCTTGGATTGGTGACATGGCATGCATGCATGGCACCTGAGGTGGCTTAGCTTGCATGCATGGCACCTGAGGTGGCAGGCACTCCTTGAGGTGACGTGGCATGAATCATAGAAGGTGAGTTTACCACTTCTTTTATACTTATTTTCCTGCAATCACATAATCTCCAAGGACAAGTGGAACTACATTATTCTTAACTAAAATGCGTGTAAGACATGCCTCTTGCTACTTTATTCATGAGTAAATTGACGGCTAAAGTAAGCACTTAACAGCCGTCAACAACTCCCCCAAGCTAGCCTCTTGCTCGTTCCGAGCAAGATACTTAGGACTTAGGTTGGTCGATCAGGAGTTGCTATGATGTTGTATTCCTAGTTTATGACAAGCATACGACTAGGTACTCTATCAAGGATTGAATGAGTTGGCATTGATCTTACCTTATGCTTGATTGCTATGGGGCTTGTAACTTCGCCTGCCTTGGGCGGTTGAAAGATAGAACGGTTGTATAGAAATTACTAATCACAAGTACCTTGATCAGTCGTCAATCTGGAGGTTTTGCAAATTTTCGCAAAGAAATCAAAGTTCCTCGAATGATACTCTCGGATCGCTCAGTGTGTATGATTCCTCACCAAGGCATTAAGTTGCCTTCTTTCACCACCTACTCCTAATGAGCTGATATGTGGAGCTGTAGGTAGGGAAAACATGTGGCATACCTGCTTCTCATGTATTGTCGAGTTGAAAACCAGATCCTTGGGAGCAACAAGTCATACAGCCTGATCAAGATGTGCATGTGTGTGTATATGGTGGATGGATGAAGAACTCCTTTTTGTATATGATTCTCTCTTCTCATTTTGAAATTTTTGAGACTTGGGCCATGTCTCTTTATTCTTTCTCTTTCTCTTTTATTTTCTTTTTTTTTCATGCTCCTGAGCATGTGCTGCTTTTTTCGCATAGCCCATAGTCGCTGAATATTTTTGGAGAGAGAGTAATCATGAAACAATGCGCGGAGCTTCAATTGCGGAATGGATGAAATGATGGGTGCTAACTTCCGGTATAGAAGTTCAGCATATAGTGGCTATGTACGTGATCTTGATCATGGGAGCATGACAAGTTTCTCGCCGAGGGTCACGACAATTCGACAAGACTCAATGAAGAAAACAAGCAGCATATGTGGAGGCTAACAACAGCTAGGATCTACATATGGCTTTGGATAGGAATTTCTCATCATTGAGGAACTTATCATTTTTTCAAAAGAAAACTTTGGATATCAAACATCACTTAGCATAGGCTCATAGCAACCCTATTATACCATATCATACCTCACAACAACCTAGGCAAAGGTCATGCTTTTTTTTTGCTACCCACAAGTTTCAAGCTAAGGTTTGATCATACAAGCCAACTAACTCAAAACTAAGATAGGATACTAAGCTGTAAGCAAGGCATATAAAAGGAATAAACAAAGCAACTATTCATCATTTCAACCATAAAGAACAAAAAGCATTCTTACCGCGCATGCGAAAGCAAACTAAATTAAGAAAGCAAGTAAATATTTTTGGGCCTTTAATTTTGCGGATTTTTATGTGTTTTTAGCATATGAGATTCTGAAAATAAAGATACAAGTTACCTCAGAGTGGGGGTCCTCCCCCAAGCTAGCTTCAGGCTCACTACTGTGGAGGGGGAAATCCCATCCACCGGTAGTAGGCCCTCTACTCCTCCAGCTGCTGCTGCTGTGCCAGCTCGATGGCGTGAAGTCTCTCGCCGGACATCCGCTGCCAGTCCTGGGTGGACTCGACGTGCTGGTGCACGGTCTCCTCCATGTCGCCGACTCAGATGTTGAGCTCGCTCATCTGCTGAGTGAGGGTGGCCCCACGAGATGACGAGCGCGACCCGGACGACGAAGATGTCGCATCTCCATAGGCAGTACCAGCAGGGACGGCCCACTCGCCACTGCCCGCGCTAGCCCAAGTCGAGCTACTCGCACCCTGCTGGTACATGGGCTGGTCCCAACCGGGGGCATATCCGGGAGTAACCCCAGGCATGTACTCGGTAGGGGTCCATGCACCAGACGGAGGTGTGGTAGGCTGAGGCTGTGGCTGAGGCGACAGCTGTGGAGACGGCTGTGGTGGCGGCTGTTGTGCTCCAGCTGCTCTCCTCGATGCACTCCTAGTTACCCTGTCACCAGAGACACTAGAACGACGAGGTTCCTCAAGAGGAACAGTCAGTGGCCCCTGGCCGTACAACCTGAAATCCGGGTTAGGTAACTGGATCTGGTTTGTATGGCCCGGGTAAAAGAAAACCAAAGAATCATCCGGACCCTTCTTAAGAATATGCCCCTGAGTCAAATAAGCCTCGTCAATCTAAGTCTGGGGATTAGCAATGGAGGGCACATTGGGCCCTTGCGTAATCCCAAGATTCGTGACGATGCGAGAAATCAAAGACGTACACTCAATAGAACCTGTCATCTTAAAATTTGTTAACCACTGTCGAATCATAGCTTGCATAGGGGAGATCTTGATTCGTCTAACCGCGGCATATAAGATCATCATCTCGTCAGTGCACACAGTTCGTACATCATCCCTTGGAAAGAGAGTGATGGCGAGACACTTGTGCCACAGTCGGAGAGTGGGATGCAAGATATCATTACACCAAGGTGTCAACTTGCCGCGAACAGGCTGACCAGAGATCTCTTCCCAAAAACTCTCACGATTAAAACCAGCGCAAGCTTGCTCAAGAGAAATAGCGCAGCGACGATGAAAATCGAGGGTGTGACTAAGATCTTTCCACGAAACTCGATACGGAACTCCATGAAATCGGAATGAAATACCAGACGCATCCTCTTGAAGAGTGCAGAGAAACTGGATGGTGGTAGGTCTAGAACCAATCTCTTGAACTGGGACAAAATCCTCCCATCCTAGAGCTTGCCAAATGGAATTGAACTCGGAGTCCATACCTGTTTTCTCGAGAAGGTCCGGGTCGAACTCCTTGGTGTTGGCGAAGACTCGGTCCTTGATGAGAGTGTAGGCTTGTCTCTCGCGATCACTCCTCAAGTCGATGAAGGCGGCGTCAACAACGTACACTTCCTCGGCTTGTGGCGTGGGTAGCTCTTCTTCTCCTTCCTCTTCACGGTCGGTTGACATTGGGCTTGGTGTAGCTTCGGAGTGACGAGACGAGCCCCCCCCCCCCGTCACGTGAACGGTGTGAGCGAGTCAACTTTCGGAATGCGCCGGAGGCCCAACTCATGTTGCACAACGATCGGACAATACGAGCAACTCGGTGATGGGTTAGTGAAACCGAATGAAATTCTTACCAAGTTTGCTCCACCAATAATCAATACTTCAGCAGCACTTGGAGAGAATACTTGGCACCTTAATCTTGAGTGAGAAATCCACGAAAACCAGAGAGCAAGAACAAGAGAGGGAGAGAGTGATGCAATGGGTGAAGACACCCCTCAAACCCCCTGGTATTTATAGGCATTGAAGCCGGGCACCGAGACATGAGCCGTGTGCAACGGCTAGGAGCCGTCGGAGGAAGGAGGGCCGGGTTAGCCGTTAGGTTGGGTCGGCCGACCTGTGGGGTCGGCCGAACCCGCCTCGGGTCTACCCGCCTCCAGCTTTTTGCAACAGCTCTCTAACGGTCACTTGAGGGTCTGCCTAGGTGTCTCGGTCCAAACTTGCCCGGAAACTTACTCAAATGAATTTTTAAGGATTTTCCAACTCAAAATTTTATTTTCAGAATTTGTATTTAAAAAGGGAATTTGGCTAGAAAAAATTCTAGCATGCAGATGCAAGGATGGAAAATTCAAACATGCATCGGGAAAAATTAAATTAAATTTTGAAAAGGGAAATATGAGATAACTACCAATTTTACCTTTTGGCGGAAGGACTCATCTTTTTAAGTCCGAGAGTGGGACTTTTCTCGGTGATCAGTTCCACTCATCACCCCAGTCCCGAGAAGTAGAGGGGTGTGATCTCTGTACCTGCCGCCACACCTTCTGTGTTTTCCTTGATTTTCTTGGTGCGGTCAGAGGCTGTGTGAGCTAGGGTTGTGGCTCCATCCATCCCCAGGTCTGCTCATCATTCCTTTGCACTGAGTAGCATTGCTCTTCTATTGGTCGAAATCGGAACATCAAGTTCTTCTTCCCAATGCGGAAACGGATGGTCCCATTTTCCACATTGATCCTTGCCCGAGCGTCACTTAGGAACGGCCTCCCAAGAATGAGTGGCATCTCCGCATCATCTTGCATATCAAGGACCACGAAATCCGCGAAGATGCAAGAACCCTGGACAAATACCAGCAGACTCTCCACAATCCCCTCCGGATACCGGATCGATGCATCAGCAAGTTGAACTGTCCTCGAGGTTGGGGTAAGAGCAGGATATCCCAATCTTTCAAACATAGCCTTGGACATGAGGTTGACACTCGCGCCAAGGTCATAGAGAGCATTCCTAATCTTCTGGTAGTATATTGTGCAAGTGATAGCCGGATAACCAGGGTCTTTCCTGTGCACAATTGCTGAGGATTCCCAGGGATCAAGAACCTGCTGTATGGGTCTCCCTGCATAGTCAGCAGCTCGTGCCCTCCCAGATGGCTTACCCCATCTGGTGGACACTGCACAAACATTCTCACAAGAAGACACGGGTTGCCCCGGGATCTTCCCGTCTTCAGCAGAAGGAACCAAAGCAGCTAACTGAGCCAACTAGGTTTCTATCATTTTATTAAAGCTCAGCTGGTTCTTGAGAGCAGAAGAAAGGCTATCGATTTTAGTGTTGATGCTTTCTAAAGCCTTATCATAGGCAGCTGTTTTCTTATTAAAACCATCATTAATCTTAGCTTGCCCGAAAACCAGATCTTTCAGGGAAGGTTGGTTCGGATTGTAAGAATTACCTTGATTACCTCCCTGATAGTAAGGGCGTGATTGATTCCACGTTTGACCTCCTTGTGGACGATAACCATTGTTGTTGCCGTTCATGTACATCACGTCCTCCTGTGTAGCAGGGCAGTAATTCCCTGAATGCCTAGTGTCACCATAGACTTCGCAAGTCATGCGAGCATCCATAGC
This sequence comes from Cenchrus fungigraminus, assembly GCA_036936925.1. Lineage (NCBI taxonomy): Eukaryota > Viridiplantae > Streptophyta > Magnoliopsida > Poales > Poaceae > Cenchrus > Cenchrus fungigraminus. The sequence goes on along the minus strand of CM072772.1, from coordinate 67,848,770 downwards.
TCTTCAAGAGTAGGTCCATCTTGGCATGCAGCATATCCGCTTCCTTGACGATATGTGTACCCCTCTGACGTGGCTGGAGTCGATCATCACTCCACCCTTGGTTGGAGACCATCTTCTCAATAAGCTTAGTTGCTTCAGCGATAGTGAGAGAGAAGAAAGCCCCTCTAGCAGCAGCATCAATATGGCCCCGAGCTGTCGGAGTCAGCCCATTGTAGAAACTTTGTAGAATAAGCCAGTTGTCCATCCCATGATGGGGGCAAGCCAGGATGTACTCCTGAAGCCTCTCCCAAGCCTTTGGAATGGTTTCATTTGCCGCTTGCTAAAAGCTTGAAATTCTCCCCCGGAGGGCATTGGTCCTGCCCAACGGAAAGAACTTCGCGAGGAACGCTGCTGAGCACTTTGCCCAGGTGTCAATATCTACACGGTTCTCATAGAACCACTGCTTTGCCTTTCCCAGAAGTGAGAATGGAAACAGTCGCAGACGAATGGCATCTTCCTCCACTCCTCGTATAGTGAAGGTACTGCACAGCTCCAGGAACGGTTGCAAGTGGGCACTCGCGTCTTCATTAGGCTTGCCACAGAATGGGCTAGCCTGTACCATCGTAATGAGGCCAGTCTTGATCTCGAAGTTTCCATTCCCGGTGTTGATCTCGGGGCCAGTAGGCACCTGATCAGCAGAGGGAGTAGAGTACTCACGAAGAGTCTTCTCTTGATTGGCCATAGGAGTTGATGTAGATGGCACAAAGGAAGCTGGGTCGACTTCCGTACGTACACGCTGGGGAGAACCGAAATGAGTTCTAGCTCTCCTCACGAGTGACTCAGGATCTTCAGTGAAATTCTGCGGTAAGTCGGAACCAGTCATACACTACCTGTCTTCATCATCGATAGACAAAGAAGACATTCAAAGTTAGCCTGCATTGAGAACTGTTTTATTCTTGTCATAATTATAAACATTTCAAAGTGTTGACATGTTATCCTTAGCCTTCCCCGGCAGCGGCGCCAGAAATGCTTGTTGGTATTTCTTAACCTCTATGCTAAGTTATGAGTTCCTAGCAACGATGCCAGAAATATCCAAATGCTAATCCTAACGATTACAAGAGTCCGCAAGCGCACGGAAGTACCATTGTAGCATTTCCCCAAAGGAGTATTCCAAAGGGTATCGAATCCAAGGAAGGCTGGGCGGATTAACAAGTTCAACACTATTGCAAGGAGTATAAATCATAGATGGGAACGAACCAGACACTCAAGTACAGGGGTAAGATATGATAGATAAGATAGTAGTGTGAACAAATAGACACACTCTCTCTAAAGGTCCTAGGATTCGGAGGCAACATACGAGTTAGTTCTAGGTTCTAAGGTACTAAACACACAAAGTCAGTCAGACGAGTTAGACACACACTAGCATCGCATGATCGCTGGCTCAAGCACCCAGGTACAAACGGGGAGCTAACCTCCCGCGTCGCTTACGCACGACTCCGGTTGTTAGACTTTAGACTCCTACAGTGTATCCGAACGTGGGGGATTCCAGAAGGGTCCAACGGCTGTCACCACCGCGGCCTACCCCAAGACAAACCATGGTATACACTCATAAGCAACGTAGCTATGCAACCCAAGCACCACGCTTACGTTGTTAGCAGGACCCTGACCGGCCCGGGCTATTGTGACCCAGGTTAGAGCTGCCAGATAAACCGGCCAATTACACCGAGTATCGTAGCTTGACCACGAACTTCATGCAACACGAACATGGGATCTAACTAGATCAAACTTGGCTAAGTACACAAACGGATTTGTGGTTTCCTATGTCTATTCAACAAGATCAAAGGGTCGTGTTCATGATGAACACGAGCCTCTAACTTATGAACAAACACCGAAAACATGTATAAGTCACTCGTCAACTGGATCGAAAGGCTTTGTTCATCAAGAACATGAGCCTCTAAATGATGAACGAGCGAAGAACACATGAACAAATCACCCATGTATACAAGCACAACTTTATATGAATTAGCTGAATAACTGAAGTAGATCAAAGTCATACAATAAAATAAAGATACAAGAGGACTCATACCTAGATCCCAAAGTAGACTTGGAACCTGAAGTAGAACTACTCTAGCCTACCTCCTAGCCTTAGAAACCAAAAGTGAGAGAGGAGGAGTAAGGTGTGTTGGTAAGAAATGAACCCCCTCCCCTTCTATTTATAGGCCAGAGCACCAGCGCAAGAAGCACTGAAACACCCCGGGAATGGCCTCTAGGACCAATGGACAAGCGCCACGTGGAAGCCCAGGATCAGCTGACCCAAGGTCGGTTCGGCCGATCCTAGGGTCGACCGACCCCAGGTGGGCCCCACTCAGGGTGTGCTTCCTCGTGGTGGCTGTCCTGTGGGCCCTTTGGTCGGTCCCTGGTGTACACGTGTTCTTGAGGCGGTTTAGGCGCTCTGGTGGGCCCATGGATCCATGTGAAGTCCACGTGTCATGCTCTGATTCATCGGGGCTTGCCTCCCTTGGATTGGTGACATGGCATGCATGCATGGCACCTTAGGTGGCTTAGCTTGCATGCATGGCACCTGAGGTGGCAGCCACTCCTTGAGGTGACGTGGCATGAATCATAGAAGGTGAGTTTACCACTTCTTTTATACTTATTATCCTGCAATCACATAATAGGACAAGTGGAACTACATTATTCTTAACTAAAATGCATGTAAGAAATGCCTCTTGCTCCTTTATTCATGAGTAAATTGACGGCTAAAGTAAGCACTTAACAGCCGTCAACACTAGGGGACGACTACGGAACAAAGTAGCACAACTTAGAGACTCAAGCTGATCGAACTCCACTCTGGAGCCGCGGGGGCGTAGGAGTCAGAAAGCCCGGCCAACTCAAGCCACTAAATGGTGCCATGTGTTCGCAGCCCCCGAGTACTCGGGGAGATTTGAGAAGTAACTTCGCATATTTTTTTGTCAAAATCGTTTTAGGCCGGAGCCCGAGCGGTTACTCGAGCACTTTTGAAAGAGGCCAGATGGGGACCTGCGGACCTAGACTGCACTCGCAAGTCTTCGCACCATAGCCGCGGAGGCGTAGGTGCTAGGAGCTTTGAACGAGCGGCAGTGCCAAGCCACACGCAGATCACCATCTTTTCCTTTCGCAAGTATGAGCGTTCTGCCAAAAAACCTCTCGTGCATGCGATCGGTTTCGACGTGGTCGTCGATGAGCTTTGTTTTAAAAACGGGAATACAAAAGGAGGGCATCGTGCCCTGGGTAGCCCCCGAGCGGTGAGCGTTTCTGCACAGGTGCAGGAACGCTTGCCGCTCAGCCTTTGGAAACGTTGAAGCTCGTAAAGAAGATGCCAACGTAAAAGCTTACGAACTCATGAATGTATGAACAAAAGCATGTAGCATTTATTCATTGATTCATAAGATAAAAACGGGGAACATTACTCAAGAGTAAAAAGGCCGCAGGTGTTCTATGTTTCACACGTTGGAGATGACCCTGCCGTCCTCGTATCGGATCTTGAATGTCCCGGGTCGGAGCATTTGATCGATGATGAATGGCCCCTCCCATGGGGGCGCGAGCTTGTGCCGATCCTTATTGCTTTGGACTCGTCGGAGCACCAGGTCCCCGACCTAGAACTCGTGGCTACGCACGTTGCGCTCGTGGTAGCGCTGCAGGGCTTGCTGGTACCGGGCTGAATGTAGCAGTGCCACGTCGCGCGCCTCGTCGAGCTGATAGATTGCATCTTCAAGCGCGACTTGGTTCCCCTCCTCTGTGTATGCCTAGACTCTCGGGCTGCCGTAGTCGATGTCTGTCGGGAGGACAGCTTCTGACCCGTGCACCATGAAGAATGGCGTGAAGCCGGTGTCTCGACTAGGCGTGGTGCGCAGGCTCCAGAGGACAAATGGCAGCTCAGCAACCCATCTTGCGCGGAACTTCTCGAGCCATTTGAAGATTCGGGGCTTCAATCCTTGCAAGACCATGCCATTGGCCCTCTCGACTTGTCTGTTCGTCCTCGGGTGCACGACAGCGGCCCAATCCACATGGATGTTGTTGTCGTCGTAGAATCTGAGAAACTTCTTTCCCGTGAACTGCGTGCCGTTGTTGGTGATGACGGAATTTGGGATGCCGAAGTGACAAATAATGTCGGTGAAGAACGCCACGGCCTCCTCGGAGCAAACCTTCACTATGGGTCGAGCCTCGATCCATTCGGAAAACTTGTCGACGGCAACAAGTAGATGCGTGAAGCCCCCGGGCGCTTGTCGGAGTGCCCTCACCATGTCCAGGCCCCACACAATGAAGGGCCACGTGATTGGTATGGTCTGGAGAGCCTACACCAGGAGGTGGGTTTGTCGTGTGTAGAACTGGCATCCCTCGCAGTATCGCACGATGTCCTTGGAATCTGCCACCGCTATTGGCCAGTAAAACCCTTGTCGGAAGGCTTTCCCGACAAGAGTTCTCGGACCGGCGTGATGTCCGCATGTTCCGGTGTGGATCTCTTGAAGTAGCTCCTTGCCTTGATCCCTCAAGACGTAGCGCATGAGTATGCCTGCAGCACCTCGCTTGTAGAGCTCGCCCTCGATGAGGACGAACGCCTTAGCTCGCTGTGAGATGCGACGCGCCTCCGTCTGGTCGGAAGGCAGCTTCCCTTCGACTAGCCACTCGAGGATGGGAAAACGCCAGTCTGGATCTTCAAGGTTCGGCTCGGGTTGTTGATCGATCTCCATGACTTCTGGTTCCCCGGGCTCTTGTGGCTGCTCTCCCTCGACCCGTACGGACGGCGTGTGCTGGTCGCTTGCGAACACACCATGGGGCACTGGCTTGCAGCTTGATGTTGCCTTGGCGAGGACGTCTGCAGCCTTGTTGTAGTCGCGCAGCACATGATGGAGCTCGAGCCCATGGAACTTGTCCTCCAACTCGCACACGGCCCGACAGTACGCCGCCATCTTCGGATCAACACAATTTTTCTCTTTCATGACTTGATCCACAACAAGCTCTGAGTCCCCTCTGATCTCGAGACGGCGGATTCTGAGCTCGATTGCGATTCGAATGCCATTGACAAGTGCTTCATACTCGGCGACATTGTTGCAGGCGGGGAAATGTAGTCGAACCATGTACTCCATGCGCACGCCCAGAGGCGAGATGAAGACAAGGCCTACTCCCGCTCCTTCCTTCATGACAGAGCCGTCGAAGTACATTATCCATGTCTCGTGCTCGATAGGCGTCGGCGGAGTTTGGATTTCTGTCCACTTAGCGACAAAGTCCGCCAACACCTGCGACTTGATGGCACTTCGCGGCACATAGGTTATGTTTTGCCCCATCAACTCGAGGGCCCACTTGGCTATCCTCCCCTCGGCCTCGGGGTTCTGGATCACTTCTTCGAGCGGGTAGTTGGATACCACCGTGATGGGGTGCGTGTCAAACTAGTGGTGAAGCTTGCTCTTGGTGATCCAGACAACATATACCAATTTTTGCATTTGCGAGTAGCGGGTTTTCGAGTCGGAGAGTACCTTGCTTACGAAATAGACCGGTCGCTGCACCTTGAGCGACCTTCCGGGCTCTTCTCGCTCGACCACCAACGCAGCGCTCACCACCTGGGTTGTCGCGGTGATGTACAGAAGCATAGGCTCTTCCAGCGCCAAAGCCGTGAGTATCGGTGGGCTCTTCAGGATATTCTTGAGCGAGTCGAGTGCTTCCTGAGCTTCGGGCGTCCACATGAAGTGGTCAGATTTCTTCATCAGGTTGTATAGAGGCAAGCTGCGCTCTCCGAGCTGAGCGATGAAATGGCTGAGAGCCGCGAGACAGCCCGTGATGCGCTGCACGCCCTTTAGATTCTGGATCGGTCCCATGTTAGTGATGGCCAAGATCTTCTCGGGATTAGCTTCAATGCCGCGTTCCGACACGAAAAAGCCGAGGAGCATGCCCCTCGGAACCCCAAAAATGCACTTCTCGGGGTTAAGCTTCACCCCATGCTCTCTCAGCTACGAGAACACCTCTGTAAGGTCTGGGACTAGATCGCCTATCTTTTTCAATTTGACCACGATGTCATCGACGTACGCCTCGATGATTCGCCCTATAAGATCTCCAAAGACACGTCGCATGCATCTCTGGAATGTGGCGCCCGCGTTTTTGAGCCCGAAGGGCATTGTCTTGTAGTGGTAGGCGCCAAACGGAGTAATGAACAAGGTCGCGAGTTGATCCGCTATGCACATCGCTATCTGGTGGTACCTGGAGTACGCATCGAGAAAACAGAGGGTTTTGCACCCAGCTATCGAATCGACTACCTGATCTATGCGAGGCAAAGGGAACGGGTCCTTGGGACATACCTTATTAAGGCCTGTATAGTCAACACACATCCTCCATTTCTTATTCTTCTTCTTTACAAGTACAGGTTTAGCAAGCCACTCGGGGTGGAATACTTCTCGGATGAACCCTGAACTAAGGAGCTTCTTGATCTCCTCGCCAATCACCTTGCACTTGTCGTCGTTGAAGCAGCGGAGGTGTTGTTCCACTGGTTTCGATCCCGGCTTGATGTTTAATTTGTGCTCGGCAACCTCTCTCGGAATCCCCTTCATGTCGGAGGGTTTCCATGCGAACACATCGAGGTTCGCTTTGAGGAAGTCAACAAGCACGCTTTCCTATTTAGGATCGAGCACCGTCCCGATACGGAGCATGTGGCCATCATCGGAGACGGCCGCATCCTTGACGTCCTTGGTGGGCTCGAAAGAGCAGGCCGCACGCTTGGACGACTCGGGAATCTCTTGGTCCTCGGAGGGAGGCTCGGCGTGGAGCCTCTCGGAGCGGATGAGCGCTTCAGCGAACTGGAAGCACTTAGCATCACATTCGAATGCGTGCTGGAACATAGTCCCCACTGTGATGACCCCCTTCGGACCTGGGATCTTCAGCTTGAGGTACGTATAGTTTGGCACGGCCATAAACTTCGCGTAGGCCGGCCTCCCGAGGATGGTGTGGTACGTCCTCGAGAACCCCACCACTTCTAAGGTGAGGGTTTCCGTGCAGAAGTTCCGCAGAGTCCCAAACATGATGGGCAGATCGATCTGCCCGATTGGGAGTGCCTCCATTCCAGGGATGACCCCGTGGAACGGTGTAGGCGATGGGCGCAGCTGGGACCACGGAATGCCCATGTCGTCGAGTGTCGACGCATAGAGGATGTTGATGTCGCTTTCCCCGTCCATCAAGACCTTGTGGATCCGCTTGGTCTTGAACAGGGGAGCCACCACGAGAGGGTAGCATCCTGGCTGCAGCATGCGGTCGGGGTGGTCCGTTCGGTCGAAAGTGATCGGGGTCTCTGACCACTTGAGGTACGATGGCGTCGCCGACTCGGTGTTGTAGACCCCGCACCAGATCAGCTTCTCTTGGCACATCGAGGGTCGTGCCGGGGACCCGCCAAATATCATGTGGACCGGCCCGTCCTCGCCGGGGTACCCAGCCCTCACGTCATCATCGTCGTTGTCGGGGAGAGGTGCGGCCTTCTTTGGTTCGTCCGCCGCCTTGGGCTTGAGAGTGCCGTTGACGTAGTTCTTCATTAAGCGGCAGTCCTTGAGTGCATGCTTGACAGGCACCTCGTGGTGGGTGCACGGCGCCTCCAAGAGCTTCTCAAAGTGGTCCTTCGGGGGACTATTAACGGATAAAACTCGTATCCACCTACGATCCACAAGCGTACGGACCTACACCTTTTTCACCACGGGGATTCCCTAGGTTCTTGTCAATCCGCGGAACAAGGGGATTACTAGCGTTTGATCTAGCACTACCTAGTTAACTTATCCAAACCCTAAACTATGGTTAATCTAGAGAACTACTACACTACACTAGAGAGGGTGATGAGACTCACAAGGTATATAAAAGACACTTGCCCAAGGGTCTACGATACTTGAACAAGCAACCGCTTAGAGATATGAAAACCGATCTAATCAACCTGGGGTTGTGACCACGGTTTCGCCCTTTCCCTCCCCCCGTACTGTCACTACGCGGAGGTATTCGTGACTAGACCTATGATGACCACGACGTATTGAAGGGTTCTAAGGGAGAAGTGAGATCTATACTCCCTACTAGGCATGGTAGCTAACCTTAAACATGAAAGCATCTTCAACACTAGATGATAGATTGAAACCATAAAAGTTGCGATTACATCTCAAGATCGTTTACAACCCATGGACAAATGAGAAGATTACCCCATCAAGGTGCTAGACATGGCACCATTGACCATGGTGACGCTTCCGATGGTGTATTCCTTCTCCTCCGGGGGTGTCGTGGCAGGGCCTCGATGTCCTCCTCCACTTGTGGTTGCTTCCGTCGAGTAGAGCGATCCTGATCTCTCTCCTCTCCTTCATATCTAGCTTGTGGATGGCCTCTCGAGCGAATGGCTCTCTTTCTGTGAATGGCGGCGCCTCCACCGATTTAGGGTTGCATCATCTTCACGCTCAAGAAACGGGGGGCCGAACGGACACGGGAATAGGCCAGGCCGGCTGGCTTGAGCCGACCGGCCCAGGCCCATCCCGACCCGGTTCGGTCGCCACTTCGCTCCCATGGGTCCTCTTGACATTTTGCACTTTGCCCCATCCAATTGCATCAATTTGACAACAGCATCCTTGTGTCCAAGATCGAGGGTCTTCTCGCATGAAGTTCGGTCTTTTACGCTTCAATCCTTGGGGATGTTCCTTTGTAACACTTCGGTCCTCGCCACCTATGGGAGTGATTTCATCATGCACTTGAACACGAACAGGACTCCTCATTTACTCCTTTGAACTCGTTGTGACTCCGTCCTTTTTGTCCATGTTTTCCTGCAAAAACATAACACTTCCAAATGCACATACAAAGATGAACTTGTCATATCATTAGTGTGCCTAGTGGCGGGTTAGTTCCATAATCAAGCTCAAACCAAAGTGTAATGAACATGTTTGGTGTACCAAAATACACCGTCAACATCTCCCCCACGCTTAGATCTTGCTCGTCCTCGAGCAAGTCCTTGTAAAAGAACTTTTGTCCATGGTGTTGAAAACATGCTCCGCTAATTCTTCCTTCACAAGTTAGTCGATCCTTTATCTTTAATATAATAAACATAAGGCAATGATCATGATACATAAACATGGGTGTTTAGAATTTTTACCAAATCGAGATTTACCCCACAACTCATACCTTTCACTCGAGGTCCTCAATTCTAGCCATGCTTACTTCTTTGCTTCCATCGGAGGGTTTTCATGATTTTTCAAAAATAAAATTCCTGCAACAAGTATTAGACAAAAACCTTTCTCCAAGTTTTTACATGTCGCTCATATGAAGTGGCTATCCTAAACAATTCATAAACTCTCACCTCCCACAAGTCTCTCATGTTATCATGTAAAGTGGAGCTATAGGTATGGCTAGTGAAATCAACACAAATATTGTCAAGCTAAGAAATTCCTCTAATGGTTGTTTACCTGTCAAAGCCAATGATCATGAGAATTAAACCATGATGTGGGGATGTCAAGGATAAGAAGATATAGAATGGTGGACATCTGCAAGGGCAAAAAGAAATTAAGACTACGAGGCACCGTTGACGTCCTCGTTGTCAGATTGCACATGGTTGGAAAAAAATGGAAGTTTCGTCTCTTAACAACGTGGCATACTTCCTTACACTTTACTTAATCTTCACTAGATTCATCCCTCTTCATATCTTTCTTGTCTTTCCTCTTTCTTTCTTTCTTTCGTTCTTTCTTTCTTTCTCTCTTCTATTTTCTTTTCTTCTCTCTATTTTTTTTCTTTTTCTCTCCATACGCATATATATATATATATATATATATATATTTACTTATCTCTCTCTCTTGACATCTTTACCTCTCTTCCTAAGCTCTTTGCTCATCTTTTCTTGCATAAATACAATCTGAATTTTAAATGAAAACCATGCTAGAGACGAGATGAAACTTCGAACATAGGTTGTGTTCAAGGAATACGATGTAGAAAACATATATTATGGTTTGGGTATGGAATTCGGTGATGTACGGGACTTTCAATGTGAGAGTCTCATTACCGAATACATGACGAGGCTAGCAATAAAAGATATATACAAGGACATGATCATTACTCGAAATTAAAACTTCCAAAAGAGAAGGATCCTAGCCCAACTCATCATGCTAACCGCACTTATGGTGGAGCGGATATTGAGTTGGCCATGTATAGGATTTTTCTTTGTCTCTCAACTTGGAAAAAGAGCCTTCGCTAACCTTTATTACAAGGGTTTTTCATATAATTTTCAGAATTAAACTCCTCCAACATTAGCATCAAACTTAGCACAATCGAAACAAGGTTCTAGATCAAAGTATGGTGTGGGCACTTTTAAAGGTAAAAACTCCACTAAGCACCACGGTAAACGTTTCAAACCAAATGCTCATGCTCATATATCAAAATTAAAGGAAAACATACGAGTAAAGAAAGAAAAAGCATCGCATGAGACAAAAATTAAAAGACACTTTTTATTTGATTTTTCGACTCGAACACTAAATTAACACACTTCAAACTTGAAAATTTAAAAACACACCTAAAAATTTAACTCACAAACTCTCTCAAACTCTAAACCAAACCAAACTAAACTCACTAAGGCAAAAATTTTAAGATCTAGCTAGCTAGCTCTCCCCCACGCTAAAATCATACGACGTCCTCGTCGTATCTTACAAAACTCCCAAGGGGGAAAACCCTAACTTTCTAGTGGAACATCCCACAGTCCTTGCACCACCTTTTCTTCATGTTGCTGACCATCCCGAATAACTTCCTCACGTCCCGAATAAGGAACTTGTAGTCGTCATCGACTAATCGTTCCAAATCCTCCATTCCCTGCCTCATCGCCTCCATAGCTTGGAAATACTCCTCGACCGACGCGTAGAGGTCTGAGATGGAGTGATGGCAAGCCGCACAACATAACGGATGTATCCCGAATGGGTCGTCGTCACTGTCGCTGCCATCATCGGGATCTCCGCCGCCGTTTGGACCTTCGGGAGTCTTCTCTTTAGGCACCTCCTCCCAATAGAAGAGGTCATTGTCGTCCCTTCCGGCGGCTGCCCACGAGCTCGGGCTGCGGTCGTCGGAGCAATCACTCCCCCTGTAATCCTTCGGCTCGGGCGACTCCTCCTTGTAGTCTTTCCTCTTGATGCCCCGGAGTCGCTCCGATCTACGGACAGGAGTCAATACCTCCTCCTTGACATGGTGGCGAGATGCAATCGGCCCGCTCGGGACACGCCCTCCGCAATGGATGTGGGCGCTCCTCTTGATCTCCATTGTAGGCTTGAGCTCGCATCGCTTTGCCTCCTCTAGCTTCAAAGGCTTCTCTGTGCCTACCTTGATCTCCTTGCTCCTTGGGGACGTCATGGCTGCTGCTTGGGTGCAAAAGGATGTGAATTGGGATGGATTCCCGAGCTCCAATCTCGTTCCTTTAAATAGTTCGAGAAGGAATGCCCTAGAACCCATCTTTTCCTTTTCTTGACTTCCCTAAAATTCTCTGACCAAACAAGGAAGTCGAAGACGCGCATCCCAGAGAAAAACGGGTGCAAACCGCCATCCGGGCCCCCTGGGCCGATCAGACCGGGTCGGCCGGCCTGCCTTGTTTCATGGGTCGGTTCGGTCCGGTTTTTCGCGTACTCCACTGTTTTTTAATTGTTAGCCCATGTAGAAAAGTTGGCCTGGTAAAATTTCGCGAAAAACTCCAGAAAAATAAAATAAGAGCTATTTACAAAAAGCTCACCTTGTTTTACGTCCTAGGTTTGACGTTTGGGCTCATCCTCTATGATGAAAATATCAATATGGTGAAGGGGCACAACGTCGGGTTCGAAATACACCTTAAGCCATTGACCATTCACCATGAATTGATCTCCTTTCATATCCACGATGGTAACCGCTCCATTGGAGAGCACCGAATGAACAATGTAAGGTCGATCCCACTTGCTTTGCAATTTCCACTTTCCGAAAGTTTTGAATCTCGAATTATAGAGGAGGACCTTATCTCCTTCTTTAAACTCCTTCTTCTTTAATCTTTTGTCGTACCATCTTTTGATTCTCTCTTTGTAGATGCTTGCGTTTTCATAAGCTTTCAACCTCATCTCCTCTAGCTCGCTAATTTGGATCCTTCATTTTACTACTGCGGCGTCTAGATCGAGGTTCATTTCTTTTATTGCCCAATATGCCTTGTGTTCTAGCTCAACTGGAAGGTGACAAGCTTTGCCATAAACAAATTGATAAGGGGTCATACCTATCGGTGTCTTGAACGCCGTTCGATATGCCCACAAAGCTCCATCCAACTTCTTTGACCAATCCTTGCCTCCCTTCTCTATAGTCTTGTTAAGGATGCTCTTTAGTTGCCTATTCGATGTTTCCGCTTGTCCATTCGTTTGTGGGTGATAAGCCATAGAGACTCTATGTTTAATCCCCAACTTGGACAAGCACTTCTTAAAGTTCTTCCCGGTGAAGTGAGTTCCTCCATCGCTTATCAAGATTCTCGGGGTACCGAAGCGAGGGAAAATCACACTCTTAATCATCACGATGGACTCTTCTGTGGAAGCTTTACGACATGGCATGGCCTCTACCCACTTGGACACATAGTCAACCATAACTAGGATGTGCTCAAATTCATGTAAGTTTTTGAAAGGCCCTATGAAGTCAATTCCCCAAACATCGAATAAATCGATTTGTAGATTGTAATTCAAGGGTATAGCATTCCTTTGAGAAATGTTTCCGGTCCTTTGGCACTGGGGGCATGATGCAACATATCTTTTAGTATCTTCATGCATCTCCAGCCAAAAGAATCCGCTGGACCACACTTTTGCTTGGGTTCGAAAATGACTATAGTGTCCACCATACTCCGCCGAATGACACTTCCTCAAAATTTCTTGCCTCTCTTCTCTTGGTACACATCTTCTCATTACTCCATCATTCCTAAGTTTGAAGTGATAAGGTGAATCCCAAAAATATTTCTGGCTTTCAGAGATTATCCTCCTTTGAGTGTTTTTATCTAGGTGATCAAGAGGCATTCTCCGAATTGCTCGAATGATATTGATCATCCAAGTATCCTTGTCGAGTATTCGGTAGAGGTGGTCATCTCTCATCTTATCCTCTATGGGCTCTTTGTCATCTTGTCCACGGTTCATCATAGACAAATGATTGGCCACAACATTTTCCACCCCGTTTTTATCACGAATTTCCACATAGAACTCTTGGAGAAGAAGGATCCAACGAATCAATCTTGGTTTAGCATCCTTCTTAGCCAAAAGATACTTGATGGCCGCGTGATCGGTGTAAACAATGACCTTCAAGTTCACAATGTAAGATCTGAATTTTTCGAAAGCAAACACCACCGCTAGCAACTCCTTTTCCGTAGTGGCATAATTTAATTGTGCCTCACTAAGAGTTTTACTAGCATAGTATACGACGTGAACTCGGCCTTCCTTTCTTTGACCTAAAACCGCCCCTACGGCATAGTCACTTGCATCGCACATGATCTCGAAAGGTTGGCTCCAATCCGGAGGTTGAATGATGGGAGCACTCACCAAAGCGTTCTTCAAGGTCCAGAATGCCGCTAAGCACTTCTCATCAAAGTCAAAAGCCACATCTTTTTGAAGAAGTTGTGTTAATGGCTTAGTGATCTTCGATAAGTCCTTAATAAATCTTCTATAGAATCCGGCATGGCCTAGAAAGCTCCTCAAAGACTTAACATCTGTTGGAGGTGGGAGTTGCTCAACTGTCTCCACTTTAGCTTTGTCCACTTCAATTCCTCTCTCGGATATAACGTGTCCGAGCACTATGCCTTGCCTTACCATGAAGTGGCACTTTTCCCAATTTAGTACTAGATCGACCTCCGCACACCTCGTGAGAACCTTGACTAAGTTTGCCAAGCAATCCACGAATCTCTTCCCATAACTAGAAAAATCATCCATGAACACCTTGACAATTTCCTCGATAAATTCTGAGAACACCGCCATCATGCAACGTTGAAAAGAGGCCGGAGCGTTGCATAACCCGAAGGGCATCCTTCTATATGCAAGCGTTCCATAAGGGCAAGTAAATGTTGTCTTGTGTTGATCATCCGGGTGAATGAGAATTTGCATGAACCCTGAGTATCCATCGAGAAAGCAAAAATAAGCGTGGTTTGCTAACCTCTCGAGCATCTCGTCAATGAACTATAGGGGGAAGTGATCTTTCTTCGTTGCTTTGCTTAGCTTTCGATAATCGATACACATCCGCCATCCGGTCATAGTTCTTTGCAGTACTAATTCGTTCTTCTCATTCTTCACCACGGTCAAACCTCCTTTCTTCGGCACACAATGTACCGGGCTCACCCACTCGCTATGCGGCACCGGGTAGATGATTCCGGCATCAAGTAACTTGATAACCTCCTTCTTTACTACCTCCCGCATGGCATGGGTTAACCTCCTTTGATGGTCCACTACGGGCTTACATTGGTCGTCCATTGGTATACGATGAGTGCAAAAGGCTGGGCTAAGTCCTTTGAGATCATTGATCGAATATCCGATCACCTTCTTGTGCTTTTTCAATAAATTCAGCAACTTCTCATTTTCTTCAGGACTCAACTCGTCACTCACAATGACTGGGTAAGTCTTGTCTGGCCCCAAAAATTTGTACTTTAATCCTTTGGGCAAAGGTTTGAGATCCACCTCGGGCACTTGTGGCTCTTCGGGTTTAGTGTCTCCTATGTCTTCGAATTTTTCTTCCTCCACGCTTCCATCTTGTGGTTCTTATCCCTTCGTTGCTTCCTCTAGTTCCTCGTCTTGTTGATCATTGGATTGATTCTCCATCGCCCTTTGCAGTGGGTCTCTAAGGGTTTCAACAAAACAAAGACTACCTACCTCCTCTTCTTCTTCATCCTCGGGAGGAAAAGGTGAAGGATGACTAGAAGCGCGAAGAAAACTATATGTGTACTTATCTCCATTAAGATTTATTGTTACTTTTCCTTCTCCGGCATCCAACACGGCATCAACCAACTTAAGGAAAGGCCTACCTAGGATTATGTGATCATGATTATTATAGTAGGCATCTAAAACAAAGAAATCGGTTGGTATGCACTTTCCAGAGATGATTACATTAATGTTGCAAGCAATACCTAGAGGTTTAATAGTTCTACCATCTCCCATGATTAACTTTGTTGAAGTTGGAGCTAAGTCTAGGTTATGGTCTTGAACTCTATCATAAATCTTGGAGGATAGGACACTTACTTGAGCTCCGATGTCGCATAAAGCCTTGCATTGAACTCCGTTAATCTCGCAACTCAAGTGTGGTGTTGTCTTCTCCTCTTGATCGGATCCTATTGCATAAACTTCGGCGAGGCGAGCGTATGGCGATGCTTCGGGCTTGATCCCCATGATTCTTTTCACCTCGGCTATGTTATCCGGATCCACTTCATCATCACTAAAGAGCTTTCGGAAGATCTCACCGGTGGTTTCAAGATCGTATGAATTTTCCGCTTGCTTTTCCGGTGGGAAGTCTACTTCCAATGCTCTTGCCATCCCCTTTTGGTTAGGGAACGGTCTTCTCTTGTCGAATACTTCTCCATAATCAATTAGAACCCAATCCATTTGCTCGAACTCCCTTAATGGCTTCACGCTTGACATACTCCTTTTGTTTGTTTCATCTGACTTGGTGAAGTCAATGCTTGGGGTAGTTCTTGTCTCGATGTGTACTTCTTCAAGCTTTTCCGGGATTGGCTCCTCTTTCTTGTCTTCCGGGGCTGCCTTTTTGGAAATTTCAGCACATGTCTTCATCCTTGAATTGCGTTCCGGCTCTCCCAAAAGTTGTGTTTCCCAATCTCTTCGCATGGCCGCCGCTTTGCTAAT
The DNA here is from genome assembly GCA_036936925.1 of Cenchrus fungigraminus. Lineage (NCBI taxonomy): Eukaryota > Viridiplantae > Streptophyta > Magnoliopsida > Poales > Poaceae > Cenchrus > Cenchrus fungigraminus. The sequence goes on along the minus strand of CM072772.1, from coordinate 67,832,958 downwards.
CTTTTGCAAAAGTTGAGCGGCTTCCTGAGTGTTTTCTCCATGAGATCCCTACCAGCACACATTTGAACATGTTCCATGCAACTAGGGGTTAGGGAAAAGAAAAATGTATGCAAGAGTACGTCACCAGAGAAGCCGAGTCTTGGTCCTTGTTCAATCAATTTATTAAATCTATTACAAGCTTGGTCTATCCCTTCCTCTTCTCCTTGCGTGAAGGTGATCACTTGCCTCCTTAGATGTTGAACCTTGCTTATTGGAAAAAACTTCTCGCAAAATTTCTTCAACTTGTTCCAATTCCCTTCAACTTCAAAGGACGCAAACGAGTACCACGTCTTTGCTTCGCCGGCAAGAGAGTAGGGAAAGAGATTCCACTTGAACCATTCATCGGGTACTTCTTCTTGACGCATCGTGTTGCATAGCGTCGCTGAAATGCTTTATGTGTCTATACAGGTTCTCCGTCTCCATCCCTCCAAATGGGGTTGCCGCCGCCATCTCGATGATCCTAGCCTTGATTTCATACTTGGTCGCTTCGAGCTTCGAATCCGACTCTTGTACCTTTATATCTTCACATCAAGGACTAGCGTAATCCCGTAGCGATTTCTCCGGTTCTTCCACGGGGTGGTTGGTGAACGCCATCTAGACAACAAGATAGAAAAACAAAAACCAAACAAAATGGTTTTCTAGGTAATAGGGGTTAGATGTTAGCAATAAACGATAAACAAAAACAAAAATAAATGCAAAATCAAACGGAGTAAACTGGCTTGCTCCCCGGCAACGGCACCAGAAAAAGGGGCTTGTTGACGGATAAAACTCATATCCACCTACGATCTGCAAGTGTACGGACCTACACCTTTTTCACCACGGGGATTCCCTAGGTTCTTGTCAATCCGCGGAGCAAGGGGATTACAAGCATTTGATCTAGCACTACCTAGTTAACTTATCCAAACCCTAAACTACGGTAAATGTAGAGAACTACTACACTACACTAGAGAGGGTGATGAGACTCACAAGGTATATAAAAGACATTTGCCCAAGGGTCTACGATACTTGAACATGAAACCGCTTAGAGATATGAAAACCGATCTAATCTACCGGGGGTTGTGACCACGGTTTCGCCCTTTCCCTCCCCCCGTACTATCACTACGCGGAGGTATTCGTGACTAGACCTATGATGATCACGGCGTATTGAAGGGTTCTAAGGGAGAAGTGAGATCTATACTCCCTACTAGGCATGGTAGCTAACCTTAAACATGAAAGCATCTTCAACACTAGATGATAGATTGAAACCATAAAAGTTGTGATTACATCTCAAGATCGTTTACAACCCATGGACAAATGAGAAGATTACCCCATCAAGGTGCTAGACATGGCACCATTGATCATGGTGATGCTTCCGACGGTGTCTTCCTTCTCCTCCGAGGGTGTCGTGGCAGGGCCTCGACGTCCTCCTCCACTTGTGGTTGCTTCCTTCAAGTAGAGCGATCCTTCTCGCGAATGATCTCTCTCCTCTCCTTCCTCTCTAGGTTGTGGATGGCCTCTCGGGCGAATGGCTCTCTTTCTGCGAATGGCAGCGCCTCCACCGATTTAGGGTTGCAACAACTTCACGCTCAAGAAATGGGAGGCCGAACCGACACAAGAATGGGCCAGGCCGGCCGGCCTGGGCCGACCGGCCCAGGCCCATCCCGGTTCGGTTCGGTCACCCCTTCGCTCCCGTGGGTCCTCTTGACATTTTGCACTTTGCCCCCTCCAATTGCATCAATTTGACGACGTCATCCTCGCGTCCAAGATAGAGGGTCTTCTCGCACGAAGTTCGGTCTTTTACGCTTCAATCCTCGGGGATGTTCTTTTGTAACGCTTCGGTCCTTGCCACCTTTGGGAGTGATTTCATCATGCACTTGAACACGAACGGGACTCCTCATTTACTCCTTTGAACCTGTTGTGACTCCGACCTTTTTGTCTATGTTTTCCTGCAAAAACACAACACTTCCAAATGCACATACAAAGAAGAACTTGTTATATCATTAGTGTGCCTAGTGGTGGTTTAGTTCCATAATCAAGCTCAAACCAAAGTGTAATGAACATGTTTGGTGTACCAAAATACACCGTCAACAGGGACCGGCCTTGGGCGGATTGTTCTTGGGACGCGTGGCCTTGCGCTCGACCGTCGCGACGAGGTTGTCGTCACGACGACGCTTGTCGTTCTTCTTCTTCTTCTTGAAGTGCGAGGAGGGCACCTTGCTATCGTCCATAACCTGCTTCCCCTTGCCCTGAGGGGTGTTGAGAGTCACCGCGACTGCTTCCTCACCGTCTGCGTGGTTGGTCGCGATGTCGAGGAGCTCCCGAGTAGTTCGGGGAGTCTTGCGCCCTAGACGTTGGATGAGGGTGGTGCAGGTGGTGCCGTTTTGAAACACCGAGATGGTGTCGTTGTCTGTCGCACCGGGGAGCTCGGTGCAGCGCTTGGAGAAGCGCGGGATGTAGTCGCGCAAGCTTTTCTCCCGATTTCTGCTTGTAGTTGCACAGCTCCCACTGCTTACCGGGGTGGGCGTACGTGCCCTAGAAGTTGCCAACGAAGGTTCTACGCAGCTCCGTCCAATCGTTGATCCTGCCGTGGGGCAGGTGCTTGAGCTAGGTCCGCGCGGAGTTGGAGTCGGCGAGGTAGAGCGGCAAGTTCTTGATGATGAAAAGGTCGTCCGTCGCTCCTCCCGCTTGGCACGCGAGCTGGTAGTCTTCCAACCACACACTAGGGTTCGTCTCCCCATCGTACCTGGGGATGTTTGTCGGAGCCCGGAACCGCGGAGGGAACTGCGCGTCACGCACCTTCTTACCTAAAGCGCGTGGCCCCCTCTGGTCCGGCGACCAGGTGCGGGCACGGTCGTCATCGCTGTCGTAGCGCCCACCGCGCCTTTGGTCATCCCGTTGGCGCGGGCGGTGCTCGTCGTGGTGGTCGCGGTCGTCGCCGTAGCCGTTGTTGTAGTCGTCGTCGCCGGCAGCTCGGCGGTGAGCCTCGATGGTGTCGCGGGTGTCGCGGTTGGGCCCGAGACGTTGCTTGACCGCAGAGCTGCCGGCGTCCTCTCCACGACTCTGATGTCGCGAGGGAGATGGGTTCTGATGGTGCACGGACTGTGCTGCTCTCGTGTCACGTGCCGACCGGTGGCTTGATGCGAAACTTCCCGCCTGTTGTGCCGCTGCCGTCTCGAGGAGGGCTTTTAGTTGCTATCGCACCCTTCTCTCCTTGGGGGTGGCTGCCTCGGGGTAGCCGCGCAGAAGCATGGCTGCGGCTGCCAAGTTCTGTGATGCACACTTGAAGAGCGGCGGCTCACCGCCGTCGACGTTGGCATCTTCGTTGATGCGCCGGTTGACGTCACACGCGGGGGCGTGAGCTGGTGGTGTCGTGGCGCGGGCCCTGGACCACGCGGGGCCCTGGCGGTGCTCCCACTGCTCGCCGTCTCCCTCGCAGTGTTGTTCACGCTGCGGGGCTTGTTGCGGGTCACGTGGTCTCTCCTCCTCACACCGCGGGGCGCGTTGGGGGTCACGCAGCCCCTGTTCCTCCCCGAGTGTTCGGAGAAGGTTTGCCACGTCCTTGTTGAGCTGGCGCCTGGCCTCGGCCAGCTCGTCGAGGCGCGCCCAACGCTGGGTGTCTGTGGCGCGGTGACGCGATGCCTCCTCCACATCCGTGGAGCTGCTTGCGCTCCGTACTTCGTAGACGAAGCACTCGCACGTGTAGTCCGGCGCGGGTGCCGGTGGTACCCGTCGGGCCGTCGCGGAGCCCGGGATGGTGTAGGACGCTCGCAGCGCATCCACGTAGGCCGTCACCGGGTCGTCCGGGAGGCCTTGCTATCCGTGGGGGTACATGGCAGTGTACCGCTCCATGAATTCGCCCTAGGTCAGCGGCTCGGACCCACTGGCCTGTTAGGCAAGGTTGGTGAGGTAGTAGGCGGCGAGCCTAAAATGCTCATGCGTTGGGTTTCGCCCCAACATGGCCATGATCATCTCGCCCGAGAATCCTTGGACGAATTCTGCGTGCCCCGCCGCCGCCATCAAGGCGGTGGGGTGAGCAGGTCGGGCAAAGGTGCGCCTGACGATGCACTCTGCCGGCCCGGTGTAAACGAAGCCGAGGGAGCCGAAAAGCATGGTGGCCCTGGGAGTTAGCGAAACCCCACGACCCTCCATCCGGATCATTGGTGAAGTTCGGCGAGACATACGATGTGCCCCTACCTGGCGCGCCAACTGTCGGGGTTCTATACCGCCGGCAGTAAATTTTTATCGAATCGTGTGTCGAACCCGGATTGTTGGCACAGGAGACACAGGGGTTTATACTGGTTCAGGCCTCTGAAGAGTAATACCCTACGTCCAGTGTCGAGCTGCTGTGTTCTTATGCTAGGAGTGTTTGTAGTAGGGGTTACAAACTAGTCGGGAGAGGGTGTCGAGCCCAAGTCCCTGTGAGGTGTTGGATGATCGGTTCGTCAGCCCCTATCACTACGTGAAAATCTCAAATAGGTCACGCAGCATTTGTAACGGGCCCTTAACACCCGTTACATGCACCCACATCTGTAACGGTTGTTGTTTGGCACCTGTTACCCATAAGCGCACCAGGCCGACCCCGGGGTTGGCCTCCACAACGCCAGTTACCAATGTGGACTTCTGGTAACGGGCTTCTTAAACGCCCGTTACATGAATTCTTTGTAACAGATGTTAAATAGAGTCCGTTACAAAAGTTAAACCTATCGATAACGGGCTTGTAAAGTCCGTTACCGATCAATGCCCTATCAGTAACAGGTTGTTTAAGTCCATTACTGATTACTGCCGTATTGGTAAAGGGCTATAAAGTCTGTTACCGATAATTTCGTACTGGAGACGCATGCTTGTTAGGATGTGTTTCCTTTGCTGGCGACCCAATTGGATACGCTCGTGTCTTAGGACTCGTCTCCTTTGATTGCCACCCAGGGTCGCCTTTTTTCTCACATCGGAGACGCACGTTGTTATTGCTCGTCTCTGTCTTCTCCTTCCGACACCACTCGCTCTCTCTCCGTAGAAGGCCACTCCTGTTCTGACAACAACACTCGCTCTCTCTCCTCAGAAGGTCACTCGCTCGATCTCTCTGCTCAGATGTCCCCACCAGCCTGTCCTGTTCGCCGCCACCAGCTGCATGCGCTCTGAGGATCGCGCTTAATTTCTCTCCTCAGAAAGCCGGCGCTGCAGCAGGCCGGCCGGCCGTGTGCGCGATGGCGAAAGGGGCCAGCAGACGTCAACCGCGGCGTCATCCAAAGCAGACGCCTCCATGTCCCCTCCACCTGGGGCTCGGCGCCGTCCTCCGCGCTGTCGCCACGGCCGCAACGCCGCCTCCGATCCTCCTTCTCAGCCGCGCTCGCCTCGTAGAAAGTCCTCGTCAAGGTGGAAATTAATTGCCCCCTTTTATTGAAATTCTTCAGCTGTCCTAATCCTCTTATGTTATCGGTTTTTTTGTGTGATGAATTATGCTCATTTGATGCATGGAATGCAGATGGCGTCTGCTGCTCAGGCTTGGATGTACAGACAGCCCCAAGAAGATTGGGAGAATTTCTTAAGCGGGGTCAATGGTTTTCTAAATCAAGCAGAAGCAAATATGAGAAACCGTGGTATTCAGGCAATGCTTTGCCCCTGTATAGATTGTCTCAACCAGAAGAAATTCGCACAACGGGAAATCATTTTTCATCATTTGGTCACACGTGGTTTCACAAAAAATTACACGTGTTGGAATAAACATGGTGAGGAAGGCCTTAATGAACTCGAAGCAGGCTGCCTAAATGAAGGTGAAGTGCGACACCATGCTACCGACCATGATGAAGACCTTGATGACGGTGTAGTTTTTGAGGAAAATGAACCATTATTCCCACCAAATGTGATGAGGCCTGAGGATATCACTGATCAAGAAGTTAGGGGCTTCGATGATGGTGAGGTGTTGCAACGTGTGCACAATGTTGATCAAATGTTGCGGGATGTTGAGTTTCAACGAGTGTACACACCTTCTGAATTAGCGAGGCTGAAGTAGTTCATTAAAGATTCAAAGAAACCCCTCTATCCTGATTGCCAGAAGTACTCTCGCCTTTCTGGTGATCTAAAACTTCTGCAGCTTAAGGCAGATCATGGTTGGAGCAACAAAAGTTTCAAACATCTATTGGATGTGCTTAGAGACATGCTACCTGAAGGAAACCAAATAGCAGAGTCTGTCTATGAGGCGAAGAAGATAATCTGTCCTCTGGGAATAGAGGTTGAAAAAATCCATGCATGCAAGAATAGTTGTGTATTGTTCCGTGGAGATTATGCAGACCTTGACAAGTGCCCCAAGTGTGGCTATGATCGGTACAAGAGGAAAAAGGATGGTGGAGATGATAATAATGTTGATGACGAGAACGAGCCTGGCGAGATCAGAGGCAAGAAGAAGAAGGCTAACAGAGGGGCTCCTGTGAGGGTGGCATGGTATTTTTGCATCATTCCTCGGCTGAGAAGATGGTTCGCAACACGAAAGGAGGCCCAACTCTTGCATTGGCATGACGAAGGCCGAAAGGAGCTTAAGCAAGATGGCAAGTTTAGGCACCCCGCAGATGCAGCACAATGGGGTAACATTAATAACCACTTTCCGTGGTTTGGCGAAGACGTAAGGAGCATACGGTTTGCTATGACCACAGATGGCGTGAACCCATTCGGTAACCAGAGCTCAACACATAGCACCTGGCCTATCGTGCTATCATTGTACAACCTTCCACCCTGGCTATGCAAGAAACAGAAATATATGATGCTGACAATATTGGTCTCCGGGCCAAAGCAACCTGGCGACCGTATTGATGTCTACTTGAGGCCACAAGTTGATGACTTGAAGATACTGTGGAAGCCTGGTGTGAAGGAGGTTTGGGATGAGTACAAGCGTGAGGAGTTCACAATGCGCGCCATGTTGTTCACCACCATCAACGACAACCCGGCTCATCGCAACCTCTCTGGCCAGAGTAAAAGAAAAGGTGCAGCTTGCCCACACTGCTTGGACGATACTTGCGCAGTATGGCTAAGACATTCAAAGAAATACGTATTTATGGGGCACCATCGTTTCCTCAGCAAGAAACATCCATACCGGGCCATGGATTGTCAGTTTAATGGGGAAAAGGAGAATCGAGAGGCGCCGTTGCATGTGACTGGAGATCTGGTCCACTTGAAAGTCAAGGACATCAAAACTATGGAGGAGTTACCCAAACTGACTGAAAAAACCCTTGGCAAAAGAAAGAAATGAGATGGTGAAGAAGAAGAAGAAGGAATGTGGAACAAGAAATCAATTCGATGGGAGCTAGAATATTGGCCGATGTTGGATGTGCGTCATTCGATTGACAACATGCACGTCAAGAAGAATGTGTGTGAAGGTACTTGTGGAACATTGCTACAACAGAAGTCCAAAGGAAAAGATCATAAAAATGCAAGGGAGGATCTTAAAGAACTGGACATTAGGCCAGAGCTCTATGCAGAGGAAACAGAGACGGGGACGAACCTTCCCGTTGCTGCAACCACCTTGTCAAAGGCAAAGAGAAAAGAATTCTGTCAGTTTTTGCATGATTTGAAAGTACCTTCAGGCTACTCATCAAACTTCAAGAGGCTAGTGTCGGTGAAGGACATGAAAATGAATTTCAACTTGATGAAATCTCATGATTGCCATGTGTTGATGACAGCTCTTCTTCCTGTTGCACTTAGAGGTATCAAGACAGAGCTGGTTCGCGACGCGGTCACGAGCTTGTGTTTATTCTTTAATGCAATAGAACAGAAGGTGATTGATGAGGAAAAACTATTGGACTTAGAGAGGAGGCATTTCGAGACCCTATGCCTGCTTGAAGCTACCTTCCCACCATCATTCTTTGATCTCATGCTGCATCTAACAGCACACCTCGCGAGGGAAATCTGGTTCCTTGGCCCATCTTACCTTCATCAGATGTTTCCATATGAGAGGTTCTATGGATTCCGGAAATCATTGGTACATAACTAGTTATTTCCGGAGGGAGCCATTGTTCGTGGCTACGAGACCATCGAAGCAGTGGAGTGGGACATGGGTTATATGGACCCCCAAAACGCCATTGGTGTGCCTCGCTCACGGCATGAAGGTAGGCTTTCAGGTGTTGGGACCCTGGGGAAAAATTCAGTCACTCCGGAATCAGATGCCTTCCAAAAGGCTCATTTCACTGTGATACAATAGCTGCACCTAATTACACCATTTGCCAATGAGCACAAGCGACAACTACGTGAAGACAACCCTGACCATGGTAGGGCTTGGCTTGCAAAGATGCACATGCAAGGTTTCAGCAGGTGGCTCCGAGATTATGTCGAGACATGCAGCAATGCTATAATAACCGACGAGATAAGGAATCTAGCAGCGGGGCCATTGTTCATTGTTACAAGATACCAAGCAATGGATATCAATGGATACACGTTCTACACCATGGCCCAGGATAAAAAGAGCGTCTATCAAAATAGTGGTGTGCGTGTACGGGCCGTCGTTGACGACAGTCATGATGATGATGACATGGAGACAGGCACATATTATGGTCAAATAGAGGAGATATGGGAGCTTGATTATGTAGGATTGAAGGTAGCCTTGTTTCGGTGTAGATGGGTCACCAATGGGAAGAGAGTTGTGAGCAAGGACAAATATGGTTATGTTAGTGTTGATCTCCGGGTCTTCGCCGCTCTCCTTCGCCGCTCTCCTTTGCCGCTCTCTCCCCGCTGCAGCCCTGCTCTTCTCCAGCCCCACCGCTCCGTGCGTGACGACGGTGACGAGGACGCGGTTACTGGTGTGCGGACGGCTTCCCGACCAACCTAAAGACAGTTGACGCGGATCCGTCATCCCCGGCCCCGACGACGAGCCGGCCACCTCAGGCCACGAGCCGACGTGGATCCGGCCCCTCCGACCATCACGAGAACAACTACTTCATTCACGACAGAGGTTAGTCCTGGTTGAACCCCCAACGCCCTCTCTCTGCTCGGCCGCCAAATCTGCTATATATTCATGTCAATGTGGATTAGAGAGACATGCCTTGATAGTTCATCTTTAATTGATTGACTGTGGATTTGATGGATGGATTTTGTTGCTCCAAGTCTGTTTGACTAAATTGTTGCTAACAGATGAAGTTATATGAACTGTTGAAATTCATTTTCATGTTCCTGGTGCTACAATTTTTGCACTGTAAATTCATGAAAAACATTGAGGATGTTAGCATACTTTAATTCTGCTATGCTTTGAATGTACCAGATCGACAGTTATGCTTTGGACCTGTTAGCATACTTTAATTCTGCTATGCTTTGAATGTACCAGATCGACAGTTATGCTTTGGATCTGTTAGCATATTTTAATTCTGATGGCCACATAATGTCAGTGGGAATTGCATCGTAGTGGTTTATAATGTAGTCCACCCAATCTGCTATATATTCATGTCAAGGTGGATTAGGGAGACATGCCTTAATAGTTCATTTTTAATTGATTGACTGTGGATTTGATGGATGGATTTTGTTGCTCCAAGTCTGTTTGAATAAATTGTTGCAAACAGATGAAGTTATATGAACTGTTGAAATTCATTTTCATGTTCCTGGTGCTACAATTTTTGGACTGTAAATTCATGAAAAGCATTGAGGATGTTAGCATACTTTAATTCTGCTATGCTGTGAATGTACTAGATCGACAGTTATGCTTTGGACCTGTTAGCATACTTTAATTCTGATGGCCACATAATGTCAGTGGGAATTGCATCACACTGGTTTATAATGTAGTGATAACTAGATTGTCCTATGCTTTGTTGTGAGTGTTAATTGTTTCACTACTGTCATATATATTGTAATTGTTGGTGTCATGATGTGTTGTGAGTGTTGTTTCACTACTGTCATATATAATGTCATGATCATTGCTTTATCCTCTTGTTGCATGTACACATGGAACACACAATCCATCGCTGCTGAAGTTGGACAAGGAAGCAGTTGAAGGAATTTATTCTCTGCTTTGATATATAAGCATATTGTTGTGTCCCTATCAAAATGATTAGCACCTATCCCTGTATGCTAATTAAGTAAAATATGAACTGTGTATGTCTATGCTGATTTTATTTACGACTTGTAATGATTTCTAGTGTAATATCAGCTATTTTGCCTGTCAGAGAAAATGAATTTATCTAATAAGAATTTTGTTTAGATTTTCAGCCTTGCTTATGTTGCTCTACTGACAACCCGACATATCATCTATGCAGCCTCCCACAACAACAAACTCCTCTACCTCCAGTGCACCATCACAGCCCATCGGCGGTGAACCTTCTTCTCAGGGTCACTCAGCACAGACTGCTACGAGTAGTACTCGATCCCGCGGGTCAAGGACACAAACCAAACGGCCAGAAGACAAGTTGACTGCAACTGGACTTGATGCCAATTTTTGGCCTACCCCAGATGCTGCGAGGGATAGATTTGTATTGGTCTGTGGCCTCATTGCTCGGGAGAGGGTGTCAATCAACAAGGCGGTTGATGATCTCTCACCAATTAAGAAGGAACATCTGTTCACAGTTTTAGAGGAAAAGCTAGATTACCCAGCCAATCTGGAAGAATCTGTTCGCAAGAAGGCAGTTAAGGCAGCTATATCAGAGATTGGAACCTTGCAACGGCGGTTCAAGGCCCATTTAAGAAAAAAAATATGTGAGCGAAGAGGAGACTCCCTTTGTGAAGCATTCCTTTTTGCAACAACAAGACTGGGACATGTTTGTGCAGGAAACCAATTCTCCTTCATTTCAGCAATTGAGCCAGGAGATGAAACAAAAGAGCGCATTGCATAATAAGCCATACAAGACGGGCAGAAAAGGTTATCGTGGTAAAAGGAAAGAGTGGGAGGAGGAGGATGCAAAGCTAGCTACAGAAGGAAAACAGAACCCTTGGGACCAATTTCCTGGACGTTCGAGACCTTATCTGCGGGCAAGGGTAGGGAAGAAGAGGAAGAATACTAGTGAAGGAAGCGGGGGCATAACATTCAGTAACCCTGCGGTGGTGGGGGTAGCAGATAGGGTGAAAACACTTGCAGCTCAGGGTAGCGATGGTTCTTTCTCTGGGGTTAGGGAGGATGATATCCTCACCGCAGCACTTGAGACTCCAGAGCATCGAGGTCGGGTCCGAGGCGTGTCTAGTTCACTTGGCTGGGGTAAAGGGTTTGGTGAAGAGTTTACTGGAATGTACAGGAAGAAGAGGAGGAACAAGAGGTCTGATGCTCATGATATGATGGACATAACATTAAAATCAGTTGTCCATGCTCTAAGACTATCAGGCATCGAAATACCAAAAAATGTACTTCTTCCTTCCCAATTACCAGCGCCTGTCAGTAGCAGTGAGGAAGAAGACGTGCATGGCAGCAAGGAAGAACATGTGCATGACCGCGAGGAAGAACATGCGCATGACAGCGAGGTAGATGCATGTGGCAGAGAGCAAGACCATTGGAATGCCAATGAGGATGAAGCAAATCAAATGCACAGTGATAGTCGATCACCTATGCTGGACACAATAGATAAGCTGACAGAGCCAACCGCGTGCAGCCTTTTGGATGGCACCGGGATTAATGTGGAGCTCGCACTAGCGAAATTCTTTCCATTTCAAAAGGGTTACCATTCAGTACCGGTGCAGGATGGGTATGTTGTGGTGCAACCTACTTATGTGTGGGCCAATGCGGGTCACTACCCTCTGCCTGTACCAATTGATGGGGGTGACATAGCAACCCTAGCTGAGGCTCTCATTCAAAGGATCCAATGGCCAAAGGACAGGATCCTTATACCACCCATGACGAGACATCCCAACCCTGAAGCCGCAACAGGTAGCAGGGGTCAGCATCAGATGGAGGTACTGCAGCTCAGTGTCAGCAAGAGAAGGCTCAACAGCAACAGCAGCAACAGCAGATCAGCAAAACTACGCAACAGGAGTGTCGACAACAGCCGGAGGAGCCCAGGCAAACTCCGCCTAAGCAGCTGCTGCAACATGAGGATAAGCAACAGACGAAACAGCAGCCTCTCCAGCAGCAGGAGGAGGAGCGCAGGCAATCTCCCCCTAAGTAGCAGATGCAACATGTACAATAGCCTCTGCAACAGGAGGAGCCCAGGCAATCTCCACTGCAGAAGGGGAACCAGGCCACTCTAAAGATGAGATTCTTAACTGTATTATTGGGACAGAACAAGAACGACCAAAATACAAACCTGGTGCACCTATGTTGTCAGAAGTAAACTTAGAGGCTGCTGGACCAAATTGTGCCAGGTTGCATGCTTACGTCATGGAACACAGTAAGGATAAACTTGTCTTTCCAGCAAAGGTGGATCAAGACTACTTTAAAGGTGGTGGTGGTGCTTTAATGTTAAACATTGCATTCAGTAGCGTGTATAACCTTATAACCCTGGCTTCTCTGGACGTTACCTTCTTGAGGTGGTGGACATTGTAAGTCCCTTAAAACCTAAAAAGATATTTCTTTAATTTTGACCACAAAGTTCATGCTTGCTAACAATTTGATTTTTTGTAGGAAAATGATGGACAAGCCAGCGGAGATGCAGATCAGTGTTGGGTTTTTAGATCTAGGTTTTATTACTTCCACAAATATTTCTCAGCATTCTGGCCTTGTTACCAAAGCAATCGCAAATGCAATGAACAATGACTACGTGGTGGGTGCCTACTACACTAGCCACTGGGTAACAGTGATCATCTGTATGAAGTTCAAAGAGGTTTGGTATCTAGATTCTGCTAAACAACATCCCCCGCTAAAGTTCTTAGACCTCAAATCTGTTGTGGACTGGTCAGTATCTTGTAGGTTTTGTTCACAAAAATTCAATCTCTTAGTGTTTCTAATCGGTATTGCTGACCATGCAGGGCCTTTGGTACAGTATCTTGTAGGTTTTGTTCACAAAAATTCAATCTCTTAGTGTTTCTAATCGGTATTGCTAATCACGCAGGGCCTTTGGTGATCATGCACAGGACGGAGTGACGAAAGGAAAGAAAAAAAGCCAAAAGTCATACTCAAGCACAAAACAAATCTCGATGTAAGACCGAGGTTTTTTGATGGTCCCTTCTTACCTATTTGGTACTGCATTAACTTGTCATTTTGCTACCTCGATGCAGTGTGCTCAACAGCCATGGTGGTCCTCTTTGTGTGGATTCCATGTGGCATCCATATGTTAAGACTACTGAATGACATACCTGACATCAAGAAGCCTGCTGTAAGTAGATAATAATGCTCAACCTTGTCTCTGCTCATATTCTCCATCTGATTTTAGAAACTGATTTCTATTTGTATTCTCATAAATGATTGTATTTTGCAGGATTTCAAATCTACTGTAGATGTTTCCACAGAAGATCTAAAGCGTGTCCGGGAGATGTTGTGCGAGTACATTCTTAAGGAGACCATCGACCGAAAGGGCAACTTCTATAATGGTGCACCGTGAGTTCATTGTAGCCAGAAACTTGAAACTCATTCAGTCTTCTTTAGTCACGTGTTGTTGCCTGAGAAACCTGCTTGGCTTGCTTGGTTGGGGTCAGATGCTACCTGGTTCAGGCAGTTTTCTCATGACTCCATCCAAACAAGCCCTGATGAGAGTAACTTGAAACTTGATGTGATCCTAGCTTGTCTATAAATGTGATCTTGCTTGCCTATATCTGTGATGTGAGAATGTGTTTGTGATGTCTCCTTGCTGTGGTGGCTGCCATATCCTGGCTGGTTCCAGGATGGCAGGATGCAGCCCCTGATGGCTGCCAAATCCTGGCTGGTTCCAGGATGCAGCCGACAAGCAGGCAGGTTACTGTAGGGGTGGCCTACGTATATGTAATGGGCATTAATTAAAGCTCGTTACAAACACTGATCAGTGAGTAATGGGCTTCATTCGGAAAGCCCGTTACAAACATGCCAACAATGTAACGGGCAGTGTAAAAGCCCGTTATCAGTACTGACCGGTGGGCCCCAGGACCTGGCCTGTTCGTCGAGATATAGAAGACGCGGGTTGAAAGCACACGTCTCCTTTAGTCGAGAGACAGCAGACGCGCGTGGAAACAGATGCGTCTCACTTCGTCGAGACAGAGGAGACGCAGGTTCACAGCACGCGTCTCCGATGTTGAGTTCACAGTAACGGGCTCTGTTTTCATGCCAGTTACCAAAGTACCCTGTGGGCCCAGAGAAACAGCCATTTCACGTGACTGGTGACTAGTTGTGGTAATGGTTGTTATTTGATGCCCGTTACGAATCCTAGATGTGCTGAGATGCACGTGAAATAGACGCGTCTCATTTCATCTAGATAGAGGAGACGCAGGTACACAGCAGGCGTCTCTGATGTTGAGCTACTGTAACGGGCTCTGTTTTGGTGCCCGTTACCAAAGTTCCCTGTGGGCCCAGAGAAACAGCCATTTCACGTGACCGGTGGCTAGTTGTGGTAACGGTCTTTGTTTGATGTCTGTTACGAATATGTGTTATCTGTAATGGGCATCTGCCCGTTACCTTTCTTGGCTCATTTGTAACACTTGATCGGTAACGGGCGCTTTGGCCATTACGAAAGGCAATCTATGCCCGTTACCAAAGTGAGTTTTTCACGTAGTGTATGACGGTTGCCCTCCTCTTCCTTTTATAGACGCAAGGGTGAGGGGCAAAAGGGGGATACAAATAAGTGCTACAGTGCTATAGAACTGGGAGGTCTTTTCCCACGTCGATGTCTGCCAGGGAGCATTGAAGTGGGGCTGAGCTGTAGTCGGGCTTTCTTGAACAAGACGTGCTATGAGCTCATGCATGGGGAGCACCTAGAGTGAGCCATTTCAGGGCTTTTGGTTGTCGGTGTTTTATCCTCAAGAAGGGTAGGTGTTGGTATTTCTTAACCTCACCACTAGTGGCGCGTCTAGCATGAGCGTGTAAGGAACACCCGGGTATACTGACGGGTGAGAACAAGTCCGCAAGCGCACGGATACACCGTTGTAGCACTTCTCCCTCAAGAGTATTCCAAAGGGTGTCGAATCCAAGGAACGGTTGGGTACTCTACGAGTGACTTATCCAAGGACACAGAATCTCTACTAAGGTAGGTTAAAGGTATGGCATCTCTTGTAGGTACTTGGTTCTAGGGGGATACAAGCTGCAAAGGATCTCACTTCGGACACCGGACCCTCCAGGCTATAACAGTCGGTTCATGGTAAATGGTTTCCTACACCTGTATCCGAACGTGGGGGATTCCGAAAGGGTCCAACGGCTGTCACCACCACGGCCTACCCCAAGACAAACCGTGGGATACAGGGCAATCGAAGGATAACCCGTAGTCCAGACACTACGTCTGCACCACCGACTACTACTATAGCACGACTACGTCTGACGTCCCGTAGCAACACTATAGCACTCCATAGAAATACGGAGCGACGAACCCGTGAGTATAACTAGACCTTACCCATCATGGAATCAAGACGATACAAAGAGATATGAATGACACTTTGGTCTAATTCAGATATGCAGGGTACTCACTATATTCTAATTGACAAGGAGTCATAAAAATGGAATGCAGAATTATTCATCCAATCAACTAGATCAAAGGATCGTGTCACGAAGAACACGGGCCTCTAAATGATGAACAGATGAAGAACTCTAGAACATATCACCCATGTATGAATACGACTTTAGTCTAATTGGAATATAACGAAATACTCACTTTAGTCTAAATGAAGAACAGTATCACTCACGAGGTACAAAGAGATGATGAACGAAGAACGGATCACCGCATCTCCCTTCTACTCACCCACACTCTCTCCTCTCTACCTAGCACTACCTAAGCTAGATCCTCCTCACACTCACATTCCTGGTGGGATGAGATTTCACCTCCACCAAGAAGGAATGAGAAGGAGGAGAGGAGGCTAAGGTAAGATGTTGCCTTCAAGTGTGTTGTCCTATTCTTACCCCCCTCCCCTTCTATTTATAGGCGCGGGCACTGGCGTCAAGTGGAGCGAGACACCCCGGGGATGGCCTCTAGGACCAATGGGCAAACACCACGTGGAGGCCCGGGATCAGCCGACCAAAGGTCGGTTCGGCCGATCCCAGGGTCGGCCGACCCCCACGTGGCCCGTCTCGGCTTGTGCTTTCTCTGAGCGACTGACTGGTGGGCCTTGAGGTCGGTTCCTGGTGTACACGTGTGTTGGAGGCGGTTTAGGCGCTCTGGTGGGCCATAGGATCCATGTGATGCATGCGTGGCGGTCTCTGATTCGTCGAGGCTCTCTCTCTTGGATTGATGACGTCATTGATTTAGGGGATGCTTGCATGGCAGCCCCTCATTGGCTGAGCCTAGAGTGCTAGGATCATAGAGTTGTGCTTTTCTCTTTATTTCTTAAGCTAAACACCTGCATTCATCTTCATACAGCCACTTGTGGAAATTGTCAGTTTAAAGCCCTATTCTAGTGTGGATAAATGATTCTCATGTTGAAATGCAGGGATTGACGGCCTTAAATTAGGTACTTAGCAGCCGTCAACAACTCCCCCACACTTGCCCTTTGCTCGTCCCGAGCAATAGGGAAGAGGTTGAGCAGGTTAAACCATGGGTAAGAAACATACATAAGAATTATTCCAGGTCATACCTTGCTCTTGTGAACTTTGTGGAGTGGCTACCATGCCATCTTGGGTAGTTGATAAGAGGAATGACCATGAATCGAATCCCTCAGACATCTGAGGGTAAGCACTTGGGGTTTTCAAAAGGTTTTCAAAGAAAAACATGCTCTGCCTCCTCCTTTGATTCTCTCGGGTCGCTCAATGTGTATATATCCTCACCTAGGCATGACTGCCTTAAATCCATCCTATTTCTAGCAGGCTTATGTGGAGCTCAGGGTAGGATATGAACAGTAAGGCATACTTGCATTGCATGTATTGCAAAGTCAAAAACTGGATCCAAAGAGTAAATCAAGTCATACAGTCAGATCAAGAAGTGCACATGTAAGGATGTGGTAGATATAGTGAGGTGGACACTAGGCCCGGAATGGGTGCTAGTTATTACCATATTCGCTAAACGAGAAGAATGAGCTGAATGACTCCATTGCATGGTTCCCTCTCTCTTATATATATGAAGTTATGAGAACATGGCTATCCTCTTCTCTCTTTTTTTTACAACCGAGGGACCTTCATGTGCCCATAAATATATTATATTATTTTATTTTTTTTAAGATAGTCATGCCTCTTTACAAAATACTTGAGGAGAGAGAAATCAATGCATATGATGGAGCATTTATGTAGATGGATAGATGAATGATACAATGCTAAGAAGCATAGCAAGGGGGAAATGGTGGTGTGCACATAATTCTTGATCATGAAAGCATGAAAAGAATGCTCATAGGGTCACGGGATTTGACAAAGCTCAAAGCAATAACAAGCAGCACATGAGTACAAGGTTTTCGACTAAAAACATCATATGGCTTTGGTAGGACTGCGGCATATCAAAGTAGAGCTGCTAGAGCATTTTTTTATAAACCCAAGAACTTATACCTTCAGAGCTAAGATCTTGTCATCAAGCCATATCTCTCTTGTCAACTACTTAGATGAACATGTGTCCTTATAAGGATATGGTTCACAAGCCTCAAGAGTATAAACAAGGGATAGAACTTATGCATGTCAACCACAGGTACAGAGCAAGCATCACCATAGAAATCTCGAGTTGCTCATAAAAGATTTTATGAAAGGGCATAACAGACTCAAGCATCATGGTTGAAAGAGGTAGAGATGCAAACCAGCGCTGGTTGTTGATGCAGACCGAACGGGGTTTTCGTGATGTGCCCGACTATGTCTCCGTTCAGGTTCTTTAAACACGAGTGATCGTAGCGCTGTGCGAGTGTGGTGTGGGTGTAAGTATCCATGTGTTCGCATTTGGAGAGTGTGACTCTCCCCCCACACTATCTTGTACCTAGGTGAGTTCTTCAAGACAGACAAAAAAAAATAGAAGCAACTAACACACATGTGACTCGACCGGGTTTTCTGACCGGTGGAGCCAAATTATTTTATTCAAGTTCACAATGAAATAGGCGCTTACACACATGATGGAAATAAAAATTGAAAGGGGAAATAAACATGGAAGGAAACAAACTGAACTCAGCACCTATGGAAAATGAAAAGTGGGCGTAGCCCTCTACTCCGCGTCGTAGAGGTCCTCGTGCCCTGTGGCCTCAAAGAGGCACCTCATCTTGGCTCACAGGCCATGACGAAGGTCGCGGAGGTCATCCCTCAGCTCGGCGAGGTCCATCTTCTGCTCTGCACTGATAGATTCCAGCTTCTCGCACTTCTTGCCAAGCTCTTCCACCAACGGGGCTATCCGGGCAGAGGGAGTCTTGGGAGATCGCTCGGTTACCTGAGTCTTCTCCCTCGACTTCCTGGGTGCCCGTGGTGTGGAGCTACTGCCCAGCTCAAAGTCCTCGTCAGTCGCCTCCAAAGTCAACGATGCTCGGGTGCCCTTCCTGCCGGTGCTGCCTGGGCTAGCGAACCTGAGCTTCCCAGGCTGAGAGGCCGGCGAAGGAGACATCGGTGCAGCGGGGATCTGATGGCCCTTTGCCCCTGACGCTCCTGGAGCGTCAGTCTGAAATGGTGGAACCACCGGTGGCGGCGGAATCACCATAGGTTTTGGACGAATCCCCACTCCCCTCTGGTAGGGGCTACTGGCACTTCCCCGTGGCTTCCTCGCCTTGCCAGGCGAAGCAGATCGGCTTGAGGAGCGGGGAGCCACAGGTGTGAAGGGATGGACCGCTGCTCCCTTAACAACCGAGGATCCCTCCATGGCTACCTTTGATCCCTGGCCCTCTGTCGGAGGACGGGATGCGAGCGGGCGCACATCAAGAATGCACGCCACCTCCATAGGTGTTGTCTCTCTAGGAGACGCAGCAATGGCAGGGACGTCTCCCTTGATGGGCTCCGTAGAGAAGGACTCCGTGGGGTAGGGAACAATGCTCTTGTCAGCCATAGCGATGGCTGTGGAAAGGAAGGAGCAGGGGAGATGGAGTTTTGCGTGGCTCAAAATCCGTCACGCGGCGAGGAGGAGATCTCTGGAGGACGAAAGGAAACACACGCGAAAGGGGAGAGGAGGCGGCGCCCTTGCTAGGTCGGCCGACCTAGTGGGTCGGCCAAACCCGTATGGGCCCCGCTAGGCCTCCCCTTTGGCATGTGGGTTCTAGCAAGGCTCACGGTCTCAGGGCCAGGTTTCCCACGGATTTTGAGGTTGGAGGCTCCAGTAATGGCTAAGACAAGGTGTTGGGCATAAATGCTCTCACTCCTCTTTTAGCTTTACTTAAACCTCTTCCCGCATAAATAGAGCAACATAGGGGGTTCACCTGGACCCATATCTCTGGAAGCGTGGCTCAAGAATGCCCGGACCCCAGATCAAGTGAATAAGAATTCGTGGGTCGGAGGAACATTCGAGCCTTAGATCAAGAGTAACAAACTTTGCAGTTCATTCTCTCCTTAGGTTGCCACGGGTTCTCATCCTTACTAGCGCGAGGACAACACGTAAGCCAACCCAAGCTTCCAACAGAAGTGCAAAAGATAGGGATGCAACCACACTCCCGCGGGGCATCGATCAAGTCAGAGTGTCAGAATGGTATTTATGCCTACTGAACTTGATCGGTATCGGTCCTAGTTGAGCTCATGATAATGAGATAAGTTGCTCAACTGGATCGGTATAAAACTGTGCTTTCCGAGGCCAGAAGTATAGAGACTTGTGATCCTGGGGCCAATGTCTTGACCTGACCTTTGGTGTGGCGGCACCTCAGGCTGGGCCCTGACATAAAGCATAAAATATCCATCGTAACCTCTCCCGGAAAGTCGTAGCCGAAGTCGAGATAGTCGTTCTCGCCAGGAACAACCACCCTTCTTTGATTACTCCTTTCCTCCTTCCTTCGAGATTAAGTCTCGAAGGTCGGGTTTTTAAGAGAAGAAACGATAGGGGAACCTAAAGGTAGAACTCACACTAGGTGCTCTTTCCCATAGATTCCTGCTAGTGAAGAATGACATCTTCGACAAGAGTGTAGAGAAGGTTGGTACATAGGCTTGCACTCTTTTGAAGATGGATCTAGGCAACTCATTACCACGGTTGGCTACCTCGATGCTCAGGACGGGCGAGGAGCTGAAATCCTGGAGTTTTTCTAGAATTCCCTTTCCTTGCTCTGGTTCTAAGAACACAAAGGCGCCTCCCGACATGGCATCAAGCGTCATGCCACTGTCCCTTAGCGAACCAAGCCGGAAATGCTGCAAGAGCACCAGGTCTGGCAGATCAAGGACTGGGCATGACTCGGTCATAGAGGCAAAACGATGCCATGCCATGCCTAGGGACTCCTTCTCTCTCTGTTGGAAACTGAGGATCGCCATTCTTAAGGAAATGATACGCCTCAGAGGAAAGAATCGGGTGCAGAAAGCTGCTCTCAAAGCTCCCCAATTGAGGTGATCATGCCTAAAACAACGGTACCAAGTTCTCGCTCCTCCTGAAAGGGAGAACGGGAACAAGTTCCTCCTAAGAACATCCTGTGTCGCCCTGGTCTTACCCTAGGTAGAGCACAGTTGTTCCAAGTCTCTCACATGGGAGTAGGGATTTTCATGACTTTCCCCTGAGAAGGAATCGTTCTCAACTAGCTTAAAGAGGGATGGGTGAACCATACAGGGTGTCAAGGAGGTGGGTCGCCTCCACAAGGATGATTCTACTGGTTCACTCATAATGGGCGAAAGGTGTGTACAAGGATAACCTTCCTAAGATAACGGGGGTAAAGGTAGAAACAAAAAGGAAAACAAAAGATACGAGGATAGTCGGGTTCGTAGATTCTCGACAACCGTTCCTCGGCAACGGCGCCAGAAATGCTTGTTGGTATTTCTTAACCTCACCACTAGTGGCGCGTCTAGCGTGAGCGTGAAAGGAACACCCGGGTACACTGACGGGTGCGAACAAGTCCGCAAGTGCACGGATACACCATTGTAGCACTTCTCCCTCGGGAGTATTCCAAAGGGTATCGAATCCAAGGAACGGTTGGGTACTCTACGAGTGACTTATCCAAGGACACAGGATCTCTGCTAAGGTAGGTGAAAGGTATGGCATCTCTTGTAGGTACTTGGTTCTAGGGGGATACAAGATGCAAAGGATCTCGCTTCGGACACCGGACCCTCCTGGCTATAACAGTCGGTTCACGGCAAATGGTTGCCTACACCTGTATCCGAACGTGGGGGATTCCAAAAGGGTCCAACGGCTGTCACCACCGTGGCCTACCCCAAGACAAACCGTGGGATACAGGGCAATTGAAGGATAACCCGTAGTCCAGACATCACGTCTGCACCACCGACTACTACTATAGCACGGCTACGTCTGACGTCCTATAGCAACACTATAGCACTCCATAGAAATACGGAGTGACGAACCCGCGAGTACAACTAGACCTTACCCATCATGGAATCAAGACGATACAAAGAGATATGAATGACACTTTGGTCTAATTCAGATATGCAGGGTACTCACTATATTCTAATTGACAAGCAGTCATACAAACGGAATGCAGAATTATTCATCCAATCAACAAGATCAAAGGATCGTGTCACGAAGAACACGAGCCTCTAAATGATGAACAGATGAAGAACTCTAGAACATATCACCCATGTATGGATACGACTTTAGTCTAATTGGAATATAACGAAATACTCACTTTAGTCTAAATGAAGAACAGTATCACTCACGAGGTACAAAGAGATGATGAACGAAGAACGAATCACCGCATCTCCCTTCTACTCACCCACACTCTCTCCTCTCTACCTAGCACTACCTAAGCTAGATCCTCCTCACACTCACATTCCTGGTGGGATGAGGTTTCACCTCCACCAAGAAGGAATGAGAAGGAGGAGAGGAGGCTAAGGTAAGAAGTTGCCTTCAAGTGTGTTGTCCTATTTTTACCCCCCTCCCCTTCTATTTATAGGTGCGGGCACCAGCGTCAAGTGGAGCGAGACACCCCGGGGATGGCCTCTAGGACCAATGGAAGAACACCACATGGAGGCCCGGGATCAGCCGACCAAAGGTCGGTTCGGCTGATCCCAGGGTCGGCCGACCCCCACGTGGCCCACCTCGGCTTGTGCTTTCTCTGAGCGGCTGACTGGTAGGCCCTGAGGTCGATTCCCGGTGTACACGTGTGTTGGAGGCAGTTTAGGCGCTCTGGTGGACCATAGGATCCATGTGATGCACGCGTGGCGGTCTCTGATTCGCCAAGGCTCTCTCTCTTGGATTGATGACGTCATTGAACTAGGGGATGCTTGCATGGCAGCCCTCATTGGCTGAGCCTGGAGTGCTAGGATCATAGAGGTGTGCTTTTCTCTTCATTTCTTATGCTAAACACCTGCATTCATCTTCATACAGCCACTTGTGGAAATTGTCAGTTTAAAGCCCTATTCTAGCGTGGATGCATGATTCTCATGTTGAAATGCAGGGATTGACGGCCTTAAATTAGGTACTTAGCAGCCGTCAATAGTAGGCTTGATAAGTTTGAGTCGAGGTCCTCTGATAGCATCTTTTTGGGTTGTGCTAATCATTCTTGAGCATATCGTGTGCTCAATCTTGATACTAACCTAGTCATGGAAACTTGCGAGGTTACCTTCGACGAGACATAGCCATGCAGTTCGTTTGTTTTTGAGTGTGCAGGTGGTGATGAAGTTGGCAAGAGGATCTTTAAGGGTGAGGATGATAATGCTGGAGAAGATGATGGTGATGATGGTGAAGCTCCAGCCACACATGTACCCTCTACTTCCACTACGACGCTTACGATGCAGGATGGTCCATCCCCTACACCGACTACGATCCAGCAAGATCAAGTGAAAGCTGCTGTGAGAGGGAGGTTGTCTCCAGGCGAGAGGCACCGAGGCGCGTTCATCAGCGACATCAATGAAGGTACAACACGGTCAAGGTCCAGAAATGTCTCCCACTTTGCTCATTCAGCTTTTGTTGCCACCTTTGAGCTGAAAGACATTGGACACGCACTCTCTAATCCTAATTGGGTGAATGCTATGCATGAGGAGTTAAGGAACTTTGAGAGAAACTAAGTTTGGGAGTTGGTAGAGCCACTACCACATTACTAACCTATCTGGACAAAATGGGTGTGGAAAAACAAAGAGGGTGAGAATGGTGAGGTGGTGAGAAACAAGTCGAGGTTGGTTGCGCAGGGTTATAGCCAAAAAGAGGGGATAGACTATGAGGAGATATTTGCTCCTGTAGCCCATTTGGAGGTGATTAGGATCCTTCTAGCCTTTTTCATGGCTAAAGGGTTCAAATTGTACCAAATGGATGTGAAGAGTGCCTTCTTGAATGGGTTTTTGGAGGAGGAAGTTTATGTGAAGCAACCACGGGCTTTGAGAGTGTTGACTTCCCACACCGAGTGTATAAGCTGAGCAAGGCCTTGTATGGGCTGAAACAAGCTCCCTGGGCATGGTATGGCTGGTTGAGGGGGTTCTTGTTCAGCAAGGGGTTTGAGATGGGCAAAGTAGATAAGACTCTATTTCTCCTCAGGCAGGGTGATGATATCCTAATTGTTCAGGACATCCTCAAGAAGTTCAAGATGGACGACTCGAAGCCCCTGTCGACACTGATGAGTATGACTACAGCACTAGATGCGGACGAGGACGGAGAGCTCGTGGACCAAAAGGAGTACCGGAGCATGATCGGCTCCCTCTTGTACTTGACAGCGACGAAGCCAGACATTTAGTTCGTTGTGTGTTCGTGTGCTCGTTATCAGGCGTCGCCGAGGACTTCACCTCGGCAGGCCGTCAAGCGGATCTTCAGGTATCTTCGTTACACTCCTGAGCTTGGTCTTTGGTACTCAGCGTCCTGTTCTCTTTCGCTTCTTGGTTTTTCAGATGCCGACTTTGTAGGGTGTCGAGTCGATAGGAAGTCGACTTCGGGGACGTGTCAGTTTTTGGATTCCTCTCTGGTTTCTTGGTCTTCTCGTAAACAGTCAAGTGTAGCTCAGTCTACCACAGAAGCCAAGGATGTAGCTGCCGCTAGTTGGATCACATACACGCTGAGTGACTTTGGTGAGGAGTGTGCCCATGTTCCTCTCATGTGTGATAGCATGAGTGCCATTAGTGTTGCCAAAAATCCTGTGCTACACTCCAGAACCAAACATATAGAGGTGATGTACCACTTTCTGAGAGACAATATGGAGAAGGGAAACATAGACTTAATCCATGTGCCAACCCAGAAACAGCTCGCTGATATCCTGACAAAGCCTTTGGACCATGCTACATTTGCTCGTTTGCGGGGTGAGCTCGGTGTGGTTTTTCCTTTTTGAGCTTGGGTTGGGGAGTCTAATGTACATATACATGTTGTATTTTCATTCTTGTATTATATCATGTTTAGCATCTTTGTATCATAGACTGCATTTGTATCATGTGCTTTAGGGATATGCTGGAAGTGAGCTTATAATCTTGCTAGTGAGCTCTTGTGATGTATAGCTATGCTCTTTGTAGCTTTGGGATGTATATGCATGTGAATGGCTTATTTTTGTAAAAATGCTATATATGATTTTCTCTTGTGAGTTGAATGCCTTTCATGCTCAGGTTGTAATCAAATGGCTATATCTTGCTTAATTTGTGCTTGGGTATCATGCTCTTCTCATTTGGGGTCAAAGACCCACTTTGCATCATGAATGTTTAGCCTACATGTTACCTTGTGGAGGAGCCTAAGGTTCTTTTTGCCGCAAAGTCACTTCATGTACCATGCTTATTTTTAAATCTTGAAATCGGTACTCGGCGTCCTCCTCTCTTTCGCTTCTTGGTTTTTCGGATGCCGGCTTTGCGGGGTGTCGAGTCGATAGGAATTCAACTTTGGGGACTTGTCAGTTTTTGGGTTCCTCTTTGGTTTCTTGGTCATCTTGCAAACAGTCAAGTGTAGCTCAGTCTACCACAGAAGCTGAGTATGTAGTTGCCACTAGTTGTTGCTCCTAGCTGCTTTGGATCACATACACTCTGAGTGACTTTGGAGAGGAGTGTACTCATGTTCCTCTCATGTGTGATAGCACTAGTGCCATTAGTGTCACCAAAAATCCTGTGCTACACTCTAGAACCAAACATATAGATGTGAGGTACCATTTTCTGAGAGACAATGTGGAGTAGGGAAACATAGACTTAATCCATGTGCCAACCGAGAAACAGCTCGCTCATATCCTGACAAAGCCTTTGGACCAAGCTACCTTTTCTCTTTTGCAGGGTGAGCTTGGTGTGGTTGTTTCTTTTTAAGCTTGGGTTGGGGATATCATGTACATATTCATCTTGCATTTTCATTCCTTTAACATATCATGTTTAGTATCTTTGTATCATAGACTGCATTTGTATCATATGTTTTAGAGGATGTGCTTCTCCTATATACATTGAATCTACAATTCGAACTAAGGCTCGGGGGGCTACATTCCATATGGAATGCGATTCTTCGAATCACATTTTCCATATGGTTTTCTCATCAAGACATCACGAGTACTATAAAAGACCTTCGAGAGAAGCACTCGGGGATGCTTGGGGACT
Organism: Cenchrus fungigraminus; assembly: GCA_036936925.1. NCBI lineage: Eukaryota > Viridiplantae > Streptophyta > Magnoliopsida > Poales > Poaceae > Cenchrus > Cenchrus fungigraminus. Next base: position 67,807,439 of record CM072772.1, on the reverse strand, counting down.
ACTCGAGAAGACTTCAAGACTACTCAAAGATCAGCTGGAGTACCTTCCAGCCTCGGGACGAGCATTCTTGAGGACTTTCGGCTTGTGGAACTCGGGGACGCTCAAGGACTACTCGCCAAGGCCGTCAAGACTACATGAAGACATCCTACTCGACTACAAAGTACTCGGGGGCTTGTCGTATGGACATCCCAGGGCCCACTACCCAGGCGGGTACTGGAATCGACCACTACGTGGGCCCCGAGAGCTACTCGACTTGTGCTACACGGTGCAAGACGGCGTGGAGTGCAAGTCAACCAAAGGGCTAGTACTCAGTTAGGAAGCTAGACATGTACGAACCTGTGTTGGGTACTCCTACCCATGTACGGCTAGTACTCTCCCCTCAAACTGACTTGTAACCCTGCCTCCCGGACTATATAAGGCGAGGCAGGGACCCCTATCTAGATCATACGCATCATCTTGTAAACAACACCCCATTAATCCAGAGATACGCAGCATACAGGATGTAGGGTATTACGCACCTCGCGGCCCGAACCTGTCTAAATTGTGTGCCACGTGTCTCTCCTTCGAGTTCCCGATCTCGGCGAGGCCACAAACATCTACCTCGGGTACCCCCTTGGTAGGTTGCCGGTCTAAAACACCGACAGCAGCCCTTCCTTGGCTGAGTGACGTGGCATGGACCATAGAAGGTGAGTTGTCACTTCTTTATGCTTATTTTACTTGCAAGCACAAAAGCTCCAAGGACAAGTGGAACTACATTATTCTTAACTAAATGCGTGTAAGAAATGCCTTTTGCTCCTTTATTCATGAGTATATTGCCGTCTAAAGTAGGCACTTAACAGCTGTCAATAGGGGCCGCGCGGGGCGGTCCTTTATTCTTGGGCAGCTGAGAAGCCTGCATGTGCGGTTTGCAGGACCGGCACAGTGGTGGTCGACCGGTCTCCGGGGCTGCTAGCTCGATTCGCCCGTGGGCGGGCGCCTGCTCGTCTTTAGGATGGCGGCTGCCCGATCTACGCGCTCGTCTTCAGGATGGCGGCAGTTCGATCTGCGTGCTCATCTGCTAGACGGCACGGGTTTGGCACTTTAGGGCCTCTCAATGGCGAGCGGAGGTAGGGCCTTCCTTGCATCACCCAGGTCATCTCCGGCGGTGGATGGTGACGACGGCTGAGCCGCCTACATGTCACCGGGTGCTGCCGATGCGCCAACGACACTAGAAATAGTTGTGTTTTGATATATTTGTGTATGTGCTCGAAAGAGACTTGATTTCTTACTTCTTTACCTTCTTAGATAGGTAGAACTCATACTGATAACGTGTTAGAAATCGAGTTCCTTATAGCACTCAAGAACACACACAGGAACACAGGAAACACAAGCACAAAGAGAGAGTTAGAGAGGGAGGAGTTCTTTCTTTCTTTGTTTACTGGATTCAACCACAAGTACAAAGGGGGCAGCTCCTCTATATATAGAAGGGTAAAAGAAGAGAGGAGTAAATACAACATTTATTGATCACCTATCTCTCCTATCTCTCTACCTCTCCACCGTGCTTCATTATTTGGCCACATTAATGTTGATTCATAACAATTACTACTATATCCATTTCCTTCAACTTTGGTACACTAAGTGTATGACATTTTTGGCCCTTGTGCTTCTGATGAGAAAGCCTCCTTCATTTGGTTGTATAATTTTGACACTTCAGCTATCGAGGATTGGATTCTTGCTGGTGATTTTAATCTGATGAGATCTCCTAAAAACATAAACAGAGATGGTGGAAACTTTAATGATATGTTGCTCTTCAATGACCTTATTCAGCATTTGGACTTGGCTGAGATAAATTTTCAAGGCAGATCCTACTCTTGGAGCAATATGCAGCCTCACCCTTTATTGGAGAAGTTGGATTGGGTGTTCACCTCTTCTTCATGGGCTTTATCCTACCCGTATACTTCTGTGCAAGTGCTCAGCAGGCCTGCGTCAGATCACACTCCTTTTGTGGTCACCATTGGTACCCATGTACCCAAATCCAAGATTTTTAGATTTGAGAATTATTGGATGGAGTTTTCAGATTTTCTTTCTGTGGTGGATCTTCATTGGAATACTGCTCCTTACTTTGCTAATGCAGCTCAGACCTTAAATGCAAAGTTCAGGCAAGTTCGTGCTGGCCCTAAATTCTGGAGTAGAGAACTGTCTAAGCTTGGGAAGCTGAACAATAACTATAATTTTGTCCTAGCTTTGTTGGATGGCCTAGAAGATCAAAGGTCCCTTAGTACTCTTGAGAGTGCTTTTAGAAGAGTGGTGAAGCAGCATCTGGGTAAACTTCTGGAGGCAAAAATGATTTATTGGAAGCAAAGAAACACTGCTAGATGGGTGAAATTTGGTGATGAGAACACCAACCTGTTTCAGACTATGGCAACCTATATTATGAGGAGAAATTTCATTACCTCCCTAACCTTGGTAGATGGCACAATTGTTACTGATCATGACCAAAAAGCTGGGGCTCTTTGGTTAGCATACAAAGATAGGTTGGGTATCTCTGAATCCACAGGGATTGTTTATGAGCTTTCTAAGTTAATTCAAGCTTCAGATCTACCAGTGCTTGATGAGCCTTTTTTCCATGGAAGAAATCACTGTGGTGCTCAAGGAAATGCCTTATGATCATGCTCATGGTCCTGATGGCTTCAATGGGGTCATTTTTCAAAAAATGGGCCCATTATAAAAGATGAGGTGGTTCGGCTCTACAATGACTTTGCAAATGGTGTTGTGAACCTTGAGAGTATTAATAGATCTTTTATCACTTTGATTCCAAAAAAGGATAACCCTCAATCAGTCAATGACTATAGACCAATTTCTCTGCTGAATTACTCTCTCAAATTCATTACTAAGTTGTTGGCCAATAGATTACAAAGTGTTATCCTCAAGGTTGTACATGAAAATCAATATGGTTTTTTGAAAGAGAGAACCATCCAAGATTGCTTAGCATAGGCTTTTCAGTTCTTACATCTTTGTCATAAATCCAAGAGAGAAATTGTTCTGCTGAAACTAGATTTTGAAAAGGCTTTTGATAAAATAGAACATGAGGTCATCCTGCAAGTTATGAAGCACAAGGTTTCTCTGAAAAATAGATATCCCGGATTAATGCTATTTTATCTTCAGGCTCCTCTTTTGTTTTACTTAATGGTGTCCCTGGTAAGAAATTCAAATTCAAGAGAGGAGTTCGACAAGGAGATCCTTTATCCCCTCTTTTGTTTGTTTTGGGAGCTGATCTTTTGCAATCAATTTTTAATGATGAAGCTTACCTTGGCAATTTTGGTCATCCTTTGGGTCCGGATTTTGGTGGTGATTTTCCTATTATTCAGTATGTTGATGACACTTTGGTGATTTTACCTGCAGTCCCCAGTCAGCTTGCTCACCTTAAGTCAGTTTTACAAACCTTTGCTACTTCCACAGGGTTGAGGTGAACTTTGACAAATCCTTTCTTGTGCCTATAAATGTGGATGAGAGCAGCTGGGTGGCCCTCAATGATGCTTTGGGTTGTCAACTTGGTAATTTACCTTTCACTTATCTTGTTCTTCCTTTGGGCACCACAAGGCCAACTGTCAAAGATCTCTCTCCCATTCTCAACAGGATGGAAAAGCATCTTATGGGGATTGCCAGGCATCTTTCCTATGGTGGTAGGTTTATCTTAGTAAATACAGTGTTTTCAGCTCTGCCTACTTACTACATGTGCTCACTTAAGTTACCTGTGGAGCTTCTGGAGAAAATTGATAAATATAGAAAGCATGTGCTTTGGCATGGGGGTCATCCGACTAAGAAAGGAGGTTATCTAGTTGCTTGGAAGCATGGTTGTCGTAGTAAGAAGGATGGTGGTTTGGGCATTACCAATTTGAGGAATCAGAATTCAGCTCTTCTGCTGAAGTTTCTGCACAAGTTCTATAATAGGTTGGATTTACCTTGGGTTCACCTTACCTGGTAGAAATTATATTCCAATGGAAAACCTCCTCATAAAAGAAAGTTTGTTGGTTCTTTTTGGTGGAGGGACATTATGTCCTTAGCACCGAGTTTTCTCTTGATGGCCACTTGCAATGCTAACATTGGTGTTTCAGTCTCTTTCTGGAGTGATCAGTGGGACTTGGGTGTAATCAAATTGAAATATCCTCAATTATTCTCCTTTGCAAGGAATAAGACCTGTTCTGTGAAGCAATTCCTTACCTGGGGGGACAACAGATCCTGTTTCCTCCCTCTTTCACAGGTAGCCTTTAATCAGTTGACGCAACTGAAGCTTTAGTTAGCTGCTCTTCATCTTAGGCTGTATGGTAATGATGAATGGTCTTATTATTGGGCGTCTAATTCCTTTTTTTGTCAAAAGGCTTACACCGCTCTTCAGGGCTCTCACCTAGCTTCCCCACTTTATTTGTGGCAATGGAAATCAAAGGTTCAGAACAAGCACAATTTCTTCTTTTGGCTCTTGCTCCGTGACAGATTGAAAACCAGAAGTCTTCTCCACAGAAAAAATATGTTCCTGTCGTCCTACCTCTATATTCTTTGTGTGGAAAACATTGACGAGGATTTCGTGCACCTCTTTTTTTCTTGCCCTTTTAGTGATGCCTGCTGGACTTATCTGGGTGTTCAATGGGATTTATCACAAGATTTTCAACTAATGGTCCTTACTGCAAGGCTAAGCTTCAACTCGATCATCTTTAGGGAGGTTTTCATTATTGGCTATTGGGCCATTTGGTGCCACAGGAATGACATTATCTTTGATGGCTCTTCTCTGTCATTCTCCAATTGGAACTCCATCTTTCTCAGAGAATTGTCAGCGGTTACTTTGAGAGTTAAACAGCAGGTGAAGAATAAACTTTTAATGTTTATGAGTAGTCTCCCATAGCTTTTCATCTTTTGTCATTTTGGGCCTTTGGCCTTGTAACTGTATATATATATATATATATATATATATGTATATATATATATATGTATATATATATATGTATATATATATATGTATATATATATATATGTATATATATATATGTATATATATATATGTATATATATATATGTATATATATATATGTATATATATATATATGTATATATATATATGTATATATATATATGTATATATATATATGTACGTATATCTATATGTATATATATGTATATGTATATATATATATATATACATATAAGTCAGTGCTATTCCATACCCGAGCCAACCATCCGACCGAGACTTGACGCGCCGCGGGCCTTCTCCCGCAGTCCCCTTCCGGTTTTTGTCGGGCGCGCGGGCGAGCCTGGGATAGCGCCGACGGTTCTCCGTCCGGTTCGCTGGGTCGTGGGCGCAGAAAAAAAAAGTTGACTTCGACGGTTCCAACGATAGTCCTCCGAGGTCGGGTTCCATGCCAACCTGCTCGGCCTGGCGAGCGGCGGCGATGGCCACGAGATACGAATGCTAGTCCCGTTGTACCTCGCATCTGCATTTGCATTGCTCTTCTTCATGACCTACCAGCTCTACAGCCTAGCCGCGGCTGGCGGCATCGTGGCCTTGGCGCTCGCCGCCTACCTCCATCCTGCACAAAATTGGTCGCTGGAATGCATCACCGGATGTTGCAATTCGAAGGGCCGATGTCCGGCGATGGTGATTCGATTCCGGCGTCGGGGATTGGGGCGGCAGCAACCTCGGCTCAGGGGCTGTCCTCTGCGGAGGGTCCAGCCCCTAATGTGGAGGAAGGGCCGTCCGCGGGGAGGGGTGTAACACCCCGTGTTTTTAATTAAGGGTTAATTAGTGCTAATCATCCTCTTAATCAAGTCAACATCACTAGTGCTTAAGCCCTTGGTCAAAGATAGGGTCAAACCCCTAGACAAACCCATGGACCCTAATACCTTGCCTAGAACTTTTGCCGCGTTCTCCAAAATTCACCTAAACACTTCAAATTATCACAATACAAAAGTTGTGTAGTTTTTCATGGGACACAACTTTCATGTTGAGTGGCATTTCAAATTTGAAGTGGAAATTGGTGTAAAACCTTGGTCAACGCCATTAGCTCCTGTTCACCAGCGCCATAAAAAGTGCCAAGTTGGCCAGCAGTTTATGCGAAATCTGTTGCTCAAAATCCCTATGAGCCTTTCTAGAAGTTGTAGAGGGTAGTGAGATGTACAACTTTGGTATACATTTCTTGGAGCACTTTAGTTGCAAAAATTTAAGAAAACCGCGGTCAATCCTGCCTAAACCAAACTGGGAACAGCCGGAACATGCACGCGCGCGCGACGTCGCGCCCAGCATGCGCGCCGGCGCCGTGTACCCCGCGCCGTGGGCCCCCGGCCCGGACGTCGAGGCCCCACGAGCGCCACGCGGCAGGCGTAGGAGAGTTGGGTGGTGCTCAGGGCCCGGTTTCCCCCACTCCTTGCACGCCACGCGCGTACCCGCGCCGCGCCGACCGACGAACCACGACGCCGCCGTACCCGCGCCGCACCGACCGACGAACAACAACGCCGCCGTACTCCGCCCACGTCGCGTGACCGACTCACTCTGGCAACGTGGTCGTGGTCGTCGAGTCGTCGTCGTGCTCCTATAAAAGCCCCCAGCATCCTACGCGCACACATAGCTAGCCGACGCTCCGCCATTGCCGTCCGCCCAAGCTCCACAGCAGAGCTTCCCCTTCCGCGTCTCACCCCAACAAACCGGTACAGCCGGCGCCTCCCCACACCCTTCCAACACCTTCCAGAGCCGCTCGTTGCCTAGCTCCAGTCCTCACCCTGTCGAAGACAAAGTTCCAGCGCCGTCACCACCTTGCGCCGCCAGGCACCGCCGCCGGCACTTCCTACGAGCCGTCCAACCCCTCAAATCGGTCGTATGTGAGTCCCTTGTCGCTCCCACGCCCTTCCCCGGCCAAGTCCGGCGAGCTCCTCGCCGGAATCGAGCTGCCCTCACCTCTACCCGCGGCCAGGGACCCAATTGCTTAGGCTGAAATCTCCTCAGGGGCTGGAATGAAAGTATTAGGGACTTGTTTGCGAAAAGGAAATCTCAGATCTAGATTCAAAGGGCTGAGACTTGTAAAATCCATAGAAATTCACAGAAAAATCAGAAAAATGTAAAACCAATTTTGTTGGTTTCCTTGTGAGTAACTCTACAACTTTTATAAAGCATGACCATACTTTTGTGTGATAGTTTTTACATGAAAAATTGAAAACAGTTTACACTAGATCTGCTGTAGTTCAAAATCTACATGTGATCATGATCTGATTTTTGGATATGTTGTTACTAATGCCATGTGTAGGCTCTACACCAAAATTTGCACAAAGTTGCTAAGGAAATCTTTTAATATGATTTATCTTGTATTTATGATGAATCTGCTTAATTAATTTTATAGCTTAAAATAAATTTATTTTTGTGCTCAACTTCTGGATATTGTCTTCTTATGACTAAATATACCTTTTGTGAATTAATCATGATTTTATAACTACCACAATTATTTATTCTTGTTTTATGCTTAGTTTTATAAGTAATTGCATAGCTCAAGATATATAATAGCCCTAGATGTATATGTTGGTTGCTTGGCCTTGTTTTGGACCAGAGAATCAGTGAGAGAAAGTTTGGATCCAAAAGTGCTCTATTTATTTTTGTATGCATTTATCTCATTTGTGGTAGCTAGAAATGTTATTTGTGGTATATTTATTTTCATAGCTCAAATATATGTGCTTGCTGGTTCAGTGGCTTAAAGTAGAGTTGTGAGCTCAGTGAGCACCACCCATGGCTTTTTATAAATTTTTTTTATGAATAAAAGTGGAGAAGTCATTTTAAGCTTAATAATAAGATTAATTGGAACACCATCACTACACACCTCATGACCATATGTATGTGAAGTGAAACATGCTAACAAGTTCAAAACCACCCCCTTGCTGTTTTGTACAAATAAATTAATTTATTTATATAAATGTGTACACAGTCACCATCAAAAAGAATAAATAATAAAGCACCGCATGTTGTTCCTTTATTGGAAGAGTATGCTGAATATATGATTATCTAGGTGAATGTGGTCAACCATGCACCCCATGGTTGTCATGTGTTGTTTTGTAATTAATTAAATCAAGATCACCAATTAATTCTCGCATATGCATCCTCGTGTAGAAATCCCTGACGGTAGCCATATGCTCGTGCCGGAAGGAGACGAAGGAGCTGACGGGGACGTGCACTACGTCGCTGTAGAGCAAGACATGGACCAAAGTCCAGAAGGGCCAAAGGCCAACCTTGCCAACGAAGGCAAGCCCCGGTTTAAACATTAACCCATGTGTTTCTTTTTAAGCTTCTGAATTTATCTTTGCTTATCTATGTGCATTTACGTTCAGGAGTTGAATTGAAACCCTAGTTTCATGATCTCTAAGTACCTATGATCTTTTACTAGTATGCTAGGTCGCTAGTTGCTATGCTCTAAGGATCCGGTACAAGTCGAGTGATGTTCATCACTCGCGAGAATAGGATCTTTCTTATGGAATCACCAGATTTGTTAATGGATTGCTCATGTGGTAAGAGCATGGGATGGGCTCCAGTCCAGTGGCTTCGTGGTTAAGCTTTTGAACGTACTAAGCACTTGTCGGTAATGGGATCGGTAAGCCTAGTACCCGATTGACGCGGCGAGGGAACCTTTCCCTACTACACCTGGGGCACATGGATGTGTCCCCCTGCTTGCAACAGTGTGGTACCTGTGTGAGTCTGGACGTTCGTGTGGGAGCGATCCAGTAAGCCTTGTACCAAGGAATGTAGGTTCCGATCCCGAGCTGAAGATCGATGGGAACCGCCTGGTCGGTGCATACCCTATTTCGCTTTTGTTGGACTTTCTTGGGGTATGCATTCTTCCGTGTGTTTAGGTCTACCTTGCAAGGTTATTAATCGATCGATCGCGACCTCTCACCGTTATCTGAGACTGCTTAATCAACTGGCCATGATATCCCTTAATGATGGAACTATGTGAATATTGATGCTTTGATTAATTGTATTGCACAACGTATGCTTGCAATAGTTGTCTTACTTAGTAAAGATTAATCCACTAAAACTTGAGCTAAAAGATTGAAATAAGGATCAATGATCTTAGATGATTTTTGGCAAAACAAACCCACTAGCCAAAAGCCTTGCATGTCTAGCAGTAAACTTTTGTCGGGTAAGTCTTGCTGAGTATTAGTATACTCAGCCTTACTATAATTGTTGCTTTCAGGTGATAATGTTTGGCCTGGAGGAATCCCACCCGGCTGGGAGCTGGAATGGGTTGAGGATGACGAGTGATGGCGTCATGGGTGGCCTCCCATGACACCACCTTATCGTTTAGTTATTTCCGCTGTCTTCTAAACTCTGAACTATTTATTTTTATGTCAAGAACAATGGTTTATAATAATTAACCCTACGGAGAAGATTGGTTTTAATTTGTAAGGTACTTTGGACTCTCCTTCGTGGGAGTTTTAATGTATACGTTTCGATCCTCTGTGTGTGTTTCAAGTGATTTACCGGGCTTTGATTCGGCAACACTCAACGGGATGATTCTTTATTATCGCTTAATGACCAAATGGAATGGTTTAAGCGATAGTACGGAATTATCTCAGATGGGGTTATCACAAGCGGCCGCTACCAGCTGGAGAGGAAATTCATACTCCTGAAGTGGAGCGAAGGTACACGCATGTAAGTTTTCTTGTGGCATCAGCTTTGACTTTAGGTATAACAATGTGCATGCATCTGTGAGAGTGAAAGCAAGGATGAATCACTCTTGTGGTGTTCTGATCCCAATACTGAGAAACGGTTGGTTGATTCAGTGCATGATACGTGGCTTAGATTAGATCAGCAACAGACAACAGACATGCCCCGTTCTTTTTTACGAGATCAGCATGCTAGCGTTGCTTGCACTGGTTCCTGAAAATCTGAAAGTGCCAATGGAACAAACAAAACTCTGAACAAACAAATTGTTTATTGCCAAGGTCTCTTTCTAGTCATGGTTCCTAATTGTAATACAATCATGCCGCTGTAGCCTCTGTCCACTAAGAAAGCTTTTGAATGGATTCAGACCCATGCTGTTTGTTCCACATGTAGAGATTAGTCCTTTTTTCGACAAGCTGCAGCACTCATGTCTAGGATGTGGTGTGGATGAATTTGGTGAAACTGAACTGCATACTACATCATTTATACTTCATATCATATATTAGTTGGTTGACATATAATGTTATGATCTGTAGAAAGATAGCATGAGACCGGAATTCATATCGAGGCGAGGAATGAGGTTCAAGTCAGAAGAAGAAGCCAAAGAGTTCTTCCTAAGGTATGCTGTGCAAGCTGGTTTTGGTATCAACATTGGGAAAATGTACTGGAGGATTATGAGGTGTTGCTGTGAGGGCCGGTGGTATACAAATGTATCCTTTAGATTCTCAAAAAAATAAACCTTGACTTCATGCAGTAATTTCTTCACAGTAGTTTCTTTTGTGGCACTTCTACTGCAAGCAAAAGAAAACATAAGATTCTGATAGCGGCTGCCAGATTTAATTGCGTCACCCTAGCTTTGCCTAACAGTCTCTTTCCCTCCTGCACTCCAAGAAATTATTTATGGTCAAGCATGTTCCATGAACTCACTATGTCGGTCACGATTCTTTCTCTTTTTTTTTGACTATGTACTGTTATCTTTTCAGATTCTTCCCTTCATAGGGTTCGTGCTGGCAATGTTCTTGTTCTACTCAACAGGACCAATTGTACTCAAGGTAGAAACCACTGTCCTCTTGCAGACAAATTCATGATTGCCCTGAAGGAATTTACAGAACATATTGGGGTGTTTGATTTTTTACAGATATGCGGTGCAGCCATGCTAAATCTCTCGTTGCTGACCTCAGATATGTGGGCTGTTTTAATCCGTATCTTTGCTTATCATGAGAAAGTATGAATATATGGATTCCCTTCTCCATGAATTCATCACAATGGCCATCCATAAACTGATCTGGTGGAAGCAAACTCTTCTCATCTGCAGGTTGACTGGATGTACTTTGTTGCTTTTGTCGGCACAGCGGCAGGCCTTGTCATCTACTCATACAAGTATTGCGCATTTCCGGTTTTCTGTTGTCTCTGACCATGGATAGGGACATAGCTATGATACTAAACTGGTGTCACTACTCACCACTTAAAACTGATACTAGCAGGAGGTCAAAGCAGACAGCTGAAGAAACTGCACAGGTCACAGGGGCCGGGGACGAGGAGGCTGCAACGGGGAATCGACAGCACAAGGAGATGATGGAGCAGCCTCCAACAAGGAGTTTTCATCAGCTTCTACTGCCTCAAGGTAGTAGGTTACCTGCCTACCAGCTACCAAAACTACCTGTGATGGAACATGGACACGGTTGTGAAGTGTAATATTTTTTTGCGATCCGATGTGTGTGTGGGGGGGGAGTGGGGTGGGGGGGGGGGCGAGTTGATAGCTAGCTAGGAGAAGTACATTGCAATATCGCATAACAGGCTTCCTTGTTGATTCTATAATTTCTTATAAGCTCGAAATGGGAATGTATTTACTAATACTGAAGGAGCTGAATATTGTTTCTATCTGAAGCTACCATGCATCTCAACGTTTCCGGAATCTGGATGATCAAGGAGCTGTGAATTTTCAGTCTTCATGGTCTGTAGGACAAGTGCTTGATCCTTAAACAAGTGTCGACGGGAAAGCTTAGAGTTGTGGCCTCCTTGCCCTACGGTTTCGGCTAACAGCCTCCGGATCGGATGGCTACGCCTAAAGGCCTACACGTCTGATGCCTCCGACAGTCTCACAGACGGAACACGACGCGCATCCTGATTCGTCTCCCACATCACTTCGCCTTGGCGTGACACGAGGAGGGGTTTTCTCCCGCAAATGATGCGGAGACATCAAGCTGAGGTTTTTCACCTTGTATTTGGTTCCTGTCCTGGGCTCAGACGGCGAGTGCAGGCAAGCGCAGCCCAGCTCCGGCGCGGCGGAATGGCAAATCCATCAGGCCTCGTTCGTTTTTTCCGGCTTGGACCCAATCCAAGTGGAACGAGGTGGGCTGACTCCAAACCAAGCCCACACAAAAAATGCTGTTCGGTTTGGGCTGGTCCGGAATCGAAACAGAGCCGGTTTGGTTCCTAAAGCGCAACTCACAGTGGAACTCCAATCCCCATGTCCGACCCTCCGGAACAAACCCTACGCTCCGCACGGGCACAAGCGGCGCAAGGTCACGGCGTGATGGCGCGAGGTAGAGGCCTGGCGACGCGAGGTCACGGCGTGGCGCGCGCGCATCCCCGCTGACGAGCACCACCCGTTCCGCGTTCACCATCTCCGCCGGTTTCTCTCCAGTGAGTCGCTTCTGCTCTCTCGTCCTCCCCTTTTTCCCCTCGCCGGCGCCCGGCGTTGGAGATGAGATCAAGCGCGCGCCGCCGGCCGGCCGCCGCCGCTGGCAAGATCTAGGCGCGCGGAGCAGTAGCGCGCGGTCGGCCGTCGGCGCCCACCACCAGCGTCGCCTGCGCCCGCCGATGCGGGCTGCGACTTCAAAATTTGTGTGCGAGTGCTCATCCTCGTCCTCCTCTAGTGCGAGTGTGTCTTGTTTTGGTTATGTTGCAGAGGGATCTCGAGAGATGGAGTAAGTGTTTATCTTCTTGCCCTTGCGAGTCAACGAATCTTGTACTGTACCCTATTTGAAATGCGAATCAAGTTGTTGGTACTACGATTACTGTTTTAGATATCAACTTAAGCTTTTGAGTTGTGGTAAATAGAAATTTCTGTTCATCTTTGTCTAGGCTCAATTTTATTCCTCAACCTTCAACTTGAACAACGTAGTTGTCCAACTGCTATGTTGTATTGCAAATTGTTCAGTTTTTTCTTTGGTAGTGCAAAAGCATGTTGCTTTTCTTTCCACAGTTGTAGTGCAGGCAGTGCTTGGAGTAGCAGTAACCTAGAGATTATTATGATGTCTAAACTCAAGCTAAAATGACCATGGGGTGCAAGTAGGAAATAGTTCTGCTCCTACGTGTTAAGTTTAGGGCATATGCCCATTGTTAAATGCATCTTAAAAGTTAAATGCATCACCTTGCAAAATTTCATCACAAAACAGTTTAATTTCAATTCAGAAATACTTATATTTCTCCCTTCACAAGTGTCTCGATCGCCCATTGTTAATCAACTAAACATATTAACATGTGGAGGTAGAGTTTTATGTCCCTACTGCTTTTGATTTCCTGCTTTTGACTAAAAATTAACAGAAGACAAGTTTGTATCATCTTACTGTTGTTCAAACTTCAAAACAAATGTTTGAAGAAAATGGTGAAACTGATTTATTGATGTAATGACTCTTGTTCACAGGAACCTGATGTGTGACAGGCATGTAGCTCCAGGTAGGTGAAAGCCTTATGCACGGCACAAGCTTTTGATGACAAGCTCCTTCATTTTCCTTAGCTGTTTTTAAGCTTAGTGCGTCAGACTTTACAAGGACTGACTTCCCAGAATGTAAATTCATGTAAGAACTAAGAAGTTTGTTGGACGAGGATTGGCGTAACGTTTCTGCAATAGGTATGTGGTATAAATACTACTATAAGATACAAGCCAGAGTGTTCTGCACCATTAACGTTCATGCCTGTCCTCTGCTCCTCTCAGCGTTGCTTTGCTGCAGATAGATTTGTGAGTGTGAATTTGTGATTATTTGTATGTTTTTTTCCTCTCCATCCGAACGCATTTTTTTGATGAGTGGAATTATTCTGGAAGAGGATTAAAAACCCGACCAGGATTGAGTGTAGGAACAGGATCCACTTGATCCTCCCCTGTAACTGTTCCTGAACAGAACCGTTCCTAAGAAAACGAACGAGGCCTCAACCTATGATGGCAACCCAGCCAGACGGCGCGGCGGAATGGCAAATCCGTTATGAAATGAAAGTGTTCTGATGGCGTGAAAATACAGGTGACAGTGTCAACAAAATGTAGCCGACTATCGACTGTCGTGTATAAACAAGCGGCACTGCTAGCGCCCGGACGTCCGATCCGGGCGCTAGCCATCGGACAGGTCCGCAGCCGTCGTATCCTAAGATGTTCAATCGTCAGCCGTTAGATCTAAAGTCCACCGAGTACATGTTGCGAACGTGTTGCGAGCGTGTTGCGAACGCGGTTACGTGCAACATCCAACATCAGGAGTCTTTCTTTCCTCGTCTCCCATGTTGCGACCATGTTGCGACTATATTGCGACCATGTTGCGACCCGTATTGCGTGCAACATCCAACATCAGTAGCGCTCTTCCTCGACAGAAATCCCAACATCACATGTCTGCAACATCAAAACTCAACATCCGCAACATTAAAATTTAATGTTTGCAACACCCAACAACACGTGTCTGCAACATCGATACTCAACATCTACAGCATCGAAAATTGATGTTTGCAACATTCAACATCAGGAGCCCTCCTCCCTCCTCCACCTTGGCACAACACTAACTCACATGTATGCAACATCGAAACTCAACATCCGCAACATCTAAAAATGATGTTTGAAACATCAAAAACATGTTAAAATTTTTATGCAAATCACGATTAAACTAGTTGAGTTCACAATCACATGCAAGTAAAACACTTATAAAATACCGAAACACAAAAAATCAATAGATGAAACATTAGAAAGTCAAAATTGGAACATTGAACAATTGCAACATTAACTAAAGGGGAAAACTCTCGACAAAATCAATCGTTGCGCGGCGCATCCGTTGCAACATTTGAAATCTCAAGCAGAAACATATAAACAAAAATGTTGCAACATGGAAATTCCTAATAAAAAATTCCTCACCGAACGCCACCACCGTGTCTTGCTCCGCCAGCCCACTACGGGCGCACCGTGCTTGCTGGCCCACCGGCTCCCCCCTGGCCACGAGAAGCTGCGCCCAGCCCGGTGGCTCCGTCTAGCAACCGACAGCCGACGCGCCTCGCCCTGGGCCACGAGGGAGCGATGGCCAGTGCCCCTCGCCCCGGGTCGCAGGGTAGCGGCCACCGGCGCCCTCACACCGGGGCCGTCGACGACCACTCCTTGAGGGGCCCGCTACATCGAGGCCGCTGGTCCATCTCCTCCGTGCTGCAGCCTGTAGCGTGCACCTCCCAGACGACAGGACGATCTCCCCGGCGCAGCTCGCCGGCGGACCAGCGGCAACGTAACTCCTCCGTGTCAATGTGAATCTCTGAACGAAGCTGGCTGAGATGAGATTGGCGAGACTGGATTTTTGTTGGCTTGTTGTGTCGGTGGAGGTCCTCTAGGGATAGGAAATGAGTGGATGAGAAGCAAGCAGAAGGTGGGGCTGTATGTGGGGTCCAGCATCCGATACTTTTGTGTGGCGTCGGACGCACGGGGTGGAGCATTACCGATAAACAAGTACGTTCAACCTAGATGCACTCCTGAACTTCAGAATGCTTTCGAGGCCATGCTCGACTTCATTATTGCTTCACCTTCACCAGTAGTACGCTCCAGCGTTGGAGGCCGCAATGAGTATCCGTGCCGGACTTGAAAAGGTACATGCCCGGCATCGATACATCGTGTCCAGTAGAGATTTAAATTGTGCAGATATATGTACACACAATCCCCAGAGCTTGTGTTCCATCGACTCTTCAAGGGACATGGCCAAAATAACAGTTCCCTGAAGAGGTCGGCGATGAAATCAACATCGGGTTTCGACAAGGAGACCCGTCAGGAGCTCAGGTCCACCACTCTAGGTTTCGACAGGCGACTCCACTGTGCCTTCTCGTTCGCGCCGAGCCATTTCTTGAGAAGCTCAAATACGTTCTCATCAGACAGCAGACCACGGTGGTCCGCCTTGATGCCGACTCTTTCTTTTGCCGCAAACCCATCAGCCTGTCAACAAGCACCATAGGTGGCATGAGTGATGACTGATCACTGATGACGTTGAGCAAAGATAGAAAGAGGTATGCTATCCTAATGTCCTCTTCCAAACTAAAAAAAAGGCACTTAAAACGAATGTGAAATTGCTACTGCTTGGGCGTGTATACTGCTCATGTGCAGCCTTGGTGTAAACTTGAAACTGCTACTGCTTCACTTAATTTTGACATTTTGGTATGGCATTTGCATAGGCTCATGCAGTACTAGGTGTCGTTAGCAAAACAAGGATGCAGTGCTCAGCATAACACGTGGTGTCGGATACTTATCAACTTACCATTGTTGATTCAATAGGAAATGTGCCATCTCCATCCACATACGTGTACGCTGGCTGCAAAGAGGACATCCAGGTGTCATGTTGCAATGAGAAGCCATTGAAAATATACAACTAGAGCCTGATGAGTGTCAAGCAAGAGTAACAGTACCACTGTGTGACACACTTCTGACAGAACTCCAATCGGGGAGCTCTTGGAGCCATAGCTGCACGAAAATAGAAACAATGTATTTGGAGCCAGAGGAATTAAAATGGCGTGTATCAGCTATCAGATTTGACACTAGATTATTTTCTCCTAAAATAATGATGAACTATCCTCACCAATAAAACGTAATCTCTTAGAACAAAACATTGATAAGAAACTGCCTCATTTTTTTATTATACTAATATTTTTAGAGTACCATCACAATTCATGTCAGCTGCTAAAGTTTCTCTATCTTAACTTCATACATTGTGACCTACAAGCCTATATGATACTAGTATCAGCTGCCATCATAAACTTACCATACATAATATGGAGTGTCATAAGATGTCCCATATACGTTGTAAAAACTCACGGTATCAGGCAGTTCAGCATTGACAAGAATTCGGCGTGTCTCAGTTGCCCATTTGAAGATCGACATAATAAATGATAGAGCTACTTTCTTCCCATTATACGTGAGCTACAGATACATCAGAAAATGGAATGAATTACCAATGGATTAAAGAATTTCTCATACTAGAAGAGCTGCATAAGTCATGCACATGAATTTAAAGCCTATCTTGTAAGTGCATGATTCTTAGCTTTGGTAGCAAAGTAACTTCAGATTTATAATATATGTATTAAAAATTGTGTCAGAAACAACACTACCCAAAAAAGTTCTACCTCATTGTTCCTTAAAGCTTCTTCAAATAACAATACACAACCAGTTGCTTCATATTGAACTAGCTCCACCATTCCATCCCTTTCAGGATTCTTACGCCAAACCTGAATAATTGGTTTTTTCTTCCAATTGAAGTCTAGATTTGGCAGCATTTCATAGATTGATGGGCACTCAACAAGCTGCATATAATTGGAACAGACTTAGAAGAGGGATTGTCTGAAACAGTCAGTGGCGGATCCAAGTGGGTTTTAGGTAGTCCATGGACTACCCTAAATTTTGAGATTTTCTCTATTACTAGTTAATAATTTAGCAATTTTTTTAATGCAAACATAGGATATGTTAACACATATAAGGGTTAGAACTACCCTAGATTAAAGTTCTGGTTCCGCCAATAGAAGTAGTATGGTCAAGAAATTACCAGTTGGTGCATTGCCCATCTAGAAACAAAAAAGAAGCTCTCAAAACCATAAACAACTGCAGTCCAGTAAGTAGAGAATCATTGATACATCCTGGGGCACCTGCAGAGATTAAAATACAAATATAAAACCTATGTATTCTGTAAAAAGACATCAATAATTAAGACAAATGACTGAAAGCTCAAATAAATTACCTTGAAATGGACAAGCAATGCAAATCCATTTGCTTACATACTGTGCGAATACCTACAAAATGAGGCAAATTGAGAAACAGATTTTTATGCCTTAAGCAAAATGACATAGCAAACATACAAACTCACATCATGATTTATAGACATGAAGCAACGCACTAGCAATCCACCCATAGAATGTGATATTATAGTAACCTTTTTCCCTCCAGAGGCCTTATAAGCAGTTTCAAGTTTTGTTCTCAGACCAGCCATCACTTTGTCTATCCTGCTAGGTAAAACCACTGTTACAGCATCTTGTGCTTGCACAGCAATGAAGTTGTTGATCCATTCATTTATTGACCGACTCAACACTCAGCACCATAAGGATAAGCCCACAAATAGGAAGTACCTGTTGCTTTGACGAAAATCATAGCCATATCCAAATAGTGTGGTCCCTTTCTTGTACCCACAGTTAATGAGCATATCGATCATATCGTGAAAGTGATACACCATAGTCAGATGGACAAGTTCTACAAACTGAAGCATTAGAAAAAGTAAAAATCATATTCAAGGCATTTAAGCTCTTCAAGGGGCAGATCACAGAAAGGTGAATAGATTGATACATAAATAAAGTTCAAGATTCGGTGATTATGACCATCAATTCTAACAAAGAAGTAAAGATACAATCAATCATTTTAGTCAGTAGTCGGAACAAAGATCAATTATAACAGCTGTGTCGATTTCAATAGTTGTTTAAAGGTGCTTATTTGTACTTCATGTGCAAGGCATGACTACCATTGTCTCGCTACTCAAGTTGCTGCTACCAGTACTACACATAAGGCTCCTTATGCTGCTGCATGGGCCTCGTTCCTAATTTCCAGGGTGCGTGTTTCTGGGAAGTTTGCTACCACTGTAGGCACTAAAAGCATGATTGAATGTGCAAATTCCAAACGAGAAAATATTTCTAAATTTTAGAGATTACAACCAAAAATCCAACATTGATATCTTTATCTGTCCACAGTCCAAATTCAGTCTATAGTGGATATCTAACAATTGTCTGTCCCTGTCTTTCCACGAAGAAGAAAAGATGAAAAGTGGTTCTGGCATCGATAATGATCACTAGTTCCTCTATGTGGATGTTGCCCACTTCCTATTCACATCAATCAGCAATGACCGAGTGCGAAATGACTCGCTCCAAATATCCCAATCCAATGGTTTCGGAAAAGAATATACCATGCTTAGAAACCAAGAAAAGACCGCTTGTTTTTAAAAACCCCAGCTAAACTAATCATGTTTTGAGCAGTTTCGACTGAATCAACATATGGGAAGCTCACCCAGGAAGGATCAAGAATGTCGATGGCATACAGGCCGTGGTCGTCCTCCAGCACGACAATCTCCACGTCCTTGTCCAATGCCTCCACGAACCCTGCGCACGAGCAAGCAACCAAAAGGACGGTTCAGAAAACCACTCCCCGACTCAATTCAGGTGTTTCATCGAACACTGAGCGGGCGCCCCATGTAGTAGCAACGAAGCAGTAGCATAGACAGCTCGAGTTCAGGCAACCCACTGGTGTCTCCGTTGTTTGGGGTCCTCCCCACCGGCCTCCGCCTCCGTCCCGTCGGGGGAGAGCGGTGGTGGAAGGCGGGGACCGGGAGCCTGTGCTGCTGGTGTCCGGGATGGACGGGTCGGTGCTGCAGCCTGCAGGCGCGCCGGCGGTCCAACCCCAAGTTCAGGCAACCCACCTGGATCAGGGGAAGAACTGGGGCGCGAGCTGACGGGGGTGAAGGGGAACGGTGGCGAGGGGTCGGGGCCGGATGCGGCCGGGGGCGGCGGCGACTAGAAGCGTGGGGCGGCGCAGGAAAACAAGCATGGGGAAAAGGGAACTACCGGCAGGAACGTGGGGTATCAAGAGAAAAAACCAAATATAAAAACCGGAGAGTAAGAAAACCGAACAACTAGCGGGTGGGCGGGTGGCACGTCGACGGTGCACCATGGCTGGCTCGGGTATTGAAATATTATTCCATACCCTATATATATGACGAGGCTAAAATGCAAGAAGGTGCAATCTGTACATCAGATGCACAGACCCCGCAGTTTCATCCAATTGCAACAGGTTGACTAGAGCAATTGCAATTGTTGTTGACACCGTTTTTTGGAAAACAGGTCAATAGGATAAGAAGCAGCCGATGAGGAAACAAGGCAATCGGCCGATTGAAGAGAGAGAAGGTTGGTCAACAGGACTCACCGATGGTCAGAAGAGTTCAACTCTATCGAGGGCTGGCGGGTCAACCAATCGGCCGATGGTCAACCGGAAGATCGGCCGATGGAAAGGGAGAAGGCAGTAATCAAGGAGATACGCCAGAAGGAAAGCACAGTAGAGGCGGGTCAATCCACGATTGGCAACGGGTCAAAGAGTCAGTTTTAGGAAATTTTGACTAATGCGAGAGACGTTTTCTATTTTTAGTAGTATTTGTTTTCTTTAGAAGCAAGTAAACAGTGCCGCAATCGGCTAGGAGTCGAGTTGTCCTCAGGGCATAAATAGCGACCCTACGTGGTCGGGAAAAAAGTGTACACACCAATATCAAACAAACCGCCTCCGGGCAAACCCTTTACAATTTACAGCATCTACTTTACAACATCTACTTTTCAGCGACTTCGCCATTGCGTTTTTCCCTTTTCTACAACGCCGTCCTTCAAGTTCGTCAGGCTGCATCGATCGATCTCCGGTAAGCTTGTGAGTACCGTTTTACCGAATAATCCTAGGCTTTAACCTCCGGGCGCATCGCTGAGGTTTCGTCTAGTTCTTTATTCACCCCTTACCGATATTAGCTAGATCTGCAAGTTTTCGTACCAATTCTTGTGGTTTTAGCTCTTATCAACAATTTATCCATCTTGATCTAGATCACATCGGCTTCTAACACTACAGCCGATCCCGACCTACTCGAGTTGCTGACGTCACGATCGGCCGATTCCAGCTGATCTCTTATCCACACTCTCGCGCCTCGGTTGCTCTCGAGCCGGCCGATCCCGCTCTTTCGTATCGGCCGATTGGCTGGTACACGTGTCGCTAAAAGGCCGTCGGTTCTCTAGCCGATCCTTAATATTTTCCATTGTCAATCAACAGGTCAGATTGGCTGGCACGCCTCGCTACAGACCGGGGAGTCACGTGTGCTGCGCGCGGAGGTCACGTCTTATTTTCGCGTCAACACACTTTTGGCACGCCCGGTGGGACCCGAAAAAGTCAACAATGTCGAAGAATTTGAAGAATAACGAAGTTGACCAGAGCAACGTTCAGGCAATCACTAGGGATCAGCTGAAAGATGCAGACAAAGCTGAGTTCGAAGCTCACATGAAGCATTATGAAGAACTATGCTTGGCGTCATACGGCCAAACTAAAGGTGGAGTTTACAAGAAAAATCCTTTGCCAACGCCTCAGCAGGTCTCCTTTTCAACCGATCCCGAAGGGCTTCAAGATATGATGAACAAGGCGATGCATCAGACAATGATTGATCAAGCTAAAGTTCTCGCCAATACCATCCAAAATTGTCTGACTGAAACGCTCAAGAAAGGAGCAGAAGGAGGATACCTGGGACCTGCATACTTTCAACCAAATCGAACTCCTCCAGTGTTCCCAAAAGACCAATCGGCTTCCCTGCCGGATGATTCAATAGTAGGGGTTACATCATCTCCACAGATCAATGCAACCGATCCTGGTCCTTCATCGGCTGCCCAGCCGATTCAGAATCAGAGTATTGGGAATATGTCTAAAAGCCCTGCTGTTACGGTGCCAATTATTCCAACATACTCAGCACAGCCCAATCAGCACCAACAAAGAGATCAGGATGGAAGATTTGTAGAGTGGAGCCTCCCTCATGATCACTTTGAAGCTAATATCTCAAGCTTCTTCGAAACCCATCCTGAAGGGATTCCAGAAGTAAAGTACCCAGAGTCTTATCAAGCTATGTTTGGGGGTACTCCAGGGACTGTGCATATGACCAAAGAAGGAGTGGAGTTTGTTTACTTCAATCATGGGAACAAGAATTTTGAAAGAGTTAAGATCAGTCCAGCTCATGCTCACATGGTCATACCAATGGAAAGAAAAGCTCATGTTCCACCTCAGAGATCGGTTCCTCAACCAACTTTGGGGATGCCTATACAAACTACTCCACTACAACAGCCATTATCAACGCAGCCTGTCTTGACCCCGGCTAATACAGTTCCTCACACGAGATCGTCGCCTCAGCAGCCAATCAACCAGGGAACGACAAGACAGCTGACGGAACCACAGCAACAGGTGGATCCTACACAAGCGGTGTAGATGCTCCTAAATCAATTGGCTATCTCGGGCCAGTTGAACTTGCATCATCTAGTTTCATCGGCTGGTCAGCCGATCGGACAGACTCCACCTGTGACAAGTCAATCAAATGCACAAGGTTCTTCTGGAGTAGGAACATCAATGGCACCAAATCCACAGCCAAGAACCTCAGAAGAACAGCCTCCAGAGACTCCATCTGCTGAGATACAAGCAATTGAACAGATATCTGCTGAAATGAAGTCTCATATGAAGCAAGAATTGATTGACCACTTTTCAGAGATGCTGCAGAAACAATATGGGATGAAACCTAAGCAGCAATCTTGCATGTACAGGACACCGTATCCATCTGGCTATGATCAGATACCTTTCCCCCCAAGATTCAAAGTGCCGGACTTCACCAAGTTCTCTGGACAAGATGATACATCCACAATGGAGCATATTACTCGATTCATTATACAATGTGGAGAAGCAGGGGACGTTGATGCACTCAGGATACGGTTGTTCTCTTCATCTCTCTCCGGACCAGCCTTTTCGTGATTCACTTTGCTTCCAGCCAACTCCATTATCAAATGGTCTGATCTGGAGCAACAGTTCCACAACTATTTCTTCTCTAGTATTCGTGAGATGAAGATTACTGATCTGACCAGACTCAAGCAAAGGAACAATGAAACTGTTGCTGGATTCGTTCAAAGGTTCAGAGAAGTCAGAAATAAATGCTATAGTCTGAATCTAGGAGACAAACAACTGGCTGAGTTGGCATTCCAAGGTCTCTTGCCAACCTTGAGGGAGAAATACGCATCACATGACTTTGAGAGTCTCAGCCAGCTGGTCAGTCGAATGAGTCAAGAGACTGCAAGATCTTATGAGCCTAGGAAGAATTTCCAAAAGAAGGTGTCTTGTGTGGATTACTCTGATTCAGAAGATGAAGATAACATGATAGGGCTCGCAGAGTGGGTCAAAGGCAAGAAAACAGTATCCTGCCCCTTTGGTAAGAAGGAACCAGAAAAATTCGGCTTTGACATCACTAAGGCCGATAAAATATTTGACCTATTGCTTCAGCAAGGGCAGATCAAACTCTCCTAGTTCCATACCATACCATCTGTAGAGGAGCTCAAAAGGATAAAGTATTGCAAGTGGCACAATGCAACCTCTCACGACACCAATGACTGCAAAATCTTCAGACAACAGATTCAATCAGCTATTGAGCAAGGGAAACTCAAATTTGAAACCCCTACCAAAGCTGAAAAGCCGATGAAGATTGATCAGCACCCCTTCCCAACTAATATAGTTGAAGTGTCTAGCAAAGACACATCACATGTTAAGATGCTGATGTCGGAATGGGCTCAAAATAGAAGAGTTGCTTATCCCAAGGTACAAGCAACCGCTGCTGATGTCAAAGGAAAAGGGTAGCTGCTTGAAGAAGGAGACTTGAAACCACGCCGGCTTGTCATGTCCCAAATGCTAATCAAGAAGTTTCAGCAATGACAAGAGAAAGCAAGAGGAAGAGAGGAGTAGGCGCGGCGCAACGAAGGACATTCGAGATGTCCGTTCTTCAAGTACTGCTGGGAAGAAGGAATCAAGCTGCCGATGGCAGAAAATTGTCTAGAATGCAACAGGGCTTACAGCAACAGCAGCTCATCTAAGAGGGTTTGCTTCGACGACAGAAGACCTACAGCTGGGGATCACCGTGAATTCAGCAACCAACGGGTCTCAGTCCATGATCGGCTGGGGGGCAAAGTCAGCGTACATGATCGATTGGGGGGCAAGGCTAGTGTTCATGATCGGCTGGGAGGCCGAGTCAATGAAAAGTCAAACAATCGGCTAGAAGAGATGGCCGGTTCTCTGGTCCCTGATGAAGATATTATGTGCCGAGCTCCCGAACGTCGACGTACTCTACAACTGGATGAGGAGTCAAGCCAATCATACAAGAAGCCTAATCCACAATGGTGTCCAGATGGCTTGACTAAGTCCCAGAAAAGGAGAGTCCAGTGTCTACGCCAGCTAGAACAGCAAGAAGAAGAAGAAAGACGCGTGCTGGACAAAAAGAGTGTTCGGTCTAAAGTATGGCGTCCGAAGCCTAAGACCGATGATGGGAAGGATGGTAAACCACAAGCTGATATTAATATGGTCGTCCTCCTACCAAAAGAGTTCATGGCCCCAGTTGATTCGGATGTGTCCGATGAAGAACTTGGGATGGCTCAGTTAACACTGGAACCTACACAAGCTATCTTTGAGAAACCAGATGATGAAAAGAGACAACACTTAAAGGCATTGTTTCTCAAAGGTTTTGTCAATGGCAAACCAGTCACCAGGATGCTTGTGGATGGAGGAGCAGCAGTCAATCTGATGCCATATACCATGCTGCGCAAGATTGGGAAGTCTGATGAAGATTTGACCCAAACCGACATGATGATGGTGGACTTCGAAGGCAACGTCTCTCCGGCTCAAGGTGCAATCTGCGTAGAGCTCACCATCGGCAGTAAGACCCTTCCAACCGCTTTCTTTGTCATTAAAGGGAGGGGATCTTATAATTTACTGCTGGTTCGGGATTGGATACGTGCCAATTGTTGCATACCATCTACAATGCATCAATGCATCATCCAATGGATCGGAGATTCAGTGGAGATGGTCAAGGGAGAGACCTCCTTGACAGTAGCAGCTATAGAAGCACAAGGATGGACCTATGATCAAGTAAGCTGCATATCTAGAAAAGCGTGGGATACCACGTATCTCAAGGTGTCCGATTTCGGACTAAAGCCGGTTCAAGCAGTCGGCTCTGATGACGAGACTTAATGAGTCAATTCATTGAAGACAAAGGAAAGCTTGGGCGTAGAATCACAACATCGATGGATTGGTCGCCCAAGTATATCAACAGTTGTATGAGCCGATTGTCGTACCGAGCCTATCGGCCGGTTGGATTTTCGAGTTGTAGCCGATTGCAAATGTAATCGTTTTTAAGTAGAATAGCCGATATCTGTAAAGAATCGCCTTTAGTACAAAAAATGTAGAGACCGATGTACAATTAATATATTCGGTTGTGGCCGATACACATATCGCCTTCAGAATAAAGTGAATGTATTTTCATTTCATCTGTCTTGGACTACAGCAATGATATTACAGCTCAGATCTGAAGATCACATACGTCCTCGAGAAATTATAAGGAATACATTTGTCCTATCTCTAGTATGATGAGGATATTGAATCGATGAACGAGAGAAGGACACAGCGAAGAGGAAACGATAGACTAAGATCTTCACCGGATTCTATAATCTTCCGCCAGAAGGAGTCTGAGTTGATGACCAAGATGGTCGTTCCTTTGGCACGCTCCTCCGCTGATAAATGTGTAGCAAGACACCCTACCTTGCTCCTTCCCCTAAAGCCAAATCCTCACAAGGATTCTTCTAGCTATAGTGCCTCCTGGCTTTTCGAAAGGAGACGAAGAAGAAGAGGGGCCACTACACTACTTCACAAGAATTCTTCTAGCTATGAAATGGAGAGAGGAAAAGGGAACAGTCATACAACAAGAGTCTATAGTCTGTCTGAGTTGGTTGCGCCATGGCCGATGAGTGTGAGTTTTCTCCACCGAGCTTCAAGCCTATTTATAGCCCCAGGTGGCAGAAAGGATAACTACAAGAGGGAATTGAAAAAGGGGAAATGAAGGGCATCCGATGCAGTCAAAGCAAGAATAGTTTCCCCGTGAAAGTCTCAGACTGAGCAATGGGCAGTCATGCAGTGATGCTTTTCCCGAAAATCAGGGGTTGGTTTTGAAGATGGATTGAATAAAGATATGTGGCCCCACTCTGTACTCCAGAAGAGGAGGCTATCAGGATTCCCCTCTCTCAACATTTCCAGCAACAACAACAACCTTTGATGCATCATTTGAATGCAAGAACGCTTCGAGAAGAAATTTGTCAAGGAATGGAGATGGTTGCATTTTCCTGGAAGCACTCTAGAAGAGGCTTGCCTCTCATTCCTAATGGGATCCAATTTGATTCATACTCAGAAGAATATGATGCCACATGAGGAGCAAGTTACATTTTATAGCAAGGAAGCCATCACCGGGGAGTAGTACATTCAGATCCATCAATGCCCATAAGAGATAATGATTTTATTCATAAATAAGCCGATTGCATCGGCTGATAGTACATCAAGGCTTAAAGAAGACTCTTCGCCTTATCTAATTCTGCTCTAACTTGGGCTATCTCTTCACCCACACAATCCAGTTCTTGAAGAAGAGCCGTCCTCCTGGCCTCAAGAACTTCCAGCTTCTTCTCGTCGTTGACAATCACCAGACGGAGACACCGTTCTTGCCTGGATGGTTGAGTTGGTTGATTTGCACCAATTGCGTTGATGTTTGACACGATTCTTTCCACGGTTTCACGATTTGGAGACTGGAAGAAAGATAGAGAAACATCAGGAAAGAGGTCAGAAAAGAAGAAATGAGGAAATAACCGACCTGATTCACGGAAGAAGAAGAAGAAGAGGAGGAGGCCATTGTAAAAGGAGTACGGTTCAAAGGGCAAAAGAGATCTAGGCATCTTATAAAGGCCGATTGGAACGTTCGGTCAAAACGATTAATATGAGGCGTTGGAAGTTGGCCAGTAAAGGCCAATTACAGTTCAGAAAATTACAAATAAAAGATTAAACTATGCCCAGAATATGGATGGCATTAATGAGGTCCAGACACAGCTGATCGACCGCTTCTATCTCCAGACGATCAACATCGGCCGAACCAAGAATCGGCTGCTCTTGTTCACGAAGAACTTGGGCTTGCTGTGCGATGGAGTCCCTCCGCTCTCGCATAGTAGCTATGGTGCCCGGGAGATCTGCGAGCTTTTGCTCTTCAGCTGCCAAATCTTGCTCAACCTGACCGAGTTCTTTCATCAATTCAGCACGACGCCTCTTTAGACGATCAATGATGTTGACAATATCAAGACGAGAAGAAGTCAGGAGTTCGATCCTGCTTTCAAGATCGGCCATACTGCTGTCCAGGTTCTCCCTGTCCTGGGTAAGTTGCTCCTGGCGCTTCCTTTCATCCAGTCGATCTTGGGCTTCCTGGACTACAAGCTGCCGATTTTCAATAAAAGCAACTTGAAGCATCTTCGCCTTGAGATCTCTGGGCAACTGGCCTTAGATCTGCTTGAAGATAGTCCTGATCGGCTCAGCATCTTGTACGAGTTGGCCGATGTCTTGATTCAGCAGTGGAAGCACCTCAATCAGCTTAGCTTTCACATCATCTGGGAGAGCAGCTGCCAATACACCCTGAACAACAAGGGGCAAGGTTGGTGGAACCTGTAGAGAGAGCAAAAGTAAGCAAAAGAATTGAGGAAGAAATCTGAGAAGATCAAGAAGTTTACCTCTACAGCAGAAGTTGCCTGCGCTTCAGTAATCAGATTTTCAGTTGATGTTGACTCAGGAACCTCGACAACTGGCAATTGTGATTGACCACTAGTATTCTACTGAAGGTCATCCAAGGACTTGTCATGAATCTCAATTGGCGTCTCAACAACATCCTGGAACAAAGACAAGGGATTAGAGATAAGAAGAATGAGAAAATAGCTAATGAAGATTCTACCTCAAATGGTTTTTCAGCATGAGAATCAACCAACTCAGGCGAATGTTGAAGGTGGCCAACAGTGGCATCTGAGACATCAGCCCTTTGACGAGTTTCAGGTTGCTCATTCGATGAAATTAAGACATCATCAGCAGGGCTCTCTTGGGTCATCTCCAAAGTCTTGTCCTGACCAAGATCAGCAGCGATGGCCTATTCTGCCTGACCGATCAATCCTGAAGACTGCATAAAAGATAGATTAATTGAAGGACGGAAAAAGGGAAAGAAAGGACAAGAAATGATTAATACCTCAAAGCATTTGCCAATACTCCAGCCATGTCCAAGATATTAACAACCTTGGGGTCGATCTTCTTCTTCGCTCTACGAGTGAGAACTTTGCTAGACACATTTTTCCTCTTGAGGGTCGACAGAGGTAGATTATCTGGAGTAGGATTTCTCTTGGGACCCTGCATGACTAAAGAAATTGCGAGAGCATTATAGCCGATATACGGTAAAGACCTCGGTGGCCAATAACCAATCGGTTTGTCACTCTTGCTTTTAGCAGGCGGCTCGGAAGTATCAGGCTGGAGAAAAAGGGAAGCAATCAGGACATATTAAAAGTACAAGTGGTCAAAACATATTGAAGATGCACAAAGCAATCAAATGAGTAAGTACCTCGTCAGCCGATGCCTCATAATCAGGATCTAGCTTCTCGCAGTAAATTTTGGGGGACACACAGAAAAGATGGTTGCACCATTCTGCCCACCAGATATTGAAAAGAGGAGAGGTAAAACTGGAAAATTTCCAGGTATCGAGGTCAATAGTGGAAGAATCGGGGACTAAATCCAGCAGACGCCGATAGTGGGTGTGACTAGGGATAACCTCCCGTGGTTTGATCAGATTGGAGAAGTAAAGACCAATCGGCAGTTGGCCAAACCCCAGCTGAGGAGCACTCACTGAAGGATTGTAAAATTCATAAGTGGCCGATGGATCTTTCCCAAAGACGCAGGATGGAAGAAGTCCCGGCTTGATCATCTCCACGAAAACCATCCTGTTTTCATCATCCTCATGGAGATCGTCGAAGCTGAAAATGGTCTCAAAATTGGTATTATCATCCCTATATGCAAACCAGATGATGGATTCTGGAGTGAAGCCGAGATTGAAACTCCTGAAATGTTCTGCTATACGGGATGGAGTCTTCTTATGTCCTGGGAATGCAGAGACCGCTTCTCCAAAGTTCATGCATCGACGCTTAACAATCGGAACACCATCTGGTTGGTCTCCCGGAAAGGGCATATCAAAAATATTCTGTTCCAATCTGTCTCGGAGGTGAAGATTCAACCACATGTTGATAAACCACCAAGGACCTCTCGGAGTGCCTATGGGGGAGTTGGTTGACAGACTAACTGCTACTTGATGGAGGAGATTGTACACTGCCCCCAAAAGGTATTTGCCAAGAGGGATGGAAGACCCAATGGCTAATCGTTCGGCCACAATCTGATAATTGGAAGTGGGACCAAAAGATTTACCACAGAAGACGAATTTTTCAAGCCACATGTTTAGAAAAGCCACATGTTCTCTGTCAGTTACAGTGCCTTCTTTCATGTGCTCGGAAATATATCCAGACCAGCCACCCACATTTTTAGTTTTTAGACGGTGGGAAAGTTTGATGTCACGGCAACTAAAGAGGACATCCGGGGAAGAAATGTCCAAACCAGTTAACAGAAGAACATCAGCCAAAGTTGGAGTCCCCGGCCCATGACCAAATAAGAAAGCATTGAGCGCATCGGACCAGGACAAGGTGATGCATTGACTGATCTTATACTTCTCCCAGAAACCTCTGTTCTTGGCAGATACCCTACGATACCAATTTCTCCACCCTTTGGCATACCCTGTCCAAGACCTAAAACAGCCATCCCAATCGGCCAAATCCAAGGAAGCATGTTTAAAAGGGATTCGGCTGGTTTCAAAGTTAATCATCTCAGTGGGGTCGGCATCACCCATTGGTCCAAAAAAAGTAAGCACAGGCTTGTCATCAACAGGAATGGTGAGATTGGATCTAAGTTCCTGAAGAAATGAGTAAATCTAGGCTTCAGGTGAAGCAGGACGGTGGCATTAAGGAACAAACAAGAGCAAAGGGACAGAAGAAATACCGAGGGAACTGAAGAAAGAGACACCTTCGGAGGCGCAGGGGCAGGATGAGAACCTCCAGCGGAGCCTGAAGACGCCATGAATCAGCAAGAATTTTGTAGCTTAGGGTTCGTCGCCTGGAAGCTTGAGCTGTTGGAGCAACGAGATTCGGGGGAAAAAGAGAGTTGAGGCAGTTGTATTTATGGCCCCTAAGATTTGTTTGGATTCTTCAGCCGACTTCGAATCAAGGAGGATACCGGATTCGAGGAAATTTCGGAGCAAAAGATTATTTACTCCGAAACTGGGGGGCATATGTTGACACCGTTTTTTGGAAAAACAGGTCAAAAGGATAAGAAGAAGCAGCCGATGAGGAAACAAGGCAATCGGCCGATCGAAGAGAGAGAAGGATGGTCAACAGGACTCGCCGATGGTCAGAAAAGTTCAACTCTATCGATGGGCTGGCGGGTCAAACCGATCGGCCGATGGTCAACCGGAAGATCGGCCGGTGGAAAGAGAGAAGGCGGTAATCAAGGAGATACGCCAGAAGGAAAGCATGATGGAGGCGGGTTAATCCACGATTGGCAACAGGTCAAAGAGTCAGTTTTAGGAAATTTTGACTACTGCGAGAGTCCTTTTCTATTTTTAGTAGTATTTGTTTTCTTTAGAAGCAAGTAAACAGTGCAGTAATCGGCTAGGAGTCGGGTTGTCCTCAGGGCACAAATAGCGACCCTACGTGGTCGGGAAAAAAGTGTACATACCAATATCAAACAAACCGCCTCCGGGCGAACCCTTTACAATTTACAGCATCTACTTTACAGCATCTACTTTCCGGCGACTTCGCCATTGCATTTTTTCCCTTTTCTACAACGCTGTCCTTCAAGTTCGTCGGGCTGCATCGATCGATCTCCGGCAAACTTGTGAGTACCGTTTTACCGAATAACCCTAGGCTTTAACCTCCGGGCGCATCGCTAAGGTTTCGTATAGTTCTTTATTCACCCCTTACCGATATTAGCTAGATCTGCAAGTTTTCGTACCAATTCTTGTGGTTTTAGCTCTTATCACCAATTTATCCAGCTTGATCTAGATCACATCGGCTTCTAACACTACAGCCGATCCCGACCTACTCGAGTTGCTGACGTCACGATCGGTCGATTCCAGCCGATCTCTTATCCACACTCTCGCGCCTCGGTTGCTCTCGAGCCGGCCGATCCCGCTCTTTCGTATCGACCGATTGGCTGGTACACATGTCGCTAAAAGGCCATCGATTCTCTAGCCAATCCCTAATATTTTCCATTGTCAATCAATAGGTCAGATTGGCTGGCACGCCTCGCTACAGACCGGGGAGTCACGTGTGTCGCGCGTGGAGGAGACGTCCTATTTTCGCGTCAACAACTGTAACACCGTACAAATTGCAACTCGACGGAAAAGCATTTTGCACAACAAATGTACAGACTCTCGAAGTTAGGAATGTGCAACTGCACTAATTGCCACTAGACGGACCAGTTGCAATTGGATGTGGACCAATTGCAATCGGATCCAACTAGTTGCAACTAGGCGCTCACTACGTGTAAACCAAACAGTGAGACTAGATCAATTGCAACCATGACACTATACTAATTGTAACTCGACGGAACTAATTACAACAAATTTGACCCGTTGCATCTAGATACGAACGAATTGCAACTAGACCACCCAATTGCAGCCTGACGCGAACCAATTGCAACTAGAGTAACTCCAGTTGCAACCGAGCGAAAATCAATTACAATCAGGGTCGGTGCATTCTCTATACAGAATGCACCCATGTGCATTATAGCAAAACACTATATATATATATATATATATATATATATATATATATATATATATATATATATATATATATATATTCTCCCGTCAAAAAAAGTTTATTCTGAACTATTTTTTATAAACATCGAGAGGGAGAAAACAGGGCACTAACAATTTATTACACCAGCCCATCAATAACAAGCGAATTATCAGTGGAACATGCTGAATGTTCGGAGAGGTATTCGTGAGTGTCCAATAATCTTTGGTTGCTTCAAACCTTCAATTTCTCATTTCCTTTTGCACCTTCATCATAAAGTTTTGTGGTATTTCAGATCTCTTTAGTTTTAGCTATAGTGGCGAAAGACTCCAACCACCAAATCTCACCTTGAATCCCCACCTCCACACTCCAATCCACTCCTCCGAGAAATCCACCTCTCCGTTAGCAAGCATGTCTGGACACGGCAAGGGTGGCAAGAGGCTCGGCAAGGGCGGCGCCAAGCGCCACCGGAAGGTGCTCCGCGACAACATCCAGGGCATCACCAAGCCGCGATCCGGCTGATGGCGAGGAGGGGTGGCATGAAGCGCATCTCCAGGCTCATCTACGAGGAGACCCACGGCGTGCTCAAGATCTTCCTCGAGAATGTCATCCGCGACACCATCACCTACACCGAGCACGCCCGCCGCAAGACCGTCACCCCATGGACGTCATCTACGCGCTCAAGCCCCAGGGCCGCACCCTCTATGGCTTCGGCGGCTAGGTTGATGCGCCCGGTTCCCTCGTTGTCTCCCTCATGCAGCGACATTGTCTGGCTGTGCTCACAAGTCTTGCAGTCAAGAAAGTTTCATACTCGCTTGTTTAGCTCATCTCTGGCTGTAGTAGGTATATCTGGCTGTAATGAAATGATCTGATTGGAAATAAAAAAAGCTATAGTGGGGGAAAAATAAAGAAAAGTATTTTTTCCTTCGCATCTGCTAGCGCTCGGACGTCCGTTCCTGGCGCTAGTATCGGACGCCTCCGTGACCGTTGGATTTAAAGCAAGTCAGCCCATCAGCCATCGGATCGAAAAGTGCAGCGACCCATGTTGCGAGCATGTTGCGAGTCATTGCGAGCTATGTTGCTAGCATGTTGTGTGCAACATCCAAACATCAGCGGGCCTCCTCCCTCCTCCCCCTGGCACAACACCCAAGCGACCCATGATGCGACCCGTGTTGCGTGCAACATCCAACATTAGGAGCCCTCTCCCCCTCCTCCTCCTCGATACAAACCCAACATCAAATGTCTGCAACATCGAAACTTAACATCCGCAACATTAAAATTTAATGTTTACAACATCCAACATCATGGGTAATACTCCCTCCATCCACTCGACACAACACCCAACATCACATGTCTGCGACATCAAAACCCACGTCCGCAATATCGAAAATTAATGTTTGCAACATCCAACATCAAGGGCCGTCCTCCCTCCACCCCTCTCGACACAACACTCAACATCACATGTCTGTGACATCGAAACTCAACATCCGCAACATTAAAAATAAATGTTTGCAACATCAAAAATATTTAGATCTAATTTTCAAACATTCACATGGAACACTCGCAACATGTCGAGAACGTGGATGCAACATGTTCGCAACGATTGCAACATGAACAACAAACGATTGCATCATGAATACGACTAATTGCAACATGCCAAAAACATTGTTGCAACACCAATATACAACGATTGCAACACCCCAAAAAGCGGGAGTTGGGGTCGACCTCCCCTGTGCGCGCCCGCGGCAGCGGCAGGAGCTCCCCCGCACCTGCGACGCGGCAGCGCAGCTCCTCCCCCAAACAGGGACGAAGGGGAGCGTGCTCGCTGGAGCCGAGCTCAGGGATGGAGGGAGCGCGCTCGCCGGCGCCGGGCTCGGGGACGAAGGGAGGCGAGCCGGCGGAGAGGGGGTCCTCGTCGTCGAGGAGCTCGCAAATCACCATCATGGCGGCGGGGGAGGGCAGTGGAGCGCCCCAACCACGACGAGCGGCGCCAGTGGCGGGTGCCTGATCTCCGCGCACACACCACGGGAGGAGGCGAAACGGAGGGGATGGAAAGGTGGAGCCACGGGGATCACAGATCGGGCTCCCACTGAAACCGGAGGGGATAAAACTAACATCTCTCGTCATAAACTAATGCTGATAAAACTCTCTATGGAAACTCCCACTGAAACAAAAATTGCTGATACCGTCTAAGAATTACCAATTTACTGTCAAAGCTTGGTGAGTTAGATTTACAAATGCATGGGGGCTGCGGGCAGTTTGACCAGCTTTCGTTCCTTGGAATTTCGGAAAGATAGATGCATGTAGTTTTGCATGGAAGTATGGGCAGGGCCAGTTATTAAAGTTTTTTTCTCGCTGCCATCCAGATGGAAGTGCTGCTACATGCTCCACTAAAGTAAGCTACAAGTTGCATTTGGTATAGGTTATAAGAAGCGGGAGTCGCTAGCGCCTTGACGTCCATTTCGCAACGCTAGCAACAGACAGTGGGGCTCGCATATTCGCAACAACATCACAAAAATAGTATGTGTAACATTGAAACTCAACATCCGCAACATCGAAAATCAATGTTTGCAACATCAAAAATTATTGAAAAATTATTGTAATGATCTGTTGAAGAATGTAGAAAAACACGCTGCAACATGTGCTTCGTGTTGATTGAAACATTCAAATCTCCCATTTAAAATGCAACATATAGATAACATACTTGGAGCATAAAATATATGCAACATTACACCATTTTTTTCTCTTTGCAACATCTACATGAAACATCCGAAACACTCTGAAAATTTAAATTTGCAACATGCAGCAAATAAGGAAAAAAAGAGATGCACAAGTGGGGAGGAAGATGGCGAGCAGGCAGGGGAGCTCGCCCGCCCCTCCTCACGCGCCCGGCGGGCTGCGCGCGCTGGGAGCAGCGGCCCGCGACGCCGACGAGCTCCCGCGCCCATGGTCGTGGGGAGCTCCACCCCTAGCCGATGCGAGCTCTGCCCCTGGCCATGGGGAGCAGCGGGCCGCGTCACCGGCCATGGAAGGGAGCGGTGGCTCGTGCCTAGATGCAGAGTCGGTGAGCTCTGTCGTCCTCCAACTGATGTTAGATGAGGTGGAAGAGAGGGGCGGGGTTGGGGAGGCGGTAGCGTCGCGGGAGCGGGTGGGAGGCGCGCGTGTGCGTCTGGGAGCCCAGAAATAGGAAAAGGATAAGAAAGAATGGTGGTTGTGGGCCCTATATAGCATCCGGCGCATCAGACGCACTGGACTTAGAGGGTGTTTGGATGCATTTTAGTCCCATGACTAAATTTAGTCTGACAAGTAGTCTCTAGTCATCTCCCTGTTTGGAAGATGGGACTAAAGTGAAATTTAAAGAACATTAAAGTCCCCTTCTCTCTCATATGCATGAGGAGTAAATGAGGAAAGAGAGGACTAAAACAACTTTTAGCTACCCCTCCCCTACTAAAAAGTTTTAGTCAGGTGACTAGTTTTAGTCACCTTTTAGTGCTACCCGATTGACAAATTAGGGGGTGTTTGGATGTGGATGACTAAAAGTAGTGACTAATTTTAGTCACTGTGAGAGACTAATTTGCCAATCAGGTAGGACTAAAAGGTGACTAAAACTAGTCACCTGACTAAAACTTTTTAGTAGGGGAGGGGTATCTAAAAGTTGTTTTAGTCCTCTCTTTCCTCATTTACTCATGCATAGGAGAGAGAAGGGGACTTTTATGTTCTTTAAATCTCACTTTAGTCCCATCTTTCAAACAGGGAGATGACTAGAGACTACTAGTTAAACTAAATTTAGTCATGGCACTAAAATGCATCCAAACACCCTCTTAGTCTCTCAAAGTGACTAAAATTAGTCAGACTACTTTTCGTCACCCCCATCCAAACACCCCCTTAGCATTAATGTTACCGTTTTCTTTAACTTGAAGAACAATGGTAAAAACACTCCAAAGCGTACATATGATTCGTTCCTGATTGATGTTAGAAACAGTTTGGATTAAATATGCCGCAATTTTCAGCACTCCCACCTACCCCTTATCACCATTTTTGTATTGTCTTGTACGTGTTCGTTCTGCCAATGCAAGTGAGCTCACACATCTGCTATTTAGTTACCGTGGTGGTTATGCATACGGCCACAAGCTGCGAGAGGCATATCATCCACTGTGTAGTGTGTACTTTGCACTAGGACACGACACGGGCAGTTGATCGAAAGAGATCAAGCCCGATCACGGCGGAGCATTCCTCCCCAGCAGATCACACCTACACCATCGGCTACGCGATGCTGCCCAACAAGCACGACACCTTCCTGCAGCCGTCGTTCATCGACCTCGCGGTGCGGCACGGCATCCGGATCGTGGCCGTTGACGCGTCGCGCCCGCTCGTCGAGCAGGGCCCTTTCGACCTCATCGTCCACAAGCTCTACGGCCGGCCGTGGAGCGCGCAGCTGGAGGCCTTCTCCGCTCTCCACCCGGACGTTCCCGTCGTCGACCCGCCCGCCGCCATCGAGCGCATACTCGACCGCTTCACCATGCTCGACGCCGTCGCCGGCCTCGGCGTCGCGAAGGAGGGCGCCGTCGCCACGCCCAGGCAGGTCTTCGTCGGCGACGCCACGGCGCTGGCCGGCGGCGACGACAACGCGGACGCGGTCCCCGGCGGCCTCCGGTTCCCGCTGATCGCCAAGCCGGTGGAGGTCGACGGCAGCGCCGCGTCGCACGACCTCTGCCTGGTCTACCGCCGCGAGGGCCTTCGGGGCCTCCGCGCGCCGCTGGTGCTCCAGGAGTTCATCAACCACGGCGGCGTGCTCTTCAAGGTCTACGTGGTGGGAGACCACGCCACCTGCGTCATGCGGAGCAGCCTACCCGACGTGCCCGACGAGCGCCTGCACGACCTCGCCGCCGACGCCGCGGCCCCCTTCGCCAACATCTCCCTCCTCCCTCCCTCTGCCGCCGGCAACGCCGAGATGCCGCCCCAGGACTTCGTGAACAGGGTTGCTCGCGAGCTCCGGCTGGCGCTGGGCTTGCACCTCGTCAACTTCGACCTGATCCGGGCGAGGGACGCCGACGGCAATGGCAAGTATCTCATCCTCGACATCAACTACTGCCCAGGATACTCCAAGATGCCGGGGTTCGAGCCTGTTCTTCTTGAATTCTTCTTGGAGATGCTTCGCGGCAGACCTGCTCACGAGCAGCCTTGCCCGGGCGGCACTGGCGCTGGCTGTGGCTCTGGCCTAGGTACTGAGGCACACAAGGCAGAGGATGAGCCCAGCTTAATCCCCTCGGGAGCAGAACCGAAGCAGGTTCAGGCCTAAATCTGCATTTCCGGATCCAATTTGACTCAAACATGTGATTTGTGAAGTTGCTTTGTAGCATTTTCTTTCAAAGAGAAAAAAATAACAGCTGCTTTTGTACCCTTGAATTTGATGCAGGCAACAAGCTGCATGTGTGTAAATGTTCTTTGTGAATTGTGATTCTGATTATAGCGCGAATTTCTATTACTCTCTTGGGTTAAATACAAGTATATCATTTTAGCCTCTAAACAAAGCAAGTAGTCCTATATCATCACAGAATTTCTGAGCATTTTTCCTTTCTCCTGCCATCTTTGTCGTTGCTAAATAAATTATACTGCACCCTTCTTTTGAACTACTGCAACCCATCAATCCATCATCAACGATTACTCCTAGCCTTATCAATCTTTTTCAGGTGGCGTTTGGTTCTTTGGGTGTTATACGATTGGGAGGTATAACGAGCGTCCGCGCAAACCATGGATGCCGTCGTTTAATTCAGGTGGTATTTGGTTCATGCAGCAGTTCATCGACCTCGCGGCGCGACACGACATTCTTTGGGTGATATCGAGTCTGGCTCACCTCAGCTCGTTATCTTAACAAGCTGCAAGCCTAACTTGACTCCAGATGGTTCATTAAGCTCGTGGCCCAGCTCGTTACCATTCATACTTAAAAAAACATAACCACCAGCTAACATTCTTATATGCAAAGATCCATCGAGAAAGTATACAATTAGCAAATGCAGTAAGTTTAGAAGCCAACAAACAATAAAACCAAGTAACCAACAAGAAATCCAGTAGTTCAACAAAGAGTTTATGTTTAGGACATCACAGTATGTGTTGAACCAGCTCTAACCCCTAACCCCTAGCTCGTCAAGCTCGCGAGCCTATCTCGAGCCTGGCTCGTTATAGTACCGAGCTAAATCCTAAGCTCGGCTTGGTACAAAATTCTAAATGAGTCGAGCCGAGCGAGCTAATGAGCTTCAAATTTTTACTCCACCC
Organism: Cenchrus fungigraminus; assembly: GCA_036936925.1. Classification (NCBI taxonomy): domain Eukaryota; kingdom Viridiplantae; phylum Streptophyta; class Magnoliopsida; order Poales; family Poaceae; genus Cenchrus; species Cenchrus fungigraminus. The sequence continues at coordinate 67,769,749 of CM072772.1, read as the reverse complement.
TTATATTAGGTCCCATGAGTCACCCCCTTCCTTCCCATCACCATGGCTCTTTTATTTCTTTCCTGTTTATTTTTTCTACATTTCATTTCTTTTTTTTGTGTGCTTATCCATTCCTACCATGACTCTTTTTTCCTTGGGTTTAGCACATCCTCAAAAGCTGCTTTTGTGCCTAGCACACCGCACTCATCAATTTTGGCCGGTGCACATCTCCAAATCTTGTATAGGCCTGCAAAGGGTTCAGAACGGCCCATTTATGAAGTCGCTCCGCTCCTCATTTCAGCCCATGGATCGAAGCGGGTCAACCCTAGAAGAAACAGGAGCGAGAGGGTCGTGACCTTGTTGACCCACGGTGACCCTCGGGTCGAACCGGCCACCTCGCCCCTTGCGACGACTTCTCCCGACGGCGGTGGCTCTCCAGACGCCTCCGCTCTCCTCCCGAATTGCCGCCGTCAAGAAGGTGCCCAACCTCCCAGATTGGGTCGCCGCCGGCGGAAGCTACCTCCGGCCTCCCAGATCGGTAGTCAAATCGCCTCCCGCAGCCGTGTCGCCTCGTCGCTGTCGAAGGGGTGGTTTCAATGGCCGGATCCCCGTCATTCTTGCCTCCTGCCAACATGCCCTTGGACAGATCACCTCGGCATAGTCACGAGCTCCATGGAAGCGGCGAGTCAACCCCTCTCCCCCAGCATCCTGATCTATGGTGAGATAAAGTTGGGCCTCTTTTTTTTTCTGAGTCCGCTCTTGTTCCTGTTCCTGTGATGTGTGAGCATTTGATTAGAGTAATGTGTCGATCTATTCCCACCCTACCTGCAGCTAGAATATATGTATCCTGCCCAATCGATTGGTGAATTGGTTTGGCATTTCTGTAATAATCCTTTAACGGTGACGCAGGCAGGATCTTTCCAACCTGATTATTTTCGTTGTAGAAAAATAGTGAGAATCCTTAATTAGTTGGGATAGTGATGGCTGGACCTCTATACACATGTATGAACACTGGAAATATATACCTATACTAGAAACCCAGGTGCGTTGGTGTTGCCGCACTGACCATGGAGTAAGGCAACCCATTACTGCATAGGAGGTACATGGGTAAGATTTAGCTCTCACGCATAAATAGGTGCAATGTCTCAACTTAAGTTACCCGTAGCAATGAAAACCAGATGTTACAGCATTGAGCTTTTGTGGTGTTTGTATTTCTTTTTTTATAGCAACTTGCGAGAGGGAGAGAGAGAGGAAGAGAGCATTGTAAAAAGAGAGAGAGAGAGAACAGATTCTTTTCTACCTCGTGAGCTAAGCCTCAACAATAGTTCAAAGACTTGCACATGTATGACATTCGTGTACCTCAAGGGTTGTGGACGAGGCTAATATAAATTTCCATTCTGATATGATTTGCATGTTGGGAAATCACGTTGTGATGGACTTGTGAATGTTAGCCACATTTTTAGAACCGTCAGTGATTGTGCTTGACATTATACAGTTAGATTCACTAGGAGTGTTTTACTCATATAACTTGTATTTTCTAATGGCAACAACATACCGAAGACATGTTGCTTGGGTGAGTTCGACTAAATGCTTGATTGTTTCAATGAATGTGCTACAACTAATATTGTGACATGAGGTGCGTGTTGACCCTGATCCTTTTTTTCTATCAGACGGGGCAGAGGGGCAGCTAAAGGGTTGCTCCGAACCGCACCGTTTGCAGGACTAATCTTGTATTTGTCTGGAGCACATCGCCCCTAGTAAATAAACAATTCATCCAGCATATGAACGGGGAAGTGCATGGTCAAAAGACTAAACTACTCCCTCGGTCGCCAAAAGAGTGCGTTTTCACTTTCTGAGAAACAACTTTGACTGAATATATATATATAAATATATTAATATTTATGATACAAAAATTAATATAGTTAGATAGATATTTGAATCTAGTTATTTTAACAAATTTATTTAAAGATACAAATGTTACACATATTTTTTACAACTCCAGTTAAACTTGTGACACAGAAACCAACAGCGAGGACGGAGCGAGTAGCTGGTTTTTTCTGTGTTTCTATTTAACTTTGACACAACGACTATTTTTGACTCAAGTGAAGTAAAGTACCGTTTGGAATCAGAGGAGTACTTGTTCGCTGCTGTCAGCATCTCAGGTGATCGAACCACGAGCCTTATTCTCTTGCTTCCCAATGCCATTTTTCGGATCTTGCGACGTGGTAGATTCCAATGCGATCATTTACCGTTGCTTAAAATGCGAGATGATCCAAATAATCCCAACCCGAAACTCGAATGGCCGGTATGGCTCTGAAAAGGTGAAAAGACTAAAGTAGCTATGCCATGTGTTGGAGCACTACTCGTTACTCCTGGTGAAGAAGAGACAGGGTCAACTGTCAATTTGGCAAGTTTACACCCTCCGGCGTGAGGAAAAGATCTGTTGTTTGACAGTTTGAGCATAGAGCAGCAGCAAAGCACAACAGCAGCAGCAGTATACCCCATCCGCCCGCCCTGTACTTTCTCGCCTCTGACCAAGCTAAGGATGGAGCCCCTCGCATCGTCCTCCCAACTCCCACCACCGCCACCCGGCTCTCCACCGCCGACGGCCACCAAGCTCAAACTAGCCACTGAGATCAGCCCGTAGCTGGGCCCCTCGGCCGCTCTCCCTCTCGAGGGGGCTGGAGCTGGAGTTTTGGCTGAGAACCCAGGAGATGCTGCGAGGAAGGAGAAGGACAAGGGACCTGTGAAGACAAGATCAAGTGAGGTTGACAAGACGATGAGCTTTTCTCAGGGATGTGGTCCTACACCACGTTTCCCGAGCCCGGCGAGCGCGTCCTACCGAGATGCCGTGGTGCGGTCGTGCACCGTTCGCCCACGCTTTCCGCCTAAGCCATCGCGTCAACAGTGGCTTCAGGAGGACAGCTGGAGAAGGAGGGAGGATGGCTGCTCAGTCTGGGCAAGGATGGGGGAGTAAAGGCTCATCCGGATCTTCAATGCGTGTCCACCTGAGCTCCAACCAGAGATCCAACAACTCAGTGCAAGAAGGTGCAGGGAGTCACCTCCTTGCCCTGCTCAGAGCAAAAGCGGGGTCTCGGTGCTACTTCAACTGCTTCACGTCGGACCACCGCATTTCCCACCGCAGGGATCCACCGCGTTGCCTCATCTGCTCTCGCTCGGGGCACAGGGCGCGTTTCTGCCCTCAACGCTCTTCCTCGCGGGGTGTGCGGAAGGAGGTCGCCCCTTCGTCTGCTACGCGGCGACAGGGGGAAGGGAGCCACAAGACGATGGACATGGAGTTTCCACGGGGGACGCGGACATGCGCCCACCCTCGGTGACTGCGGTGGCAGCTCACACCTAGGAGATCAAGGCGGAGGAGCATGAGCTGGAGATGTACACGCTCGTTGCGGTACAACGTGATAGCCGTGTGCCAGTGACGTGCGCGGCGGTGCTCCGGGATGCTCCACATCAACTCCGCATCCCGGAGCAGGATATGGAGGTGGAGGGCCTGAGCTTGGCGATGTTCCTGTTCCGGTTCGTCTCCCTGGCCCGCCGGAATGAGGCCTTGGTTGCTCGCACTTTCAGGCCGGCAACTGCGTGCTCAACCTCATGCCCTGAAGTCGGAGGATTGGGGCCTCGGTGGGGAAGCTCAAGTACCGCGCTTGTGTGTGCTTGGAGGGGGTCCCACAACACGCGCGAAACGCAGTGGCGGTGGCGCAGCTCTTCAGCAGTCCGTCCTTCATCGACGAATCGAACTGCCCGGTGGGAAAGGAGGCTGAGAGGTTCTGCTACACGGTCTGGGTCTGGACAGCTGCACCAAATGATCTCGCCAAGGAAGGTATCCTCCAAGTCGCGGAACCTGTCGTTCATTCTGATGAGTACCTCTTTCAATCGGGGTGTGTGGAGGGTCCTCCTCTCAGAGATGCACCTGCTCAAACTTTTGACTACAACGTACTCCTTCATCTTGACCGAGTGCTTGATTTTTCTCCTCCGCCGACGAGCCTGGAGCATTATAGCTTTGAGACTGACATTAGTGGCATTCCGTCCGATGATTCGCCGTCGCTAGAGTTTCCAGCATGGTTCGACTTCACTTGGCACCTAGGATTCAGAGATGGAGATCGCCCGAGGAAGCCGATTCAGGACCGGCTTGGCGGGCGTGGTGACCGGCATGGCAGGCCGCCACCGCGTGGTGAGGAGGGGCTTGGTGGGTCAGGTTACTGACAGCAATTGCCGGGGACCTGGCACGACTTGGCACAGATGGGCTCATGTTATTAGTGGGATGTTGGGGCGGGTAGCTCTGGTGGTTTCGGTGGACGCCGGTACGGCGCTAGTGAGGGGGCGTGGTCCCGGACTGCGTAGGCATGGAAACCGAGCCGGGTTTGACAGGAAGGGAAAGTCAGCGATGACCTATTCCCGTTTGCAGTTGACAGCTCCCAATGCGGTGAAAGTTTGGCTCAGCAACACAGGGAGGTGGACCCCATGGAGGAGGAATCCAGTAGGACCCCATACCCGTCTATCCTCCTGCCTGCAAGCCCACTGTGCTCGGTGGAGCCAATAGTGACCACGGTAGGCCTGGAGATGACTGAACCCTTGGTAGGGGTGGGAGATACTGTTGGTGCTGCGGTGTCTGCTGTGGGCAACCACGCCGACCAACTCGTGTCCGTGGCTTCTGGCGCGGTGGAGCACGCGGCGCATGAGACGGGGCCTTAGGCCGACGTTGTTGGAGGTATGGTTGGGAGTGTTGGGAGCGGTGTGGAGCTCGTGGGGTCCCCTATTTTTGGCTTCGGGGCCGCGGGGACCACGACGTTTGTTGACCCCTTCGTGGGCCGGGAAGTTGAGGCGGGGGGCTTTCCCTTTGATCTGAACCAGGGATGTGGTGTGGAGGCCCTTTCAGGCGACCTGGACTTGGGTCTTGGTTCTGGAGAGGAGCAGGCCGACATTGTTGGGTTGCACGACGGCCTTGGTATAGGTGACGGGCTTGGGGAGGTTGGTGTTGCTACTAGTTTGGATACTGAGGCCGTGCTTGTTGACGGCTGTTAAGTTCTGCTTTTACACCGTCAACTCCTGCATAAAACAAATAAAAAGTGAGCATCAACACTAAGATAGGGGTTTATACTGACAATTTTCACAAGTGTTGTTGTTTCCATCTTTTGTTGTAGGACACAACGAAATACGTGTTAAAAGGTATAGTTGAGAGCAACTGATCTAATGACTTATATAGGAAGTCATCATAAACAAACTCAAATGCCAAATTGGACTCCACCATTGTGATTGGCTCGTCGAGCCGATCGAATTGGATATATTATTTATATATTTTGGAGCTCATATGAAGAAGATATTGGAGGAGGAAAATTAGTTTGAGCATATTTGCAGGAAAGCAGAGACAGAAACATCCTCTGCAGGCTGTTGTCAAAAACATCCTCTTGAGCTTGAATGTCTTCAATCTTGCCATACTTGAACAATTTCCACTTGAGGGCTTTCAACTTAGCTAATGTCTTGAGTACGTCCATACTTAAGCTAGTGACTTAGATTTTTTCCATCTAGCATAAGAATGCACACTTGAATCCTTAAGTCACTCCATATCGCCAATCATAACATTTAGATGAGTTGCATTACTTCCCTCGGTTAAGGCTTGGATATGATACTTTGAGACCCCACGGATACTAGATACTTCACCTTAGCAAAACACCAATGGCAGCCTAGTTTGAACCAAAGATTGCTTAGTCCCTCGTCCTAGTCATCTCAGTTGATCTCTTCATCACTTACCCAATCCACTTTGAGTTTGGCTTTGCTTCATCCACAGTTAATCTTCATTTGAATTATCACTTCAAATGCTTGTTCTTGATTGACAATGAATATGCAAGCTTCCAATTGAGGACCATCAAATCTATACTAATCCTTGTGTCCTCTTTCAATTACCACATGAAGCTTTGCATTTAATTTTAGAGAGAGTTACCAATTTCTTTTTTTATGATCCATTTGTATTTCAATCAAGCCACCATATTTATGTTCATTTGTTGCTTGATATTTACCACTTTGGCTTAGGATCACTCTTTAGTTTGTCTTCTTCAATATGAGCCATATAATATTCGTTCTTCAATACATGTCAACAAAAGCTCATGAATATATAAATTAAAACCTGCTCACATACTTAGACAAACGAGTTAGTCCTTTAATCGCTTTATCATTCAATTCACCAAAATCCACTTAGGGGCCTAGATGCCCTTTCAAGTAGCACTAGAAACTAGAAACTGGGTGCTCCTAGAAAATGGTGATGTACGGTCGCACGGTCCGCACACCCCTAGAGATGAGCCTGCATGGACCTCATACTATTATACAAGCAAAATGTTATGGAAGCGGTGCTAGTGAGACGACCATGCACTGAGGCTTCCATGCATGGTCCTATGATATGCCAGTGTGGTACCCGGTATGGTCTTTGATCCACTGCATTCTGCAGTTTATGGGACCCCAAGGGTTTTTTTGGCTCCAGCAGTACCCTTGATATATCATTCTAAATAAATTCAATGCATCTCTAAGACATTTCATTCTCTATATGAGACTGTACCGCCGCGATACCCCCAACATATCACCTCCAAAGAAATATTTCCAAGCATATTCTTATCCATCCGTTCCTGGCCTGGCTCACGCTATCGCTAAGGAGGTCCTACCTCCTCACCGAGTTCAGCACCAACGGCGACCTCCGAGTGTTGCGCTAGTGTCAGCCGCTTTGACCCTTTACGGAGCTTGTAGCCAGGCGAGATGACTAAGACTGCAATATGTGCATGACTAAGACTTTCTGAGAGCAATCCCAACCCACAATGTCTTCCGAGTGCTGTAGGCGGTTTTAGCCCTCAAAACTCGTATTTACCGGTCCATGTCACGGCCCGTTCCAGGGAACCGCTGTAACCAGGCCGGTCTTAGGCTGACCGCAGCAAGGTCCTGTAAACCACCCTGGCCTGCCAATTTTGGCGGGTCGGACCTCTTGGGTTGCCTGCAGCAGCACCCGGTATTGTGCCCTCCATCTTTCGGGATCCGGAGTGGAGCCTGGAAATCTCGAGGCTCCCAGCTCGTCCTCCAAATCGCCTCGTCGTCGTCTCCCCCTCGCGCCTCCCCCTCACTCCGTGGCTTGGCGGTGCCCCACCCGCACCTCCCCTACCGCCTCCCACTCGCCATCGGCAGCACGAGGCAGAGCCACCAGACCCAAGCAGTGCGAATTGGGGGGCGCAGATCCTCCGCTGATTCGGCGAGCGGTACGCCACCCCTTGGGCCTCGACGGTGGCCACAGAAGCACAAGGATGGGCCCGAAGGAGCATGAGCGCGCACATGTCATGCGACGGTGAATGGAGCCTGGTGGGCCTGGCAAGGTCAAGGCGTCCTGCCGCCGCTAGCTTGGTGGCCTGCTGGTTGCCTTTAGAGGAGGGCGGCGCCCCGCGCGTCGGCGGAGGAGGGCCAACACCCCTCTCTGGCGAAGGGCCGCCAACGCCACGAACGTCGACACCGACTTAGTCTCGGCAGGGTGTCGCGGCGGCGGGAATAAGAGGGAAGGAGAGAAGCCAGATGTGTCGTTCACTTCCTCCACCTCGCCATCGACGCATCGTCCCGCCGCCTCCCTCCTAGACCGGCCTCCCTTCGCGGCTCCATCCGGCCGCCGAGCCATCTTGGACCGCCGCACCCGTGTCGCCAGGGCCGGGCTACCTCAGCGTGAGCGAGCAGCACAGAGGTGGCCTCCGTGCGAGCTTCACGGCGTGGCGACCTCAGGCGCGCATGAGCCTAGCAGGCACACAAAGATTCAATTTGACGAGCCAAAACTTCGATTTGTCGCCCGTAGCTTCGATTTGACGATCCGATGCTTTGATTCGGCGGGCGGAGGATGAGCTGCATTGCCTTTCCTGCTGCTGAATCTGGCACCTTTGCCTGAGGCACCTTCTTGGCACCGGCGACGAGACGCTTGACGCCGAGGCTGCGGATCCCGGCGCACGCCAAAGAGAAGGACATCGAGTTGCTGGCCGTGCGGAACGCCGCGACCGTCGAGTGGTGGCGGCAGCAGCGCCGAGTGGAGAAGTGCGTCGCTATCCTCCACCGCCGTCGGAGGCGTAGCCCGCGTTCTTGCTGTCCTCCACCTGCAGGGGCTGTCCGCAGGTCAGGGAGGCCTCCAGCGCGCACCGCTGAGAGGAGAGGCAGGGGACTGGCGTGTTCGACGGCGTGCAGGGAGGCAGAGGAGAGCACGGGTGGCAGGGCATCTCGGAGCGGCCGGGAGACACCGACGTGGAGGAGCGGGAGGCCACGGTGATGGGCGGCCACCACGCCCGAGCTACCGGCCTCCACGCAGCAGAGGGGGGCGAGAGGAATTGGATCGCCCGCCGGCCAGCCGGTCACCGGTGTGGCGGTGTGTGGCTAGGGTGGGGGTGGGGATGGACAAGCTTTGAGGGGATTTGTTTGCTGAGAGGTGGGTCCTCTATTCCACAAATAGAGGAGGTACCTAGGGGTACTGCTCCAGCAAAATGCAATGTAGGGGATTAAATTTTTTAAGGGGTTCTCCAAACGCTCTTTTACCGCTCTTTTACCTGGCGATATTTAGGGTGCACCGCTGCGGTTAGTGTAGCTGAATTTTCTTGATTTTGGTCTTTGCTTTGCTATAGCAGGTAAAGAAAATACACATACTAAATATTGGCTCTCTCGAGGCTAGAAAAAGATCAAAGAAGAATTATTGTGCTGCTTTGGTCAGTCTACAGTCTACTTCAGACCTCGCACCACCGGCACCGGCACCGCCACCGCCGACGTCCGACGAAGACCACGCGGTGCCATACTGCCCGGCACAAACACCGAGACCACCGGTCCCCGCGCCATTGCATCCTCATCGGTCATCGCCATGCGCATATGCCCCGCATTTTCTACTGTATTTCGTTTGGCTCGACGCAACCCCTTATCGGTTTCGGGTGCACGGTCAGCCAATCTGCCCATGCCGGTCCAGCGCGGACGATGCACGGGTCGAGCACGCAGTTCGCATTTACAACCATCAACCAGGCGGTTAGACAATTCCCAGAAGCATCAGGTGCCTTTTCTTTTCGCAGCAGTGAACACCGACAGCGACAACCGACAACCGACTGCAACTAGTGCCTGCATGGGCATATATATTCCGATGCAAAGGCGACCAAATAATTTTCAACCCGTTTTCTACTGAATTCTTCTTCCTGTTCACCAGCAGCCCGTCTCGAAAAGTAAAGAGGAGACTAGCTTTAGGCCATTCGAAATTCGAAGAGAAGCGGTGCCGAGCATATCTTCCAGCCGGACATTGTGTTCCAATCCAACAGGTTTTGCCTTAACTCATCCTTAAAAAAAGGAAATGCTGGTTCTTTCCTTCCCTTTCTTTTTTTTTCTTTTCCTTTTATTTTTTGGCAGAGGTGCTTACATAACGCACGTCCGTAAAGCGTGAGTTTTTTTTTTACAGACTTGCAAGAGCAATTCCAACAGCTCCTTTAAATCGTTTTTCATCACTAAAAAAATTGAAAAAAAATCACGTTTCCTCCGATCCAACAGACTCAGCAAACTACAAATCGCAATCCTCCCTTGCTATCCCCCCTGGCTCGCGACCTGTGGCGAGCCCGCCTGCCGCGCCAAATCGCCGGATTCTGCAGCATGGCTCCTTCCCGCCCCGGCCTCGCGCCAATTTCTGCTCTACACGCCAGTGCCACTCGCCGCCGGTAGGGAGCAGAGGAAGGGCGCGGGCCGCCGCCGGCAGGAAGCGGAGGAGGAGACGTGCGCTGCCAGCTAGAAAGAGAATCGCCGCGTCCGGGACCGGGAGAGAGGAGGAGGGCCGCCGCGGCCGACGACCTACCGGGACAGGAGCGATTTTTTTATTTTAACCCTTTTTAATCTAATATTTTAAAAATAACCCCTCCCCAACTAAAATTCCAAGAAGTAGCTCTTTTGGTCGCGCCAGGCAGCGTGGCGCGACTCCTCATTGAGTCGCGCCACAGCATGTGGCACAACCGAGGTGCCACGTCGGCCGGGCGCGCGCAGCTAGCTGCTGAGGTGGCAGGCTGAGTCGCGCCACATACTCTGGCGCGACTAAGTCGCGCTAGGCGGCGTGGCGCGACTCACTTAACATAGCTCGGGCCGCCGAGCCCCTTTCTTCTTCCTCCCTTCTTCCTTTTCCTCCCAAACCCGCCCGAGCCGGTCGCCATGGCGTCGCCCCGCCGCCTCCCCCTCCACCGGATTCGAGTGGATTTGGGTGGGAAATCACTCATTGAAGGTACCTCCTCCACTTTAACCGAGTAGTTTTTGTTGATTGGTTGTTCTTCTAGTGTTTAGCCATTGCTAGGGTTTGTTGACTATGTGGCTCTAATGGAGGATTGAGTACGAATCGGTCACCGTTGGTTGGCTTGTATCGATGCATTGGTTGATTGTAACACCGATCTATCGTGTAGTTTGCAATGCATGTTTCGGTTTCGATGGATTTGGATGGTGTAGTTGTTGAAGTAATGTTGTGGATTATGAACAAATGCAATGTAGGCTCATGTTTTATTGTCACTACCTTCGAGTAGTATTAGCTTTGAGTAGTATTTTCACTAGCATATCTTTACTTACCTTTGAGTAGTAGTATTTATTTTTCACTAGCTTGGAGAGCATGTGTAAATGAAATGTAGGTTAGTGTTTAGCCTATTGTATTTTGATTGATATTTGAAATTCAAGTTATTAAATCAATGCTTATATACTCATTTATGAAATTATAAATTTACTACAAGATTTAGAATTAGTAGTTAAGTTTGTCTTTTGCTCATGAGTGGGTTGTAAATTCTTTTGCTTGTATGGTGGTACTAGCTTTGCTCACGACTCAGTAGTTTTTTCACTAGCTTTGCAATATAGGTAAACTAGTGGTGATGTGTATAAGTTGTATGTATGTTGGAGATAGTAGTATGATCTTGTTGTAGTAGTTTGGTCATTTTTTTACTAGCTTTGTTCATCTAGTAGTATTTTTTTTCACTAGCTTTTCTCATGAATTTTGTTTTCTTTATTTAGGACCATGGCGCAACCGGAGTACCACCCACGGTATCCACTCCTTGAGACGTACTATGATGAGAATCACCGTGGGAGGAAGCTTGATGAGCGTTTGGAGGTAGGATGAGAATCACTCGTTAATTTTGTAATGGAATGAATGAAATTGGAATGTGATATACTAATCATGTGTTGTCAATGTTGATATTTGTTTGCAGGTTTTGAAGCCTTTACAACCCCGCACTCACACTCCTCTACAATGGGATCATAGATACACTCCTTTCCTTCGCCGAGCGGATTTCCTCCCGCTTGCCACATTGATCAAGATGGGGCTGCCGAAGATGGACAATGTTTTGACAGCACTAGTGGACCGGTGGAGGCCCGAGACACATAGCTTCCACCTTCCCTGTGGTGAGATGACTATCACACTTGAGGATGTAGCCATGTTGTTCGGCCTTTGTGTCGATGGGTTTGCAGTGACTGGTCACATAAATCCACAAGGATGGAGGGACCTTGTTGAGGGTTTGCTAGGAATAAGGCCAGATGAACCCCCAACAAGGTGTGAAGGATAGGAAAACCACTGGAGTGAATTCGTCTTGGTTGGCTCAGCACTTTGGTCATCGCCCACCGCGACATGCTAATGCCCTTCAGGTTGAAATGCATGCTGGTGCAAGGTTGTGGCATATGGTGGGTGGATTTCTTTTTCCTGATTCTAGCCGAAATACCATTTCTTGGATGTGGATACCAATGATCGGGCAACAATGGGATACCATTGCAAGTTATAGCAGGGGGAGTGCAACTCTTGCATGGTTGTATCGGCAGATGTGTGTTGCATGCAGGAGAAGTGGTCCTAATGCTAATCTTGGTGGATGTGTTTACATTCTCCAGTTGTGGATGTGGGAGCGGCTTCCAATTGGTCGGCCAGAGCGCTACGCATTTGGTGTACGTAATTTCCATCTCAAATATTCTTGAGCATTTGTCCTTTGAGTTCTTATTTAGATTTGGTATTATCTTGCAGGAATTGCCATATGATGGTGAGGTTCCCTTGGCTACCGTCGGGTATCTTTGGATCAACATTGCAAGGGTCCATGGGAACCCAGGACGGCGCTACACAGACTACACCAACGGCCTGGACTGCCTTAGACCAAGTCATGTAAGTGATATACTTCACCACTAGTACCTTCTTTGCTAAGGACTGTTTATCTAGGTTACAACATTTGCTTAGACAAATCAATATGTATATCTAGGTTACTTGGCGGCCATATACAAGGGATAAGGTTGTTGATGGAGAATTTAGCCTAATGTGCACAATTGATGAAGATTATTGGCATAACATTTGCCCTCTTATTTGCTTCTATGTTGTGGAGCACCATCTGCTACATAGAGTGGCACGGCAATTTGGTCATCTTCAAACCTACCCTCCAGAGTATTACAACACCAGCCACAACCTCCACGAGTACGTAATTTTCATATGTTGCGTACCCTTCAAATTGTTGATTTTCTAATAAATCACTCACTATGTTGTTTATTTACTATGTAAATGCAGAATTGACCGTCGCAAGCAAAGAGGTGCCAAGAATTGGATGGAGCATCACATCCACGCGGTCAATGCATGGAATGCGAGATCCAACAACATAGTGGGTGGGGGGCCTCAACACCATGATGGCCCGTTCAATCAGTACTTGGATTGGCTAAAACAAAACACCCGCTTAAAGCTCAGGGTTGCAATGGATAAAGAGTATATTGAGGATCTACCTTCTGATCCGGAAGATGTTTTCCCCGAGTACGACGAAATCACTAGAAGTGGGAGGCAGCCAGAGCATGGTCCCTTCGAGGATTATATTGTAAGTGATGGCAATCTTGTCAGTAATTTGAAGTCTCACTTGGTATTGTGATATAATGATAATTTATTATTAACCACATATAGGTCCAACAACTCGGAAGATTTGCTAATGAGGCTGAGCAAGCTTTGGCTGTCCCGATAGGATCTCCGGAGGAGGCGGGTGTGTTGAGGGGGTTTGTGCAGGTTATATCCTTGTTGCCTACTATTCTCTGACTGCTACTTGTGGATGCTCAACTTGTTTATTGTGTGGTTTACAGAGGATCAGACGGGGATGTAGGAAAGTGGCGTTCAAGTTGAATTGCTTGGCACGACCGGCACCGGGACCCAAACATGATGTTGGACCTTCATACTCCACACAAAGGTCCACGAGACGAGCACAGAGTGCATCAACCTTAGGTGTGTGGCGTAGATAGTTGTAGGTTTCTCTTTTTTTAATATTGTTGGCGACATCAATGATGCATATATGGTTGTTGTAGGAGGATCTCGTCGTCGTGCACCGGGGATTGTAATTAGATCCCCTCCACGTATCCCTGAGCCAGATACCGACTCCGACACCAGTGTAGACACTGAGGAGAGAGACCCTACTTTCGGTCAAGATGTGATTGGGCCCTCTCAACTTGCGGACGCTCCTCTTGGCACACAAGGAACTCCACCGAAGCGGCGGACGAGGCAGGAGCATGCGGATGTGGGCAGCCAAAATGTCGTTGCCACGCAGCCTGGGCGGCCTCGAAAGGCGAAGAAAGTCTACACTCCAAATCCTTAGGCTTGTGCTCGGTTTGATATGTTGAACATTCCTTTAGGCTTATGGTCAAACTATGTTGGGTTGTGCATTGTGATCGAACTATGTGGCTTGTGATCGAACTATGTGGCTTGTACTATAATTGTCGAACTATGTATGAAATATGTGATGAACTATGTGCGAAATTGTGTGTCAAACTTCATGTAAAATATTAGTGGAAGAAATTGTGCAAAATTTGCGGAGCAATTTGTGAACCCACTACTAAAAAAGTCAAATATTTTGGGAAGTATTTGTACAATTGTAGATCAAGTTGTGAACCAACTAGAAAAAGTCACAGACTTAACCAAATTCTCGAGTTCATGTTATCTGGAAAATGTTTTGGGTTCTCATTGGCGCGACTCCTTCATGAGTCGCGCCATGACGCTTGGCGCGACTGACGTATGAGTCGCGCCATGACACTTGGCGTGACTGACGTATGAGTCTCGCGCCATGACACTTGGCGCGACTGACGTATGAGTCGTGCCATGACGCTTGGCGCGACTCTTGTTCGACAAATGACTTACAGGGAAACTGTATTTGGGTGTCCCTTGGCACGACTACTTCATGAGTCGTGCCACGCAGTTTGGCACGACTCAAGTATGTGTCGCGCCATGTGGCATGGCGTGACTCATGAAGCAGTCACTCCAATGAGCACCCAAATATAGTTTTGCCCTAGTTCATTTTGCATATAACAGCACGTCGAGAATTTGGCTAAGTCTGTGACATGTTCACAAGTTCATTTTTTGAGTGGGTTTCACTAGGACTTGTTTTAACCACTATAGCTCGAAAATAGTTCAAACATTCAACGGAGTCCATTGCTTGCACATTGATGAAACATTCGACAAGGTCCACGACAGAAGTTCATTACATGGCATAATTAAAATAGTCGACGAGGTACACAACACAAGTTCATTACATAAATTAACTACTCTGAATCGAAATCAAATAAAAGTTCATCGTCACCCCAATCATCATCCTCCACCTCAACCACTTTGCCTTTGCCCTTGTCCTCCACCTCTTGCGCCTTGCCCTTGCCCTTGTCCTCCACCTCTTGCGCCTTGGTAGCAAGTGTCTTAATCGCCTCTCATTGAAATTTGGTAGCCGCATCCACCATTTTCTATTTTTCTCTACATCGTTACTACTCTTTTTTTTTGTGTTGTAAATTTTGGCAATTCATTCACAAGAGCTTTCATAGCCTGCAATTGCGCCATTTTTGCCTTAATTCTAGCCAACTTCAAATTAATCCCTCCTTTTTTTTTGCCTCCCCCATTTGGAACCACTCGCCTATGGAATCCTTAGGAAATATCCTAGATGGATCAAACTCACTCCAATCACGACGCCACTTTTCCGTCATGTTACGCATGCATGTCCCTCTTCTCTCCTCCTCCTCTTCCTCCTCCCTCAACCACTTCCTCCTTCTCTCATCCGCATTTAGTGGTGGTGGATAGTTCATCCTATTCCGCCTCCAAAATTCAATGAGGCCCTCTCTAATGCCCTCTCCAACACTAGTTTGTGAACATCCCTTCTCTCTAGCAAGTTTATCCTTAGCAATTGGTCCAAACAACTCTTTATCCAATGGAATAGGGACATCATATTTCTCTCTTAATTTATTTTTCCTGTCAGCTGTTTCCTTGATTTTCAAATACCCCAAACATTGCCCCAAATGCCCCAAATGTAGACGGAGTGCTTCCCTCCCTGCAAAGCTCTCCCAATCACATGTTCTCCCCTCCTGTAAAAAATTAATGTCAATTTTTAGTCAATGTAACCATTTAAATTGCCACAACACATGGATACAAAGTTAGAAAAGTGACTTTACCCAATAATCTCCATATGAGTTACCACAATACCATCCATATCCAAGCTCAGATGGAACCACACCCTTTCAAGCGAGTATCCCACACTTGCAACGAGGCCTATAAGGCTCATCACATGGCCATGGCTTCTCCCCACTCTCGAATGCTTGCACGTCTTCTTGTGACGGCCAATGAGACTTTGGACCGTATATGTCCTCCTGAAAATCACATAGGGGCCATCCATCCTGGACAACAAATTCAATGAGACTTCTATATGTCAAAATATCGACCACAGTGAATTTGTCGGGAAGCTCAATGATGCTTACATGTGTTCTTTGCTCGCACCGAAAGAATGGCGTGAATTTGTCGGGAAGGTCAAGATCAGGAAGTTGCAACTTGCTTGGCCTCCCACAATGACACAATGGAGGGTTGCTAACACGCTTGCATCCTGCCTCTTGTTTTTCTTGGAATGTCATTTGTGGTGGATTTGGTGGTGGTGGTACCCACCGTCTGAACTCATGATAGGGTTGCACCACCGATTCTAGCCACGGAAATAATCGGATCCTAGGGTTAAATTTTTCCGGTCCATCAATCCACTGGTGGAAAAAGCAAGGTCCTATGTTGTATTCACTTGGGTAGCCATCTTCATTTAGTATCCACTTTGTTGCACATGTGTAGAACGCCCTTCCAGCTGTTGCCTCATCCCTTGATTGCTTCACTTGAGCTGGAATGCCACGATGACACATAGGAACCGGAAGAGGCGGTGGGACGGGATCATCAGGACTGCCTTTGCTCACCGCCATTGGCCTGAAAAAAACATAAAATTGAATCAGATCATTTATATAAAAGGAAAGGAAATCAATATTAGTTACATGATTAAAAAATAAAGACATGAAATCCTAAGTAGCTACCGTATGCCCGCTCCCACAAGCACTAGATTATGTATGTCGTTCCTTCCGATGACCCTCCTCGTGGCAGACACTACATCGGTTCTTCGTCTTTTCTTGGTCAAACTCCCCGACACCGTAAATATCCCTATCGTACCCACTTTTTTGGTCCATCTCTTTGCGTAATCGCTTTTTCTTCCTCCTTCCAACACCTGTTTTCTTCTTCTCGTCATCTGGGACGTTGTCAGGACCATTGTACTCAGGCCAATGTGTCTCGTCTAGTATTGGCTCAAAACGAGCCACCCATGTCTTCAATATTGTTTCCTTAGAATATAATTGCGTCGTGTACGCTGGTGCTAGCCAAGAAACCCCTCTAACAGTGCATGCGGCCATCATATGAGAGCATGGAACATGTAGCAATTGAGGTATACAACAAGTGCAAGTCACTCCTTAGAGGTCCACCTTATATATGCGTCCGCCTGTCATCTCACCTCCAACATTCCAAGCGAAAGCTGTCCTCACTGAGTACACATACAATGTGGGATCGAAAAACTCAGCCCTTATGCCTGCAACTTTCAAACCTTCTGCGGTTAAGTGCTTCTTTGCGGCTTTACCAAAAGTATTTACACCCCTTAACCCCCTATCTATGTGGTCTCTTGCTTTTTTCCACCTATGCACAAAATATGAATTGATCTTGTAGAATGTGTACTCCACAATAGCCGATACTGGCATAGCACGGACGCCTTTGAGGACCTTGTTGAGCACTTCTGATAGATTTGTATTATGCACACCATATCTCCAACCACCTTCATCAAATGCATTGGCAAACTTATGCTTATTCACCATTTGCTCCTCCAACCACTCTTTTTCTTCTGGATTCATCATTTGTTTTAGTTTCTCTAGCCTAATATTAAACGATCTCTCCGCTTTTGCTGCACACACCAATTTGAGCTATGCTCTCACTTTCTTGTTAGCTTGCCTATGCCATATGTTCGCTGCAAAGTGTCGCATGCACCAACGACTCACGATAGGTTGGTACCCTTCCATGTAATCCTCAACCGCACTTAGTATTCCTTGATGGCGGTCTGAAACTATGCACACCTTCCTTAGACGTCCAACAACGTCCCGACGAACCAAATGCAAGAACCATGACCAGCTGTCAATGTTCTCACTTTCAACTAAGGCAAATGCAAGGGGTACCAATCTATCCTCACCATCAACACCAGTGGCGATCAACAAAACACCCCTGTACTTTCCAGTTAAGAATGTGCCATCAACACTTATCACCGGTCTGCAATGCTTGAATGCCTCTACACATTGGGGGAATCACCAATACACCTGCTCCATTACTGGCTTCATTACACCTTTGTGAAGCTCCTCCTTTCTCGTTGTATGAGTGCACCACTTCGTACCCGGGTTGAAGTGTGTTATTGCTTGTAGGATTTTTGGCACCCTACCATAAGCATCCTTCCAATCACCCCACAACATGGATATTGCATGTTGCTTAGCTCTCCAGGCCTTTCCATACTTCACCATGTAGTTGCTGAAAGCTTTGATGGATTCAATGAGGGCAGCTATAGAAACATCGGGATCCTTATGAACCATGCCAGCAATCTGTCTTGAAATGTAACGAGCCGTGCATTGAGAATGTTCTTATGCCACTTCCGACGTCCCACATGTATGAGGTTGGACAACTCTTGTGATTCTCCATTTGTTCCTATCATTAGGAAGTGGACGCGCCCACACCTTCCAATCACAATCTTGTTGGCAAGCAACTGTGTACCTTGTTTTGGCCAATGAATGAATCACATTATATGGCCTATGGTGCCGCACCGAGTAATCCCTTAAGAAAAACTTTAATTCTTCGAAGTTATCAAATTGCATTCCCTTAGTTATAAACAATTGAGCGCTATCGGGATCAACTTTAGTAAGACGTAACCCTGAATCACAATATGCCTTCCTTGGAACCGAACGGAAAATGGAAACTTCAGGCACATCAACATGTACAGCTTCCAATTACCTCAACTCTGTTGTAGTGAATTCTGGCACTCGAAATCCAGAAAGAGTATACACCGATCCTCTAGACGCCTCATCTACCCTCTCACCAATTAATGGAATCTCTTCACCCAAAGGACTAAATTGGCGTATAGGATTTACTCGAACCACAGGTGTTGCTTGGGTTGGTTGCCAAAGTGGAGTTGGGGTTGATTGCCTAAGTGGAGTTGAGGTTGGTTGGCTAACTGGAGTTGAGGTTGGTTGGCTAACTGGAGCTGGGGTTGGTTGGATAACTGGAGTTGGTTCTTCTTCTTCTTCTTCAGAGCTCACAGATATATCATCCCCATCATCTTCCTCATCATCCTCATACTCACCAAAATTATTGTTCAACCCACATCTATCAAATTCATCTTCCCCATCTGAATCAAAAGAACATTCATCATCATCACCACCTTCTTCATCATCCTCATTCTCATGAGCCTCATTGTGTGCTACCATATCTTCCTGAGTTAAGTGTTCTATGGGCTCATCATTATGCGGTGAATTTACCGGAGAGTAAACATCAACAACTAACTCGGCACAACGAACTTGAGATTCTTTCACACACTCTTTGTAAAATAACCAATCATCACCACATGTAATAGGCATCATCACATAGTGACTTCTTTTGTCACCGGAATCAAACCTTCCATGAATCCTTAATTCCTCCCGCTCATTTCCAATCTTGAACAAAGAATTCACTCAGGTTTTAATATCTTCAAATGTTGGAGGACTATCAAATCTTGCTAC
Organism: Cenchrus fungigraminus; assembly: GCA_036936925.1. Lineage (NCBI taxonomy): Eukaryota > Viridiplantae > Streptophyta > Magnoliopsida > Poales > Poaceae > Cenchrus > Cenchrus fungigraminus. The sequence goes on along the minus strand of CM072772.1, from coordinate 67,750,690 downwards.
TTGTTGCCTCACGCTTTTAAACTCCCCATTGCCATCAACCATGCCACCCGAAAATATACGGACTAAACGATCCATCTACACACAACCACAAATTAAATTGATTATACCAACCCTTATCTCACTATCCAACATGGAAATGATAAAATCCTACCACGCAAGAGAAACTACACGATAAGAAGGGGTTAACATCGGCCACTTGCACGATACATTACACTTAATCATACCCGATTCATATTCAATCATGCTATCCAACTCAAATCATACACAAAACCTAACCACCTCAAATCTAACGAAAATGACGGAATCCGTGAAAACTAATTGGTCAGATTGGAGGAGTTACCTTCCCGGAGCTATTTCCCACACTTTCCTCTTCAAAACAGGTGAGGGATGGAGTGGATCTAGACAGGGAGGGTTGGTGGCGGCGCCATGGGAGGGGAGGAGCTCGGGTTAGGTCTTAGGAGTGAAGGGGGAAGTGAGGAGGAGAAAGAAAGAAGGGCCCGGCGGCCCTGGGGTATTTAAGTGAGTCGCGCCACGCCGCCTGGCGTGACTCAGTTGCGCCAGAGCATGTGGCGCGACTCACCCTGCCACCTCAGCAACTGCCCGTGCGCGCTCGGCCGACGTGGCACCTCGGTCGCGCCACATGCTCTGGCGCGACTGAATGAGGAGTCACGCCACACGGCCTGGCGCGACCAAAAGGACTACTTCTTGGAATTTTAGTTGGGGAGGGGTTATTTTTAAAATATTAGATTAAAAGGGTTAAAATAAAAAAATTCGACAGGAGCACTACAAGAAAATCGTTGATTAGTGACGCAACCACATTTTAGCGTCATTGATTTATGACGTTCCTGGCTGATCTCGTCATAATATTCACTTCCGAGCAAATTTAGTAAAAAAAAAAATTTCGTCCTTACGGTTGGTACTGTAGCTGGGCATTCCTTGTTCAATGCTGTTTTGTGATGCCATAAGCTCTGAAAAAACGTCATAAACCAACATCGGTCCCACATGTAAGCATTATTTTAAAAACAGAGTGTTCCAAGTTGTCATAAAATTCAGTAGGGTCCCACAAGGAAGCATTCTTTCGAAATTAGAGTATTCCAAGTCATCATAAAATTTTCCAGGGTCCCACATGTAAGCATTTTTGTCAGGTCAGCGGAGGCCAGGTCACGAAATGTTGCAAAAACAATTTGCCATTATAAGGTGAATCTTCAATATAAATCAATAATTCGCAGGTGAAACGCTTCACTACCTTCGCAAAGACTTTCGACTTTTGCTACGCGCAGATCTGCAATGGCTCGTGGTAGGAATGGCGGATTCTGGTGGAGATGAGAGGGTGGTTTATGCACCACCTCCCTGCTACAAGTTCATGAAACAAGACGACAAGGTCAGTCCTCTGGTTTGAGCCACTATATTTTCCCCTATCGACCTAGGGATGGGGATGTCTAGATTTGGGGATCTAGAGGATTGATGACCATATACAATAGATTCAGATTTCATCGTACACTTAGATTTGAATTGCAATTGGTGTTAGAAGTTGTCGGCTATAGATAATCGATGTTAGATTCAATTAGTTTTCGGTTTGTATCATTTTATGAATTGATAGGTTCTTGTATTTTACTAGCATCTGGTGGTGGCTCGGTCCACTGATTTCGTTACATCGGAGCCTCCTGATGCTGATCTTATTGCTGTGGATCCTTATAACAAGTGCCAGCATGGGTATGCTCTCCTTGTCAAGGAAACCTTCACCGCCCTTGGGCGCCGGTATGGAACTTGTGGTCAGGTAAGCAATAACTTGTTTAAATTTCAATAGACTTATGGTACTTGTACTCTTGATATTAGTGTTGAAAATGGACAATTTTATGAACATATATGTATTTGGTGTCTGCAGCCTCAAGCAAAACAATGTCAGACGTTTGTTTGGATTGATCCTGAATGGAATGGTAGGACTAAAGCTGTTCTGAATAAGCTAACACACAGGATAGCAAAAGCTGAAGAGGAAGCAAGGTCATGGAAAGAAGAATGCAGAAAGGCTAACATGAAGCTTGGAGATACTGAAAAATTGATGCTTGAAGATACTACCACAGAGCTTCAGAAGGTGAAGAAGGGTAAGCCAACACAACAAGAACTTGTCCAAGTGTTCATGGAAATGGAATCGAACAATAGGTAGTTACGATTATTGGAACAATTTTTAATGATGAATAACCATGACATGCCATCTTATGAAAGTTGTTGCTGATGTTTTCTTCAGGTCACGTGAACGACCCTCAGAATTTATCGATTTAACTGAAGCTTGAAGCCGAGCTGCAGAAGGTGAATGGACAGTTGCAGGAAGCCAAACATAATATTAGGGAGCTATATGCGGGGAGAATTGCCGATCTATTGATGTCTTAAGAAACATGTTTCTACCTCAAAATCTTATGATGTTTGCTACTTGGTGGTGTAAACTTTGTGGTGATGAGTTGCTTTGAGATGCCATCATATTATGCTGATTTGCTTTGAGCATTCTCACCATTTTGAATTAATTTTGTTGATGTTTTGCTGGTCCGGTATGTTGATGTTTTGCTGGAAGGACCTTCCTGAGTAACGATCGCGAAACTGCTTATTTCCTCATTCCTACTGTTGTTCCAAGTCATCATAAAATGGAGGTCCAACATGTAAGCATTTTCGCTAGGTCAGAAAATGTTGCAAAAACAATTTGCCATTGCTAGGGTTCGAACTAAAGACCTATAGGAATAAGATCGTGTTTTTACCACTGCACCACTTCTTGGTTCTATCATTTTAACAGGAAAAACTTTCCTTATGGTTGTGTAAGGTGAATCTTTAATATAAATCAGTAATTCGCAGGTGAAATGCTTCACTGCCTTCGCAAAGACTCTCAACTTTTGCTACACGCAGATCTGCAACGGCTCGTGGTAGGAATGGCGGATCCTAGAGGCGACGGGAAGACGGTTCCGCCGCTACCTTCCAGCTACAAGAAGCTGAAACGGCTCGACAAGGTCAGTTCTCTGGTTTGAGCCACTATATTTTCCCCTATCGTCCTAGGGATTTCTAGATTTGGGGATCTAACGGATTGATGAGCATATACACTAGAATCTGATGTCATCGTACCCTCATATTTGCACTTCGTTTGGTGTTACAAGTTGATAGGCTATAGATAATTCATAGGTGTTAGATTCAGTTAGTTTTCAGTTTGCATCGTTTGATGGATGATAGGTTCTTGTATTTTACTAGCTTGTAGAGGTGCTTGAAGCCACTAAAGCTGGGCTGCAGGAGGTGAAGAGAGACCTGAATGAACAACAAGGCAGTGAACTCATGGCGCAGCAAGAGGCTGTAAAATACAAGGAGCTGTGTCAGGAAATTTTAATTACAACTATGCAAGAGATGAAGAAATTCAAGGAGATGGCTGACCAATTGTTACATGAACAATTGCAACAGACCAATAAATACAAGGAGATGTGTGCCCATATGTTACGCTAGGACAATGCCTTGTAGAAAGAAATAGGTGAGATTCTTGACCAAGAGTTGAAAGACCTGGTACTGGACTGGAAGGCAAAACCTGAAGAGGAGGCAAGGTCATGGAAGGAAGAATGCGCAAAGGCTAACATCAAGCTTAAAGCAACTACCACTGAGCTAGAAAACGTGAAGGGAAAGTTGAAACATGCCATCGATGCGATGGAAGTGTATAAGCTATTGGTGTTACAAGTTGATAGGCTATAGACAATTCATAAGTGTTAGGTTCAGTTAGTTTTCAATTTGCATCGTTTGATGGATTGATAGGTTCTTGTATTTTACTAGCTTCAGGAGGTGCTTGAAGCCACTAAAGCTGAGCTGTAGGAGGTGAAGAGAGACCTACAAGAACAACAAGGCAGAGAACTCGTGACGCCGCAAGAGGCTGTAAATTACAAGCACCTATATGAGCAATCGTTACAGGACAACATTGCCCAGATGGAAGAGCTGGCCAAATTCAAGGAGATGCCTTACCAATTGTTACATGAAAAAATTGCAAGAGACCAACAAATACAAGGGAAATTTGGAACATGCTATCCATGTGATGGAGGTGTATAAGCAATCAGTTAATCAGGTAATTAACGAGATGGAGAAGCACAAGCAATGGATACAACAGAGTATTGTCCAGACGAAGAAGGAGAAGCAACGGATACTGCGCGAGAAAGATAAAAATAGGTAGTGCTTGATTATTATGAAACTTGTTCCTTGTTGATGTTTAATTACTGGTTGTTGCTCCTGTGCACTTCATATTGCTGAACGACCATGACACGTAGTGTTATGAAACTTGTTACTACTTGTGTTTTCTTTAGGTCAGGCAAGCTAAAAGGGATCAACAATGGGACGGATCCTTAGAAGCTAACATGAAACTTGAAGATACTACCACTGAGCTGCAGAAGATGAAGGGATAGCTGCAGGATGGAGCTATGGAAGGAAAATCAATGTCTACAGATGGAAATTGATGATTAGTTCTTATCTTTCTGATCACAAATGGGTGGTTATGATTATTGTGAAAATTGTAATGATGATCATCCTATAATGTTTGCTTCTTACTGTTGTGAACTTTGTGGTCGTGAGTTGAGAAACTTGATGCTACCTGATCATAATATGATGTTTGCTACTCAGGGGACGGCAAAGTTCCAATCTGTTGATGTTTTGCTGGAAGGACCTTCCTGAGGAACGATCGCGAAACTTCTTGTTTCCTGCTATGGTTCTAACTCGTCATAAAATTGAATAAGGTCCCACAAGTCAGTCTGCTAAAAAAACAAAGAAAAATTAAAAGGATACTAGGTCAATAGCAGGGGTCGAACCCGCGACGTTTCATCCTGAAAAGGTACACAGAACCACGGAGACATAATGAAATTTGTGTATTTCCAAACTAAGTAGTTCTAGTATACCAAGTGCGGCCAACGGCTATATCAACCGTGTACTCTACAAGGGCCTTGCTAGCATGCTCCTGTGGGTCGTTGTGGCAAATATCTAGCCTAGAGGTGTTGGTGCGCAGATCTACAACCCGCGGCGGGAATGGCGGATCCTCGCATCGAAGGGAGGAGAGTGAGCTACGATTAGGTCAGTACCCTGTTTTGTGCCTCTGCTTTCCCCTTTCATCAAAGGGAAGTGATATTTGGAATTGGGGATTTCGGTTGAAGCATGATTGTTGTTACAAGTTGATTGATAGGCTTTAGTTTAGAAAGTGCAAAACTAAGCATTGATTTCAAGTTGTAATGAATTTTTTTGAAGCATCCGTGTACTCCAGCATCTTCTTCCATTGGTAGTTACAGCTCAGAGACATCTTCCTGCAATAGTAGCCATTAGCATCCTAAAGACAAGTGCAAACACGGGTTGAGAGCTGTGGTGAAGTATGCTTGGACCTTTCTCAACCCTGGCCGCCGGTTTGCTGGCTGCCCAAAGGTAATGGCTAGTTGGCTACCTGCTTATATGGTTCCTGTGGTCAACGGTGATTGTTAATGGGTCGTTTAATTTGCTGGAAGAAAACGAGCAATGCGATTACTTCTGCTGGATTGATCCAGAATGGGATGAAAGGTCCTATGCTGTTATGGTGAAGCTCATGAAGAAGAAAGCGAAAGCTAAAGAGGATGCAAAGCAGTGGGAGGGGGAATTGGGAAAGCTAACTATGAGCTTAGATAGATTAGGAATGAGCTCAAAATAGCATGACAAAAACTTCAGAAGGCTACCGCCAAGCTGAAGTCAATTGGGAATTATATGCACAATGTCAAACTCGTGCATGTGCTGCTTGCTTTATTTGTTGTTTTCGCGGGAATGGCGGGATTGATGTTCGGTGGCAAGGCTAATTGATGTGTTGATCACGTATTCTGCAAGTGTCACTTCGGTATTGTGAACAATGTGTCGATCATGTATTCTGAACATTGTGCCCTATGCTTTTGAGCATTGTACTGATGATGTATTGCCAAAATCGACCAAGAAATGCGCAGCAGTTAGTATCCACCACATTGTACTGACCATTTAGTCCGACCTGTTCACATTTCCTAGAACGTAATTTTCATTAGGTTCCCCAACAGTCATAATGAATTATTATTGTTATCCCGAAATCAACGGAGCAGCAGCGACGGTTGTTTTGGGTGGCAAAGGAGCGGTGAATTTACTGTAAATGCGGAGAAAGGAATGGTGGATTTGTTGTAAATGGGGCATTGATCGACTTCTTCCTCCTGGGGTATAGAGAACATTTTTGCAATTGCATCTCCTCCTCTCAGAAGGAAGATCCGTGAGAGTACAGTGCTCTCTTCTAAGTCTCTGTATCAATTTGAATGTGCATTTGACCTGGCACTCTGATGTTTGATCAAACTATTTTCAGGACGACGGTAGGTCAGTAATCATGTCATCGAGGTGGTTGCTGTTATCGCTGGTGGTGCTCCCTACCGAGGTGAACAATGACATCACCGGCCACCTCGCTGTGACCTTGGAGCGGGCCATGGACGACCTCCGCAGCCTACGGGCGACCTGCCGGGAGATGTGTCGTGTGTGCAAGAACGCAGCCGTTGGTCGGCGCGTGGCGCTAGAGCGTTTTGCCGTTGAGCTGCAGTGGAACGACCGCAAGGGCTACGACACCCTCCTCGATTGCCTGACCTGCATAAGAAACCCGGAGGCATGTTTCCTCTTCGGGATGGACATCCTATTCGGGGAAAACTACAGCTCCCGGTCATCCATCGCCAAGCTCGAGGAGGCCGCCCAGGCCGGGCACAATGTGGTGGCCAACGTAGCCGCCATGGTCCTCTACAGGGCCAATGGTGGTGCCAGTTATGATGACACTATGAGGCGGTACATCAGACAGGTCGAAGCGAGGAAGAATCAGCGGCCACGACATCGATGATGATGTGAACAAACAAGGGTTGTCTGCGGTGCCGTGCTGCAGCCTCAAAGGTGATCTGGCGAGTGACGTGGCGCCGACGTGCAACGCTGGCACCGCCAGTGGCGCACGGCAATCATCAGTGCACAGGCCGCCTATGCTTCAAGATGAGCTAGGAAGAATGGTCACATTTTTGTAATGAGGAATGTAGAATTCACGCTGAATGTGATCTGCTCTTTAGCAAAAATAATTGGATATCTGCATCCAAACAAATTAAACCCTGACATGTGAGAGTGATTTTGGATATATTTTGTTTCTAGATCAATCCACTGATATCTGTTTCTATCTCTCTTCCTTGGTTCCCGTGTAGCAATACTCGCACACGCATTGACGTGATGGAAACCAACTTCTGGTGTTCCCCCATTTATTTACCACGGCTGATAGTTGGAATAGTTCATCACAATTTAGAGAGGTGCAAAATCAATATTGGACAATTTAAAAACAAATAATGTGATCCAATTTTCACTATTTCAGAAACTATGAAATCCATAATTAGGTTTGCTCAATTCAAAACAAGCAACTTTTGCTAGGAAAGGAATGAAAATTTTTGTCCGGTCTGTTGATGTTTCGTAAACCCAAACATCCGGTCCTGCCCGGGTTGTATTGCCTATCTCATTCCATGCTTTCATTTTGTTGTTACCAACTTCAACAAGGAAAAATGAAGCTGTGGTTAAAACTCTAAGTCAGCTTGCTTGTCTTCATGATTCTTTCCTACTAACCAAGTCTTGGAAAAACAAATCTTTACTAGATGGGGTAGTGTACACTAGATAGAGTAGACACGATCTTACTGAAAACCAATTTGTTTCCCATCGCTTCAATTTGCTCTACCTAAGCCACGGCTTCACGTTCGAATTGTGCACATTTTTGACTCTCCCTAAGAAGGATGATATCATAGCTCACCTTGTACAAATTTAAACAAGCATCTTTTGCCATCAAATGATTAAAAATATTTCTTCGGTCTACTCATGGTTCGTAAACCCAAACATCTCACCTCCTTTCGTGCCCTTCTTCTATTGCCTATCTCATAGCAAGTGCTTTAGTCCGGTCTGATAATGTTTCGTATACCAGAATAACCGGTCTCGTGGCAAGTTTCGATCTCATCATGTTCAAGTGAATTAAGTTTGCTCCAAGTTCAACGAGATTGCAAGTTACGTGCCTAGGCTATTTGCCTAACACGATCCCCGATGAGACCCTGCGTCTTTCCCTTGGCAAATGAGATCTATTAATATATACTGGAAAACACTTTTGCATATCCTCCTCTCGGCACAAGAAGACCCCATCGGCATCGCCTCCTATCGGCACAACTACTGTCGTCCTCTCTCCCAATTCAATCGATTTCTTTGTTCTTTCGAACTTTTCAGCCTCTTTGAGCAAACTAATTTCTATGTGCATTTCAGAGCATCTCCCCCAATGGCCGGCGATAATCATCGCATGCCTCCTGTGAAGCTCGCTCTCCTATCATACACATCGGCTAATGCTCCGGAGGGGCCAAGATACGACGACTGCGGTAGGACAGAAACACCGCAATGGATGGCCGGGCTGATGGGGCCCGGCACGCTCTGTGCCGATTGCGGCCTTCGTCACTGGCATGCCGGGCAGTGGTGGGACAGGCGTTCTCTCCGGATCTATCAAACCACGATTCCTGTCTCACCGTCGCCACCAGAAGCTGGCGTGTAGTGTGTGGAGTGCCCGAGAGGCCGGGCTGGTCGCACGTGGCAGCCATGGCCCTCCACTCCGCCATTGATGTCAAGTGCACCCGCCGCGTCGACTATCCTAGAGAGCTCAGGCGCACGACAGTTCCCGTCCCTACAACACAGGCTAGCGACGTTACCAGCTGCTCGGCCATTGATGCCAAGTGCGCCTGCCGCTTCGACTGACCTGGAGAGCTCAGGCGCATGGCCGTACCCGTCGCCACCAGAAGCTGGCATGCAGTGGGTGGAGTACCCGACAGGCCGGGCTAGCCACACGTGGTTCTCGTGGCAGTCCACTCCGCTACTGATGTCAAGTGTGCCCGCCGTGCCGACTGTCTCGGAGAGCTCAGGCGCATGGCCGTTTTTGTCCCTATTCGACAGGCCGGAGGCGTTGCCAGCCGCTCGGCCATTGATGTCATGTGCACCCACTGCGCTGACTGTCCCTGAGAGCTCAGGGGCACGGCCGTTCCTGTCCCTGCTCGAAAGGCCAGCGGCGTTGCCAGCCGCTCAGCCACCGATGTTGGAGCCGTTCCTGCTCGACGGCGAGGCGGCGCCTTTGATCCTCGACGAACCAGACTGGATTAAAAGATAATTGCCAACAATAACAAGTGTCACTTTGCTGTAATACTAATTAGTAGTTTTTGATTAAGTTTGGTCCCTCCGTATTTGATTATGCTGATTGTATGATCAGAGAACTCTATTTCCTCCTATGGAGTACTTTGGATGGATGTTCGTTTGAAAAATGTGAACCTATTTTGCCAACAAATCAACAAATAATTTAGTCCGGTCTTGTCACTTTTTCTTAACAGTAACATCTGCCCGTTGCCATCCTCGTGCCACAACTTCCCATGGAAGGTGTTTGCCATCATCAAGAGATCACAGACATGTTGGTCATACGGCGCGGGGACCCGCACATCAGCCTCTCAATGGTGGAAGATGAATGGAAGCCACTCAAGAGTCAAGACTCAAGAGGCGCCCGTTGCTTACCTCCTCACCGAAGCGGCACAACTTCCAAGGCAAGGTGAGTAACTCCACATAAATCGTCATTCCTACCCCCCCACCATCGGCGTCCTCGCTAGTTCCAAACCACTCTACCACTTCCCAAACACTCGCGCCTCACTCCTACTGCCCGGCCGACGCAATGAAGTGATCAGGCTCACCGTCGCACCGGCTATCCCCCACAGGTTCCCTGCCGCACCGGCTATCCCCCAACTGCTCCCCGTCGCGTCGGCTCTCACCCTCGCCCTTCAACTGCTCCTCCGGCACCACATCCTGTTCGTGCGCCTGTGACTGGGTGCCGCCGCGCGACGGCCAGCACTTCGCCCGCATGTTCACGGAGGCGCAGTGGGGCCACATCCACGACACACCGCCGCCGCACTCTGACGCTGCCAATGTCGACCCGCCATCGCTCGTCAGCGGCAATGTCGACCCGCCGTCGCTCGTCGGCGGTTTGCCAAGAGCCGGTGGTGGCTCACCGGCGGATTCTCAGCCTCCTCCACCGTTACCGCCGCCGCCCTTCGATGACACCAACGTCGACCCGCCGTCGATCGCCGGTCTTTGCCAGGAGCAGGTGGTGTCTCGCCGGCGGATATCCAGCCTTCTTCACCATCGCCGCCTCAGAAGCTTACGTTTACGGTTACCCTTCCTGCTGGTAAGTTTTGATTCCGACTCCGACTCCCAAGCTGACACAGACTCGTCTGAGGACCATTTCCACGGCTACATCCCTCCGGTCCCCCGGGGCGATGCTTTGCGCGTCTTCCGGCTCTTCAACGGCACGTACGGGTGCCCTGTCTGCCCCAACCTTATGCACTGGTGGCGCAAGCTGAATGTGGTCAAGGACCATGTCCTTGGGATGGCCAAGTCTGCGCCCCTGAGGCAGAACTAGAAGAAGAAGTGGAGCCGCCACTGCGTCGTGGCCTGGAACGAGGGATGGATGGAGTTGATGGAGTGAGCGAGCCGTGCTGGTGGAAGATCTATGTTGTTATGTTATCCGTGATGTTAATTAGTATCTTTAGATTTCGTTGGAACATTCTCTTATGTATGTGAACTTTGTGATGTTATGTTATCGGTGATGTTAATTAGTTTCATTAGATTTCGTTGGAACATTGTCTTATGCATGTAGAAATTGTGATGTTTAATTAGTAACTTTAGAATGGACTCGGTTTCCTACTTTGGATGGATGTTCGTTCGAATAATGCGATAGTATTTTCCTAATAACAAATCAACAAACCATTTAGTCCGGTCCGGTCACTTTTGCAGATCAGTAAGATCCGGCTGTTGTCATCCTATTTTGCCCACAAAATCAACACTGAATTTAGTCCGGTCTGGTCACCTTTTCTTATCAGTAACATCCGGCCGTAGCCTTCCTCGACAGGCCGAGGCGCCTATTGCCTAATTTCCCATGGAAGCTTGCCACAGCGCCCCATGCAAGGCGGTTGCCATCATCAAGAGGTTAGGGACGTGTGGGTATACCCAGATGGTACCCACACGTTAGCCACTCAAAGCTTGAAGATGAATAGCAACCACTCGATCTAGAGGCCCGTTGCTTAGCTTGTCACATAAGCTTGCACAACTTCTCATGGAAGCTGGCCATTGTATTCCAACCACCATTGGCGTCCTCGCCAGTTCCGAACCACTCTACCCATAGTTCTCTTCCCAAACACTCGCATTTCAGTCCTACTGCCCGTCCGACTCAATGAAGCAATGAGTCTCCCCCAGACACAGAGAGCTCAGGCGCATGGCCGTACCCACCCCTGCTCATCGGTCCGCGCGGCATTGCCAGCCTCTCACCCACCACCACCTCGGGAGCCGAATCCGGGTCCTGGCTGTCACCGCGTGACCTCCACTTCACCTGCAGCTACTTACAGTGGCAAGGGCGTCAATTCCACAGCACGGAGCCGCCCTGCTTCGACGCCGCCAACATCGACCCGCCAATGCCTGGAGCCGCTTGTACGTCGCCGGCAGATTCCCAGCCTCCTCCACCACTTGCAGAGTTGGACTCCAACTCCAATTCCGAGTCCAACTCCGACACCCAAACTGACATAGACCATCTTAAGACCTTTGTTCTGTGCGTCTTCTGGCGCACTACCAACATCTACGGGTGCCCTGTCTGCCCCAACCATATGCACTGGTGGAGGAACCTGAATGAGATCAAGGACCACGTCCTTGGTATGGCCAGGTCTGAGGCCCTGAGGGAGGACGAGATGAAGAAGTGGAGCCGCCACCGCGTCCTGGCCAGAAACGAGGGATGGATGTAGATGGAGTGAGTGAGTCACGCCAGTGGAAGACCAATGCTGATATGTTATCTGTGATGTTAATTAGTATCTTTAGATTTCGTGGGAACATTGTCTTATGTATGTGAACATCGTGATGTTAATTAGTAACTTTACATTTCCATGAAACATGGTCTCATGTTTGTCCGGCCTGTTCGTGTTTCATAGACAAGAACATCCGCTCTTATTGTACTTACATGATCGTGTTTCCTAGCGTGCAACATGAACAAGGAAAAAACTATGGATGAAACTCTGGGTCTACTTGGTTGTCTTGACCATGTCTTGTTCCCATGTAGTGTATGCTAGGCAGAGTAGCCATGGTTTTACTTCAAACCAATTTGTTTTCTTACTTCATATCCAATGGCAGTGTACCATACCCCTCACTTCAACACGCTCTAGCTAAGCCACAGATATGTAAGGAGTTGTTAGAATAATGCACGTATCTGGAGAGGTTGAAGATCAATATTGGACAATTAATAAGAAATAGCAATGTGATCGTTGCTCACCTTGACCAAATTCAAAACAGCATCCGGTTATTGCCAAACATCTGAAATGCTAATGCATCCCAAACCCAAACCATGTTTGTGATTTTGGTTATTGTTTGTTTGTTGATCAATCCCCTTGTTTGAAGTTGTTTCTACTTTGTTTCCCTGACCATCTCTCTTCCTTGTCTCCCTAGAAATGGTATCCTATTTTATCGCTCTCATAAACTATGAAATCATAGATCACCTTTGCCCAAAATCAAAACAAGCATCTTTTACAGGACCAGAAATATTTGTACTTTCTGTATATTTTTCTAGACCGAAACATCCGATCTATTAATGCATCCCAAACCCTAACATCTGGTTTAAGGGTAGTAAACAGTTCACTCTGCATGTTGAAGTGCTTGTAAATATAATTTGCTCCAAATTCACTAAGATTACAAATTTACATAGTTCTTTTTTTTGCAAAAGATCGTTACATTATTAGAGATCGACGCGCCTCCTTGCATTAGCGTGATACAACTCCCAAAGAGACACCTCGACTTTCCCTGAAACTAAGATCTATTAATATATCGGACTCTCCCAACTCCCTCCATTGCCTTGTCTCAAACTCTCTTCCTCCAGAAAACCACAACCACCATGCCTTCTTTTCCGATTCGACTCCCCGCCTCCCCATTCCCTTCCAACCCCTCCTCCATCGGGTCACCACCCGACTCCCCCCAACCAAGCGCATGCGAGCCATCTGAGCCCTCCTTTAGTGAATCTGATGTAGAAGACATGGAAAGGCAGGAGAGCGAGGACAGCGAGGACGAGTACGACTACGTGGAAGAGGATGAAGAGGAAGAGGAAGATGAAGAGGAAGAGAAAGAGGAAGAGGAAGAGGAAGAGACATGGGCGGCCATTGAGAAGAAGCGATTGGCAGCCAAGAAAAGGAAGCGGGTGGAGGCCAAGAAGAGGAATCAACAGACGGAGGTGTTTGTGAGGCAGCTTTTGAAGGATGACAAGGCCGGTAAGCTTGATTCGTTCAAGGACATTCCATCGGCGAAGAAGAAGAAGGGTGCAGGGGAGGAGGAGGTGGTGGAATCGAAGAGGACCAAGAAGAAGATGGACGTCGGTACTGGTCCTTCAAATGCCGGCCCCGCCAATCCCGGTCATGTGGTTCCCCCAGCCATTGAAGCTCCCTCGACGCCAGAGTCATCGGGGAACTCCTCGGAGGGGTTGTCTTAGATTACTCGGATTTGGGTTTTCGTTTTCATGTTCAAATAGGTGGTCTTGTGGATGGAAAGATCAATGGTATGTTTTCTTTTGGATGGAAAAGATCGATCCCCTGTTTTCCTGCTCTATGAATCTTGTAGTGGTAGGAAAATCCCCTGTATCCCCTGTTATCCATGTAGAACATTGGTGTTCTTCTTTTCCATGATCACCTTCCTTGCTTCAGTGGATTTCCCTGGTCATGATGCGTTGTCATAGTCTGAGATGTAATGTCTTGTCTTGTCATGTGATATTTTATTCTTATCCCACCGCACTACATTGCAGATACACACATAAATGATGACCGATTTTACAAATTTACCGTTTGACTAAATTCACCATTTTGCCAAGAATATACAGAACGTAAATGATGGTCACCTTGCCCAAATTATTCAACTTAAATGTGCACATACATGATACATCCCCATAGAACTACAGTCGTACAGTGGCACTGGCACAGGCACGCACAAACACACACCCTGCAATGAAACCTTCGGACTTGGCAACGAGGAAGACAACAGACACTGTCATGGAGATGGATACGACACACGCCTATCCCACCATACCTAATGCACGACGAAATGTAGAATAACAAGGATCCGTGCAGAGATATTCCTCCAATGCATGATGCCTACCCCTTGACTTCATGGTACATCCCGAGCGACCAATGCCAGAAGCATGCTGTAGGATGTCACGAAAACCCCACTGCCGGTGACCAAGATTGCAGTAAGGGCACACACAGCGAACATGGCGAAGCACACGAGTGTAACCCTGCTCCTGCAGCCAAGCCAAAGCCTCCGTTTCTTGCTCGTCCGCTTCGTCCATGTCGTACAGATCATATGGATCCACGCATCCTGGCCGCTGCGGAGGTGACACAACATGGAAGTTGGCGGTTCCTCTGTTCGCATCAGAAGCCATCCTCCTACACACTCGCCAACAACATAAACATGATACGCACTGATTAGAAACAATGATTGTAACTTGTAAAAACACGACGCGGAAGCTAAGAGCTCACCTCTTTTCACAGCGCACAGAACCAAATAGAGAGGTCTGCTAGCACAATGCATGGAGGATGAAGAGGCGATGAGAAAAGGCCTTGGGGCACGCCTATTTACCGAACCATGACCGGTAATAAGGCAGCGTGCACCTTGTGGCAGATAGCCATGAAAATACATGGGATGCTCGGAATACGAAGGCCTACACTACTCAGGAATCCTGTCGCAAGTATAGGGCGGAATATGCAGGCTTTTTCCCAAGTAGGCATGCGAAATATTTGGTGGGTACACGAGTGTGCTTTGGTCCGGATAAGAACGCAGAAGGAAGATCCTTATATCTGTATGACTTAAAAAATAGACGTGTAGGCATTGTAGTGGTAGAAGCAGCTGTTAGGCTTTGTGATCTTCGACTAGAAACGCACCCAGCTTCACTGAAGCGTGGGCCTCTTCCAGATATCTGTCTCTCGCCTATATTGTACGCCATCGGAATCCCACCCGAACTCGTTGACAATATGGGGCCGCGATTGCACGACCTCACTTGTTAGTGGCCCCAAAGCAAGTGCAGCTTACAAAATTTTCATTTCGCGGTCAGGAAGTCGAAAGCGGGATTTTCAAATTTTGTATTCCCTCTCTACCCCGAAATAATAAATACTCTACTCCATTGTAACCGCGTTGCGCCACTAAACTCCCGCCTTCCATTTCCAAAAAGCATCACTTTGCTCAGCTAGATCTACGGTGGCGGTCTGACCTCGCCGTCATCGGTGGAGGGGGAGGGGTATCTCAGTGAGATGGTGGGCAGCAGATATCGGTGTTCTGCTTACGTCTGCTGTGCTGGCTAAGCTGAGCAGTTGAGCGAGAATACGGCACAAGCACCGGCTCCCGATGCCCCTTCAATCCATGGGCCCCTGAATCTTGGAGCTTCATAAGTAAGAATCCCATTTCCTTTTCTTTCTAGTCCCCTAGTAGTATTTTCGTTGGCTTAGAAAGTAAATTGCTTCGTGTATTGTGTTAGTTCTGAGATTCTTCTCTTAACTTTGCCGCTCTAGATCTAGTCACTGATTTGTAACACAAGTTAATCGATGAGTCATGCGTTGAAAGTAAATTGCTTTGTGTATTGTGTTAGATTTGAGATTCTACTCTTACCTTGGCCGCTCTATATGCAGTTACTAATTTGTAACACAACTTAATAGACGAGCCATGCTTAGAAAGTAATTTACTTTCTTTATTGTCCTAGATTTCGGATCTTTCTCTTACCTTGACCGCTCTAGATCCAGTTCCTGATTTGTAACTTATTGTGCAGGGTCTAGCATACCACTCCTGCATTGCTGAGATTCAATCCCATGTCGTGGTATGTAACAGAACGCATGATTATCCTACTACTTTATTCTTAGGATTATTCTAAAGTTTATTTGCTAGCTTCGTTTAAGTTTCAAGTTTGTCTTCTCCTTTCATTTTTAGGCTCAAATATTGAGGACAATCCTTGCGGTTCAAATATCAAATTCCTGTCCCTCCAATGTGAAGTCAAAATCATTCATTGATTACATGCCTCGAGATTATCCAGCTTTCGCTACATGCTAAAGACCTGAAGTTTCGTTGGGAGGGCTAGATGCAGCTACTGACCTTGGTGAAATCTTTGTTGAACAGGACCAAGTTTTGACGGACTTGAAGATCAAGGCACAAGCATCAGATGTAGTAATAAAAGTTCAGACTAATGAGATTGAGAGGTTGAAGAAACAAGTAGAAACTACTGAGACCCTCCTTTGTCAACTGCTAAGCTCGCGCCTTGGGTAAGGCCACTGTGTTTCTTAGTCTTCTGCTTGTGTCCTCCCAACTAGTTGTGCTGGTTTGTGAGTACTGAGCTTTGTTATCTTAGTGGGTTCTATTTCAAGACCAGCTTTATTTGTGAGCAGGGAGATATCATGTGTATTGGTTTGTGAGCTCCTACTAGCAATCTGCTTGTGGTTGTTCTGTGTTCATTGATAATAATGTGTCATGTGTGATCCGAAATATTTATTTGTATCAGTGGTATGGAAATATTATTTGTGATGTCAATTCCTGAATTGATTAGCATGTAATATGAGATTGAATTATATTTAATTAAGTGCTACCTGGAGTGCAACCCAAAATAACAGGGAAAAAATATGTGGGCTTGCCCCCTCGACCCATTATTTTTTTACGAATTCAAAAATGATTTATTAATAAAATGGGCCGTATCAAAAATGACGTCAGCGATTGGTGGGCTGGGTCCAATATCAGTTGGGCCTTAATCATTTTGTGACGTCATCGAATATTGAACTCAATCCAACTAATACTGGACCCAAAACAAATTAATGATGAATGCAATTATTGGGCTCGGTCATACTAAAACCGGGCCTAAAACATTCTATGACGACCTCAATTATTGGGTGGGTCCAACTAGAATTAGGCCTAAAAGTATCTATGACAACAACAATTATTGGGCTCCATCCAACCATAATAAGGCCTTAAACAATCTATGACGCCAACATTATTGGGCTCCATCCAACCTTAACAAGGTTTGAAAGAATCTATGACGACCACATTTTTGGGCTCATTCCAACCTTAATAAGGCCTAAATCCAATTTATGACGACCGAAACATTGGGCTCAGCTTAACATTAAGTGGGCCAAATTCAATCTATGGCGACAAGGAATTTGGGGCTTGGCCCAACAAAATATGGGCGGAATTCACTTAATGACGAAATGGTATGTCACAAAATGCCGTACCATGTCAGATTTTGGTCCGACGTTGCATGTAGTTTATGACGCCTTAGTGTTACCAATTTATACGCGTCATTAAACTCATGACGCCGCGAAATAAGGTCTCGTCATTAATCACGGTTTTTGACGCTTGATTAATGATGGAGCATTTTCGTAACAACTGACATCATTAATCACGGTTTATGATGAGAAACAGCCTTTTTGTGTCACTAGTCGGCGTTTTTCTTGTAGTGGAGGAGGAGGTCAGCCGCCCCTACACCGGGGAGAGAGGAGGAGGAGGAGGAGGGCTGTCGGGGTTCTCTACCGTCGGCAAGTAAATTTGTATCGATCACGTGTCGAATCCAGATGGTTGGCACAAGAGACACGAGGATGTATACGGGTTTGGGCCTCCGGGGAGTAATACCCTACGTCCAGTCTCGGGGGATAGTGTTCTTATGTCGGGATGTTTGCAGTAGGGGTACAAACTGGTCGGGAGAGGGAAACGAGGCCAGAGTCCCTGGTGTGCCTGCAGTTCGAGTAGCCTGAAGGCGTATGTGTGTTGTGAGTGTGTAAAAGTCTAAACCCTGGAACGGTTGCCCTCCTCCCCCTTTTATAGTCACAAGGGAGAGGGGTAGAAAGGGAATACAAAGTTGTGCTACAACGCTATAGTGTCGGGGCGTCCTTACCCACGTCGGGCGTCCGTCAGCAGGCATGGTGAACAGCCTTGAACTGTTTGGAGAGTTGGTGATGACCTTATGGGCGTCCCAGAGTGGTTGGCCCCGAGTAGTTGCTGCTGGTCGCTTCCCGGGTGCTTCTCCGAGTAGTCTGTCACCGTGGAGGGTTGACCCGGCGTGGTCACGTTCGGCAGCGTAGTAGGTATATGTCTTTCGAGGAGTGGTGGGGCCCCTATTCCGACGGGATGGTGTGTCCTGTGTCAGACGGGACGGTGTACACTGTGGCGATCATGGCCTGCACTGTGTCATTTGTGGCATCAGTCAGCGGTGGCCGCTGTTGACGGTGTATATGTGTATCAAACTTCGTTTGGATTGCAAACGGACAAATCCTCCGTCGTAGTCAAGGGGCCCTTCTACCCTCAAGTGTGAACCCAAGGTATCGAATCCGTGGAGCAAATGTGTGATGCAAGAATCAATCTATTAAAGCCGAGAACACTTTGATCTTCAAAGGAAGTGATTATGCATCTAATCTAGAGAACACCAAGAAAACAAATCTAATCTAATGAAAACAGGAGGTAGCAAGAGATAGAGAGGGGTAGGTAAAACAAATCTAGAAAGATTAGATCAAGCTCTTGTTGAAGTTCCAAGCAAAGATGAACAAAGCAAATTGAGTCTCATAAAAAGCTTCTTTAAATCGCGGCTTCCATTCCAACTCCGAAGACGCTCGCCTTTTGGAACCTTCGTCTTGTCACGACGCGGCCCTATTCGTGCGGGTTAGCCTAGGGTGAGTCCAAAGGACAAGATGAAATCGCTTGGTAGGTCAGGAATGCACCTCTAGTCACCACGGCTACAAGAACACCCTATATGATCTATCTCGATAATAGATCGTGAAGTGAGAAAAATCAATCGAAGACAAAGTCGTAGAGAAAGCACTTGATCACTAAGAATCGGATTGCAATTTGATAATTCAACATCATGAATGATACATGGACAAGATCACCACCGGGATCCTACCTTGATCTTGCTCCTAGCTCTTGGAACTCCGACGTGGTCTTCCTTGCAAGGTTCTCACGCCGGCTAGGGAAACCCTAGACAACTAGCTCGACCCTCTCCTCTCCGGAATGGTGTCCCTCTCTACTCTGCTCCTCGGTAGAGAATGGTGAATTAATTGATGTGTGGCTCTTGGCAGGGGGACTAGAAATAGTCCGAGGATCGTCTAGGTCAAAGGGGGCAACGAATGGTTCCCGAAATGGGCTGGGCCGGGCGGCTTGGGCTGGTCGGCCTGGGCCCACTTCGGCCCATTTCGCGGCCTCCTTTGTTGGCGATGCTTCTCATGTCTTCTGGAACGTTCTCCCTTCTGCATGTGGGCCCTTGACGTTAGTTTCTCCGCAGTTTGGATAGGGTTCCTTGTCGTGCAAGCTTCTGCATTTTCTGTCCAGGTCCTCAGAGTTTTCTACCTTCACGGGTTGGTCCTTAGGCTCCTTGGGGTAATGTTCACTTCATTACTTGACTTGTGTCAGGCTTCATGGTCTTCTCACAAGGTGCTTGATGAACTTTACCCGGAAGTCTTGCATTTAACGCTAAATCCCTGTATAAACATTAAACTCCAAAACCGACATGCACGAACAAACTTGTTATATCAAGGGGGGTAGTACCAATGGATAAGATATAAAATT
This sequence comes from Cenchrus fungigraminus, assembly GCA_036936925.1. Taxonomy (NCBI): domain Eukaryota; kingdom Viridiplantae; phylum Streptophyta; class Magnoliopsida; order Poales; family Poaceae; genus Cenchrus; species Cenchrus fungigraminus. The sequence goes on along the minus strand of CM072772.1, from coordinate 67,731,046 downwards.
GATGCCAACACCGAAGGTAAACTCATGGCTAGGTTGACGGAAATTCACCGTCAACAGCCGCCCATGCTGTCTGACACCGGGCGTGCCCTGCCAGTATGGCCTGGCATGGGGAAATGGTGCCTGACGTGGCGTCATGGGAGCAGACATGCGCAGGGGCCTTGCCACGCCTGCAGTGGGCCCCACCCCGAGCTTGACTTCCGCTTGAAGACTTGGCCCTGGTCGGAGGCTTAGAGCTACTGTGGCGAACGGGTTGTCGCAGCAGAGGTCGGAGACGGAGAAGTTGTCATGCGAATCGTCAAGTACTCGAAGACTTGGTATCTTTTCGTGTGGACCATCTGGTACTCAGACCGTCAGTCATACGCCCCTTGCTTGATGACCACCGCTCGGTGGGCCCTAGTCCAGGCCCTCTTCAGTAGCCCCCGAGCCTGGTGAGGGAGTCAAGGACTCGTTCCCAGGCTCAGTAGCCAAAATGTTGTAGAGGTAGGTCTTGGTCTTTCCGGTGGGGGCGCGCGAGCGCACCCATCGGGTGTAGCCCATGAGGGAGTCGGAGACTCACTTGTGGGGTTTAATATTTTAAAAACTATTGAGGTCTTTGAATCCGCGTCGTGGCTGACGTGGTGGGACGAGCAGATGATTGTGTGACGATTCGGCTTCGCGGGCCTACCGGGGTGCCGAACCGTCGCGCGTGCATGTGCCAGTTGTACCGGGGGCACACCTTTTGAGGCAACATCGTTTCAGCATCGTGGGACGTGCGGCCCGATCATGGGCCCTAGCATTTAAGGCCGCCGCATGCACTTAGCCCCTTTATCTTCCGGTTGGGGTTTCAATCTTCTTCTTCCCTCAAATCTTTGCTGCAGCCACCACCGCTCGCATCTTTGGAACTGCATCCACCGCTCCATCGCTCTCTCTTCTTCCTCGCTTCCGCCACACCTCGCATTCCCGCACCACCATGTCGAACTGGATGGGCTCCGATGTCACCCGCTCGATGCTCCAGCGGCTCGTCGCGGCTGGCATGCTGCCGGCGCCCACCGCCGCGGAGGAGTGAAAGGTGCCGGAGACGGAGACTGGTCCCCGGCCGCCACCGGAATATGTGGTCTCGTTCATGGTGTTCCACGAGCATGGCTTCTCCATCCCTGCCAGGCGGTTCATCCTCACCGTGCTCCACGAGTATGGACTGCAGCTCCAGCACCTCAACCCCAACAGCATTCAGCAGATGGCAGCGTTTGAGGCATTATGCAAGGGGTATTTGGGCGTGCCGGCCCACTAGCACTTGTTCCGCTACCTCTTTAAGTTCGTGTGCCTGAAGGACGGTGGGCTCCTGGCAACGATTGGATGCGCTGGACTCCGGGCGAAGCAGGGGAGGTCAGACGACTACATCTCCACCTCGCTGACGAACTCCAACAGCGGCTGGCATAGGGATTGGTTCTACCTCAAGAACAATCCCCAGAACCCGCTGTCGGAGTACACTGGCGCTTCGATTGCTGAGGCGCCGAGGAGATGGAGTTATGGGCCCGAGAAGGCAGAGGAGGAGAAACTGCTCATGGGTTGCTGTGAGGCTTTGAAGCTGCTACACGACGCCAGAGTCAATCTAGTGGCCGTCATTGGTGGTTACCACACGCTGGGGATCGTCCCGCTCCAGCGGCGGGCCCTGCACATCCACCAGATGACGCCAAAGAAGGCGTCCTTCATGGGGATGGTGGCAGCCCCCAGTCGGCCTTCACTGGATGAGGTCCAGCACCGCGTGGGGCAAGCTATCGGAAACGCACGGTTCGCCTGACCACCGCCCCAACTGCTGCCCATGCTCCCCAACAAGGGGACTAAGAACCTGGTGAGTGTTCCTCTCCCTGTTCCGATCTGCTCGGGCTTCTCATCGGTATTTCTGATTCGCGTCATTGCTGTGGTCGTTTTTTAGTTATCAGGCATGGGCATCACCACCGCGCGAGCTCCCCTCCCCAAGGTCACGACGCAGAACCGTGTCGTTGCTGACATGATGAAGATATGGGCGGACCGCAAGGCCAGGTACAAGCAGGAGGAGATCGACAAGTGCACCCTTAACAAGCAGCGCGCGAAGCGCTGGAGGCTCCGGGAGATTGCCATCTCCTTAGACGAGGACCTCTCATCGTCTCCGGTGTGGTCCTGTGAGGAGGGCGGTATAGATGTTGATTGGAGCGAGGTGGAGTCGTCACCCCCGCCGCCGTTGCTGCCCCGGTCTAGGGCTGTGGACGTCTGCTTGAGCCGGCTGCCAGCGGCGTTCGCTCGAGAACAAGGCGGGAGCTCCAAGTCGCGCCTGGCGCCCCGTTCTTCTCGAGGGGACCAGCACAAGGCATGTGCTCACCTGCCCCCCAGCGAGCGTCGCGGCGCCAAGGAGAGGAGGGATTCACCCCATCGTAGTGACCCATCTGGTGGGTCGTCGGGCCACGACTCTTCCTCCCTCCGTTCCTCCGATGGCTCGTCGTGTAGGAGGTCACACTCCCCGAGGGGACCCTCGTCGCGGGAGGAGAGGGCGGCGCCGAGGACTTCTTTCCCGCGTGCGGTACAAGGGGCGGAACAGAACGCGCCCCCACGCCATCTTCAGTTACTAGTCGTCCGGGCTGGTGGAGCCCCGACCGTCCAGATCCTCCTCACCCCCCGCGACAGGCAAGAGACCAGCCCCTGAGTCGGGCTCAGCGCCCAAAACCACCAAGAGGGCTCGCATCGTCTCGTCGGGGTAAGGCTCGCCGTGCCATCCCCGATTTGTTACATTGATGTTGTCGTGTTCCTGCTCGTCTCATGCTTTGCTTCTTCGTTGCAGACGTGCCAACACCAATGCGTTCACCGTAGCGTCACGGAAGATGTTGTGCCAGGTCGCGCAAGCGGCTGTTGGGGAGCCCCGCCCGGCTACCCCGTCGCCGGCCCCTTCATCAGAGCTGGTCGGCGGAGCAGTCGTCGGAGCTTCAAGAATCTGTCCGAGAAGCTTGCGAGTACAAATCTTCGCCTCTGCTTCCTCCTCACTTTTCCCTGACAAACACTATAGCTGATTTTTGCTCTTTTCATTTCTCAGAAACCGGCGGAGACCTTGAGCGGGCCAGGAAGTCCCACGAGGAGGCTGATCGGGCTCGCGAGACGGAGCTCATGGCCCGTGTCGCCCTGGTGAAAGCTGCCGACAAGGTGTTGACGGATCTTGGGGTCGCGCCCACTCCTCGCTTGGGGGAGCGACTTGCAGCTGTCGTGGGGACAGTTCAGGAGCGGATGTTGGCAACGGCTCGGACGGTGGTGCACAGGATGCTCTCCATGTTCGACTCACACTACTCGGGGCTGGACCACGAGAAGTTGAGTGGTGTATGGGTGCCCGGCTACTCGTATGACGAGTATGACAAGTTCGAGGCGGACTCCGTCGACTTTGCCAATGCCATCTCTGAGGCGGCGATGAAAGACCTGGGCCTGATACCAAAAGACAAAGGTGATGTTGGGCCTTCTAGTTAGATTTACTTTCACATTGTAAAGAACTAGAAAACCTTGCGCGAGTGCTCTTCGGACTAGAGCTTTTCGATTTTGTTTGTCAATCTCGTCATCGACCGTTCCTCCCTCAAGTACTTAGGAAAATATACGAACCCGCGCGGTGATACTGTTGACGGCTGTTAAGTACCACTTTTATTCTGTCAACTCCTGCATAAATAAATGAAATTTAAGCATCCACACTAGGATAGGGATTATATCTGACAAATTCCACAAGTGTAGATGAATATTTGAATGCAGGTGTTTTAGCTCATTAAATGTGAGAAAGCACACCCTACGGATCCAAGCAACCTAGCACCAACCAATGAGAGGTTGCCACATAGGTGTCACATGGATCCATGGACCCACCAAGCAAAGAAGCACAACTCCAGCCAATCAGAAGAGAGCACACGGATCAAAGGGCCCACCAGAGGAGGCAAACTGCCTTAGTTTTGCGCGTACACCTAGGACAACACCAAGGACCCACCAAGGAGCGACCCAGAGAAAGTTGGGGCCATTTGGCGGCAACTGGGGGTCAACCGATCCCATGGGTCAGTAGACTTGGGGCTGGCGCCGTTCGAGCCCAGCTTCCACTTGTCAACTCTTGGTGATCTCCTAGAGGCGGTTTGGGGCGTTATCCACTCAGTTACCACCTTAAACCCCCGGATCATGCTTGGGCCCACAAGAAGCAAGGAGGAAAGCCACTCTCACAAGGCAAACTCCTACCTCCCTTGGCCTATAAATATGAGGGGAGGAGGGTAAGAATAGGGACACACCACTTCACCCAAGGATGAGAGCTTCCCTTCAAAGGAGAGGCCTCTCCTTGGTAGATTAGAGAGTAGGGAGAGTGAGAGAGAGAGTTGTATCTGTATGGATGCTTGTTCTTCAATCTTACCTAATATTAAAGCAAGGATCGCTTCTGCTCGTTTTTTTCGTCCGTCCTGCCATGTGGACCCTACATCCGCATCGAGTTCTCCCCCTCTGCGTAATACCCCATCTGCTATGGTGTCCGAGCTGTCCGGGACACCCGATCGGCCGATCCCAACTCGATCTACTCTTATTGCATCGCAATAGACGAAGAATCATCGAAACAAAGTCCGATTAAGTTCAATCAGAGCACAAAAAGAAGATGAGGTAAGGTGAAATAGAATTAAAAAAGGAAAAACAAAAAACAATCCAGCATCAGCGACTATATGTATCAGCGTTTGCATCACCTGTGTCTACGGCCGGCGCCGTTGCCCGCACACGCACAACAGCAACGAGGTGCCGGAGCTGCAGCTGAGAGCTGACCACAAGGCGCCAGAGGTGACCCGCTAGCTTGCTCGCCGCCCACCGCGCCACCGCTTATTGCTCCCGCATACTCTGCTCGGCTAGATGCAGAGGGGGAAAAATAACCCATCGACACTCAGGCGCGGTAGAGGCCGAGCAGCTAGGATTGGACAAGGCACAGAATAGAGGCGTCTGGCAGGCGTAGGGGGTGCTGGACAGAGCGACAGCGCTGGGAGCTTAGGCGCTAGGGGGCACGGGACGGGGAACGACGGCGGCGCTTGGAGCGGAGGCCCTGGCCCCTGGGAGGTAGCGGATAAGATTGGAGGTAACAGTGAGCGGATAAAACGGAAGGAGATGAGACATATAGGAGAGAGAAAAAATACTTTATTAAAATAGAAGAACAAGGAAGAGAATTTGGTTAACGTGTATAGTTGAGTACTAATATCTTTGTTTTAGGTAGAATCGTGTTTTTGTGTACAATAACAAATCCATTTTTACGTTAAAAAAACAAATCCATTTATTAATTTTAAAATTTAAATGAACTTAAATTCTAAACTTATCTTAAAATTCAATTCATTATTTAAACAACAGTTACAGGCACATTGGAAATTTAACTCCTACATCTATCTCTACTTAATATTGAAGCAAAGGTTACTTCTATCTTAATTTTCGTCTGTAATGGAAACCAAATAGAAGAAAACTACATCGTTCCACGTGAACCGGCACAAATGATTGAAAATCGAGTAAAAACCCATTAGAAAAAGAAAAATGGTGGCCTCCACGCAAACCGATGCACAAAAAAACCACCACCACTGCCCGCCCCTATGCAGCGTGGTGCGCCGCACGTGTTGCGAATCGTGAGGCCAGCCTCGCCCGCTAAAAACGGGAAGCCACACCAGGAAACAACAAATTTAAATTGAAGTAAATGTGGTTCTTTGGGACCTTTGCATCCACGGCTTCAAGGTTTCAGCTTTCTTTTAATTCCTGCTCACGTTGGCGCGAATTTGACAGTGAGGTCGGAGAGATGAAGATGATGGTGCGATGAGGGTGGACAACATCGGGCGAGGTTGGGGTTTTGTGTGTGCATGTTCGAGAAATGAGGTGTGGTCGGGCAGATGAGGAGGTTTTACATGAGCAATGGCGACAGTGTAGCGCAGGTGCGATTAGGACAGTGGTGAGGTGATGACAGTGCGGGGCGGTGGTGCGATCCGAGTGGATGACAACGGCAAGGTTGGGATGGCGTGTGCGTGATGGTGAGACCGAGAAGGCAGGGATGATGATGCAGTCAGAGCAGAAAATCGGCAAAGGCGAGACTACGCAGACGAGGGGAAGGTCGTGGCAGACAACAGTGTCTTTTGGGAGGCACGTATGATGGTGTGTGACGTTAGAGTGTGCAGGTGTGAAGGGGATGACAGTGAGGTCAGATAGTTGCAAAGACGGTGTGGTGACTAGAGGTAACATGGATGACGACGAGGTCGGAGAGTTGCAAAGGCGACGTGGTGACCGGACAGACAACAACGAGACGAGCAATTTTTCACCTGTTGCAACGCACGGGCATGGTTGCTAGTTGGAGTAAAGTAAGTATTTCTATTTAGACTAAAGTAGCATTCATGCATAGGTGATATGTTCTTGTGTTCTTCGTTTGTTCTTGATTTAGAGGCTTGTGTTCTTCGCGAACACAACCTTTCGATCTTGTAGCATAGGTTCATAAGTGCTCATATCCGTTTGCGTGCATGTTCGTCATCTAGAATAAAGTGGATATGCTTGCATGCTCTAATTAGAATAAAGTGTGTTTGTGATTCCTTTCTAATAGTTTATGCTAGGTTGCATGAGTAGTCTTTCTCCTCTGCTAGTGCGTAGATCCTGGGTTTATGCGTTCATCTGCTGCAAGTCATTCGTATACGTTGGAAGCATAGTACGGGACCGAGTGCTCTCTCGTATGCCTTTAGCATAAGCTAGTAGTACCTATAGTGAGTGAGATCAGTTCTCTTCCGTGGTCGTAGCTCTATCAGTATAGGGTGCCGTAGTCCGTTGGCTACGGCAGTAACCATAGCATGGACGTTGTGACACGCTACCAGTTATCATCCGTTCGGCTTATCCCAAGGTTAGGTAGAGGCAGTCCAGGAGGTGGTGACAGCCCTTCTGGCTCTCGTTGATCCTCCGCAGCTGGATATAGTCAGAGCTCTGTTCCACATAGATCTGCATACTAGAGTCGCCTGTTAAGTCAGGGCTATCGGTATCCTGAGCCAAGTTCTATCTAGAGATCGACCTTTAATCTCATCTATAGTGCTATCTTTAGGAATCCTCTATATCCATACCTCTTGTCTGGGTGTGTCCTTGGACCGACTGTATGAAGTTAGTACACACACGTTCCCTTGGATTCGATACCCTTGGAATACTCTGAGGACAAAGCTACAACGGTATCCGTACGCTTGCGGATTTATTCGTGTGACGCTAAAATACCCAACAGATACTTAGGACTTTAGCTGGCAGCACTCTGCTCCGTAACCGCGGGGGTGTAGGAACTCGAGAGCTCGGCCAAGACGAGCCACAAAGCAGCACTACTCGGGCCCGTAGCCCCGAGTAACTTGGGAGGTTGAGCGAGACTTGCGCATTTTTGTAGGCGAAAACTGTTTCAGGCCGTTGCCTGAGCGGTTGCCCGAGTACTTTTGAGAGAGGTCGGAAGATGACCTGTAGGCCTAGGTCGTGCTCACAAGTCTTTGTACCGTAGCCACGGGGGCGTGGGTACTCAGAGCCTGGACGAGCAGTGGCACCTAGACTCACAAAGGTTGACATCTTTTTCCCTTGCGAGCATGGGTATATCGTGGGAACAATTCGCTCGTGCGATTGGTTACAATGCGTTTTTCGGAAAAAAACTTGTTTTGAAAACTAGAAAACGAAAGAGGGCATCGTGCCCCGGGTTGTAGCCCCCGAGTGGTGAGCGACCCTGTATGGGGGCAGGGACGCTTGCCTCTCAGCCTTGAAGCGTTTATGCAGGCGAATCGTAAGCCAAGAGAATAACGGAACTTATGAAACATATGAACAAGGCACAGATGTCATTCATTGATCATAAGACAGAACAAAGAACTTTGCTTAAGGATAAAAGCGACGTAGTTGTTCTATGTTCCATGCATTCGAGATGACTCTGTCTTCTTCATATCGGAGCTTGAATGTTCCCGGGCGGAGCACCTGGTCGACGATGAATGGCCCCTCCCACGGGGGCGCGAGCTTATGCCGGTCCTTGTTGATCTGAACTCGTCAGACCACCAGGTTACCGACCTGGAACTCGCGGCCTCGTATGTTGCGTTTGTGGTAGCACCGCAGGGCTTGCTGGTACCGAGCAGAGTGTAGGAGCGCCACGTCGCGCACCTCATCCAGCTGGTCGATGGCGTCTTCGAGGGCGACCTGGTTCCCTTCTTCGGTGTACGCTCGGACCCTTGGGCTCCTATAGTCGATGTCTGCCGGGAGGACCGCCTCGGACCCGTGCACCATGAAGTACGATGTGTAGCTGGTGGCCCGACTTGGTGTGGTGCGCAGGCTCCAGAGGACGGATGGGAGTTCGGCAACCCATCTTGCCCGAAACTTCTCGAGGCATTTGAAGATTCACGGCTTCAGGCCTTGTAGGATCATACCGTTGTCCCTTTCGACTTGTCCTTTGGTTCTCGGGTGAGCGACAGCGGCCCAGTCCATGCTGATGTTGTTGTCATCACAGAATTTGAGGAACTTTTTACTCGTGAACTGGGTGCCATTATCGGTGATGATGGAGTTGGGGATTCCGAAGCGATAGATGATGTCGGTGAAGAATGCTACGGCTTCCTCGGAGCAGACGGTTGTGATTGGGCGAGCCTCGATCCACTTCGAAAACTTGTCGACGGCCACGAGCAGGTGCGTGAAGCCCCCGGGTGCTTGTCGGAGTGGTCCGACCAGATCCAGTCCCCACACGGCGAAGGGCTAGGTGATGGGGACGGTCTGGAGCGCTTACGCTGGGAGGTGGGTCTGTATTGCGTAGAAATGGCACCCCTCGCAACGTCGCGTGATGTCCTTGGAGTCCACAACAGTGGTTGGCCAGTAAAAACCTTGTAAGAACGCCTTTCCGACAAGGGTTCTCGGGCCTGCGTGGTGTCCGCACGTTCCAGCGCGGATTTCGCTTAGCAGTTCTTTACCTTGATCTCCCAGGATGCAGCGCATCAGTATGCCTGCTGCACCTTGCTTGTACAGCTCGTCGTCGATGAGGATAAACACCTTGGCACGCCGCGAGATGCGGCGGGCTTCTATCTGGTCGGGCGGCAGCTTTCCTTCGACTAGCCACTCGAGGATCAGGAATCGCTAGTCTGGATATTCCAAGTTGGGCTCTGGCTCTTGATCAATCTCCATGACCTCCAGTATCTCGAGTTCTTGTGGCTGCTCCTCATCTACCCGAACGGATGGGGTGTGCTGGTCACTGGCGAACACGCCGTTCAGCACGGGCTTTCGGTTGGATGTTGTCTTCGCAAAGATGTCAGCCGCTTTGTTGTAATCGCGTAGCACGTGGTGGAGCTCAAGCCCATGGAACTTGTCTTCCAGCTCGCACACAGCCCGACAATATGCCGCCATCTTTGGGTTCAGGCAATTCTTCTCCTTCATGACTTGATCGACGACAAGCTCTGAATCTCCCCGGATCTCGAGATGACAAATCCCGAGCTCGATAGTGATCTGAAGCCCGTTGATGAGCGCTTCGTACTCTGCGACATTGTTAGAGGCCGGGAAATGCAGTAGGACCATGTACTCCATGCGCACGCCTAGAGGCTAAATGAAGACAAGTCCTGCTCCCGCTCCTTCTTTCATGACAGAGCCGACAAAGTACATGACCCACGTCTCGTGCTCGATTCTTGCTAGAGGAGTTTGAATCTCGGTCCACTCGGCGATAAAGTCAACCAACACCTGCGACTTGATGGCGATGTTCGGCGTATAGCTTATGCTCTGTCCCATGAGCTCGAGGGCCCACTTGGTGATTCTTCCCTCAGCCTCGGGGTTCTGGATTACTTCAACGAGCGGATACTTGGACACCACCATGATGGGGTGTGTGTCGAAGTAATGTCAGAGCTTGCGCTTGGTGATGAGGACAGCGTACACTAGCTTCTGAATCTGCGAGTACCATGTCTTTGTGTCGGAGAGGACCTCGCTTATGAAGTACACTGGGCCCTGCACCTTTAATGTCTTTCCGGGCTCTTCTCATTCAACCACCAGTGTCGCGCTCACGACCTGGCTCGTTGCGGTGATGTATAGGAGCATGGGCTCTTCTGGCGTCGGTGCCATGAGCACTGGTGGGCTCTTGAGCAGGTTCTTGAGCGAGTCGAGCGCTTCTTGTGCCTCGGGCGTCCACGTGAAGTGATCCGACTTCTTCATCAAGCCGTACAGTGGAAGGCTGCATTCGCCGAGTCGAGTGATGAAACGGCTGAGCATAGCAAGGCATCCCATGACGCGTTGTACCCCCTTCAAGTTCTGAATCGGCCCCATATTCGTGATCACCGAGATCTTCTCAGGATTGGCTTCAATGCCGCGTTCTGACATGACAAAGCCGAGGAGCATGCCCCTCGGAACCCCGAAGACGCACTTCTCTAGGTTAAGCTTCACCCCGTGTTGCCTTAACTTCGCAAAGACCTCCATGAGGTCGAGGACCAGATCGCCGGTCTTTCTCGACTTGACCATGATGTCATCAACATATGCTTCGATCAACCTGCCGATGAGATCTCCAAAGATGCGCCGCATGCTTCTCTGGAACGTGGCGCCGGTGTCTTTCAACCCAAACGACATGGAGTTGTAGCAGTAGGTGCCGAACAGAGTGATGAACGACGTTGCGAGTTGATCTGCTACGCACATCGCGATCTGGTGGTACCCGGAGTACGCATCGAGAAACCAGAGGGTTTCGCACCCAGCTGAATCGACTACTTGATCTATGCACGGCAAAGGAAACGGGTCCTTAGGGCATGCCTTGTTAAGGCTCATATAGTCAACACACATTCTCCACTTTTTTATTCTTCTTCATCACTAGTACAAGGTTAGCTAGCCACTCGGGGTGGAATACTTCACGAATGAACCCTGCACTAAGGAGTCTCTTGATTTCCTCGTCGATAGCCTTGCACTTGTCGTCTTTGAAGCGGCGGAGGCGTTGCTTCACTGGTTTCGATCTCGGCTTGATGTTCAGCTTGTTCTCGGCGACCTCTCTTGGAATACCCGTCATGTCAGAGGGTTTCCATGCGAACACATCGAGGTTCACTTTGAGGAAGTCGACGAGCGCACTTTCCTATTCAAAATCGAGCGCTGTCCCGATATGGAGCGTGCGGCCATTGTCAGAGACGGCCACATCCTTGACGTCCTTGGCGGGCTTGAAAGAGCAGGCCGCGCACTTAGATGACTCGGGGATTTTGAGGTCTCTGGTTGAAGGCTCTGCGGTGAGCTTGTCGGATCGGATGAGTGTTTCAGTGAATTGAAAGCACTATGCATCGCATTCGTATGCGTATTGGAATGATGTACCCATAGTTATGACCCCCTTCGGACTGGTGATCTTTAACTTCATGTAAGTGTAGTTGGGCACAGCATAAACTTTGTGTAGGCTGGCCTCCCGAGGATGGCATGATACGTCCCCGAGAACCCCACCACTTCGAAGGTGAGGGTTTTTGTGCGGAAGTTCCACTGGGTCCCAAACATGACGGGTAGATCAATCTGCCCGATTGGGAGCGCCTCCATTCCAGGGATGACCCCGTGGTACGGCGTGGCGATGGTCGTAGTCGGGACCGCGGGATCCCCATACTGTCGAGCGTCGACGCGTACAGAACGTTGATGCTGCTTCCCCCGTCCATTAGCACCTAGTTGATCCGCTTGGTGCCGAATAGAGGAGACACGACAAGTGGGTAGCATCCCGGTTGCGGCACGTAGTCAGGGTGGTCTGCTCGTTCGAATGTGATCGGAGTTTCCAACCACTTGAGGTATGATGGGGTCACCGGCTCGGTGTTGTAGATCATGCACCGGATCAATTTCTCTTGCCACTTTGTTGGTCGGGCCGGTGTTCCACCAAAGATCATCAGGACGGCGCCGTCCTCGATGGGGTACCCCGCTCCTCGTCGTCGGCGGTGTTGCCGGGAACTTTCATGTCCTTCTTCGGTGGGTCGGTAGCCTTTGTCTTTAGCATGCCGGAGACGTAGCTTTTCATGAGCCTGCAATCCTTCAACACGTGCTTGACGAGCACCTCATGCTTGGTGCATGGCGCCTCCAAGAGCTTCTCGAAGTGGTCCTTGGGAAGATTGTCCTTGGGGCATGCGGCCTTCCGCTCGACCGCTGCCACGAGGTTGTCGTCGCGGCGTCGCTTGTCGTTCTTCTTTTTCTTCTTGGGCCGCAAAGAGGGCCCTTCGCCGTCGTCCACCACCTGCTTGCCCTTACTTTGGGGGGTGTTCAATGTTGCCGCCACTGCTTCTTCCCCATCGGCGTGGTTGGTTGCGATGTCGAGGAGTTCCCGAGTAGTTCGGGGAGTTCTCCGCCCGAGCCGATGGATAAGGGTGGTGCAGGTGGTGTCGTTCTGGAACACTGATATGACGTCGTTGTCTGTCTCCCTAGGGTGTTCGGTGCAGCGCTTGGGATGTAGTCGTGCAGACTCTCGCCCGGCTGCTGCTTGCAGTTGCGCAGCTCCCACTGTTTGCCTGGCCGCGCGTACGTGCCCTAGAAGTTGCCGATGAAGGCCTCACGTAGCTGCGCCCATTTGTTGATCTTTCCGCGCGGCAAGTGCTCGAGCCAGGTCCGCGCTGAGTCAACGAGGTGGAGCGGAAGGTTCTTGATAATGAATAGGTCATCCTTCGCTCCCCCCCCGCGTGGCAGGCCAGCCGGTAGTCCTCCAACCACACACTAGGGTTGGTCTCTCCATCGTACTTGGGGACTGCCGTCGAGGCTCGGAACCGTGAGGGGAACTGAGTGTCGCGCACCTTCTGGCCAAAGGCGCGCGGCCCCTGCAGGTCGGGCGTCACGCTGCGGCTCTAGTCCTCCTCACTGTCGTAGCGTCCGCCCCGCCTCCTGTTGTACTGCCGTCGTGGCCGGTGCTCGTCGTAGCGGTCGTAGTCGTAGTCGTCGTCCCTCGCCTCCCTATGGCGTGCCCGGAGCGTGTCTCGGGTGTCGTGGTTGGGTCCGAGGCACTACTTGACCATCGCATCGCCCACTCCCTCGTCGCGATCTTGGTGCTGTGACGGGGCGGATCCTGGTGCCGCTCAGACTTCGCCTGCCTCGCTTCCCTTGCCGAGCGCTGGCGCGACGCGGAGCATTCCGCTTGCTGTACCACCACGGTCTCGACGAGAGCCTTGAGCTACTGGCGCACCCTTTTCTCCACGGGGGTGGCCGGCTCAGGGCACCCGCGAAGGAGTATCTCGGCCGCTGGGAGGTTCTGCGAGGCACGCTTAAAGAGTGGCGTGTCGTCGCCGTCGACCTGGACATCCTCGTTGATGCACTGGTGCACGTCTCGTGCGTGGGCACAGGATGTGGGTGGCGGCCCGTCCCGCGGTCTGGCCCGCTGGGGGTCCCGCTGTTGGTCCCACGGCTTGTTTTCCTGGTCCTACCGTTGCTCGCGCCGCAGGTCCCACGGCTCGTCTTCCTGCCTGAGCACTCGGTGGAGGTTCGCCAACTCGGCGTCGAGCTAGCGCTTGGCCTCAGCGATCTCGTTAAGGTGTGCGCGGTGCTGGGCGTCCGTGGTGCGGTTGTGGGGTGGATTGTTGTCGTCGTCATCCTCCGCACTGCCCGCGCTCCGGATCTCGCACATGAAACACTCTCGTGAGTGATCGGGTGGAGCCGTTGTTCCCCCACCCAGGGGCGAGCCAAAGCCATACCCGGCTTGCGCCTCGCCAGGGGTGATGTAGGACCTCCACAGAGATTCCACGTAGGCGGCCACTGGGTCGTCCGGTAGGCCTTGCTGGCCGCGAGGGTACACAACGTTGTACCGCGCCTCGAACTCGCCCCATCTGAGTGGCTCGTCTCTGCTTGCCTGAAAAGCTAGGTCGGTGAGGTAGTAGGCCACGAGCAGGAAACGCTCTTGCGTTGGGTTCCGCCCCAACATGGCCATCAACGTGTCGCCCGTCATGCCGCGGACAAACGCAGCGCCCCCCGCCGCTGTCGTGGATGCGGTGCGGTGCGCGGGTCAGGTGAAATGTCCCCGATGACAGACTCCGCTGGCCCAGTGTAGACGAAACTGAGAGAACCAAAAAGCATGGCGGCACCGGGGGTTAGCGAAACCTCGAAGCGGGACATCCAGATCGTGGTGAAGTTCGTCGAGACACGCGAAGTGCCCCTACCTGGCGCGCCAACTGTCGGGGTTCTCTACCGCTGGCAAGTAAATTTGTATCGATCATGTGTCGGATCCGGATGGTTGGCACAAGAGACACGAGGACGTATACTGGTTCGGGCCTCCAGGGAGTAATACCCTACGTCCAGTCTCAGGGGATTGTGTTCTTGTGCCGGGATGTTTGCAGTAGGGGGTACAAACTGGTCGGGAGGGGGAAACGAGGCCCGAGTCCCCGGTGTGCATGTAGTTCGAGTAGCCTGAAGGCATACTTGTGTTGTGAGTGTGTAAAAGTCTAACCCCTAGAACAGTTGCCCTCCTCCCCCTTTTATAGTCACAAGGGATAGGGGTAGAAAGGGAATACAAAGTTGTGCTACAACGCTACAGTGTCGGGGCATCCTTCCCCACGTCGGGCATCCGTCAGCAAGTGTGGTGAACAGCCTTGAACTGTTTGGAGAGTTGGTGATGATCGTATGGGTGTCCTGGAGTGGTTGGCCCCGAGTAGTTGCCGCTGGTGGCTTCCCAGGTGCTTCTCCAAGTAGTCTGTCACTGTGGAGGGTTGACCCGGCGTGCCCGCGTCCGGCAGCGTACTAGGTGTATGTCTTTTGGGGAGTGGTTGGGCCCCTGTTCCGACAGGATAGTGTGTCCTGTGTCAGACGGGACGATGTACACTGTGGCGAGTGTGGCCTGCACTGTGCCGTTCATGGCATCAGTCAGCGGTGGCCGCCCATGCCGTCTGACACCGGGCGTGCCCTGCCAGTACAGCCTGCATAGGGAAATGGCGCCTTACGTGGCGTTGTTGGAGCGGACGTGCGCAGGGGGCCTGCCATGCTTGCAGTGGGCCCCGCCCCGAGCTTGACTTCCGAACGAAGACTTGGCCCTGGTCGGAGGCGGAGAGCTACTCGTGCGAACAGGTAGTCGGGGCTGAGGCGGAAACTTGTCGCGCGAACGGGTTGTCGCAGCGGAGGTCGGAGACGGAGAAGTTGTCGTGTGAATCGTCAAGTACTCGGAGACGAGGGTATCTTGTCGTGCGGGCCATCAGGTACTCGGATCGTCAGCCGTACGCCGCTTGCTTGATGACCACCGTTTGGTGGGCCCTAGTACAGGCCCTCGTCAAGGGCCGACACCCACACGGCCAGGAGAGCGGAATAGGTAGAGGAGAGGTTGCTTGCCTGGCCTCGTGCCGCCGTTGGCTGCTCCGCCGGAGCCTGGTCGCAGGGGGCGGCGTGCTCACGCAGTCACGCCGCTGGCCAGAGCCCACCACGATGCCGTGGGCAAAGGCCATAGCTCCTTGCGTCGCCGGCCGAGAGGGAGGTTCTGGCACCATAGCAGGGAATCCGACGAGGGAGGGACCGACGCTAGGGAGGGAGGGACCGGTGTCGCCGGGGATGGCGAGGGGCGCGACTCGGGCAAACGTACGGGAGGAGGACGAGTCGTTGACATGATGGGAAGGGAAATGATAAGATGTGTGTGGTGGGAGGGGTAAGAGGATGACAGGTGGGTCCCGTGTGTCAGTGAATGTTTGGTGGGATTTGGAAGATGGAAAATAACTAGTCTGTTGGATTACCTCATAGAAATATGGAGTTTTCTATTTTTACAAAGAGTCAAATCTCCAGATTTAGCTAACAAAAATAAAGAAGCTGCTAGAGTTGCTCTAAAGCATGAGTTGGTTTGATGCTTTTGTCCCAAAACAAAATTATAATAATACCATAAAAAGGGGTTGCTTTCTGCCCTTGCTCCCATGATCCTGCAGCATTGCATCTGCCTGTTTTTGTGTCAGATTTGAGCATTATGGGCCTGCTTTTCTCAAACGGTGGTTAGATAGAGGCGTTATTATATTATATATCATCAAATCGGGTTTTTTTCCTCAATTTCTTTTGAGAAGCAGCATCATCAATCAAATCAGAATGAAGAGGAAAGACGAAAGCACAAAGATGACAAAACAAGGCCCAAAACGATTTGTGGGTTGGCTGGGCTGTTCAAGGCAGCTCAGTATGAGTAAGTCTTGTAATTTGGGTCCAGTATTTTGCACTTGTCCAGAATCTGCTTCTTGTTTATAGTATAGTAGCTCACTATTTAGGAAAAGTTTAGAGCAACTTCAACAGTTTGCTATCTCAACTTGGCATGCGTCTAATTTTGGCAAAATAAGAAAAATGGCTTACAACAGTTTGGCAAAACAACTTGGCATCAATAGCAACTTGACATCTCAGGCCTCTTCACGCGCAAATATGTGCGCCGCGACTCGGGTTGCTATCGACGTTTTCCTCTACGTGAGAGGGTGAAAAAAGAAATAAATAAAATAGAAGGGTTCCTGATGTAAGTTTTCATGAGTTGGAAGGGCATAAACATAATTTTGTTTCTGTCTCAGGTTCCTGATGTAAATTAGATATGAGTTTGGCAAGAGACTTGTGCCAAACTGTTGGAGATGAACACTTTTTTTATTTGACATATTTTTTAGAAGTTAGCAAAACACAAGATATATCAAGTAAAATATGTCAAATAGATGCTCTGCGAACCAGTTTTGAGAGTCAGACTCACCAGAGCGGTCGTATTTGTGGGTAATTATTCTGTCATGGCAGCACCAATTGCAATACATACCCGTCCCGATCTCTCAAACGTTGAATGAACATATACAGGAACGGATGAGAAAACCTTCGAACATTTCTACTCTTAAGTTAGTGACGTACGCAGGATTTTCACAATGTAGATATTCATTGAAAAAGCAAAGAGATTTCTCGATGGGGATAGTGATTGTTAGCTACGTGTGTGTAAATAATATGTTCGACAAAATTGTCCTGAAGCTTTTGTTAGGAAATTTGTTTCTAAACTAGAACGTGAGAAGCAACTGCTACTAGCTGTGTTATGGTGGCAAAGGCGAGATAAAATGAACAAGATTGGGTGTGACGATTGACGAAAAGAGTGAGCCAAGGAAACAGCTGCTGTCAGGTGCGGCAATGCTATGCTACAAAGTATATGCTTCTGTTTAGAAACAGGGAAGGCTAAATGCATCTTATTTTGGTGTCTCTTCCATGGCGCAAAACCGTACCGAGCAGCCACCTTGCCATGCATCCACTGGTCGTATGCAGCTTCCCGCCGGTGGCGTAGCAACAAGGGGGGCGATGTTGGGATTAGAGAGAAGGACAATGCTACCCTTTCATCTGTGACTTTTGGGAGAGGAAAATTAATATCTTAAAGCCTTTAGTTTTAACTTTCTGTCTCATCATTCATGCAATTTCCTTTCAAAATTGATCTCATCATATTATGATTTTTAACCTTCCTTTTCATCACTCACTTGCCGCTTTATTGTTAATTTAGATATCTTTTGGTTTCTGGTAGTAAAGAATTTATAAACGTTATATGCATGTGTGGTTGATTTATCATCATCATTTTTTTTTGCAAAAATGTGAAATCATGGCATTGCGCTTTTGTAAGCTATTGCACCAAACAAAATATATGTGAGACAAATATATTTGAGGCATGCACTTCTATTATAAGAAAAAAATCATAATTATACTTGAGTTTCCTTAAAACACGAAAACATATGTGTCGCACGTGCGCTTTACTAGTATATGTAATGAACTAGCCAATGTCGTCGTATATAAAAGGGTAGAAAGAAGTCACTATGTAAGAATGCGTCAAAGAAGACACCCTTTTTGGAGACGCGTTTTAACCCGCGTCTCCTATGAGTCTGTCAAAAATTGTCATTATTAATCCGCGTCTCCTATATGCACACATTGGAGACGCAGGTTAACAAAACGCGTCTCCTTTGAATCCACAAGTCATTGGAGACGCGGATTAACAAAACGCGTCTCCTTTGTGAGAGATAAAAGGAGACACGAATGATTTAAAAAAAACTCTCCAACCCTATTCTCAGGCCCGAAAATTTTATCAAATAGAGCACCAAATCTGTTCATGTCCGCCACAACCGCATAAGCCCTTGGGCCCGTTCGGTAGGGAGCCCCGGCTCAGCCAGGCCGGCGAGCCAGGCTGGAGCCCGACGGGCCAGGCCCATGCGGTGCTGATTTTGCATTTGGTAAACCTGTACCCCATGATGTTGGCTGGGCTGAGCCGGTGTTTGTTGGACTGGGCCAGAAATGTGCCCAGCCAACTACCAGCAACTGCCATCAGGATATGGCGTTTGGTAGGCTGTGCATGGGTGGGCTACCCTCACCGCGCGCAGACGTGGCTGTAGGTTACCCCCATGCTCAGCACTCCTAGAATTACAAATAGCAAGTGTTTCAAGCAAAACGCATTAAATTATACCCTAATTAGGGCGGTCATCAGTTGATTTGTACATTAAATTTGCATAGTACAGGTATTACACGAAAAGTAGTACAATCAGGAGGCATGAATCATCGGAAAATGAGGGGGTGTATGGAAAGGTTGCAGGATCTGAACGCTAGAAGCAATTTGAGATCCAGATAATCAATGGTGTGTTAAAGCTCCATAGCATCCACTGTTGGCACTACCAAAAAAACAAGTACAAGAACAAAGCGAAGAACAAGTCAGAGCAACGTTCAAGTAATCAAAACCATAAAAGTATTGAATTGCAAATGGCTCAAATGTAGACAACTTGCCTAAGAAATCAAATGCATGTTGGAGTTGCCTATTGGTGAGACAGTGAGGGCAAGCCCTCACTGCCTCACAAGCAGGCGACACCTGCGTGAACCCTCGTGTGCGAATGCATTACTCAGCGCCTATGATCATCATCGCCTTGGATAAGAGAACTTCACAACTAAACACAGGAGTAACGATGCATCAAAACACATTGCAAGAGATTGAAGATTGCGTCAGTTTGTAGCTTGAAACATGAGAATACCCACCAGTGATATTCAGCAAGGCCGAGTGGATGTTGGAAAAGATACCGAGGGCACAAAGACCAAGGTCCACATCGAGCTCACTAAATACAACCAAAGGGCTCAGGCTACCATCATTCGCCATTCAATGAAAAACTGCATCAGCATTTGAAGTACAAGAATATAGTTCGCACATGTCTTTGTGAGCAAGACTGAGACGATGTTGGTGGTACTACCTGAAGGCAACACAAGCAAGGTCATCATCGCCCTCGCTCGCAATGACCATTGTGATATGTACTATCATCATTCGCATACAGAAGGAAACAATAAATATAAGGCGTCAGATGGGATAGTTTGGCATTCTATCCCTTCATCATTCGCAAACTGAAGAAATAGAGCAACAAATCCTCACCAAGTAAGCATTCTCAGGCTGTGAACAAAATGAAGCTGCATTGCAAAGCCGATCCGGAAACAAAAGTGTTTGAACTGCATGACAGGGAGAAGTGCAACAGGTCAGATGAAGAATAGGATGGGTCTGAGCACATCACACGCTCTTCATCGCCAAGCATGACATCATAAAAGGCTGTACAAGGATACTGAAAGGCAAATGAACGAAAGAGAGTAGCATAATAACAGAAATGGTTGCCTCAGTACAAATACATCACAGGCATAGATAAGTAGCAGATAGCGGCCTCAGATCAAAGGGTTATATATCAGCCACAAGTCAGTCATATCAGGCTGGCTCAAAAGGTGAGAGACAACAAGCTTGGAAGAAGAAAAGAACAGACACCAAAGAGACAAAAGAAAAGGCGAAAGAGCGAACAGACCTGGGCCACTTCATCATTGCCAACTTAGTATTCATCATAGGCCAAAGAAGCAAGAAAAACAAGACATAAGAGTAGCAGGAGGAGGAAGGTAGGCATATAAGATAGCAGGAGGTAATGAAGTAGGCAAAGAAAACATCAACATCAAGGCAACACTGAATAGCAATTATGATGGCATGTCAAAAATCTAGAGCAAATCATAAAGAGCAAAAGCAACAGATGGCAAATAACATGATAAAGCATGGCAAATAACATGGCTAATATCATGGAAAATAACATGGCAAATAACATGATAAAGCAGCATGGATGGCATCACAACATAAATAGCAGGCTTCTACCAGTTCTAGCTGCATCATATTACAATCCATAACATGCAGTTCATCACATCCAAGCATCACAGGCATATAAAGGTTCTACGTTCACCATATTACAGTATGTACTTACCATGCAGTTCTGAAGCAAATAGTTAGTATAACTGTCTTAACCTTGCCCTGTTGCTCACAACTAGATTTGTAATTAGCCACCCCCCATGTGAGACCAAAAACCACCACAAAAGGCCAGGTGCAAGTGAGGCTACACCCTACACTACAAGAAAATCATTGATTAGTGATGCAACCACATTTTAGCATCATTGATTTATGACGTTCCTGGCTGATCTCGTCATAATATTTCACTTCCGAGCAAATTTAGTGACAAAAACTTTCGTCACAACAGTTGGTACTATAGCTGAGCATTCCCTGGTCTCAGCCAGTTTTGTGATGCCATAAGCTCCGCAACAGCGTCATAAACCAACTTTGGTCCCACATATAAGCATTATTTTAAAAATAGAGTGTTCCAAGTCGTCATAAAATTCGGAAGGGTCCCACATGTAAGCATTCTTTCGAAAATAGAGTGTTCGAACTCGTCATAAAATTTTGCAGGGTCCCACATGTAAGCATTTTCGCCAGGTCAGCAGTGTCATAAACCAACTTTGGTCCCACATGTAAGCATTATTTTAAAAATAGAGTGTTCCAAGTCGTCATAAAATTCAATTGGGTCCCACTTGTAAGCATTTTTTCGAATCTTTAATATAAATCAGTAATTCGCAGGCGAAATGCTTCACTGCCTTCGCAAAGACTCTTGACTTTTGCTACACGCAGATCTGCAATGGCTCGTGGTAGGAATGGCGGATTCTGGCGGTGATGAGAGGGTGGTTTATGCACCACTTCCTGGCTTCGAGTTCATGAAACAGGACGACAAGGAGCCACTATATTTTCCCCTATCGACCTAGGGATGGGGATTTCTAGATTTGGGGATCTAGTGGATGGATGACCATATACAATAGATTCAGATTTCATCGTACACTCGGATTTGAAATGCAATTGGTGTTAGAAGTTGATTCAGTTAATTTTCAGTTTGCATCATTTGATGGATCGATAGGTTCTTGTAATTTTCTAGCTTCTGGAGGTGCTTAAATCCACTGAAACTGAGCTGACTTCATCATACACTCAGATTTGAATTGCAATTGGTGTTAGAAGTTGATTCAGTTAGTTTTCAGTTTGCATAGTTTGATGGATTGATAGGTTCTTGTATTTTTCTAGCTTCTGGAGGTGCTTGAATCCACTAAAGCTGAGCTTCAGAAGGTGAAGAGAGACCTGCAAGAACAACAAGTCAGCGAGCTCAAGTCACTGCAAAAGGCTCTAAATTACAAGCACCTGTATGAGCAATCGTTATAGTAGCAGAATGACCAGCTGAAAGAGATAAATAAATGCATGGAAGAGTGTTATCAATTGCTGCAATAGGAGCATGCCCGGTTGAATGAAATGGCATTGTTACGGTAGGAGAACATTGCTCTGATGGAAGAGCTGACCAAATGCAGGGACCATGTTTATCAATTGTTACGGTAGGAGAATGACCAGCTAAAAGAGATTCAACAATTGTTAGCGGAGAATGCCCTGTTGAAAGAAAGAGCAATCGAACTCTAACTAAGCTGCAGACAATCGATAAAAATGTCTGATGTTACTGCTAGCTAGACGGTTCATAGGTGGTGTGTACTTTGTGGTGATGAATTGTTTGTATTTTTGTGTTTGCTACTTGCTGGTGGTGTGAACTTTGTGGTGATGAGTGCTATGAGATTCCATCTTATTATGCCGATTTGGTTTAATCTATTTCAAATTGAGTCGAGCATACTCACCATTCTGAATTAATTTTGCTGATGTTTTGCTGGTCCACTCTGTTGATGTTTTGCTGGAAGGACCTTCCCGAGTAACGATCGCGAAACTGCTTGTTTCCTACTGTCAGTCATGAAATGTTGCAAAAACAATTTGCCATAGCAAGGGTTCGAACTTGAGACCTATAGGAACAAGACAGCACTATCTACCACTGCACCACCTCTTGGTTGTGTCAATTTAATGGGAAACACTTTCCACCCCAACCACAGCATGGAGCGGTTCTGATAAGTTGGCGGGAGAAAAGCCCACGCTGTAGCCAAAAATAGTTTTCCCGTTGCCCGCTGCCCTGAAACGGGAAAACGGAGAACGAAGAGGCGAGTAGGCTACCAAAACGGATCATTCCGACGGTGATTTGCGACTTCCAACGGCTGCTTACTCCTACGGGTGCAACCTGGCTGATACTTGCTGCAACGGTGTGTCAATCTGGTAAGTAATTTTGTGTTCAATCCGGAAAATTTTATTTCGCAGAATGTTCTCCTTTTCGTTCATTCTGTGGTCAGTAATTTGGAGTTGGATTCACCAAAAACTTTCCAGATGGATAGACGCTGGATAACCGGTTGTACTGGTTTTACCACCGATCATGAGAAAGTGGTCCAGGATTTCTTGGCATTTCTTCGGACAAGATATGCTGAGGATGAAGAAATACTATGCCCGTGTCGTCGATGCCTCAATAACTCTACAGGGACTATAGAGCGAATTGGAGTTGACTTACTTGTGAGTGGGATGGCAACCACTTACACTAGGTGGATCCATCATGGAGAAGCTTTGGATGATATGGTTGACGATGATGCAAATGTTCAGGATAACGCAATTCTGCCGGATGTAGAGTGGGATGTAGATAATGCTACTCCACGGGATGGTGGTGATCAGGAAACGGTCTAGGAAAACCAATACATATCGGGTATGGAGGAGGATGAAGGCCCTGGAGACAATGGAATTTTTGAATTGATTGCTGACTTGGGCAAGGGTCAGGTGCTCGGTGAGAAAATGTATGAATTTGTAAAGGAACATCTGAACCGTAAGGTGTCACCGACATCTGCATATGCACAATTTACATTTGTTGTGCAGTTACTTCATATAAAGTCTTTCAGTCGGATGAGCAACGTCGCATTCAATGCAACGATGATGTTGTTACAAAAAGGATTCCCAGAAGCGTGTCTTCCAGACTCTTTCGATGCGGTAATGAAGTACATACATTCCATGGGACTCGGCTATGAAAAAAATCCATGTTTGCAAAAATAATTATATATTGTTTCACAAGAAGAAGTATGTCAAACTTGATGTGTGCCCAGTATGTTGTGAAGCGGATTCAAGATGGAAGGATGCAGACACCAACAAGCGTGTTTCTCAAAAGGTATTGAGGCATTTTCCGTTGATTTCCAGGCTGAAGAGGATGTTTCTTTCATCAAAAACAGCAAAGGATGCACGATGGCATGAGTCGAAGCGAAAACCGGTGAAGAATGAGCTTAGCCATCCAGCTGATGGTGACGCATGGAAAAAATTCAATGAAGTTGGAAAAAATTTGCAAAAGGTGCTAGTGAGACATGGGTACCCCTGGGTCCCCACCGACCAGGCTCACGGCCGTCCCCGACAAATGGGTCCGGCCTACCAGAAGACCCGCTGACCTGACAGTGGGCCCAACCGACCTAGTTGGTGGCCCACACGACCTCCTGAAGACCTTCCAGAAGATTCCAAGATGACCTTACACTACAAGGTTTTCCCCCTATTGCAACACAACTCTTAGGCAACACCACAAATTTGGTTGCATTAGGGGGTACTATGGCACCGAAACAGTGATTTTGTTGTAATATGCGTGTCTATTGCTACAGAAAATTTGAGTTGCAATATTTATTTTTTGTGTTGCAACAGGTTGACACTAATGCACCCATTATGAGGATTTGTGTTGCATTTGGTTGGAAATACTGCTACCCCATTTCTACGTTGCATTAGCATTTCGTGTGTTGCAATAGAAAGTTGCTATGGCCACCGTACTAGGGTTGGTTGCGTTTGAACGGCTATATCGCAATGTCGTATTTGGGTTGCAAATATATCTTTGCGTTGTTGCAATACATGGCGGGCTATTGCTTCGTTTCTAGCCTCAAGATGGAATATCGTGTAAGTATTGCCACGAAATTTGTTTTGATGAAATTTTTTTTGTGCTATGGGGCTGTAGGGAAATTTAAAATGTGAATTAATAGGTAAATGTTATTATGAAAAATATGAATTTTAACAATATGGTATAGACTATAGGTACCATGAAAAAAAAAGAGAGGATTTGATTAGATGAAAAAAAATTTGTGCTATGGGGCTGTAGGGCTAAGCCAGGCCACAACAGGCTCAACCGGCGAGCGTAAAGCCCAGCGAGCGGCAGCCCGAGTGGGCTGGCCAGCCCATTAAGCCCCATAGCACATGTAGCAAGCAGTAGTGGATGACGGTAATTCGGAGTTCGAGAGCGCAGGCACGCCTCCCCTTTTAAGCTGGGATACCCCCTTCTCAGTTTCTGAGGTGGCACTAAAGGTCCCAGAGTGCGACGCCGCTGCAAAGAAGCCAAATGGGCCAGTGAGAGTAATAAAAACAAGGATGGGCCGATCCAAATCATCTATAACCTTCAGCTCCCCCACCCCCAATACCCTTCAGCTCCACCATCCCCCTCGTCGGCTCCGACCGACACCTCCACATCGAGATGCCCCGCATCGAGGTTTCCCCGGCGGCGAGCGGCGACAGCGGCTGGAGTGGCCGCATCGAGCCTTCCCAGGCCAACGACGGGCACGAACGGAGGGGTCGCAGCGCCGCAACACAGCCGAGCGGCGGCCGTGGTAGGCGGGGCCGCATCGAGGGGATCTAGGCGAGCGGCGGCGGCGGACGGCGGGGCCGCACCGAGGGTTTGCAGGCGAGCGGCGGCGGTGGACGGAGGGGCCACAGCGCCGCCACGCTGACGCGTGATGCACGCGGGCGGTTCAAGTCAAACACACCGCCGACCTCGTCGTCCTCCGATACGGTCGGCGGCACCCCAACCCCGTCGTCCTCCGGTACACACGGCGCCGTGAGAGCCAGGTGTGGTTCGAGGACCGGTGGATGGTCGCTTCCTGGTGTGATGAGTGATTGACAACGTGGTGTGGACTGATTCTTGGCTAAGTATTGCAGGTGCAGGTTGCGGCTTGACTGGTGCAGGTGCAGGTGAAGAACAAGCGTGAAAGGTCGTTGCCGGTGAGGCCTCCAGGTGTGGAGAAGACAAGTAGGCTTGGTTCGAGGGACCCGGTGGCCAGCGGGGTCAAGTGCGGGCCGCATGGTGGCAAGAACGGCAAGATGAAGTCATGGACGGTTTCTTGGTTGAGCCTCAAAACCAAGGTCGAGCCGGGACTACGTGGGAGCCGAGTCATGAGTGGTGATTGGCGGAGGCTACACCGAGTTCGCGGGGTTTCCGGTGGTTCACCAGAAAACCACTGGGTTCCTTGGTTGATCCACAAAGCCAAGACCGAAGAACCGAAGACGGAGGTGCAGCAGCTCCAGACCGGTCTGACCGGTGGGTCTGACCGGTCTGACCGGTGGGTACCGGTCTGACCGGTGAGGAGCACCGGTCTGACCGGTGTGCGACGACGCAGTCCGGAATCTTCGAAGCGGAGGACACGCGTCGGGATCGCAAGGCTTGCGTCGAGGCTAAGCAAGTTTGCGGTTGCTGGGCATCCGTCCGATGGTGCGAAGACAAAGACTTCCAATTTCGCCCTCGAGGGGCATGTATCCCTAGTTAGCTAGTAAGGGTTTTTTAGTCTTTCAGTTGCCTCCATATAACCCAAGTAGTGAGAGGATGGCAGCCATCTCTTGGAACCCTAGCTCATTTGGTTTTCCTATTTTCCTTCCTATTTTCTTAGGATTTTCGTAGGACTAGCTTGAGAGCTTCATGGTGAGATCTTGTGAGAGGGAAGGATGATCGGGCGGCAAGCTAGACCTTGTATGAACCTCTTTGGTATGTATAGATGATTCGGCGTGGTTCCTCAAGGCTTGGATGTGTCTTTCCCGTTTCTCCTTTTTGGTGATTTTCGGAGCCTTTTCTTGGCGATTTTCTTGGAGCGATTTCGAGGCCTTTCTCTTTGGGATTTGGTGGGGGATGTATTCATGAACCCTTCGTGGTTCTTTTCCCTTTGATTCCCCTTCCAAATCCGTGAGCAAAGGGGCTCGATTTTGGGGTTTTCGTGGCTCTAGGGTTAGAGGCGTTCTTGGTGGGATTTCTTCGATTCCTCTTGATTTGACAAGTTTTGGTGGACCAAATCTTGGCTATGGAGTACCCATGAGGTGTTCCTACTATCCCCAAAGTCTTGTGCAAAACCGTGGAGCGAATCGGGAGATCGGGAGTTGGTTTTGGAGGAGTTGACTCGCGGGCGCTGTTCATCCCGAGCTGCCCAGGCACGACCGGTCTGACCGGTGCTCTTGACCGGTCTGACCGGTGCTAGCCCTTGGTGGGTGTTTGTCTCGGGGAACAGCCTTGTCCGTGTGGTTTTGTCCCGTGGTCCTGCTGTTCAGTTCTTGGAGTGTTTGGAGTTGTTTTGCTAGGATTTGTGAGGGGTTCTTCTTCCTCACAGGTTGTGTTTCGTGGTGGTTTTTGTTCCAGGGCCTAGAGGATTCACTGAGGCTTCCTGGAACGTTTGCTGTGCGGCTGCTGTAGCCACCGGCCTGACCGGCTCTGTCCACCGGTCTGACCGGTGTCACCGGTCTGACCGGCGCAGGCCATCGGTCTGACCGGTGTAGCACAGGCAGCAAGCCGTGCAAGTTTCCGCTGTGTGTTTTGGTGAGTTTTGGCTAGGAAGGTTGTGTGTTGGTTCCTAGGACCAGTAGCACTCCAGTGGCTGCGTGGTCTTGACCAACTTGGGTAGTTGGGTCGGAGACGTGAGTTGGAAGCCGTGTTCGTCTTGTTGGAGTTCTCATCTCCTTCGAGAAGAATTTTAATCGGCTCCCATTCACTCCCCCCCTCTCTGGTTCGCCTAATCGGTCCTTCAATTGGTATCAGAGCCGGTTCGGGTCTTTATTGACTCTTACCAGTCTAAGATCCAAAGATGGCGTACCAGGAACGGGGTTCGGGTCCTCCGCACTTCGATGGGAAGAACTACCAGATGTGGCAAAGGCGGATGGCGGCGTTCCTCCGCGGAAAGGGTCAGATCCTTTGGGATGTCACGGTGAACACAGCTTATGTTCATCCGATGAACTTCCTTGCTCCAGGATCGAGGGATATGTTCGAAGCCAACAACAAGGCTGTCGACTACTTGTTTCGTGCTCTGTGTCAGCCTGAATTCGATCGGGTTCAGACAGAGGACTTAGCTTGTAGGATTTGGGAGCAGTTGAAGGATGCTCATGCTGGGAATGCTCAGGTTCAGGCTCGGATGTACGCGACTTACCGGAGAGAGTACGAGAACTTCACTCATCTCCCCGGCGAGTCCGTCGATGCCCTTTTCCAGCGATTTACGGTCGTTGTGAACAACATGAGAGCCAATGTGGACGTCCTCCCATACAATGATCATGATAGAGCCGTGAAGCTCTTGCACTCGTTGGATCGTACCGTATGGGACGGGAAGTTTGAGGCTATTGTTGAGTCCGAGAAGTATGACACCTTGACGGTGAACGAGCTGTTCTCGAAGCTCAAGTCGGCTGAGTTGGACCGTGGTATGACAGCCAAGATCGAGAGCCCGACTGATTCTCATAGTCTCGCTCTCGTTAGTGGCAAAGGAGCTAAGTCTAATGCTAACGCATCCTCCAGGATGTACTCTTTGTCTTCTTTGATGTCTTTGCCAGACGAGGAGTTCGACGTGCTTGGAGAGGACGAGCTGGCGTTGCTGACCAGGCGGTTCGAGAGGCTGCACGAGAACCGGGTGAACTCAAGGAGGAACTCGAGAGCGTGTTTCAAGTGCGGCAAGACCGGACACTTTTTCGCCGAGTGTCCGAAGGTGAACAACCACGACAAGCACAAGTCCAAGGACAAAGGAAGAAGATCCAAGAAGAAGGAACATGAACATGGGAGGAAGACACGGACCCGAGAAAAGATCAAGAGATCGAGCGACATCGACTCCGACTCTGAGGATGTGTCATCAAGCTCGAGTGAAGAAGAAGAAGAAGAGGACAGCAAGAGGAAGCACAGAAAGAAGAAGAAGGACTTCGGCAAGTACTTGAACGGCCTTTGCTGTACCGCAAGCAAGACTTCGAGAGGCTGCAACAAGAAGGATGGGCTATGCGGCATGGCACGCAGCTCCGGCAGCAAGAGAAGCCAGAAGAACGCCTCGGAATCAGACTCCGACTCCGAGGATGAGGTATGTGATGAGCTCTCTTCTTTACGCAAGGAGAATGAGGAGTTGGTTGACTTGCTTGATAATCGCGATCACATGCTTAGAGAGGCTAAGAAGCTTAGGAAGGAGCTTAGAGCTTTGCTTGAAGATGCTAGGACTAGAGTGGCTGAGCTAGAAACACAGGTTCTTGATGGCAAGCTTGAAATCGATTCGCTTAAGGCTAGCCCTGTGGTTTCTGATGAGATTGATTGTGCTGATTGCTCTGTTTTCCTAGCTGATTTGACTGCTCTTAGGGAAAAGCATGCCTCCAAGTGTGAGGAACTAGATGTGCTTAGGGTTGAGTTGGCTGAGCTGCAATCTAGACCCACTTTGCTTGGTGCATGTACTTCTTGCCCTGGTTTGCATGAAAAAATTGCTGAGCTTCGTTCTCGCATTGTTTCGCTTGAGGCTGATTTGAAAGTGCCTATTCCTACTGCTTGCTCTACCTGTGAATTACATGCTGTGAAGAATTTGGAACTTGCAAAATGTGTTGATCATTTGCAGGATGAGAACAGTAAGTTGCGTGAAGTGCTGAGTTGGTTGTCTAGTCAGGAACCTCAGCTTGGCATGATGATTTCCGGTTATAAGCGCTTTGATGGTTGGGCTTTGGGATCTGTTAAGTTTGGTGAGAGCAGTGATGAGAGAGAAGGGAAATTTGGGAATATTCCAGTCCCACCACAACCCACGCTCAAAGACAGGTTTGCACCCAATCCAAACCAGTTGCTTAAACCGAGAGAAAAACCAAGTGAGAAGGCAAGTGAAAAGCCTAGTGAGAAACCAAGTGGGAAATCTAGTGAGAAGCCATGTGAAGAGCCTCACCCCAAGCCTAAGCTAAGACCAATCCGTTTCCATTGTGAGTTTTGTGGAAAGGATGGTCACAAGAGAGAGTTTTGCTATAAGAGAAGGAGAGAGGCGAGAATGGCTAAGGAGTGGGCAAACAAGGACAGGTACCACCTTTCTCATGGTGTGCCTGAGCCTCGTATGCCACTACCTAAGGGAAAGGGTGTTGTGCATACAGTTCCAGCATGGAGAGATAGGAGAGCTTCAGGTGGAGGCAGGTTTGCTGGCCGAGGACCACCGGCCAGACCGGTCAGAGTGACCGGTCAGACCGGTGCTAGGCAGAGTGCTGGACAGTTTGGTTTCCGGGATTGTGAAGCTAGAGGGTTCAGCCTGTTTGGTCGTGGAACAGGTGGTAGGCGCTTTGAGTCTGGTGGTGTTGAGTTTGCTGGACGTTCTCCACCTCGTGATCAATACGAGTTTGGGAGAGGTCGCAGCTTTGAGTCTCAGAGGGGCTACGGACCACGGTTTCCCTTTCGTGGTACTCGTACTCCTCCAGTGAGACGGGAGTGGTTTTCCCATGGTGGTTCCAGGTTTGATAGGTTAGACGGGACGGATCGCAGTTTTGATAGGCGCGGTAGGATGGATGTTGCTAACCCTACTTTTGAGGAAATGGCCCGGCACTGGTTTGACACCTTTGGTACTAACCCCAGTGTTGAGTCGTTTGCTCGCTCTCGCTCTTGGTTTTGAGTTGCAGGTGGGAGACCCGGAGAACATTTGGTTGATATCGGGGGTGGTTCTCCGGCCTCATACCCCGGTGATGATATGGAGGTACATCACTTTCGGGGACGGTGGACAAGGATGGGTGACTTCTGAAGAAATGATCAAGGTAAGTATTTTTGTGATCTTCAAATGTGTGGCCTTGGTCAAGCCACTTGGTTCGTTTTGCTCCTTGCCCTATCTCATGTATGTAAGGTGAGCTTTGTATGCTCTTTGACCTTAATGCATGAGTTTAGGGGGAGCCTGTGTGCTTAGTGTGCTCTTTGCTCTATCATGTGTACTAAGGGTGAGCTTTGTATGCTCTTTGGCCCTAGTGCATGTGTTTAGACGGAGCTTGTGAGTTTTGTTCTCCTTTGCTCTTTTGCCGGTGGTGTCGAGCCCTTTTTGCCTCCCCTCGAGGAGCCGGTCGTTTGTGAGCTTTGTGTGTGCGAGCTCCTTTGTAGCATATGTATAGCTTTCCTTTGTGCATTTCTTGCATTTGGC